>OZ004663.1:10396940-12796940 GCA_963924505.1 Agonopterix alstromeriana | reverse complement strand
ATGCATGTATTGTACCCACTGTCCATTACAAGTGGCGACGAGCGCACTCCCCGTCACACTGAACACAGTTTCATTACTAGTGAAACGTGGATGTTCTGAGGTTTCAGAATATCTCTACTACCCAATAGCATATGCTGATTGTTTGTTTGTTTGTCCGAACGTCATTCAAAAACTACTGGATCGATTCTGATGAAACTTTTAATGTGTTGCATACATTTGAATCGAGTAGGCATTGCATTGCCTAGTTTCATCAGAATCGATCCAGTTTAGTATAGAACAGCAGATTTTTTGCTCCGATCGGTTTACTCCCATTAAAGTTGTTCAGTTTGAAGGGTTGACTCTTATTGTAAAAGGATGCTAATGATATCAATTTCACCCTGTATATCTGCAAAATCCAATAACAAACTTCTGGACCTGCATGATCTGCATCCTTAAAAATGTGTCTTACGTCCTGTGCAATAAAGTATTCATTTCAAATGTTTTATATCTAACTGTTTTCCACTTCACATAGTTTTAAAGCGTTGTAAAACACCATAGAAGTGTTAGAAGACGTAGTTGAACAATTGTGTGGGTTGTTCCGCTAGTTCCGCTAGTTCCGCCATAAATAAGGGGCGTAGTTACGGTGATTCCGGCCAGTACAATCTCATAACAGCATTGTCTGGTCCTGGCTGCCTTCCAGCTTCCGCAAAAAGACTTGTCGACGTAATGTACTTATGACCTGTATTTATAATACCTACACCTTAGATTTATGGAAGTAGACGTCAGGTTTGTTTTTGTTTTGGCAGATGTTGGGCAGATTTTTAATATACTTACACCCGTAGCAAGTGGCAAGTGGGATCGCTCTACGCCAAATTGTCTCATTTTTTCCCAATAGCAAACGAACTAAAGCGCGCAAGACATCAAAATGTGATTTTTAGCTGGGCCCTGATATTTTTATCAACTTTAGAACACCATAGCACATCATAGCTTGTAAACTGTAACTCGTAACAATACAAATGCCAGTATTTATTTGTAGGTAATTAAAATATTTGTAGCTTTTGCCTGCGACTTCGTCCGCGTGGATTTCGGAAAACTTTTTTCGATTTATTCTTAATACATCCCTACATTCTCGTGAGAATATGTACCTATTCAAAATTGCATGTCTCTACTAACCATTGAATTACACTCTAACGATAGACAAGTACGTTCATAGAAACAACATGTTACGTTGTGGGAGTCAGGGACACCTAAAAACCATATCGTAACTTTTGTGTTAATCGTCAGTGTAAAGGCACACTTCTGTTACAGTTTTATAATAGAACAGATATCATTTTGCTCTTGTCCTGTCGGCCGATGGTGCTACGGTAAGTCCTGTTCTTCGCTGAAAAAGCGCTACGACCACGCTACGGTGAGCGTAGCAACAATTGTCATGCAATAATAGCGTATAGTGGTATAATTTATGCTGATCTTATCGGTGAGATTAGTAACCAACGGACTCGCAAACAGTTATAATAGTTGTAATAATATTAAATTACCTATGTCGAATTGTTGAACAAATATTATTTTTGTTTCATAAATTATATTTATTATAAAATAGGTAAACAAAATCAAATCAAACACCGTACCTACTTATTTTCGTTGAAGCGTTAAACAACGTAAAAATTATATGAAAATTGCTAGATTAAAAAACAGCTTTGGGCCCATTGGGGTATCTCTTATCAATGTGTACTTTAACCCAATTCAATCTAACAATACAAACTGTCCCAAACTTTGATGTAGGTACCCATTCACTAAACCCAACTGGCTCTATCAAATGCTGCTCGCACAATAAAATTAAAACTTTTTTTATTTACCCTGTGTTGTTTGTTCCTTGTTTATGAGTCTGGAGTTGTAACAAAGTTATTATTCTACGGTGCTTGCGGCTCCGAGGTACTTGCTTCTCTTATTGGATGACGTCATTTATGACCATCTAATTAGCTAGGCATTGTCGAGGCTAGACTCCGAGAGCTGAAGCTTTTTCACTGTCCCCATTTTTCTTTCAATGGAATAAAACCAGATAATGAATAGAAACTGAAGTTGGGTAAAGTAAAAAGAGAAAATAAGTAAAGCTAGCATGAAAAGAAAGTATGCAGGAATATCGGGAAATAAATTTTCCTGGTTTTAGATTTATTACATAACATTAATGCTACAGAAATAACGATAAACGTTTGTTTTTCTCTTAGTCTGCTATCGGAGCATAGTTGTATAAGAATTTTCAATATGCTAGACTAGAGCCTTGCTACAAATTAATAATAACCTTTTTTAACCTATTTGTGTCAGTAAATAGGTTTTGTGAGACTGAGATCACTGTTGATTATTTTAAATATGAATAATAGATAAACAAAAATTAAATATTTGGTAACTGTAGCAAAGTTTCTTATAGTTCCTCAAAAACGATGAAGATCGTGACATTATATAGGGTCCTTCTTAATATGCTGACACTTTTTTACGAGGATGATCAGACCATCAAACTGAACAACTTTCTCTATTTGACCAATTTCGAAATCGGGAAAATAAAATCAGCTGTTCTATACTAAACTAAAATCTTACTCGACCTTAGACTACTTATATGCGGACCTCGACTTAGCATTTCCCCTCTGCCAACGAGCAGGATCAAAAGATCTTACGCATTTACATTCAATTTTTGGTCCCATAGAGAAAGTTGTTCAGTTTGATGGTCTGATCATCCTCTTAAAAAAGTGTCAGCATATTAAGTTGGACCCTGTATGTATGAAGGTATTTTTTCCGAATACAGTGATTTTATTTGATAATTCAAGCCTCATCTGCGGCTTTTTATCATTACGGTGACCACACAATAGAGTATTGTACTCTTTGTAAATAAAATACAATTAAATATTGTAGTTTTTGCAATAACCAATAATAAGCATAGCATAAGCATATGCTCACGACTATATTCCCCGAGGGGATAGTCATAGATATTCTGAAACCTCAGAACATCCACGTTTCACCAGTAGTACCGAAACTCTGTCCAGTGTGACGGGGGGTGAGCCCGTCGCCACTTATAATGGACAGTGGGTACAGTACATGCCTCGAAATTGAAGCATGCAGGTTTCCTCACGATGTTTTCCTTCACCAAAAAGCCAGTAAAAAAAAACCAATAACATTAGTTTAAAAACCAAAGCAGCATAGCGAACCGAAGTAGCCGAAAGCACGGAGCTAGGTGCTTCATGAAAGTTTATAAATATAAGTGCACATCAACCGACGGTATCTTAAACTTCCATTACCTACCATAGTATTCAACTGTCTCAACGCTTTTCCATTATTGCAGATGCACAGATTCCACTCATAATGATGTAAGGAACGCAATTTGAAGTATACTACCTACGGCTTAAATTCTACTTTAGGTTTGGAATTCTTTAGGTATAGCTAGAAATATTATTCCGAACAGATAAGCTTCATCTTACGTAAGATTTACTCAAGACTAAAACCGTTTTCTCGGAAAATAGTTTTAGTTCATCAGCCCATGTTCACATATTTCACCTATTCACGCACAAGGGTATTATTTATCTTTTTGGTATTAACTATGTAGACTAGGCATTCAGTAAACGCATATAATATGGGGTCCTTCTTCATACGCTGACACTTTTTTAAGGGGATGATCAGACCGTCAAACTGAACAATTGTCTCTACGGCACCAACATCGCAACTACGAAAAAAAATCACCTGTTCTATACCAAACTGCAAACCTTCTCGAGCCAAATGTATAGGACAGCTGTTTTTTTTTTTGTGATTTCGATGTTGGTCCTATAGAGAATGTTGTTCAGTATGATGGTTTGGTCATCCCCTTAAAAAAGTGTCAGCATATTAAGAAGGACCCTGTATATGTCCCAGTGCCCTGCAGTGGGATGTAGATAGGTTGTTAGGCAGAGGGTTGGACATAGAAATATGGGTAGGGGAGATAATTTAGAACCTATTTTGGCTAGTGATCAAAAACTATCAACATTGATAGGTAGTTATATAACAGGCATTTTTGGGAAGGTTGCCGAAATAATTCAATTAGATATTCCTCCAGTGAATCTTATACAAAATAATATCTTGTATTCATGGGTATCAAACCTATTATACCTATTCATTGTCCTAACCCGACACCAGTTTTTCCAAAAGTAATTTTCCAGTTTCCATAATTTTGTATGCCAATTTAGGTAATACAACTATCAGACAAGTGACTTAGTAATGTAATCTAAGTAGACATGAGCTGATGTACTATCAGGCTCACTTTCATCTACAAAAACCACCTTTAACAACACATTCCCAGAGAAAATAGAATTTTTATTTCAACACGGAACCCCTTTCAGAGACAAAGTGGAGAGCTCCTCGAAAATCCTGCATGAGTAGGGAGTGTAAGCCCGCATCATAGGCCTTGTCTCCCGCATGCAGCGAAGTATCTGGTGATAGCGTTTTCACAATGTACGTACCTATGTAGGTATTACTTTACGTTTACCTACAAACATTACGCGATGTCAAATGATAAAAGTCGTCGCGGTTGCTCTTACGAAATTTAAACAAATGCGCGATATCAAGTTCAAATGTTTTTTCAGTCGCAAGCCTGTTGTCATAATATAATAATGTACCTAGTACTTACCTACCCACTCAAACTCGGATACCCATCTTTATTTTTATACCTGTACACAAAGGGTGCTTCTTATTATGCTGACACTTTTTTAAGAAGATGATCAGACCGTCAAACTGAACAATTCTCTATGGCAAACAACATCGAAATCGCGAAAAAAATATCAGCTGTCCCCATACATTTAGCTGAAGTAGGTTTGCAGTTTTGTATAGAACAGAAGATTTTGTTTTCGCGATTTCGATGCTGGTACCATAGAAAAAGTTGTTTAGTTTGATGGTCTGATCATCCCCTTAAAAAGTGACAGCATATAAAGAAGGACCCTGTATACAATATCGTTGCATCGTCTGTTAGTAATCGTGTAACTTCTGAAAAATTTAACCGATTGAGGTCATACTCACACAATACATTTTGTTTTGTCGAGACGACGGTTCATAGCGAAGTAAAAAAAAAACCTATTCTACTCGGATGAATTCGCGGGGAAAAATGTGGTCTAATATTGTAATTCTACCACCAATCTTCTGTAAATATTCTTGATATCAAAATCTTGTAGGCATCTAACTATTACAGAGAATCTATTTCTGTACAAAAGGCATAGCATATGCTTACGACTATATTCCCCAACGGGGTAGTCAGAGATATTCTCAAACCACAGAACATCTACGTTTCACTAGTACCGAAACTCTGTCCAGTGTGACGCGGAGTGAGCCCGTCGCCACTTAGTCTGTACAAAAGGTCCCAATTTTATACCGTAAAACTGTGTATTAAATCTCAGCTTCACGAAGATTTCCACGGTTCATTCGTATTTTCCTTTGCTTACTTTACCTTTCAAAACTCTAACACATTATGTAACAGACATTTTATATCGAAATTCAATAAAGATTGTTCTCTGACGCCTGCTGCATTCTGTTTGCTTTGCATGTGATAAAATGGAATCAAAATGATTTTTAGATTGTGAAAACGGAAGGTGCTAGTTAGTTACGTGAACTATAATTCCATTGTACGGCAAAGGTTTTCTTTTACCAATGAAAGTAAGATGAATTAACCCATATTCCACCAATATGCACTGAGATAAAGCTCTAAAAAGCATGTTGATACTATATTATGAAGCCGCCAAGATGGAATCTCGGGTGCGATTTTTGAAAGTCACACGTTGAAATCAGTAGAAGAAAATAACCTAAACAGTACGAAGTCGAAGTTTCTGTATTCATTTGGTCATGATTTTGAATCTCGCACAATTCCAAAATAACACTTAGGACTGGAAATGGATATGCTTTTATTTCGTTGTCAAATCCTTCTCGATACGGTTACGACATAGAGCGAGAAGATTTTCACGGATCCGAATATAAACTAGTGACCGCATGAGTGATTGTCATGTTGTGATATAAATTATAACTCATGCTGACTCGAAAAAGTTCAAAGGACACTGGTCAAAAATGTACAGGTAGGGACAGTTAGAGGATACCCTAACGTACATGGTGTACAACGGGCATCAAAATATTTTCGAGAGAAAAAAAGATACAAGGCGTTTTATTTTTACGTTCTCATTTTATGAAGAAATTATTTTTACATTATGGCCCAAAAGATGTAATTTCTTTTAGGTGATCAGACACTTAGTTACAAAAAAAAGTTATGTTGTGATAACAGTAAGAAGGCTCACGTGTACTAGAATGTCAATTTCAGGATGGAATAACGATTTTCTCGTTTTGAATTTACGAAATCCTAAGGTTAAAGATTTTTTGCATTAATAATAATAAAAAACCAATAATACCATATGAAACAAGGAATTGAAACAGCATATAAAAATAGCGGTGAAATGCTAACATTAGTATGAAAAGTCGCTAAACAAAACACCCTATATCTTTTTCTCTCGAAAAGATATTGGTGGCACATATAAAAAAATTGTCTGTATTAAACCCCCTTTCAAACGTAGTATGCCACTTAGGAGGGGGCTCCTGAACCACTCCTGCCCACTGTCCTTTAGCCTTCATAAAGCAAAAGTTCCGTGACTTGTAATATTATAAAATGCTCGATATAGTATTATGAACTTTTATCGAATTCAGAGGCTCTTCCCGACATTGCAACGTTAATTACATCAGAGTCGTTTTCGATAAGATCACTAAACGATCTTAAGTACCAAAGAAAATATCTTCCCTCGTAACTTTTATGAAAACTTTCAGGTATGATAATAATCTAAATTTTTCCAAACGTTTGTGTATTATAATTTTGGTGCTAGGATAATGAGAGAAGGGTTCTTTGGACCTTAACGACTTGATGGTGTAATAGTTACCACCGGACTGCTATACCAGAGATTCTGGGTTCGATCCCGGCTCGGTCATGGATGTTATAATGTTCGTTTCGTTGTTTTAATATTTCCGTAGTATAAATAAATAACGTGGACATTGTCACACAAATTATCCAGTCACATTTAAAGTTCCAGAATCTAGCCTGGACTTATATTTTGATGACTAAACAACGATATAGAATACATTATGTAGATACAAAGAGCCTCGACTTGGGTACAAATATTCATATTCATCATACAAATATTTGCCCCTCACGGGATTCGAATCCATGCCCCTGGGTACAGCAGACAGTTTCACTATTGATTGACGCCCGACCGGCAAATTAAGTGACGTTTGAGATCATATCATAATCTAAGTCTAAATTATTTATATGACTTTAACAGAAGTATGTCTGTACATTAAAGATATTTAGAAGAAAAAGATTACGATATGGTTTTTAGGTATCCCTGACTCCAAATCAACCTGTTTTAGATTTTTTTTAAGTCTGTTTGTTTGTATGTTTGTCACAAAAAAACTGAAGAGATGTTAAGAATAGTTAAAGAAAAGAGGAATATTTTTAAAACAATCGAAAACCGGAGTGGAAAAATGATCGGAAACTTGACACGAAACGACAAGCTGGAAGGGAAGATAGAGAGGAAAAGAGGCAGAGGAAGACCTAGACAGATTTATCAAGCCCAAGTGAAGGAAAAGGTTGATGTCGTTTCGTATCAAGAACTAAAGACACTAGCGGAAAAGAGACAGGATTGGCGAATACTCCACCTACAAGAGCGTAGCTCTTAAATAAGATGATGGTGATTTGATATAAACACAATGACAATTAAAATAATAATTGTTTCCCACTTTTCAACCCCCAAAACACGTTTGTTAAAATGTCAACTGGATGCCTATCATCGAACGTAGCTTTTGACAAACGGACGGAGACCTAGGTAATATTTTTTATATTTTAGTAAAAAAATACAAAAGTGAACGAAATCGATATCAGATATCGAGGTCGCTTCTATGCTTACAGACCGTAGTTTCAGAAATAATTTCCCCGGGTATCCGATAGTTTCGGTTACAGATACATAGCATTGCTACTATAAACTGACGGTGCCGTATTTGTCCTGAGTAAATTATGTTAGTCTTCGCGAAGCCGAAGTTAATATTAACTCTGCTGTCCATTGGATTTCTAGAGTGGTACAAGGCCTTTCGCTAATGAAAATGTTAGCAGCATTTCATAAATCTCGTACATTTGTCTTTTGTATCTAACCTTTAATTAGGTCAAACTGTGTGTCGGTTATAAAATATTGTACCATATGGACGTACCTCGGTAAGTAAACAAGCAAGTTTATGCTTGAAAAATTACTTTGAGGGAAGTGACAATGTACAGAATACTATTTTATAAAAACAAAGGACATCACACAATCGACAAAACACCACAAAACAATATTACTATTTAAAGGGTTGACGGCCTAGTCAAACTGAACAACTTTCACAATGGAGCTAAAAATAAAAAGAAATATGTTGTTTCCTTCATTCATAGCAGATTTTTTTTCGACGCTGTCTCCTTAACGTTGTTCAGTTTGGTGGTCTAAACCACCCCTTTAAATATTGCCATGGTGTTTTGTTACATCTTGTATAGGTACACTTATCACCTTGTAGACATCTTTAGACTAAAATCTTACTTAACTAAACAAAGTATGTAGGTATTATTTTCAGGTCGCTCCTGACCATCCAAGACCAAAAGTGCCCATTGTACTAGCGGGACAATAAAGTATAAAAATATGGCCGTTACTATATTAGATTTCCGTGGATTTAGTTAAGAATAAGGTTTCTTATGTAGGTAGTGTGTTAACGCTGAAATTTATGATAGCTTTGTGATTATGACACATCATTTTAGAGATGTGACACGTCCACTTTCACAGATATAACTGCTAATCCTAGTATGGTACTAGCTACCAATACATATAATAATAGGTTATGACTAGTAGCTGTGTTTGATAGGCTTATTTCCATGTTAATAGGAGAAAGAAGTCAAAGTTTTACACGTAGCAAAGAATTAAGTAAATAAAACATGTATTACGGGAACAGAATTGCTAAGTCACTAATATAATAATAGTTACAATTCCGGTATTTATGTCACAGACCTATGAAATAGCAGTCACGTTGAACATTACACGAGCGGCATTCACCGCAGCGTGTTGTTAACTTATGACTACTTTTTTTTTAATTTATTAACTTTCTGAAAATATTTGAGTAATCAAAACATTGTATGTATGCAATTATAATAAATTTTGATTAATATTGAATAATAATCAATCAATCTCTTTCAATATTTCAATAATATCGACATTATTTAGACGCCGTTTCAAAGTCACGTAATCCGACCAAATCTCATGTGTCAAAATCACCAAGCTATGTTGGACGGACTATACCTATGGGATTTGGATCTTGAGTTGAATATTCGGTGTGAAATCCTTTGTTACTAATATAGCATAGCATATACTCACGACTATATCCCGCGAGGGGGTAGTCAGAGATATTACGTTACTAAGTAGTACCGAAACTACGTTACTTTGTTACTACGGCGCGGTTTATACAGAAACGACGTGTGGCAGTGCGGTAGCGGATAGTCAAAGTAACACAATTATAAACCTTATAGTACGTAGCATAGCGTCGTTTGGAGAAATAACTCCGCGCCTCCAGGCGACGTCACCTGGAGGCGCGGGCGCGCTTCTCCTTTACGACAAAAACGACGCTATGTTCTATAAGGTTTATATTGTGTTACTTAGATTATCCGCCACCGCCACACGTTTCTTCTGTATAAACCGTGGCTTTTATATGATTTTATAAAACGTAATGACACAGCAGGAGAGCTATTTAAGCTTTCCCACAACCGCTGACTTTTCCCTTGAGGGATCGCTGTTACCTTCATTCTTGGTTTAATGAATAACAACTCTCTGAGAATTTATTCAACCCCTCCAAATAATTTTGGAAATTTAGTACATAGAACGTGTTAATGAATAAGCGCAAAACCTCATACACCCCAACTGATTTATAACAAAATAATTAGATTGAAACAAGAATTACATTTTTTTGATAGTTAAAATTTAAATGTATTCGCATTTTAAGTTTTGAAGCAAAAATTATTTGTTATCATTTCAGCAATGAATGAAAGCGCTAACGTGCTCATGGATACATTTTATTTGACATTGGGTTGACATTAAGTTCAGATAATTTTAAATTTTACAAACAAATTATTTAATATTTTGAAAAATGTAACCTATGTTGAAACCTTGATAATTCGATTCAATCCAAACTACTTTCTAGTTCTGCGTTAATTCATTAACACGATGTATATCCGTCAACTAAACATTGAAATAAATAAATTACGCACATAGGCAAAACATGGTTAAGATCCCAAAAGTAACCTACAAGGCTTTTTATAAGGAAAACCATACGACAACGGCGCAAACTAAACCAGGTTTCGAACCCCGAACTTCAGGATTGGCAGTCAGTCGTGGTAACAATTAACGCCAACCGAGTAGTCCATTGTAATAAATAGTTGGCTTCATTGCCTAATTCAAAATATGCAGCTGAACTGGAAGCTACAAAATTAGACCTGAGGTTTGAATTCTTGAATGCCTCCGCTTAGAATTCAAGATCGTATTCAAGATTGCAATCAACTAAATACCGCAACCTCCCGGGGACTTAGATAAAACTAATAATCTTTGCCACTTTCAGCTGAAATTAGCATTTCTATTTTAAGAGAAACGAAAAAATAAAGAAACTACACAATTCTCTAAGTTTTTTATATTTTTAGGTACTTCATAAAGATGAAAGATTGCTGCTTATGAAAACTCGGCAACGTTTATCGTAGAAGCCAGAAAATATTACATTACTTAGTTAGTGATGACATAATTTCAAATTTCATTATTTACGGACAAAAGACATGCCCCTATTCGAACTGTCATTATGACAGATTAATTCCTCATACGTAGTCTGGTAAACGCGATGTCCTTCGACCACCCATGATTATATTGCAGAAGTGTTATTTTTTATTTCAACACTTTTCAATATTGTCAAAAAAGAAACCGGTCAAGTGCGAGTCGGGACATTTCTAATGTTCGTGATTTTTTCAGATGGCTCTAGTTTTTGAAATATCGGCGGGGACAGCAGTTTTTCTGAGTTTATAGAAAAAATAGTTTTTAAAGAAAAAGTGGAAAACATTATTTTTAGGCTCGTACTTCTATAAGCTTTTATTTTATATCCCACACGATACTGTAGAATAAAATAATTTTTTAAATCTCTTTCTGCTCCCCAAAATTAGACCATTCTTTGCTATAACTGTACCAAGTTTCAGCTTCCTGTGTCTTACGGTCTCCGAGAGAGATGCCTATGACAGGAAGGACGGACAGACACCGAGGTGATTCCATATGTGTTCCGTTTTGCCAATTATGGTACGGAACAGTAAAAATACTTAGAGTCTATGCCATTGTCGTATTTGATATTTTAGAACGTACGATGGGTATTCAAAATTAACACCCCTTTAGGAAGAGTTGCGATCAGGAATGCACCAGGTCAGTTTAGTGGCGATACTTGTAAGAGCTACAAGTTCGGGAAAGAACGACGCTAGGCTTGTGCTGATGATGATGAAGTCACGACGGAAATACAGGGTCGTAGCTAGAACTGAATTTAATGTAGTGCACAAGATGTTTAAGGTAGGGCGAAAAGGAAACTGTTTTAGATGGGCAAAGTAATTCTGTGAAATTTTCCCTCCAGAAAAGACAAGGACAAACAAACTGAGCGACCGAAGAGAGCTCCAAATTTCACCCACCAAGACTTGCAGCGGTGGTGGTACGAGTTCCATTTGATTAGCCCATGTAGGTATGCTTAAAACAACATTCGAAGAAAGAACAATGCCAATTTAAGGGCTAATGCTCCACTTGCCCATATCTACACTAACAAGTCAAGATAAATAAAATCTTGTTAAAATATAACTAACCGGCAATTAAAACCCGATTAAATAATTAATAATTAAAAGCAAGTTGGTAAGGCAAATACGAGGAAGAGAAGCCCGCAATAATGATTAATTACGGAATGTATCTTAAAATTAAATTAATGGAAAGCGTTGAAATTTCCTTCACCGACGAGGGAGGAAGTACAGCCCAAACACAAAGAGTGGGGAATCATAGCATTTTCATACTAATGTCCAAGCCATAAGACTTATATCAGGGTAGGATCCCAGAATGAACTATAATTGAGTTGAAGTTAAAGTTAGTTTATTGAATGTTCTCTACGTTAACATACTTTGTTCAGTTTGATAGTCAATATCGCTTTCGTAATCAACTTAGGTTTGCTTGTTTAGCAGGTGCACTGTGGTTTTAGTTGGACCATTCAGTAAGCCTGTAGTACCTACGTAATTACGAGCAGCACAAACATGAAAGTTTCAAATAGAGTTAACGAAAACATTAAAGCTTTGTTAGTACTAGTAGAGTTTGACTCTATTATATGTGCACGCACAAATTACACGTATATAAGTAGAGTCAACTCTATGATATGTGCTTGCAGATTCGCATAGAGACCCCGTTCCACTCTCCGCAACGCCACCGACGCGATATTTGTGTACCTACTTATTATTCAGAAAAACATTTAAGTTTCAAGGTTCAAGTTTATCCCGATCAAATTCCAATACCTATCCAAGTAACTAGGTATTTTCTAGAACAGGGCTTCCCAAACTGTGTTTCGCGACGTCCTCGAGCGTCGCGGCACTATCCCAGAGGCGTCGTGAGGCGATCCTCATAAATTGGCTGTCTGTGTCGATGCGACCGAGTCGAGTAAGCGCCGCGCGCATTCGGTCGTCGCGACGCGTAAGCAACCATTTTGAAAACTTTTTTCCTGAAAACCTGGTACAATATCACTTGGTTAGAAACCCTTGCCAGTCGACTTCACCATCAACAATTTCGACAGAGGAATAAGAACAATATAATTGTTCTGTGCTCCAATACGACAAAGACTGCTTGAATTTTGGAGCTCTTTTTCTCACGAATATCGTCCTATCAGCACTGCAGAATTGAGGGTTCTATTACCATTTGCAACATCGAAACTGTGCGAAACAGGCTTTTCTGCAGTTGCAGTAATAAAGAACAAGTACAGAAAATAAATGTAGAGAAAGAGATGAGAGTGGAAATTTCCAAACTTGAGCCACGTTTTGAGAAGCTGCGCTCAGAAAAGCATGCACACCCTTCCCACCATAAGAAGCCAGCCCCCAAAATAAAATAAATATCTCTTTACATTTTTATTCATGTTTTGTTTTAGTTTTTATTTTCTAAAAAAAATTATAAATGTTATTTGGAATGTTTCTGATAACTTGTTACCTACTAGGCTAGAACTACCTATACAACTAGTACGTATTTTTGGACTATACAGGGGGCGTCACAAAAAAAAATCAATTTTCCAAGGGCGTCACAGTAAAAAAAAGTTTGGGAAGCCCTGTTCTAGAAGATAAAGATGAATTGGTTAGTTAGGTATCCAAAGTGAATGGACGACGGTACAAACATAATAATATGATGTAGAATTTGCACTACATTTACGACGCTTTGTATTACAACCCGTCTAGTATTATGTGTCAGTATGGCACAAAGCAAAACGCCTGCACAGTTTTGCATAGCAAGGTTTTCGCCTCAAGCAAATTGCATGCTCTTGTTGGCCAGGCGCTTGTTTACTTGTTTGCTCAACTATGAATTTCATTACCTTACAGAACCCTGGCCATATTAGTTCAGAGTTTAACTCAAATTAATTGATTTTAGTAGGCTTCTTGTTATTTTAGTGGTGATAATACTAATAAATTGAGTTAAGTATATGTGTTAGCGAAACATCAGAATATTCGTTGAACAATGTAGACACAGGAAGGTGGCATGGGTATTGTCTATAACCAAAGTATAGAATGCCTTGCAAGCGGTAAAAAATAAAAATACTCCTTGGAGGTCGGTAATGTTCGTCCTTCTTTCATAAACCGTCCATGTTTCCAACGTTTTAAGTTTATCCCTTTCTATCATGCTTAAAACCTAAGAGGAAGGAAATTGCGTTATTTGATAGAAAAGGACAAAGTAAAAACGTTGGAAACATCGAGGGAAATGTATGCGAAAGAAGGACGAACATTACCGATTGCCATTGTCAATTTTCATGTATCGGTGCCTGACAGGAGGATTGGTATCCATTGGTTTAATATCCATGTATTTACATTATCAATAAAAAATAAGTCCTTAATTATAAATCAACATCAAAGAAGAAAGTGCAGAAACTATTTTATAATTGAAAACGAAAACTATGAGTACAATATTACCTACGTACCTGCGTACCTACCTAACCTACCTATATTTCTACATAAATCGTCTTGAATGTGTGTTTTAATATAGTTAAAGAATCTATGGTTCCATTTATGAACGAGGAAGAAACTACCCAATAAGGCGTTTTCCCAAACTAATAAATTTAAAAAAAAACAGTAGATGGAAACATTAAAATTATATTCTTAACCTGTCAATTTCACCGTCTTTCACATTACACTCGTAACCTTCGAATTAACAAATTGCTCCCTAAAATTAGGGAATCAAAAAAAAATACGGAACACTTTCGATGTGACAGCAACATTCTTGACTGTAACGCCCGCTTGAACAATAAAAAAAAATGAAACGCCTCATTATCGTATATAAATTGACGAATTATGTTACATTTGATACGATGGAAACATCAAAGTTGCCACCTAAATATTTATTTTTTTTATAAGGTCTACAATTTAACAAATGTTAACTATACTTCGAACTATACTCTACTATTATTTAGCCTTTAAGGGGATATAATTCGGAGCGCGCTCCATACAAACGTACTATGGTGATATTTTCATTACTAACCAATTAAAGTCAATGAAATTTTGCTGAAACAATCTTGAAACAAATATCCATGCTTGTATGGAGTCAGATTTTCCTTTAAAATATACAGTTTCAATGCTAGGATTTATTTAAGATTGGTATGGAAATATTTGAGGCACTGTAACTTTAAAACTATACATTTTAACGAAAATCTGACTCTTTACAAGCATAGAAATTTGTTTTTAGATTGATTCTGAAAAATGTTATTGAGTTGAATTGGTTAGTATTGAAAATATCACCATAGTACGTTTGTATGGAGCGCGCTCCGAATTATATCCTCTTAACAATGCCTCTGTAATAAGGTAGATACGTGCACAAGCAATTTACAAACAGCTACCTACTACTCGTAGGCTTGTAAACAATAAGCTTTCGCATTTCAAACAAAAGCGTACTGGAGCAAGACGAAAACAAATCAATACAGCTCTGTTGATTGTACCAATTGACTTTATAATGAACTGCAATTAGTGTATTGCGAACAACAATGTAGATTGCAAAACCTTTTCATTAATAGGTATAAATCGTACCTAACTTTTAGATAAATGAAAAAAGGGAAGATGAGGCGTGGTTTTACCGATTAGACCCCCTTATTCGTATGTATGTATGTATGTATATGCTCACGACTATATTCCCCGAGGGGGTAGTCAGAGATGTTCTGAAACCTCAGAACATCCACGTTTCACCAGTAGTACCGAAACTCTGTCCAGTGTGACGGGGGGTGAGCCCGTCGCCACTTATAATGGACAGTGGGTACAATGAAGCATGCAGGTTTCCTCACGATGTTTTCCTTCACATGTAATTATTTATCTTTGTTCGTTTAGTTTTGGTGTACAATAAAGAATATATGTACTTTCTCAAAGGAACATAGGGAAGTTTGAAAAACCGGTCAAGTGCGAGTCGGGCTACTCGCGCACCGAGGGTTCCGTATACCACGCCTCTACACAACATACTTATTAACTTTCAAAAAAATTATGTTTTCTCCCGGGACCTTTAGCGCGAGACCGACTCACACTTAGCCAGTTTTTATTATTGGTTTAAACACACCGAGTTTGACGCTTGTATGTGTTATCGTTTTTACGATAGAGCGAGAAGAAAAAACATTGAAAACAACTAGTTTCTTGTATGAGGACCCCCCTTAATTTGTAACATTTAAATATTTTTATTATTTGTTAGCAAATTCGCCATAATAGCGCACATTCAGAGAAAATTTCAACTGTCTAGCTATAACGGTTCAAAAGTTACAGCCATAAATAGGTAGGACAGACAGACATACGGACGGACGGAGACGGACGGACGGACAGACAGACAGATGGACAGTCAACTATTCATATAAACTTTCGATCAGCTGATTGTATTTAGTACAAAAAGTAAAAAATTATGCTTGCTTATTTTCTGTAGGTTTCTCAGGGAATGTTGTTCAGTATCATAAATTAGGTAATTAATGCTACTGTTTACCCCAACACCCCGTAGTTCGAGTATTTGATTGTAAAGAACTGTGTTCGCCACTGTCAAACAATTACTATCGTTAGAGAGACAAAGACTATAATAAAGAACTATCTTTTGAAGCATAAGCATAGCATGAGTATAAGCATATGCTCACGACTATGTTCCCGAGGGGGTAGTCAGAGATATTTTGAAACCTCAGAACATCCAAGTTTTCCCCACTTGTAATGGACAGAGGGTACAATACATACATCGAAATCGAAGCATGCAGGTTTCCTCACAATATTTTCCTTCACCGAAAAGCCAGTGGTGTTACAAATCGTGCATAAATTCCGAAAAACTCATTGGTACGAGTCGTCCTGGACAGGGATCGAACCATCGCCTACTGCACGGCAGGCAAGGTAACTCGCCGCTGGACCACCACGGCGTTCTACTACTATCTTTTGAGTAATAAATTATCCAATGAATAACGTTATAAATATTAGAACCCATACACTAAAGTTACTGTATTTATGTAATATATGCTGCAATACTGTGTATAATCCTAGACTAACTCTGTACAAAGTAGATTAGTTAATGTGATGTGATTAACGAACAACCACCAGTACATGCCTGTTTAGTATAATAAACTTATATTTACGTAGAGTCATGATTTTTACATGGATTAATTTTTCAGGTTGGTTATTAAATTGAGTTTCACTGATTCTGATTAAATGGGTGGATTTCATTGCATGTTTTATCTTGTACCTACTTGTTGGCACAAAAGCCACTACAAGCTGGATCCAAACTTATACCACCTTATACTGAACTTGAAAACATTAAATTGAAATTCGTGGTTAGCTGTTGTATTAGAAACTTAGTCTAGAAGGTTTTAACAACAGTCGAAATATAGGACTATGGTTAACGAAGCCACATAAGTTTTAAGTGGCCTCCGGGGTTCTCAAGTTTGCGCCGCGCCGTCCGTTTATCCTGCCCAACAAACTTATTTGTTACGAGTGTCTACCTAAAACGTTGTTGATGCTTGCACAACTTTGATGGCAAGTTATAAAGTGAACTCTCTAAAAATGGACTGAATAAAAATGTTGAATGTGCCACTAAGTGCGTTGCGTATCGTACTGTAGACTGTAGAGCAACAGCGGTCGGTAAACTTTCAGCAGGTAAGGGCCACATAGTGGCAACGTGAAATAAACGCGGGCTACACTGGTTCATAATTTTGTGAACAGGGAACTGGCGATGGCGTAGCGTGAGTTTCTGCTACCCTCGTCCTGGGAAATGACCAAATTGACCGCCCTCTACCCCCTATACAGAGAATAATGTTCACGAAAAAATTACGGAGCGAGCGAAGCAAGCTCGAAATTGTTTAGCGCAACTAGGTATTCGAACTTTGGTTAGCAGCAGCGTTAGCGGTTATTTCATACACGGTCCTTCTTAATATGCTGACGTGACGGAATTTTCAGATTATCAAATAAAGCAACTTTCTCTATAGCACTAACATCGGACTCGATTGGTCGAGTAGGTGTGCAGTTTGGGGGCGTACATTAAGTACGTGAGGTGATTTTGGAGATTTTTCGACCCCCCTTGGTGACATTTTGTGAGATTTGGCTCGTTCTCTTCCAAAGTTACTTCCAAACTTATAAATGAAGTTATAACGAAGGATCTCGACACTTATTTATTCACAATGTCAAAGTTATTTATCCTCATTTTTGTAGCAAATGGTACATAAGACGTATAGTTAGATATTATTACGTACCATAAACATAAAAAAATTCCAACCGCGGCTTGGCCTATACTTCATTCCAAATAAGGACGACGAGATTTGCCGATTCCTATTTAACGTTCAGGCCAATTCTGATTACCAAATGTAATTAATTTATTGGATACTTATACTATCCGACATATCTTAGACGTTACTAAAGCTGTTTTAAAAATAAGTGAGAGGAAGTGTTTCAAATCTCTGTTCCGTTGCTATTTTGAATGGAGTATAGTTATGTACGAAAAGTAGAAAATGGTCTAGCTAATTTTAAAAAGTACGATCAGTCATTTAGGTGCTTATTCTCATTTTAGATAATATCATCCTCGGCAAGTAATTTATAACTAATTACAAAGCTTGCGTGTGATTTGAAGATTATCCCTCATTAATTACTTGTATGTCTTTCATAATTGTGTAGTGTATATTTACACAGCTGTCACAGAGTTATATTCAATTCAATTCAATTTCAATTCAATTTTTGTTTAGTGGCATCCGATGTGTTATCACAATTCAGCCAATGTCTCGTTATGTGGATAGTATATGAAGGAAAATGATCAGTAGTATTTATTAAGTCTAGAGTGGCAGTTTTGCCAATGTAAGTAGGTTATAATCTCAAGTGATTGTTTTAAGGTTAAAACACAAAAGAGTTCACAAAATGGTGGATCCATGTGCAATCCCAACGCGCCGATACGCACGCGTCCGTACTCCGCCAGAATTGCAGCGCGACTCCGAGTTATATTCTAATAGAATAAATGTATTATCAAGACTACAAATTACAATAATGTCATTATTTTGGTAACTTTATTAAATAAAAACAACGAACATTATATTTTTCTTTTCAAGTATGTATTAGAAGATGAATCGCAAGAGAATATGATAGATGGGTCTATCATTTTGTATAAAAGTTGTAACAAAACCGCCTAGAAATATTTGAAGGGGTGGTTTAGACCATCAAACTGTATAACTTTCACTAGGGAGAAAAAGACGAAAAAAAATCCTCTGTCTCATACAATTTGAGTCGAGTACCTACGCAATGCAGGTTTGTATGAAACAGCAGTTTTTTTATTTTTTCTCGATGCTGGGCTCCATAGTGATAATTGATCAATATGATGGTCTATTCTAAACCTCCTCTTTAAATATTATAAGGGTGTTTTGTTACACCCTATACATAGAAAATAAATACCTACATATAGGCACAGAGTAAATTATAGTGATAAAGGTATACCTAAAGCCAATTTCAGCTAAAACTTGTGCTCTTTCACTTGTTTTTCTTTACAAAAGAACACTGTTAAAGGTACTGAGAAGTTGTGAGGGCCAACGTGCCAACAGAGTCAGGGGAGTGGAGTTCTAAATGACTTCGGAATGTACTTGTACCGTTTGTTACCTTACTTGTAAACTGTCTTCAATTCTCCGCTGAAACTAGTTTCAACCTAGTTTCACCTACTAACCCTAGCTAAATCATATACTAGTTTTATTCTACTGAAAACTAAAACATTTTAGCTGGGAGAAGTGAGACTAGTATTAATATTAACGACTGGTTTTTTAGATTTTCTAAGTTGACGCAGGTAGCTCTATTGTACTTGAGTGCGAAACACGAATACGGGACGACCTCCATCGCGTGTTGTCATTTCTATTCCAACCCTTATCAGGATAGTTGTTAGACGGGCCTAAAATGTAATGTGTTACTAAAACGATAATAGTGTTCGAAAGCATCCAAATATGCCGACGTATTTTCACTCCTAACGGGCACGTCAAGAAATACTCATGTAAGCACTTAGCATTATTGAAAGGATTCATTTTTCGATCATTCATAGCAGCTTTTAATAAAAATTCGCAGGTATCTGAAAACGCTGACGCTAGGACGAGCTTATTCCTCTCGCAGAATAATTTCAAAAAGTCAGATGGTGGCTGCGGACCACCGAATGCTCGATGAATGCAGTCGAACGGAAAATTGATTTCCCGCAGCACATATCATTTTCCATTTATGAAGATTAATGATGTCACAGCCATTTCGATTTCGAGTTTTCGATCCAACGAGAAGGATAATAAATAATTTTTTAAATGTTACATCTCAAATCTGAAAATTAAAATCTGTCAATAAATCTGTTTTGACACCTTACATATTTACACCCCTATTTTTGAATGACTACGAATAATTAAACTAAACAAGTTTCCCTAAGGAACATTCGGAAGAACAGTCGAAAAACGAGAAATATTTTCGATCGATTTTCTATGAGAGATCCAAAAAAAAAATCTAAAAAGGGAAAGTTGTTTAGTTTCATGGTTTTTTCTAGCGATTAAAAAATAGGGGTGTAGTACTCTGTCAATGCAACGAAATCAAGGGGCCATATCAAATTTATTGATGTTAGCTTAATCAAATTAAAGATTGAAAAACTCGGGCGGCGAAAATTGAAAATTTCGTCGACGACAGCTCTGTTGAAGTGGAGCATGCCCCGGATAGGCAGATCGTGGGTTCGAGTCCCGGTTTTTTAATCTTGAATTAGGGGGTCATACGTTCCGGAATTACCTGGGAGGGGTCTCTTATTTTTCGTTTTTCTACAAGATTTATACATGTTACCGGAACGTAAAAATACATCCTACTTAGTTGATCTTATTACACGATTGAAATTAGATCACACGATAGATTTTTTTTTCGAAAAGTTAAAAAAAATTACGAATTTTTAACATTGTTTTCTCAAACTAGAATAACTGTGAACCGTTTATAATTACTGGAATTTCACTCACATATTCACCATTAATTTATCTATTGAAATCATAAAAGAAATCTATAAACAGTTTTTATTAATTCTTTTCAATCGAAAATACACGGACGCACTTTTCGGGAGGGTTATAGGCCTCGCATGCCGCCCTCCATCTTTATTATTTTTCGTATGGCAAAAAGAGCGCGCATGACGTTTTTTTCGTTTAAACTCTTTGTCGTGGGTGGCATGCTAGCCGTGCTGGGCAATCGCGTTTCTCATAGAAAATATTCGCCTGAACCTAACTTATAATTTTAAATAATAATTTGGTTTCCAGAGTGTTTGTTATGTTTGATACAAGTGTCAAAGCGTTGTATATCATAGGATACAGCTGCGTCAAATCTTTCTTGTCATGCTAAAGTTAGGCATGTAAACTGACAAATGGGAGAACTTGGCCCGTCCAAGAGCTAGTTAAACTTACCCAATCTTACCGCACAGTAATCAATTAATCTGAAACTTAGCGGATTTTCGACATGACGCACTCCCGTTTAAGGGCATTACATAGTTTTGAAACGGCTTCTGATGCTGGATTTCTCGAGGGATTCGGGAATCAATCGAAACAAATGATCGCGAGGGTTGAATGAAGGGGTTTGATTTCATATTCTGAATAGGGTAGTATTATGTTTACGCAATGTCGGAATCACTTGTATGTGTATACTGTTGGTTAGTATTTCCATTACACATAAATAGGGTCCCACTTAATATGCTGACGGCTTTTCAAGGGGATGATCAGACCAAAGAAACTGAATAATCTCTTTGGGACCAACTACTCAAATCAAACTGAATATACAAAACTGCAATCGTACTCAGTCCAAATTTTTCAGTTTGATGGTATTAAAATCTACTGAAAAAACCGTCAGCATATTAAAGAGAGACTTGGGTATACTTATAAACATATATATTATATAGTTTTGATATAATCGTCAAAGAAGTCTCATTGCTGTCTCTAGGAACGCTTATGTAGGTTAAAATATTATACCAAAGCAAAAGATGCAAAGAGCTTGCCAGCAGCTCCGGGGCTTTGAAAAAAATAGTGTTTTATGAAAACGATGAAATAAGACACAACGAAAAAACACTTATCTCAGTGACTTTACAGCTTTCGGGACCACGTCACGTCCCAGCCCCAGCTAGGAGGCATTTATTGAAGCTAACTGACATCGGCAATCCAATTTAGCCTTTAATATATGTATGCGAAAGTACATTACGGATTGACTCCGAATTTTGCCCAGTTTTGATCAAAGATTTCAACAAAATTTTCAAAGAAAACATTAATTCTATCTTTAGATAGCCCCCGTCGTCGACTCAAAAGCCAATTTAAACTTAGAAATGGTTGTTGGCGTTCAAATGTTTCGCAAATTTTCTACCTCGCTACCTACGTTACTCAGTAAGATAAAATATCCGTCCCAACAACAAATTTACGATGTTAAATATTACTTCTTTCGAATGACTACCGAAGCAGTGACTGGACGCTTATATTGAGGGAGAGAATAATAAACAGAAAACACGAATAGGAAGGAAAAGACGTTTAAATATTGGCAAAAATTATGTATTTCGTGAATTAATAAAAAAAGTGATCCTACGCCTAATTCCCTGCTATAACGGCCATTTCTTTATGGCTTTATATAAGACATAAATAGATTTTCAAAAAATCATTACTTTGCTGAATTTAATTATTGTTTTTCTTCTTATCGTGTGGGAATCGCAAACCCTGGTATCAGAGTTTTTTTAGACCGCCTTTCGACCTCTAGCTTGGTTTGATAATTGAGGATTTGATTGTGTACCTAATTGGTTTTATGAAGTTCTGATTTGTACGTTCTTAATAATATGTCAAATTAACTGAAATATTTCGAAAGCAGTTTGCTAACAGATTTTAATTAAAAAATAGATTGAAAAATCCAAAATTAGAATAAGAGCAAAACCCATGGAGATCGTTAGTCTTCTGCATAAATTGAAAGTAACAGGGCACGGGAGGGAGGCAAAAAATTGAATGGCAAAGCCACATACCCGCTCGGTTACCACTGGCAATCCATTTGGCCAGAAAATTGAATTCCGTTGTTATTTCGCGTAGAGCGAGATTAATTAAAACGTTGATGTCCGACACTGTAATTTATATGAGAGATAAATGCTAACTGAAATGTTAGCTCTTAAAGGTAAATCGTTTTTGAATAGTCTAGATCTAAATAACGAATTTTAATGGCTGCGTCAAAATAATTGCTTGCATATAGAATAGAGCTGTTGTCTGCGTGGAGGCAAAAAGAATCATATGTCTTAATCCGGAACTTATTCTATCAGCGTGCCGAATTTCATCCAAATCCGTTCAGCCGATTATGCGTGATTGAGTGACAAACATCCAAACACTGACATTTATAATATTATTGAGATGCATATAAACAAAAGAATAAGGTCTTTTTTCATTGCTTCGCAATATTTTGTTCAAAATGTTTAAACGCACACGTACGAGCGTGACAGTAAATATAAACTGCAAAATAAAGACGTAAACGAGAACAATATGAAAAATAATGTCGCATTCGAGGCGGTAAAAATATAATAGTAAGTGATTCTTTTAATTGTATTTCCATTGATAAAGTAAATGTAAAGAAAGAAGATAACGACATGCAAAAGAGCTTGACAGACAGTCCGATAATTGAAGGATACATAAAAAACAGCAACCAAATAATATGTGATAAAACATTGTAATGAAACGCTTGAAAACATCGCTCAGTGGTATTTGTTAAAACATTCCGACATCCGACAGAAATTTCTTTTGTCACAAGACATTGAAATATAAATGTTGATATAAATACAACAACAAAAGGGGGGGCTATAAAATGAGGCAGTGAAATTTCATTGGAGACGACGATGAGAGAATTTGGGAAGGCTTTGGGCTCGCATGCCTCCAAAACAAAGGACTTCGTGGAGGCGAGCCCTGCGAATGGCAAAACAAGGGCAAGGAATTTTAATAAAATCCTTATTATCTATTCACAGCAGCAGTTACGTTCTTTTACGAGCTAAACGGCTACGGCGAACTTTGGTGGCTGGATCGCTTCGCGCTTTCCTTTCTCAACTTTACTAATATCTTTAGGAATATCTGAACCGAGTTAATTGTTCATTGAAAATCGACGAGCCCAATCTGCTTGTAAAAACAAGGACAAGTAGTTAAATTTCATTATTGTTACGATATTACCACATCACTTTTAAGTCATGAATTAAAAACATAATAACGGCAAATAAAGTCTAAAAAGTACATTTTGCAAGTTTTTCGACTATTACTCGTTAACTTGAAAGCTTACTTAGCGGTGATAGTTTCGTTATATACACTACTGCCGTGAATTTTTTCACGTATCCAAAAACAGCCGTTTAGCTGGCAGGGGGGGATACTTGACTCTAACAAAAATGTTCACTTGAAAGCTTAATTTTTCGCTAACTGATCCCTAAATCGAAAAATGGTTTTCCCACACCCACAATATTTTTAAAATACACATCATGGAATAGACGATAAAAAAAAATTTCATCCTCATTTTTCGTGTAAGGGAGGTACCCTAAAAAAATATTATTCAAGATTTTACTTTACCACTTTGTCGGAGTGATAAGTACTCGTATGTATATCCATATCAAATTACAGCTTTCTAGTACTAAGCGTCTCGGAGCTAAGCCGCGGTCAGACGGACAGACGGACAGACGGACGGACATGGCGAAACTATAAGGGTTCCTTGTTGACTGCGAACCATTAACGTTAAAAGTATAAGAATGAGAAGTATTTACCGTACACAAACAAAAAACTCACTAAGTGGTCCTATAAATAATATTCAGTGAAATAATTTGGGTTTTTGCATGTCACCGACAAGTAATACTTACGATTTCCTATAAATTGGATTGTACGACCTTTTTGTGGCTCGTAATGTTCCTATTATGTAACTCTGAAGTAATCTTTTTGTAAGTAGGTAATACTGAATCAAAACTTTGTCTATCCTTATTTTTTATCATGTACCTACTATTTTGTGCTCAGTGGTGCGTTGGCCCAAGATTTGATAATACCATTGCTCGAACGCCGATTCGATACATCCTACTTAATCGCATCATTTTAGAAAAAGTTACATCTGAAATTTTCAGCATAAACTATAAACATCGGTTTAAATTTTTTTGTAAAACTTTTACGAGTCATTTGTCTCGTATGTCTCGGAGTAACTACGTTTGAACATTTTGTGTTAGTAAGCGCGCTGGGGAGTTTCACTAACATGAATCGTAAATACTTTCAACAAGCAGGTGACATGAACCATTTACTAGTACAAAACATCGCGAATGGCAGAGCAGGCGCTATAACACGATAGATGACAAATCGTAGCATAAAATTCGTTCTGTCTGTCGGATGTTGCCCATTCATCATTGTCACGGGGCTCCACAGAAAGCAGGCTTACGCACGAAGCCAGTTCGTCCGTCAATAAAGGACAAAAGAAAAACAAAAATTACTCAAAACAAATTGAATAAATCGAACTCATTATCTTTCAGAAATAAACATTTATTCCACTTTTTCATGTTAATTATTCCAATAATGTTAATAAGAGCTGAAATTTAAGAAAAGTAAATGAATTACTTTGCAAAGTTGTTATAAAAACTCGCAAATTCGCTTCTAAAGACGGTTCCAGTCCATGAAATGACAGAGATAAACTTGTGAGCAGCAATTTCGGTATATATTTCGCCCTGTAATATGCCTACTTGGGGAGCCGAATAAATTTTTGATTACGGTCTCCGGTTCATTGGTATTCTTAAGAGAGACCCGATACGACCTTCGGGCCGGGTCTGCACTTAGCGGTAATTTACAGTTTAATTACTGGTTCTCACCGAGGGGTGGTGGAGTGGGCGGCTACTTTGAAGATGTGCGTAGAACGTCACATACCTACCTACCTAACTTTTGAGAAAAGTTAAATTTGGGCTTCAAAGTCGAATGGGCGGTGTAATTTTTGATATTGAACGCTAAAAGTCCGCAGAAAGGTAAAAGTTTGTTTGTAGTCAAATAAAGTATGCAAAACAATATTTTAAAATGATTGTTGTGCTATTGGCCGTCCTGTAAGATATTGCCTCAATTAATAAATATCTATCAACATAAATTGTTTTTATAAGTTAATTTGAGATGAACATATGATGCCGATGGTAGACTTGAGTAGGTAAATAAAATTATTTTCTACAAGGCTATGAATTTTTGATGTCTTAGAATTTCTCCAATAAATGTTTATGAAATGTCAAATGAAATTTAATTACGTACAATGTCAACAAATAGGAACAAACAAATATCCGTTCATCTCTTCAAAGTAAAGTCAGTCAAAAGTAACGCTAAAATAACGTTTTCTTAATAAGTAACGAAGTCAATTCGCAGAAAGAAAATAAATTTGTGCTTGCTTTTGATATATTAATAGATATAAGTATATCCAGTTTCAATCAAATGTATTCCCTTTGATATTTTCGTTTCGCGTATCTTTGCGTTTTGGCTGCATAAAATTATGTTTTAACGATAGTAGACGGACGGCCTACTTAGACTACTTATATGAGGACTAGTTACGCGTGTAATTCTACTAACAAAATTTTCTGCCACTTTTTGCGGGGGGCGAGGTAGCACGAGATACACAACTTTGAATTTTATTCTATTAGTTTAGATTCTAATTTTAAAAATCATGAAAAACGGTGTCGTGTGAACCCCAAACGTCATAAGTTCGAAATTATTGTTCCGCAATTATAGGCCGTCGCGTTTAGTGATAAGGTATAAAATTGAATGTAAATGCGTAAGATTTTTTGATCTTGCACGTTGGCAGAGGGGAAATGCTAAGTCGAGGCGGGTCCGCATATAAGTAGTCTAAGACGGCCTACAAAAATTATCCCGATTGACATTGAGTAATTACGTTGATACATGTTATGGTCGCAAAAAGAGCAATGGCTTTCCATTGGAGCAAAAAGAGCTATGGTAGAAACCACACTTTTGGACTGAATCCCGAAATCCGAAATCAGACGCCGAACAAAGGTACCTAATTGATATCGTCAAGCTGATTTCGACTCTAAAGTGGGAGTGGGAGGGACACTTGGCAAGACAGAATGATGGCAGATAGACAAAAGCATTGACGGAATGGCGGCCATGGGATACCAGCAACCAGATGGTCGGACGGACGACATCTGCAGTGGTTGGCAAACAGTGGGTGAGACTAGTTTGGGACCCTTCCACTTGGCGTGAAAATGAAAAGGCCCGTGAGTCACGAGGATCCGGGGTCCATACAAAACTGCAATCCTACTCTACCAAAATGTATGGGAGAACAGATTTTTTTTCCAGATTTCGTTGTTGGTCCCATAGAGAAAATTGTTCGGTTTGATAGTCTGATCATCCCCTTAAAAACCGTCGGTATATTAAGGTGGACTCTGTAGATGGTTGATGATGACTAGTCAAACCGACGACATAGAAAGCGTAAGTCCACGCCGGCGCCGGTCTACCTACGGCAGGCCAGATCGAACGCAAGCTAGGCCCTGGCGACAAAAGTGTGATACGAAAGAAAAAGGGGACAATGAAGATACTTACGAAAGTAAGTTAAATGAGAAAAGGATCCGTATTAAGCGTGCATCGGGTGACGTTGAAAAATCGTCACCAATAAGTCTCGTTTCGCATTCGGTACGATCGTCCGTCACTGTCGCAGTGAGCCAACGTCGTCGGTCGTAGCCAATAATGTCACCAGACAACGCGACAAGCGCCTGACGTGTTGGACGTGCTGCTATTAATACATTAGACACTTGAGGAAATTCACGTCACATCCTATCAAGTGGATAGTTAATTAGAAGTGATATTGAAATCAAGTACACGATTGGTAACTATTGACGTTATGTTTCAAAATCAAACTCTTATATTCACAAAGATCTCGTTCACTACACTATATTCCTGGTAATAAACTCATAATATCGGATAAAACAGCCCATATTTCAGAACAGGTAACGAGATCGGCCTATTGGCTTACGAGGTCATATCTAACCTAAAATATGCTCAGTGGAGCGAAAACCTCGCTTTTCTACAAGATTATCGCCATTGAAATATTAGGGGAGAGGGCTTGAATCCCATTGCAGATAATTGCTTAAAGATAGACGGCAACTTAGTGCTCCAGACGAATAATTCAGGTCCGATAGGATCCGGAAAGCTCGGAGCAAGTTCTTTAAGTTTAATAATGAATGCTCCTCTTGCGATTCCGAATTCCCGAAGATCTGCATTCAACGGCTGTTTTCGGTAGAGCGCGCATCTTTTTGGTTAACTCCTTTGTGTCAGATAGCAAAGTCAATTTCATTAAATCAGTGCACGGAGGTGACACAAAGAATAGTGTTAAACTAGTAGTAGAACAGATATAATCTGTAGTAAAGGAGACAATGATGGCGTGCTGCTTCAGCTGAGCTGGCAAAGGAATAGCCGGCGTTAGCATACATAATGTTCCCGGACAAAGCAAGATTTATTTGAGTGCAACGCCGCCGGATCTACAGGCCATACTGGCTACCTAAGCAAGATAAGACAAATTGTGTAGTTTACCAGTTTATTTACGTAGCATTGTATGCTCCAGCCATTATAATTAAAGCAATGTTTGCTTCGTTAATTTGCATTTGCATAATGTTCGTTAACGAGCGCAATTTGGATAGCTTTGCGTAATTTTAAACTACTGAAGCACGTGAGATCGCTTCAGCTTTCATGTCTCGGAGGGCAAACATCGACAGTGACGGACTTCAGGTTTACCTGTGAGCGGAGATCCCAGCTGGCAGCCGTACTCTGTGTAAACATTGCGACGGAGAGCTCTAACTCAAACAAGGATGGTCGCTAGCTAAACCATCAGGCTAACGTATGATGTTAGACGTTTAGAAGCTTTTATTAGCGTTGTATACCAATATCGTTTCACTATCGATATCGACATTCGATATTCACTAAGGACTATATTTCCCGAGGGGCAGTCAGAGATAGTCGACCTGAGTCGAGATATCGATAGTGCCGATTGAACAATACTATAATTTACAGGCTGTATGTCTGTTGAATAGTTAATATAATCATCAATAATTACTAAAGAAAATGACAAATACTGTCTTAGTTATCATTATCTTCAAAATCGTAGTATTGAACAGTCTACAGTACTGTTGTGGACTTGTGTGTATCTTTTTTTGGTTTTCATTGAAAGCTAATGATCAACTCAACCAGGTTCAGGTACTCAACTGTCTATGATATATGGGGGATAATTGATCTATGGTGGAAATACTGCAGGAGGTAGTAGCGAATTGTCGCTACAGTTCAATTTCGACTATCAGTACTGTATACCGTAAAGGCGATTTTGAAAGAAAATTATGCGATACAGGATATACGATACTATGATGCTGGTGCAACACTAGATTTTATATACGTACCTACATTTATGTTTATAGCTCTAGCATAATTTCATATTAACATTGTATATACTATAAAGCTAATATTATATTCGATAGGTATTTAGATATATTGCAATTATTGTCGAACATTATTAACCATGAAAAATAGAAAGTAATTTTCCAATTTCATCCGTTGTTTGTGAAAATCTTTTGTCATGAAACCGGTTTCAATTCCGTAAAAAAAACGAATTAGGAAAGTGTAACAGAATAACAACAAGCTAGAGGGCAAAATATATTAAATTTCGTTTCTTTGTTATTCTCTAAGCAGCTGCTTTTGTTTTTGAACTCCCCTTAAAAGTCGTCGCTTCCTGAAGTTTTTGATTTATGGACTATACCCGGCCGCTTCACACGTTCGCATCCACCCAGCATTTGGCTATAATGGGGTGATAATGTTACCAAGCTTTTAGCTTACACATCACTATCGGGTCTATTGGTAACATCCACGGGACCTTAAACAGCTTTTATAAGTTATAGATTCCCTTCGAAACCATTTTAATAAATTATGAGTTATTTTTCCACATCTCAACCTTTTCCTATGTCGTTTAGATGCAGATTTATAGTCTATCTATATCATAGCACGGTCACTTCAAAACTATCAATGCGAGCATAAAAATACACAATAAATAAGACTACGAGCAATATAGTGGAGATGGCAACTTTATACTACCGTTACGAAGGGATAATCTAAACAAATGCGAAGTCTATTCCGATCGAAGACGTTCAATCAGACTTTAAGGCTATGTAACTCGGTCTGGTGTCGTAACTTTATATTCGCTGAGGAGGATATTCACGGAGTTTACGCATTATGCATGCAAAGGGGAGATCGTAAGGTCCAGAAGCTCCCGTATATCGGCCAGCGGCGGTACAGACACCTTCAGAATTGAATTGTCGCCGTAAATATTAAGTTTATCATTTAACACTGAGATTGGAGCTTCGATCATAAATATTTACAATCGAATGTTTCGAGTCCACAAATCATGCTGAAGGGGATCTAATTAAGGGCCGGTATATACAGTCGTGTTTAAATCTGTTAAAAAACATTATTAATGTAACAAAACACCCTAGTAATATACCATCAAACTGAACAATTTTCAATTTGCAACAATCTTCGTGAAATTCATATTAAACTGCAGTACCTGCTCGACTCAGATGTATGGGACAGCAGTTTTTATTTTTTTCGAAGTTTTAATCAACTTGTACCCATTATTATTGTTGGCTGGGCTATTGCAAGCAAGGGTTGTCATGTAACATTGCGACCATTGCTGGTCTATTGTGTTCGCCCCAAACTCACTCATATTTTAAGCATGCATCCGAACTATTATTGTATTATTCTCGGATATGCAGGTTTACTCACGATGTTTTCCTTCGCCGCCGAGCTAGTGATAATGAAAAATACAACCGTACTTAAAATCCGTAGATCTTAGTGGTACCAGGAATCGAACCGCCGCCTCGTGATTGAGTCGCTAGCTCTCTTCCGTATGGACTATCATCGCTCTTAACTAAACTTGTATCCATAGTGAAAGTTGTTCCGTTTAAAGGTGTAAACCACTGCTTTAAATATTACTAAAGTGTTTTGTTCCACCCTGTATGTCTTAAGGCTAAACAAATAAAGGTTTAAGGCTTTCTTAAGGCTACATCTTCTTTATATTCTAAAAGTAACCTTAATTTATAATTTCGATAGAGCAAAGTACGAGATACCTACTTTACAAGATGAAGAAAAATTAATCCGCTGTCTTACATCAGGAATGCTAGTACAAGATTTCTCTAGGAAAGGACTTTAATTATTTAGAGGCACTCTGTCGTACGAAGTGGCAGTCTAACGAGACTACCGGAAAATAATCAATTAGGAGTGTCCACCCAGCCAAATAAACTGTCTCAAATGAAATATACACTGTTGTATTGTAAATTAGAAACTTCTTGTTTGTCCGTAGGTACAGTAGTACCAGGTTTATAAGTCTTACCGATGTACGCAGTAGACAAATTATATTGACCAATCAGAATCTGTCACCTTTAATACTTTGGCGCTATTGGCTAATTGTTTTCGCTCCCTTTTCGCTGCTATCCGACTTTGCACCCTTTGATTACTAAATGACTTCGAGTTTTGACGGAGACTCGGGTCTGCTCTGCGCAAACGAAGATTGACGACCGGAATTATTTTCCTGGTCGTACTGTTACGTCTGCTAGTTCAAAATACCAAAAAGATTACATGGAATGACGAAAGTATTGTAAAATTTATTCTTGCTTGCAACTTTCAAGGTGTGCAACATTTGTTGAGATGACGTATGATGATTTATTTAGTACGAATAATTAATAAACCCATGATTACAATTAAATTGGGAGTCACGTTGCAGGTTCTGACACGAGCACTTGTCTCGCGTGGTGTTCGCGCATCGCGTTTTTGCCTGCCACGAGGCTCCGCAATCCTCAATCTCTTCTTGTTCTTGATCAAAATCAATCCCTGAGATTGGGATAGATACTCCCACAAACTAATTGACATTGGCGGAAATGCAGTGCTAACGCTCAAGCAAAAGGTCCATTAATTCTAAATAAATATGAAAATGAAATTGAATTAATTAACCGATTTTTGCTGTACCCTATTAAACAATATTAACTATGCTGTGCTATTAAAATACGGATGTGTCTGCTCTGTGACGCGCGTGACAGCCTATTCTAGTTATTATAACTCTGTGTATGTTAGAAATGAAAACCAAACTTAGAGTAGGGCACGTTGGTTTTGTAGGGACAGTCCCGATTAAAGGTCCGTAGCGTAAAGTCGACATTTTATGAAATCTATCATGCGCATGGGCCGCTCCACCACGCTCCACTCGCCCCGCTCGTTTCGCTACAGACGATCCAATGGTAACAAAAAATGGCGTATTATAAAACTAATTCGAAATTTTAATGTAAGAATCTTTGTAAGTGCCAATTTTTTAAATTGATTTGTAACCACTTTAAGGGACCTAATCGCCTCCATTGATGATGCCCACATTGAAAGTTAAACCCTGTATACACATTGTAAACGTAAATACGTTACGTAAGTACTTAAAGAGGTGCTTAAACTGAACAACTTTCACTATGGAACCAACATTGAAATCGGTCCACCCGTTTGGGAGCTACGATACCACAGACAGACAGACCGACAGACAGACGTCAAACTTATAACACCATTCTTTTTGCGTCGGGGGTTAAAAATAACATAAAGTAACTAAAATACAAACTTTATGTGCACTTTCCATTGGATTGTATGGAGTCAAACGCTAATTTCGAAAAACTTCAGTGTAGGACCGACCTTTTAAAATATAAAAGCTCTCGACGCTGAAATTATAACAATAACAGGTCGCTGAGGTAATAAGGGAAGAGATGAAAATGTCATTTGCTTCCGAAAAGACATTTTAATTGGAGTTATTTTCCGTGTTTGCCGGAGTTTTAAATAAAGAGACGAGACATAATAACACAGGGTGGAAGGGACAGTGTACGGTGAACTCAACCATCAAACTGAACAACTTTCACTATGGAGCCTACCTCATGAAACGTGAAAAAAACCTGCTGTCCAAGTACAAAGCCGAAACAGCAGATTTTTTTTAGGGTTTCCTGAAGTAGGCTCCACAGTGAAAGTTGTCCAGTTTGATGGTCTGAGTTCACCGTTTCATTTTGCGTAGGACTGTCCCTTACACCTTGTATACTGGGTCCTTCTTAATATGCTGACACTTTTTTAAGGGGATGATCAGACCATCAAACTGAACAACTTTCTCTATTGGACCAACCTCTAAATGGTGAAAAAGACTCCCATACATTTGGCTCGAGTATGTTTGCAGTTTTGAATGGAAAAACAGTTTTTTTTTTTCGTGACTCGATGTTGGTACCATAGAGAAAGTTGTTCAGTTTGACGGTCTGATCATGCCCTTAAAAATGTGTCAGCATATTAAGAAGGACCCTGTATACATCAGTATTTACGTCATTTTAAAGTTCAGTATCCGAAATGTAAATTTTTTTTAACCCCTCTTTCGAAGGGGGTCGAAAAAAATTTTTTTATTGCTACTACATTTCTGTTTTTGGGTTACTGTTATCAGTCTTCATGCCAAATTTCGATTCAATAGGTGCAAAAATGACAGAGTTATTGAGGCGGCGCATACAGACAGACAAACAGAATGGACGAAAGTATAAGGGTTACTTGTTTAAAAAGGGGAACCTTTTGACACGAAAAATTTTTGTTGTATCTTTTACGCTGCTGAAATCTGTTAAACAACCTGAACGCAATATAATGCTCTTACATGCAATCTATCTTCAAGGCGAATCGCAGACAATAATGTTAGGTACTTGAAAGGAAGCAGTACGTAGTAAGCGGATTAATGGACCCAGGGTCCAGACTGACACAGTATGATTAATTTAGCCGTAGCATCCAAGCTTCGAAATACATTCCGAGAATAGCGGCGGCCTTCCTAGGAATCCGGGCTCATCGTGGTCAATCACAGATAACTAGATTGCAATAATACCCGAGCTGAATTAGTGTCACAAAGACTTTGACATTATTTTGAAGATTTAGTTACTTTAATCGTTTATACAGGGTGACATTGATATTATTAGCATCCTTTTAAACTAAGAGTCAAAATAAAAAAAATATCAGTGGTCCCATAAGTTTAAATCGAGTAGGTATTGCAGTTTAGTATGGGACTGCTGATATTTTTTTTTGTTCTGACAGATTTGCTCCCATGATAAAGTTCAGTTTGATAGGTAGAGTATGTATATAGTATATAGTTTATAATAGGTAACGAAGTTTGGTTGAAATTGAAATGGGTACACACAAATAGGGCGGTGAATGCACGCTGCTCATATTCGGCAACGGCAACGTCGAAATCGAATCTGAATATTCGCCGCCCAGCTTGCCTGAACATTCTTATAATTGCGACTAATGTCGTCTTGTGCCGACCTGACGAAGACAAAACGAAATGATATAAATTTTGTGGTACCACAGAATAAATACTAGTTGGTGCTACTCAGTGAGAAATTCGGCTGAATCAACCTTACTAAGGAAATATTAAACATCACACCGTCTCGATTGTCACCAACCATCCCTTTGCCGAAGTCCGAAGCATCTACAGTGAATAAGCCCAGGTGGATTTACCAATCAGCACGAATAAGCAAAAGCCTTACAATTATCTTGTAGCTTATTCGGGTCGGCTTTGATATTCAACATAATAATGACAAACCGAATATGATGAGCCGAATATGTATGCACCAAACATTACTTACGAGTGTACCTACAGGGTTTAAGTGTATTCAGTTGTATTACTTTCAAGGTATTGTACTCATGATACTGAACAACTTTCCCTTAGGAATATATGGGAAATTCATCGCGAATTTTCGGTCTTCAGTTAGTCAACCCAAAGATATAGTATATTACCTAACACAATGTACCTACATTAATAACAACAGAAACTGTTTACATAAATAGGTACTCAGTAGATTTAGTTTTTATTTTATTGTGAGAATTACCAAAATATGCGGTATAGGTAGGTACATACATTTCATTCACCTCATTTTATTGATGAAGTATTTAAGTATCATTAATGTGCATCCATTTTAATAATTTCATCGCAATTAACTAGCTAAGTACAAGCTTTAATTGTGTAATTACGTTATCGACTAACTCATAACAATTTAATTGGGTTAACATTTATTTTTTGTATTTAACAAGTGTACTTGTTAAAAGCTTAATTGAAAAGTTTACCTAAATACTCGTATGTTATTGTTCTGAGGCATTCGATACCATGACGATTCGCTGAAACAATTTGCAAATTGAACATGACAATGTCTACTCTGTTATACAAAGTACCATGCTGCCGGTTTTCTAAAGGGATGATCAGACCATCAAACAGAACAACATTCTTTTGGGGACTAACATAAAAATCAGGGGAAAAAATCTTCTGTATCCCATAAATTTGGGTGGAGTAAGATTGAAATTTCGTATGGAACAGCAGATTTTTTTTCGCAATTTAGACTTTGGTCCCATCCATTGAGAAACTTGTTCATTTTGATGGTCTGATTACATACATACATACATACCTAAACTCACGCCTTTTTCCCAGAGGGGTAGGCAGAAACTATAGATCTCTACTTTGGGCGGTTCTGACACACCTCTCTTGCTTCCTCTAAGTCCATACATCTTTTCATACATTCCCTTCGATTTCGGCTACTTTTAACCTGGCATTTGATGTGCGTGTGATGCGCTTACTAACGAACAGCATTTTAATGTTAATTTATATAGATTTCTAGAGTTTACCCGCGACTTTGTCCACACAAATTATATACCAGTCAAATCATAAGCTTTTAAACAAAAAGTTTAATCAATATCGGTTCAGTAGTTTTTCCATAATGCTGTTCAGAAAACCAATTTTTAAATTGGTTGATTTGGAGTCATTGATATCTAAAAATCATATCGTAATATTTTTCTTCTAGATATCTTCTAGTTCTGTTAAAGTTTTATAATAGTTTAGATTAGATGAATAGTTCCCATTGTTCCTATCGTTAAATTTAGAGATTTTTTCAGTCTTTCCATACAAATTAGTTATACCAACAACGCCATCGATTTGAATGAAAAGTTGAACATTTGTGAATACTAAAGTACATGAGAAATTATTCAGCAGTTAATTCTGTTCATTTAAAACTCTTTACAATATTCAGCATTTAATTCTGTAGATACTGTTTATCATTTATCATTAATTTATAAACTAATTGTAAAATTCGCATTATCTATGCTAGTCGGTTTAAATTTTAAAATAATGTTACTGACTGAATTGCTCATCTGTTTGAATCTGCAATGTAAACGATTTATTTTAGATCTATTAGGAAACTTAGATCAAAGTAAAATTAATTGATATGTCGAAAGCGCGTTTAGTTGAAGCACATAGCACTACACGTACTGCCAGTTGCACGTTCATTACAGTTAATCCTCCATTAAATCTCTTACTGTCACTTTTTGTCTTGTTGACGCAGTAAAAGCTAGCAAGAGATTTAATGAAGGATTAACTTTAATGAACGTACGTGCAACTGACCGTTAGTCCAGACAAACTAGCACACTTGTCTGTCATCTAGGTGCATATTCGCAGTTTAACTGTCATTTGTTTTAACTTATTTTTCTGGTTTGAAATGTTCGCGTAAGGTCGATCCCTTAATTTTACTTTGACCTAAGCTAGGAAGCTTATTGTTAAAAAGTCTTTACTCGACGACTAATGTGTCCGTTCCGGTCCCCTACTACGCATTTCGACCTCCATACATCCCCGTACATACCCCTACAACTTTATTGGCAATGTTGCGATTTAAGCGTTCCAATTTATCGTTAATTACCGAACTATGTTGTGCATTTATGACGTCATCTCATTACTGCGGCTGCGACGTAAAATATCACAGTACGCTCATAATTGGCCAATTTATTTAAAATTATTTCAGATTCCGAACCAAATTTTTGAAATGAGGAATTTAAATACATACTCTACTAAAGTTCGTAAAAAAATTATAAATAAGAGTGTTCGTTGGAACAAATAGTGGAATGAAGAAAAATATCGAGAATTTGGTAAAGAATCTTACACATTGGTACACTTATTCGTAAAAAATACTGGACTAGCACGATACACAGGTTGTTAACTTAAATTAAATAGGATACAAGAGCAAAATTGAAATCTAAAAAATATTCTGCTGTTCCATTCCATACTACTGCACTGAAACTGCATAGGTACTCACCAAAACTCAAGTACTTATACGAAACAGCAGATTTTTTTCGTTGTTATTTTGCTCACATAGTAAAAAATTTTAAAGTAATTACAAAATCACCTACTATATAGGGTCCAACTTAATATGCTGTCAGTTTTTTAAGAGGATGATCAGAACATCAAACTCAACAACTTTCTCTATGGAACCAACATCGAAAACGCGAAAAAAAATCTGCTGTCTCATACATTTGGCTAGGTTTGCAGTTTTATATGGAACAGTAGATTTTTTATCGCGATTTCGATGTTGGTCCTACAGAGAAAGTTGTTCAGTATGATGGTCTGGTCATCCCCTTAAAAAAAGTGTCAGCATATTAAGAAGGACCCTGTATACCAATAAGTGGTACCCAGTGCTAAAGATCAGGTAAAAGCTCTTCAATCAATTAAATACCTAAGATTTTTAATCATGTTCCTTTAATTACATAAAATAAATGTTACGTGGCAAATTCTAATATTTATATTAGGTTCCTAATTTCTATAGCTAACTTTAACCTTTGATTGAAAACTATCGGACTGTTTTACAAACGCCAACTATTGTACAACTTAATTCAAATAGCAAAGTTCATTACTAGGTTAGAAACAAAAGGTAGGTCAATTCTATGTACTAGTTAGTAGCCAAACAATTCCATCAATGCGGTGGGGGTTAGCCCCCTTGACCGCAGTCAGCGGCCGAATCCGCCATTGTTCCGGATCGTTTCGGGTAATCATCGTTATGTTTCACCTATGTTATATTATCGTCAGTTTTCATTTTGAACCGTTATTTGCTAAAACAGAGGGCATAAAAGATAGGATAGAAGAAGACCTAGAAATAATTATACAACGTGTTAATGAATAAGCGCAATACCTTAAAAATAATTAGATTGAAACAATAATTTCATTATTTTGATAGTAAAAAATTTAAACTTATTCGCATTTTTTGGTTTTGAGGCAAAAATGATTTGTTAGCATTTCAGCAATGAATGAAAGCGCTTATGTGCTCATGGATACATTTTAAGAATCTTCTTCTGGTAGTACCTAGTGTGAGAGTGCCCGAGCGGTGGGTTGAGATCGAGTTAAGTAAATTTAAAATTTTCGTTATTTTTCTTTCTAAGCCAACAAAGAAATTAATTAATATTTTGAAACAATAAACTACTTTATATTTTTGCGTTAATTCATTAACACCTTTGACATGGTCCTGCTTAATATGCTGACACTTTTTTAAGAGGATGATTAGACCGTCAAACTGAACAACTTTCTCTTTAGCACCAATATCGAAATCGCGACAATAAAATTATGCTGTTCCATACAAAAGTGCAAGCCCACTCGATTCAAATGTATGGGACAGTTGATTTATGTTTCGCGATTTCGATGTTGGTCTCATAGAGAAAGTTGCTCAGATTGATGGTCTGATCATCCTCTTTAAAAACTGTCAGCTTATTAAGTTGGACCCTGTATAGATTAAGCGAAGCAATCAGCGGCGCCATGTCTTACCAGGAGGATAAGTCTCTTGATTTACCTCTTACTTTTTACCTGATACTTGCAATGCAGTGAATGCAGAAGACTGGCTCTGGCTCCTTGGTTCATGGTCAAGATGTTTACAAGGATGTTTTTAGGATTTCGTACTCAAAGGGTGAAAACGGGAACCTATTACTAAGCCTACGTTGTCCGTCCGTCCGTCCATCCTACCTATTTAGGGCTGTAACTTTTGAACCGTAATAGCTAGATAGTTAACATTTTCACAGAATATGCGTTATTACGGCGGATTTGTTAACAATGGCAAACAGTTAAAAATTAAGGGGGGTTCTCAATAATAAACTAGTTTTATCAACGTTTTTTCTTCTCGCTCTATCGTAAAAACAGTAATACATACAAGCGTCAAACTTGGAGTGATTATAGAGCAAATTCTACAGTATAACAACAAATAATAAAACCCGGCCAAGTGTGAGTCGGTCTCGCGATAAAGGTCCCGGAGAAAACAAAACTTTTGTGTATGTTGTGTGGTTCGGAACCCTCGGTGCGCGAGTAGCCTGACTCGCAATTGACCGTTTTTATTTCAAGTTTTCCTGAATAGCATAGCATATGCTCACAACTATGTTCCCGAGGGAATAATCGTAGATGTTATAATTATAACTTCTGTAATATTTGAAGGGGTGCTTTAGACTATCAAACTGAACATATTTCTCTATGAAATGGCGCCAACTTCGAGTAAAAATGTTTCATACAAAACTACAGCACCGATTCGACTAGATGTTGGCTCCATAGTGAAAGTTGTTTAGTTTGATAGTCTAAGGGTGCGTCCACATCTGCCGAAAGCGCCACGAATGTGCAGCTTGCGCGCAGCTAGCGAGCCGCTCGCGATCTGCGCGGTTGCATTTTATGCTCGTGCATCGTTACTGCGCAGCTCGCGCGTCGTTCGCTTGCGAGCGACTCACGAACGGCTCACGAGCTGCGCATTCGCCAGATGTGGACGCACCCTAAACCACCCCTTTAAATATTACTAGGTTGTTTTGTTTATGAGAATTTTAAACTACAATAATATTGTACTGAATTGAACTGAGTACGTCAAATTCTATCTATCCGAGGTTTAATTAACGAAGTATAAATACTCTCAAAGCGAATGAGGTTGAAAATCTAAAACTGGAATAGCAATATGAAGTTTTTAATCATACTCTACCGGTTAGCTCCATAAATACCTTAGAAATTTAGACTAAACATAGAAATAGAAGAACCTAATAGTTGTGCGAACAACTTCCCAACGATAAAAGATAAAGTTTCATTCAAACAGACCAACTGTTTCGGGGACACTCATCTCTATTCTGTGCGTTAAGGCGCCAGCTGTCGCTTAATTTACACCGACTATGTGACGTACGACAAAACATTTTGGTCTAGGAAACTATTGTAAATGTTAACATTTGTAGTCAGAGAACATTCCTTCGTTTCACTTTGAATTCTGGATGGAACTGTTTCTGTTGGATAACTAAAATAATAATATTTTTTTTTGCATATTGTCACATTGATTATATAGTCACAAACGGGGTTCCAATATCTTATCTAAACTTGTATTATGGTAATTGGATACAAACTTGTGTAACTTATTTTGATTTATGGTAATATACAATCCAAACATAATATGTTTCATCGAAGACTTTGATACAAATTGTATTTAAGCCTTTGTATTTTTAGGTGTGAAATAAAGAATAATTTATTGTTTGAGATAGGTATCGGTACTATTAGCAATTACAACGAGTAGACAGGGCTGCAATAACGGTAAATGTTTGGTGATTGAACCGTGATTGGACTACGTACGAACCATAACTTTTGACACATTTTGAATTGCGCTAATCGCGGTACTGCTCTTGACAACCGTTAGAGCCGTTTTGACAGATCGTTCAGACGTTAAGGGCTGTCAGTTACATAAAGTTTAGCGCGATGCGGAATTCAGCACGGTTGAATAGTAATTGGGTTGCATGTGATTAGAACTGAAATTGGATAGGTAAGAATAGAACTTCGATGTTTTAACATAGCGCAATCGGGCTCCTGGACTATTTTATCAGGCAGCATAGTTTGTTATGAAAAGTAAATAATGTTGAATAGCCCTACATATATTCGATTATTTTATACCTGCACAATATTCCGAGGTAGCCATAAACCTTACTGCAACTTATTCCATCTTGATTTATGCAAAAGCGATAACCTTAAGAAAAACTAATAAAGCACTTTACGCAAATAAATTTACAACTACACTTTATTTGCAAAATGATTTTATTCCTGATATATCGTAGGACCTATAAAACATTCTGACAATCGTTGACAAATATTCGTAAAAACGTTTATTCCAGGAACACAAAAGGATACCATACGCTACATATGGAAACGATCCCTCACAGTGGAATATAACAGAATTGAATTTCTTACGCATACTCACTACGTATATGGGAAGCATTTCACATAATAGTAGGTGTACATGCCACCTACACGTTTTCCCTGAAGGCATTCGTATATTTACATCTTAACATAAGATCTTGCCCGCGATCAAATCATACAAGTATATGACGCGAATTTCATTAAAAAGAAATCTTACTTCCATTTCAATTCATTTCACGTGACGTTTCCTCAAAATATTTTTAATATTTAATTTAACGTTTATTCACGACGTAATATGTTTTGGCACAGTCAAGATTTATTCCAGGTCCAATGAAGTAGGTGCTAAAGTCTAAAAAAACGGTTCTTTTCTTAAAACTTGTAAAATTAAATTAAATATTTAGAAGTCCTGTCAAAATCCGTCCCGAATCATCCTTCCTCTCTCAGTTTCGTATTCCTTCCTCAATTTTGTATTCTTTAAGATATTATAAACCACCATTTAGGATAATAGCATTTCATATATCTTGGTAGGGACAATCAATGTTAACATATTTGGTAAAATTCTCTGGTCCGATACGGACTTCGCTGGTTTTAAGTATTTTGGAATAAATTTTGCCTCGGGGGCACTCCCCATCTCCCCCGCGCATGCTAGTGTTTCTAATCTATACATAGCTATATCTCCTATCAAACTAACCAACTCGAATATGCATAGGGATTATGTAGGGATTATGCGTCAACTCAGTGGTCCCTCAAGGGACTAGATCGAGTTGTTAAACCCCTTGTTAAGTATAACTTGAATATTCCTACAAATCTATCATCAATCCTAAGCAGGGCCGTTCAATCACGTCCAGTATTTACCTTTATTAATAAATAACTTAAGCTAATAAGATGTTTATAATAGTCGGTATAGTATCGATAACGAAATCACCGGATCCATACCGGTCGACTCCTTGACCCAAATGGGTCGAGTCGCCATTGAATTTTTCTATGGAACAACCGATTTATTTTTCGCTATGGAAATGTTGGTCCCATAGTGGCTTTGTGGTATGTAAAAGATTCTATGTGTGTCGGAGATCCAAATAAATTGTTGAAATTCACTTAAGTTTACACCATTAATAGTATTTGACTGATTCAACCATTGACGCTAAAGAATTCTAACCTGTTAACGTTGTGGATGTAATTCAGAACCCAATACAAGCAAAATGCAATGCACGTTCCCTGAATTTCGCTTTATTGACGTTATATTAATAACATTTTTGGTGGCAAAATTAATCAAGATTTGACCCTTCATTTGTTGCGAGGCAGACGTAGGCTCATCAACGGACGTGGCCAGAAATCCAGAGTTGGTCAGAGGCAAAAAGGCCATATAATTAAAGCTCATTAATCCTCATTTATGGCGTCAGCTAATCCCTGTGGGTAGTGCTTCCCAAATTTATTTTCATTATAGCAGAGGTCGTGACATGAATGATGTTATGTTGACGGTATTATTTCTAGTAGCATTAAATTATGCTTTTGATCCCGAAACGTATTATGTAGGAAACATTTATGTAAGTAAGTATGTAAGCCTGTAGGATCTCCATGACTAAAGCCTTTTCTCTTATATTAGGGTGTCGGATATGCCCACACGCCATGCCATACTTCACCACGCGAGACCAGTGCGAATTGGTAAAGCAAAGTTAGAGGTCAACTTACTATCAGATAATTTTTATGCTGCCTTAATAGACCTCTAACTTAGCACAACGGATATACCTACTAGTTACACCACCATCTGAAGGAACTGCATGCAGCAGAGATGCGAATGTTGAGATGGACGTGTGGTGTTACTAGAATGGACAAGATTAGGAATGAGTATATTATAGAAAGTTTGAAAGTAGCTCCTGTGAATGAAAAACTGAGCGCCGATTATCGTGGTATGGGCATGTGATGAGAAGAAATGAGTGTCATATTACAAGACAAGTGTTAAATATGAATGTGGATAGCTGCATGAAGAGTGGACGACCAAAGAAAAGATGGATGGATTGTGTGAAAGATGACATGTGTAAAAAAGGATTGTGCGCTGAAATGACGGCTAAAAGATATAAATGGAGGAAGAACACATATAGCGCCGACCCCAAGTAATGGGATAAGGGCAGAGAGATGGTGATGATGATGACCACAATCTGAAGGAACTATCTAATTATACCACCCGGTGGTACCACGAAAAACGGATTCGTGCTGTTCCATCATCTACATGTGATGTGGCCTTCATTTTTCTCACGAGGTACCTACAGATCAGGCAACGAAACATGAGTGATGACCTTGCATGCGTAGAAATAAAATTCTGCTCTACTCGGCGTGGGGGAAGCGGGAGGCGGCCGACGTGCGAACACCATTGGTCGATCAGTCAGTCGCCTTTTGCCTAATCAACCCTCTCCGAAAATCCCTACCACTTTCCTCCCGCGCTCACAGTAATAATGACCTGCACGATACTTTACATAAATCCAAATAAGCCGGTAAAAAGCAAGAGAACGTTACACGATCAAAGTAAATACCGCAGTTTCACGATTCTAATAATATTTGCGTTAACATTACCGCAACAATGGTGAAAACCAAGACTAATACAAAGAGCTTTGTTGTATTTGTGTTGGTTTTCAACCGCAAAGAATGCGCTTCATCCGTCTACGTAATGTTGTTATAAAATATACAAAGTGAAACGAAACACCCTAGTAATTAAAGGGTAACTAACAATTAGTTGCAGCAACGCTCATTAGAGTTAATTCTCCATTGAATCTCTTGCTGTCACTTTTTGTCTCGTTGACGTAGTAAAAGCTAGCAAGAGATTTAATGGAGGATTAACTGTAATGAGCATTTCTGCAACATACTGTTTGGGGGCTAATAGTTAAAGGGGTGGTTTAGACCATCAATTAGATCATTTTTAAATGATTTGTAAAACGAACAACTTTTACTATGAAGACCTTTGATTAAATTAAAATAGCGGAAGATAATAGGTGACGTTCTTGCGTTACCTACTCGAAAAATGGACCTGTTTTTCATGTAGTTACTACGAGTGAAAAGTAATGACGTGTGATTTGTTTTTTTCTTTTTGAATGATTTGTAAAACGAGTAAAAGCACACCAAGGCATTGTGTTACCTTTATTCCGCCTAAAATAAAAATAAAGTATCTAAATCACGCAATGCCACTCAGATTGCGACTGAGTCAATTAGGCGTCGGTGGCTCAATGTATGCGGTCCATGCTTTTTTAATTTAATCAAAGGTGGAGTTTTTTATTCGGTCTGTTTATTTGTGCGGGCATCATGCAAAACCGACTGGAGCCATTTTGAATAAACTTTTTGCGTTCAAAAGCTTATGATTAGGCTTAAAAACTGGTATTTATTTTATCTCGCTACGATGACGGGAGCCGGTGCGGACTAGGTTGCGGACAAAAGTTAATTTAATTATGTTTTTCAAACAAAACTAATGTGCTTTGGAATGTTATGTTTGGAATACCTACTTATTTGAATGTTTATGCGAATGACTCCTTTAGATGGTGTTACTCGTATAGCCATAGCAGTTACGACACGGCAGGTCAACACTAACTTACCATAGATGCATAAATACATACATATACTCACGACTATATTCCCCGAGGGGGTAGTCAGAGATATTCTGAAACCTCAGAACATCCACCTTTCACCAGTAGTACCGCGAGCCCGTCGCCATTTACAATGGACAGTATACAATACATGCCTCGAAATTGAAGCATGCAGGTTTCCTCACGATGTGTTCCTTCACCGAAATACCAGTGGTACAACGAAAGTTTACAAATCGTACATAAATTGCGAAATACTTATTGGTACGAGTTGGCCTGGACGGGGATCGAACTATCGCCTCCTGCAGTACAGGCAAGTTTACTCGCCACAGGACCACCACGACTTTACCATAGATTATAATGTAGGATAATGGGTATAGGATATGTAAGTCGCTGGGATATGAGGAGGTCTATTAGCGTTATAACACCAGGGGAGAAAGATACTGAAATAAATTGAAAAAGACGGTCGGCCGACACGAGGATCGAACCATAACCACCCGAATCGTGAGCCGGTTCACGAGACCACTAGACCAACAAGACAGTGATGGATATGAGCGAAATCTTTCACTACTACAGCGGTGAGGTGTAGCGCGCTATCGCACGCATTTAGATACGAACCCAAAAACACATAGTACCGATAGATGTTTGAAGCTGCCTATGGAAAATCAACGTCCCACTTAGTTTTTACTAAGATAACATAGCATGTAACTTACCAACCACTGCACTAGCCTGGGCCCTGTTTAATAAACGCGACAAGTGACAATTGACAATGATAATTCAGAGTACATTACTGATTACTAATGACGCTAAACTTGCAGTGCTTCATGTGTCCTAGAATTCTCAGCAATGTACTCTGAATTGTCATTGTCAATTGTCACTTGTCGCGTTTATTAAACAGGGCCCTGGCCGTGCGTTATATGGCCCTCACTTTCTTTAGTGAAAAGAGGTATTCGCCCAGCAGTAAGACCTTACAGGCTATAACTTACTGTAAAAATAAGCGATAAATACAAAAAGAAGGGCTTCGTACGCTCTACAATTTGTCCCTGGGGCCCACTTTGCGTTAGGTTGTTCTAGCTCTTCGCACATATTTTATTGTCTCTGCGTTTTGTTTTACAGCCTTTTGGAATACATTTTTCATACCACTCGGATAGGTCGCTTTTTTATCGGAACCAACCCGTTATATCCACGAACAAAGGTAGAAAATTTTGTTTTATTTTCCTTTCATGGTATTTTTCATAACAATTAGAAAAAGAACCAAAAATGTCACTGATTTCAATTATCATGATCAAAGTAAATGTACTTACTAAAGTTGATGTAAATAGTTACTAAGATAGTTCTTTCTGATAATGTTGTACTTAACTATTCGTTATGCTAGATCAAAAGCCTAATGAAGGCGGATTGAAAATAATTTTCCAACAAGTAGACCACTAACTTGACTTCACTAATCCGAATTGGACTTGCGCGATGGAAGCCTGTGCCCAGCAGTGGAGACGTGTATTGGAGGTGATAGTTGTTGTAAAAGCCCATTTAGTGAGACTTTCAAATAATATGCAAGAAATCCTACTTGTTCACAACTGCAAATAGTGTAATTAATACATCGCATAATTCCAAATAAAATTACTTACAGGATAGGACAGGTTGTCCAACAGCAGATACGTTGATCCTTACCTGAAACAGACAAAATAAACATATGTAATTAAGCTGTTCGAAAATACGATTTAATTTTTAAACCAATATTTTAGCAGCATTTTTTATTTGTAACTGATCCCGAAATTATCGTATATCGTAGAATAATTATAATGAACAAAACAGTGTTGGCGTATATCTAATATGTCATTAAAAGTGTACCAAGCCAGGTGTGATTTCAGTTATTAAACTGATTAACTTCGCATACTGAAATCGCTGAAGATTTTTATTTAGCTATTTTATTTTAACAAATGTATCCTTAATTTTAGCATTAGGTACATACTATACATTGACAGAGTAGACTACAAACGGCAAAGTCATTTTATATGTGTTTTGTATGTCGTATGGTACACAGAGATACAGGTTTTCCTGTAATATCATATTTTACCTGTGCGTCACAAAATATTTTGTGGTATTTTTATCTCGAAGATACTTTGTGTACAGTACTGTTTTGGTTTAGTTTGTGAAATATTTTTTTTGTACCAGTTTTAAATGTTATGTTATTAGATAAGTAAAACTTGGTAGGTAGCTATCATGGATTTGTAACCAATGGATCCATAACCTCTTTACAAGCATGGAAACACGAAAATTGACCATGGCGCATGGCGTTGGCGGTCGGTTGATTTTTCTGATTTTACATTTATCCCTTTCTATCAGTTTTTGTCGTTGGAATAGAAAGGGGCAAAGTTGACGTCAGAAACAATGGCGGGAATTTACGAAAGAACGGCGAGCATTACTGCCAAGGAGTATTTTCATTTTTCACCGCTTGTAAGGCAGTCTGCTCTCCAGGTTTAGAAAATACCTATTCCAACTTCCTGGTACCTATACAATGTCCCAATTAATATAAAGGTACATAGCAAAAATGAATCAAATTACGGAACCCTTGAAATTGTAATAAAATAAATTCACCTAACGTAGACTGTAGAGAAATGAAAAATCGCGGCTACAAATAATTAAACAATAAAATTGGGGAGCAGATTTGGTAAGGCCTCTTGCAGACTGGAGAATAAATGAAACATTTATCACTGTCGGGTTTAAAACCGAGCTCGACGACCCCGCCTTTATATCACCAGCTTCAAACAATAGAACGTACTCATTCACACATGTTTACGAAAGTGTGTTACGAAATTACAGGAATTTTTCCTTATACTGGGGATAACCACAGTAAAAGGAAAAAATCACAAATCATTTTGCCAGTAATTGAGTCAATTTGAGATATATTGTATGTATGAATACAATAGGTGTATCAATTAAAGATCAGAGAAACACATAAAGGAATTGATTGTGAATAATCATTTCAGGTGCAGTATTCTAAGGCTACCAAAAAATCTCACATTTTGGGTCTGTCCATCACAGGGTAGTAAGTACTAGCAAAGTCATTTTACGGGAGTAATTATGAATGGGACTTTTAAACTAAAACCGGCACCATTTAGGGACATAAAAACTATCTGTAAAAATATTTAAAAATCGCTTCGCAACATAGAAATCAAAATTGTATCACCCAGAAAATTTACCAATTAATGCACTCATTTTAATTATATTCAACAATATTAATGACTTTGAGCAACAAAATTGTATTTGCAATTTAAAAAATCTTTATTTTTAGAAAATTTCAATTACTACTTTTAATATCCAATGTATGAAGAGATGTGGAAAAGTTTAGGGGAGACCTTTGCCCAACAGTGGGACAACAAAGGTTAATTAAAAAAATCTATAGTTTCAATCAAACAATTCAATAGATATTGAAAGGTATATAGGATACACCAAACTTGGAGTGCTATTGAATTTTACACATTCAAATTCTTGTACGGAATTGAAAAAAAAATGGAGTTCATGCATTATTCGTATTGTGTTAACTATACGAATTCGAATGTATGAAATAAAAATATGTAGGGGACCGCAAGTGATTTTAAAAAAATCAATGGTCATTTTATAGCGGTCCCGCATTAATTGACCTAAAATTTCGAATTTCTTACATCCCCAAATAGGTGACCAAATTATTTTTTACTTTTTAAATTTTTTTTTTTTGCTTTGGGGGTTATTTCATATTTTTAAAGTTACATGAAAACTGCCGAATAGATTTTTACCAAATATAGCTAAGAACCACCGGAAGGAAACTTGCTTTCACGTAAAAAAAACGCAACGAAATCGGTCCATCCCTTCGAGAGCTAAGATGCCACAGACAGACAGACAGATAGGTACACAGACATTGGCGTTACACTTATAACACCCCTCTTTTCAACAGATAATCAATGCATAGTTTAATTAGGTATTGTTTTGATATGGCTTTAACTTCTTTTTTTCTGACATAATAATAATGTATAAATTTAATTATACAAAATGATCTTAATATTCGATTTTGCATGCTATTGACATAATGGCTAAATAGGCGTGATCAAACTTCTTTTATTATCATCATCATCTGACATTGTACCCCATTTATTGGCAATTATTTTATTTTTTATTTTTGCCTCGTGGGTTAAAATAGGGTCTCTGACAAAAATATCTATTTGTAGGTCTAAAGGTTCTGTAACGCGAGATTCCGACCTCTTCTGACGTCTTATGAAATTGAGCTTAGACTGGAATCGGGCTTAAATCTACAACTCATTTTCTATAAAACAACTCATGTCATCCTAGTCTTTCAGTAAGTACCTATCCTGTAAAACCGTAACGTGCCGTACTCAAGAAACATGTACATTGTATACTCTTGAACAAGGTTTTATTTTTTGTACTCTCAAAGAGAGTTCTTACGTGGCACGCGCTGGGAGCCCTTTATGAGCTTACATTACGACCCCACGTACGTTCTAAGGTATTCTTTTCATTCGAACAAATACAAAGTAAAAGAAAACGTACCTATATCTTATTTCAGAAATATAATTTTAAAAACAGTATAATATCTTATATAAGATACTAGCAAATGCTCGCTAAAAGCTCGCCCGTTTCTCTAGAACCGATATCTAAACAAAAATAAGCAAATTAAAATTATAAAAATAAAAGACAACCTCAAAAACGGGATTTTTTTTACTACCGAATATTATGTGCGGCGTCATAAAAATATGGTAATAATAGTTTACATAAACATGTTACTAAAACTTTATATTTCAACGATGTATTTTGTCGTACAAACGAGATTTTTTGAATTTCATGATGGATTTTTTGAACAAATTGTACAAAAATGGCGGGAAAAAATAAGATCGGATTTAGTGGAATGATCTTTTCTTTGTATCGCTAACTGCGCTATTTGTAATTACTTCGTAACACAAAGCTACTTTATTTGGGGCGATTATTGAAATTGGATTGTATTTCTATCGTCTATACTATAATGCGTGTAGCAAAGCTATAACATGCATATCACAATTTAGCCGAACAGCCCATACATGGACGCATGTTGTCAATATTATTAAGGCTCAATTCACACCACAGTGACATCGGCCGGTAATGCATTTTATTTGCGCAGCATGTTAATATTTATCTACATTGCAAAAATACATAGTGAAAAAATCGAGCATCGCCACACGGCCGCTCGGCACTTGCGGCTCCACTAGCATGTATCTGTCAAACTGCCGACCGCTGTCATTTTGGTACGAATCGAGCCTAGTCCCTTTTCACACGTTCCGGCTGCCGGGTAGCCAGCGCCGGGTACCCGCCTACCAATGTATGGGCCTACCAGGTGCCGGTTATCCGGCAACCGGAACGTGTCAAAAAGGATACGATCAAACGATAGCGATTTGTCATAATCTCCACCAAGTAGCTTTGGGACTTCATCGGAATTGTTTGCCTGTGTTAATTTTTAACCGCGTTTGTAACCCGGGGCTCGTCTTCAGAGCGGGCTTTCATGGATTTTGTCTGGGATAAGTACCACTCTTAATCGGACTCTAATACGATGATTCCTGATCCTATCCAGTGTGCCATTAAAAGTTATTGTCTAAAATTAATTTAAAGGTGAGATAAAAAGGATAAATTTAAGAACCAATGGTCATCCAGTAAATAATAAACACGAAACGCATCCGACAAATAGTTGAATTCACGCAGCAAACATGAATATTAATGCTTCATTTACACATTAAATGCAACAATAGCTGATAATATTATTACAGCTCTGAATAAACAATGAAACGACACTATCGAAAACACGAACCATTTCATTTTAGTACCTACAGCTACATTGAGGGCGAAACATTTAAGTAAGTTCTAAGGAAGACGTCTCACAATATATTTAAATGTATTCGTAGTGAAGCGCCAACACCCAACAGAGCATTCGAAATAAAATCTACCGAAACCTTTCGGAAAAACTTCCCCGTTGTCCCAGGGGAACAACGCTGGGGAACGTAAACAGGTTAAAAACTTTTTTTAGCTTGTGCTTTAACACTACAAATACAATATCTAGAATCGCTGCATAAACTCATCGCGCCGTATTATTACAGGGTGGTTAAATACTTTGTTACAACCAACCCTTCTCCTGAACCTCGCTCGCCTCTCGCTGAGAAATCGCTTGTGAAAAGGGGAACCTTACAAATCCAAACTTTGCATTAGGTTTCAGAGTGCAACGTCTTAAGTAAATCCCACAGAGTCCTATTTCTTAGTAACGTCACATGAGTAAATACTCTACAATACCGAGACGGAACTTCTAAGGAGCGCACAAAATGATGGCATGACGAATGACGTGATGAATTCGCCTATACAGGGTGAAATTGATATCATTAGCATCCTTATACTAAGAGTCTACCCAACAAATTGAACAACTTTCACCATGGGAGCAAACCGATCGGAACAAAAAAAAATCTGTTTCTTAGTTTAAAATGTTGCTAACGATATCAATTTCACCCTGTAGATAGATTGATGACAATCTATCTGCAGGCGAGTGCATCACGTGATCATTTTGTTTGCTCGCTCCACTGGCAGACAACGCCGATTTTTCCATGGGCGGTCGGTCGTCAGTGAAAGATCAAGCACACCATCGCGTCTTGTAATAGTGTGCGTACCGTAGCGCAATTCGTTATGTAATTTTTTTGTTGAGGTTTGAATCGAAAACTATTTCGAGTTTATTGTCCCAATAATAAAATTTTCTATGAAGGAGATTTTAAAATGAAAGGATTACAGATATTTTTTATAAAAAAACGTCGTTTTCGGTCCGTCCAGTAAAGTCACTGGAAAACAAATGCAATCTTCTTTGTAAACTTAAAATCTAATTAAAATAACTGACCATTATGAAAAAATATATTCACAATGTCAGAATTTGGCATATGATGTTGCCGTTTCTGTTTCCAGCATAGAATTAGAAAGAGAAGGCAGGTTTTTTTTTAAAAATAAAGCAGTAAGTAGTTTTTCTCCATGGAGTTCGAATTATTTTCTGTCCACCATTTTTATATTTAGAGTTACAGATCAAAGTAATTTAAAAATTTAATTTATATTGATAAACTCGATGAATCGCAATAAAATTTAATTAGTTTCTTAAAATGATGTCTTCTATCCGTAAAAAATATTATGAAGACAAAAAAAAACTTGACATAGTACCGAATTGTACGAAGCTTTGTCTTTGGAGTGTCTCTGATTCATGTGGTAACATCGAATGATAACCACGATGAAATTCGGTGTGGTCTATCCTAATTAATAAACCACAATACTAAGATTTTCAGTGAATGTGTAAATAAACTAACATTTTATTACTTTCTCTTTAAACTTAATTAATGCTTTATCTTAAATATGGATCAGATTTAATTTGGAATATTGTTGAGGTTCAAAATCAACAGCTTGGGATCTGTAAACGAAGATAGGGTGAAGGGTTGGGCCGTTGTTGTGACTTCGCAAATCGATTTAGTCAAGCCATTCGATTTAGTTCGACGAACATTCATAATTTAACGCAAACAGATGGTAAAATCAATTTGGTTAACGCTATTAAAAAATTCAAATAAGCTCTGTAAGTAGGTGCGGTTTTTTAACGGATTATTTTCTAGGGCAGCCGTCGACATGCAATTTTTATGTAGTTCGAATTAAACCAATTGATCACACTCACAATCATAATGTCATTCGGGGTGGTTAGGAGCTTTTCTCCGATTATGCCTTCAAGTAATTCAGGTTTTTAATTTATTTCATAAAGAAACACTGCCTCCGTGGTCTAATGGTTAAGAGCATTGAGCTCTTGACACGGAGGTCGCGGGTTCGATTCCCATTGGGGATTCCTAGTGGTATGTCACTTTGTGCGCTTTTCCCCAGTTGGTTAGGACATTGCAGGCTGAATCACCTGATAGTCTGAAAAGAAGGATAATTTCGTGCTTCGAATGGCACGTTAAGCTGTTGGTCCCGGCTACTATATTTGGTGGTAATAGTCGTTACACAAAAACCACGTCAGAGGCCGTAAGGCGGTCTGAAAAAACTTTGACACCAGGGCTTGCTGTCCACACGATAAGAAGATGAAGAGGAGTCACGTTGCAGGGTTTGCCGCGAACACTTGTCTTTCGCGTGGTGTTCACGCGGTTCGTTTCTCAGCCTGTCACGAGGCTCCGCAATCCTTCTCAGTTGTGTTCTTAATCAAAAACGATCCTCGAGATTGGATAGATCAGACCACTTGACACTGGCGGAAATGCGGTGCTAACGGACAAGCAAGAAGTTCATTAATTATAAATAAATAAAAAAGAAGATAAAGAAAAATTTACACCTTTTGCTTTCTTACTTAAGCCTTCCTACAGCAAACCGTACTATGTTTATTCGCAGGAGGCGAGTCGCTAAACAGCTTACCAGATTTTACAAATTCAAAGTATAATAGTGAGTGAATTGTCAAAAGCTTAATTATTAGTCACTAGCCGTGTGTTGAAACGTGTGGAACACCTTCCGACGCAGTGGTAGATTCAAAAACATGACGTCAGAAAGTTATCTATGTGATATTATTTTGAATAAACAATTTTGACTTTTGACCACTCTAGTGACTACATTTTCTAGCTCTTTCATTGGGAATAGATAATCTATGACTTCATGACCTCAGAGTCACGATTATTTACTAAGATATCTATAACCTAATAGGATGCCATTCTAATTAGCGACTTGGGGCTTCGCATAGGACGTCTAATCCCTCAGCCAGCGAGATAACGCGGTCTATCGCTTATCCTAACAAACAATGCCGACCGCTAGTAATTACAATAAACAACCTTTATACATAGTAGCAAGTCGCTTCCGATCAATAGACCCAATTTAAATCCTGTCACAAAGTAATAGGGTATTTTATTCAATTTCAGTTTCCAATTTTATTCGTGATCATTACAAAAGAGAATGTTTAGACTATATTGTGCTTCTTTTTATCGTGTGGGCAGCAAGCGCTGGTGTCAGAGTTTTGTCAGACCGCCTTACGGCCTCTGATGTGGTTTTTATGTAACAACTACTAACACCAGAGATAGTAGCTGGGATCAACGGCTTAACGTGCCAAAGGAAGCACGGAACGGAATCATCTTTCTTTTCAGACTATCAGGCGATTCAGCCTGAAATTTCCTAACCAACTGGGGGGAAACGCACGAAGTGAGTTATCACTAGGTTTCCCTCGTGGATAATCGAACCCACGACCTCCGTGTCGAGAGTCCACAGCTCTTAACCATTAAACCACGGTGGTAGATTTTATGCTAAAACGGGTAGGAGGATTTTATGAATATTTCATGACACATTTTCGTCCAGCTTTGCAGTTTAATTTGCTAAAAACACAATTGAAATCACGCGTCATTGTCTTGAAACATAGAGTATAGTGTAGGTATAGTTAAACCTTCATATATTTTTTGTATCCTTTATTATTCTAGAATCTCTACATTCTAGCTAGACAATAATATTATAAAATACTAGCTAATACTTATCGATAAATCCTTTCTTAGTGCACCTCTACATCCTCCGTAGAATATACAGGGTCCAACTTAATATGCTGACAGTTTTATAAGGAGATGATCAGACCATCAAACTGAACAACTTTCTCTATGGGACCAATGTCTAAATCGCGAAAATGATCATCCCCTTAAAAAAGTGTCAGCATATTAAGAAGGATCCGATATCACGAATTTAAAAGGAAAACTATCACCGCTAAGTAGGATTTACAAGCTGTTGTTTATATGTTCCATCAAATCTTCAGTAGTTTAGGCTTTGCGTTGTATATCCGTCAATTAGTCAGTTAGTCATGGAACTGTTTTATTATATACTAGCTGTTGCCCACGACTCCGTCTGCGTAGACCTTAAAAAAGTATCCTATGTGATAATCCAGATCATATTCTATCAGTGTGCCAAATTTCATCCAAACCCGATCAGTGGTTTTTGCCTGATATGCGTTCAAACAGACTTGCGTTTACGATTTTATTATTATTTTATTGTATATTTTATGTGTATAATAGATTAATAAATTCAAGTAAGTAAATCTTACTTTTCTAAACAAAAGTCACTCTAAAATTACTTTTTAACAAAAAACCAAAGTAATTTTAAGTCACAAATGTTCCTAATGTAAGTTAAACAAGAGCGCAGTTTGCGAGAAATGTTTAAAGTCCTCGAAACTCATTTCTTGTTTCCAGGAGGGGGTGTAACAAGTCGGTTTTTACGCTTCCTTGCCATTTTTCGTAACAATCAATGTCTAAACTCTTATTATGTCCATAGTACTTTTGGCAACCGACGCAGAACGAAATTTTGCAACCAAAAAAATTACTGCAAGAAAAAACGTAGAGCACATTACTTTAAAATAACAATTTTCATTATTAATTCATAACGTCGCTTGGGAAATTCGAAGAGATTGTTTCGCCGACTACAAAAGACTTAATGACCGTGATAAATAATTATCGCGGACAAAAGAAACTCGACTATTACCTCAAACAACCTGGCAGGTACAGGTAAAGGTGGTTCGACCTTTTCTTTACAACAACACTAAAACGTAACAACCGCAACGCATTGTCGGTTAGGGGCCACGTCACGTTCTTTGGAAAAATTCTTTTATGGACAACAGAGGGTCAACAAAAACGCATAATGTACCGACGTGGGCGGACCAATGCGTGACTTGTATCGAAAAACATTCAACTAGTGTTGCTTAAAAAATTTTAACAATATCTGTAGTGTTATCGACTATCGATACTATCGATAGCTCAGAATGACCAATACTTATTACTGATTGTGTGTTATACTATCGATACTATTGCATCTTAATACTATAGATAGTTTAGATTGTTTTTTTAGCAATACTATCGATATCACTGCACTATCGATAGTTTTGCAAACAATCAATACTATTCGTCATTCTGAGACATCATTAGTCTCGATAATATGGATATTGTTACTGTTTTACAAGGTGACGGCAGAAACTATCGATAGTCTACTGTCGATACAACAGTAGACTATCGATAGTTTCACAAATGTTAGGCAACACTACATACATTCAACGGCCGGTCGTGCCAAATTATGATTTCATTGGAGAAAATTTCGTGGAATCGCCGCAGGTCATCTTGTTTTCACAAAAATTCTCCTATGGCTATATTTTCGCACGTTATTTTGTTAAACTTTTAATAACACGGCACGCTTTATTCGAAGCCAGAACAATTTGCGATGTTGAATTTTCTAACTTTGTATATCAAGTCTCATCATTAACACAACAATAATAATTTCTGTTTAACTTTCGATTTCGGTATCTATAATTATGCAAATAAAATAATGTTTTCCAACCAAAACATTATTTTATTTGCATAATTATAGATACCGAAATCGATACGATTACGATGCCGGTACGATTTGTGTATTTTACCTCATTTCGTAAAGTATACATCGTAGCCGTGGTGGTCCAATGGCGAGTAACCTTGCCTGCCGTGCAGGAGGCGATGGTTCGATCCCCGTCCAGGCCGACTCTTACCAATGAGTTTTTCGGAATTTATGTACGATTTGTAACACCACTGGCTTTTCGGTGAAGAAAAACATCGTGAGGAAACCTGCATGCTTCAATTTCGAGGCATGTATTGTACCCACTGTCCATTATAAGTGGCGAGGGGCTCACCCTCCGTCACACTGGACAGAGTTTCAGTACTACTGGTGAAACGTGGATGTTCTGAGGTTTCAAAATATCTCTGACTACCCCTTCGGAGAAAATAGTCGTGAGCATATGCATGCATACATCGAAGACAGAGACATCAGGGTTTAGGAGGGAAGTCGGTTATTTATTTTTCCTATCCTATCTTCTTTGACTAATTCATTGCGGGTTCCAATACAGATTAGAGTAATCCCCCGGGCTCGTTGGACTTCATTGTCTAGTGTTGTGAATGGTCGCCGGTGTTGATCCTAGTTCACAGGGGTTACAGCGGTGGGAATGTGTAGTGGGCCTATGCCCGATTTTTCAAACGTGAATGTTCTGAGGGTTCAGAATATCTCTGACTACCCCTCGGGGAATATAGTCGTGAGCATATGCTTATGCTTTACATCGAAAACACACAAAAGAGACAAACATGATAGTGGTCGATCTAAGCAACAAAAAACCAAACAGAAAAACGCATATCGATGTACAGGATAGCCGTTTGGTACACATTTACTTTAGGGTAAACGGTAGTTCTTAAATATACCTTAGGATTGAGTTATGACGTCATACATTCTGTTTATTTGAATTCTTTTTTAACTTTAAACGTGTCGTGTCTACAAATATACTACACCATCACCTTTGCGCCAATTGTTTTTAATAAAACGACACGTTGGTTTGAAAAAACGGATGACCGGAAGATTTATTCTTTTTTAATAAAGCATAGAGTACAGATGTAGCACAGACAAAATATAACACTTTGTACACAACAGATGGCACCACATACATTTGATGTTACCATATGAAATTTATTCTAACACCCCAACTACATCAAATAAACAAAACGTTTCTATGAAATTAACATTATTTCATTTTAACACTCTATTTGACTAACCCCCATATCCTGTAAACATTTAAAATGCTTGACGGGATTTAAAGCCTTGGTAAGTATGTCAGCTGGCATACAAGTTGTTGGCAAATATTCTAGATTTATAATTTTATTGCAAACTGCATCCTTAATAAAATGATATCGAATGTCAATATGTTTACTTTTTCTATGACACACATGATTTGCCACCAACTTCTGTGCACTCTGGCTATCATTATACAATTGAATGCTACTTAAGTTACCAGTCAGTTCACATAGTAAAGACCTTAAATATATAGCTTCTTTACAAGCTTCGGCTATCGACATGTACTCGGCTTCCATGCTCGATAAAGCCACTGTTCTTTGCTTTTTACTTTCCCAGGAGATAGGTGAGCCTGACATTACAAAGCAAAAAACTGTATATGATTTACGATCTATTGTATTGCTGGCCCAATCGGCATCAACAAATCCTACAAGCTCAGCTGTCCCCTTTACATACTTCAGACAATAATGTTTAGTTTTCTTTAGGTATCTAAGTATTCTTTTAGCATAATTCCAATGATCATTTGTATGACATTTATTAAATTGACTAAGAAAACTAACACAAAAAGATATGTCTGGTCTTGTAAGAACTGATAAATACATCAGACTTCCGATTAACTGCTGATATGGAATATTCTCATTATTACAACTTTCAGACTTCTCAATATCTAACTTACATTCCATAGGAGTACTAGCAACTTTACAATTTAACATATTGAATTTACTTAGCAACTGTTCAACATATTGTTCCTGATCCAAAGTAATAACATTAGATTTTTTATCTATTTTAACTCTCATGCCTAAGCATTGTTGAACCTGTCCTAAATTCTTTATTTTAAATTTAGAACTTAATACAGAAATTAATTTTTCAGTCTCTTCTTTACTATTATTACTTGAGTAAATGAAAAAATCGTCGACGTACAACGCTATAATAATTTTGACATTATCATTCATTTTTGTGAAAACACAAGGCTCTAAGAGACTCTTTTTGAACCCTAGCTCACATAAGCATTGCTCAACTCTCTCATACCAAGATCTAGAGGACTGTTTTAACCCATAAATTGCTTTATTTAATTTAACAATTACTTTTTTCTTATTAACTTCACAATTTATGTCTGGGCGATGCATATAAATATCCTCCTTGAGATAGCCATTCAAAAAAGCTGTTTTCACATCTAAATGAGTGATATCAAAATTTAATTGTACAGACAATGCAAATAACATTTTAAGTGTAGAATGCCTTACTACAGGTGAAAAAGTGTCATCATAGTCGATACCAGGCTTCTGCGTAAAGCCTTTAGCTACTAATCGCGCTCTGTACCGAACACTGTTATCACTATTGACTTTCTTTTTGAACACCCACTTGCACTGCACTAGAGTTTTATTAGAAGGTAAGTCGTCTACCTGAATCCACGCATCGTTTTCTTCAAACGCCTGCAGCTCATCCTTCATAGCCGCAATCCATTCTTCTCTATCCGGACGCTCCAGAGCTTCTCGGACGCTGATAGGATCGCTTGTGACTTCTGGACTTAACGTTGTACGTATCTTTGTTTTAAAACCGTAACGCTCTGGCTGCCTCCTCGCTCGTTTGTTAGCTACTGATTCATCTGGTACTGGTTCATCTTCTTCAAACTCTTGGGATTGCTGCAATGTAGAATCCAAATCAGTCAAGGCATTAAGATACTCTGATTCTGAAGAAATATTCATATCGGTAAGACTTGAAACATGTTCATCTTTTATTTCTTCATCATAGTTCTCACTATTACTGCCTGACTCCTTTCCTTGGATAATATCCCCAACTGAGACTGTTGCACCCTCATCCATTATACTGTTTTCGTGGATAATCACATCTCTACTGGTTGTGATACATCTCTTCGTAGGATCATAGACTCGGTAGCCTTTGACATTCTCAGCAAATCCAACTAGAATGTGCTTCTTCGACTTAGTATCCCACTTAAGCCGCTTTTCTTTCGGTATATGTACCATTACATCACTACCGAATATTCGGACATGACTTAAATCTGGTTTTGTATTCGTCCAGAGCTCATATGGAGTTTTATTATTTAAACCTGATGCGACAGACCTATTTCTGAGATAGACAGCGGTGTTTGTTGCCTCTGCCCAAAATTTCTTGTCTAGTCCTGCATCGAATAATAAACAACGTGCTCGCTCAACAATGGTTCTATTAATGCGTTCACTCATCCCGTTCTGCTCGGGAGTGTAGGCATTGGTCTTTTGGTGTACAATGCCTGCATTCTTCAAATAATTCTCAAACTCATTGCTACAGAACTCTAAGCCATTATCTGTCCTGAATATTTTAATTTTTCTGCTTTGCTGGGTTTCTACTATTGACTTAAATTCTTTAAAGTACTGGAATACCTCACTTTTAGCTTTTAGAAAGTAAACGAAAACCATACGGGTATAGTCATCAACAAATATAAGGAAATACCTTGCTCCGCCAATCGAATTTGACTCCATTGGGCCGCAGACATCAGCGTGAATAGTATCAAGCGTCTCGCTGCTCCTTGTTCCTGTATGACCAAATGGTAAACGCGACTGCTTCCCTTCGCAACAAATTTTGCATGTATTCTTCTTGATCACTGACTTATCCGTGTACGATATTCCTGTGACGGCACCATCTTTCATTTTTTTCAGATCGTTCATGTTCAAGTGGCCCAATCTCCTATGCCATACTTCACTGCTTGCTGCTGAAGAAGGAGGTGTAAACAAACATTGTTTACGTTCCACTGCCAACTTATAAACACCGTCTATCTGCTGTGCCACAGCCACCAAACTGTTCTCTCTGTTGTAAACATTGCAACACTGTTTCTTAAACTCCACTCTATTGCCGTTCTTGATAAGCTGACTCACTGATATCAAGTTTGTGGTGAGGTTAGGTACACACAAAACGTCTTTCAAAGTAACCTCATACTTGCAATCTGGAGTGACGGTCATGATATCCACATCACCCGAGCACAACACTGGCATAGCACTTTGATTTGCTGCTATAATCTCCTTGACACTCGGCGAGAAAGATGCATTCTGTACCATGTTTACCTGCGTCGTCATATGAACGCTCGCGCCGCTGTCCAAGTAAAAATCTTGTTTACTATAATTTCCACTCAGGAACACTGCGGAAAATGCATTTGTCTTCTTTATTGGTTGCTGCTGCTGATTATTTTGTTTACACTGAGATATATAATGTCCAAACTGCTTGCAACGAAAACATTTCACATTCGTTTTATCAGACTTGTTTACGTTTCTGCCGGTCATAGACAACCCACTGTCGCCGCCATGATGACTTGACTTGTCATTTTTACCATGGCCGCCAACATTAGAATATTGCTGACGAGTGCGCTGCTGCTGCCCTCTGCTCAAAAATGCACTTCCGGCTTCGGAATCATTACCTGCCAAGTCAATTAGCTTTGTCTTCACAACATCCGCCGTAATGGCGATTCCCGAATGCTCGATCGCCATAATCATAGGAAAGTATTTTTCAGGTAGACCTGCCAACATTAAACAGCCAATCCACTCGTCGTTCACGGAAAATCCTGTTCCTGATAATTTCTGGCCCGTTTCAATAATTTGCGTGACGTAATTAGTCATCGAATCACAACTATCGAGACGTACTGATATCAAATTACGCAATAAAGTAATTCTGCGAGAAAATCCAGAATCATCGAACATTGTCTGCAATTTTTTCCATAGGTTGCACGTGCTTGTAGCTTCCTTGATGTGAACGTATAGTGAAGGATCAATCGTTAGGATTAACTTAGCTTTTGCTTTTGCATCTTCTGCGGCTGCTTCTGCTGGGCTTTCTTGCTTTATACAGCTTGACATGCCCTCCAGGACTAGCAAATTCTCCGCTGCAAACGCCCATTCGTGATAGTTTTCACGCCCCTTCAGCTTGGGAACGTTGGTCACAAAAGAGTTCGAAGCCATTTCCAGTCGTAAACTCGTAACTTTGCTCGTTCCGAATGGAAACAATCCTTTTAACTACGATATCTAAAAACTTGCACTGACTGTATTATTCTAGCTATTGGGAAAATTAAACTGGGCCCATAACCTAATAAAACGACACGTTGGTTTGAAAAAACGGATGACCGGAAGATTTATTCTTTTTTAATAAAGCATAGAGTACAGATGTAGCACAGACAAAATATAACACTTTGTACACAACAGATGGCACCACATACATTTGATGTTACCATATGAAATTTATTCTAACAGTTTTCTATAAATCCAAAAAGACTTTTCAAAACATACCAAGTTTCGGCAGGTAGGAAACGGCTGAGTAAAATTTTTAAAGTTTTTAATTCCCAAACAAAAAATGTCTGACGTCATAACTAAGGGAAATATTTTTAATTAAGAACTGCCGATACCGATACCGGTCAAAGTGATTGTATTAACACGTTGGTGGACAGTAACTGACTATAGCATAGCAGTCATAACAATAAAAGTTCTATTGTGTCTCGTTCACTGTCCACCAACGTGTTAACTCAAATTACCTATGTACCAAACGGCTACGTTGTGCATCGATTAGTGATTTTTTTTTCATTTTGGCTTTGTACAGCTTCCACTATGACACCATTTCACACTTTCAGAATTAATGTACTATTAATACACCCAATTTTGTATCTTATACGTTTTGTATGTTATAACGTTTTGCATACTCAGTAAACTTAAATTGCTATCTCATCGAGGTTTACTATGTGTCAATGTAAACATATAATCAATTATATGATAATCTGAACTATATTCTCGATTATTATATCATAAACCCTTGTTAAATTACATGCGGGTCGGCCCCGACTCCTAATGGGATTTAGTTTACATAATATCAAACACAAGCAAGTTATTTAGCCTTAGAATTTATATCGCGTTTTAAATTAGAATATTTTAAAAGTAATAAAAATTCATGTACAGAATATTCAGCTTAGTAACAAAGGCGGTAAGACCGAAAATAAATAATCTAAAGCGTCCTCATCTTCGCCTATTCGACTTGGAGCTACGAAATATCTACAAGTGCTACGTCGTAGCAATCCGATGACTGCAGGAAAGCCAACCGTAGCACTGTATCTCGGAAACGCTACAAATTTTACGGACCATTAACTTTGCTGGATACAAAGGCAGTTTAACTCGCTATTACACGTAGCTACCTATATACTTGGGTCGTATTTCACGAGAATGATTTAAATCAACCCCTCTAGATTTTGAGCGCCATTGACACATTTAGCCCCGGATGAAGTATCGCTTCACTGAAGGGCTGGCATTACGCTCTACATGCTTGTGTTTGTCTTTTGTTTTATGTAATCATATGAATCGGTGCTTTTTGACCATTATACATAGTTTGTTTGTTTCCTTTACTTTTGGGCTCCATGTACCCACAGGGTGCGAACGGGACCCTATTTCTAAGCCTACGCTCTATCCTACCGTACGTCCCATAAAGAGCTGTATCTTTTAAAACGTAGATAGCAAGTTTGAATTTTCACAGAATATATTTTATTTTTTTTGGATTTGCTAAACAAATAAAAACAGAAAGTAAAAAATTAAGGTTATACAAACGTGTTCTTTACAAGGATTTTTGTTATTGCTTTTAGCGTTTTTTCTTGTACTTGGTGTAATTATAGTTTAAACTTTAAAGTAAAACAACAAACAATAAAAACTTACGAAGTAGTCGGTCTCGCGCTAAGGGTTGATTGTATGCATGATATTGAACAACTTTCCCTAAATAACCTAGTATAGGAAATTATCAAACAATTTTTTTTATTTTCTATACTAAATGCAATCAGCTGATTGAACGTTTGTATGGCAAGTAAACATTTTTTTGCGCATTTTCCTCTGTTCCTTTGAAGTTGTTGAGTATCATGAGTGAGACAAAAAGGGGTAGTAATATTTAAAGGGTAACACTGAATAACTTTTAGTATACGTATTCAACATAAAATCACGAAAAGAAACTGCAGTTCCATACATTTGAGTGTAATCCAGTTGTAATATGGAGCATCTGATTGTTTTTTGAGGTACAAATAATATTTTTTCTCTCAAATCGAATCTCAAAATAATCAGCCGATATTAAAATGAATAGCACAAAATATACGGCATTACATCTCCGTATTTCAATCTCAAACATCAAGATTACAGCGTGAAAGCCCCGGATCCGGATTTCAATCAATCGCGTAAAACACCGGAATAATCGGTTTTACACAGGAACCTTATTTTCTTGATTTATTCGACAGTTCATTTATTCGCTCTCAAGTCTAGAATATGCAGGGTGTAACAAAACACTCTAGTTATATTTAAAAGGGTAGTTTAGTACGTAAGACCATCAAACTGAACAACGTTCACCTTGGAGACAATATCGAAAAAAAATCAGCTGTCCCATACATTTGAGTCGAGTACCTAGATACTGCAGTTTTCTAGAAACAGCAGATTTTTCTCACAAAGTTAAAGTTGTTCAATTTGATGATCTAAATCACTTCAATAAAAAATGTATAGTACATAAAATTCGTTAGATATTTACAACAACAAAATGATTGCTTTTATACAGAAATCGGAAGTTGACTTTTGGAAGTGGGACTCACTCAAAAAGAAGACAATTTGTCGTAATAATCACTATTGATAGATGCATTGGCTGGAGAAATTTAAAGAAGGTAGAAAATTTCACATTTTCACGGGTTCCCACCACGAATTTCGAAAACGCGGTAAGAAACTTTAAGAACCTGTTGAAATTTGGATTTAAGTTAAAATAATTGTGTGCTATCAAAAAATAATTCACAACTTACCTGTTCCTTATAAATGTAAAATTTATATGAGTCTCCGCTTATTTTAGCTATTCTGTCCTATTTCAACCGAAACTACCTAAAAGGTAACGTCTAGTCGAGACCTAGAGAGCTGAAATTCGACTTGAAATATGTTATGCTACGAAATCAGAATAAACCACTTCTGCTGAGCCGAGACGAAAAATTAATTTGCAAACGTTCAAACGAAAAGCCTATCTGGATAAAGAATTACATGCGTCATCTGGAATGATGGAACAATGTGGAACAATAAGTTTGAAAGAAATTGGTAAAAGCCCGGAGGCCGGAGACAGAGCAGACGCCTGTTTTTGTACTGATTAAAATGTTGTTAGTAAAATTCAAGAAGGTATGTACAATTATGTAGAAAGATACCATGTATAATTGAAATTTCCGTGTGGTCTCTGTCTTCGAATAACACTATCCCAGTCGGGGTGTCGTAAGAGGTGACCAATATTCTAATGCGTCATCTTTGACGTCATTCACATCTTTGGCGCCCAAACCGTGTGGCTGCCGGTTATAGCCACTGCATCTGACCCCACCTCTGATCGAATCGATCCCTCGTTCCATCAGACAAAGGAAGGTAGGGACGAGAGAGTGCTCTTTGTTTAGCGCGTACAGTTATGCACTTCAAAATAACCTGCGTACCCGACTGCTTTTCTATAAAGATTTGCAGTCGCCGTAGTCGAAATTGTGCATTGCTGACGGTTAGTAGACTGGTATTTCTGTATCAAATGCATCCCGAAATCAATAAAAAGTACAGTACAATAAATATTAGTTTGCACTAATGCACCGATAATATAAAAACTAGTCACCATATTTCCACAAAATCTTTCACGAATCGATAAAAGATTATATTTTAAACACTACAACGCCAGCGCAATCCTGGTCAAAGCTAGTTGGTCATAACAGCAAGCTGGCAACTGTTTATGCTCCTTACTTAACCTGCTTCAACCTTCACATTTACATACAAACTGCGGCAGATTTAATGACTACTTTGTGAGTTAATTAGGAATTTAGATGTTAAAAAATGTGTAAGAAACTTCTATAGAAAGCGGCTCTTCTCTTTGTGAATTAATAAAAACCGAGCACAAATTTTGCGACCCGACACTTGGCCAATATTTTTTAATAATCAGGAAAACATAACAAACACTTCGTCAACGGGTGCGTCAGACTTGTAACATGAATTTTTTTCAATTTTGGTTTGACGTCATAATTAGGTTGAACTTATCCTTTTAATTAGCTGTCAAAAAATATGACGGTCTTCCCATCGAAATTGTAAATGAAGTTAAAGAAGCGTTGCTCAAAATGAGATACGATAGTGAAACGGTAAACTAATGCCTCTCCTACTGATTAAAATGCCTAAAAGATTGCAAACAAAGATATAAGCTTATTAGCAGAATTTACTTAACAAGAAAATCGGGTAGGCTCGTTTATCGCTAGAGGCAATCTCTTTTAGGTTACTTTAACTGTAATTCCTGAAAGGAAATTTCTAATTTAAATTTGTGCCTTAGTTAATAACAATACAAATATTAGTACTTACCCTAATTACAAATCAACATCAATAGGCAAAATTAACGTTTAGAGATAACGAAAATAAAAATTAGATGAAAAATTCTTTATACTTAAAAAAATGTTAGCTATCATAATGTGAACGAGAATTATTCGTGAAATTGTATTAAAACAACTACGCCTTACGATAACTTTAGGTCCAGTTTGGTATCACGATTATAAGTATTCAACTTTTTCAGAGTGGGACCGACTTCTAACCATCACGTCAATCAAGACCACCAGATTTAGAAGGTAACTCCATGTGTTTAAAACTCATATTCGGCGTAAAGTTAAGCTTATATAACGACAGGTGGCGGGCCATACTAGGGCCGGCCATATAGTATATATAAATTTAAAGCGATTTGGTCGGATTTTTGCGATGCGGCCCGACCCAATGTAGCCCGTTGTATATGCGCTTACCTTAAGAGAAGTTTATTCTGAATGCGTAAATGCGCGCTGCATACAAACGAAGTCTGGTGATATTTTCAATACTAACCAATTAAACTTAATGATTTTTTGCAGAAACAATCTAGGAAAAAATCTCTATGCCTGTATCGTGTCCGATTTTCTTTAAAATAATAATAATAATATCACCAGACTTCATTTGTATGGAGCGTGCCAACAGTAATATACCCTTAAGGCCAAGGCCAAGAAATTATGTTTGTAATATTTGCATTAAAACTAGTTGCATCATCGTAGTAGGTATTTATAGATAAGTAAGTATATAAAGGTTGAAAGCTCGTCAATTTCAACCGCTTCAATCCATTAATTGCTTTTTTGCAGTTGTCTGAGTGACGTCCTATAGGGGGGAAGCACAAAAGAGAATTCGGTCGATCCTCAACTTGCATATCAATGGTGACAGCTGTTCGTTACACGAATAGGAATTGGACATGAAACTCTATAACCATATATCTGTCAGAGTCCTGCATGTGTCCATCCAACGCGAAGCAAGGGAAACTACGGTTTGACATCCGAATAATAGATAGTAGCAATTTTTATCTGGATTTTACTGTAACATTTTATTCTTGGAAAACCTAGTTAGGTACAATTATATATAGGTAGCGTTTTATTTTACTTGTTTATAGTACTTGTTTATGCAGGTAAATGATCAATGAAATTTATTGTGTATGGATTGAGGGGTAGGCACAAACTACAGATTTTGTATGATTTCATTAGGTTTCTGATCTCAGTTGTGACTCTAAATTTCCTTAGTATTTAGTGTTAATTTATGTAAGGTGTTACAAAGGACCCTCGTAATATTTAACGGGGTGTTGGGTAACCTTCAAACTGAACAACTTTCACTATGGAGACAAAGTCGAAAAACAATCTGATGTCGAGCGGGTACTCCGGGTTTTGTATGAAACAGCGGTAGGCCTCGCATGCCACCCCCGAGAAAACGATAAAAATCGAGGCGTGCCTCCATCTTTATTATTCTATATATGGCAAAAAGAGCGCGCATGACGATTTTCTCGTTTAAACGCTTTGTCGTGGGTGGCATGCTAGCCGTGCTGATCGTTTTGTTTCTCGTTGCTCCACAGTGAAAGTTGTTCAGTTTGATAGTCTAAAAAACCCCTTCAAATATTCCTGGGATGTTTTGTTACATCCTGTATAATAGTAAAAAAGGTATGAAATGATTACCTATTTGAATAGAGTACCTATCCAGTTGTTTATTCTGCCATTAACGTTATAACTAGTTATTGCTAGTCTCATCTATATCAAAAACTTATCCAGCTTTTGTCATCCACTTAACTTGATAAAACCGAGCGCGCACGGACGAAAAATTTATCGTAGCATTAATGACTATAAAATTTTGTTCGAAAAGCTGGCTTATCGCTGAAAGCGTTTAAACAACATTTATCACATGGTTTGCGCATTTTCGACGTAAGCATGTTAAAAAATGTAGGTAATGATAGTGATTTATTCCAGTCTTTTGTTTCACATTTCTTATCTGCCCCCGCGAGTGTTGTTTGCATTTGATTTATCATCCCCACGAGCGAAAACATAGCAAATTATGTTACCCTCCCCCCATCTCCTGTTTTTACATCATTTATTCCGGAATATAAAACGTTATCTTTATCTGCAAGTTGATTTTATAACCGCGCCATATGCATAAAATTTGTGTTTATCATTTAAGAGCCTTCATTTTTTTATGAAGATTGAAGAGTATCATCAGCTTTGTCGTTGAACTTTTTAATATCAAATTTTGTTGAAAAAAGAATGATAATTTGTAACAATCTTTTTTTTCGATTTGAACTAATACGAGCTGAAATTAAACTGCTAATTTTAGCATTCTTTTTTCGAATAACCCATCAGTGACCTCCTATTTTTTTTTTAAATATTGTCCAAAGTCATTTCTCTAGGGAATTATTTTTCGTTATCTCGTTTTTTTTAGAGATTTGATTTTTTTTTTCTGACCGAAACCGAGCGAAAAACGACCTAATTTTTCACATTATTTCGATCTTCAAAAAACAAAACAAACAAAAAACAAAATTTTTCAGTTTGAAAAAAAAGTTTTTTTTTGTAGCTCTCATCGAGATGCGTCTTTTGACACCCCAATCAGCCACGTAGTCCCTAAACCCAGACACCAGGACGAGTCGCACTTTCGCAAAAACCGAGCCTGTACCGATGCGACAAAAAAACATTTTCAATGTTAAAACCTATAAAAGTATTGTATAAAATAGCGTTAAGACTTTTTAATAAGTTGAAGGGACACTTTTTAATTTAGAACTTTTCCTCACTGAACGGTAAAAGGAGCCTTGTATCCTTTCGAGTGTACACAAATAAAAGAGGTAAAAGTGAACCGTACGTCGTTCAAGCGCAGTAAATACACCATCGACGCACTTCAACACACTCCACTATAACAAGGGACTGGGAAGCAGTAGTTAATAACGATTTATGGTACCCTTTTGTTCCACGTCTCTTATCTCTGTCATGTGCGCTATTCACGCTTGATTTACGATGCCACCATGTCAGGGGTTAAAAGAAAGAACGAGAGGCCTCTCTGTTATCCTCATAAACGACTGTTATCAATAGACAGGTAACTAGCCGTACAAATATAGCTTATAAGTCTTCTAACATTATTTGTTCCGTAGAATAACATATTATCTTGAGTCGCGTTGCAAGTCTGTTTGCAGGCGGTCGTGTATCGGGTATTTTATGTCTTGCAACGAGGCTCACCATTTTGTAGTAGCTTAAATGTGTATTTGTACAGAAAACAATCGTTAAGGTAACAATATTCCCCAAAACTCATTCGACATTGGAAGAAATGCAGTGCTGGACACAAGCAAAATTTAATTATAAAAAAGCAATAAAGCATTTCTTTCCAGTCTCGTTCCATGTAAACATTATTAAGGTTACGCTTAATTTAATTTAAAAGCATTGCCCCGTAACTCAGTAAAAAGACGACCTCACCGCTAACTTGTGGTTCTACCTAAAAAAAGTACATTCTATAAAGAAAGCCGTTTCGTTGGCATATAAAAGAAATAAGTATAAATCAGAGACGGCGGCCATTACAGCGTGGCCCAGCGATATTGTATCCGCTCCGTCACGTTTATGCGACACGAATGTGACAAAATAAGCGCTATTACAACAACAATGCTCTGGTTTAGGCAGAATACGATCTTTACTCCGCTCTCGACGCTCCTCTAATATCATTGAGATGGGTAATTTTACACCCAATTGACTTAGACGCTCACAGAGTCGCGTTTTGCTGCCAACAACAATTCCATAAAGGCAGCACGTTGCATTTCAATGAAAATATCTTTTAATAGCTCAGTATTATTCCGCTTCGTTGTTTGTTTATACTATCATTAATTATTATAGCAGATAACGGATTTCGATTAGTACAAAACTTTGTAATTACACTTTTGATTAAGGTTGGTGTTAACAACTCGATGTTGGTATGGTGGCGTTAATTCGTGTGAATTCCAAACTATTCCAATTTTGAAAGTTTCAATCCCTTTTATTTTGGACAAAACCAACGAAATACGAATTATTTACACTCTCGTCTGTGAGGGAAAATTTCGTGAACTCAAGGCGGTTTTTTGTAGCGTAAAATAAACATTTTACTCATAGCAGCATTATGATAAATGGCCCAACACGTTTCAGAGATTATGCAGGGTCAACAAAAACAATGTAGCTACTGCATCATTAAATATTCCGTAGCATATTTAATACTTTAAGCAGTAGACTGCTTTCTTATTACCATTTAAAGGTATATCTAGTTTCGGTATTATCTATCAAAAAACATATTATCTAAATACATATTGAACGTATGCATAGTTACTGGTGACTCGTTTTTGCAACATCATCGTCAGTGTACTGAAAAAAGAACTTTAGTTTGGTTATGTTACGGGTTACTGGTTGTAAACACAAGGATGTTTCGTATATGATTTGATTTCTATCTATTTCTTACAAATATTATGTCAGTCTATAGTAATAACATTGAAAGAATTCTATTGTATCACTAATAGCTATAGCTTTCAAAAAGAAATTTCGAATTCAGCCAAGAAAAAAAAATATTCGTGCTTTCCCTGGCTCGTCGAGGGTCTTATTAGCATAAGATCGTATTCTGAAAGCTGAAAAATACGGATCGTGAAAAGAACGGTAGCTGTCCGCCATTGAAACACGAGATCTGAACTCATCCGCTTATAAATTATGTACGGATACCGAACTCAATCCCGGAATTCGTACAAAAATTGTGAATGTCCATATAACGCAAATAATATTGAATAATATAACAAAAACACTTCGAGCTCACACATCTTATACGAACACGTCTGAAACTTCGTACCTATTCAAAATATGGCTTGTCTATAACAATCACGTATAAAAGTAAAAAGGTAGCAATTCTGTCCCAGCCCGGTAGATATAACTTAATTTATAGGGGCTACGTTGCGAGCCAATCGTGGCGTGGTATTTGCGGAAATTTGTTCGTAGACAAGCGATTTTTTAAGCGCCTCGGGACTTTCTTGGGACGTGAGCCGAAAATCAGCAAAGATATACTTGGCGGTGTACACTAACTAGCTTTGAACACGAGAACACGTCTTTTAGCTTTAAGAGTACTAATAAAACTTAACGAAATAATACCACTATTGTATATTTATCTCATGCGAATTTGGCAAGGTGACCTGGATGCGTTTGACGACCTTGCCCAAAATAGACTTGAGTCGTTGCGTATAGGGAATATAATTAAAGAGAGTAATAATTCGTCATTCCTTTAAAGATAACAAAGTGCATACAAACATAAACTCATTACCATAGCCTGTCTAGCTATCGACTTGACAGAAGAAGAAGCTTGGATGAGCTTGTATGCCTTTTCAAAACGCGAAAGTTTCTAGATTTAATAGTAAGCGTTGCGCGGTGCAAAGACCGATTTAGCCGTCCCCTTATTTTTATAAGAAGACCTACACAAAAAATAGCGGAGCGAGCGAAGCAAGCTCAAAATTTGTAGTAAACTATTCAAAGCATAATTATACGGGTTTTGATCCGACATCTTTTGGTTTATCAACGCAATAATAGAATCTTAGAGCGAGCGAAGCGAACTCGACTTTTCTCCTCAACACGAATCTGTTGGAGCCAGAGCTTTTTGCGTACAAAACATGTGAAAAGTTACCTCAGTAAAATCTATGGATCGAGCGAACACGCTCGAAATTTTTAGTACCAATGTCTTAGCTGTGGTCAGGAGTCTTAAGGATTAGTACCTAGGTACAGTAATTAAAACAGAAATTTAGAGCGAACAAAGCGAGTTCGATTTTTCTCTGCTCTACAAATTGGTTATAGACAGAGCTCAAACAATTTATATTTTTCCCTAATTTGCCGCCCCTAGTAAAGTGCCGCACTGACGAATTGATCAATAATTGAAATATTTATTTGATTAAAAACATTAACTGGACAGTGTCTCCCAGTCCCAGGTGTATTAGGTTAGGCTAGATACGAGGCAAGGATTTGTTTTTATCTCGTCCGCTGGATACGGCTGGCGTCGGTTAATGACGCGGAAAATTCTGCGAAATTCCGGGGCTTAGGGAGGCGCGGTTACCAAAACGTTGGATTATGCAGCGTAACATTATTACTGCTCAAACCCAACGAGTTCTTGACGGTGCGAAATTACTCTAGCAGAGATGTGTTACGTAATAACGAATATAAATGGAAATTATCGTACACTTCCTAATAATAATCTTCAATGTGAGATACCGGGAATATCACTACCGTGAATATTAGTAAGACCGAATTTCGTTACACTGATTGTTGAATTAATAAACAAAATTTCGCATTCAATTAATAAGAAAGATAGAGACTGGGATCGTGTTAAGTGAATGAGCTGGAATGTCATTCATTTGAACAGACAATACAGCTGCGAGAAAATCTAATCTGATCCTGAAATTGTCAACCGACCCTCATTACCATTTAAAGGTGCAGAGAAAAGAAAAATTCTCCATTGCGGAAATTTCATGTAAATTGGTTGAAGTATGCGACTCTTGCTTTAGCTTCTAGCAGCGCTGTAGCAGTACAATGCTATTGTTATTGCAGACACGACAATTTATCTGAGAGGTTAATTTGGGCGTACGTTTGCGTGAAACGTTTTTCTCATCGCCATCACAATTTCGCTAGGAAATTCAGCGAATATTTTTCTTGCGTTTAATGATAGTGTTATATTTGTTGCAATAACACAATGTTGGTCATGTTTGTGTGAGAAATTGGGGCTTGAGGCAGCTGCGTACAATTTTACAGCGCGGCAACCCTCGTGCTACGTGACTTGACTGACAATGCAGTCTTGTTAGTATCGCCATGGTGAAACAACTGCCTACACTTGTCCCTATATGTGTTTTTCACTCTTCATAATTATTTTCACTGATGTGCTTTTTTGCATCTTTTATGAAAGATCTGTTGTGTTTCGGCACGTGACAAAATTAACAGCATAAATAATTAGTTTAAGAGTCAATGTCCCTAAATTCAACCACAAGAGGAGCAACAAAGGAGAATTTAAGTGCCGATTTGGAAATGATATCATCCAAATCGGGCCATTTTTGAACTACCGAATGTTATGCATATGCACGGTGTCGTAAAAGGACGGCAATAATGGTTTGCATAAACATTTGACTAAAACATTCTATTTCAACGATATATTTTGTCGTACAAACGAGATTTCTTTAATTTCATGATGGACATTTTTGTTCTAAAATGTGAAAAATTACATACGTCTAAAGGCAATTTAGTGGAAATATCGTGGTTTTTTAAACTGCGCTATTTAATTTCTTCGAGCTGTCATAATATTACTTTGAATAGTGTTTTGTAACACAAAACAACTTTATTTGTACCTATTATGGCAATTGGTTTGTATTTATCATATTAGTCTATATTACAATGCGTATATAAGCCGTGGTGGTCCAGTGGCGAGTAACCTTGCCTGCCGTGCAGGAGGTGATGGTTCGATCCCTATCCAGGCCGACTCGTACCAATGAGTTTTTCGGAATTTATGTACGATTTGTAACACCACTGGCTTTTCGGTGAAGGAAAACATCGTGAGGAAACCTGCATGCTTCATTTTCGAGGCATGTATTGTACCCTCTGCCCATTATAAGTGGCGAGGGGCTCAGTCCCCGTCACACTGGACAGAGTTTCGGTACTATTAGTGAAACGTGGATGTTCTGAGGTTTCAGAATATGTCTGACTACCCCCTCGGGGAATATAGTCGTGAGCATATCCTTACAATGCGTATATAAAAGCTATTACATGCGAATCACAATTTGGCCAAGTTCCCCGTACACCTTGTATGATGTAATTTAGTCTCTAGACATAACGAGTCAGTGAGAAAATCTTAGATTGGTTTGTGTAAAAATATGGGTGAGTAAAAAAATACAAAAAGCGGTTGCATTGTTTCAAGCTCTTAAATTATTATAATGGTTGTTGAATTCTCAAATTACAATCGACAGTTTTATATGAGTTTTACTGACTGCAAGTTTTTAATCATAATAATCCCACTGCTGGGCACAGACCTCCTTTCTCGAATAAGCATAAGAAGGTGCGGGCTCAATACGGATTGGAAGAGGTAATGATGCATACACTGCAATTTAAAATATTATAGGGAAGCAGAAAATAAATCAGCAGCTGCTATATATTTCGGATCGATTGAAGGATGAAATATTTGCACATTGTGCCAACTCTAAATTAATTTTAAGCCCTCTAGGTATGCCGCAACCAACTTCGCAAAACAACCAGTGAATTGAAGCGGTTGAAAGTTATCAACATTCATCATGTATTTATCTATATACTTAGCCATATATTAGGTACCAAAATGTAATTTTGTACTACTAAGGCTTGCGTTGAAATTAGAAATTTCCTGTCAAGAATTAAAGTCGAGTGAAAGAGATTGCCTGGAGCGATAAGCGGCGCCGGCGCTCCGCGATTTTCTTGTTTATGTAATTTCTGCTAATACTCGTATGCTTATATCTTTACGTTTAATCTTTTAGATTCTTAATCAAATCTAGCTTCATGGTGCAACAGCAAGATTGAATGATTGAACGAAGTAATAAGACGTCGATACTGAACATTGAACAACTCCTACTACAGACGCGACTAACACATTATTTGCAGTAATGTCGGATAATAGTTTGCAGATTTTGTGCTAGATAAAGTTTTGTTATGTATTCGAATAGCTTATAGTTAAGTTACTATATACAGGGTGTAACAAAAAACCCTAGTAATACCTTAAAGGAGTGCTTCAGACCATCTAACTGAACATTTTTTGCTATGGATCCAACAACGAAATCACAAAAAGAATCTGCTTTTCCATACATTCCATTTATGTTTTCTATATACCTTTTGTAATTCTATCTAATTGTACAGTTTTATGGTCTGACACACCCCGTTTAATATGTAATGCATTTAATTCTACTATACACCTGTGTAGGAACACTAAAATCGCAAATAAAATTCATCATCATCAGCCTATATACGTCCCACTGCAGGGCACAGGCCTTCCCTCTACGCGTGAACAACGTATTGGTAGACTTCACATACGCTTCGGAATTTCTTCTTCAGCGAATGCAGGTTTCCTAACAAATAAAATTACAGAGCTAAAATACACTGCCCTAGTGACATAATAACTAAATATCTGAAGCCCTACAAAATTCGTAATAAACTAGAACCTATAATAATCGTAAAGCTTAAAAGGGTTTCAAGTACTTACATTTCACGAAATATAACAACAAACTTCTAAAATCTAATGAGGGAGGCAACTAATGATGGGAGAAATGACAGAGAAAGTTCAAACAGTTCTGCAAAGTGCTTCCTTCGGCTTAGCTTTGAAAAGTTGGACGCTTGAAGAGATACCCGTTTAGGTTTTGAAGAACACTTCAATTATGGATATTTTATTTTGTTCTTTTTGGGCTTCTTTTTCGGCCTTCTGTTGTAAATAATACCTACCTACTTATCGTTATAATAGATACTTACAAAAGACGAGGTATCAAAAACTTTACGCGAAACCTAAAAACTGTTTGATAAAAAATTACTTTCCATTAGGTTAGTCTTTCCAAACAGTGTTAAAATTATTTTCAAAAATCAGGCTTTACTTAAAAAAACTTGAAGAAATATTAAAGTTTAATTATTAGATCTGTATATTTAAATTAATTTCTAAATTTTGAATTTTGCCCATTAAAAAAATTCTAGATCCGTTTCTATCCACTTCTGTTAGGCAATTTAAAGTAGACACAATAGAAACTATGATTGTCTTAAAACAGTCCTTCTGTTTTGACACGAACAAAAATCCTTGTCGAGAGAAGAGGCAGAAGTAAACAACAAGCATGGTTAGATTTCACATAGCAACGCGAATAGAAATGTTTTGAATCTTGAAGAAAATCTAAACTGATCTCTCTTTAAAGAGAATTATAGTTTTCTCTCAGTGATAATGTAGTTAAAAGCTACCCATCTTTCTAATAAAATCATCGTAATCATCGTATCCTGAAACCGTAACTCTGCTAGACATGAACATACTACAGTTGCACAAATAAAAAGTGTTATTTGTAGTAGTAGTAACGTGATCGAACTCCGATATGGAAATAAAGACACGAATTTATGTATTTCAGAAATGATAAAGGGTCAAAATGATCCTTTCCGCTAAAAAGATCATACAAATAAGGAAATAAGAAAAGAACACAGCATAAACATTCGTTGTTTCACTGTATTTTGTTTGGCTTAGGACGGCATCGACTAGTGCACCATAAAGTCAAATTTACCAAACGGACTAGTTCCCCAAATCGTCTAGTCTCAAAATAAGCTTTATAAAAAACGTGGCAAGTAAAAACTATTTTTGAAACGTATAGTAACTTTACCCAAGTCTACTTGACTAAGAGGTAGGCTAGATTCGGTTAGGTTAGGTTAGTAGTTAGTAAGTAGACCACCAGCCCCGCCAGCATTAGGCGGCTATGCTGGCGAGCGAGGAGGGTTGGAGGGCAGCGGTCTCCTTCTGCGATGCAGTGATGCTCCAGATCGTTCCCGGAGATCCTCACACTGCAGAGAAAGGCCGCCGCAGGGGTTTAGTGGGTATACCGCGAGGGATTCCCACATAACCGTCCCGCCGACCCCCAGGCGGGACGGCATGCGTAACGCATTCCCCTGCGAAAAAAAAAAAAAAACCTAGACCACCAGCACGTCGTCGTTCGGACGACAAACATTGTGAGGGTCACGGATCAGAAATTAATCAGATTAGCAAAGGACCTCAATGAATGGCCCAGTAAAAAGGAGACATAAATGCCCAGTGGGTCGATGGGGGCGGATTTGAACGTAATTCAACATTTTTAGAAATTCAAAAACAGATTTTTCTCAAATAACTTTTACGACCTTTTTAGAAGAAAGGATCGAACATTTCAATAATTTTTACAAGCAACTGCAGGCATCGTTGCATTCATTGATGATTTTTTTTTCTGTTGATACTTGCTAAGTTAAGCAACGTCAGGTCCGGTCAGTCTTTGGATGGGTGACCGTTTAGTGGTATTTCATCTCGAGCGATTCCGATTCGGAAGGCACGTTAAGCAGTTGGTCTCGGATAGTTCCGTCAGATGGCATTGTAACTATTCGTTAAGCCAGGTCAGAGGCCTATTACGGCGGCTTTTAAATTCACTGACAGCAGGTTGACCACTAACTTGCCTCCACCAACACGCACTGGGCTCGCGTGGTGGAGTATGGCCCACTCCCTCTCACCCTTATTCGTGAGAGGAGGCCTTTCCCGAGCCGTATGAAGTGAAAAAGATTTTAGCACCAATTTACGAGACGAAAATCATTTCACCCTGTCAGGTTTAAATGTCCAGGATACAATTATCGCTGCAATAACTCTGAAACACCACCGTTAATCTTTTTCTATAGCCCGAAGCACTCAAGGAGATTGGATTTAAAAATAAATGAGAAGGACAGAGAAATCGATAAGAATGTAAGACCAAAACTTGGGAAGCACTAAAATTTAATATCGGTGCTGCCAGTTCAAAGGACACCACAGTTTATGGTAGCAATTACCCTTCATCGTGGAAATACGGAAGATTGGTTTTGCCTTTTATAGGATTTCGGAAACGTGAATAGCGTAGTCGTTACTTTCACTTCTTTGTTAAATAATTTGAAAGTTATCTTTGGATTTCCAATTTGTCGCGGGCAAGACAGTCGAGATTGGAAATCTTTCATACTTATTCATAAATTCTATTTTACTACCTTTTCTCTGCAAATAAATTAAAATTTAGACTACGAACAAATACTCGTAACACTTTTCCGTTTTTCACAACAAAGAAAAAACATTTTTTATTCAAGATGTATGTATTATTTAAATAAGCATGTTTTAGGGGTCCGTAGTCAAACAAGGAACCCTTATACTACCGTCCATTCTGTCTGTCTGTATGCCCCGCCTCAATAACTCGCTCATTTTTGCACCTAACCCCATTTTTTTCAACTAAGCTTTGCCTAATTAGAAGTAAAGTGTAGCCCGCGTGCCACTGATATGGTCGATATACCATATCTGTTTAGTGTTGTATGTTGATTATGTTTTGATTAGTTTTTGTGTTTTTTGGTCATGCTTGTTCTCGAACAAAATAGTCCACATCCTATATCTGATGGTTCTATCCTAGGACTAGACACATGTAGGTAAAGAGAGGATTCCTTAAACATTGACCTCTAGTTGGTGCCCCAAAATGTCTCAAAGCTTCAAGCGAAGGTACCTACTTTCCGCCTTATTACAACCATACCTTATTCACTGATGCTTCGCTGAAAAAACTACATTTAAATCACGGCTTAACCAAAAACTCATCTTTATACTCATCGAAATAAGAACCAATATGCTATCCTCAGTGATATTCTCGGAAAGGGTTGTCACTTTGTATAAAGCTGACGCTGCCGCAAACGACAGTTAATGGCGCATAAAATTCAAGTAAGCCTGAGCTAGTATACTCATATTTATTTAACAACGGTATATATTTCACAATAGAATAACAACTTTATTCCAAACCGTATAACATCAACTTTCAATGACGTTGTAACCAATCAAATTTACACATTATGGACTACCCTTAAAACAAACTAATACCTTTTTCGTTATTTCAATATTGAAAGAGATTTGATACAAATATTAGCTTGTTCGTCTCTATTCCATTTCGTTGAATGCGCATACAATTTTGTATTTATTTGCTTTATACTTTGTATATCTGTAGAAACGGCAGCGGCGTAATAATGGCATAGTAAACAACAGTCAAAGATCTACATTTCTCACATAATGCTCATAGCACTTTACAACGAACATAATAATGTCTTATATTGAGATAACATAAAGGTAACAACGTAAAGATGTTATTTAAAATATATAGGGTCCTTCTTAATATGCTGAAACATTTTTAAGGGGATGACCAGACAGTCAAACTGAACAAATTTCTCTATGGCACCAACATCAAATCCGTGGAAAAAAATCAGCTATACCATACAAATCTTCAAACCTACTTGAGCCAAATGTATGGGACAGCTGTTTTTTTTTTCGCGATTTCGATGTTGGTCCAATAGGGAAAGTTGTTTAGTTTGATGGTCTGATCATCCCCTTAAAAAGTGTCAGCATATTAAGAAGGACCCTGTATACTTGTTTAATAGCATAAGCATAGCATAGCATAAACATATGCTAACGACTATATTCCCCCAGGGGGTAGTCAGAGATATTCTGAAACCTCAGAACATCCACGTTTCACCAGCAGTACCGAAACACTGTCCAGTGTGACGGGGGGTGAACCCGTCGCCACTTGTAATGGACAGTGGGTACAATACATGCCTCGAAATTGAAGCATGCAGGTTTCATCACGATGTTTTCCTTCACCGAAAAGCCAGTGGTGTTACTAATCGTACATAAATTCCGAAAAACTCATTGGTACGTGTCGGCCTGGACGGGGATCGAACCATCGACTGGACCACCACGGCACTTAAGAGGCTATGTGAAAAAATAGGATTCTTCAAAGCATCATATATCATGAAGTACTAACAGTAGGAATATGATTTGCGGATATGTGTAAATTGAACACATAATTGAAGTTTTGATTAGAGCCAAAACACGATTAAGAGATATTTTCTCGATAGAAAAATAAGCCAAAGTAGTTTTGTTTTACGCTTGCGTCGTTTCAGGCGCGCGCGCCGCCCCATCTCTTTCTCTCGCATCAGGCAGTAATATAAGCTATCACACGCCCATTTCACTTCAATTATTTTTCGACATAGACCCTTAACGGCATATTTGTTTAATAAACATGTGAAATTGTGAATAACTAATGCAACCATCGATAAATATATAATAGATAATAATAAATAGTTTTAATCCAGTAAGGTCATTATTAGGTATGTTGTTTCATTTTCACACTCAGTTGTTTTTTTTTTTTTTTTTTTTAGTTGTAGAAACGCTCATTAAAGTTAATCCTCCATTAGATCTCTTGCTGTAATTTTTTGTCTTGTTGACGTAGTAAAAGCTAGCAAGAGATTTAATGGAGGATTAACTTTAATGAGCGTTTCTGTAACTGAGTATCAATGTATTATTCCTCTCAAAAGCCTTGTCTTTTCCGAAAATTACTATGCTAATTGCTTTGTTTATTAAGAACCAATAATATGGTATGGGGGGGGGGGGGTTATCATTTAAAAAGATACAGACGTTTCATTCCTCTATGTAGATATACATATTTTAAGTAAGTATATCGCAAAATGGACTTTTAAACTTAACAAGTTACCCTAAGGAACATGTATCAAAAAACGAGAAAATTTCTTGGATATCTCAAAAAAATCCGATCCGATCTATTCGACCTTTGGGAGGTTCACAATTTTTTCTATCGTCTTACGACCCATGTTCCTTAGGGATAGTTATTTGGTTTCAGTGCCTGAATTCACCCATATTTTTGTTTAATTAAAAACTAGGAGTATACATTTTCATATTCCAATTCCAACCATACACTACTTAGATTTATTTAAATAACTAGCTGACCCGGCGAACTTCGTACCGCCTAACAGTCAATGAATGTCGTGTTACTTTTTAGCTGAACTAATTTAGGCTTTGATGAACGTAAAACAATGATACAAAATAATATATATCGAGTTTTCATTGTTTTTAAGATGTATTCTGCTATTCGGGACGGAAACAAATCCAACAAATCAAAAACCATGGCAATCGGTCCAGCCGTTCTCGAGTTATAAGTGTTGTAACAAACACGACTTTCTTTTATATATATAGAAGAAGAAGAAGAAGATAGATTTCGAACTATAATAAATTAGAAGAGTACCTTGCATACAAAAAGTTTTCTGTCGTGACGTGAATTTATTGTAAGTACCTACCTATGTATTTAGTTGTCTTAATCTCTTACCTAGTAGATATTTACATAAAACGTTGTCATAAGCGTACCTAATATTAAACTTTCTCATTATTCATGAATTTATCTAGATGTAACGCACCAATTTTGCGGCACGAAGGCCTTTTGGGGACGTGACCAGATTGCAGACTCGCCACCACCTAGCTCGCAATATTATATTCATGTGTGTTGTGCCTTTACACAAATTTGTTTTATATTGCACGCACACAAGATCATGATTACATAGAGTATCTGACATGCTTACCAAATTTTATCAAAGGTAACATGACCTAAAGTAATTGTAGACATGATAGAACTGAATACCTTTAGCATAATATTATGCTCCTACACTATTATAATTTTCTATCATAAAAATGAACTAAGCAAAAGTAAGTTTAATTTTAATCGAAAGAAGAGAAAAAAACATGTGTGCTGTTTCTACATGCGCTAGAAGTGAAACCTTCAGAAACTGTTTAATGTCGCTTTTTCGTTTCATCAAGTCACGTTATCTATACATATAATAAAATCGTAAACGCAAGTCTGTTTCAACGCACATCTGGCAAAAACCACTGAACGGATTTGGATGAAATTTGGCATACAGATAGAATACGATCGGGATTAATACATAGGATACTTTTTTAAGGTCACGGGCAACAACTAGTTAAAGTATAATTATGAAACATTTATCACGATGAGCATGTACGTATGAAGAGACTTATTACGGATTTTGAAGATCGAAATATTTGTCAGAATCGAAGCATGTGGCGATCTGTTATCTCTACCTACCCCAGAGGGATATATGCGTAGGCATAATATACAAGTAAGTAGGCACAATAAGCGCAAAACCTCATACACCCCAACTGATTTATATCAAAATAAATAGATTGAAAAAATAATTGCATTATTTTGATAGTTAACATTTATAGCTATTTTAACTATCAAAATAATGCAATTGAAGTTTCCAGGCAAAAATGATTTGTTATCATTTCAGCAATGAATGAAAGCGCTAACGTGCTCATGGATACATTTTAAGAATCTTGTTTTTGTAGTAAGTAGGGTGAGTGTGCTCGTGCGGTGGTTTGAGATCGAGTTCAGTAAATTTTAAATTACAAAAACAGATTATATAATATTTTGAAAAAAATGACCTATGTTAAAAACATGATAATTCGATTCTCATCTCAATTCAAAAACAAACTACTTTCTAGTTTTGCGTTAATTCATTAACACGTTGTATATGTAAACATACATTAAACAGGAACTACAAGAGCAAATCTGTACTTTTACCTATCTACTTTAGAATGGAAAATATAAATGGGATACACGGCAATAAACGTCAGTTTCCAATGAGGTTATTTTCCATTCAATCATTACCGATCTAGTATTGAACACCAACAATTGATTTCGTAATTTGCATACAGTACACTCGTGTCTCCTACACTGATAGCTATAAAACACTCATATGACCTTCATTCAAAGAAAACGTATACAACGTGTTAATGAATTAACGCAAAACTAGAAAGTAGTTTGTTTAGAATCGAGAACAGAATCGAATTATCATGTTTTCGATATAGGTAATTTGTTTCAAAACATTAAATAATTTGTTTGAAATATTAAAAATTTACTGAACTCGATCTCAACCCACCGCACTGGCACACTCACCCTACTTACTACCAAAACAAGATTCTTAAAATGTATCCACGAGCATGCTAGCGCTTTCATTCATTGCTGAAACGATAGCAAATAATTTTTTCCTGAAAACTTAAAATGCGAATAACTTTAAATTTTAACTATTAAAATAATGCAATTATTGTTTCAATCGAATTATTTTGTTATAAATCAGTTGGGGTGTATGAGGTTTTGCGCTTATTCATTAACACGTTGTAGTTCATTTCTTCCACACAAATTAAAAGTGCTGAATACAGGATGAAATTTATATCACTAGCATCCTTTTAAACTTAGAGTCTACCCATCAAACTGAACAACTTTTACTGTGGGAGCAAAAAGATCGGAGCAAAAAAATCTGCGGTTGCATACATTTGAGTCGAGTAGGCATTGCAGTTTAGTATGGAACACCTGATTATTTTTTGCTCCGATCTGTTTGCTCCCATAGTAAAAGTTATTCAGTTTGATGGGTAGACTCTTAGTTTGAAATGATGCTAATGATATCAATTTCACCCTGTAGATGAAATTATTTAAGACATTCCCAGTGAAACCGAGAAAGTTTAAATACTTATTACTTCTTAAAGGAAAACGATTCAGCAAAAACAAATTTTGGCCAAAATTTATCTCTTCTGTGGCGAACAGATTGTGTAATTTAACATTTCTATTTCTCAAACAATCTTGGAAGTCTACCGAGCTGTAGCTTAATACCTACAAATTTTCAATCAAATAATTATACTTTATTTAACGCAAAAAAACGAATTTTCTATCGTATCATCATCCTATATCCTATCGAATAAGTCAAAATATTGTATAGCGGCTGTATACCACACGACAGAATAAATACTAGACCACGCCTTGGACACTTAGCTGTCCTTTCATACAAATGGGGAAAATAGCGATACTAATTGAGTGCGAGCGAGACAGGAATACACCACTGCCGACATTTTCTGCCATATGTAAGGTAAAGTTAAAATTGGTAGTGGGCAGGGAGGTCCATACAATAATTAGTACTACATAGATACTTCTATCTTTCTTATACTGTTGCTATACAATATCTGTGCTCGCGCGAGGCAATCCAAGGCTACTGTAGATCGACTCGTCCATAAAGTTATTGTTACTAGTTCTGTTTACAAAAATGTCAATGTACATAGGCTTCGGCCTGAATCCTAATACCTACCGGAATGACTTACTAGAACGAGATTTAGGAAGAAAATAACCAAAAAGTCCTAAAGTTTTAGAAAAACAATCCCGAAAAAGTGGTGTCCAATTAAACCGGAACAATCCAATTAGAACGCAGCGGGGAACAAAGTTTTCGGTACATGAAGCTAAAATAAATAAAATATTTTCACAAAAACAATAGGTATTTATATTTTAAAAAACCCATTCATTTTGCTTCGCTACAGAATTCCCATACAAACCTATTTTCATACACTTAGAGCATGAAAAATAGCTATTCAAAATGAGCACCTCTAGAAGACAAGAGAAACATTCTAACTAAATTTTAAGTTTGTAGTCTTTTTAGTTTTAGGGATTTGGTGATGAGTTGATATGCCTTTTAAATAGGGTCCTTCTTAATATGCTGACACTTTTTTAAGGGGATGAGCAGACCATCAGACTGAACAACTTTCTCTGTGGGACCAATGTCGAAATCGCGAAAAAAATCAGCTGTTCCATACTAAACTGAAATCTTACTCGACCTAATTGTATGGGATAGCTGTTTTTTTTTCGCGATTTTGACTTTAGTCCCGTAGAGAAAGTAGTTCAGTTTGATGGTCTAATCATCCTCTTAAAAAACTGTCAGCATATTAAGTTCGACCCTGTACGTATAGCCTATGTGTAGTTAGAAAAATATGTAGTATGTATATGTAGAGACTAAACATAAACGCATTACATAATTTAGGATGTGTTTCAGACCATCAAACTGAACACTTATCTTATAGACCAACATTAAAATCGAGAAAAATCTGTTTGATGGTCTGAAGCACATTTCAGTTTACGCCCTGTATAAGATAACAATTCAGCTTCGAATAATTTAATTAAACTACCATAAAAAGCGCAAATATCTATTTTCAATACAATAAAATAACAACAACAATATTAATAATTCTAAGCGCTTTAGTAATTCAATCAAAATTTCTACTTCACTTCCCGTTATTTGGAAAGTCGGGAGATTACTCTGGGGAGTAGAAGAGATGAATGAGATGAAACAATACACTGTACAGGATGTTATCAACACTTCAATATCTATAAGGAATATTGATAATGAGCTTAAGCTTAAGACGCTCCCCGTAGGTAAACGCAGGGCCGGGCCATATTTTGCTGGTTTTTAGAAGCTATCTTCTCGTTATGAATGCAAATTTATGAAAAACTAGCAGCCCGTCCCGGCTTCGCACGGGGTAGACAATTATTTATTTTTGGAAATTTTCTACACCTTCGGTTACATTGTTCAAATTTTACCAAGGATCCCTAATTTTTTTCAAAATGAAATGTAGCCTATGTCAAATTGGAAGAATGTAGCATTCTATTGGTGAAAGAATTTTTTAAATCGGCCCAGTACTTTTTGAGCCTATTCATTACAAACATACAAAAATAGGTACAAATCTTTCCTCTTTATAATATTAGTGTAGATATATCAATGATCTTCAACACCTCGGCTTTATTTCCTTTGAAGTATATTTCTTATTTTTCTATAAAATACATATGAAACCTGTGTTCAAAAGAAAGCCTAAATATTGAAAAAAATCTGTATTATGTGCATCTACTTTATAAGTTGAAGTCACTTTTATTTGCGACATACACCATTGTGTAGACAATATTAAGATCTAAAAATGCTATGAAGTACATTTTTTTAAGACCAATATTTAGTGAGTTAATTAGGTGCGAATTATTATAATTTTCGAATTTTATTTTATTGTATTAAAAGGCACCACAGTGATATAATGAAGGACAAGCCAGTCAAAAATAGGTATACTAAAATGACGTAGTTTAGTAGAGGTGAGACGGCTTTGAAAGGGTCTAGGCCGTTCGGTCAGGGAAACCTCTTAATAATAGCTCCAGCTTTAATCTTCCTGCGATCGGAGCTTATCACACTGCGGATTATTTTATCGATAAAAGATTATGAAACAAAATGATAAGGATAATACTTTAATGCAAATAACTCCTTAATCGATTCGAAACGAAAATCTACACAAATAATTGAACAGATTTTACTGTCTTGCTTATATCTTATCTCGAGCGCTTTGCGCTAAACGTTTGTAGGCATCTCTGTATTGAATACAATTACATAAATTTTATATCACTGCGGATAACTTTAGCATGTATTCTACTCATCAAACTGAACAAATTTGACTGTAAAGCCAACATCGAAATCGCGAAAAAAAACAGCTGTCCCATACATTTCAGTCGAATAGGTACTGCAGTTTTGTATGGGACAGATGTTTTTTTCACGATTTCGAAGTTGGCTTCATAGTGAAAGTTGTTCAGTTTGATGAGTAGAATACATGCTGAAGTTATCCACAGTGAAATATATCCTGTATAATTTATGGACCAATAAAATACGAATAATTATTAACCCTTAATCATTGGAAACCGACTACTAAAAGCTTAGGAAGTATAGTATACGGCTATGACGGTTGTGTACTAAACCATAGTCTTCTTTTGAAGAAAAACGAAAGGAACGAGTACGACAGTTGAACAGTCGTACCTTTGGATTTTCGTTATATCGTGTTTCAACAAAAACGATATATTGAAGATCTTGTACAGTTCAAGATTTGATTAGATAAGATAAATATATAAGATAAATATTCTTTATTTGCACACAAAAATACACAAAAAACAACAATATAGGTACACGAACAAAAAGGGCACAAAAGGCGGCCTCATACCTAAAAGTGATTTCATCCAGGCGGATGGAATGTTGGCGGTTTACTTGTCGATTCTTATAAAACGTAAGACAATGGAATGGACAAGCGACAAGCGAGTTGTATGAACCGGAACAGAAATATATCCGAAGTGACAACTTTACTAACCACTAATTAATAACCACTGGACTATTATATGAAATACTAGAGTATTTACACGCGACTTCGTCCGTACAAATTATGCAGGTTGTAAGTGACAGCCTAGCAAATACTGAAACGGGAAACTAAGACCATGAAATTGAACAACTTTCACTATGGAGCCTACCTCAGGAAACGCGAAAAAATCAGCTGTCCCATACAAAACTGTTGTACCTACCCGACTCAAATGTATGGGACAGATGATTTTTTTTCGCGTTTCCTGAGGTAGGCTCCATAGTGAAAGTTGTTCAGTTTGATGGTCTGAGTGAGTTAGTGTAGTTTGATTTCACAGTATAAATTACAGACACACTGTATAATGAGTACAATTTAGTCACAACTGAATATTTAATTTATTAAGTCATATTAAAGGTCACCATTTCAGTATTTGCTACGCTTACACTTACACCCTGTATACCAGATTTTAAGTCAAATCATAAGCTATTTAACAAAATAGTTTCATCAAAATCGGTTCAGGAGTTTTTGCGTGATGCTCGAACAAACAAACAGACGGACATTCTTAAAAAGGTTGATTTGGAGTCACCTAAAAACCATATCGTATACACAAATCATAAACACTTCTGTTACAGTTTTATAATAGTTTGGATTTGATGAGTACTTATTACGACGATATTGTAATTGGATTATACAGGGTGAAATTTATCTAACTTTTAACTGAAAAACTTTTACTATGAGAGCAAACTCGAAATCGCGAAAAAAATCTGCTTTTCCATACAAAACTACAAACCTACTCGAGCCAAATATTTGGGATAGCAGATTATATTTTTAGGCGAATTCTATGTTGGTCCCATAGAGAAAATTGTTCAGTTTGATGGTCTGAAACACCCCTAAAAATTGGTCAATCATTTCACAGTATAAATTACAGACACACTGTATAATGAGTACAATTTAGTCACAACTGAATATTTAATTTATTAAGTCATATTAAAGGTCACCATTTCAGTATTTGCTACGCTTACACTTACACCCTGTATACCAGATTTTAAGTCAAATCATAAGCTATTTAACAAAATAGTTTCATCAAAATCGGTTCAGGAGTTTTTGCGTGATGCTCGAACAAACAAACAGACGGACATTCTTAAAAAGGTTGATTTGGAGTCACCTAAAAACCATATCGTATACACAAATCATAAACACTTCTGTTACAGTTTTATAATAGTTTGGATTTGATGAGTACTTATTACGACGATATTGTAATTGGATTATACAGGGTGAAATTTATCTAACTTTTAACTGAAAAACTTTTACTATGAGAGCAAACTCGAAATCGCGAAAAAAATCTGCTTTTCCATACAAAACTACAAACCTACTCGAGCCAAATATTTGGGATAGCAGATTATATTTTTAGGCGAATTCTATGTTGGTCCCATAGAGAAAATTGTTCAGTTTGATGGTCTGAAACACCCCTAAAAATTGGTCGAATCATTTCAATTTCACCCATCAGTATCCATCCATATCACATTAGTATCATCTTCCCTATACTTAGCCTTATAAGGAAATGGATACTACAGGGTGAAATTGAAATGATAAAATTTTCAATTCGATGCGACATTTGACACGTGTCAGTTAAACACGTGTAAATAAGACCATACGTAGTGAAATTTCTTTAAGGACCTACATTTTAGTTTCGGATACAAAAAGCACTCACAAAGTCTCAAATATCAAAACCTAAGAGGAAGGATCTCTCTTTAAGACTAGAGTGAGCCATACCAATTGTAAAGTGTCCACTTTTTTGACGTTTAGGTTTGAGTGTGTGGTGTCAAGTAATATGGACAAAAGGCACCAAGTGACATATGGCCTTATGTTTACGGTCACTTTTCACACACACTAGCTCAAAAAAAAGTGGACAGCCGCATAAACAAATATCTATAGTTCCATCTCCTTCTACTCTTAAAGGTATGTCATTAGACAAAAGAGACCAACTACAATCGTAAATGGAGATGGAACCTGGAACGAGAAGGAGATGGAACTATAGATATTTGTTTATGCGGCTGTCCACTTTTTTTTTATACTACTTGACACCACACACTCAAACCTAAACGTCAAAAAAAGTTGACACTTTACAATTAGTATGGCTCGCTCTAGTCTTAAAGAGAGATCCTTCCTCTTAGTAATTTTATTAATTTCTCTGTCTTTCTACCACGTAATTTTAAAACAAATCTTAAAAACCTAGCGCATGCGCGCAATTATTAAAGCACCAGGCGCCGCGAAGTCGCGACGAGTCATCTCACATCAATAATGGAAGCCAAATGCCAATCAAGGCGAGCGCATACAATCAGTCCCTTAATAAACCTACCGTTATGAATCGACCGATATTAAAGGAATGTTGCATTGCGTTAGTTACATCTAGAAGAATCTTGTATTCTCTTTCTATCTTCACAATCCAACAGTCCCAATAGCCCAGTCATTGTACGTAGTTTTGTTAGGAGGGGTGGGGAGTAATTATGAATGGTACTTTTAAACTGTACCCGGTAACATTTAATGACAAAAAGACTATCTAAAAACATATTAAAAAGCATTTCACTGCGCAAAGTAGAAATCCAAATTGTACCTCCCAGAAGGCTTTTAACTTCATAATATTAATACCAATGCACTGTTTTTTATTAGATTCAACAATATAAATGAATTTTGAGAATTAGAAAATACAAATGTATTTTTCAAAGGTTTCTAAGTAGACAAAAATGTTTACCCCGGGTGTAATGGGTAAAGCCTTCAAAACGTAAAAAAAAATTTTACCGTCAGGTTTTAAGAACGAGATAAATGCTAAATTTCAAATTTGGGGCTGTTGCTGACGATACTTTTTTAATTTTGCTATATTTCTAGGCCCAAATTGCCTCTTAAATGGTACCTACACCGATAAAATATGAATTCTTAATAATTAGTCCCGGTTCAAACCATAAAATGACTGGGCTACAACTGGATTTACACAAATACTAATTTTCTTTCATATAAAGCGCTCGATGGCGTAATGGATCTTCGGTGTTCGAAATAATCACAGAAGTTAAGCAACGTCAGGTCCGGTTAGTATTTGGATGGGTGACCGTTTAGTGGACTTTCAACTCGAGCGTCTTCCTGCTTCGGAAGGCATGGTAAGCCATTCGTCTCTGATAGTTCCATCAAATGGCGGTGTACTCGTTAATACAATAGTAGTTTGGTTATATTTTTAATACTAACCAATTAAAGTCAATGAAATTTCTCAGTAACAATCCAGAAACTAATATCTATTCTCTTGTTCAGTCAGATTTTCGTTAAAATGTATATCTAGTTTTAAAGTTACAGTGCCTCAAAGATTTCCATTCAAATCGTAACTAATACTAGTACTAATCCTAGTATTGAAACTGTATATTTCAACGAAAATCTGACTCAATACCAGCATAGCATAGAGATTAGTTTATAGGTTGTTTCTGGAAAATGTCACTGTCTTTAATTGATTAGTATAGAATTTATAACCAAACTTCGTTTGTATGGAGCGCCCCAGCGGTAGTATCCCCTTAAGCCAGGTCAGAGGTGCAACACGGCGGCTTTCAAATTCTCTGGCAGCAATTTGACCACTAACTTACCTCCACCAGAGGCTCCACAAGAGGCCTTTGGCCTGCAGTGGGATCCTAAAGGCTTGACTAACTTTTTTTTTATATTTCAGTGATTTTAGTATAAGTCTCCTTCAGACTCCTACATTCCTACAAAGGTAAAGTTAAAAAATAACGCGATACTTTTATCCCGAAATTCTCCCGTGATTAGACGGGACGGGTTCCATGGATTCCCCGCGGACAAAGTCACGGGCAAACGCAAGTACATAGCTGTAATATAAATTGCCCTCGCTCGCCGTACTTATCATGAACAACTCTTGAAACTCAATTGAGTAAACTTGCGAAGGTCCAATCGATGTACAATTAGACTTGGGGCATCTGAAGCTATTTCCTCCTATAAATATTAATAAGCTGCCGAATACGCCTGCTATACAAGATGTTTTTGTTAGTGAACCATTACCGAGGGACTGTAGATCGGTGGTTCGTGACCTTTGAGAACTAAAGGACCTTTATAATTTGTTTTTTTCGTCCAGCGGTAAAAAAGAAATAAAATGATTCTCGATGCGTGTACATCGTCGAAAGATACAAAGAATGTTGTCGAATTGAAAACCTTCTCTTTTTTCGAAGTCGATTAGTTAATTGTTTATGTAATCTCAAAAATTCACTGCATTAACTCGGCCCATAAATATTTTAAACATAGGTACTATATAGCGGAATTTTCCGCCTGATCACTTAATTTTTTTTCGCATAATTTATTGTTTGGAAACTATTCACTCATTGTTCTATTCATCAATAGGGCGGGGCTAGACAGCGCTTTTATTTTTTAGTATGCAAGAAAAAATTAGCCTAGTGTTGGTCAGGCGGAAAAGTCCGCGATAGTACTTTTTTTCCGGTACGCATGCATTTACAGCGTGAGTGAGTAAAAATAGATTCAGTCTAAAGAATAATATTACACTAGGTCTATATGTACTATCACTTATTGAGCTTTTAAACTAGTCTGCATGTAGACTAATAGGCTAAAAACCTCTGCTCCAGACCCATATAAATGCTTTTGGTTCATTCACTATACTTGTTTGTCGCAGATGGTTGGTTGAGATACATTTCTACTACGGCGACTACTTATTCATAAATGAAGATAGGTGGTAATGCACTATTACCACGAACGATGAACAGGAAGCAGCCAGAATCAGATATAGACTTAGATTATAGTTATTCTAACCTATTACAGAGTCTGGAGGTTTGGTGTTATTTTAAGCCCGACATGATACGACAATTTAGATTATATTATAAGTATTTAGAAAATAGAATAAAGGCTTTACCTTTGCATTCATCGAGGGTCTCATCGGAATTGTCACCGCAGTCGTCCTCTCCTTCGCACACCCAAGACAGCGGTATACACTTCCCGCTCGCACATTGGAACTGCTTCAGCGAACATACGCCTGAAACAAAAAACAATTTTTTTTTAAATTAATAATGTCATTTAATTAGAACAAATCTTAATTTAGTCTGTTTGAAAGGTATATTATGATTATGATAACCGATCGATGCGATCTGATAAGATTAGGCTAATATTATTTATGTTATTTATGAATATAATTATTAGTGTTATGCATTAGACCTTGATTTATCTTCATAACTTTAGACTGCGCGACGCAAAGGGTAATGTGTTTATCAGCCTATGTATGTATTCGTATGTTTGTATGTAAATTTGTTCCTTTGTGGCACACTAGAGACCAAACGCGTGGGCCAATTTTGATGATTCTTACGTCAATCGATTTGTCTTAATCTTGCGAGTGTCACTGAAGACATGACAGTAATCAAAATTCAATATAGCGTCAACCAGACGCCATATTGTGAAAAAGAAAAAAAATTAAGTTGACGAACAATGTTGAGTACCATTGTATTGGTATTTAACTTTGACTAATTATTATATGGACTGGTTACGCGTGTAATTCTACTAACAAACATTTCTGCCACTTTTTGCGGGGGGCGAGGTAACATTAAATCCGCAACTTTGGATTTTACTCCCCATAACTTTAGATTCTAATTTTGAATGTTAAAAATCATGAAAAGTAGTCTCGTGTGAACCCCAAACGTTCTAAGTTCGAATTTATTATTTCGCAATTATAGGCTGTCTCGTTTAGTGATAAGGTGTAAAATTGAATGTAAATGCACAAGATCAATTGTGCTTATACCGTGGCAGAGGGGAAATGCTACCGCAAGGCTAGTCCTTATAATAATTAGTCAAAGGTCATAATCAACATCAGTCAAAAATCATATTTAGGTTTTTCTAATCATTTTTCATATCTAATGACTGTTTAGGATCTATAACGATTTAAATTAGAAAAACAGAAAAGTGTAAAATAAAAAGGTGAATTAAAAAAATCAAAAACCGGTCTTCGTAAAAAGTTAACTTTAAATAAAAACTAAAAAGAAAACAAAAACAGTCTAGAATTCTGTTAAGTAATATTGAAGCGACTTTAACAATCAGGAACCATTAAAAATTTTAGACGGGATCAAATTTTCCCAATAATGGGTCCCGACTGTGAAAGTAGCTTCGATATTACTTAACAGAATTCTGGACTGCTGGACTTGTATTTTATTCTCCAGTTTTTCGTCAGATTCTCGTTAAAATGTATAGTTTTAAGTTACAGTGCCTCAAAGATTTCTATACAAATCTTAAATTAATCTTAGCATTGAAACTATATATTTTAACGAACATCTAAAACATACAAGCATAGAGATTAGTTTATAGATTGTTTTAAAAAAATATATTGACTTTAATTGGTTAGTATTGAAAATATTAACCAAACTTAATGGTCTGCTACTTCAATAACCGTTTATAAAGTAAAAAAAATGATTTTTTTCCACCGGGCTGGGCTGGTTCTGTAACAACTCTGGGGAGTTAGGTAGGACGATAATATTTCCCTGCAGTGGCCAGAGAGCAATAAAATGTCTAGGAAAGCAGCGGACGACAAGCCTCAGCTATCTAGGATTTGTTGTTAGTTTACTTTTTTCTTTATGTGAAAGTAGCTTCCCGATATCTTCCTATTACATGGTTATAATTCAATTAAGGTGTTGTTTTTTTTTTTTTTTTTTTTCTTTATATATACAACGTGTTAATGAATTAACGCAAAACTAGAAAGTAGTTTGTTTAGAATCAAGAGCAGAATCGAATTATCATGTTTTCAACATAGTTTTTTTTTTCAAAATGTTATATAATTTGTTTGTAAAATGTTAAATTTACTGAACTCTATCTCAACCCACCGCTCGGGAACTCACCCTACCTACTACCAAAACAAGATTCTTAAAATGTATCCATAAGCACGTTGTCGCTTTCATTCATTGCTGAAATGATAAGAAATCATTTTTGTCTCAAAACTTAGAATGCGAATAACTTTAAATTTTAACAATCAAAATAATGAAATTATTGTTTCAATCTAATTATTTTGTTATAAATCAGTTGGGGTGTATGAGGTTTTGCGCTTATTCATTAACACGTTGTATATATATATATATATTTTATAGGGGCTTTTAACCCAGATGTTATGCCAGCCCAATTAAGGTGTTGTTAATCTCCATAATATACAGGGTCCTTAATATGCAGACTTTTTTATGATCGGACCATCAAACTGAAAAATGTTTCCTATGGGACCAAAATCAAAACGCGAAAACAAAATCTGCTGTTCCATACAAAACTGCAAACCTACTCGTACCAAATTTATGGGACAGCAGATTGTTTTTCGCAATTTCGATGTTATATCTATAATCATCAGTTACACGCCGCACGTCGAGGATAAAAAGCTGCGTTCATTCTGATCTGTTATCGTGCCATCTCTTCGGCTAAAGGACTATCATCCAGGCCCAGAACATTAAAAAAAGGCATCTGTCATCTGTGTTTTAGTGATTTATTAGGAAATCCTGCTCTATCTTGACGGAATTTTCTAAGAGGAAATCCGCGTTTTTGAAGTACAGCTACCGCATTTTCAATTTGCTCATCTGGTAATACTGACATTATGTACAATACGTACCTACAAAACATGAGACACGATAAACTCTCATCCTTGCTCTCGTTTCATCTTATTTACTCTTATTTACTTTCAAAACTTATTTACCTTCATTATTCCGACGTCGACAAAAAAATTGGAACATATTTCCTAATTCAGAATACATGATACCTCACAAGAAACTCATAAGAACTACGCCTACCGTTCTTACAAAGATGAACACACAATAAAAAAGAATTGACTATCGAAACTTGGCGCATAATTCAACCAGTCCTATCTGCGAAGAATGCCATTGAACGTATATTTCCATGATCCTAAACAGCCTTTATAAATCCATTACGTAATGGACACAGGAGGCGGAATGGTCAATACAATCGGGAGACTATCTTTCCAGTCCACTCGACTGATTTATGCGGCAATATTTTCGAAGATCCAATTCTATATGTGGAAGTTGGACTACAGAAATGATTTACACCCTATCCAACGTTGAGAAATGTAATTTTCATGTCTACTAGAACGAGAAATAGACTTACAATGTCGCACGTCGCTGCAGGCAAAATGTGGCGCTATTGAAAAGAATAACGTTACTACCCTAGTAGCATTTTCCTCTGGCTTCCATTGGCCCACAGTTGGGATCCGTTGGGATATACGAAGTACATGTGATGTGATGTGAACCAACTAAATGCTAACAATAAAATTATATATTTGGGTCTTTCTTAATACGCTGACAGTGGATTGTCAGTCATGAAACTGAACAACTTTTTCTATGGGAATAGGACCAACATCAAAATAGCAAAAAAATAAAATGAATCAGCTGTTCCATACATTTGGGCAGAGTAGGATTGTAGTCTTTTATAGAAGAGCTAATTTTGGTTGGTGCCATAGAGAAAGTTGTTTTCTTTAGGTAGATATGGTCCAACTTAATATGCTGACGGTTTTTTAAGAGGATCAGACCATCAAAATGAACAACTTACAAACAATGAAATTTCGACAGATTATCTGCTATTTTAATCGAGTAGCTATTAATGTTTTCTATGAAACAGATGATATTTTCTTTTTGATTTCAAAGTTGGTCCCATAGTAAACGTTGTTCAGTTTGATGGTCTGAAGCACCCCTATAGTTTACACCCTGTAAAAAATACTTGTTTTAATTAAAAACGATAAAATACAGTCGTTCCTTCGTAACCACATATTCACTTTGATCGCGTATGAATATAAAAAATATTTTACAATAGGATTCTGCATTGGCTGTAAAAGCTGCGAAATATTGAAATGTTATTCAATTCCATTTGTATGTAAATGCCATGGAACGCTTTATTAATTATGACAAAAGTCGAAAAGCTTCAATTTTAAACTTTACAATGATTCCCGTCCATTCTCAATCAACGAACTCACTAGCACAATAACCTATGCAATATATCCCAAAGTTTAGCGACGCATTACCCTCTTGAAAGTTAGGTTCCTTGATGCTCATCGTTGAGTGGTTTCGGTTTGACTGAAAGGGACACTAATTTAATTTCATTACATTAGACGAAGGGTACTTGTTTGTAAAACGGGCCGTGTGCTGACGGCTGACAGGCGGAACGCCTGACATCCAATCTGCGTGGAGAACCCTCGTGTCTGTCTCATTGAGAGCAAATCGCTCGAGCCTAGGGGAGCGAGCCCGGTAAATTGGTGTTTATGTCCATTATAGGGATATACCAACGTTTTTGCTAGTAATACTTTTGGCTTTGGTTTTAATATTTTTGATCCCCGTAAACATTTACTATGCGTTTAATGTCTGTTTCGCATATTAATGGCCTCGTAGCTTCAGTTTGCTAATTTGTTTGTTCAGTTGTGTGGTTCCAGCTTTGAGACATTTTTCCCGTGGGTGTCGTATGATTCGAATAAGAGATAAGATTTCTTATGCAGTGTTTTAGTGGGTGAATGGGTAATCACCTATCGCATCACTTGTTATTCTATCCTTGAACCTTAAAAACTAAAAGGGTAACTTGCTGTAATTGCAGCCTTAGAAGTTTGGTAGTTGTAGCAATGTTTCTGACCACCCCGAAAGGGAGCAGGATCGTGAATTTGTGTATGTATACCTACACCTTTAGTTTAAGGTTTAAAGGAAAGCTATGTGTGTTATTTATTATTAGGTATTGTAAACTCTTTCCGTTTCAATCTTTGAGCGACCTACCATTTCATCACATTCGGATATAATTCTGACACCTACATAACTTTTAGTCATGACTAGGTAATAAAATTATCTATTACTTACATGCGTTATGATCTGATAAGAAACCCGTAGAAATAGCATGCGGGCTATTTAGTTCGAGAACTAGCAAGCTAGTTAAACCCAAACAACTAAAAAAATCGTCATAAAATTTTATAGTGACTTTATGCGCTTTTTGTAATTTGAGTGAACGAAATTTTTGAATAGATATCGCGCATCCGTTACAACAGGGATTAAACTTAACAATCGCATCATTTAACAGGAAACAAGATTAAAGATTTATTTTTTATATTTACTTCTGCCTGTGTTGTAAAAACAGTTTTTCAATGGTTTTAACTTTTCATAAGGTGTTTTAATTTTATAAATCCATTATCATTTATAGGTAGCGAAAACCAAGAAACAACCCCTTTCCCATTATAATTTACAGCGAAACAAAGACACACCATAAATTCCCCTGCCCATATAGGTTAGCAATAATAAGTCGATTTTGAATTTTTTGAAGTTAAGGCCCCTTAGCACCGGATGTGTGATATGAATTGTAAGGTATGTAAATTGGATCGTAGACGTAAAAGAGAGTGCTTACTAGGTAAGAGGATATACATGATTCGGAACGTAGTGAATGGATTAAAAAGTAAAGGATAACAGGTGTGAAAGGGACGGTATGAATGTGTTATTGCTTAAGAGTAAAAGAGACGAAATAAAGTAGATTCGAAGATGGCTAACTTCGGGTTTCATTACGTTTCCTTACATGGCGCTGCGCAAAAACGAAAACAATAGTAGTAAAGTGCGAGAAAATCCAAAGAAAGTGTTCAAAAGTACATTCGTTATTACGATCACAAGAAAAAGTATAAACAGTCCAGGAAAATTCACGTCATTTGAAGATCCAATTGGATAAGTAAAAGTCACGTTCGACTTTAAGTTTACGTCGTGGTACGTTTTACCACGAGAAGTTAATAAAAGTTGATAGTACGAATCACGATCAACAATTCCAGGTATTTATTTCAGGAATCTATTACAGGTTATCATGGATTCAACAACCGTAAATGAGTTAACAATGTTTACGTGTGAGCAACTAAAACAAGAACTTAAATTGCGTTTTTTGCCGATAAGCGGTACGAAACCAGAATTGATCGCTCGATTAATCACGGACAACGAAAAGAAATTGCAATTGGGAACAATAGAAATGGTTAAAGAAGAGAGAGAACGACGTAAATCACACCAAGTAGAGGTCGAAGAACTTGAAAAAAAGGTCAAAGAGTTGAGTTTGCAATTGGAGCAACAAAATCCAATTCCAGGTACGTCTCAAGCACAACCACCAACCCAAACTGAAAACATTTCTACCATTCTGACAGAAATCTCTAAACAACAACAAACATTTTTAAAGTTTCAATGCGAAATGATGAAAAATTCAAATAACAATGAGGCACTTCAAGATATTCTATCGGAAATAGTTCAAACACAAAATAAATTGGCAGAAAGTTCATCACCATCGTTCCAAGTATTTTCAACGAGTGATACAAGTAATGCTATTCCGTTGTTTGGTGGCAATAAGGTAGACAATGCAGTAACTTGGATAAGAGAGGTAGAAAGGGTGGCGTCTTTGGCAAACTGGACAGGAAATTTAACACTGGTAAATGCCTCAATGCGTTTAAGAGGGCCAGCGAGCGACTGGCATAAAGCTATTGGTAAAAACTATGATTCTTGGCATGAATACAAAAACAAGTTAACTGAAAGGTTTAGTTTAAAGATGTCATTTGCTGAATTCATTACATATCAAAACAAACGAACTCTGAAGGCAACAGAAACAATAACTGAATACATTTACTTCAAAAATGCAATGTTTGAGAAATCACCGACAAAGATCCCTGACACAGACAAGGTATCATTGATTTTGGAAGGTATAACGGACCACCGTTGGTCCATCCCGTTGGCCACTCATTGCTGTATGAATGTGGAGGAACTACTGGACCATGCGTCGGCTATCGACAACATCAGAAAGGTGCAACCTCGAGATCGCAACTATAACAATAATTTACCAGAAATTGTAAGTAATCCCAAGATTGATAAAAAGGATAATAGTAATTACATTTCTAAATTTAACCCATATACAGACAAGGAAGAAGAACAAACATGTTTTCGTTGCAAAGAAAAGGGACACATTTCATACAATTGTAAAGTACCACCGAAAGAAAATAAGTTAAATAATGTAAACAACCCATTGCCAAAACTGGAAAAACTAAATCAACAGAATAATAATGCCTTGAATAGACAGCTCAATTCACCACCACATGTAAACTGCGTGCAAGACATTGAACCAAATATCACAGTAATACCGGTTGTTTTAAATGATAAAATTAAATTAAATGCTCTTCCAGATTCAGGCTCAGTAATAACAATCATCGATAAAAATCAGCTGTCCCCAGATACACAAGTTTACCCATGGCAAAAAGGAAGCTATAAAGTAGCAGGGAATTACTTTACCCCTATTGGATGGATAACTGCAAGAGTGCAGGTAGGAAAAATTGATTATATTATGCCACAGATAGCGATATGTGAAAACTTACCCGTAGCAATGATATTAGGTAAAGACTGGCAACTTGCAGTGTATGCTAGAATAATTTATGAACCGGATGGCAAAGTATGCATCATAACTCCCACACACACTGAATATTTTCCGGCATATAACAAAGAAAATAAAACCATAGCATGTTGTATCAATTTGCAAGAGATAAAATCTGTTACACAAGAAGACAAGAAAAAGGTTATGGAAGTAGTTGAAGAATATGATGATATTTTTAAAAATACAGAAAATGATATAGGAAAATTTCCAGATTTTGAACTTGAGATAAAACTAAAAACCGAAAAACCGATCAGTTGTAAACCATACAGATTACCAGAACCCGAAAGACAGTTTTTAAAACAAACAATAGAAACATGGCTTGAACAAAAAATTTGTAGACTATCGGACTCACCGTATGCAGCACCAATGTTCGTAGTACAACAACCATTACATGAGACAACACCATACAGACCAGTAGTCGATTATTCCAAAACAATTAATCCGAACACGGTATTAGACAGTCAACCAATAGAACGAATGGAAGACATTGTAACAACCATTGCGCAATTTGCATACAAATTTAAATTAGATATATACCATGCATATCATAACATTTGCATCAAAGAATCAGATATATTTAAAACAGCAGTTATAACACAAGATTATCATGTAGAATTCATGAGAGTAATGTTTGGACTAGTAGGAGGTCCATCGATAATGTCAAAAGTAATTAAAACAACTTATGGAAGTTTGTATAGTGAAGGAGTTCGAGCATATTTTGATGATATAAGCGGTGGAGCAAATAACATTGAAGACCATATTAAAATATTGAGAAAGGTATTTGATAAAACCCGAGAAAAGAATTTAAAACTAAATAAAGAGAAATGTAACTTCATTGACACAGAAATACCGCTATTTGGAAAAATTGTAGGATACAAACAAGAAAGAACTGATCCAAAACGTACAGCAGCAGTGGAACAATACAGAACCTTATCAACGCTTACAGAAGTTAGATCATTTCTTGGATTCACAAACACCTTTAGAAAATATATCAAAGATTATGCATTAAAGGCAAAACCACTACAAGAACTATTAAAGAAAAATAAATCACAGACAGACAGTTTCGAGGAAAACAATAAGAAAAAGAAAGTAACATTATTAGAAGACCAACAAAAAGCATTTGAAGAATTAAAGAAACTAGTAACAACAGCCCCCGTTTTAGCAAATTTTGAACAAGACGCAGAAACTATAGTTGAGACGGACAGTAGTTACCAAGGAATGGGAGCCTGTTTACTTCAAATACAAAATGGAGAGAAGAAAGTAATTGAATATGCCAGCAGATGTCTAAAAGATACAGAAACCAGGTATCACATAAACGAACTTGAAGTTACAGCTGTTCATTGGGCAATAATAAGTAAATTCCGTATATATTTACTAGGAACAAAGTTCACATTAATAACAGACAGTTATTCAACAGCATACATAATAAACAAGGCAAAAATGAATAGAAAGTTCGCAAGATATGTAATAGATTTGGCACCTTTTGAGTTTGTACCAGTTCACCGGCCAGGAAAACAAAATGTAATTGCTGATCATCTTTCAAGATATCCTTTGAACGACTTATGCATGATGGTAATTAGCAGTAATACAGAAAAGCTTAAATTAGCTCAAAGTAAGGATGAATTTATACAACAGATATGTCAAAAATTATCAAAAGAAGCCAAAACACAGCATCTAAAACAAATTCATGAATCATTCAAAATTGAAAATGGTATTTTGCTACATAACAATAATGAACAATTGCATCACAAAGAAAAAATTGTAGTACCACAAAGCCTTCGATCAACTGTAATCAAAATGGCACATGATGACAGTGGACATTTGGATTTCACTACAACATTGAACAGATTGAAAAGCAAGTATTGGTGGAAAAGCATAAGAAAAGATGTGAAGTCATATACATCTGCATGTCAAATTTGCGCAAAAACAAATCGTCGTACAACACTAACATATGGTGAAATGTGTAGAAGACCAGTACCAGAAACACCAATGCAAGTGATTTCATCAGATCATATTGTTGCATTGCCAATGACAGAATCGGGTAATACATATATTTTTGTTCATATAGATCATGCCACACGCTACATATTCGCTAAACCCGCATTTTCGCTGACAGCACAAACCGTAATCGACACCATCGAGAATGACATTATATATACATATGGACCGCCGTTCATATACATAACAGACAGTGCACCTTGTTTTATGAGCCAGTCTACACAAAAGTTTTTTGCCAAATACGGAATTGAACACCTACCTACAACACCGTATACCCCAAACAGCAATGGATTAGTAGAAAGAGCAAACGCTACCATAGTATCCACCCTCACTAAATTCGCATTCGAAAACAAAGAAGACTGGGACAAATTATTACCAAAAGTTGTGCTAGCAATCAATACATCAAAACAGAAAACAACAGGATATTCACCATTTTATTTACTACATGGTTATGAACCAAGAATGCCACCAATGGAAATACACATTGGAACAGTAGTTGAAGACATAGAGAGAAATCATCAATTACAATATTTACAGGAAGCAAGACAAATAGCATTAGAAAACATAGAAGTGACCCACACTCAAAATAAGAAGCGATTTGATTTAGGACGAATTCAAGATAACTTTCAAAAAGGTGATTTTGTATTATACGAATGGAGTAAAACAACAGATACAAAACTAACACCAAGATATAAAGGCCCATTCAAAATACTAAGGAAAATTGGTTCTGTATGTTATGAAATACAAGATGTACAGAAGCCATCAACGAAGAAAATAGTCCACGTACAGTTTCTGAAACTGTTGTCTCAACCTCATAACTTAGACTTTATTTCAGACATTTCAGCAACACAAACAGTACACAACCCTGACGATGACAACCCAAATGATGACAGCCCAGATGAGGACAACCCGGACAATTACCACCCAGATGAGGACAACCCGGTCAATAACCACCCAGATGAGGACAATCCGGACGAGGAATGTCTAGAGGAGGACTCCAGAAGACAAAAAACGTTTATTTCAAGTAGGGGTCGTATAACAAAGAAACCATTTTCATACAAAATCTAAATTTATTTTAAAACAGTAAACATTACAGTAATTAAAATAATTATTGTTACAAATCAAGAATAGTTTTGAGAATAGTTTGTACAAAAACAAAAGAACTTTATAATTATTTAGGTAAACATTTAACATGTAATACAATAGAATCGAATAAGTAGTTACTGTATCACAATAATTATAACACCATTTCTGGTATTATGTTCCAAGTAAGTTAACAAATAAATAGGTAGTTAAGAAGCACAAAGGTACTTATATACAGTCAGTTGTGTTAAGACAGTTTAGATTATTGTTAAAATGTTATCTAAGATTCAAATGTAACACTGATCAAAATTCTAAGTTAATATTCGGAAGTTTGGTTTATATAAAATAGAATACTTAAGTAATATCTATTAAAAGTTGTGTAGTAAAGAATGTGTTAAGGGCGTGAAAGAGGCATGTAAGGTATGTAAATTGTAAATTAAAAAAAAATTAAAATTGTGATTTCATTTTTATAAAATTTAAGGGGCATGTAAGGTATGTAAATTGGATCGTAGACGTAAAAGAGAGTGCTTACTAGGTAAGAGGATATACATGATTCGGAACGTAGTGAATGGATTAAAAAGTAAAGGATAACAGGTGTGAAAGGGACGGTATGAATGTGTTATTGCTTAAGAGTAAAAGAGACGAAATAAAGTAGATTCGAAGATGGCTAACTTCGGGTTTCATTACGTTTCCTTACAGAATGATATGTCATATCGACCAAACGAGTATCAGCGGGGTGTACCTGCCTGCTGGGTTCTCTCTTCTGTGAGAACATCTATCGTGCCGATTTATGCCAGATTTTTTAAAAAGGGCTGTAATTTTTTATCCTCTCTTGCATTTAGATACTTACTACAATGATTAATATTTCTTTTGTCAGTACATTACACTTCGTTAAAGGCATTAATACAGCTGAACGCAAATATTTCATTCTCAAAAACATTCCTTTACCCCAGCCTCCCAAAAATAAATTTCATCGTTAAACAAAAATTTTACTTGAAATATTTTAATTAAAAACTAAGCCAGGGAGGTAGGCATTCTTAATTATTTGCTTGGGGCTTAATCACACTGTCCTCGGGCTGCAAATATTAAATTACTATGTAATTAAAGTTAAAATTATCTTTGAGTATAACACTGGTTTGAACTATACTCAGTTTCAGCTACCACGTGCATGTGACTTGGTTCCTATTCTCAAGTTTAAAATGCACACTGACAGCTGCGGTTGGTTCGTGCAACTTACTTAAATTTCAAAACTATCAACTTGCAGAATGGATGGAGCCCACATCCACATGGAGAAGTTATCCGAAATTTAGCAAACCAAGTTAGTAAGTATCAAGTTCTTGAAGCCTTTTGTTGTTTCTACATTACTTTCGACAGCTGCACGAATGTTAAAACTCTAGACTCTAGATACCACTAATTACAGATAGAAACATAATTTTACCGTCTTCATAAAAAGATGAAGGAAAACTCCGTGAGGAAATACATTTGATACAAGACCAGGCTAGATTCTGGCCTGTTTCACCACTTCAGAATAAGATCCCAATAGCTTAACTGACAGCTCGTTTGACATATACGAAATATGTCAAACGATATGTCAGATAAGATAATAAGAGCTTATCTAGAAATGGTGAAACAGGCTCTTATAATGGGATTAGATTATGTGTGTGCCAAAGGCCAAGATATTACTTTATTTATATGAGATGACCAGAAAAATAAAATGAGAAAGGTAAATGGCAGAACCACCTCATTAATCTTGCCAAATGTGTAAATTATTGTATCTTATGGTGTTCACTCCCTTAGTCTTCTACCGACAAGAGCGTTGCCCTCAAATTTATGCATACAGAAAAAAAAGGCGAGATCTTGTTGAATTCGTGTAACGCATAAACTTGGCATCTTAAATAAAACTGACTTTTCGTTTAAGTTATGCAGAAATTAGTTTTTAAACCATTCTATATGAGTATGAACTTGTAATTACAGTGAAGTTGCGAGCAGACTATCAACTTTCAAAATTCAATGTAATTTTCATGAGCAAACTTTAAATGGCTAAGAACATGCCGTGCGGCGTGACATGAATTTTTGCTAGCCACATTTCAAGTAGCTCCCTTTATTAGTGCCTATATATTATGAGGCTAGACTAGACACAAGTTACTTAATCTATTTTCGACCTCACCCAGCCGTCTGTCATATGAAGTCATTCACCTCAAACAAGCATTGTCTTTTACGGCCTCTTAGTAGATCATGTGACAAAAACCACTATTATGCAGCACGGTAGGTATATGAGTGGTGTCTATGTACTTAATACAATATCTGTCTGTATATAATAGATGGATATGTACACAATAATATCGTGATTGCTACACTTGTATGTTCAATAACAATTAGACTAATAGCAGGTAAGTAATTACATTAGTTGGGTTTGATTTGCAGAAACCACACATTTTGTTTCCCTGAGTAAATTATTACCTATTCTGTCGTTCTGCATCAAAATACACTTAATTGTCATTATGTTTTATGGCGTTAGTCGCTTACAATATTTATGATGTTGATGCTAAATAGTATATACCTACCTACTACAAATTATAATGTCATAAACTCATAAACAACCATGAGGATCCCTCTATGATACCTACCAAGAAAAACTCATACGTATCTTTGACAATCCAGCAATCCTTGAAATCAGGTAAGTACATATTTCTGTTCTACTGGCTGTGACCTGCGACTTCGTTCGCGTGGATTTCGTAAAACTTCCCTCGGGTTTGTTCTTTGAAAAATCATTTCTTAGTTTACTCTTATTGTATGGTCTGTAGAATATGTATTCCAAATTTCATGTTTTTCAGTCAGTCAGTCAGTCACGGAAATGTTTTATAAGTAGGTATAGATTTTCTGAGTGACGCTGTATTCAAAAGAAAAAAAATATACTTACGCATTTTATCATTAGTCTTGAAGAAATATATATTATGATTATTTTAATGTCCTATTGATCTTTATGAAAGCATTACCTATAGTATAGGTATCAAAGATATTATCGATAAGCAGATAGTGTGGTTGATTCCAATCCAGGACTGGATAAATGCTCTTCGGCTACTGAACGGGGGTCCTGTGTTTGAATACAAATGGAGCGTTTATCCCCCGAAAGCCAATTTGTATGCAAATTACAGGTCCGTTTAACTATTCTCGTTAGTTGCTCATTTTCGGAACGTCCGCATTTTAATTTCGAGTAAAACCTACCCTCGATATTTTATCAATACTACGTCTTTAAAACTACTATTGTAGTCTAATATAGGTATACCTTTACAGTTAAACCAGATCGTGAGTATAACCAGACATCTCCGCCTCGTCATCCCTTTAACACTAGTTAAGGCTGAAGCCAACGCTTTAAATTTGAATTATACTCATACATTAAATAAAAGAACACCATTACAGTTCTCCGTTTCAATGGCATTACTTCTATTACAATTTTTCAGCAAAGTTAGAAATAAATGTAGATTTGTGATCATTTTAATCCTATGAATCCCAAGAATCCCAAAATGAAATAGCATAAGAAATGCATTGGAAGAAAAAGTGATGGCAACCACAGACCGTTATAGACCTTCAAACATCTTCAAGACTGTAAACTAATATTGCTCACTATATTCAGGCGTGACGGAAGATGATCCAAAACTTACTTTATATAGCGGTAGTCAAAAAAATTGCCGCATATTTCTCAGTCTTGCCCTCTATCTCCTTTCCTTTAACACACTTTTTGTTCGCTCGATTTTGCCCATGGAAGCTTAAATCGACCGTGTTTAAACACGATCAAGTTTTCTTCGCGGAGCGTAATAAGATCTTTTTAAAAATTTCTTTGTGTACAAAAATAGCACATTCTGAGAACAAATTAAATCGCAACTTGATGCTACACAATTAATATCTACAAGGCGAAGTTGACGAACTTTTCTCATCTCTGACTTTTTCCAGTCTCGCTAATGCGCAAACTTTCCACGCCAGATTTGTGGGCATGCCGTGCAAAGAAAACGTGCTCAAAATTCTACAAGAAATCTGTGTTAGGGTGTTGCAGAAATTGGTAGAAATAGTAGTTCCGGTACTAACGGGGTGTTTATAGCAAAAGAAGAACATTTTCGAAGAGGAATTTCGTTTTCGCATTCTTGACGGCGGGCGTTAAAATACTCTGATAGTAAGTGGATTGTTATCGAATAGCATAATATGGCTCGCTCTCTGTTACTGCCAGGTGCACGTAGGTTCATTAAAGTTTATCCTCCATTAAATCTCTTGCCGTCACTTTTTGACTTGTTGACGTAGTAAAAGCTAGCAAGAGATTTAATAGAGGATTAACTTTAATGAACGTACGTGCAACTGACCGTTAATTTCTAAATGTTTAGTCTTTTGTCCTGCAGAAGGATCCTATGAGCAATTTTCCCTTCTAATATTCTTCGACAAATAAGGCCGAGCGTCTAGTCTGCTAAAGCAGAGATATTTTAAGAGAAGCAAGGTGGAGACGCCTTTTAATAGTGTTTCGTAATATAATAACGAAATCCCATTGGCTATGTATAGGACGCATCTTACCACGTGTCTCATCTCCATATCGATAGACAATGGACCTAAAAGACGGCGGATTGGAAACATTTCACGACGCATAGAGCTTGAATTACGTAGTTCAGTTGCTCAGATCTGGGTTGTTTGCAAAATTTGTTACTTTTGTAAAAATCTGACTGCTTGTGAGTATATCTATACTTACTGATAAAATGTGACTTTGGAAACCCTAAGGAGGCCTCAGGATTCATAGCCCGTGATTCTAATGTAGTGCTATTTAAATTAGATTTGCAGCAGCCAATCTTGGATCTCACTCTGATCAAACTTTGCCAGATTAGCCCCGGCTTCTTAAAGTCTAGAAAAAGGTTTTCGAGTCGAAATCTGTTATGTTGGGAACATTTTAGACCGTAAAAATACCTAAATTATTTTCATAATGGAGTCTTTTGTTCAACACATTATCCACATTTTATAAATCGAGTTATCATTTTAATGGATAGTCTATGTACTTATGTGTCCATCTCTTCAGAGGTAAGCTCTCCCTTTGTACATGTTTTCTCAACTTTGTTTATTATTATGTCTTTGTGTACAACAAAGTGTTATAATAAAATTAAAATATTTTTTTTTTGCTTTGATCGATTTGCTCCCATAGTAAAAGTTGTTCAGTTTGATGGGTTGAGTCTTAGTTTAAAAGGATGCTAATGATAACAATTTCACTTTCACTTCAGTTGTTAAATAAATGATGCTCGCTTTAAGGTCCCTTTTGATTTGATTGGCCACAAAATTATGATAAATTACCGAAGTTATAGAACCAGAATGTCTTTTGAGGAAATAACTCATTACTTACATTACTAAGATTGTTGAACTATGACAATTAGGGTCAGAAAGCGTTAAACTCGGGCTAGGCTTCGAATTGAATCATCATAACCGACAACAACGCAAAGAAGAATGTCGTGACATTGGCAAATTAGACAGTTGGTATATACTTACCTACTTGATATACAGGGTCCTTAATATGCTGACACTTTTTTAAGGAGATGATCAGACTATCAAACTGAACAACTTTCTCTATTGGACCAATATCGAAATCGCGATAAAAAAATCTGCTGTCCCATACATTTAACTCGAGTAAGTTTGCAGTTTAGTATGGAACCGCAGATTTTTTTTTGCGATTTTGGTGCCATGGAGAAAGATGTTCAGTTGGATGGTCTGATCATCCCCTTAAAAAAGTGTCAGCATATTAAGAAGAACCCTGTAGATTGTATTACCTACATATATGTATGTTTATGTTTAAGGGTATATTACTGTTGGCGCGTTCCATACAAACGAAGTCTAGTGATATTTTCTTCTCTAGCGATTAAACTCAATGAAATTTTGCAGAAACAATCTAGAAACAAATCTCTATGCTTGTATCTTGTCAGATTTTCGTTAAAATGTACAGTTTTAAAGTTACAGTGCCTCAAAGATTTCCATACAAATCTTAAATTAATCCTAGCATTGAAAATGTATATTTTAACGAAAATCGGGCACGATACAAGCATAGATATTTGTTCCTAGATTGTTTCTGTAAAATTTCATTGACTTTAATTGGTTAGTATTGAAAATATCACCAGATTTCGTTTGTATGCAGCGCGCATTTACGCATTCGGAATAAACTTCTCTTAATAGGGTCTTTCTTTATATGCTGCACGACCCAAATATATGGGAAAGCAGACTTTTTTTTCGCGAGTCCAATAGAGAAAGTAGTTCAGTTTCATGGTAGCATCCTCTTAAAAACTGTCAGCATAATAAGTTGAACCCTATATAATTTAATCTGTAAAGTACCACATTATCATTTTTATTTTGTTTCGGTTCATTCGAGTCGAGCTACATCGCCTGCCTATATTCATTTGTCAATTCCATACCCCTGAAGTTATATGGAAGAAATATAGTTTTTAGCGATAAAAACGCTTTATTTCTAGATAACATTTATTTTTCTTTTTTATATCAATAGACTCATACCTAATTGAATTGAATAACGTTGACTTAACGTCAGGCAGGAGCTTTAACCTATTGTGCGAATGTAATCACATTACCACAGATGTAGTAGGTGGGAAGAGCAAACACGTCCTAATAAATGTGATGCTTACAGCTTTTAAAAATACTGGAACATAATATGTCGGTTGAATTGAATGTCAGAGATTGGATTACCTTGTACAAAATTTCCTATATATTATTATTATTACAAGAATCAGTATGACAGAAAACCAATATTGAACGATTGAGATGTGGTCATTCCAATATCCGGAGCACTCACAATTAATATACGTTCAAAACCAATTGGTAGTCAACAGCAAGGATAGCCTATGTGAAAACATTGCTCATTCAAAACCCGAACTAATCATGACGTGTCAAGAGCTAAAAATTGAGTGTCAGGGAGTAGAATGGTTTCCAGTGTTCCCCATCTCACCCTCGTTTATCGAACGACTGTCTATCTATATCATCGACATAGGCCAGTAAAGCTTAATGACAACAGTCCAATACAGGATCGAGGTCAACGTTAAGTGTCGCATTGGACTTGGCAACGGATCTTAATTGAGTGCTTATTATACCGAACAAAGACGCCATCGAATTATTGAAATTATTTAAAGACTCGATTGACGTAATGCAACAAAGTTTAAAAGTTGTCGTCACTTACATTTACTTTATATTTATACCAACATTTGTGGTGTGACGTTAAATTGAAAGGGTTTTCAATTTGGCAGTGTGTGATGTGTAGCAGCTTTACAATTATTATTATTATTTCTAGATGTGTATATATATATAATATCCATGTTAGATTTTAGTTCTATGAACTGACTGAGATGGCACCTGAATATATAGGATTAATAAACTAGTAGACTCTCTGTACATTCAGTTTAATATTATTTATTTAGAAAACAACTTCCAAATAGTAGTATTATATAGTTAAAAGATTAAATAGATAATACGTGTTAATGAATAAACGCAATACTAGAAAGTAGTTTTTTTAGAATCAGGAGCAGAATCGAATTATCATGATTTCAACATTGAATATTTTTTTCAAATCATTAAATAATTTGTTTTTAAAATTAAAAAAATTCTGAACTCGATGTTAAACCACCGCACAGCCACACTAACCCTACTTACTAACAAAAACAAGATTCTTGAAATGTATCCATGAGCACGCTAGCGCATTCATTCATTGCTGAAATGACAACAAATCGTTTTTGCCTGTAAACTTAAAATGCGAATAACGTTAATTTTAACTATCAAAATAATGAAATTATTGCTTCAATCTACCTAATTATTTTTGTTATAAATCAGTTGGGGTGTATGAGGTTTTGCGCTTATTCATTAACACGTTGTATATTGGACAAGCGTGGTTCATCCAAGCTATATATGTATAGTATGGTATGCAGCATTTTTTTCAAAAATCTTTCTTTGTTGTAGTTTCATAAAATACATGCGCTCATGTCTTTGTATAGCTAGATAAATAAACAAAAACAAAGCCCCATATTTTATGTTTATTACGAAACAAGTGTACAGTACTTATAATTATTAAACAGTACTGTAACAAGTTAGAAACAAGGGAAGTGAATTCTGCACTGTACGCCTTTTGAGTTAATACAAACCAAACTTGGTGTACAAAGTGCTTGCAATTAATTGAAGACTTGAGATGCAGTTATAACTATTGCTAGCGCAATGCCAGAGTATTGGTTATGTTATGTATATGCTAAAGTTTGGTGTTCCTTTGTTCCATAGCGAGTTACCTGTTATGGACTCATAATAACACTACCCAACATTTCTTCTCGTAATTATACAATATGTAATGAATAAGCGCAAAACCTCATACACCCCAACTGATTTCTAACAAAATAATTCGATTGAAACAATAATTTCATTATTTTGATTGTTAAAATCTAAAGTTATTCGCATTTTAAGCAATGAATGAAAGCGCTAACGTGCTCATGTATACATTTTAAGAATCTTGTTTTGGTTGTAAGTAGGGTGAGTGTACCTGTGCGGCGGGCTGAGATCGAGTTCAGTAAATTTTACAAACATAGTATTTCATATTTTGAAAATAATTACCTATGTTGAAACCTTGATAAATCGATTCTGCTCTCGAATCTAAATAAACTACTTTCTAGTTTTGCGTTTATTCATTAACACGTTGTATCAACTATTACAGTCCTGGGATGACAGTATCCTGTGGCTTCGGTTTACCGCAAGATAAAAAAAACAATACGCGTTAGAATGACTATTTAGTTGTTGTTTCTACTTAGCTTAGTAAAGTTGTAGGAAACATTTTCCAACTCGAAATCATTCATTTGATATTTACTTTTGGTTTTTTTAAACAGTTTACGGTTATTCAGAAATTGATATCGGTAGTATATTTTTAAACTAAACCTTTTTAAAAAATTATAAGATTGTAAATTCATACGATTTTGAATTATTTTCATTTTTTTAATGTGTTTGCTGTGGTAGCGTCTCCTTTAGGGTGATACGATTTTAGGTGTCCCTGCCACCAAATCACCAATTTTTGTATTTTTGTCTGTCTGTCCGTTTGTTTGTTTGTCTCGAGCAAAAACTACGGAACCCATTTTGATAGTTTTTATTTTATTTTAAAGCTTATGAATTGACTTAAAATCTGGAAAATCATTTGTGCGGACGAAGTCACGGGTAAAAGCTCGTTAATCATAAATTTGTAGCCGGTTTGTGCAACGCCGTTTTTTTTTTAAATTTGTCATTAGACGTTTTTAAATGTGCTCTAGAGTTTTATTAGTCTTCTTGTATTTCTTGTTTCTTATTATGTTCCTCATAATTAAGAATATCTGTCGCATTTCATTACATGTAACAAACTTTGTTACCTACTTATTTTGCTAGAATAACCAATTTGGTAACCCTCATCGCGCGTCACCTTCGTAATGGATGGAACTGACTGTTACGATGATATTGGATGCCGTCGGGAAAAGGAAAAATTTGTCTTCACTATACATATTCTTTTATACTTAGAGGGACAGGAAAATATGCCATAAAAATAAATTCACGCCTTCGATGAGGACCTTTTTCGTGTTATTACTGGACAACCAATTCTGAAAACCAAATATTTCACAGAAAGGTCCTTAGACCAAATGGGCTTTACTTACTGAGGCCCTTTATTAAAATGTTGAGCAGAAAGTCAGACGCCTTTATCTAATCTGCAATTGTCCCTCCGCCAAGAGCTTTGCAGCTGGTGCCTTTCGCTGTCACGTTTTTCTCCCTAACATTTTTGCAAACTTGACTTTCTTGCCCCATTTTACTTGAATTGGACGTTATACTTTGTTTGTTAATCTAATGAAATGTATTCTTTCCCATTTGTTTCATTCGATTAAATTCGGTCTTATAGTTTGCCATCAGCACCACTAGCGTGAACGAACGTGATAAAATGCGGATATAGTACAATATGTTGCGACTGCTGATGCTCTATAAAACAAAAGAAGGTTGAAAAATTATTCTGCGACTCTATTGACAAATTCTCAAAGTCAGTGGCGTGTCTCTAATAAAATTGGGATGAATGTGACAAGTGCGATTCGTTTTTCATTTTTCACATAATGACGCCTCCTTCGGTCACAAAGCCAGTTTTATGGCCATCACAATGGGATTGTGCTCTTTTCATCAACGGACTTTTATGGTTGTCGCGTCAGCTGTGGGACGCCAAAATTGAGACAGTCATAACTAAGTACTTTTGGTCGCCCACCCATTTTGTTACTGCAGTTCTTTGTCTAATGGATCTTTCGACTTTTGAAACTAATTTATCGAAGCTTTCGTTTTAAAACTTCGAGATATTGCTGTTTTACTGTCGATTTGCTAAAGTGCGACTATTGGATAACTTTATTTACTATAATAGATGTAGATATACCGAAGGATTCTTTGGAATTTCTTGTTGAGATATATTTTAAGAAGTTACACGCAGAACTTTCTCCTCTACTAATTGTCTCTTCTTTGAAGCGCATTGTTTAAATGTTAAAATGTTTTGCAATGGGAACCATTACGTACAGTCGCGTTTCTCTTGGGACATATTTTTGATATATGTACTTGTTAGTTTGGACTTGTGTCTTCATATAATGCACGCCTCATAGTATTATGTGTAATTATAATACAATCTTAACGAATATATATTGTATACCAAAAGAAATTGTAAACAGATTTGCTAAAATAACTTCAGTAAATTGGCTATACGCCACATCTATTGAACTTTGTACTGAATCAGGAAAATATAATGTCTTAAGTCACTTTCGGTTGTTTGTGTGTCTATTTCTGTGTCTTGGCACGTGAGGGGCACCATGAATATAATTTATGATATCTCTATGTTATACAGTTCTATCTTATAGTTAGTTATTTGTATTCCACGTGTTTCGTTTCATTAGCGCGTTATCACCGACAAAATGTGCAAATGAAACATGTCAATTCTAAGTATCTAAATATTCGTATTATAGGTGTCACATGTCAGCGTCAAGTATTAATAACAGTTGTTCATGGATGAATATCAATTAATAATTTTGTTTTGTTTTATTATGTCCGGGAGCAAACCGTCATCCATCATAGTCATTATTGACACAGCTAACTCTAATTCAATGCCTTTATATTTATAAACTTGTGTTTTGTATGACACTACGATCGAGTCTAACATGTTATAGCGTGGTACATTAATATCGTTGTTATAGCTTTAATATCTAGGTATATTATTATGTCAATGAATTTCCTGTCTTATGTATTTACTTGTTAGACGAACCAGTTTGAAGGCTACATATGGATAACTTGCTGAAATAAATTCCGCATGCAGTCAAATTATGTTCCAAAAATGGAACAGATTTGACGAGGTAATTTCAGAAAAAATGCTTTATGATGTTTTCCATGCCAACGAACAGTAATGTTCTTTCATATCGTTTATAGAGTGTTTTTCCTGTTTTCAATGCCTTCAACAGTTTCTAGTACGTTTTTCATTTATTTTAACATCATTTTATGTAAAATGATGGCTTATTTAGATGATGACTATAATTGAGCTTATCATCGTAAGAATAAACCTGTAACTTTACTTATTAGTAAAATTAACGATTATACAAAAACCCATTACTGAATGGGCTGTCTTCTTATCCCAGGTTCTGGCCACTTGGTAAATCTTATCAGATGGCGTGATATTTTCACTGTTATCTTATCAAAATTGTCTGATTTGTATCATTTATCATTTCCTTGGCAATGTAAACAAGTATGATAAATAAATGCAGTCAGCACCACGTGAGGTTCGCTGGTTTATTAACTACGTAACAAACCAGTTAGAGGAATAAATAAAACTGCCTCAGGTAATTCGTGTATTGTAATAAAAGGCCCATGTTCATTCACTTCTTTGAAATTATCATGATAAAGGTTCTGTCCTTTTAGATCAAATCGTTATTTGATCAAAGGAATGTTAACTAATTCATTCTTCACTCTAATAAATGAAGGAGCAGTACCTATGATTTATGATTATGAGTCAATGTCAATAGAAATCAACGAATTATGTTTACTTACTGTTTTCGTTGGTCAGACCAGTGCTTTTTGTTGCCAAAACTCCAAAAGTTATTACATTTGTAAAACATAAAAATAAACACCACCACATAGTACAATATTTGGGGGCTGCCCGATGACAGCCCACCAAAAAGAACATTTTGTCCTTTGAAAACTTTCGATTTTGGTAATATCACTATCGAGAAGCACTGTGGATTGAAATCCAGTGGATTATAGCGTTACGTCACGTTCACAACACTGATATTTGACTCGATGGTCGATGTCACTGTTAGGATAGTGCAGAAGGACAATATTTTGGTGACTCTTTCGCGATCTGGCGTTTTGAGGTTATTTTTACGTGCCACTGGTGCGAGCGCGACGGCGAATGTCGTACGATGCGAAGCAGCCAAGCAGGCAGGCGGCAGGTGCGAGACGGCGAAACAATTCACTCGCTAGATGGCAGCAATGGTGCGCCCGTGACGTTTGTAGTTTCGGCGACCGAACCGTGGCGCTGCGCTGCTGATTCTAGCTAGAGATTTTTCCAACGCATCTCCCGAACGTCACAACGATATTAGGGAGCGATCACATGCCTGTTTTCGAGTTCACTTTGACTTGGCTGTATTATTTTCGTACTATGGCTATTTCATGTTTGGTTGTGGAACTATCGAAGTAATTTAGAAGTTGAGGATTGCCAAGATCGCGTTCATTGACATCGGAGATCGGGTCCTTCTTTCATAAATTTCCGTCCATGTTTCCAACGTGTTAACTTTGTCCATTTTTTCATCATGTGTGAAACCTAAGAGGAAGGAAATTGTGTCATTTGATAGAAAGGGACAAAGAAAACATGTTGGAAACATTGACGGAAACGTATACGAAAGAAGGACGAACATTACTGACCGCCATGGTCAATTTTCATGTTTCGATGCTTGTAAGGAGGATTGGCATCCATTTTTTTTATATCCATGTGTGAATCTCACTATCTTATCTTATTATGGGGTCTGGCAAGACAGCAACACTTCGAGCCAATGGGACCTTCATTGGTACTGAACCAATGAATCATTCATGCATTTTTGCATTCATTTTGCTAATCCTATTTTGTGACATTAATTAAATGTGAGACGGCATTATAGGTACTTACCAATAAGTACTTACCAATAAGTACCTATACTAATCGAGATCAAGCATCAGAGCAGTGCGATTTAATAAATTGCCGATTATCGATTGATATCAGTTCGATAAGTGTTTTATTATTAACATGTATTAATAACCGTTCTTTGCGCTTCTTAATTGGTTCCTGATTGTATTTTTACGATTATCTAAAACATCGCAAAAAAATAGCTAAGTAACTAAATATTAGGATGAAGAAAAATCACTAGGAACCAAAGCCATCATCACAAAATACGTATCGATTCGACGTCGTTCGATCATCGCTTGCCCCTGATCCTATCACGTAACGTAATATAAATGGTTATCACATATAAATTTAACCCTTGCGACAAACGATGTTAAAAGATCAATCGGTGTAACCTCACGCTTACGGGAGTCAGGATGCGCGCGCACCTTCTCCGCTAGAAGACGTAGGGAGGCGTGGTTCAGTCCGTTACGCACATCCACCACGCAACTGAGAGATAAGACACCCGACTAACCGATCAAATTGCGGACAAAGTTTAGTGCGAACACGGTACACTAGATACTGGCCGTTTTAATTTGGAAGAGTAACACTCGAATAGAAGTTATCTCCGAGGACCCTGAAAACATATCTGTTACACCGTCACAAAAGAGGCTGTAGTTTGAACTTTAATAACAGAATAAAAATGCTTGGTCGACTAATGTAAGGTACACTTTGCATTTGGTATTTTAAAATTCGCATTATTAATACGTACGCAATTATTTTTACCTTTAATACTTACATATTTTAACAATAAATACTGGTGAAACGTGTTGATGTTCTGAGGTTTCAGAATATCTCTGACTACCCCCTCGGGGAATATAGTCGTGAGCATGTGCTTATGCTATGCTAAATAGGTACCTAATATTAGATTCGATAATATTGCAGGATACCGATTACGCTAATTTAACACATCGAAGTTCTATTCTTATCAAATTTCAGTTCTAATCACATTGGAATATTAGTACTACTCAACTTTGCTGAATTCCGCATCGCGCTAAACTCTATGTGCGATCTGTCAAAACGGGTCTAACGGATGTACCAAATGTGTCATAAGTTATGGTTCGTACGTAGTTCAGTAACGGTTCAATCGCCGGATATTTACCGCGATTGCAATTGTGGACTGGTTACTCGTGTAATTCTTCTAACAAACATTTCTGCCACTTTTTGCAGGGGGCGAGGTAACATGAAATCCGCAACTTTGGATTTTATTCCCCATAACTTTAGATTCTAATTTTGAATGTTAAAAATCATGAAAAGTAGTCTCGTGTGAACCCCAAATGTTCTAAGTTCGAAGTTATTATTTCGCAATTGTAGGCTGTCTCGTTTAGTGATAAGGTGTAAAATTGAATGTAAATGCACAAGATCAATTGTGCTTATACCGTGGCAGAGGGGAAATGCTACCGCAAGGCTAGTTCTTATAATAATTAGTCAAAGGGTATACATGATCCCAACTAATTTCACTCTGTGCTAATTGCAAGTACAATACATAGTACTTTTTATTTATAATTAATGGACTTTTTGCTTGTGCGTGAGCACCGCATTTCCGCCAATGTCAAGTAGTTTGTGGGAGTATCTATCCCAATCTCAGGGATTGTTTTTGATAAAGAACAAGAAGAGATTAAGGAATGCGGAGCCTCGTGGCAGGCAAAGACGCGACGCGCGGACAACACGCGAGACAAGTTCTCGGGTCAGAACCTGCAACGTGACTCCCCATATATAGTACTTAATACTGAAAATAAACTATACGTCAGTACAGTACAGTACAGTACAGGTTTAAGTTCCTCTCTTTGTTTTAAGGTGCTTTCGCGGTAGGGTCTTAAAGTATGCCATAAATTATCTCAGGAGTTGGCTTAAGCCATGCTTTTCCTTTCGTTGTCTCCCGTTTGTGATGGAAGGAAGATGGAAATAAATGTTTTCATAGTCATCCTTTCTCGCAATGAATTTCATTGCGAGGCAGATTAGAGTCATCCCCCGAGCTCGCTGTTCTGTCTAGTATTCGCTGCTGTTGCTCCTGGTTTGCAGGAGATAATGTGGTGGGAATGTGTGGTGTCTGATCTAAGAAAAACTTATTGTAAATGGGACGGAAAATGAGGAAACCTGCATATAGGAATTCTAGTGTATATAAATGAAGTTTACTTATCCGCATTGGGCACACAATAAAACCCATACACCCTTACAATATTTGCCCTCACCATAAAGGCCCATTTTGATGTCAGATACCTGAATAATGCATCAGGGATGTCAATCGCTATGTCAGGAGAGCATAACTGGGTCGACCTACTGGCCGACATCCAGTGGGTAGCCCCAGGTAACGCTGGTATGACGTAATGGAGGCTGAGCTACGTGATCTTCAAGCCAGCTACTGACAAGAGGTTGCGCAGGATCGGGAAAAGTCGCATTTTCTCGTTTCGGAGGCCAAAACCTACTTTAGGTCGCTAAGCCAGCGGAGTAAGTTTAGTATATCTGGTTACATTAGTTTATAATAATATTCAGAAATTGTAAAGTTAAACTAATCTAGTGGCTCATGCCTGCGGCTTCCTACTTACCTAAGCGTGTAATTAAAGGAAGTTAGATAGAATGTTATAATTGGTGTAACGAAAGTGCAATTGGCATCTAAGAGCATAGTGGATTACAAGTAGATGAGTACGATTTTTAATAAATGTGAAAATGTGCGACATAATATAACTCAGCTATATAATTTTTAATATTTTTCTTTCTTTCGGCTAACTAGCCTCTTTATCTTAATTATCTTCTTTATATTTAGTTGTAATTAAAAAAAATCTAACCTCTAGTTTTCTAATCAAATATATAAACTTAGTTTAAGAGCATCTGTATTAATAGAGTCGTTATTAATAGAATATATACCTATACTTTTAAAATTGGTTCCTTCCAAAGACAGTGTTTCGTTGTATTGTTTTAATTTATTAAAACGCGGTACTAAATTAGTTAAGTTATTTGCCTATATATTATATGCTACATTCTGTTAATAAATATTTCGTCAACACCGTAGCATAACCTAAAGGAAATTGGGCATTTTTGGTCCACAGTCAAAAAAATAAAATTGAGCGGCAGTATAATGACAGTAGAAGTAATACCTATTACATATTAAATTACTTGCCATATATAAACAACTTTTAATATGGCAGCAAACTCGAGTCATGGTTAGATCATAAATAAACCGGATTATATTATATTTTATCATCATAATCCATTGACTTATTCCATAATCATTGTCTTGCCCATTTCCTTATCTTAAATTATTTGCATCCAACTTTTCTTCGGCTTTCCTCTCCTACCACAGCCATCCACATTTATACTTAACATTCATACTTAATATTCGTCTCTCCGTACCATAATTTATGTCCAATTGTACAGTGGCCTGTATTGTACCAATTGATCATTGTACGAATTTATAAATTGTGAAAATAAATTTTCCGTCAGCTGCCGTTAGTTCCTTAAGGTTCCTTCTCTTAAGAGAAGAGGCGGAGGCGGAGGCGGAGGCGGAGGCGGAGGCGGAGGCGGAGGCGGAGGCGGAGGCGGAGGCGGAGGCGGAGGCGGAGGCGGAGGCGGAGGCGGAGGCGGAGGCGGAGGCGGAGGCGGAGGCGGAGGCGGAGGCGGAGGCGGAGGCGGAGGCGGAGGCGGAAGCGGAGGCGGAAGCGGAGGCGGAAGCGGAGGCGGAGGCGGAGGCGGAATATTTTAGATAATCTAGATGCCGCGTATCAAATAACATTTTAATTTATAATATAATTATGAAGATATAAAGCATAAACTATAACTTAAAACTACCATACACAATTTCAAAGCTAAAGCTTTGTCGTCGTTATTATATTTTAAATTGCAAATGTTATTTGATACGCGGCATCTAGATTTTATAACTGATTTCCATATTTACAATATTACTATTATTAATAACATTACATTGATTACATTGCTTGATTACATCATGTTTACATTGATTTTCCACGATTACGGTCGCTTTCGGGGTTGTCAGAAACATTGTACAACTCCCAGCTTACTGATTAAGAATGTAGTTGTAGCAATACTCTGTATAAGAATATGTAATAGAATGTAGTTGTAGCAATAGTGTAACTGTCCCATTACATAATGATTTTGTCTAGTTTTAGTTGTTAGTTTAGGAAGCGGAGGCGGACGCGGAGGCGGACGCGGAGGCGGAAGCGGAGGCGGACGCGGAGGCGGACGCGGAGGCGGAAGCGGAGGCGGACGCGGAGGCGGAAGCGGAGGCGGACGCGGAGGCGGACGCGGAGGCGGACGCGGAGGCGGAAGCGGACGCGGAGGGATTTTTCTTCGGCTTTCCTCTCCTACCACAGCCATCCACATTTATACTTAACATTCATACTTAATATTCGTCTCTCCGTACCATAATTTATGTCCAATTGTACAGTGGCCTGTATTGTACCAATTGATCATTGTAGGCGGAGGCGGACGCGGAGGCGGACGCGGACGCGGAGGCGGAAGCGGAGGCGGAAGCGGACGCGGAAGCGGAGGCGGAAGCGGAGGCGGACGCGGAGGCGGAAGCGGAGGCGGAAGCGGAGGCGGACGCGGAGGCGGAGGCGGACGCGGAGGCGGAAGCGGAGGCGGAAGCGGAGGCGGAAGCGGACGCGGAAGCGGAGGCGGAAGCGGACGCGGAAGCGGAGGCGGAAGCGGAGGCGGAAGCGGAGGCGGAAGCGGAGGCGGAAGCGGAGGCGGAGGCGGAGGCGGAAGCGGAGGCGGAAGCGGAAGCGGAGGCGGAAGCGGAGGCGGAAGCGGAGGCGGAGGCGGAAGCGGAAGCGGACGCGGAAGCGGAGGCGGAAGCGGAGGCGGAAGCGGAGGCGGAAGCGGAGGCGGAAGCGGAGGCGGAAGCGGAGGCGGAAGCGGAGGCGGAAGCGGAGGCGGAAGCGGAAGCGGACGCGGAAGCGGAGGCGGAAGCGGAGGCGGAAGCGTAGGCGGAAGCGGAGGCGGAGGCGGAGGCGGAAGCGGAGGCGGAAGCGGAGGCGGAAGCGGAGGCGGAGGCGGAGGCGGAAGCGGAGGCGGAAGCGGAGGCGGAAGCGGAAGCGGACGCGGAAGCGGAGGCGGAAGCGGAGGCGGAAGCGGAGGCGGAAGCGGAGGCGGAAGCGGAGGCTTACGCGGAGGCGGAAGCGGAAGCGTACGCGGACGCGGAAGCGGAGGCGGAAGCGGAGGCGGACGCGGAGGCGGAAGCGGAGGCGGAAGCGGAGGCGGACGCGGAGGCGGAAGCGGAGGCGGAAGCGGAGGCGGAAACGGAGGCGGAGGCGGAGGCGGAAGCGGAAGCGTACGCGGACGCGGAAGCGGAAGCGTACGCGGACGCGGAGGCGGAAGCGGAGGCGGACGCGGAGGCGGAAGCGGAGGCGGAAGCGGAGGCGGAAGCGGAGGCGGAAGCGGAGGCGGAAGCGGAAGTGGACGCGGAAGCGGAGGCGGAAGCGGAGGCGGAAGCGGAGGCGGAGGCGGAAGCGGAGGCGGAAGCGGAGGCGGAAGCGGAGGCGGACGCGGAGGCGGAAGCGGAGGCGGAAGCGGAGGCGGAAGCGGAAGCGGACGCGGAAGCGGACGCGGAAGCGGAGGCGGAAGCGGAGGCGGAAGCGGAGGCGGAAGCGGAAGCGGAGGCGGAAGCGGAGGCGGAGGCGGAAGCGGAGGCGGAGGCGGAAGCGGAGGCGGAAGCGGAGGCGGAAGCGGAGGCGGAAGCAGAGGCGGAAGCGGAGGCGGAAGTGGAGGCGGACGCGGACGTGTGCCCACCTGTAACCGGGTACGCCGGGTATCAGACCAATACCTAATTTACCAAATTGAATGGAAAAAACAATAAATTTTCAGAGGCTGTCAGCTGCCGTTAGTTCCTTAAGAGATTATAAGGGTTATGACATGACTTATGAGTTATGGCAACTCAGACACTTGCAAAGTACTAAATAAAGTTAAGTAAGTTGTCGTCTGCAACATTCACAAACAAAAAATACAAAAATTTCACCAAACTTATGTCATATAAATGTGTATTAAATAGGTGACATCGTCAACAGTTTTGTAATATCCACGTTTACCTAACTGTCACCTTACCCTTTAGTTATAGAGTCTATTTTAGCGTGTTTTATTAACAGTGTTCGAGTGAGAGTATGCACTGTTTCCTCTTTCCCTACCTACTACCAAAACAAGCTTCTTAAAGTGTATCCATGAGCACGTTAGCGCTTTCATTCATTGCTTAAATGATAACAAATCCTTTTTGCCTCGAAACTTAAATACGAATAACTAAATTTTAACTATCCAAATAATGAAATTATTGTTTCAATCGAATTATTTTGTTATAAATCAGTATTGTACAAATCGCGAAACTGTACCGATGGCGATGCTTTCCCCATGACACCATAATCTATTACACTGCTATTTTTCCGTCATAGGTGCTACTTTCAAACTTCCTCAAATACACTCATTCCTTATCCTGTACATCGTTCCCATCAATGTAAAAGATGAAGATTTTAATTCCTTGCGGTACTTTATGCTTGATATTGTGAATTGGCCTTAATAAACCCAGACAGATACACCTTTTTAAAAAACTGTTTTAAAATAATCCTGATATCGTAATGAACCAGTAGAATTTTTATTTTATAAAGCCAGAAAATTACCTAAAACTATTTTTATTAACAATTTAGAATTTTCGCGCGAAAACGCTTGCTGCCTTCTGCTCGTGACGTCACTCCGTTAGTAAACAATACGACTGCGAAAGACCAAGTAACAGAAATAACACAGAGCACGACAATAATGTAGATTGGGTACTATCGGATTGACGTCACGTCGGGATCCAATATGGCGATCCAATATGACAAATAAAAGGCCTAGGAAGAAAGGTAGGTAAAAGTATAAAACACTGTAACGCCATTAAAATGCAGTTACGTGCCACACTGCTGCAAGACTATAAAACTCACGCACTATTTATAGACCTGTCAATTTTACTTTACTATTAATTCTAGATAGTTAAGTCTCCTTTAAGAAATCTTGTGTCTCTGGCATTAGTACAAAAATGGCTTGATTCACCGGTCTTCCAATAGAGCAATGCAGTCATTGGAAATGCACAGTGCCTACTGCGTTATTACAATTCGTAAATGGTTTTGATTAAGAAACATTGTTCACTAAAGGTACAATCCATAGTATTGAAACATATGGAAAACGGCCGGAGTATGGGTATGGAGTATGACCGTATACCCCTTCGAAGTCATCAGAAACATTACTGCAACTACCAACTTGGTACAAGGTACATTTTAGCCTATTTATGTTTTCAGGGAAGAGGGACGAAAATTCACTATACAGGGTGTTAGGGTACACAAGTGCATTACTTTAATGAATGATTAAATTCATGATACTGAACAACTTTCTCAAAAGAACAAAGAAAAAGTCGTACAAACGTACAATCAACTGATTGCATTTAGTATGGAAAGTAGAATTTTTTTTGCTATTTTCCTATTGGTGACTGAGGTAAAGTTGTTCAGTATCATTAGTACAATCAGGGTAAAGTAATGCAACTGTCTACCCTAAATACCCTATAGTTAGTTTTATAAAAAAATACTAATACAGATTTTTGAATCATAAAGCTCTAATCCCTAGAAAAAAAATTAACGTTAGTATAGTCTCTAAAGTTTATTGCTTTATTATTATGTAAAATAATTTTCACGCAAAATCCGAAAACAATAAACGTAAAAATCAAGTAAATTGTTATCTGAAACTATATGTTCCTACGTCGTCTGTAGCGTTAACATTTTATGTACCTACGACTCAGAATTATTTTTCTAATACGTAACACCTTTTGTTTTAACAATACCTGTTCCAACTTCCTGGTTTTATCAGTCTTTGTACGATAGGTACCTATACCAACAATTCATAAATCGACGGGGAAGTGCTAACTACTCCTATAGTCTAGGAAAAAAAAGGTTTGAGACTGCATTAAATACACCTTAGTAAATTATGTTTGAAATAATATTACTGTTAGTTTAAAACATTTTTGTCGAGATTTCGTAGTTATATTGGCTCAGGAACCTGAGAAATACCTTTAAATCGATATAAATGTACAAAGGGCAAGCTTATTTCGAAAGATATTTCTTCCAGCATACTAGCAAAAGAGACAGTTAATTATCACAAGGCAAATTTAATGTGTACAAACAAATAGTAAATAATTTGGTTTTGAGGTTATAATTTTTGAAGACTTACAAAATATTAAATATCTGCTCAAATTTACGATATTAACCGGGGATTATTATTGTTATAAGTAAAACGTATTGAATGAAGCCATCCTGTACAAAATTACCGGTTTTCCATTTTTTGTTCATACCTAAATGTAATGTTTTGTAAATGTCTTAATTATTCAATAATACACAATAAAAAATCGGGGATTATTGAGAATTTATGTTTTTCAGGTATTTATCTACTATAGTCCAAATTATCACCAAAAGTGCAATTAATGCAACCTTCTTCATACAAAAATCCGTAGATTTCCCCGACTACTAACTTACATTTTTTTACGAAAACGACTTATGAATGCAGTTCGATAGAGAATGAATTGCGCGTCTACTGATATTATGAATTAAGTTGGTATTCGCAAAATTGACGTGGCTTGGCACCGAAGAAATATCTCCAATATTAAGGTCCATCACAACCTGATTAATTTTCGCCTCTTGTAAAATGTTTTTTTTTTGTAAGTTACGAGTTGTTAGCACTTCGCCGTCGAATTAATTTTTTTTTTTAGATATCTACCTACGTAATCTACGATGTACCTATATTATGAAGCCATATGTACAAATAGAGCCTTAACAATAATAATTGATCAAGTACATTCAAACGCAAAAGTGAATGAAGTTTTCCCAAATTCAAAATGAAATTAGTCTTGAACAAATCTATATTTTACGAAGACATACAGGGAGGTCAAGACCAAATGGATATAATTTTTTTTAGATTGCTGACTTGGGGACCTACCAGGGCCCGCCAGGAAAGAAATCGGTTCCCATCCGATTACAAGAAACGATTGTTTGTTTATCTCTATCTTGAGGAACATCAAACTTTAATTTCTATTTTTAGGGACAATTTTTATGACGTGTGTATACTTTATTAGCTGTACTACAAAAAACAGTTCAATTGGCATCCCATTGTTGATTTTAGGTGCGCTAAATTTTATTTTTTTCCTGGCAGGCAAGTGAGTTATCTAAAAAAAATTGTACAGCGATCTGGTCTGAGACATCCTGTAGATGTAATGTTAAAGAGCATTACAATAACGTCATCATAAGCTAACAATAAAATTACTAGCAGGGATATAACATAAGATAATTTTTTTTTTATTTACTTTCGTTTTCATTTACTTTTGATGTTGACTGTACAACAACTGTTTTGCACGCAATTTAGAAAGCTTGTTCATTTCGGTCCAAGGATCTTGGGACTCATAATCCTGCAGTCAATTCACTTTATTTATTTATTGTTGTCTTGCGCTCTTGTAAATAAAAAGTACTATACAGCGTGTTAATGAATTAACGCAAAACTAGAAAGTAGTTTGTTTAGAATCGAGAGCAGAATCCAATTATCATGTTTTCAACATAGGTAATTTTTTTCAAAATATTAAATAATTTGTTTGAAAAATTTAAAATTTACTGAACTCGATCTCAACCCACCGCATGGGCACACTCACCCTACTTACTATCAAAACAAGATTCTTAAAATGTATACATGAGCACGTTAGCGCTTTCATTCATTGCTGAAATGGTAACAAATCATTTTTGCCTCAAAACTTAAAATGTGAATAACTTATAATTTTAACTATCAAAATACTGAAATTATTGTTTCAATCTAATTATTTTGTTATAAATCAGTTGGGGTGTATGAGGTTTTGCGCTTATTCATTAACACGTTGTATATGCGTATCTCTCTTTTGCTCGCTCTCTTCTCTCCAAAATCAAATAGGTAATTTTAAGTCTTATACCAGGTTGCAAAAATATTAAAAATATTAATTACTTAATATAATAAAGGGGTGATTATACCCATGATACCTACTGATCAACTTTTCCAAAGAAATAAAGCAAAATTTAAAAAAACTTTTATTTTGCTTTATTTTTTTAACTTATTGTAATTTTATGGAAAGTACGAAATATTTTTTGCTAATATTCTATAGGCTTTTTAGGGAACGTTGTTCAGTATCATGAGTACAATCACCGCTTAAAGTAATGCAACTGTTTACCCTAAAACCCTGTATTTTCCGATCGAACCTAAAGAGCCCCAGACAAATAAAATGTTAACAATAAGTTTACAACTAAAACCTCTGCTTTCTATCATTCAATCTTCTACGTTAAAGTGCCGTCGGCGCAACCATTGCAGACAGCAATTACCAGTGATTGTGGAGCCACCACGTAATTGCCTGCTCCAGAGACTCGCGAAGAGGAACATCTAGCCCGGTGATTCTAAAACATTTAGAATTGAGGGGCCGGCCGTAAATATTTGATTGTTTATTCAGAAGAAACAATTCTTCAGAGCGAAGTGAGCTCCAAATTTCACAGCAAAACTACTCCTAATATCTATCAGTGTCCTGAATCATCATCATGATTTCAGCCGATAGACATCCATTGCTGAACGTAAGCCTCCCAAAAGGATCGCCACAACTACCGATTCTATAATGCTGCCCTGATCCAAAGGGTTCCCACCGCCTTCACCATGGCTCCGAAGAGTTCTCGAGTGGCGACCGCATACCGGAAAGTGCAGCGTGGGTCTAGCGTGGGTAGCCCCCCAGAAGATGGACCGGCACATGAAAATGTTACCATGCAATACCTGCGAATCCTCTATAATTATTTATTTATTTCAATATGTGAGCAATCAAGCTCAATTCACATTAAGACGGTCTGGCGCGGGCGGGCGCGGAGAATGCAATGTAAAATTATACCTAAGTATTTCAATACAGATAGATGTTCTGACTACCACCTCGGGAAATATAGTCGTGAGCATATATGCTTAATACTTAATTTCAGGCAATGGATATGATGGTCACAGAAACCTAATATTGCTTAAAAATTGCCTAGTACAGTCATAATACGTTACCGATCGCGATCTTGTAAACTCTTTAACTATTTATATGTGGACTGGTTACGCGTGTAATTCTACTAACAAACATTTCTGCCACTTTATGCGGGGGGCGAGGTAACATGAAATCCGCAACTTTGGATTTTATTCCCCATACCTTTAGATTCTAATTATGAATGTTAAAAATCATGAAAAGTAGTCTCGTGTGAACCCCAAACGTTCTAAGTTCGAAGTTATTATTTCGCAATTATAGGCTGTCTCGTTTAGTGATAAGGTGTAAAATTGAATGTAAATGCACAAGATCAATTGTGCTTATACCGTGGCAGAGGGGAAATGCTACCGCACTACTAGTCCTTATAATTCTTCTGGTTGATGAATTAAATGTCTTGGGTCTTAAGCAGTATAATGGTGTGTGCAACAACTATGGTAAAATTTTGGATCTTGTGTTGTGTAGCGATAGTGTTACAGTACGTGACTGTCGTGATGAGTCACTGGTTCCTTACGACCCCCATCACGGTGCATTGAACCTTCAGTTGAATTTTGTCGATTTTGAAGTCCTTGATTGTGTCCCATATAAAAGATATCTGTTCGACAAGGGAGATTACGAATCCATTAACGCCAATATTTGTGGTATAGACTGGTCTAATGAACTTTCTGACGTTCCGTTAGGCGCTGCGGTCCATTACTTCTACGACACTTTTTTAGCTTTAAGGGAGAAATATGTACCATCGAAATTAATTACTAATGATACCTACCCAAAATGGTACTCTCCAGCTCTAAAGAAATGTATCAAGGAAAAACATAAATATTTTAAGAAATTCAAAAATTATGGTAACCGCGCCGATGATGAAACATTTAAATTGCTGCGTGACAGAGTTAGGAATTTGGAAAAGAAATGTTATCAAACATACATTGCTTCAGTTGAGGGTTCCATTGAAAAAAATCCAAAATTGTTTTGGTCGTTTATTAAATCTAAATCTACCTCTAATGCAATGCCGAGTAGTCTAAATTATAATGGCAACATTTTCAACACTGGTGAATCTATTTGCGATGCCTTTTCTAGTTATTTTTCATCAACATTTCTACCAAGGCAACGTAGTCACTTTTGTAACTACAACGACGTTCCTAATACTGATTTCTCGACCTCTAATATATCGTCAATCGAGGTAACCACCGAAGACGTTGCCAAGCTTCTGCTCAATTTAGACCCTGCTAAGTCAGCAGGGCCTGACGACCTGCCGGCCAAGTTTCTCATACGCTGCGCCAAGTCTATAGCAGTCCCGATTTCCATACTGTTTAGAAGATCACTGGCTGAGGGTGTTGTCCCTGACCTCTGGAAGCGTGCTTATGTAACGCCAATTCACAAAAAGGGCTCTAAAACAGATGTCACCAACTATAGACCAATCTCTAAGCTGTGTATTGTCTCTAAGGTCTTTGAAAAACTGGTGTATAATCAAACATACGCATCATTAAAGAACTCCTTTAGTCAATCTCAGCATGGCTTCTTAAGGGGACGTTCCACTGTATCTAATCTAGTATTACTCAACGATTACCTGACCGAAGCTATGGCTGATGGGCACCAGGTCGACGTGGTCTATACCGACTATAGCAAAGCCTTTGACAGGATCAATCACGAGGTGCTTTTATCCAAGCTTTTGAACATTGGAATCAGTGGTAACTTGTTCAGGTGGCTTTCTTCTTACATAGAAAACCGCTCACAAGCAGTTGTCGTCAATAACTACATATCGGGATGGGTGGACGTCCCCAGCGGTGTGCCCCAGGGTTCCTTGCTCGGTCCTCTGCTGTTTGTGATCTTTGTGAACGACATTGAGCGGTGCTTTCATTTTTCTCGGCTTCTGTGCTTCGCAGACGATATGAAAATATTCAGTGCCATCACGTCGGATGCAGATGCTCAGGCCCTTCAATCTGATCTTGCCCGTCTAGAAGATTACTGTAACATGAACTATTTAGACCTTAATCCTTCTAAATGTACCTCGGTTACTTACACTCGCAAACACAACGTAGTTCATTTTAACTACTCATTGAAGGGTCATATACTGCAGAAAGACAGCTCGGTGAGGGACCTTGGCGTATTACATGATTCCAAACTGCTTTTCGATGCTCACGTTGAAAATATCGTTAACAAAGCATCTAGAGCCCTTGGGTTTGTGATGCGGAGTTCACGGGACTTCAATAAAGCTAAAACTTTGAAAATTCTCTATTGTACCTTTGTCCGGAGTAACCTAGAGTACGCATCGCAGATATGGAATCCCATGTACGATACATATATAGCCCGAATTGAAAATATTCAAAAAAAATTCATTAAATATCTTTCATACCGTATTAGGGACCGCTACGATTCGTCCATGTATTTAAATTTTTGTAGAAAGCACCACCTGCTCCCTCTAGAGAAACGGCGAGAGATCTCCGACACTATCTTTCTTCTGAAGGTTGCCTCTGGTTCCATTGACTGCTCTGAGCTACTTTCGATGATATCTCTCCGAGCCCCAGCTAAATTATTAAGATTTAACCCACCATTACATACACCGTTTGCATCCACCAACTATAGGCAGAATACGTTTATGTGGCGTGCGAGTGACAATTTTAATAAACTATGCAATACTTATAATATTGATCTCTTTAATTCTAGCGTCGAGTCGACAAGGAGGTTGTTAAGTCGTGATTTCTTTGCTGATGAAGTGTAGAAGTTACTGTTAGACTAAGGTCTTTTCTTTTCTTTTGTTTATTGTTTTTGCAATGCTTTGTGTTTAACTTAAGTGTATAATGTTTTAATATTTACCGGTAGGCTGACATGTGTGCTGACTTATGTACGTTTTTAAACATAGTTAACCATCTGCTTTTTCTTAACTATACTGTATCTACCAGTGAAAACCTGTCATTGGCTTTCTGCTTTATATTCATGTAACTACTGTATTATATTGCTGTTGGTTTTCCAATAAAATAAAAAAAAAAATAAAAATAAAATAAAATAATAATTAGTCAAAGTGTAAACTAAATAATCAGAAACATAAACAATAACCCTACAGGTTAACAACCACTGCTCTATCCGCAGACACGAAGCAAATGGCTACCTAGGTAAAGATGTTCAACCTCCTTTCAAAAACATATTGAAGATAATTATCTGATCTTTTTAACTGAAAGCTGCCGCTTTCATGAATTTTGATGCAAATAAAACATGGAAGCGAAAGCGAAGCGTAGCTTCTAAAGCAATGAAAATCAAACTATACAGGGTGTAAGTGACAGCCTAGAAAATACTGAAACGGTGAACTCAGACCATCAAACTGAACAACTTTCACTATGGAGCCTACCTCAGGAAACGCGAAAAAAAATCTGCTGTCCCATACATTTGAGTCGGGTAGGTAGGTGTACAGCAGTTTTGTATAGTGAAAGTTGTTCAGTTTAATGTTTTGAGTTCACCGTTTCAGTATTTTCTAGGCTGTCACTTACACCCTGTATTTTTGAATGCTTCAAAAGCCAATGCCTAAAAATGGCGCCATTTTTCTTTTCGCCCATTTTTAATATGAAAGGCTTGAAGTTGAAAATATACGCATTGCGTTTACTTCAAGCCTTTATTTCTCAGTTCGGACTGAGTTTCGAGATATTTGCAATAACAAGTTTTGTTTGTAACTTTATTCTGAACTATAATATACAAGTTTGATTGATGGCAGCGCCAAAAACAACAGCGAAAAATACGGCGCCAACCTTCCATACAAAGCCCGCATTGTCTTTTGTTGGCTGAAAAAGTCATCATTGAACCCTGTCATCCCAGATGGAATGCGCTCGATGACCTGCGCCGTGACGCTACACGTGGCTTTCCTTTATAATATAGTCGGAGAGGTGCAAAGAGGGTGACATTTACAGCAAAAATCTGGTACGTCAGCCACCTGAGAGCACACAAACGCCGCTCTCAGCTGTCAGTCAACAGTCGGTGTGGCTGATAATGGTCATGATGATGATGATGATGATGATAGGATCCTTCAATGTGAGTTGATCCTTAAGATTTAAGTATGATCTGTAATTGCCATAGACCTTAACAAAACTAAGGCCCAGTAAACAACTATTGACACAAAAAGACGAAGAATAAATGAAACCTATGAAACCGATTATAATCAGGTAGGTCTACCTGATTATAATCGGTTACTTAATTTAGGAAGAAAGTAGGTAAGTACCTAATAGATTTTCAAAAATCTAGTAGGTACTTACGCAATGTTTAAAGTTTTGTCTCGTTTGCCCTACTTTCAAATTCGGATGAAGTCGCATAAAACAATTCGGGCTACCTAACCAAGCCACAATCCTAACCAACTAGGATAGACAAAAGTTACAAATGTGCAGTAGAAGCATGGTAGACCGTCTTTAATTCGAGTGATTACATCTATTGAAATTTCACAGCCAAAAGTTCTAGCAGTTTGCACGGAAAAAAAATATATGACAACCCTCTCATTTTTGTTGTTGACGTAAATTTCACAGCCACAAGTTCTAGCAGTTTGCACGGAAAAAAATATATAACAACCCTCTCATTTTTGTTGTTGACTTAAAATTCCACGGAAAAAAAATCTATGGCAACCCTCTCATTTTTGTTGTTGACGTAAATCTTATATAAAATAAAGTCTTTGAAAAATGTTGTAACTATAATTCTTGTCGACATAACTAAAATAGACTCACAACAACAATTTTTCTAGTAAAGTCTACCTACTTAAAAAGAATAATGTACGACAACTATTTTATTTTAGTAGACTTTACGAGAAAATTTCTACTATATTTTAGTTACATCGACAAGTACACCCGTATTCTTAGTGGTTTCCTTGAGGTGTCCTCACTCTCGTTGATATACGCTCACTCGAATTTGATGTCAAAAATGACATAAGCGTCCTCGACTTGAGGAATTTCCTCAGTCGAGTGGAAGAAAGAAACGTGAAATCCTTGAATTTGCTCTCGATATACCTTAAGGCCTCCTCGAGATACATAAATGTCTCTGAAACATAGTTTTTCGTAAAATTATTCTAGGTCTTCTAAAATAAATAGTTATCATATATTGTAGGGTCCTTCGTAATATGCTGACGGTATTTAAGGAGGTGATCAGACTATCAAACTGAACAACTTTCAGTATAGGACCGAGGTCGAAATTGCGATAAATAGATCAGCTATTCCATATAAAACTGCAACCCTACTCGACAAAAATGTAAGTCCCATAGAGAAAATTGTTCAATTTGATGGTCTAATCATCCTTTTAAAAATCTGTCAGCATTTTTATTAAGTTGGACCCTGTATATACTTCTAGATACTTTTCTCAGTGTGCATTGGGAAACATTTATTTAAGAATCTTTTGAGTGACATGAAATTAGTTAGCTTAGCTAGAGCCCTACATTGCATGCGATCACCGAAAAACAAAAACCACGAAATTATTTTCAGAACAATAAAGTATTAATTATATGTGTTGAAAGCAAACATAATTGGTATTTATTTGAGATGAGCATAATAATGCAATGCCTAAGCTTTTACTTAAGATATTTCAAACATAAATTATGAAAACAAAGTCGGTTTTGGCATATTTTCAAGATGTTTTTTTTGTCTTTGCTTCCGCGTGAAATATGATAATAGCATTTACACAGTGGGCTATTGGGTTGGTATGTCAAGTTTTTTTTTGGATGGCTGGATCGAAAACCATTTCGAGATAATTGTCTCAATAATAATAATATGTCAGAGATTTTAAAATCAAAGGATTACAGATATTTTTAGTAAAATAACGTCGTTGTTGTCGGTCCTACGAGTAATGTCACTCAAAGAACTGTAAACTTCTTGATAATCTTAAAATCAACTTAAAATAACTGGCCATTAAGAAAAAAAAAAAATCAAAATGTCAGAATTTGACATTATGATGTTGCCGTTTCTGTTTCCAGCATAGAGTTTTTTTTTTTGGTTCAATTCAAGGCAAAGGGTTAAATATCCCATACAGCCGATGTCTTTAATAAAATTCTCTTATTTATAGCAATTAAAACGTTGGTGTTCGACGTTTTAACGCTTCTTTGGAGTTTTTGGAGGCCCAGCATAGAGTTTAACTCTCAGATGATTTAATTTTTTAAATAGAGCAAATGTTTTTCTTCATGGAGTTCGAATGATTTTCTCTCGACCACTTTAACCATAAGATAAGTTATATTCTTTATATGCACACCACAAATAGAAAATTAAATTTGAAAACAAAAATGAGAAGGGTACAAAGGGCGGTCTTATCACTAAAAGCGATTTCTTCCAGACAACCATTTTAGAGCTAACCGTTTAAAATTTAATTAACATTGATAAACTCGAAGAATTGCTTAAGTCTGAAAATGATATCTTCTATCCGTAAAAAATATAAAATAAAGACCAAAACTTGACATACTGAATTGAGTTCTAGGGAAAACACAAAGAGGCAAAGAAAACACTTCTTTGACCTGCGAACTCAAATGTGACCCTCAAATTGAGTAAGGGACTGTAAAAATAAACAACATACTAAACGGTTTCTTCGAACAGCCTACATAAACAACAGTTTGAAGGTATTCTAAAGGGTAGTAGTAAATTATTATAGTATAATACAAGGTCTAACAAAACATCCTAGTACTGTTCAAAGGGGTGTTCATCAAACTGAACAACTTACACTATAAAAACAACGTCAAAAAAAACAGCTGTCCCGTACATTTGAGTTGAGTAAGTAGTCCAGTTTTGTATCAAACAGCAAATTTTTTTATTGAGACGATATCTGCTGAAAAAACCTCTTTGTTTTTCTTCTTCTCGATGTTGGCTCCATACTAAAAGTTGTTTAGTTTGATGGTAAAACCCAGTGGCGTAGCGTGGGTTTCTGTCGTCCGGGGCAAAGACCGATTTTGCCGCCCCCTTACCTTACCTACATAAAAAATAACGGAGCGAGCTAAGCGAGCTCGAAATATTTTTGCACATCGATTCGGGTTGTGTGGGGTTAGACATCTTTTGGTTTATCTATGCAAAAATAGAAATTGAAAGCGAGCGAAGCGAGCTCGACTTTTCTCCTAAATACGATTCGGGTAGAGCCTGAGCTTTTTACGTACCTATAAAACTTAAGTAGCCTTAGTAAAAGCTAGGTATGGATCGAGCGAAGCAAGCTAATCATTTTTAGCACCATCAGAATTCTTCAGGATTATGTGTAGACACAGTAATCAAAACAGAAACTTAGAGCGAGCGAAGCGAGCTCGACTTTTCTCTGCTCTACGAATTAGTTATCTATAGGTACAGAGCTCAATCAATCTATATTTTTCCCGAATTTGCCGCCCCTAGTAAAGTGCCGACCGGGGCATTTGCCCCCCTTGCCCTTCCCCCTCGCTACGCTACTGGTAAAACCCACCCCTTTAAATATTACTAAGGTTTTTTGTTATACCCTGTATACAGTTTTAGATATTTCTGAAGGTATTATACAGGGTCTTTCTTTTTATACTGACACTTTTTTAAGGGGATGCTCAGACTGTCAAACTGAACAACTTTCTCTTCGGGAATAACATTGAAATCGAGAAAATGAAATCAGCTGTTCCATACAGAACTGCAAATCTACTCGAGCCAAATGTATGGGACAGCTTGTTTTTTTTTTGCGATTTCGATGTTGGTCCCATAGAGAAAGTTGTTCAGTTTGACGGTCTGATCATCCCCTTAAAAAAGTGTCAGCATATTTAGAAGGACCCTGTATAATTAAGTAATATGTACCTACTAAAACTAACAATATTATTGAACATCAAAAACAATTTGAATAGATAACGGAACATCATTTTTAAAAATGTTACTCATTGAAATTGAAAACAAAAACATTCAGTTTCCGGAACACAAACAATGTTGATTTTTTCAAACAAAAAGTGCGTAGATCGTGTAAATTTTTCGGTTTGTGTAAAAAGTTTAAAATAGAAATGCGCTTATTGATTCTGTAGCAGAAAGGTTAAAAAATATATATTTTAGCCTAAGCTTCGCCTGAAATCGTTTTACAACTAAAAAATTACAAAGACATTTATCAGCAAGTAGGTATTATGTACTCTTTGATTCTAAGTAAGATTATCCTTAAATTTTAACAAAACTTTCTGGAACATAAACCAAACTTTTGACGGATTCTGAAGACGTATAAACTTTTGCTTACCTACTTATTCTTAATTAGGTACCTACATTATTTGTATTACAAAATTGTCAAAGGAAGCCATTGCCATTCTAAAATTCATGTAAAAATCGACTGAAAGCTCATGAAAATAATGCAATAAACGTAATCTCTGGCCAATTCAGAAGGCTCTACCGATATTATTCTACCTTTTCGGAACCACTTTAATGATTTAATGTATGCTTAGTCAATTTCTTTTAGCTACTAGCTAGCTAGTTTCATTTCTTAAAACTAAAAATGTTTAATTGTATTACATGTAATGTTTATTTCCGAGATTAAAAAAAAAATTATAGTTAATAATTATAGAGAGCGATTACGAATTGCCTGTGTCGCATGTCGACAAAATTATAAGGCCGTTAATCACGGAAAACTGATCAAATACTGGATCCTTCTTATTTGTGATCAGACCATCAAACTGGACAACTATGGGACAAGCGAAAAAATCTGCTGACCCATATAGGGTCCTTCTTAATATGCTAACACATTTTTAAGTAGATGATCAGACCGTCAAACTGAACAACTTTCTCTATGGGACTAAAAACGAAACCGCGAATAAAAAATCTGCTGTTCCATACAAAACTGCAAACTTACTTGAGCCAAATGTATGGGACAGCAGATTTTTTTTTCGCAATTTAGATGTTGGTCCTATAGGTATAGAAAGTTATTCAGTTTCATGGTCTGATCAATGTTTTAAAAAAGTGCCAGCATATTAAGAAGGACCCTGTATATTTGGCTGAAGTAGGTTTGCAGTTTTGAATGGAACAGCAGATTTTTTTTTCACCGAAAGTTGTTCAGTTTGACGATCTAATCATCCTATATAGCACAAGAAAATTCCATCTTGAGTACGTACATTAAGCTCGTGCCAGTATAGACAGGAAGTTCATAACAAGCCGACAGGTTTCCGTAAGTTCGTTCTCAAGGGAAATCAAAGCTGCTGCCAGACGTTATTCTTTACAAAACCAATATACTGGAGCCCTGCTGCAGGTTTTAGCCAATTTGTAAATAAGTAAAGTTGCCAAACGTATCGACGATTTGGTTTCACGTTTATTTATATCTATATATTTATACATGTGTTTTAACCTTAAAACAATCACTTGAGATTATAAACTACTTACATTGGCAAAACTGCCACGTTAGACTTAATTAATACTACTGATCATTTTCCTTCGTATACTCTCCACATAACGAGACATTGGCTGAATTGTGATAACACATCTGATGCCACTAAACAAAAAAATTGAATTGAATTGAATTCAGCACAGTTGAAAAGTAATTGGATTGCAATGTGATTAGAACTGAAATTGGATTAAGATTGAACATGGACATTTAAAATTATCGCGACCGCCCTGCTGTAGGATTTAAATGTTAGGTTGTTATTAGGAGTTAGGATAAACAGTTAAACAAGTCCTCTGTAAAAAAGGTTACTATAAACTCGATGATTATTTGAATGACCAAAATGTCTGGTCTTGACAATGTTACTCTATGTAATTTAATATTGAATTTATGTAATTGTACTTTTTATATTTTGTTTTGTTTAAAAGAAGTGTGTTGTAGAGTTTCTGGCTGCATCTTCTCTACAACGGAACACCATCCGACGCGGTGGTAGATTCAAAAACATGACGTCAAAAAGTTATCTATGTGATATTATTTTGAAGAAACAATTTTGACTTTGACAGTTTGCATTACTTTAAGGGGTGGTTGTACCCATGACACTGAACAACTTTCCCGGGAGTTCGCTTGCCGCCATTATCATGTTCGGTGTTGTTGTATTTGTTATTCGTGAAAAATTTGTTTTAGTGATATTTGTGACATAATTTCGTGCGGATTGTGTTCCAAAAAGTTGCGTTAATCGACCAACATAACAGGAATCTCAAATACATACGAAGAAAGAACAAAAGTTTTGGTGCAAGTTTACTCTTACTGATGATTTTGGCGGCAACGCGCGAGCTTACAAAATCGACCACAATTTCATCCTCATCTTTCATCTATCATCCCATCATCATCAGGAGAGTTTTGCACGGGAATCGTGAAGAAAAGGACGGGCTTTGTTTCTTAATTTTCTAAATTAGTTTTTCGTGGCTATTATTTTGTTAATGTGGTGGATTGGTTTAATAATGTGCCATTATTAATGGAGAACAATATAGTAAAAGTGAGAAATAAAGAAGGCGCTCCCGTCTGATTCGGATTGATCCTTGCGTAAAACTCCCCTCAACATTGGAATGTGTGAACCACCCCCGCATTTCAAGAGTTAGGTATTAAGTACAAAGAAAAATATCACTAAAGACCAGGCTGTAAGGGCTAGTTCCCATTGCCTTTCCGAAAGGATAAACTATTTAAAAAAAAAAAAACAACTTTCCCTAAGAAACATACAGGGTCCTTCTTAATAAGCTGACACTTTTTTAAGGGGATGATGAGACCGTGAAACTGAACAACTTTCTCTATGGCACCAATATCGAAATCGCGAAAAAATCAACAACAAAACATCTGATTTTTTTTTCGTGATTTCGATGTTGGTGCCATAGTGAAAGTGGTTCAGTTTGACGGTCTGATCATCCCCTTAAAAAAGTGTCAGCATTTTAAAAATACCCTGTATAAGAAATTTGTAAATAAAAATTCGTCTTTTCATACAAACGTTCGAATACCTGATTGCGTTTAGTATGAAGAAGTAAAATTTTTTTTTATGCAAATTTCCTGTAGTTTTCTTAGGGAAAGTGATTCAGTATCATGGGTACAATCATCCCTTAAAGTAAACTGTTTACCTTAAAACCCTGTATTGTTCAGGGCCAACAATTTATGATCCATTACCTCTTTTGTTGCATTTATGTTCATTCAATATTTTTAGCACCAGCTTCTTAGATGAAATTTTAATCAATTAAGACGGTGTTACTGATTTTATTCGGTGCTAAGCTCACTTAATTACATACTTAGTCAAAATAAATTTGACTTTTTTAAAGATGGTTTAAAACTATTCCACCCCAGGAAATAATAATTGCTACCTATGCCGTAAAGATTGGAGTAATAATATCTTACATAAAACTAATCATCATCATCATCTCAGGCAATAAACAGCCACTGCTAGACATAGGCCTCCCCCAAGGATCCCCAAAACCACCGCCGCTGATAAGGAGATAATTCTGAGCATGCTCCATACAAACGAAATTTTGTGATATTTTCAATACTAACTAATTTAAGTTAATGAATTGTTTTCTGAAACAATCTATAATCTATGCTTGTATAGAGTCCGATTTTCGTTAAAATGTATAATTTTAAAGTTACAGTGCTTCAAAGATTTCCATACAAATCTTTAATTAAAATTATTATTAGATTATGCATTAAAACTGTATATTTTAACGAAAATCTGACTTAAGCATAAGAAGCATAGAGATTAGTTTTAGATTACTATTTGGTTTGATTGATTAATTGGTTAGTATTGAACATATCACCTGACTTCGTTTGTATGCAGCGCGCATTTACGCATTCGGAATAAATTTCTCTTAAACACAAATAAAATTAAATATTACTGTTAATAAAGCTACTGAAATCGATCCTATTTTCCTCATGTTTAATAGACAAACTCAAATCGTAAAATATTGAGCGACTTTATTGACTATTGTCAAATTTTTATATCGACAAGCGATAAAAATTATATGAATCGTAAAATGTTTTGCATTTTGTTTTCTGACCGACCGACCGACGTCGAAAATAAGCCACCGGAAATTATTTGTTCCCCATTTTCCGTAACTTCTGCAATAGCTTTTCATTTCTTTTCTTTTATATTTTGACCTTATTTCGCTAACGCCTCGGTCCTGAAGAAAAATAAAATACCAAAGTATTTAAAAATACTGATACTAACTTTGATTAAATCAAAAAGCGAATTTCAGGCGAAATAAAGGTACCAGGAATTGGTCTTCGTGTGCTTTTACTCGTTTTACAAATCATTCAAAAAGAAAAACACGGCATTACTTTTAACTCGTGTAAGTGCATGAAAAGCAGATCCATTGTTCGAGTACGTAATGCAAGAACGTTACCTGTCTTCCGCTATTTTAATTTAATCAAAGGATACTAAGCTTGGCTTGTACCAACAGGTGAAACGTATTAAGTAAAGGCTCTATCTCTCTCACTATCACTAATCATACTGATGACAATGACAGCATCATATTTTAGGTTGAATACTATTTGGATGTAACTAGATTCTGGAAATAATGCAAGTACTTATTAAATTTTAGTTCAAAGTTTGCACTGCACTCTTTTTATGTATCTGTTTATTATCAGCCCCCCCTAGACAAAGGGACATTCTATTGGCTTTGACGCTAGTAGAAAATGACAGAATGTATGATTTTGACATTGGCGATCGAAACATTTTGACGTTTGTTTTCGTCACCATACGTCAAGTCCATACATTTTTTATGCTTTCTACTGTCGTTAACCCTAATCGAAAGTACTTTGTCTAGGGGCCCTAGCACATGGCGCCTTATAAGGTCTGTCGCGCCGTTAATTTCACTCAGATGCACACGAAATGAAAGAGAACCAAGGCTCGACAATCTTATTTCACGGGGCAATGCTAGACCATCTGGTGAATGTTCCAAGTCATGCTGAGTGTGAAATGTGGTAGTAAATAAAATGACGTGTTGGCAGTCAATTAAAAAAAGGGGATGTATTTTTGAAAATGTTGTCTTTCCATTTTCGTCTTGAGACAAACTCCGAAAGCAAAGGTTCTTAAGGGTATATTACTGTTGGCGTGCTCCATACAAACGAAGTCTGGTGATATTTTCAATACTAACCGATTAAACTCAATGAAATTTTGCAGAAGCAATCTAGAAACAAATCTCTATTGCTTGTATCGTGTCAGATTTTCCTCAAAATGTACAGTTTTAAAGTTACAGTGCCTCAAAGATTTCCATACAAATCTTAAATTAATCCTAGCAAACTAAAACTATATATTACTACTATATTAACTATTACTATATTATTTACTTATTGAAACTGTATATTTTAACGAAAATCGGACACGATACAAGCATAGATATTTGTTCCTAGATTGTTTTTGCAAAATTTCATTTATTTTAATTGGTTAGTATTGAAAATTTCACCATACTTCGTTTGTACGCAACGCGCATTTACGCATTCGGAATAAACTTCTCTTAAAGCATGACGAACATCGTAAATAAGCCTTTTTCATAAGACGTTACTGTATTGTAGCCTACTAGGAAACAGGAAAAATTCAGGAAATTGTCGGAAGTACAAATGTATAATTATAATTCGTGTAACAGATATTATAATAACACAAATCCTTGTGACAAAGTGAACTCGCTAAGTAACTAAACCCTTTTAGTATTGGACCTTGGCTCTTAACTAAGTTCCTACTTAAGGGGACTTGTTTGAACTGAATTCCGTTCTGAGAGATTAGAGAAGATAAACTCTCTTGGAATTAAGAGCTTTGTATTTACTTAAGATTTAAAATAACTCTACTGTGGCTGTGTAAATTCAATTTTGACGAAGTGCTTGTTGCGTTTTGGAAATGTGTTTCATTTCGTAAATACAGATATGGGGAACTTGCACAGTTTTATAAATTTTTAGTGTATCATAAAGATTTAAGGCTTACATAAAAATACCAAAAACAAAAATGGTAAAATATGCACACATCATTTATTTATTGCAAATCAAAAGTTGACTTTTCAAATCCGCGCCAAAACGCTCAATGCCATGACGTGACGTCACTCCTTTTCATGACGCCTGAAGCTCATCTCAAATCATCCGCTGTATTATGTTGCGTACGTCAACATAATATAGGTATGTAGGTATCCTCATTTTAAAGTATATTTTCTACATTCTCTTCTGATATATGTGAACACATGTGTGGGTGAGTTATCATTACTTTTCCAGTTGATTTAAGAGCCAAGTAAAATACGTGGAATCGTATCAAACACACACAGCTTTAAATTCTCTCTATTTCTGCTTGGATGCATTTTGTTTCGAATGAAAATATCTGAAAGGCGATAGGATTATACTCCTCAGCACAAGTGCATCACGTACCCACAACTTTGTGAAGACGATTTATAAAGAAAAACCGGCAAAGGCGAGTCGGGACTCGGGCAATTAGTGTTCCGTACTAACAGTTTTTTTACATGGGTCGTAGGTATAACCAGTATAAAATGATACTTACTCTCAGTTTGTAAGCTCAGCCTCATAGTAACTGAAGATCAGTTTAAAATGTAGTTCGTTGGTAAAACCATTCAAGTTCGTTCCAACCTGATAATTTTCCCGCCATCTACACCTTATTTGTAATGTTCCTGATATTTTTCAGATTTTACATGCAGTTTCAAAGGAAATTAAAAAAAAAAAATTTAGATTCGTATTTATATCTTTATGATATCTTTCTGCCCCCAAAACTGCCCCTCAATATAAATTTAAAGCTTTTTTGGCTTTATGTATGTCATTGGACTATTAATTGCTATATCTGTACCAAATTTCACCTATCTGTGTCTTAATCCGGTCTCCGAGAAAAATGCCTGTGACAGACGGACGGACAGGCACAGAGGTGATTCCATTGGTGTTCCGTTTTTCCAATTTTGGTACGGAACACTAATAAGGTTTTATAACGTACATTGGGATTAAACGAGGGTGCATGTAGTTTCGCACTGTTGCGGTCAATTTCGGCTAAAGTTCCATTTTCGTCATTAACTGCCAGTTGCACGTACGTTAATTAAAGTTAATCCTCCATTAAATCTCTTGCTGTCACTTTCTGTCTTGTTGAAGTAGTAAAAGCTAGCAAGAGATTTAATGGAGGATTAACTTTAATTAACGTACGTGCAACTCTCTGAAGTCAGAGGACTTCAGATACCCCACCTCACCTCACACTTTCTGGGAGACTTGAGGAAAACCGGAGCGAGGGAATGCAGTCAGGCGCGTGCACCCGTTGGATTTGATTACATAAAATTGAGTCTTTTTAGTGCATAAAAAACGTTGAAAAGTAACACTAAATTCACATTTTCAGTAATTTTTAGCTCAAATACTAGTAACAGAACGAACAATAAAAAGTAACGAAATGTAGATGATGTTCATACGATGCGTGGTAAGTCAAACCTAAACATATGTCAAAGACAATTTGCACCAAGTGCGCATGTGCGAACGCCATCATGTCAAATCCAAAAGCTTGTTTGAAGTGCCAGACCACAGGTCAAGTATAACTTATTATTTTACAACAAAGCCATAAGCGCTGAGATGTAGTGTAGGGAGTGGAGCGGAAACGTGTTTTAATTTAAATCATCAAATTCGTTATTCTCATATTTCGGAATCCTTTACAGGGTGCAAGGAAAAGTGTCATTAACCTTTAAACTCTACCCATTAAACTGAACAACTGTTACTATGGGAGCAAACCTGTCTGAACAAAAACAAATTTGCTCATACATTTTAGTCGAGTAGGCAGTTTAGTATGGAACAACTGATTTTTTTTGCGGTGACAGGTTTGCTCCCATAGTGAGTGTTGTTCAGTTTGATGGGTAGAGTATGTGGTTTAAAGGTCAATGATATTTTCCTTACACCTGAATAAAAATAATTCATCATTAATTTCCAGCACAGAGAGTAACCTTGTCAAATAATTACACAATCAAACGCTAATCTGATTCGCATTTTGACGATAATGGGACTTTACCAGCCTGTTGTCCGGAAGAAACAAAAGATAATTATCTCATTGAAGAAAGGAAAGAACTTTGATCTCAATAAGGCCCGGAACTTATTGCCAGTTGTTTTGATTACGAGGAGTACTGTTGAAAGCAATGAATATCGGAATAATTTAATTTTACCGTGACGCTCCAGGCAGTACCGAAGTTACTTACACAAAATTTGTAATAATATTGTTAGTATTAACTCAGTATTTTTGTTTCTAACGCTCATAAAACGTTTTCTGAAACTAACTTTGTCTTTAGGTTATTATAATAATAAAGTTTTCTTCCCTAATAACAATGTTTAATAAACGTGATAGAAAAACAAAAATAATCTGACCGAACATTCTACAACGTGTAAATGAATAAGCGTAAAACCTCATACTCCCCTGGTTTTGAACAAAAGAATTAGATTGAAACAATAATTTCATTTTTTTGATAGTTAAAATTTAAAGTTATTCACATTTTAAGTTTTCAGGAAAAAATTATTTGTTATGATTTCAGCAATAAATGAAAGCGCTAACATGCTCATGGATCCATTTTAAGAATCTTATTTTTGTTAGTAAGTGTGGCTGTGCGGTGGTTTAACATCGAGTTCAGAATTTATTAATTTAACAAACAAATTATTTAATATTTAAAAAAAAAATCTATGTTGAAATCATGATAATTCGATTCTGCTCCTAAACAAACTATTTTCTAGTATTGCGTTTATTCATTAACACGTTGTATTATCTATTTAGTCTTTTAACACTATAATACTACTATTTGGAAGTTGTTTTCTAAATAAATCATATTAAACTGAATGTACAGAGAGTCTACTAGTTTATTAATCCTATATATTCAGGTGCCATCTCAGTCAGTTCATAGAACTAAAATCTAACATGGATTTTATATATGTACACATCTAGAAATAATAATAATAATAATTGTAAAGCAACATATTTTCAAATAAGGTGTATCTATCTGGGTTTATTAAGGGGATATAATTCGGAGCGCGCTCCATACAAACGTACTATGGCGATATTTTAAATACTAACCAATTAAAGTCAATGAAATTTTGCAGAAACAATCTAGAAACAGATCTCTATGCTTGTCTGGAGTCAGATTTTCGTTAAGTCGTTAAGTCGTTAAGGAGTCAGAATTCGCCTCCGCCTCCGCCTCCGCCTCCGCCTCCGCCTCCGCCTCCGCCTCCGCCTCCGCCTCCGCCTCCGCCTCCGCCTCCGCCTCCGCCTCCGCCTCCGCCTCCGCCTCCGCCTCCGCCTCCGCCTCCGCCTCCGCCTCCGCCTCCGCCTCCGCCTCCGCCTCCGCCTCCGCCTCCGCCTCCGCCTCCGCCTCCGCCTCCGCCTCCGCCTCCGCCTCCGCCTCCGCCTCCGCCTCCGCCTCCGCCTCCGCCTCCGCCTCCGCCTCCGCCTCCGCCTCCGCCTCCGCCTCCGCCTCCGCCTCCGCCTCCGCCTCCGCCTCCGCCTCCGCCTCCGCCTCCGCCTCCGCCTCCGCCTCCGCCTCCGCCTCCGCCTCCGCCTCCGCCTCCGCCTCCGCCTCCGCCTCCGCCTCCGCCTCCGCCTCCGCCTCCGCCTCCGCCTCCGCCTCCGCCTCCGCCTCCGCCTCCGCCTCCGCCTCCGCCTCCGCCTCCGCCTCCGCCTCCGCCTCCGCCTCCGCCTCCGCCTCCGCCTCCGCCTCCGCCTCCGCCTCCGCCTCCGCCTCCGCCTCCGCCTCCGCCTCCGCCTCCGCCTCCGCCTCCGCCTCCGCCTCCGCCTCCGCCTCCGCCTCCGCCTCCGCCTCCGCCTCCGCCTCCGCCTCCGCCTCCGCCTCCGCCTCCGCCTCCGCCTCCGCCTCCGCCTCCGCCTCCGCCTCCGCCTCCGCCTCCGCCTCCGCCTCCGCCTCCGCCTCCGCCTCCGCCTCCGCCTCCGCCTCCGCCTCCGCCTCCGCCTCCGCCTCCGCCTCCGCCTCCGCCTCCGCCTCCGCCTCCGCCTCCGCCTCCGCCTCCACAACATAATTAACTTACAAAAGAGTTTTGTTTTCTCCGGGACCTTTAGCGCGAGACCGTCTCACACTTGGCCGGTTTTTATTATTGGTGGTTATACTGTAGAGTTTGCTCTATAATCATACCAAGTTTAACGCTTGTATGTATGATCGTTCTTACGAAAGAGTGAGAAGAAAAAAACATTACTAATAAAAACTAGTATCCGCACTAAGCGCCTTTCTGATTCTTTTATAATGAGGAAGGAGCTTGAGGGAGGAGGCTTTTCCAAGGAGTGGAATGCCCTGCCTGCGTCAGTACTTCCGAGCGCTTACAACCCGAATTATTTTAAAGTGCGAGTGAATAGGCTTCTTCTGGGTTAGCTTGCTATATCTTCGACCCCATCTTTGTCCTAAGGACTGGATTGAGGTCACGAGCAAACACATTTTAATAAAAAAAAATAGTTTCTTGTATGAGGACACTGCATAATTTTTAACATTATTATTATTTTTACGCAAATCCGCCATGATAACAAAGTCTATGCAAATTTCGACTGACTAGGTATTACGGTTCGAAAGTTAAAGCCGGATGGACGGACGGACAACGTACGCTTAGTAATAGGGTCCCGTTTTCACCCTTTGGGTATGGACTCTAAAAACACTACATACAAACCTACCATTGACCAAGAAAGAAATTTACCTACCTACCCTAAAAGACCAAATTATATCAAGTTAGTAGGTATGTAATGCTGACACGATAAAAGAGTAGAGAAGTAGATACCCAAAGCAAAAAGTTGATTCAGTCCGGCGAAGTGCACGAACACTGGCACGAAGGCTGGAGTGACAGAGGCACAGAGGCGTGCCTAGCTGCATTAACTTGAGGAATTTCCCGCCAACTTCACCAAATTCACCTATATTACCACGGTTGTAAAACTGCGAGCAATAAAAAGAACTTTATTTTCCCGATCTTTGGGCCGTAAAAGTGTAAGCATCGCTTTACTATGTAATTCCCTTTTTAGGTTCATTCGTGTGACGTTTCCAGAAAGGGAATCCATGTCCGTAGGAAACGGTTTTGAGCGCGAGCGTTGCGTAAATTTTAAATTGGCTGTTGCTTTTACAGATTTTTTTTCTAGGTTACTCAAAAGGAAGTAAAATAAACGTATTTTTGCTATTTTGCTACACAAACTCTTGGGCCCTGAAAGCTAATAATAGAGTCGTGAACTCATGAATCTATGTTGGTACATCATTGTAAAAAGATACCCGCTAAGTTCATTTAAATCTGACAAAGATAATATTTCCCAGTAATTAAGCTGTGGTGGCCAAGAGGCAAGTAACCAGGAGGCGATGGTTCGATCCCCGTCCAGTCCGACTCGTACCAATGAGTTTTTCGGAATGTATGTACCATTTGTAACACCACACCACTGGCTTTTCGGTGAAGGAAAACATCGTGAGGAAACCTGCATGCTTCAATTTCGAGGCATGTATTGTACCCACTGTCCATTACAAGTGGCGACGGGCTTACTCCCCGTCAGACGGACAGAGTTTCGGTACTAGTGAAACGTGGATGTTCTGAGGTTTCAGAATATCTCTGACTGGGGTAGTCAGAGATATTTTCGGGGAATATAGTCGTCAGCATATGCATGCTAAATAGTTGCAAAAGACGTTTGTTACACCTACATGGTACATTTTAATGATAAGTACACATATTATTATTATATTAATTTTACATTATGTAATTAATTTATTACTAATTTAAAAAAAATCGTTATTTTTTGATTACAATTTAGTGGCAAGTATACAAATGATTGAGTCCCTGACTCCCTAAGTCGGAAAACCGTGTATTGGGAGACATGATATAGGAGGTCAGATGATAGGTACAGTATAATTGACACAATACGTAACTTTATCCTATTAATACCTACCCTCTTTACGGGGTGTCTATCCACACCGGAACTATTTCTGTGGCACCGAGGCGCTGAGCAACGAAAACTTTGCATTAATCTCAAAAGTAGTGGACGTAATTCATCTGAAATTACATTTTGGAACATATTATGCCGGGGTGGAACATAAATGTACCAAAATAAAATTAGACGATTGTATAAAATTTTGTTACGGCCCAATTCCCACTCATTTATTATCTACCTACCTCCAGTTACTGACTCATGGACCTACGTAAATTCTCTGAATTATTTTCCGGCACCTCACGACGAAGACGAAACCTCATCAAAAGTTATTACGAGACATTAATTTTGAACTCATTCTAGACCTTGTAAGATCTTAGCATAAAATAAAAATAAAGTTTCTCTGTAGAAGACACGTTAAGGGGGCACTGAGCCTATAATGCTGCCCTCAATCTAAAAACAAGAATTTCACATTGTAGTCACTGCTGATTTTCAATTTATCGGATCATTACGATCTATTTCAATATCCGCCAAAATTTGCCACTTCTGGCGGTTTTAAAGATAATAACTACGATACGTAATGTTTCGATATATAGAAAACAAAAAATGACTACCTACAAAGTGAGATTCTTGTTATTTAGAAAATAATGTTTTACAATTTGTGTAGAAATAAAAAATACGAGTGAGGGCAGCACTTTGAGTTCGGTACCGCCTTTAGCACCTGGTCCCTAATAGTCCAGATACTGTCATTAGATGGCATTCGTAAAATTAAGTCAGAATTAGCATAGTATAGCATATGCTTACGACTAAATACCCCGAGAGGGTAGTCACAGATATTTTGAAACCTCAGAACATCACTAGTAGTACCGAAACTCTATTCAGTGTGACGGGGAGTGAGCCCGTCGCAACCTGTAATGGACAGTGGGTACAATACATGCCTCGAAATTGAGGCATGCAGGTTTCCTCTCGATGTTTTTCCATGATGATGTAGCCAGTGGTGCTACAAATCGTACATTAATTCCGAAAAACTCATTGGAACGAGACGGCCTGGACGGGAATCGAACCATCGCCTCATGCACGACTGGCAAAGTTACTCGCCACGGCGAGTAACTTTCAACCACGGCTTGTAAGTCGGAATCAAACTTTTGATAATACAGGGTGTAAGAAAAACTATCATTAACCTTTTGACCACATATTTTACCCATCAAACTGAACATTTTTCACAATGGGAGCAAACCTGTGAGCGCAAAAAAAAAGTCTGCTGTTCCATCCTAAACTGCAATTCCTACTCGAGTCAAACGCTGACACGTTTACTCCCATAGTAAAAGTTATTCAGTTTGATGAATAGAGTATGTGTTTAAAGTTTAATGATACTTTCCTTACACTCTGTAACATGAAGGATAAAAATAATGAAAAGGAAAGCTGATTATGCGTTGGTCACATGGATAAAGTAGAAGGAGATTGACGAACGACATTTACAAGGAAAATGTAAATGGGAAAGACGAAGGGAGATGGCCCTGGCTTAAGTGTGCCGACCAAATCGGAATCATGCTTAAAAAACGTCCACAAGAACGTGTTTGACCCAAATTAATATAGGGTTCCGCAATCCAATAAAATATTTTTTCCGGAATTTTACAAAACGAACTTATTCTAGCTATGAGCAAAAATAGGAACGTAAATGGGTATGAGTAAAGGTATTGTCATTTTTTTAACAGTCGCGGCCACCAATCAAAGCATTATATAATTATAGTACTATAAAAAGCAAACATATCGTAATAAACACTTATGGCCTAGCTCGCATCGGAACTGAGATATTTGACTCTAAAGGTTCATGAAAAAGTAACCAAAGCCTTTAAGAATCAACTCATTTTCAATCGAAACATATTACCTACTCAGCAAAATATACCGTAAAGAAATACAGGAGAAAAAAAATAAGGCTGTCTTAGCGCTAAAAAGCGGTTTCTCCCATACAACCACCATACATGTTTTAATGAGAAGATAAAAACATCATTTGTTTCATGTAGGCAAATTTGAGGCAAATGCCCTATTTAGCAGTTGAATTCCAGGATCATTGACGCATTCAAATGAAATATGAGACTTAGCCCGACTTTAACCAACAAGTATTTAGACTTAAACGTATTTAGTGATAGTGTACGGTGTATTACCGTACAACGTTAGAAGATAATGGTTAATAAATGATAAAACCGAGTAAAGTCAATATAAAGGTTTAATAAGACAAAACTACGGCTAAAATGGTTATAAGAGCACACGCGGATTGAATGGTGACCGAACGTGAACTAAAGCTAATTACAATCAAAAGTGAAATAATGGGTAAACTGCTGACGGCGCGCGATGTATGTTGCTTACACCATACATGCTCCCAGGCAGAAGAAATGAAGATATGAGGGTGCTAGATGGTGGTGATACAAGGTGATAAAACAATATTTCTGGTGCAAGTACAAGATGAAAAAAACAATATTTTCTTATACTAAATTGATTAAATTCTACTGCGAGTCCGACTCATTATAGAAATGTTTGCGAAACACTGGTGAAGTTGCTTTATTTACGCACACACTTGTAAACTCAGGCACTGTTGCCTTTTTTACTCTAGCACTTAACACTTTTTCACGCACACTCTCACTACTGGTAGTACACTGATCACTTGAGGCCTTAGCACTCACACACTGATCATCACTAACACGATACACGACGCGTGGTGGCGCGAGCGGCGCGGGCATGGCGCCGGCGCTGAGCTGGTCGAGGACGGAGGGCGGCAGGCGGTTGCTTCCGCGACGAGCACGCAGGCGGCGTACTCCATATACAACTCCTACGGCTAACGCACTTATCACCAAAAGATACGTTACGGTGTAGTGGTGAATGTCATGGTTGGACACTGGTTCCGTCAGAATAGATTCGGATTTCATTTGCTTTATCTGCTCACCCAGATCCTTAAACTCTTTGTCGTGACCATTGATCCCGGACTCGATCTTGCTGATCGGTATGGATAAATTAATGATGTTGTTAATTGGTGGTATCTCGATTTTTGGTATATCTGCTTGTACCTTTATTTCGTTCGTCAATTGTTTATGTGAAAGTATCGTAATTTCCTCTCCCTTGATGATGCAACCTTCACCTAGAGTCACGATACCGACCTTGCTGAGTCGCTCGGCCGTCACCTGATACTCGCATATCACTCGTACGGAGCATTGACCGCAACAGAAGTACAAGTAAGTGTTTACCTTACTCAGCTGTATCCAAGCGTCTCGGCACATGACATTGTTAATCATGCAACTATGTGATACTGGATCCCTCAGACATAGACTTTCATCCGAGTTTCTATGAAATATAGGTTTCTGTAATTGACACAGTCGGATTTCCCCGTTGAATTGGTTGCATTCTTGCATGTCTGTATCTGTTAATGGTATGAATGAATCTTGTTTTAGGTTTATCGCTAAATAGTTAGAAATTGGTACTAGGGTGACCCTGGTTCTGTCCTTTTCCTGAGGTATTGGTATAATTTTATAAATTTCATATTTGTCTCTGCTTACTAGTGGAATTTTAATCTCGAAAATTAAATATTCAGTCATCATTCTCGCCTTTACCTTCAATAAATGGTAAATTTCTGGTAAATCTGCAAGTACGTTTTTAATTGGTAAAGAAAGCTCCTTAGATAACTGACCAGATATTATGTTCAATTCTGATATAAACTGTTCTGGTTTTAATAGATGTAGATTGAATTTTCCATAATATGTGTTGGTAATAGTGTCTAGTAAGGTATCCTGGATGCTTTTCAGGTTCATGAGTATGTTGTTGGCAATGATAGACGACAATGTGAACTCGCTTACTAGTTCGATGTGGTGCATCTCATCTTGGACAGCATTGGTAACTTTTTCCAAATTATTCAGGTGTTGGTTAAACGTTTTGTATTGCTTTGACATAACTTCTTCAACCCGTTTCAGTAAATTATATTCGGATTCTATCACGGAAGTCTGGTTTTTCCATAATAGTCCTAGATGTTTGGTGTTGGTTCTCATTTGGTCGATATCCTTACGGTATTGTTCGGCGAACTGCTCGTCGAGTACACCAAATAAGCTGTGCGCAATACTACCTACGGCATTGATAAGTCCCCGCCTGGCTCGCGGGCGGCGGCTCGGTAGGAACTGCTGACCGAGTAACATTGCGTTGTTGTAATCTAACTCTTTATAACCGTGTCGTAGTTGAAGTAGGATTAAATCATAATGTGTTTTTAATTTCGACTTTATGCAGATGTCTTCTAAGTGTTCTAAATATTTGGTTAATAATGAGTTCCCTTGCCAATAAGGATCTACATCATAGTACACTACTAGATTCCACTGGTCTCGGATAAGATGCATATTTGATAATTTGTCGAAATATAGACCTCTAGTGCTATTTAAGCTTGTTATGTTATATGAACACTGTATTGGTGAAATAATGCACATAAATAACATAAGCGCGACTGTTACGATGTTACATGACACCTTTTTCCTTGATATTGTTTCGTTTTTTGGTTTAGTTTCAGTTTCGTCCTGGTTTTGTTTGGTTATACTTTCTTGCTCTTGAATTGGTAGGACAGATATTTTTACGATCGGTCTTTTGAGGATTCCATTTTTGGTTTTTAGCGAAACGACTCGAACATATCCGTCTTTGCCCGGGTGGAGGTCAATTATTCTGCCTAAAGCCCATTTACCTGCTGGTAGGTTTGCATCGTGAATAAGCACAAGATCGTTGAGTTTGACATTGGTTTTTGGTTGTAGCCATTTGGTTCGCTCATTCAATTGTGTCAGGTACTCAGATCTCCATCGCTTCCAGATATCTTGGTATATTTTCTGGGTAAGCTGCCACCTCGTGCGTTCGTCCTTTTCGGTTTCGATAATGGTCAATATAGGTCCGCTTGCTAGGAAGTGTGAAGGAGTCAGATAATCTACGTCATCGGGATCTTCGCTAATAGCGCACAGTGGCCTCGTGTTCAGACAGCCTTCTAATTGTGCCAATAACGTAGAGTATTCTTCGAATGTGAGCTTTTGCTCTCCGACCACTCTTTTTAGGTGGTACTTTAAGCTTTTAACGGCCGCCTCCCAGAGTCCTCCTGCACTGGGCCACGACGGGGCGTTAAAATGCCATTCTATTTCCATCTCCGCGATGGATGTATTGAATTCATCGTCTAGAATTGATTTCAGGTCTATGAATTGGTTTTGGAGTGTTCTGTTGGCCTTCACGAAATTGGTCCCGTTGTCACTATACATGTGACGGGGAGTGCCTCGCCGAGCGGCCAGTCGTCGCAGTGCCGCGAGGAAGGATGATGCTGTAAGGTCTGAAACCAATTCCAGGTGCACGGCTTTGGTCACCATGCACACGAATACCGCAATATATCCTTTGGTTGATTTTATCCCTCGCCCCTTCGCTGACTTAACATCTACGAATCCCGTATAGTCAACCCCGGTATGATAGAAGCTTCGACTTGCATTTGTCCTTTCTCCAGGCAAATCTCCCATCAACTGGTCTTGTCTCCTGGGTTCGTGTCTCCTGCATTTGATACAGTTTCGCAGCCTCTTCTTAACAGCGTTGTTACCTCCTAAGATCCAATAATTTTGTCTAAGCCATGCGAGGGTCAGGCGAGGACCTCCGTGGAAGGTCATTTGGTGTCCTTGGTCAATAAGTAAGTTGGTGATAGTGTGGTTATGGGGAAAAATGAGAGGATGTTTCATATTTTCGTTGATAAGCGCATTGGTTATCCTCCCGCCGACTCTTAACAGTCCATCACTGTCAATATATGGTCGTAATTTCAACAAGCTACTTTTTGTGCTTACTTCTTTGGTTTTTATAAGCATAGAAATGTCATCGGGAAATGAGGATTGTTGTGAGTGTTTAATTAATATATTTTTAGCTTTTCTCAACTCAGGAACCGTTAGGAAAGTGGGTTTTTCCTGATCCCGTGACGCCATGCGTAGCATCCATGCAAGTACGCGCGTGGCGCGTGAGAAGCTACTATGTTTTGTAAGTAAACACTCGATGACGTCATTTTCGTATGGTTTTATAACAACGTTGGTTTGTTTTATTTTTCTGGTTTCTTCGTTGGTAGTGAATGATTTTGGTAGGTTTTTCCTTTGTTTACCATCGTAAGATTTCAACCACTCGGGTCCATGCCACCAGAGAGGGTGGTTTGTAAGTTGTTCCACAGCTATGCCCCGGCTAGCGCAGTCAGCGGGATTTTCTGATGACTTAACGTAATTCCAACAGCTTGATGGTATGATATCTGTCGCTTGCGTTACACGATTGCTTACAAACGTTTTCCATTTATTTGGATTCCCGTTGAGCCACCCTAGGACTGCTGTAGAGTCTGACCAGCCATACAATTCTATATTGTAATCAGATAGACATTCCTTTATGGTGTTCATTAATGTTGAGAGCAGCGTAGCCGCGCAAAGTTCTAATCTTGGTAATGATACTGTTTTCTTTGCAGGAACGAGACGTGATTTTGCTGCTATCAGAACAATCGATGGTGATTTGGTTTTTCTATTGACCTTACAGTACACGACGGACGCATAGGCCTTGGTTGATGCGTCACAAAATCCATGTAACTCGAGCGTGTCTGTCTCACTGCATTCGAGCCACCTCTGGACGCGGATTTTGTTGATATTTTGTAGATCCTCCTTGGATTGATCCCACTCGGTAGAGATGTCATCTGGTAACGTGTCATCCCATTGAAGGTCGAGAAGCCATACTCTTTGAAATAAAATTTTTAGTTTGGTAGTCACTGGACTCAGCCATCCTAGGGGGTCGAAGATCTTCGATATATCGGACAATAGGGACCGTTTGGTTGTTTTTGATGATGGTATGATTTTCAAGTCGAAAGAGAACTCATCCTGTTGTGGATTCCAGCGCAACCCCAATGTTTTGGTTGATTCATGGTGTTTGAAATCAAAGGTTTGTGTACTTGAATCTAGATGATTGTCTAACAACTCTGGTTTGTTCGAGTTCCACTTTCTCAAGTTGAAACCTCCTAGTTTTAATAAATTGTTTAACTCGGTTTTTAGCTGCATAGCTGCTTCAAGGTTATGGTGGCCATGGAGCAGGTCGTCCATGTAAAATTTGGATTCCAGGACCTTTGCAGCTTCCGGGTACGAGTGACGTTCATCATTGGCTAGGCGTTTGAGTGTCATCATTGCCAAAAATGGTGCGGAATTGGTGCCGTAAGTCACAGTCGTTAATTGGTATTCTTTTAATGGTTGGTTGACCTGGTCTCTCCAAATTATTTTTTGGAGGCATTGGTCTCTTTCATCTGTAAATATTTGGCGGAACATTTTTTCTACATCCGCGGTGAAAGCTATTTGATACTGGCGCCATTTGATAATAAGTGATAACAAATCCTGTTGTAAATTTGGTCCGCTATACATCAGGTCATTCAAACTATATCCACTTGAAGTTTTCGCTGATGCATTGTACACGACGCGCGTCGAAGTAGTCGTTGACTCCGCTCGTATTACACAATGGTGCGGCAGATAGCAACTGGGTGTTTGGTTACCGGTACATTCTCGCATGTGACCGAGGTTTTTATATTCATTTATAAAATCTCTATAATCTTTCGCAATTTTCTGGTTTTTGCATAATTTTCTCTCCAATTGTCTAAATTGGGCGATCGCTTTTGGTTTAGATTCCCCTAGTTTCTCTTCTATGTCTGGTTTTAATGGTAATCGTACAACATAGTGCCCGTCTGGTTGGCGTTTTGTTTCAGAGTTGTACTGTTGAATGCAAATTTGATCTTCCTTTGACATATTCCCTGTGGTTTCATCAATATCCTCAATATTCCAGAATCGTTGTATGTCCTCTAGGTTATTGAGAACGACGTTACAGTGGTAGGACTTGACGTTTCCGCACAGTATCCATCCGAGCTGAGTTTGCTGAGCTACTGGTTGAGATGAATCCTGACGGATGATGCCATGTAAGATAATAGAAGAATAAACGTCCGCGCCAAACAATATGTCCACGGAAGCGCTCTTATTAAAATCAGGATCGGCCAGCTGTATGGTTTTAAGATAAGGCCAATTTGGTTTCGAGAATGTTTGGTTTGGTAACTTGTTTATTAGTTTTTTCATAATAAACACATCCACGTTGAAAGTATAGTCATTATAAATTGATGACGCTGTAATGTCCAAAACACCTTTACAATTACTTTCCTTTGCTCCGACTCCGAAAATTACTCCTTGTCCCCTTTTCCTTTGCAGGCCTAATATTTGGGCGGCATTTTCGGTTATAAGGGACGTTTGCGACCCTTGGTCAATGAGGGCGCGCATGGTGTGGTATGATCCATCAGCTCCTAAAACATTTACCTTGGCTGTCGCTAAGAGAATTTCACATACGTTTTGGTACACGTGTGACACAGTTTTTGGTTGGTTATTTTCCGTGTCTTTAGCGTAAGCACTGTGGACGATAGTATTGTGCTTGTCGGAGCAAAAACGGCAAGTTTTTTCCGATATGCATTCTTTTTCTTGGTGATTGCACAAACAATTTTTACACAAATTTAATTTCGCAATCGATTTCCGTTGGTCCTCAGGTTTCATGTCACGGAAAGTTTTACATTGAAATATAGCGTGGTTATAATTACAAAGTAAACATTTTTGTGTGCCCGAGGAAAATGGTTTTAAATTGGTATGGTTTATGAATGGTTTTCCTTGAAAAGTTTTAGGGTTATTGTAGCTGGTTGATGGTTTGCCTGGTGGTTTTTTCTGATATTCTGAAGGGTGCGAAGTCTTCGACGATTCTGGTTTACGCCGAGAGGCCTCTAATGACGTGAATTTGGTTTCCAAAAATTCTAAGAAATCCCGTAGAGATGGCAACTCTCGTGGGTTTTCTACAGATCCTATGTAGTCATAATACGACTCTGCATCCAGTTTCTGTGAAAGTATGTGCACTATGAGCGGGTCCCAAGTAGAGGTATCCACGCCAAGATTTTTGATTCCGTTGAGACATTCGTTGGTGGTATCATGTAACTTTTTGATTTGCGAGGCTGACTGCTGTGGCATGGTAGGTATTGACAAAAGAATGTTGACATAAGAGCTGAATATGATTTTGGTGTTATTGTATCTTTGATTTAATATGTCCCAACATGCCTGGTAATTATCAGTGGTAATTTTTAAATGCTGTATCAACTTGTCAGCTTCCCCTCTCAGTTTGCTCTTTAAAAATTGCATTTTCTGAGCGCTTGACAATGATCTATTGGTGTGAATGGCCTCGTAGAATAGATCCTTGAACGAGATCCACTGGTGATAGTTGCCGCTGAACGTTGGTATGTCCATCTGCGGTGTAGACCTCTCCCTATGAGATGCATCCCACATTTTGCTATTCACTGCCTTTTTCATCTTGATGTAAATTTGTTCATTTTTACTGTACTCCTTCTCATACATCTGGTCTTCCTCGTCAAGCTCGCTGTCTAGCTCCCAATGTAAGTGATCTATTACAGACCACCTAGATTGGATGGTTTTGAGAGCATCCTCGAATTCCCATTTTTCAGACAAGTCTTCAAGGTTTATGGTAGAAATCATACGAGCAAATGCCTTAAAATTACTATTTTGTTTACGGAACATATCCTCTATTCTACTGGCACAGGCTTTGGTCCTGGTCTGAGGAATTTTCAGTTTAAGTGGTGATTTACGCTCGAATAGAGGACTTTCTGGTAATTCTTCGTGAGACGGAGTAGTAGTAGGCACCTTTAAGCTTGGTTTAGGTGTTATTCTTGGTTGGGGATCAATGGTCACGAATTGGTTAATGGTTTTCTTAACTAATGCATAGAATTCTTTCGTTTCCTCGAAATAATTATCAGAGAAATACGGATGGTCGCACTGCTCGTACTCAGCACATAGTTTGGTATGGTTGACTTGAAACTCTTGCATGTACGAATCTAACAAGTCGAGTCTCTTTTGGATGTAAGCTGGTGTCTTACGATCCGGTCCATCTTTCCTAAAGTTGATGAGGATGGTCTCAATAGCCCTCCTGATTTGGTTTTGGGTCTCCACTATGCCTTCCATGGTAGTAGGTAATCAAGAAGACAAATGGTAAGAAGAAAATGGAAAGATCTTACTTGGTTGGTGCTTGGTACTTGGCCTGAAGGTAGCTCTCCTTCAAAGCTGATGCTTGTTGCTGGTTAATGGTGTGGTAAGCTGGAGAACAATTTCTCCACAGTTCTGGTTACAACCGGAAACGGTTCACTGACACGTGCACTAAGTCTGGTTCGTCTTAACACACGCCGATAGTCACGCTTTTCCGGAAGCTCGAAGGACCATAAGATGTACGGTGTATTACCGTACAACGTTAGAAGATAATGGTTAATAAATGATAAAACCGAGTAAAGTCAATATAAAGGTTTAATAAGACAAAACTACGGCTAAAATGGTTATAAGAGCACACGCGGATTGAATGGTGACCGAACGTGAACTAAAGCTAATTACAATCAAAAGTGAAATAATGGGTAAACTGCTGACGGCGCGCGATGTATGTTGCTTACACCATACAGATAGTTCTGTCTTTCACACTGCTCATACAAATGACAGTGACGACGTGGTTTAAACATGTTTAAGCCTAAATACTTTTTGGTGCAAGCCAGCATTATGATACCTTTGCAGTTTTTCAATTATTGTTTCTTAGCTCTTGCCTGGAAACTATTATATTTCCTGGTATTTTCCATGGCTCTTACTAGCGATAAAACAGCGATGACGTATTATTGATTTCGGCAGAAGTAATGGTTTAAGTCCGTCCGTAAAAACAAATAAACCTAGATGAATTTTTATTTCATTTTTTGCTACTGAACCCTAAAAAAGCCAAGTTAAATGTACCTGAAATTGGGGATCATGAATGAATGGCTTATGAATCCAGAAATGGAATCCTTACAAGAACCTCGCCTCTTTCAAATTCGTACGTCATTTCAGAGTCTCTGAAAATGTTAAAGAGGTGGGACTCATGTTTAAGAGTTGAGTCCTTAGACTACTTATATGAGGACAAGTTACGCGTGTAATTCTACTAACAAACTTTTCTGCCACTTTTTGCGGGTGGCGAGGTAGCACGAGATACGCAACTTTGAATTTTATTCCTTTAGTTTAGATTCTAATTGTGAATGTTAAAAATGATGAAAAACAGTGTCGTGTTAACCCCAAACGTCATTCGTTAAGTTCGAAATTATTGTTCCGCAATTATAAACTGTCGCGTTTAGTGATAAGGTAAAAATTTTTATGTAAATGCGTAAGATCTTTTGATCTTGCACGTTCGCAGAGAGAAATACTAAGGCGAGGCGGGTCCGTATATAATTTGTCTAAGGTTGAGGCATACAAAATTGTGGCAATGTCAACAGTAAAACGGCATCATCATCATTTCAGACAAAAGTCCATCATTGCTAAATATGAAGGCTCTCAATGAATTCCACAACGTTCGATTTAGTCCAACTTGTATCCAACGTGTGTAGATAGGTGATTGATTATTTTTGTAGGAGTAGAAAATCAGACGCTAATACGGCAGCATTCCGCAGAGAGAAATACTAAGGCGAGGCGGGTCCGTATATAATTTGTCTAAGGTTGAGGCATACAAAATTGTGGCAATGTCAACAGTAAAACGGCATCATCATCATTTCAGACAAAAGTCCATCATTGCTAAATATGGAGGCTCTCAATGAATTCCACAACGTTCGATTTAGTCCAACTTGTATCCAACGTGTGTAGATAGGTGATTGATTATTTTTGTAGGAGTAGAAAATCAGACGCTAATACGGCAGCATTCCGAAGAAAAAAATCATTTAGAAAAATATCAGTTAAACATAGTAACAAAAACATTCAGATTTTTGAAGCCCTATCATATGATATTAAAAACCTTAATATATGATACTTTCCGTACTAGAATATTTTTTCAGGTTTTCAGCCAAAAAAAACCTAAACTTTTACAATTGTTTTCTCTTAAACCAAAGAAAATTGGCACTCGAGAGTTCTACTCTTGCATTTCTCACCTCCCTACCTACCTATACTCCATTCAAAATAGCAACGAAATTTTAAGGCTATTTCGCATTACAGAAACAGAGATTTGAAACACTTCCTCTCACTTATTCCTGGAACAGCTTTAGTAGCATCCAAGATTTCAATTACATTTGGTTATCAGAATTGGCCAGAAAACTAAAAAGGAATCGGAAAATCTCGTCGTCCTTATTTTGAATGAAGTATAGTTACCGTCGATTGTGGCCCAAAAAGAGGACGTACATTTTTCTGCTGCTCACTGTGCTGTCACTGTGCTACGTGTAAACCAATCTTCCTTAATTTGAAGAAATGACTGCAAGGTAAGGTAAGGTTATGCAAAATGACATCAGGGAAATTTGTAGTCCCGCGCATGTCTTTTATAAAGTAAACTTATCGAGAACGGGAGGAATACTGATGAGGTCAATTACGTCGCTCCGCAATAAAAAGGTAACTTCATTCAAATAAAACCGGTCAAGTGTGAGTCGGGCTACTCGCGCACCGAGGGTTCCGTACCGTAATAACAAAAACAAATAACAAATGTTTTTGTCCTGGTCCTTTAACACGAGACCGACTCACACTTGGCCGGTTTTTATTATTGATTGTTATACTGTAGATTTTCAATCGTAATACGGTTCAAAAGTTAAAGCCCTAAATAGGTAGTACGGACGGACGGGCGGACAACGAAGGCTTAGTAATAGAGTCCCGTTTTCACTTTTTGGGTACGGAACCCTAAAAAAGGCCCTTCTTCTTTCAAACCTAAAGGTTATATTATATGTCACGTCATCACATGCAAAATTATTAAATAGAGGAAAACGATTTCAAGGATAAAGAAATCTGAAGGGTACATTAGCCTAAATTCTGAATGAAATCGAATTGTATACGGTTATCTCGTTAAGCCAGTTCCAGACACAATACATACACAATATAATATGTCATCGGACACTGATTGGGGTCTGACTATAGATAAACCAAAATTTCCAGGAGTGCTATTTTTGAAAGTCAAATCATCAGTAGAAAGATGCATATCTCTATAGTAATTTTGACATTTTCAACTGCTGAGTTCAAAGTTTGAGTTTCAAAAATCGCACCCCAGGTCGTATAATTATTCCGAATGGCTTAGATTTTATTATGAAAGCTTTGCTCAACACTTACAATATTTCTTTGTGATTCTTTTATTTTCAACATCTTGCCTGGCGCTTATCTAACTTAGTTAAATATTTCAAAAGCCAGAGCGCATCGAAGAACTTCCCCTATAAACTCTCGGAAACTACTCTCATCGCGAGTCGAAAATAGTTAAGTATTCTTTGTGTGTTACCTATTCTTGACTTATGGTGTAATGGTGTAAATATTGCAGTGTGTGATTTTTGAAAGGGCAATGTTCAGCAGTTCTGTTCAGTGTACTGACTGACCAGACTCTTTAGTATGATATCTGTAAACGCGCGTGAGCGCGCGTCGCGTTTTCGCTGAATAGAAAAATTTTATAAATGAAAAGAGAAAACAAGCAATTTAATCATTAATCAGCTATACCAACTTTGTTTTTGCAAATATAATTGTGATTGTGATTGTTGAATGGTATAAATAAAAAAAATAAAAAATAAAAATAAGTAGGTATTGCAGGTTTGGTACAAACCAGTTTTGTAATTTTTCTTTGTTTCCGTTTTTTCGAAATTGTTGTTGTCGAAACTCGCGGGCAAGGAGTCAGCGCCATCTATAAGACGGGATTTTGAGCTTATTTCTGTATACGTCACTTAGTATGGAGTATAGCACTCTTCGTGTATTTTACTCTATGGTTGAGGTAAACTATGAAGAACACAGCAAACCTTCCAAAAAAGTAATATTTGAAATCATCGCAAGGTATTTAGAGAACTTAGTTAAGAATTTGAGGATTTTGTACAAATCACATCCATACATACAGGGTATAAGGGACAGCCTTCCGCAAACTGAAACGGTGAACTCAGACCATCAAACTGAACAACTTTAACTATGGAGCCTACCTCCGGTAACGCGAAAAAAAATTAGCTGTCCCATACATTTGAGTCAGGTAGGTACAGCAGTTTTGTATGGGACAGCTGATTTTTTTCGCGTTTCCGAAGGTATGCTCCATAGTGAAAGTTGTTCGGTTTAATACTCTGAGTTCACTGTTTCAGTTTCCGGAGGGCTGTCCCTTACATCCTGTATACAGGATGGAATGACGTGTTAAGTGGCTAGCCTCTCGCCCACGTAAACACTGCATAAGAAACCTTTAATCCCTTAATAGCCTCGTATGACACCAACGGGAATAATTGGAGTGGTCCATTCTAAGCCGGAACTACTGCATAACATAAATATTGTAAAAATATGAGCGAGGGAAATAGATCAGAATATATTCGCAGTGCGCCAAACGACGGTTTTTACTACCACCAAATACAGTAAACTCTCCAGCGTACTATTCTCAGTTCCGAAAAGAACAATTAAAACTGACTGGAAATTCATTTAAAAGTCAGAAACGGATAATAATAATTGCTGTTGAAGACACTTGAAGCAAAACTCGTTAAAATCTAGTGCTCTCGGCGTCGCTGGTGCCGGCGACCGGGGGCGGGCGGAAGGTAAACGAATCAAATCAAATCAATTTTCAAGAAAAAGGCACTGAATTCGGCTGAAGTTGCACGAGGGTTTGTAACGTAGTAAACTATCGTATTTAGTTTTAAAAAAATACGTACATAAACTCACGACCGTCGTCCCTTTCGGGGTGATCAGAAACATTGCTGAAACTACAAACTTTCTGTTTAAGAAATATTAAAAACAAGTACTCACATAACGACTATACAGGGTGTAAGGAAAAGTATCATTACTCTTTAAACCACATACTCTACCCATCAAACTGAACAACTTTTACTATGGGAGCAAACCAGGGAGTTTGAATCGAGTAGGAGTAGGTATTGCAGTTTAGTATGGGACAGCTGATATTTTTTTTGTTCTGACAGGTTTGCTCCTATTGTACAAGCTGTTCAGTTTGATGGGTAGAGTTTGTGGTTTAAAGGTTAAAAACGATACTTTTCCTTACACACTGTATACTGTATTAAATTTTTGCTAAGAATGATTGACGTCATGAACAATTAAAAGCTCTCGTAAAGCTTAAAAAAAGGTTAGGTATACATGGTGTTGTTAGGGTAAACAGTTGCATTACTGTGATGGGTGATTATACCCATAATACTGAACAACATCCCCAACGAAAAATAAGGGAAATTCGAAAAAAAAACGACTTTTCATACAAGCTGTTCTGTTCGATCAGCTGTTTGCATTTAGTATAGGAAGACTTTAATTCTTTTGCGAATTTCCTATAGGTTTCGTAGGGAAAGTTGTTCAGTATCATGAGTACAATGACCCCTTAAAGTAATGCAACTGTTTATCCAAACAGTTGTATATAAGTTTTTCGAAACCATCAAACTGAACAACTTTCTACATGGGACTAGCGTCGAAATCGCGAGAAAAAAATCTGTTGTCGCACACATTTGGGAAGAATAGGTTTGATGTTTTGTATAGAACCACATATTTTTTATCGAGATTTCGACGTTAGTCAGATAGAGAAAGTTGTTTGGCTTCATGGTCTGATCATGCCCTTTAAAAACCGCCAGCATATTAAGAAGGACCCTAAATATATAGGTCCGTTGAGGTCTCTCCACGCTTTCGATCGATACTGTTCTGGTTCGATTCCAAACGCAATAAGATACAAATGTATACATGGTGTAAAAGGGGTGCTTTAGACTATCAAACTGATGATTCACACCCCTTTAAGTATACAAGGCATTTAAGTTTACACCCTGTATTATGTAATTACTTTATTTCTTACTGATATGTGCTTTGTAGTCTTTGTAAGCTACTGTCAAATGGTGAGGCGAACTACAAACTAGCAGCTGTAGTAAGGTTCACATTCAGGATTTTCTGCAGAGCCAGCGTAGACCAATTTGGAGACCTGGGCACTTTAAGATAAATGTGGCCCCTTAGACAGACGGTGACAACAGGCAACAACAGGAAATACAACTGAACAGGAGTAGGAAATATGGGGCTCCATGAATCGCGGGGCCCTAGGCAATTGCCCAGGGTGCCCAAGGGTGCCCTTGGTTTCGTGTCATGAGAAATTCACTAGGAGATGTGAATTTGGAACTGTAAGTAGGTCAAAGTCAACAGTCAAAGTCAACATAATTTATTAAATATAGGAGAAGCTTGAAGCACACTTATTAAACGTCAAATCTTTTATAAAGCTACCACCGCGTCGGAACGTGTTGTCGCTGTAGAGAAGATGCGGCCAGAAACTCTACCAGAACACTACTTAATAACTATTACGATATAAATTCTTAAACTAAAGTTATGTATAAAATAATAATAGGTAATTTGTGCTTTTTTACTTAGCCTGTTCAGTGTCCTGCCGCTCTTTAAAGGCGTCCCCTTTCATTTTCCAATCCTCCTTTTTGTATGAAACTATTGACCAACTCTCCAGGAAGGCCAACTTGGGTCTTATTGTTTACCTACCCTAGATATATTATATACAACTCAACGTAACTATGCGATTATATCGGTATCAATGCTTCTTAATATTTAATTAATCAATTTCAGACAATAGATATGATGATCGTAGAAACACAATATTACACAATATTAAAATTTATATTCCATTATATAAACGGAAGCGTACACAATACGCCTACAGGTTGTGTTTATTACCCGACTGCGCCAGAAGGAGGGTTATGTTTTTTTATATCTTATTTAAACGAAGAAAAGAACAAAAGCTAATGAGATTGTTGTTTTTCAGAGACAAGACAGCTTATTTATCATAGAACCTTGTTGCCGAATTTCAATGCCCATTGAAGAGTAGATCAAAGTGGAAATATTCAGGTAAGTCTGAATCACTATGCGTATCGCGTCCCGACAGGGCTAAGGTATCGAGGAATCGCCACCTAGCGAAGCCAAGCTCCAAAACTTTTGATTTACGACCTTATTTTTATCCCGAAATCGATGGGACTGTATAAATAATGAGAACCTGTTTGTGTCTGCTGGAAAACATCGCGGAGGGAATATTTTATATATTGCAAGTTGTAGAATAATTTCAAAACACAAAATTATAATGATAATCCTTGTAAGAACCCTAACAAGTTAAAGCAATGTTGTGCAGTTTTCAGTCAAATTGAAGATTGAAAAACCGGCCAAGTGCGTGTCGGGCCACGCGCAGGGTAGGGTTCCGTAGTTGCCCGTCACAATATACGGACGGAGAAGGGGGCTTTTTGTTAAAGTTAAGACCTATCCAACGATACCCCACACCAGGACATAGATGAGAAAAAAATTTGCATCTCCACTTTTCGTGTAGGGGAGGTACCCTAAAAAAAATATTTTTCAAGATTTTATTTTACCACTTTGTCGGTGTGATAAATATGTATACACATGTCAAATTACAGCTTTCTTGTACTACGCGTCTCTATAATGCTGTCACTGAGCAGTGTGAGAGACAGAGATCATTAAATACGTTTAAGAGGATATAATTCGGAGCGTGCTCCATACAAACGTACTATGGTGATATTTTCAACACTAACCGATTAAACTCAATGACATTTTTCAGAATCAATCTAAAAACAAATTTCTATGCTTGTATAGAGTCAGAATTCGTTAAAATGTATAGTTTTAAAGTTATAGTGCCTCAAAGATTTCCATACAAATCGTAAATTAATCCTAGCATTGAAACTGTATATTTTAACGAAAATCTTACTCCATACAAGCATAGACATTTGTTTCAAGATTGTTTCAGCAAAATTTCATTGACTTTCATTGGTTAGTATTGAAAATATCACCATAGTACGTTTGTAAGGATCGCGCTCCGAATTATATCCCCTTAAGCCTAAAAAACACTTTTTGGTGCAAGTCAGCTTTAGAATATGACATAAACAGAAGGTATATTCGTTTATTTAATTAATCGAAGTATATTCCAGTTTTTACGGTCTTCCTACTACGTATCTGATTATACAAAACTATAAATCTTCGAGTAGATACTGAATATTTCGCCACTAAGGTTTCATGGTAGCTCGAACTAAACACATCTTTACGTAGACCCGTAATTAAATTCTCCAATTTGAAAGTTAAATAACTTTAGTTGGTGTATACATTTCTCTCTTGATTTTACTCCGATTTCTTTTGAAGATACAGCTAGAAAAACTCACAGAAATATTCCTGCATTGCCGCCAGACTGATAATGCTATGGAGACAAATAAAATAAAAACTCAACAGTCGCAATGTCCAACCACAAAGAAAAAGCGTTCCCTGCACTTTCCGGCTTTACTATCCAAATGAGTTTCTCGTACATCCTATAAGTCTGGAAAAGAATGCGGTGAAAAAGTCCGGCATTCGGAGTCGAGTAAAGCCTCTTTGTCTCTCCCATTTGGCTTCGACACATGTGTTTTATTTGGTCCTTATTCCTGACGGTTCGGGCTTGGTCCGGGCACAGCGTCCGGACAGAGGGCGGGCGATAACGGGGGATTTACTGTCGTGTTGATTCATTATTAGGCCACAGGCTAAAGTCATTAAGTTCGTCCTCGGGGAAACTTATTTGATCTTTTTACTAAGCTAAGCTGCTTTATTACTGTGCTGAAATAAGAATTATGTTATGATTTTGCTCATAATGACCTGCTGATTATTTATAACGGAAGCAAAACGGGGCTCGTCTGGGATTTGAACCCTGGTCCATTTACACTCACTTACGTCACTCGACCATAGCTACCGAGATAAGTACCTAAAACTTTGCGCATCGTAAGCAATACAACCTGCTTTCTTTACATAGTCTCCCTTTCATTATTTCACGTACTGGCAGCGTGACATTGCTAGGGTTTTCAAGTCGCGCATTGACTACTCACAAAATGGCGACAAGTCTAATGAGATTTGACCAACTAACCTATTGCCATTCACCACTCGGTGGGGATCGGCCGTCAAGCGTACTTGAGCTGTGGAGTGAGACAGGCCTGGCAATGCACTTGCTTGATTTGTGCCACTCGCTCCAGTCGGTCACATCTGTGGCAAGCTTACCGTCCGATAGTAGGTAAGATTTATTGGTTTCAAAAGAAGTGATGTATCTGTTACGAGGTAACTAGAAATCTGTGCCCAAAGCTAGTATATTTATACCACTAGGCCGACGGACCGCACAACAGAACACTTGTGTTGAATATCCTGTACTAGTTAGTACTAGCAGTGATTGCAGAAAGCAAAACAGGGCTCGTCCGGGATTTGAACCCGGGACCACTCACACCCAAAGCGAGTATCATACCACTAGACCAACGGGCCGCACGACAGAACACTTGTGTAGACTATCTATACATTAGTACTAGCACTGATTGCAGAAAGCAAAACAGGGCTCGTCCGGGATTTGAACCCGGGACCACTCACACCCAAAGCGAGTATCATACCACTAGACCAACGGGCCGCACGACAGAACACTTGTGTAGACTATCTATACATTAGTACTAGCACTGATTGCAGAAAGCAAAACAGGGCTCGTCCGGGATTTGAACCCGGGACCACTCACACCCAAAGCGAGTATCATACCACTAGACCAACGGGCCGCATGACAATCTTCTTCAAAGGAATAACTCTATTTCGTTTTAATATTTGCTGTTGAAACTATCAGCTGTATAAACAAACTACAAATAAAATATCTAGGGACCTTGCACAGAACACAAAAATACGTAATATCACATAAATATAAATTGTTTCATTTGTATAAATGTGTACTTTACTCTTTGTTTTATATGTATCCAGCATTTATTTGCAGTTTCTTTTATTTGTCTTAAACCTTCGTGGGCATACACACAATAATCCACCAATGTTTCATCGAAATCGGACGATCGGTATGGGAACGCGTAAGGCGCAAACAGACAGCGTTACAATATAATCAGGGTACTTCAGACCATCAAACTGAACAACTTTCAGTATGGAGTGAACTTCGAAATGGAGAAAACTATTTTGGCTCTTCCTGAAAGTTTTCGGCGTTGGGTGTTTTTTTTAAATTTGTAATTTAATGTTATTTCATAATTTTTAAAGTTGCATGAAAACAGCTGAATTGATTTTAATAGCTAAGAACCACCACAAGAAAACTTGCTTTCACGTAAAAAAACGCATCAATATCGGTCCATCCGTTCGAGAGCTACGATGCCACATACATTTGCGCCAAACTTACAACACCACTCTTTTTGCGTCGGGGGTTAAAAAACACAAATGAAATTAAATTCCATAACTAACGTAACTAATAAAAACAGGAAAATAAACATAGAGTAACTCTGTTATCATAGTACAATATAGACTACATAATTTTCCCAGAAAACATGTTAATATCCCAAAACTACAAAAGGAAAGCTTAACTCACGAGCTCTAATATAAGCAACTAACTTAACAGGTTTGTTACTTTACTATAATACAACTTGCAAGTCTCGCCGAGTTCCTAGAACAAGACAAAGACGATGTTATTACATAAATAATAAGAAACTGCAAATGCATTTTGAAACTATGTAAGTTCACTACATGAAGAACCAAATAAGGACACAGTATATACAAAGACAGTATTCCGACTTCACACAAGCGCCTGAATCGACGCACGCAATCGACACAGACGAGCGCCACGTACGCTTGGTATGACCACAGTATAAGAAAGAGTATCTAGTAGGTACTACATACAGTATGGACACTCCTTGCCTCCCACCAACTTTTACCTCACCCCCTCTGGTTGAATCGTGGTTACCTCTAGCCTAGATTGACGCCATAATTGACACGCTAGAATTTATGTTTTCGAAAAAAAGAGAATATAATCTCAGGAAGAAAAAAATATTTTTGAATAGACGGGTTTCAATGTGTTTTATTTACGAAAAAGTCAACAATAAATGAAAAATGTTCCTTTTCTGTCTAGGCATTTAGTGAAAATAATATTAGGTGAGTGCCCTAATATTTCAGTTTATGCTGTCGCCACGCGCGCCATCTACCCGCTATAAATTGCACCACACGCAATCATAGTTCTTGCAGCCATAGGCTCAATTTTTCATGTTGTAACGTCATCTTTTCATTTTCTGTCCTTTGTAGGCAGTCTTTGGGCAGTTTGGTATGACCTCGTTAGGCAGTACCGAGTAGTGTATATTTTCTTTGACCGAGTGTCACGCGCCCCGCATGCACAATTGCTGCGTACTAAAGTAGAAGATAGTTAATTGATAGTTTAACTCTACATACCTAATTACTGATATAATACGGTGCCCTCAAGATTTTAAAACTAGTATCTGACTGACAATTCCCGGATTTTATATGAAACGGACTCAAAATACGCGAATCACAACTCACAAAATTACACTCGCTTGGCTTCACCCTAAAACCCTACAGTGGCAACCATAGCGCGCTGACCGAGAGAGTAGGTATTAATTTCAAGGAAACGACCTATTTTTTTTATATTACTGTTTCCTTATCTCTACTATTTGTACTAAGGATCTCATGAAGCATTCGTTTGCCTCGCTTCGATTGCTTTCGGCAAAGACGCTCATGACTACTTTTCGAAGATTAATGATTCAGTACTCTTAACTAATCTCAACTTTGCTGCCACATTCGACCCGATTGCAAGTTTAAATTGATGTTTTCTAAGTGCATGTAAAGGTACTGCCAACTTAGTACTTTGGCGCCAGATCATATCCTTTTTTCAGCTAAAAGCGCGATTTTAAAACTGGGCGCCCATAGCCATTTGAAGATAATGAATTGGGTTATAATGAAATGAGAAATTGTAGATGATTGATTAATTTGTTTTCGACATTTCGATTAAATTGGCTGTCAGCCTTCGATCGTTAATGTATTAAGTCGTCGAAGATAAAATGATCATTACTTTATTTATGATCGATGCTGTCAGCCTAAAATTCTCTTGTTTTTTTTAACGTAGTTAGCGCTTAAAAGCCCTGCCAATTTTATCTAGTAGAGTTGGAAACACTGGCATGCAAACGAGTTAACTACATTTAAATTCATTTATTCGCTTGAACTTTTTAGAAGCACTTAAAAATGTCTAAAGGAGAGCCCGAAAAGCATGGAGAAAAAATCTGCTAGAATTTTGTTACTACTCGTAAGTATACATTAGGATAAACAGCAATACCGTTAGTATTTTTTCTTGTACAAAATTCATTTATTCAACAAGTTTTCAGGAAATAATAAAAAAAATATTGTTCTCTATTATAGACTAAGACCACACAGCATGTTTTCTCCAGTATTTGTTTAGGCAATGATACATAATACCAGCGGAAATGTCATAAATACTTACGGATCCTATAAAAATAGGGCTGCTACTCTGAAGCCCGTCGTAACCCTTTTATATAGCCGATTTCAAAAATTGTTCATGTTGTACTATTTTATAATTTAATTAAACCTTCCCAGAAAAGAGGAGATTTCATATGTGACAGAATCATAAAAATCTGTCCAATAGTGTTCGAGTAAACCTTCCACGGTACGGCTAATACATGTGTAGCTTCAATTTAGGACACAATTTATTGCCTAAACAAATGAGGGTATAGAAAATCAACGGGAACAACATTTTTGCTTTCGGCTGCCAGGGAGTTGCGATAGGCTTTAACGTGGAAACCCTATTTTTAGGACTCTTAAACTATGACCTTTCCACTGAAATACGACTTTCGCGTTGGATCTTCGAATATTAAACGGCAACATTTTATAATTAATAATGATTATCACTCTAGATTAGAATCACAAAAACTGTCCCAGAAACTCATTTAACATTAATTCGCTCAATTAAAGTTCGCAAAAAAATTACAAACACAAAGTGAGCTATTTTCAAACTGAAGCTACAGTTAAACGAACATGAGCACGAAATCGATTTAACTCAATTAAGAGAGTCAAGAAAAAATATCCCAAGAAACTCGTGTTAAAATTGATCTTCGTAACTTTTAATTGAATCTTTGTAGAGGACATCCCTGAAATAGAGGACAATTTACACAGAGATTGGTGGACAGTGAAGAACCGATATGTCAATCCTTATCGATAAAATCGATAGCTATATTTTAAGTAGTAGTATCAAATTTCTTTCCGTAGGTAGCCCAAATCAATGGGCACCAATACCAGAAGTAGTAATTTTAAAAGTCACACGTTCAAATCAGCAGTCGGCGGCGATTATGCATCATTCGATCGTGATTTCGTACGAGATTCGAAAATAGCTCTCCTTAATTAATATTGGTACATTCGATAGATGTTATTGTTACCAATAATTGAGCGATATTACAAGTATACTGCCCTGATATGAAAGAAGGCGGCTAATTGCTAAGAGATCTCATATATCACTCACCGTCTTTTACCGCGTGATGAATACATATCCTTTTAAATTTAGCACAAAAACAATAATTTTCATTGAAATTGGCTGCGTCAGTTTTCCGAGTTTGTGTATGAAAAGTATTATAAAATGTATAATTCATTGTTTCATTATTTCAGTTATTTTGTTAGAGTTGGGCTTATCGATAACGTATTATCGATAGAGCCAGCTGTCAATTCAACGCTAAAGTAAGTTATCGGGGCCTATCGTAGTTAGTAGGTAGATAACTTTGTTACGCTTCCATCCATCCATCCAATGACATTCTATACACAAGGACAAGCGCGCTGTTAACGGGACCGCAAAACTGTGCTTAATTGTTTTACATAACTGCTTAGTGACCGAAGACATTTGAAAGAACAGGGATGCAATCGCGGTAAATATTCGGTGATTGAGATGTGATTGGACTACGTACGAACCATAACTTTTGACACATTTAGTATTGCGCTAATCGCGGCTCTTGACAGTCGTTAGATCCGTTTTGACAGATCGCTCGTTAGAGACGTTAAGGGCTGTCAGTTCCATAGAGTTTAGCGGAATTCAGCACAGTTGAATAGTAATTGGATTGCAATGTGATTAGAACTGAAATTGGATAAGAATAAAACTTCAGTGTTTTAACTTAGCGCGATCGGGGGGCTGGAATTGTGCGGAATGTCAGCGGCAATGTATGACAGCCAAGCACAACTGAAGCATAGGTACTACGGTGACATTCGACTTAAAGACATATGCCATTTTTGGGTTATGTTATTGTATGACGTCGTGAGTCCATGTGTATAGAATGTCATTGCATCCATCATTATAACGATAATACACAAAGTTAATAAAATTACACGGGCTGATTCCGAACAGTATAAAAATCTTATATTATTTAGACGGTTCGTCGGCGTCGAAAAAGACCCATAAAATGATAAGAGATAACCTGGATGCCTTCTTGGAGAGTTTGTTAAGGTTTACAAATAACAGAGAAGATGTGGGAAAGAAAACGGAGGCATTTGTCCATCAGTGGGATTCTGAGACGACTAATTAAATTCGAACATAGACACATATATATACCTATGGTACGAGATCCGACCCCATATTATGCACCTATTTGTTTGGTGAACGAAATGTGGTTTAAGTGAATGTTTGTACAGAGGTTCATACAACGGCAACGGTTCAAAACTAGGGTTGCCACCTCTCAGTCCTGGCAACCCTAGAATTGCGGCAGATTGAGAGTTGGCAACCCTAGTTTTACCAGTTCTTTACATCGGTCTCCTTCAGATGGCTTTATTATTATGATTATTACCTAACCTCTCTGTGTCTTATCCACTGCAGGACATAAAGCTTGAACATGCCATGAGAGGCTCAAAGAAGATGAATAACATATGGGGTCTTACCTATTTTATATCTATATAAAATGAAATCTCATAACCAGAATAAAACTAAATCATTTTACAACTTTGAAGTTTCAAATTTATGTGAATAGAACTGCATTCACATGTACCATCCGGGAACTAATGCATGGCACGGGTAATAAACGCGGTGCTCTAACAAAAAGTTGCAACTTCCGGTGCCCCGGCGCATGCGCCACCGGAAGGAAGTCCCTGTCCGAACCGCCAGATTTACGATGAGACTTCCTAACATTGCGAACTGTTTTATCCCTTTTACCTCTTTAGTGTTTTACATTTTTGTATCTCGCTTGCACTTAAATGTATGATAGATTGCTGTGAATTTATTAGAATACATACAAACATTACGTAATCTCGCATACATACCTAAAACGCGACCATATTTCCTTTCTGGGTAGCCAGTAAAATTACTACAACTGCCAACTTTATTGCAGACAGTTGTAGCACAGCTCATCATCATCAGCCTCTTTACGTCACACTGCAGGCTCAGGGAGGACAGCAAGGCTCACGTTTCAAGATGGAATGAAGAATTTTATATCCAATCCACCAGTCTGCGTATAGAACCGTATTTCGATACCATAAGCTGTCACTGGGTTATTGTCTATTACTATACAGGGTGTAAGGAAAAGTATAATTAACCTTTAAATCACTTACTCTACCCATCAAACTGAACAACTTTTATTATGGGAGCAAACCTGTCAGAACAAAAAAAATGTTGATTCAGTTTGATGGGTAGAATATGTGGTTGAAAGGTTAATGATACACTCTGTATACAGGGTCCAACTTAATATGCTGACAGTTTTTTAAGAGGATAATCAGACCATCAAACTAAACAACTTTCTCTATGGGACCAATGTCGAAATGGCGAAAAAAAAATCCGCAGTCCCATACAATTGGGTCGAGTAAGATTTCAGTTTACTATGGAACAGCAAATTTTTTTTCGCGATTTCGACTTTGGTCCCATAGAGAAAATTCTTCAGTTTGATGGTCTGATCATCCCCTTAAAAAAGTATCAGCATATTAAGAAGGACCCTATAGAACTATTATTACCTATTCTACGATATTAGATAAGAATGAGTCCCATACATTTAATCTGGATATGTATGTTTGCAGTTTCGTATGAAACAGCAGATTTTTTTTCGGTTTCGATTTTAGTCTTTTAAAGATAATTTTTTATTTTGATGATTTTATCATCTCCTTAAGATAGCGACAGCATATCAAGAAGGACCCTATACGGCAAGCTCGTATCCATGAAAGGGAGGGATAGGTGGCATCCCCCTCCCCCCTCCTTTTTTAATGAATTTCTATAATCTATCAGAGCTACAGAATACCTACGATCAAGTGATTCAATGCCCTATCTATGTGAATTGTACCCGCATCAGTCAGTGGGTCTACGAGAAATAAGTCTCCCTCGTGGACCCACCAGTGGGGCAAATTAGTGGGTCTACGAGAAAACAGCGACATAACATACTCTTTGCAGAACTACAGTACAGAGTGCCGAACACAGAATTAGATTTAATTATAGACCAGTGAAACTGACCTATTTATTTTATGAAGGAATATTAAGGGCCTATGTCGAAAAATAATTGAAGCGAAATGGGCGTGGCTTAGCGCAGCAAGCGCCTCGCGCCCCGCTACCGAACATCGTCGCGCACTAGCCCGCGAAAATCAAATCACTCAAAATGCGTAGAAGACGCTTCGCTGTTAATATATTATTAGTACCTTTTGTCGTATAAAAAAACACAATATATTATAATTAAGTATCGTTCTATTTATCCTCCTTGATCAATTATTAATTTGTTACAGGATCAATTACGGACAACCAATTTATAGATAGAAACAATACCTAACTAAAGATACTCTTTAATTGATTTCATTTAAAAAACTTAAAACTCATTAATATCATACCGTAAATCACTGTACCTATCTAGAAGGAAAAAAACTATCATTACAGGATTTTGTTTTACTTTATAGTACGAGAGCTACCTGTTGGTCTTCGGTTCGGTTCTTGGTTAGGGTTTACGTCTTTAGGTCCCGTAATCAAATCAATTCAACTTCTTATTTTGTACATGTAATTGATATAATACAAGTCAAAACATTCTATGGTCAAAACATACCGACTATCTAGATGAAACCTGGATGTTATTTTACGCCGTCAACAAAAATGTAAGAAGAACGTGAAAAAATAAGTTTCGTAATACTGCAATAATCTCAGTTATTCTCGATACCACAAGAACTTTCAGGTTGAGAAGTTGTATAACACTCATAAACCTATTTTGAAAATCCATAGGTAATTCTAAAATACCTCGCATCCCTCAGATGCATGGCATAGCATTGAAGGATGAGGATGATGCAGGATATTATAACAGGTATGAATCAATTTTAAAATGGTAAATCAACATTTATTTACAAAATCACTAATAATATTTATCTTACGACCTAAAATCAACATTTATTTACATTAGTACATTACGATAAGTGTGACTTAAGTAGTTCATTATTGCACAGCGTGAAGTTAGCACCCGAGCACAAGCAAGGGTGCAGTGCGTTTATGCAGGTTTAGGTCACAGAGTGCTGGAAAATTATTTACAACTTATTACCTTTTCTTTTCTCTCATACTTCTGGTATGTTCCTGCCTACGTTTCAAATTTAATGTTTTGTTCCGTTTTGTTTTTCATTATCACTGTTTCTCCTAGTACCCCAGGAAAATTAGGTGAAAAAAAGGGTCAACCTCGGATTGAGAGATAATAAGCTACATTCTTTAAATCATCGTTATGACATCCAATACGTTAGGTCAAATGTCACATAAAATCTCGTTTATGCAGGTCAAAAGATTCAAGGTAAAATGTCAAAAAACAGGTCTTTAGGAAATATCTTCTTTTCTATGCTCTAAATGACCTTTGAAGTTTTAAAAAAAATTGTAGAACTTTAAATTTTCTTCAAATTTGGTCATTTATAATAGTTAACCGTTCTTGAGATAGATAGGTAGAACGCAAAGAGTTGTAACTCCCATAACGGTTTGCTCCCATAGTAAAATTATACTTTTCCTTACACCCTGTATAATATTATTTGGCGTTATTAATGAAAATACATAATTTCAATAACTATACACGAAAGAAGATGATGAAGAATTATTTCGAGTTTGAATCAATCGGGATAGAAAAACGAGTACAGAATAGTGACCCTGAGCAGCGCGCATTGAAGATATTGAATGAAACCAGTCACCGCCTGCCCGACAGACGCTTCAAAACAATACTTATATGGAAAGAAGACGACATGAAGATTCCGAACAACTACAAAAACTCACTCAAACGGCTGCACAACCTAGAGAAGAAACTAGACCGAGATGAAGACCTGAAAAAGAAATATGAAGAAAGAATGCAAACCCTCTTCACTTTGGGCTACGCCGAGGAAGCTACCACACCGCCGGTGCCAAATAAAACATGGTACCTACCCCACTTCGCGGTCATTAACCCCGCGAAACCGAAGATAAGAGTAGTACACAACGCCACAGCGAAGACAGCCGGACGCAGCCTGAACGATATGCTACTCTGCGGTCCAGACTTGCTGCAATCTCTGCCGGGAGCTGTAATGCGATTTCGTCAACACCAACACGCCGTGTCAGCTGACATAAAGGAATTAATGTTTATGCAAATATAAGTTCAAGAGGACGACAGAGAGGCACTACGATTTCTATAGCGGGGCGACGAGAGGGGGAACCAGCGACCGCGAGAGTACCGCATGACTTCAGTGATCTTCGGCGCGATGTCATCACCATGCACCGCGCTATACGTGAAGAATAGAAATGTTTCAGACTTCAAAGAAAAGTATCCTGCAGCCGCGCGAGCCATTGAAAAGAACCACTACATGGACGACTACATAACAAGTTTTCCGACCGAAAAAGAAGCCAAAGAAGTATCGAAATCAGTCGACTACATTCATCGGCAAGCCGGCTTCGAGCTATGCGGATGGGTGTCCAATACAAATTCAGTAGTACAGCAGTTTTCCGCCAACTCGGGCGGCGCCACGGTCTCTATCGGCGGTACAACGGGCCGAGCTTCCTACGAAACCACGAACGAGAATGGCCACAAGAGACGAAGACAGAAGCACCGAAGACAGGAGAAGAGAGGGGACTTGTCACGTCACCCACCAGCGACCTGACCACGCTCACCTACCTCGAATCGAGCGATTTTCGTCGTTCCCACTTTTGCTACGAGCTACGGTGCGCATGCTACAGTTCGTCAATTTATGTCGAAAGAAGAAAAATGAAACAGTATTGGCTACGAAGCGCAAACGAACGAAAGAAAACAATAAAAACGACTCTGATTCAAAGATTGATAAGAAAACACGCAAGAACGAGACACCGTACGTGAAGAAATGAGATAGCAACACCATCGGTATCGAAACGCACTATCTCATTCGCGCTGAGAAACTATGGTGGAAACCTGTACAAGAAGATTGTCTTTCCGAAGATTTACGTCGAGTAAGGAACGGCGCGGCGCCTCAGCCGGGAGACAAGCTGTCGGCGCTATCAGTGGTCGTCGGCGAAGATGGCTCAAAGGAAGAATCCACGTAGCACCTGACATCGTTGAAGACACTGCGAGCCCGACCGTACTCGACGGGAAACACTACTTCACGCGACTGTACATACAACACGTACACGAGCGACTACATAGCGGTATCAAAACCGTCGTGAATGAGCTACAGCAGCGACTATGGGTACTGAAGATACGACCGACGGTGCGTGAACGTCATCAAACACTGTCAACTATGCAAGATACGAAGAGCGAAGCCTACTTCTCCGGCGACCGGCGACCTGAGGAGGTTCGTTGCACGAAGAGGAGTGCCTAAGGAGCTATGGAGTGACAACGCGACGTGCTTCAAGGCTGCGGAGAAGGAGCTCGCCAAGGCCGCGCTGGCGGCGGTCAGCGAGGAGGCAACGGCGCGGCGCATCACCTGCCGCTACGTACCCCCGGCCTCCCCCTTCATGGACAGCGCGTGGGAGCGCATGGTACGCACCGTGAAGGAGGCACTGCGCGTCAAACTCCACGAGCAGTACCCTAGCGACGAGACACTGCTCACCCTGCTCGCCGAGGCGGAGAACACCGTCAACTCCCACCCACTCACACACGTGGCGGTGACCCCAGAAGAACCGGAGGCGCTTACACCCAACCACATCCTGTTGGGACCCAAACGACCTCACCGCGCGTAAGCGCACCGCGCTCAACGATGGCGGACGTCTTCTGGAGCCAGGTCAAAGAGTACCAGCCTCTACTCCAACACCGGCGGGAGCCTCACACGACCAGCGCACGCTATCGGCGACCTGGTACTCGTCTGCGACCCCACCCTGCCCCGCAACACATGGCCGACAGGAAGGATCGTCGCGGTCTACCCAGGGCGAGACGGCGAGGTGAGGATCGTGGACGTCGTAACCAGCAACGGGCATGTCCTCCGGAGACCGACCAAGAGGATCGTCGTGCTACAGGTTGGATCGCAGAGCTGCGACGGCGGGAGAAATGTGCACGACAGAACCTGAATTGACTACCTTTGTACATAGTTTTTTACATTACTTTGTTTATTTCGTTTTATATACCCTTTTATACTAGTAGGATAAGTTTAGGTTAAGTGTTCATTTCAATAAATAAAATTTTCTTATTAGAATTAGGGCTTAGCACATAAGTTATGTAAATAGTTCTAATAGGATTCTTATTCGATTTCTCTAGTGATTTCTACCCCAGATTAGATTAGGTACACTTCCCTAATAAAATTAACGCATAGCACAAGTAAATAAAACAATTAGAATGGAGTTAGAACTTATAAATTCCAATTAGAATAAGCTTCACTACCTCATTAGAAGGGGTAGAATCCTATTAGAAATAATTGTTAGAAAGAGACAGAACGCTCCATCTCTGTCAGCGCATACAGGCGAGCGAGGGGGGCCCCGGCGTCCGGAACCTGTGTTATGAGGAACCGGGAGCCGGGGTCATATAAATATTGTACCTTTCCTTTTCGTTCTGCACTCTGTTATGCACCGGCGGATGATGCACCTGCTATTTTTAGAATAAGAAAATAAGTATCTTAACTATATAATTATATTGGTTTGTAAGCGTAGAAATTAAGATTGTATGAGAAATAAAGAGATTTGTATTCAGGGCAAGAGTGCGGGGTAAGGAGGGGTGGTCGCTTGAAAATGATATAAAATGGCGCCAAATCGGCGTAGATTCATTCCGGATCCAGCACTCAAGAAAGAAACAACTTGGAAGAAGAAACTCTCTGCGACCACTCGCCTTCCCTACCCTGCCCTTCAGCCTGGCTCACCATACTGACTACCCATACAATTAAGGTCCACAGAGTTTTCAAACTCTCATACCAGGCAAGATGTTCCGGAGCAATAGAATCCTTCAACTCGGTAAAAATACTGACAACGGTTCATAAATACGTTTATAACCAGATTCCATTATGACAAATAAATATAATTATTTGAAGAAATTGAAAAACAAGATAGTAAAACCGAAAATTACGACGACTTAAAGATAATAACAGCTAGCTCTTGGTCTATGAAGTCCAAAAAAACTGCTATACATATTTGAGTGAGAAATATACTTAAGAGAAGTTTATTCCGAATGCGTAAATGCGCGCTGCATACAAACGAAGTCTGGTGATATTTTCAATACTAACCAATCAGTAAATGAAAAATTTGCAGAAACAATCTAGAAACTAATCTCTATGCTTGTATGAAGTCAGATTTTCGTTAAAATATACAGTTTTAATGCTAGAATTAATTTAAGATTTGTATGGAAATCTTTGAGGTATTGTAACTTTAAAACTATACATTTTAACGAAAATCTGACTTCATACAAGCATAGAGATTAGTTTTTAGATTTTTTCTGAAAAATGTCATTGACTTTAATTGGTTACTATTGAAAATATCACCAGACTTCGTTTGTATGGAGCGCGCTCCGAATTATATTCTCTTAAATGTGAAGCTGCTATGGCCTCGAATTTATTTTAGATTGTATTTAATATATTACACTATAATATTTAGACGTAAGCTGGATAATTAATCGTAATTCGGAAATTGGGCATGCGAACGCAGGTCTGACGCGGGCAAAGGCCACAGCCGACTGAGCTTTTTAATAGATTGTGATAGCTTATATTACTGCCTGACGCGAGAGAAAGAGATGGGGCGGCGCACGCGCCTGACTAAATAAAACGACGTAAGCGCCAAAACAAACTTTATTTAGTTGTGATTTTACTTTTTATGTAAGTTAATTTCTGCTGCAATCAAAATTTATAAAATATCAATATCTATTTTTTAAATCAAGTCTCGTGTTTCTATTATTCACCGTTTAGCAGTTCCAAGCGTTTATAGATAAAGACGGAGGCTACTTTGGCTTGTTTTTCTATCGAGAAAATTTGTCTTAATCGTGTTTTGGCGGCAATCAAAATTTTAATAATATGTTCAATTTACACATATCCTGAAATCATACTCCTACTGTTAGTACTTCATGATATCTGATGCTTTGAAGAATCCTATTTTTTTCACATATCCTCTTAATTGGAAAGCCGTAGTATACTGAAGCGGAACGTCCGGAGCGCCATTAGGGTTGACCACAACCCACCCGCACGTTCCCGCGGACAAATTACCCTGTTAATTCATTATTTGAACCATTTTATATTAGCGGTTCATATAGGGGTTCCCTTATTTACTTTAATTGGAAATGCTATACAAGAGCATTGACTAATTATTATATGGACTGGTTACGCGTGTAATTCTACTAACAAACATTTCTGCCACTTTTTGCGGGGGGCGAGGTAACATGAAATCCGCAACTTTGGATTTTATTCCCCATAACTTTAGATTCTAATTTTGAATGTTAAAAATCATGAAAAGTAGTTTCGTGTGAACCCCACACGTTCTAAGTTCGAAGTTATTATTTCGCAATTATAGGCTGTCTCGTTTTGTGATAAGGTGTAAAATTGAATGTAAATGCACAAGATCAATTGTGCTTATACCGTGGCAGAGGGGAAATGCTACTGCAAGGCTAGTCCTTATAATAATTAGTCAAAGTTGGTAGCGCGTTGCGGAGAGCTATGGAAACTCAATCTTCTGTTCCAGGTTCGAATCCTCACGGAAGACATGCCATGTACTCTTACCGTCTTCTCTCAAACGGTGAAGAAAAACATCGTGAGGAAACCTGCATACGCTGAAGATGAAATTCCGATGCGTATCGTGACATCTAGGCTATCCGCATTGGGCACGCATGGTGGACTAACGCCCATACACCCTGTCTGAGAGTAGGCCTGTACCTATTTTTGTATTTTCCCAGCTATAAACTCAACGACAATATGATCAGGGCCCCGTTTAATAAACATGACAATAAAAATGTAATTTACAATGTCAATTCAGGGTCAATTGCTGATAATGTTAGTGACAGCAGATTACCTAACTGCTTGTTTAGCGTCATTAGTAACCAGCAATCAGACGCGGTCCGAAGGGGAGGAGGAGGGAGGGTTGGGTCACAGGGGGCATGACCCCCCCCCCCCCCAAATCATCATAATGTGTCCAATAAAGTCGACAACAAAGTTTCAGGCTGCGACCGCGCCTGCCAGCAATGTACCCTGAATTGTAAATTACCATTATCACGTTTATTAAATAATTGCCAGGCTTTCTTCGAACAAAACCTTTATTACATACGGATTACGGACATTGATGGAAAACAAAAAGAAAACAATATTTAATTTAACAAATTGGTGATCCTTCGTAACAATTAAAAGTAAAAGCACAGAATAGGTAATAGTATATAATACAGGGTGTAATGTAAGTGAGATCTTAGCAAATACTGAAACGGTGAACTCAGACCATCAAACTCAACAACTTTCACTATGGAGTCTACCTCAGGAAACGTTTTTGAGACCAAGGCTATAACAAAGCCAAGTATTACATATATTACCCAAACCATACTTAAACTACTTAAATGTAAAGACATGACTATATATGATGAATAACAGCCGCTCATTTTGTATCTAAATGTTAATACTAATGCTGATCCTCTCCGACCAGGCCCTGAGTCTAGTGAGGGATCACAGCTTAAAACTTTTATTGTATTATCTATACAATGTGCTAGGTATAGGTAATCTAAGGTTGTTAACCATAATCATAAAGAGTCCTGAAAACCTGTATCACACGTTGGTTCAATAAATATTTTGTATTTGTATTTGTTATTTTTTTTCGCGTTTCCTGAGGTAGGCTCCAAAGTGAAAGTTGTTCAGTTTGATGGTCTGAGTTCACCGTTTCAGTATTTGCTAGGCTGTCACTTACACCCTGTATAGTTCTATATTCTTCTGGTAAAAGTGCAATTTTCTCTTTATTGTTAAACCTATTTGTAATTTTACAGCCAAAAATTTATGTTGGAATCGTATTCAAACCACGAACCCAAATGGCTTTATTTATATTACTTAGTAAGGAAAGCGGTTTATAGCCGGTCTCGGATAACGGCGGGTCTGCATCAGTTTTTCAGGATTATCGAAGAAAAACGGGGGCATTATCGGATCTTAGAGAAGTAATCGCCTGCCTGCGACTGTTTTCTCATTTCCAATTACACTTTGCCACAAGATTACGGCTGCTACTTTGTTTAGCCTTATTGATTACGTACTAAGATCTCTCATTCATACAACGTGTTAATGAATTAACGCAAAACTACAAAGTAGTTTGTTTAGAATCGAATTATCATGGTTTCAACATAAGTAGTTTTTTTCAAAATATTAAATAGGTAATTTGTTTGTAAAATTTAACATTTTCTGAACTCGATCTAAAACTACCGCACGGGCACACTCACCCTATTTACTACCAAAACAAGATTCTTAAAATGTATCCATGAGCACGTTAGCGCTTTCATTAATTGCTGAAATGATAACAAATCATTTTTGCATGAAAACTTAAAATGCGAATAACTTTAAATTTTAACAATTAAAATAATGAAATTATTGTTTCAATCGAATTATTTAGTTTTGCGCTTATTCATTAACACGTTGTGTAGGGTCGTAATCTTCACGTAAATATCTTCAATGTACAGACACACTTCTGTTACAGTTTTATAATAGTTAAGATTATATCGCACCCAATTATGTCACAGAGCCTTGCTTGAAATAACACTAAAAGATTGATACAACTCAAATATTTATTATGTCCAGAATATATCGTATACCGTTCACGATATAACTTGAAGTTGAACGTAAACTTACAAAAAATACGCTCACGCTAAACTTTAACAGAACATTAAATTCAAAAAAATTATATAAATTTATCCAGGCGTAAATTTCTACAGCACTGTTCTATAAAAACATAGTGTCACCATAATTTTTATCTGCGTTATTAAGCAGGTAGACAGGTAACATTTCCAGACCTAGATAATATTCTAGACTTAAATGAAACCAAGCGGAATGTCGTAGATACTCGGCACGAGGCGCTATTTATTGGCCTTTTCCTTGACTCCGCGCAATAACATAAGTCGGAAACATAACGAGAAAATAATTTACAGGTGCTCTGTGCAGCGTTTCGATTCTCTTTATCAGCATTTCAGTGAGTTAGTTTTTGTTAGTGACTATGGAATCTTTATTTGAAGCGAGCCTGCGAAAAAGCAAATAAAGCCGAGAGGTGTCTCCGATATATAGGGTCCTTCTTAATATGCTGATACTTTTTTAAGGGGATGATCAGACCGTCAAACTAAACAACTTTCACTATGGCACCAACATCGAAATCGCGAAAAAAAAATCTGCTGTCCTAAACAAAACTGCACACCTACTCGAGGCAAATGTATGGGACAGCAAATTTTTTTGTGGCAATGTGGGTTCCATAGTGAAAGTTGTTCAGTTCGACGGTCTGATCATCCCCTTAAAAAAGTGTCATCATATAAAGTACTCGTACTCAATAGTGCAATTTTTGAATCTCACGCCTTTACTTATTATTAATCTGTGCTCACACTTTCATGATCGAATGATGCATAATCTCCATAGTAATTTTGACATTTTTTACTACTGATTGAATTACCGTAAAGTATTCGTGGCAAGCGTAATACACATTATAACTTTGGATTATAGGTACCAGTTTGATCAAGACCATCAAACTGAACAACTTTCTGTACGGGGGCATAAGCATATGCTCACGAATATATTCCCCGAGGAGGTTGTCAGAGATATTCTGAAAACTGAGGATATCCACGTTTCACTAGTAGTACCGAAACCTCTGTCCAGTGTAACAGGGAGTGAGCCCGTCGCCACTTGTAATGGACAGTGGGTACAATACATGCCTCGAAATTGAAGCATTAAGGTTTCCTCACGATGTTTTCCTTCACCGAAAAGCCAGGGGCACGGATTAATAATAAGACCGGGGCCACAAAGCTGACTTTGGGCCCCGGCTGGGCTGAATTCTGAAATTGCGAAAAACTTTTGCTGTGTCATACAAAACTGCAATCCTACTCGATCCAAATGTATGAATTTTTTTCGATGTTGGTGTGATCATCCCTTTAAAAACCGCCAGCATACTAAGAAGGACCCTATATGTGGCGGTGGTAAGGACTTTTTTGGCTGTTTATAAGGGGGTCTTAAAACTAATAGGGTTGAGAACCGATGGCGTAGGTAATGTATGGTTTCCAGATACTTGTATACCTACTTATTATAGATAAGAGATTAACAGACGTCCAAAATAGTACAATAAAACAAAAGCTCTTACACTTTAAAACCTTTCCTAACGTAATGGGCACGTTCGCCGAAATTATCGGCAATATAATGGGTCATAAAAGGCTGAATTTACGAGAAGTCCCTTACCCGACCGCCAAACACTTCCGTCTTATCTGATCGGAAGAACAATATAATAACTGGAGCGGAGAAAGAAAAATGGAACAGATTATTGCTGTTTATACAATTTTAATGTCGCTATTTCGGTTAATCTGAATGTATTTAGGTTGAGGTTTGTTTGTAAGAAAGTACCTAAGTAATCTTTTATACATAATCCGGGATATTATACTAAATGCGGGAGCATTCAAATGTATGAATTCTCTCTAGCAAGCACAGCATTCGTTAATAAAAGCACTAGACTCGAGCACTCAAATCTTTTGAAGTATATACCTATCATAAATTGTTGAAGTTGTTTTTTCTTTTAAGAAAGAATCCCAGTTACTTTTATATTCCTACGTGTTTTCTCATAATAAGTTAATCGTGTCGTATTTCTTTCTTTTTGTGGTGCGTTCAATTGATTAATGTAATTTTATTAATAACCAGCTGACCCGACATACGTTCTGTCTAAAATCTTATTCGGACTACGAGTATTACCTACGATTTTTTTTTAATTAGCCATTTCGGACCAGCCGTTCTCAAGTGATGGCAGTCTAAATAGATGATTGAATTACCAAATAATATTTCTCTTCTTTCATTCCATGTTCAAATTGCTGAATGTTTTGATTACGTGTACGAGCTTTGCAGCATTTTGTTGGATGTTCTCAGCATTTAGTGTAGAGTGTAGAGCACCTAGAATTCCTGAGATTTTCTTCATTCTCTACCTCAGAGGAAGGATCTCCATAGAGTCCGCATGAATTTACGATTGTAGTTAGTCTCTTTTGTCTTATGACGTACCTTTAATAGTAGAAGGAGATGGAACTATAGACATTTGTTTATGCGGCTGTCCACTTTTTTTTGAGCTAGTGTGTGTGAAAAGTGACCGTAAACATAAGGCCATATGTCACTCGGTGCCTTTTGTCCATACTACTTGACACCACATACTCAAACCTAAACGTCAAAAAAGTGGACATTGGTATGGCTCACTCTATTAGGTATAATCTCTTTGTTCTTTACCTTATCCCTCCCATCCCACCTATTTGACGTGAAACGTCTTTAATTTCGGTCAGTATGGAGCATGGATTTATAACCAATGGATCCATAATCTCCTTACAAGAACTCCTTACATTGAAACACGAAAATTGACCATGGGGCGGTAATGTTCGTCTTTTTTTCGTACGTGTCCGTTTTCAATGTTTCTGATTTTACGTTTGTCCATTTCTATCAATTTTTGTCGTTGGATTAAAAAGAGACAATGTTGAATTCAGAAACAACGACGGGACTATACGAAAAAAAGGACGAACATTACTGCCCGTCATGGAGTATTTTCATGTTTCACCGCTTTTAAGGCAGTCTGATCTCCAGGTTTATTTAGACAATACCTATTCCCACTTCCTGGTTGGGAGACACTTGAAATATGTTATGGCAAGATAGATTTTTACTTTGGAAGCATAGCACGTGAGTGCTACGTGCTACGTGAGTGATTTGGCTTCGTCAGTAGACTCTGGAAATTAGACTGATGCAGTGTATACTGATTTTAGTAGTGCGTTCGATAAAGTCAGTCATTCCTTATTACTTCATAAACTCTGGCATAATGTTGGCATTACGGGTAATTTCTGGAAGTGGATCAGGTCTTACCTAACAAATAGGTTGCAAAAAGTTCTCAAAGACGGATACTGTTCCGAGGCATACTTGGCTACTTCTGGCGTACCACAGGGTTCTCCTTTAGGTCCTTTGTTCTTTAATATTTTTATCAATGACATAGTAGAATCTGTTAAACATAGTAGTTGTCTTCTTTTTGCCGATGATCTAAAGTTATATAGAGAAATTAGGGTAGCAGAGGACTCTCTTCTTCTTCAGAAGGACCTGACGAGAGTGAGGGAATGGTGTGCTTCAAACGAAATGGTGCTTAATGCAGATAAGTGTTTTCATATAAAGTTCACAAAGAAAATACGCCCTGCTAACACCTGTTATAGTCTTAAACACGTAGCACTTCAGGAAGTCTCAGTTATTAATACTACTGGACTCTGGGGTACTGCTGGACTCCAAACTAAATTTTGCTAGCCACATTGAACGGGTCGCAGGAGAGAGTAACAAAATGTTGGGCTTTATTAAGAGAATGGGAAAGGGGTTCCGACATACTAAAACTTTGTATATACTCTATAATGCTCTTGTTCGTAGCCGTTTAGAGTATTGCAGTCAGGTCTGGAAGCCCTCATACCGGTGTCATACTGACAGACTTGAAAAAGTCCAAAAGTCTTTCACCCGGTTTTTGGTCCATAAGGTTCGCGGTAATGGCATCGGTGGACGGGCCTGCTATGAGGACAGACTGCAATATTTTAAGATGAATAGCCTGGAGCAAAGGAGGGACTACCTCGACCTTAGATTGATGCAAAAGCTCTTTAAAGGCACTTTGTCGGAGCCTAGTTTGTTAGCAAAAGTTAACATCTCTGTTCCAAGGTTAAATGTAAGACCGCGTAACATCACATTTAAACCGGGCCTCGTTAGAACAAATGTAGGAAGTTTCGCACCCCTTCACAGAATGCAAAAACTGTATAACACAATCGGCAATGATCTCAAGCTTGACATATTTAATGATACGGCATCATCGTGGAAGCGTAAGATGCTGCAACCAGGGTCATCACCAAACGGTGTACCAATTATTTAGTTCTAACTTTAAATTTTTGTTCACCTTGTTTTAATCTTCTTTTGATTGGAAATGTTCTTCTAGAATGTTTCTACCTAAATTAATATACATGTTTTGATACTGACAACATTGTCAATATGAGTGCTGTCGCATGCCTGTTAATAGTACATAAGTTAGAATATTGTCCTCTTCATTTATTTATATACTGTTTTACTTGTGTACCGTTGGCATGTCTAATAAATATTAAAAAAAAAAAATAGCACCTAGACCTACTGGCATTATTTGATTCTCATTATAATTAGTGGATCGAAGCCATTACTCGGTTTTCACGTACTCCACTGCGGCTGCGTCTCTGATACAGCCTACCTTCACTATACACTCCGGCTTACCCAGGGCATAAAATCTTGTCATATTATATCTGGGAGATCATAAAGATATCAACAAAAATCTACAAGTTGAAGCTTAAAATATGACAAGGTTCATTGGACTCTTTGTCTGCATATTATTTCCTGAAAATATGTATAATCAAAGGATGATAACACATAGTCAAAACTTGGACTAGACACGGCATTTCAAATAAGACAAGTTTAAAGCAGTTTGCGGGCAGGTAGCGCCTTTGTTCCACTGTGGTTCCTCCACGCTTGATAATAATACAACTGTGTTCCTAACTTACTGCCAACTAACTTCTATTGCACAGAGATAACTTAACATCCGTATCATTTGTACATTCTGGGTGTTCATGAACCTTGCTGACAAAGGTAATCTGACGCTTGGAGACGGTTTGCAAAGGCCTTAGGTAGGCTTATCTGTTCGCCTGGAAAACGAATGCGGGTTACAGCTACGAAGTTTTTTGTGAACGTATATGTTAATACCTTTTTCTGTAGGCATATGGAACTTTATTTATTATTGCAGATACTAGCTTTTTTGTAACGACCGTGTTCGGTAGTAGGTAGATACGTGATTAGATTAGACCTTAAGTGGATAATGTATGTCAATAAAGTAAGAAGGTTATCCGAAGCTAAGCTTTCGAATATTACGCAGCTTTGGGAACATTAAAAATATATGTTACATCTGAAGATTATAACCCTTCATTGGTTTAGATTTAGAAGACTGATTATATAGGGTGAAATTGATATCATTAGCATCCTTTTAAACTAAGAGTCTAACCATCAAACTGAACTTTAGTATGGAACAGCAGATTTTTTTTTGCTCCGATCGGTTTGCTCCCATAGTAAAAGTTGTTCAGTTTGATGGGTAAACTCTTAATTTAAAAGGATACAAATGATATCAATTTCACCCTGTATAGGATACGTGCATAGTGTGATAACATAATGCATACACGCAATAGCATGAACGACATTTATAAATTTAAAAATTTTAAATTTTTGGTATCTAAGTATGGTATGGGCCTAGCCTCCATGACGTTTCGGATCCTAAACTTGACCCGCCACTGGTAAGTAATCCATGTGATCTTGAGAACAACAAACTAGACAATTCCAATACTAGCAAAGGTTTAGAATTTACCAGCAAACCCCCAACATCGATTGACTAGAAACCGATTCACACAGACAATTCTAAAAACAATTCCAATTCGAACGACAACTCGCCGTTTTATCCGGTAAAAGGAAAAGGATAAGATCTCGATCTTTTCACATTTCGTTGACTGACTACAACCGAACCGTGTTTCGGGCAGGGGAATAAAGTTTACGCTTCGTACGATCAAAATAGGATCGGCGACAGGAGAGGATCCAAGTATTCAAAATAAAAGTCCCAGCGTCACGGAAGGAGATAAATTGTGAGGATAAGTCGCAAGGGTGACGGAGTGGACGCTCCGTGTGCGGTGTGGGCGCTACAAAGACAAATTATGTACACAACTTTACTTGTCCAAGATTGTGATAAGTATTAAGGGCCTATGTCGAAAAATAATTGAAGCGAAATGGATGTGTGATAGCTTATATTACTGCCCGATGCGAGAGAAAGAGATGGGGCGGCGCGCGCGCCTGAAACGACGCAAGCGTAAAACAAACTTTATTTAATTGTGATTGCACTATTTATGTAAGTTCATTTCTGCTCTAATCAAACTTTATAAAATATCAATCTCTTTTTTTTAAATCAAGTATCGTATTTCTATTATTCACCGTTTAGCGGTTCCAAGCGTTTATCGATAAAGACGGAGGCTACTTTGGCTCATTTTTCTATCGAGAAAATGTCTCTTAATCGTGTTTTGGCTCTAATCAAAACTTCAATTATATATTCAATTTATACATATCCGCAAATCATACTCCTACTGTTAGTACTTCATGATATATGATGCTTTGAAGAATCTAATTTTTTTCACATGTCCTCTTAAGTCAAGTTGATCGTTTAAGCTATTGACTGATGGACTATTGATCCGAGAATGACTTATTTCATTGTTGTCAGTCCACACAAGATTAATACCGGACCGGATTGATTGAATGCATCAGTCTCACGCAAGGAATATACTACTCTCTACCGAGAGGTCTCACGTCAATCTGACATCAGTTTCAACGTAATTGGTCATGGACTGAACTGATGAGAAAATGAACGTGTAATCTAACGTTGGTACCACATACACAGACACATAATATTATGTTGATGACCGAATTCTCTTTTTTGGGTTGGTCAAAAAAACTTCATAGTATGCATTATCTTTTAAAGCTTGCAGCTGTGGCAAGGCCGTGTACCTAATTATTGTATCTATCCAATATAGTCTTCTTTACATGTGCCTATTGGTTTAGAATTTACTTTATAAAATAGCCCTACCTCCTCCCAGGGTCACGCAAGTGTGCCTCACGAAACAAGGACACTATTCAAAAAGCTTTTTGATAGTGATTAATTGTATTTGCTTCCTTGTAGTATAAGAGATAAAAAGGAATTTTGATAACCATTAACTGCAAGGCTGATTCAGTATTCATAGGGTGTAGAGCATCTCTGTGATGGGGATGGACCAGGTCTGCCTGCATAACTCCAGTCGGTTTAGCAGTTACAGCCGTTCAAAGGTCTGTGTCAAATGAACGATCAGCTGCAAGGCTGATCATATGATATTACTGTAATATGCACTGTAGCTATGCAAACAGTACAAAACTGGCATGTTCTGTCTGTCGGTTTAGGAGATACAGCCATACAAAGTTCCGACCTTTAATCTATGATCAGCCTTGCAGCTGATGGTTACCAAAATTCCTCTTATCTCTTACACTATTGGCATTCTTGCTTCTTCAGGCGGTTTATTATAAAGACATGATGTCCCTTTATGCTTTTTTTACCATAGTTAGTTCCAAGTGGTAGTAGAATTTAATGTTGTGTTATTTTACGCTTATCGTTTTGTATAATTTGCTTTTGTAGGTACTTGAGTCTTGTAGAAAGATAAAATTTGAAAGTGTGCCCTTATTTATTATCTTATAAATCGTTTTGTTGCCGAAACCCGAGGATAAAAGAAACTCAAGCGTCAGTGTTTTTTTAACTTTCCGTGATTTCATCTGACAACATTGTAACGCTTTTACTCGAGAACACTTTAGTATAGTCCATTTCAAACTATTTGGCGGGATTCCACTTGAGACTTAACAATGAGGGCTGTAATGTTAATCTATTGTTGTCTGATTGTTTTACTATTTTAACACTTGAAGTTAAGCATCTGTTGTTAATACCATTGGTCAACTATTGCAGGAAGGATGCCTTTTGGTACTTACAATAAAACCAATAATTAATACAGAATGAAAATAATTGATATTTGTTTTATTTACATTGTATAGGTACACTTTGAAACAAAGTAATGCTATTTGCCTTACAATTTTCTATGCTATAAACTAAATCTTGCGTTTAATCACTTTCTGAAGTACTGTTTTCGGTATTTTTGTGTACTGTATCCCTCAAAAATTCGTTTCCCACGTTAATAAGATGGTTGTAAGCATTCGTCCAAAAAATCCTTTGAGCTTTAAGGAATAATTTAATTTTAAACAAAAAGGACCAAGCTGCCGCTTCGAAAACACCACGCGCCAAAAAAGTTATCTATTGTTATCATACTCCTTTTGTTATCGCCTAATGACTGACTCGAGTCAAATCCCGCCATATAGTTTGAAATGGACTATACCTAGAGATGATTTCCATAAAACTAACACCGACTCATCTCCTTACAAAGTGTGTAGATAGCAGCGTGAAATAACGAGGAAATAAATGAAGAATTCCCTTTTTCCCAAGACCTCTCTCCGATAGAATGACTTTGTCTCATTGAACGTTCGTAAAACCAAAGATATATTCAGAACACTCTTTGGTAAAAGGAAACTCGGCTGGGCTTCGTATTCAGTATAATATTATGCTAATACTCTACCTACCATTTTCGTAAGCAGATCCGTTATCATGGTTATGTAAAAATGTGCACAGTAAATCTTCCCTTTTGTTGTTCTTCTCCATCCTTTTTAACATTGCCGGGAAACTTTTTTGGGCCGTGGAATATACGAGACGAAACCCGAGAGGTGTTTTCGAAAAGCCAATGGTACAGTAGCATACACGGTTTGAACAAAAAAACCGGCCAAGAGCGTGTCAAACTCGCCCTAGATAGGGTTACGTAGCCGTAAATTTTGTCTTTATTTCCAAAAAATTGTGATGTCCATAATTACAACACTAGAAACAAAAATAAACTGATATCTCCACACTTTCGGCTTAGTAGGGTCAACACGTCTTTCATGGGTCACTGTATCCGTTGTTATAATAAAATCCCCGAGACCATTTTGAATCTTTCCGAAAACATGTTTAAAACTCAAATCAAAAAAGTCCTCTGTAAAAAAGCATATTATAAACTGGATGATTATTTAAATGATCGAAATGCTTGGGTCTGAGGTCACTAGCTTATAGTTAATTTACTTTACTGTATAGTATCAATTATTTTATTAAATAGACTATGTATTATTGTATACATAACTTTAGCTTAAGAATTTATATTGTAATAGTTATTAAGTCGTGTTATGTTGTAGAGTTTCTGGCCGCATGTTCTCTACAGCGACAACACGTTCCGACGCGATGGTAGCTTTAAAAAAGATTTGACGTTTGATAAGCGTGCTGCAAGCTCCTATATTGAATAAAATTATATTGACTTTGACTCATTACATGAAAGTAGATGAGAGTAAAAAAGTTTTTAAATATGTTTATCATAAGAGAAATTATTGAAACACAATGATAGCGCGATTTATTTTCGTGCAACGCCATCTAGTTAGTCATTAGAGAACAAATCTATTTACTGTTTTTTTCCGAAGCTGGTTGAGCTACAGCATCCGTTATAATTTTCAATTATACTATATGAAATATTAACCTACACCGGCAACTATACAGCATTTTTTTTTTCAAATAATAAACATACCTTTGAAAGATATAAAACACGAATTCAACCCGCTCTTGACCAGTATTTGTATTTTATTCTACAGTATTTATTATGGAGCTTCTCAAGAGAAGCCGTTTGCCTTTTGATTGCTCTCAGAAGGAAAACTAGCTCCGAGATGCAAGCTCAAGATATTCTAAGAAGAAATATTATTTCAAAATAAGCTAATGGACGTGACTTTGAAGTAAAAAGTAACTATGTATATACTTTAGTACTGTATCTTTCTCAGACCAGATTATATAAATACAAGGTTATTCCGCGGGAATTACAAAGTTTGCAGCACATAGATTGATAAAGTTTGTTGCTAGCTAGCCACTATGTGAAATTAACAAACTTGAAGCCCCTCGTCCTTTGGTGCTCTAAAGTTCGGACTAGTAACGCCGGATTGCATATAAATTCTGCTTCGGTCATAACCTCTTAAACCCAGCCACCGCAAACTGTTAACAAAATAGCATCCAAAGTCAAATTCATACTTAAGTGTTGAAAAATATGAAGCAAAAATTTTTAAAAGCATCTTGTGAAACTCAAGTTTTTAATTAAGCTCAAGAGTGCTGAAACGGCAGCAAAATATTCTTATAGAACTTAGTAGGTTCCGCAAACCAAGTGGAAGCGAGAGCCAAGTGGGCAAAGAGTTCTCCAAGTGGAGTGTTTGCTCAAACGAAGTTAGTTGCCGAAAGCAATGTAGTGCGGAGAAGCGCGTCTTGCATTTATTCCGTTATTGGATTTGGACTGAAACCTACGTATTCCATTCAGAGGTACCTATTTCGGATTCAGAGGATCGAGATACAGTCTGCTCGTAAAACTCCTCGATACAATAAAATGAAGATTTATTTTTGTTGTTTATTCAAACAAGACAACTGATCGAGTTCTATTTTATAAATCTGTACGTGACAGAATTCGGTATATCAAGTTTTTTTTGGAGGGCTGAATCGAAAACCATTTAGAGATAATTGTCTCAATAATAATTTTATCTATGTCAGAGATTTTAAAATGAAAGGATTACAGATATTTTTAATAAAATAACGTAGTTTTTCGGTCCGTCCAGTAACGTTACTGGAAAACCTTTGAACTCCTTGGTAAACTTAAAATCAACTTAAAATAACTGGCCATTATGAAAAAAAAAATACATTCACAATATCAGACTTTGACATTTGATGTTGCCGTTTCTGTTTTCAGCATAGAGTAAGAAAGGGAGTCACGTTGCAGGTTCTGACCCGAGAACTTGTCTCGCGTGTTGTCCGCGCGTCGCGTCTTTGCCTGCCACGAGGCTCCGCATTCCTTAATCTCTTCTTGTTCTTTATCAAAAACAATCCCTGAGATTGGGATAGATACTCTCACAAACTACTTGACATTGGCGGAAATGCGGTGCTAACGCACAAGCAAAAAGTCCATTAATTATAAATAAAAAAAAAAAGAGTAAGAAAGAGAAGGCAGGATTATTTTAAATAAAGCAGTAAGTCGTTTTTCTCCATGGAGTTCGAATTATTTTCTTTCCACCATTTTTGCATTTAGAGATTACAGATCAGAAAAATTTAATTTATATTGATAATCTCGATGAATCGCAATAAAAATTAAATTGGTTTCTTAAAAATTATATCTTCTATCCATAAAAAAATTAAAATAAAGACCAAAAAAAACTTGACAAACCGAATTACATTAGTAGAACAAAATTATCTCTCAAACATTTCTGACATCATTAGCAATTCTTAAGAATTTGATAAGGAAGATCCGTCTTCCGTCAACAGTATATCAAGTAGAGGCCAAGACAGTTCAGGACAGTTTCAGTAGGTACTACTGGTGAGACGTGGATGTTCTGAGGTTTCAGAATATCTCTGACTACCCCCTCGGGGAATATAATCGTGAGCATATGCTTATGCTTATGCCAAAACAGTTTCTGAATAGATCTGTCACGCTTTTCTGAAAGCACTCTCATCGCTAAAAATACCCAGGGAGTCACGTTGCAGGTTCTGACCCGAGAACTTGTCTCGCGTGTTGTCCGCGCGTCGCGTCTTTGCCTGCCACGAGGCTCCGCATTCCTTAATCTCTTCTTGTTCTTTATCAAAAACAATCCCTGAGATTGGGATAGACACTCCCACAAACTACTTGACATTGGCAGAAATGTGGTGCTAACGCACAAGCAAAAAGTCCATTAATTATAAATAAAAAAAAATACCCAGATGAACGTTGATAAAAAGGAAGATGGGATATAATGCCGTGGTTTGATGCATTGCTCAAGCAAACAATGTTTTCAAAACCAAACTAAATGCACATTGTGTAAGGAAAGAAGTAGATGGGTATACGACAAAAGGCTGTAATAGTGCAACAGTTCAGTGCAACGAAGGTGCTAGTTTTCTGAACATCATAGTAGTGGCGCGTTGCGAAGAGGTATAGATCATTCACGAGGGTTCGGGTTTAAATCCGCACGGACGACGTACTATGTACTCGTACCAACTAGGTTTTAGGGCTCCGTAGTCAACGAAGAACCCTTATAGTTTCGCCATGTCCGTCCGTCTGTGTGTCTGCCCGTCTGTCTGTCTGTGCACGGCTTAGGTCAGAGACGCTTAGTACTAGAAAGCTGTAATTTGGCATGAGGCCGACAAAGTGGTAAAATAAAATCTTGAAAAATATATTTTTTCACACTACACGTTAAGTGGGGATGAAATTTGGTTTTCTCGTCTATCCCATGGTGTGGGGTATCGTTGGATAGGTCTTTCAAAAATATGGGTGTGGGAAAACCATTTTTAGATTTAGGGATCCTTTTGCGTTTCTGGATATGTGAAAAAATTCACGGCAGTACCTAGTATAGTATATTTAACACAGTTAAATGGAAAACTATCACCACTAAGTAGGCTTTACAAGTTAACGAGTAATAGTCAACCAACTTATAAAATGTACTTTTTAGACTTTGTTAGCCGTTAAACCGTACCCTACGCGTGGCCCAACACGCACTTGACTGAAAGAAACCGATTGACTTGACTAAAACTGACTCATTAGGGTTCTCCGATGTTCATCTTTCCGCGATTGGTTTCATCTAAAGCAAAATAAGAAAAGTTATTCTTGTTTTACACTTTTAAAATACAACCGTCGCTTGTACGAGTAATAAAATGACTAATAAAGCACTGGATACACCATTCTGTTTCGGCCAGTAGAACATTAAATGTCAATAGATAAGCGTGAAATTTACCGCGGTAACCGAATGTGGCGTGATTTGTAAGCTTCACGTTCATCCTGGCCGTTTGCTTTATTTATGGTAAAATTTCGACAACCAAACATTGGGGATGCATTCGGGTACTTTATTATTATTACTGTATTTTGCAGCCGCATTGCCGGCGGTTCGGATTTAATATGAAATAACCAGGAAGCTGAATTAATTAAATGTTTTAAGATAGAATGTATTCCAGAAATTGATTTAATACGAAAATGTTTTGCATATGCTCACGACTGTATTCCCCGAGGGGGTAGTCAGAGATATTCTGAAACCTCAGAACATCCACGTTTCACTAACCACAATGTTTTACTGTACATATTTATCATTAAAATAATTTTGATATAAAATCATCGATACATACCGTAAACTATCTACTCCAAAATATCTAGAAAAGTTGTAAAACATTATCAATGCTAGTAAATTAACAAACCAAAATCACATCCATCTATTTCAACTGCTTCTACTCTGGCTACTATATTTGGTGGTATTAGTCGTTATATAAAACCACGTCAGGGGCACTAAGGCGGTCTGAAAAAACTCTGTCACCAGGGCTTGCTGCCCACACGATAAGAAGAACTATAAGGTTCGACAATGGCAACACACAAGATATAATCCGCATACAAGCTTCGTCACTGTGACTAAATAAAGGCCCTGCCCTAAGCAACCCACGCTCAAGATGCTTGCCTCATTGTCCCTCTGACTGGATCGATAACTGAATATTATTTGTTTATTCAACCTCATTATCGTCACGTGAAGTCCACCAATTTGCATTAGGTGATAAAATATCACCCATACACTGAGAAAAATATTCTACGTATACGTAGCCCGTCGCAGCCTACGTACCACGTAGCTTACGACGCGAAACTGATTACGAGTATTGATTAATTATGAAGTACGACGAAACTTAAATACTGATGCAACACTCGTAATCAGTATCGCGTCGTAAGCTACGTGGTACGTAAGCTGCGACGGGCTACGTATAAGCTGCGACGGGCTACGTATAAGCTGCGACGGGCTAAGTATAAGCTGCGACGGGCTACGTATACGTAGCATTTTTTTCTCACTGTACACCCTCACCATAAGGTTACGATTATGATTTCCATTACGTAATAAAATAAATTCAGATACAAAGTTTAACTTTTCATACAAGTTGGCCGAGGAAAAACTTGAGTAAAGTTTGACAAAATAATCTTCAGAAAATTATAAAATCTTGTTCTGTTATCTATTTTGTTCGGTTTTCAGGTTTTTCATACGTATTTTAGCATTCCTCCGTCGCGATTGTTGATATACAGGGTCCTTCTTAATAACACTTTTTTAAGGAGATGATCAGACCATCAAACTGAACAACTTTCTCTGTGGGACCAACATTGAAATCGCGAAAAAAAAACACCGGTCCCATACATTTGGTTCGAGTCGGTTTGCAGTTTCGTATGGAACATCGTTTATACTTTACGAACTATTTACTAGAGGCATTTGTTTCATCTTAATCTTAACTATTTTAAAACTGTAACTGTAACTATTTTAAAAGTGTCTGACTGTCTGTACATTGAAGATATTTACAAAAAAAAGATGACGATATTGATGTTTAGTGTCCCTGACTCCAAATCAAATGAACTACTGAACCGATTTTGATGAAACTTTTTGTTTGATAGCTTATGATCTGACTTAAAATCTGGTAAACAATTTGTGCGGACGAAGTCTGCGGGTTAACTCTAGTAATACAGAAATTTGAACAAAACAAGAAAGAGTACAATAGAAAACTAGAGTTGTATATTTTCTTACCTGTGAAAAGTCATTTATTTATAACATAAAGTGTAACTTTGAGGTGCAACATTCTTCCACTGCGGGAGCGGGAACACCGGCGGTAAAATTAAGTGTCACGTCAGGGGTCTTGCTATTTCTCGTTTGTGCTCCCCACGTTGTTTTTCGAGCTCCATTATTGTCTGAAAAAAGGTAACTACAAACAGCACCGCCTGGGATTTTACCCGTTTAATTTCCTCTGAATGCATTTTGGGTTAATGGAAGTAAAATAAAGCGAAATGAAGTTTTGAACCTCAAATAAATTTAAGGAATTAGGGACAACATATTTCCTTATTTTTCACAAAGGAAAGCTTAGCTTCGATCCTTATTTATCGATACTGCATAAAACGACCACGATTTTAGGTACGACATATTCTTTTCCACATGCAAGTGCTCTAGTATAAACTTCGTAAATTAACTGCAAGCGCATGCATTTCACTAGAACATTTTACAGTTTCAAATTAAAATTTCATACACACTCCGGGGTGCATGTAAATGTAGGAAGGTAATTTAATTAAGCTATGTCCAACAGCCTGCGAAAAATATACAAAGTAGTAGGTATACAATGGGTGAAGCTGAACCCCGAAAGATATAGCAGCCGCTTAGCACTTTAATTAACGCCACTCGACCCTTGCGAGCCCGCAAAAATCATAAATTGCTGAAATAAGGCACCAGATGTACGAAGCTACGCTTTAAAACGCTGTGTTCGCATTCATTCTATTTGCAATTAGGAGCGATTGAAATGAAACAAAATCACAACAGATTAACATCAGTGCAGGCTTATTTTCAAGCTGCGGATCATGTGTATCAAAGCGAGCTCTGAATTTCAGTCAGAGGCTTTTCGCGTGAAAATATTCAGTGTTCGCGTAGAATTGGTTGTTTTATTGCCTCACCCTGGGTAATAAAATTTCATCAGTAAAGATATCGCGAGCATTGCTCCCGATCCAATCATGTCGCGGTATGTTCCCAGTTTCCCAATTATATACTGGATATTAAATTAAAGTATTTTATGGGCAAAAACAGCAAATGCGATTCTCAACAAAAGATTGAAGTGTTTAAAATGTTGCAAAACTTGTATCGTATCCATATCGTATCTATGTAAACTATATTGTAAGAAAATGGACGAAGGATGCAATTCTTTGCGAAGTGGAGAAACTAACTTTATTTAAAAACGTTTACTGACTTTGTATTCATTTTTAGGGTTCTGTAACAAAAGTCGAAAAACGGAATAATGGTGAAGTCTAAGGTCGTATAAATAAACTCTTGAAATAAACCTATCCCAAGCGATCCTGGGGTCTTAAATTCTCTTTTTTTTTAATCACTTGAATTTGGTTAGCTAACTGCCAGTTGCACGTACGTTCATTAAAGTTAATCCTCTCCTCTTGCTAGCTTTTACCACGCCAACAAGACAAAAAGCGACAGCAAGAGATTTAATGGAGGATTAACATTAATGAACGTACGTGCAAGTGACAGTAAATGAATCTAAATTCTTATTCAAATAGATGGAAGACATCAAGCTCTGGGTCAGGAAAATTTTATATCATAACTTCTAAATTATTACCGTCTTAGTTTCCCATTAGAGTACTTTTAATTTATTTGTGACAACAAAACAGATAAAAACAGGTACTTATCCTAACGGTGCGCCTACGAGTTCAACAGTCTTGACAATTTTTATTATATTTCAGAACAATATCTCGCGCTGTGAGGAGGAAGGTAAGGAGGTACAAAACGAGGTAAAACAACAAGTAGAGAGAACGCAAAATAAAATGCAACTTCTCTAGAGCGTGCCGCCTTGCGGCTTTGCGTCCATGCTAGTTCTCTAAACTGCTCCCGAGAAAAGCCCCACAATAATCTGCTTTGTAGAAAATATAAAATTCTTTCAATTTACTCCCCACAATCTATTGCACAATGTTGCACGTTGTAAAAATCTTATAACAGGAAGCTGGCATAGGTATTGTCTATACCTGCATGGGTAGCATGCCACCGTGATACAGCGCTATCACAACCTTGCTCTTTTTCTATTTGCGCGCGAATGAACGAGATAAAAGACGTGATACGGCCGTATCACGTATAGCATGCTACGGCTTCTGGAGAACAGAAGCATGAAAAAAATAGGCCATGGCGGTTGTAATGTTCATCCTTTTTTCAGAAATTTCCGTCCATGTTTCCAAGGTGTTCACTTTGTCCCTTTCTATCATGCGTAAAACCTAAGAGGAAGGAAATTGCGTCGGTGGATAGAAAGGGACAAAGTAAATACGTTGGAAACATCGACGGAAACGTATGCGAAAGAAGGAAGAACGATTGTTTCGATGCTTGTAAGGAGGAATGGCATCCATCGGTTTAGAACCATGCTTTACTGTCATAAATTTGGATTCCATACGTCAAATAACAATTCATCTATTCGATTATTTATTTAACCTATACTTTATTTCAAATAAGGACGACAAGATTTTCCGATTTCTATATAGCTTTGTGGCCAATTTTGATTTGTAAATATAATTTATTAATCAGAAAGATGTACTATCCGACATTTCTTGGACGGTACTAAAGCTGGTCTAAGAATGAGTGAGAGAAAGTGTTTCAAATCTCAGTTTCTGTTATTCAAAATAGCCTTAAAATTTCGTTGCTATTTGAAATGGAGTATAGGTACGGAGGTTCTCCCAACTCCCTGAACCTAGGACCAAAATACATTTTACTGATAGTTCATTTCACCCAATAACTACCTTACATCAGTGGCTTATTTTATTAAAATAAAATTTACTATTTGAGAAATTATTTTATTCAGAAAGTTTATTCTATTTGTAGTTGTGTAGTGTGTACTTAAGCTGTTTCAACTGTCCAATCCAAATTTTCAAGAAGCGAAAATTAGTTTACAAGATACGAATGGGAATTAGGTAGGCAAACATATTTACCTAATTCCCATTCGTAAAAGATACATTTCATTTCATTCACTTGAATAGTGGGGTTCGGGTACTGGGACATCCTATTCAAACTTGCCATGTTCTAGAATGTTCTTCAGATTCCCAAAGGACGTCTTTCGAGCTGTAAACAAAGTATAGGTAACGCTAGGAGGAGAAAGTGCCTATTTGTGCTTATTATGTAATATTCGTTAATTGTAAGCTGAAACGAAAGGGGAAGTACAAAGCCGAGTGCCCTTTATGATCATCAGATCACTTAAGGGGATATAATTCGGAGCGCGCTCCATACAAACGTACTATGGTGATATTTTCAATACTAACCAATTAAATTCAATGAAATTTTGCAGATACAATCTAGAAATGGATCTCTATGCTTGTATGGAGTCAGATTTTGGTTTAAATTTACAGTTTCAATGCTAGGATGAATTTAAAATTTGTATGGAAATCTTTAAGGCACTATAGCTTTAAAACTGTACATTTTAACGAAAATCTGACTCCATACAAGCATAGAGATTTGTTTCTAGATTGTTTCTGCAAAATTTTATTGACTTTAATTGGTTAGTATTTAAAATATCACCAGAGTACGTTTGTATGGAGCGCCCTTCGAATTATATCCTCTTAAATTCATAATGTATGCAGAAGATAATTTTTCTTGAAAGTTCCTCAAATATAAGCAGGAGATAGTGGATTCCATACATTTGGGTCGAGCAGCGATTGGCATTTTCTATGAAACAACTGATTATTTTTTGCTATACCTATCAATGTTGATCCCCTTTAATATGTAGGTTTACACCCTGTATTTATTGAATTTTCCGGCGAGGTCTTTTTGACAACCTGTATATCGACTTATAGGGTGGGGAGGGAGGGGAGACGACAGGGATTTCGGAGTGCACAGCTTTCGTGAGCGCTTTGTGTGCGTAGGATCTCTGTTATCGAGCAAAGGTTGTTCATCATACTATATACTTACATTATCCAATTTGGTGCTTTTGTTAAACTCTTCGATAAAAATAGTTTCATCTTCGAATAATTCACTCATACAATTGATCATATTTTCATTGTTTTTACGTGACAGTCTCAAGGTGATCTGTCTTTAGCCGGCGTTGTTGTAATAACTCGACAAAAAGACAGGATAGACTAAAATGGGTGATTTAGCTTTACTTTGAGGAGAAAGCTTTTATGTTAGATATCTAATAAAGTAGTATTTTTTTATCCTCATAGGAAAAGACAATGGATCAGACCCACACAGCCAAATCTTATATATTTGATTTCTCTCTAATACATTTTACGAGGCAAAAAAGAAGCAAACTCTTTTTAATTTGTATGTTTTTTCGACAATTCCTTTTCCAGGTTCCTGATTTTTTTCAAATTCAACAACTTTTTAAAGCTACCGTTCCGAGCGCCGTTAGTACCTAAACAGGGTGTAAACTTAAGGGGGCGCTTAAGACCATCAAACTGAACAACGTTTACCATGGGACCAATTTTGAAATCCCGTAAAACAATCAGCTGTTTTACGCGCTTCATTTTCTATGGAACAGCTGATTTTTTTGTCGCCATTTCGATGTTGGCTCCATAATATAAGTTGTTCAGTTTGATGGTCTGAAGCACCCCGTTCGATATGTAACGCATTTAATTTGACAACCTGTACTTATATCCATAAAGAGGGATGGAATGGGAAGGGGAGAAGAGTTTCAGAGTGCATAGCTTTAGATAAGCGCTTTTATGCGTAGAATCTCTATTTTCAAGCAACGGTTGTTCATGAGGGCTTCGGATACGACTGTTCAATTGGTGTATTTGGGTAACAATACCTATAGGGTCTTTCTTAATATACGATTTTTTAAGGACATGATCAGACTATAAAACTAAACAACTTTCTCTATGGGTGCAACAGAAATCGCGAAATAAATAATTGCTGTTCCAAACAAAACTGAAAACCGACTTGACAAAAATGTGAGGGACAGCAGATTTTTTTTCCGGGGTTTCGATGTTAGTCCTATAGAAAAAGTTGTTCAGTTCGATGGTCTGATCATCCCGTTAAAAAACTGAGGTCCATGTATGTATTATGATGATGATGATGATGATGAGAGTGGAGCAGCATCTTAAATTATATCAAAACGTGTGTTTCAACTCACGAAGTAAACAACGAAGTATACAAGTCAGTAAACAATCAGTGAAATGATTTGTCCAAATTGGTAAAATCTCATTGAATTTTTACGAGTGGCGTGACTTGTCGTACTACTTAGATGTATATCGACCTATAAAAACTATAAATGACCTATTCCAACCTTACTTTAGGTATATATTTACGAGCAGAAAATATCGGAGATATTTCGTTTCTCAGACCCAATCTGCCTTTACTCCACTGATTATTAATTATATAGATAACGAACTTAGACTACTTATATGAGGACAAGTTACGCGTGTAATTCTATTAACAAACTTTTCTGCCACTTTTTGCGGGGGGCGAGGTAGCACGACATACGCAACTTTGAATGTTATTCCATTAGTTTAGATTCTAATTTTGATTGTTAAAAATCATGAAAAACAGTGTCGTGTGAACCCCAAACGTCATAAGTTCGAAATTATTGTTCCGCAATTATAGGCTGTCGCGTTTAGTTATAAGGTATAAAATTGTATGTAAATGCGTAAGATCTTTCGATCTTGCACATTGGCAGAGGGGAAATGCTAAGGCGAGGTGGGTCCGTATAGAATTCGTCTAAGATAACGAACCATACTAAAAACGCTAAGAAACACTGCTTCTTTAATTGAAATAAAATTTGGTTCTCGTGACAAAATCAACTTTACAGATGTCTAATGAAGTCATATTAAAGTCCTTGATATTTAATAAAAACTTTATGAATAAAACAGACGCTGAAGACGCAAACATCTCGTAATGCTCTCATTTACATACATATTAATAAGACGTTTACGTTATTAACCCTCTCTTGTACATTTGAACCATTTAGTACGGTCGAAGGTGTCACAAGAAAAACAATAAACAAATTCCTCACTAGATGTCATGCATGACCAAGAAAGTCGGTAAATTGGATTTGAATAAATATCTTATGCATTATTTTGCATTTAAAAAGTGGCTATAGAGCGCCTCTATTTCTACGAATGAAATAAACCTTTTCAACCACACATAGAATTACTATGTAATAAGTAAACCAGAGCAGTGCCTTTTTTTCTTAATATGACTTTTAAATGACTTTGAACAGTCCCTTTTGTCTTTACAACAACGGTCTATTAGGTAGGTACACTTATAAAAATAATAAAGTGGAAAATTCTAAATATGGAATAATAGGAATAGTATAGAAAAATCATCTTTATTTACACATAAATATGATAGAATGACCATACGATAATAAAAAGAAAGAAAGCTAAAACTAGGTTCCTTATAAATATGACAAATTCTAAAAAGAAGAAACAAATTAAAAATAATAATAAAAACGAAGAAGAAAAATAATTATGTGGAGAATATAAGAACTTGTACAATTTCGAACCGCTGACTTTATACGAACGCATGCATTTTTTGACGGTATGTAGGTAGGTATGGGGCATTGTATGAAATTGAGTGTTGTTCAATTCGCTTCTCTTAAAAATAATGTAATAATCATTATTACAATATGATAATATGCTATCTAAACTATTATAAAACTGTAATAGAAGTGTGTCTGTACATTGAAGATAGGTATTTACAAGAAATAAATTACAATTTGGTTTTTAGGTATCCCTGACTCGAAATCAACCTTTTTTAGAATTTTTGTCTGTCTGTTTGTTTATTTGTATGTTTGTAACAGCATCACGCAAAAACCGAATGAACCGATTTTGATGAAACATTTTTTGTTTGATAACTTATAATCTGACTTAAAATCTGGTATATAATTTGTGCGGACGAAGTCGCGGGTAAACGCTCGTCTTGAATATTTTTATGCCAAAATTGACGTCAAAGCCCTACGTTGTGTCAAGATCATATACCTACTTAATTTTCTATTGAATACAATAGTCGATTGTAATTAACGTCATCTATCTATTATCAATGTCAACAAAAAATATTGTGTTAAGACGCTCCCACTATGTACACACAGGTCCGGGCCATATTTTGCTGGTTTTTTGAAAGACATACAAATTATTGAAAAATATAGCAATAATCTTCAACATCTCGGCTTTATTTTGTACAGTTCATATTTCTTATTTTTCTATAAAATACATATGAAACCTGTGTTGAAAGGAAAGCCTAAATATTTGAAATAAATCTGTATTACGTGCATCTACTTTATAAGTTGAAGTCACTTCTACTTGCGACACACACCATTGTGTAGATAATGTTAAGATCTAAAAATTATACGATTTTTTTAAGTCCGAAATTTCATGAGTTAAATAGATAATTGTAAAATGTTGTGAATTTTTATGATTTTCGAATTTCCTTGGTTTAGAAGGCACCACATTGACATAATGAAGGACAAGCCAGTCACAAAATAGGTATACCTACTAAAATGATGTAGGTAGTTTAGTAGATGTGAGGCGGCTTTGAAAGGGTCAAGGTCGTTCATAGGGGGATGTGGGGTCACAGATTGAAAAGAAGAGGATATATCTGAAGGAATCGTTATTTTAATAGCAGCAATGGGTTAATTACATGGGTATCGTTACATCTGACAAAACAGGTTCAGAAAAAAAAAGTATTGTCACTCATCTGTATCTAGAATATTCATTAATTATCTACCACACAGTCAGCACCTTCATCTGCATACAATACCACACATAATTACAATTATGTATAAGTATTCAATATGTTTTATAATAACTAGTATCATTCGGTACAGTGGTCACGTCAAAGTCACGTGATAGAACAAAAAGGGCGCATGCCCAGGTGTTTTGAAAGTCTAAACAAAAAAATACATTTGCTATTAAACATGTTAATGTTAACAGATCAACGCACGCCCTGAAAATAGATTCCTCAGAATCGATAGAATTTCGAGAATTTTCTACTGGTTTCTCTTTTCTTCGCACAAAGCAATCGTGATCATCGGTGGACTACGTACGAACCATAACTTTTGACACATTTGGTATTGCGCTTACTGCTCTTGACAGCCGTTAGAGCCTTTTTGACGGATCGCTCAGACGTTAAGGACTGTCAGTTACATAGAGTTTAGCGCGATGCGGAATTCAGCACAGTTGAATAGTAATTGGATCACAATGTGATTAGAACTGAAATTGGATAAGAATAGAACTTCTATGTTTTAACTTAGCGCAATCGGGCTCCTGAGCTGTGTCAAATCAATCAAACGAATTGCTAAATTTTCTTCGGTTGTCAGAATCAAGCTATGTTCGTATGGAACAGCTGATTTTATTTCGCGATTACGATTTTGCTCCCATAGAGAAAGTTGTTCAGTTTGATGATCTGATCATCCCCTTAAAAAAGTGTCAGCTTATTAAGAAGGACCCTGTATCTCAATAGCTGTTGGTACAGCAATGAAAATAAAATAATTTAAAAAAAACTAGCTTTAGCCGCTTTATCAAAGTAGTAATACATACTTAATAGATACAATAAATCTTTGACAACTTTATTCTTGAACTGGTTGAACAACTTTAGATGTGATGTGACATTAACCTTCATTATGCAGTCGGTTTATTTTTCCTGTACGGAGTAGGTAGGTAGGTACATTATTCACGCCCGCCAAGTTAATATAAGACTCGTAACGATAGCGTTATCAATGATTTTGTCAATCGATAATTATTTATTAGTTGGATTATAGTATTTGAAACACATTTGAATAGTAGAGTTGCCTAAAATTACGTTATCTATCTAATAATATATCTTTTGTAATATACAGGGTCCTTCTTAATATGCTAACGGTTTTTTAAGGAGAAGATCAGACCATCAAATTATAATTTTAAGCTCTAAGTAGGTACATATTTTACTATTCAAATAATTTGATATAAGTCGACTTTCAGGTGGTTCAGACCTTTAAACTGGACAACTTTCTCTATGGGACCAACATCGCAAACGCGATAAAATAATCAGCTGTTCCATACTAAACTATGAATATTTTGATACTTTTTAAGGAGATGATCAGACCGTCAAACTGAACAACTTTGGGACCAACATCGAAATCGCGAAAAAAATATAATAAATAAATAAATATCTTCACACAAATTATCTAGCCACATTTAAAGTACCCGAATCTAGCCTGGACTTGTGTTATGATGACTAGACAAAGATATAGAATACATATCTAGATACAAACGTCCATGACTCAATCATGTCCATGATATCAACTGTCCCATACATTTGACTCGAATAGTTTTGCAGTTTTGTATGGAACAGCTGATTTTTATTTCGTGATTTCGATGTTGGTGTTATAGAAAAAGTTGAACCTATATACTTGAGGAATTTATACTTTATATTTACATTTAACAAATCATACTTAAGTTTAACGGAATAAAATTCGGAGCGTGCCCCATACAAAAGAAGTCTGGTGATATTTTCAATATTAACTAATCAAAGTCAATGAAATTTTTCTGAAACAATCTAGAAACTAATCTCTATGCTTGTATGAAGTCAACTTATCGTTAAAAAGTATAGTTTTAAAGTTACCGTGCCTCAAAGATTTCCAAACAAATCTTAAATTAATCCTAGCATTAAAACTGTATACTTTAACGAAAACCTGACTTCAAAGAAGCATAGAGATTAGTTTCAAGATTGTTTCTGAAAAATTGCATTGACTCTAATTGTTTAGTATTGAAAATATCACCAGACTTCATTTGTATGCAGCGCGCATTTACGCATTCGGAATAAACTTCTCTTAACATGACGTACCTACTATATGTTTTAAAATATATACTTGGGGAATTTATTCATTCCTATTATTGATTTAACAATTAACACCATCAATTTAATTAGCACCTCGATGTCGTCAACTTCTTAACGTATGATCCACTTCTAAAAAGTAAAAATAATATACTTATTATATTAGAGTAGTTTACTATTTACTATTAACCTTTTTACAACAGACATGGTATTTCCTTCAACACACATTATGCAATAATCACTGAACAAGTAATCACTAGGTACGTTTTTACCAATGATATTAGCACATTAATTACGTCATGAATAAAGGTTTCAAAACATTTTGGACAGAACTCTGTATCAGACAAAGAATAAGATAACTTACATAGAAAAATGCCGTTGTGGTCCAGTAACCAGGAGGCGATGGTTCGATTCCCGTCCAGGCCGACTCGTACCAATGAGTTTTACTCTCACCGATCCCAGCTACCCAATCCGCCGCGTAGCCCCAGCAAAGTCCGATGCCGAGGTCCGTACCCCCCTGGGGTGCCCCTAGGTCGGTTGCTTAAGTTCATTCAATTGGCTCGGTGACCCTTCTGGTCCCTCCAATAGTCCGCAGTAAAAAGCAGTAAATGCTCCCCGAGCAACGCTGTACACGTCTTTCCAAAAAAAAAAAAAAAGAGTTTTACGGAATTTATGTACGATTTGTTGCGCCACTGGCTTTTCGGTGAAGGAAAACATCGTGAGTAAACCTGCATGCTTCAATTTCGAGACATGTTATGTACCCACGACTGGCTCACTCCCCGTCACACAGGACATAGTTTCGGTACTACTAGTGAAACGTGGATGTTCTGAGGTTTCAGATTAACTCTGTCTACTCCCTCGGGGAATATAGTCGTGAGCATATGCTATATAGAAGCATTATGATTTTCTTTATTAAAATCGACTACAAACATCATCAACATGTCGCATAAGTTGCGCGACGTTGCACTTCGGCGCACGACCTAGAAGTGCTATTTCAATTTTTTGGAGTATGAAAAACGTCACCTTGTTAGTATTAATAGATGCCAATCCTCCTTACAAGCATGGAAACACGAAAATTGCCCACGGCGGTCGGTAATGTTCGTTTTTCATTCGTATATTCCCGTCGTCGTCGTTTCCAAATTTATGTTTGTCCCTTTCTATCCAACGACGTAACATCGAAAATTAGGTGACGTTCATGCCTCATTAGAAAGGGACCAAGTGGAAGTTGAAAACAACGAAGGAAATTTACGAAAGAATATGACGAACATTACCGATTTCCAAGGAGTATTTTCATGTTTCACCCCTTGTAAGGCAGTCTTTTCTCCAGGCTAAAGATTTTTTTGGTCTTTGCGTATAGACAAATACCTTTGCCAGCTTTCTAGTGTTGATTCAAGATGAACTAAATTGTATTAGAATACATTCTAGTGCTTGGTTGGAAAATGCTGTCTAGATTCTTGGGTCAGCAAAATATATTTATCGGATGTTATATGCATATTGATGCACTGAAAATATTGAAATGCAGGGGAAACCTAACGTATGACTGGATCGTTGAATATGGAATCGGTATGCAGATACTAACTTGTTTGTCGTATAAAATTTAAGAGATCAAGAATAACATTTTTACAACAAATACGAACCATAATTTATTAACCTGCTTAGTAATTTTTTTATGAAGTGACGGTGGCATGTTTTTCGGGTTCAAAAATTCGCCATATTTCGCAAGAATTTTTTTTTGGGCTTCCGTTCTCTCTTTGTTGAACGCGTTTGTTAAATAATGATTTGCCATTTTGAAATCTCAATACCTGAAGGTTAACCGCCAACCGCTGTCATGGTCAAGACCATGTAAGATCATGTTTCTTGACAATAATAAAACTGACGTGCGAGAATCGATATTGTTTCCGGGAAATGAAACGGGAAATAGTTAAAACGATATTGTGCGTTTCTGATTCTGATGTAGGCGTTTTATTACTTAAAATTTAAGTACCTACATTATAGAAATCACTGGAACTTTTATGTACCTATTGTTTTTTCTTTTTACCCGAAAGTAACAAAGAACAAAAATAAACAATGTTTTGTGTATACGGTAGCGTAACTTAATGTTGGTACTGTCTGATATTAACTGTTCTAACTATACTGCGTGAAACGAATCGCCGCATGACGTTATCAGCCTCAAAGAACGCTGCTGTGAATGATAAATCAAATAACAATAGTTCCATTGCAGTGCGTACGGCGTTATCTACGGAGCGGCGGCGTGGAGTGCAGACAGAAGCATGCCGGAGGCGCCACGCCGCGGCTGTACCGTCGTCAGTCCGTCACCGGCCCATATTGACAGTTGGAACCGTCTACAAAACATACTTGTCTGCACTGACATCCAGCTAAACTCAGCCCATTCACGCTCACGACGAAACGCGGTTAACACGTGGTGACCTAATATTAGCGACTCCGCACTCCGCGCACGCGGCGTTTTCCTGCATCTCGTACACACGGCACAGTGTTACGCCCACATGTACTGAAAATTGCCATTTCGCATAAATGTTTATTTCAAAAGTCAGTGTGAATACCAGCAATGAGCAGAATCAGCCGCAACTGGAGAGAGTATGTGGCAGCACTCAGTGGTTAGTGTTTATTTGTTTTATTTTTAATTCGCCAACACGTTCAGAAATACGGAATTAATTTTGTGTAGGAGTGTCCGCCGTTCAGTCGGCAACACTGACGGGGATCGGCTTTTTTATCTGCACCAGACTTTATAATTTAGTGTTTGGGTGATCATTCATTCGCGCAATGTTCACTGCTGTGCATTTTGATTGTATTCGTGAAATATGAAACATTCTGGATGGCAGTTTGCCCTGTTATTAACCTTCGTGCTGGGTGCCTACAGTCAAATATTTACCCTGTTAACGTTTTTTTAATATTACTTTTATGATTTGTTTTTATTATGTCCATCTTTAGTGATCTCATCTATTTCATTTAACTTGTTTAACTATCTGTGTTTCCTGTCATCAACTATTTTCTAGTCATTGAATTTAATATACCTATTAGATGTATCTTATACATACACAACATTAATAGTTTATGTAAACCAACAATACGTGCATGAATAATTTAAAGTAGGTAAATTAGGTATGTGCCTAAACTGGATTTTTATATGCGGTCTCAGGCCGAGATTCAGAGACGATTTTTTTGGTCTTAGCTCGAGCTAAGCGTGGCGAAAATGTATGGATTTTGACATACGGGGGTCCGAACTATGACTTACAAATCGTCTCTGAATCTCGGCCTCAGAGTTGTCCTGCAAAGTTTTGTGACAGTCGATGGTGTGATTTCTTAAAAACCGTCAGCATATTAAGAAGGACCCTATATACTGAGCGATTCTTCAATCACTTTTCTTTTCAGGGGTGGTTCAGTCAGACCGTTAAACTGAACAACTTTTATGGAAGCAAACCTGAATTCGAAAATATGAAACATCTGTTCCATACTAATGAGTCGAGTAGGCATTGCAGTTGCAGTTTAGTATGGAACAGCAGATTTTTTTTTTGCGGTTTCAGGTTTGCTTCCATAATACAAATTAATCAGGTTGATGTTCTGAACCACCCCTGGTAATTTAGAAAGCGATACAAAAATTGTCCGGTATAGTAATGTTAAATTTAATATCTTAATGAATAATTTTTGCCCTAATAGAAATTGATCATGTTTATGGTCAGTCTTTTGTAATAAATACCCATTAATTAAATTATAAACGTTGGACACAGCCTCGTAACGGAATTAAAAGGCTGTGGCAAGCATAACAATAAAAATCTGCTCGCGCTCACGTATAAGTATTCACCGAAGGACTAGTCAGGTATATTCTAAATATGTCATATTATTCAGAATTTCCACGGTTTACCAGGAAAAACTTTGACCAGCATGACAGGCAATACCTAGGACCTTTCACCACGCGCATATTACGACGAGCCGCATCGGGTCATATCGCAGCTCAAGAATCCGCCCAAATTGCTTCTACGCAATTTTATATGAAATGAACTAGCTAGCACATAGGTAATATAGGGCGGAGCGGCACGCAATATTGCGTGGCGGATTTCCGTCCGTGCGACCCGCTCTGACCCGATGCGGTGCTTCGTAGTTTGCCATACTAAGCGGTACTTTTTACATCGTCTACAATAGATATCCTTCTTAATATGCTGACACTTTTTAAGGGGATGATCAGACCGTCAAACTGAACAACTTTCTCTATGGAACCAACATCGAAATCGCAGAAAAAAAATCTCCTCTTGCATACAAAACTGCAAACCTGCTCGAGCCAAATGTATGGGACAGCAGATTTTTTTTTGCGATTTCGATATTGGTCCCATAGAGAAAGTTGTCCAGTTTGATGGTCTGATCAACCCCTTAAAAAAGTGTCAGCATATTAAGAAGGACCCTGTATATTACTACGTCAAACTAAAAATCCATTAATGCGTTCCGACCCGGCAGGCTCTAGTGTGCATTTAGACGATGTGGCCCGCTCCACCCCCATGCGACCCGTCGGCGTCGTACCTACAATGTGATTATACCTCTAACCTTTACATTTGCCAGAAAGGAATGCCTCTCCCTAAAACGGACGCCTTATTTATTCGTAGGTAACAAATTTTCTGAAACATCCACTCCATAGCGGGGAGCGATTGGATGAGGAAGGCCGAGGACAGAGTTTTGTGGCGCGCCTTGGGAGAGGCCTATGTTCAGCAGTGGACGATGATGGGCTGATGATGATGATGATGATGATCCACTCCATAATATTTAAAAAAACAATCCGAGATAACCAAGACAATACAGAAACATAACTTATATTAAAGGATCTCTTTCTTTTAAAAATAATAGGTGAATTATGTTATTAATAATCATAATTTAAAACTTAGGTACTTATTAAATCGTAAATTAACGTTCAAACCGTAGTAGGTACAAGTATTATAGATTTGTATCCATGGTACAAGAATGATGGTTATTAAAGGAACAAAGGAACTGACACCTGATGATGTACCTAGGTACATGTCATGATTGTTCATGTAATCTCTTTCACTGGTTGTAAAACGTGTTGATATCTTTTATTTTTACCTAGAAACCACGATATTGTTCAGTTCCTTTGTTCCGTCACTAACCATAATTCATTCAACAGTTTAAAGAGTTGTATAATGAATACAAATCTATGGGGTCTTTCTAATATGCTGACACTTTTTTAAGGGTATGATCAGACCGTCCGACTGAACAACTTTCTCTATGGCACCAACATCTAAATCGCGAAAAAAATCTGCTGTTCCATACAAAACTGCAACCCCATTTTAGCCATAAATATGGGACAGCAGTTTTTTTTCTCGCGATTTCGATGTTGATCCCAAAGAAAAAGTTGTTCAGTTTGATGGTCTGATCATCCCCTTAAAAAAGTGTCAGCATATTAAGTTGGACCCTATATGTATTTACTTAATACATATTTAAAATTAAATATATTACATATCGTATAGGATGAATCAGACCAATAAACTGAACAACTTTGTCTATGGGATAGCTAAAAAAATCAGCTTTTCCATAGAAAACGTCAATGGCGTCTCGACCCAACTGTATAAAATATCGGTTCAGTAGTTTTAGCGTGATGCTCAAACAAACAAACAGACAGTCTAAAATTCTAAAAAAGATCGATTTGGAGTCAGGGATACCTAGGAACCATATCGTAATTTTTTTCTTATTTATTTAATATCTTGTACAGACAAACTTCTGTAATAGTTTAGATACAAATACAAACTTGTCGTAAATACAGGGTCCTTCTTAATTTGCTGACACTTATTTAAGTCAGACGTTTCAGTTTGATGGTCTGATCATCCCCTTAGAAAAGTCACCGATCCCCGCTTCCCAACCCGTCGCGTAATCCCAGCAACGCCCATTGCCGAGGTCCGTACCCCCCTGGGGTGCCCCTTGGGCAGGTTGCTTAAGTTGCTGGTTCGGTGACCTACCAGGGCGCTTCGCCGTCACTGGTAAGGCCACCCCCAAAAGCCCGCCGTAAAAAGCAGTAAATGCTCCCTGAGCAAACTGTATGTCATTCAAAAAAAAACCTTAGAAAAGTGTCAGCATATTAAGAAGGACCATGTATACGTGGTGTAGTAGTTCTTACGCGTAACCATTTCGTCCGAAGTCACGTTAAGTAGTTGATATACAGACGGCGGGCGATACTCGTAATTCATAGGCTTCTCGCAATTCCATTCTAGCAGCAAAATCCATCGATCCATGACCGGCAAATTCCACAATAGAACCAGTAGTGTTACTGTGTTTCACGATCTAAGATCGAAATCAGCAGCCGTATTATGATGCGCGATGAGGCTATATCACGTCTTTTATCTCGTTCGTTCGCGCACAAATAGAAAGAGAGCTAAGGCGCGATAGCGTTCTATCATGCTGCAGATGGAGATGTTTTATACAGTTCTGGGCAATTTTGAACTGAGTTCTTTTCCAACAATCACACAAAACTCTCAAAAAATCGTTCTAATTCGATAATGATCCAGGTAAATTACACAACTGTAAGGCCTTTTTCACCACTTCTGGAAAAAATTTTGTTAGCTTATATGACAGATAATCCTACTAATATTATAATTACGAAATTTTGTATGGATTGATGTTTGTTACTCTTTCACGCAAAAACTACTGAACGGATTGTGATGAAACTTGACACACAGATAGAATATGATCTGGATTAACACAAAGGATACTTTTTTAAGGTCTACGCAGACAGAGTCGAGGGCAACAGCTAGTTTGACATATCTTTCATAAGAAATATGTCAAACGATCTGTCAAATAATCTAACAATGACTTATCCAGAAGTGCTGAAGCAGGCTCTAAGTGTTTGAAAAATTATTGTAACATTATTGTAAAAGAAAAAACGTTTTGTTTACTACACTGAGCCATAATGACCGATTCACCTGACGACTCAGCTATCTTGACTCGACACAATCTTTGTATAGTTTTCCAAGGTCCATTCAGCCCATCCATTACCTACGATACGTCGGAAATTGTGTATCATTTATTTATAATACTGACTGTATTACTGACATCCAATGAAGAAAACTTCCTGTAAGTAATTTTGTGTCAGTATCTGCTGGTACTGGCACAGAATAAATACTAGTACCTACCGGTACAGAAGAATCTCTTCGAAAATATATTTAAATAAATAGCGACTCTCTCTGCACGACAATAAGATGCAAAGTTATTCGCACCAGTCCTATCGTAACCTACCAACCGTCACAACGGCGCTCATGCAAACAAAAATGAACCTAGTCTCCCTCTTTCATTCTTTCACGTGAAATCGCTAGGGTTTTAAACTCTCGCATTGACTACTCACAAAATGGCGGAAGGTCTAATTAGATTTGACCAAGAAGTTTACAGAGTATACCTAACCTATTGCCATTCACGACTCGGTGGGAATCGCCGTCCAGCGTACCTAAGCTGTGGAGTGAGACAGGTCTGGTTGTACTGGTAGACCAGGTACAATGATAAATAGTAAAGGATGTATCAGAGAGAACTGAGTCAACTTGACCAGATGTATCTGCTGCTTCATGCTCATATTAGGTACTTATGCAAATATCTGAAGAGCCTACCTATTTTGTAAGGATCGTTTTCTAAAATCCACCTACTCGTTTTACACTCGCAAGCTAAAAAAGCGAACTCTCTTACTAAAGCACGCTTTAAAACGTACTTGCTAGTTGGAGCATATATTCTATCGACCCCAAAAAGGAATATTATGGTGCAAAATGTATACCTACGTCTAGACAATTTAAGTTTTCTCTTATTTTTAGGCATTTATACTAAGCCTGGCTTGTATCAATTTAGGCCTACACATATTGAGTGAACGCTTTATCTATCACACTGCTAATAGACAGTGACAGAATCATTATTATTATTTTTTAGCCTTAATAATTTTTGGTGAAAGTCACTTTTACAACGTTACCACAATTTTCAGTTTTGTTAGCGATTACTGTAATGTCTTTCATGTCCTGAGCGCGATTTTTGTAACTCATACGTCGAACTCAGCAGTTGAAAATATTAAAATTACTATCGAGATATGCATCTTTCTACTGCTGATTGGACTTTCAAAAATCGCACTCCTGTATTGTGATTTTTGAAAGTAAAATCAGCAATAGAAAGATGCATATCTTGATAATAATTTTGACATTTCCAACTGCTGAGTTCAACTTATGAGTTTAAAAAATCGCACTCCAGAAAGTACGTATTAAAGAACCAAAATACGTAGTTTTACAATTTCATGCTATTTTTTCTCTAACAAGTTGTTTATTTACATGTTTAGACATTATTGGAGCAATATAATTTAAGAGGCTAAATGTCTCTTTTCGAGTTCAAGTAAAGATACAGATCTGAGAGCGTTGAACCTGTTGTATGAATGATAATCAAATACTCAAGAATATGATACCTACATCATTATCATACATCGCATCTACTCACAAATAAATAAGTAGGTATAATGATACAAGACTGATACACTAGATTTAAAAAAAGATTTTTCGATATTAAAACACCGGGGTAAATGTAAATTGACCCAAGAGTGCGATTTTTGAAACTCATTCGTTGAACTCAGCAGTTGAAAATGTCAAAATTACTACGAAGATATGCATCCTTTGACTAATTATTATAAGGACTAGCCTTGCGGTAGCATTTCCCCACTGCCGCGGTATAAGCACAATTGATCTTGTGCATTTACATTCAATTTTACACCTTATCACTAAACGAAACAGCCTATAATTGCGAAATAATAACTTCGAACTTAGAACGTTTGGGGTTCACACGAGACTACTTTTCATTATTTTTAACATTCAAAATTAGAATCTAAAGTTATGGGGAATAAAATCCAAAGTTTCGGATTTCATGTTACCTCGCCCCCCGCAAAAAGTGGCAGAAATGTTTGTTAGTAGAATTACACGCGTAACCAGTCCACATATAAATAGTCAAAGTATGCATCGTGAGGAAACATGCGTGCTTCAATTTGGAAGCATGTATTGTACCCACTGCCCATTACAAGTGGCGACGGGCTTACCCCCCGTCACACTGGACAGAGTTTCGGTACTACTGGTGAAACGTGGATGTTCTGAGGTTTCAGAATATCTCTGACTACCCCCTCGGGGAATATAGTCGTGAGTATATGCTTATGCATCTTTCTACTGCTGATTTGACTTTCAAAAATCGTACTCCTGAAGTATGATTTTTGATAATCAAATCGTAATACTGACATTATCAACTGCTGAGTTCAAAGTGTGAGTTTCAAAAATCACACTTTGAAACCATAAACAACCTTTTAAAACTCAAAATAATTTAAATAATTGTTTAGTAATCATTTAACTAAGTTGTTAGTAATAATTGTTTGTTGTTTGAATTGTCGATATAGAGAGGGAAAAACTTCCCGAATATGTAGGTATGAGGAGAAGAAAGGGACTATATTCCACTGAAAAATTAATCACTACGTTTTACTCCCTTTACGGAATAATGGAAGCCAGAACTATCAACAGTAGGTACTTATCAACATGAACCAAAAACAAAATTTTACACATTCGGTCCCGCGTTAATCATTTGACAGCTCATGACGACCGTTTGACAGATCGGTCAGACGTTTCAGGCTGTCAATAATGTGTCAATCACATAGTTAATAAGTCAAGTGTAGCGCGATACGGAATTCATCACAGTTTAATAGTAACTGGTTTGCAATTACTGAAATTGAATAAGGATATTAAACATCAATATTTTAAATTTGGTATGTCCTGTTTTTTTTGGAGGGCTGAATCGAAAACCATTTCGAGATAATTGACTCAATAATAATATATACTATGTCAGAGATTTTAAAATGAAAGGATTACAAATATTTAAAAAAAAAATAACGTAGTTTTTCGGTCCACCCAGTGACGTCACTGGAAAACCTGGGAACTCTTTGGTAAACTTAAAATCAACTTAACTTTACTCAATGGAGTTCGAATTATTTTCTCTCCACCATTTTTGCATTTAGAGATAAAAAATAAATTTATATTGATAAACTCGATGAATCGCAATAAAATACACACATAAAATATACACATACCGAATTAGCGCGATTGGCCTCCTGTATAGGTAATTAGTAAATATACCTACTACTGAGAAAATAGAACTTGTGATATATATACAAGGTCCAACTTAATCTGCTGACAGTTTGTTTAAGAGGATGATCACAATATCAAACTGAACAACTTTCTCTATGGGACCAAAGTCGAAATCGCGATAAAGAAATCAGCTGTCCCATAGAATTGGGTCGAGTAGGATTTCAGTTTAGTATGGAACAGATGTTTTTTTTCCGCGATTTCGACATTGGTCCCATAAAGAAAGTTGTTCAGTTTGATGGTCTGAATATCCCCTTAAAAAAGTGTCAGCATATTAAGAAGGACCCTATATAAACGGATTGAGACTGATAACAATGAAAAAAAAACTATTTGTAGAAAGAACGTCAAATTATAAAAGAAAGAGTTATTACAATTAAAGTAATTTGCACCATTTGATGTTTACAGATTGTTCATTAAAAAAAACTACATTGACCGTTACGGTAAAGTACTTAACTTAATAGATAATCGAATCAAATAACTAATTAAGGAAAATTACTTTGCTGTTTATTTAGTAGGTAATAAGTAAGTATAAGTAAGTAAATTTAATAAGTAAGTATAAGTATTTCAAATAAACATCTCCCTAATTAAAAAGTTGCCGCTGATAAGAAAACTATAATCCGTCAGGGAAACAACATGAAATACCAAACCTATTTAATTAACTACTGTACTAAGGCCCATATAGGACTCTTACTTTAATTAAAACGTAGTAATAAAAGAGACAAAAAAAACATTTTTTATATTTACAATATCCGTTCATATTTGCCTTTATATCAAATGAATGCCATTTAACAAATAACAGCAGATTAAAATAATTGTTACTATGTAGAATCTGTAGGTACATTGTCTGAATGAACGCATTGCAATGCATTTTTACATTGGCGGAATTATTTATATTGACGAACTTTGATATACTCCACAAACACCACACCACAAAATTTTTCATTAATAACACAACTTTAAGGGAGTATTCAGACAATGAAACTAATTGTTATCTGTCTTCAAGCCAAATTTCGATTCTATAGGTGCAAAAATGAGTGAGTTATTGGGGCGGGCATACAGACAGACAGACAGAATGGACGAAATTATCCTTAGGAAAGTAGCCTTAGTATCCGATTTTCCTTGTTTGACTACGGAACCCTTAAAATGATGACATTATGGTTTTTAGGTGTCCCTGACTCCAAATCAACCTTTTTTAGATTTAGATTGTCTGTTTGTTTGTATTCATCACGCAAAAACTACTGAACCGATTTTGAAGCGACTTTTTTTTTGTTTGATAGTTTTAATCTAACTTAAAATCTTGTATATAATTTGTGCGGACGAAGTCGCGGTTTAACTCTAGTTAGCTAGTTAATATTTAATCCTGAGAAATGTTAGATAAAAATAAACTGACCGTGACTCAAAATGAAGCTCGACCTCATTTTCATCATATTATGTTATGTTATCTTATCATAATATAGGCAATATAGGTACCTACCTAAACAAGGATTATTCACAGTGTGTTTTTTTATGGATCAATGACTTTCGAACTAAATATTTTTGATTAACATCCTTTTAGAAGTTAACATTAGTCGCAAAAAGGCTTTATCATTATGTTAAAAAGCGTTACATCGTGAGGAAACCTGCATGCTTCAATTTCGAGGCATGTATTGTCCCCACTGTCCATTACAAGTGGCGACGGGCTCACCCCCCACTGGACAGAGTTTCGGTACTACTGGTGAAACGTGGATGTTCTGAGGTTTCAGAATATCTCTGACTACCCCATTGGGGAATAAAGTCGTGAGCATATGCTTATATGCTTATGTGTAAAAAGCGTTATGAAAAAAAATACGTCGTCGTAATCGATCGGTTGAGCATGTAGTTACATGATGTAGGGTAAACAGTTGCATTACTATAAGAGACTGATTGTACCCATGATATTGAACAACCTAAGAAAACTATAGGAAATTCTTTTTTTTTCGATTTTTCATACAAATGTTCGATCAGCTGATTACAATTAGTATGGGAAGTGATTTTTTTTTTTTAGAATTTTCTATAGGTTTCTTAGGGAAATTTGATCAGTATCATGGGTACACACCCCTAAAAATAATGCAACTGTTTACCCTAACACCCTGTTTAGGTAATGTATAAGAAAATATTAAATAGATTTAATGTTTAAAAGGTTAAGAAAAAACTAAACATTGCAAACCGAATACCTAACATATTTTCTGACTGCTAGTTTAAAAGTAGTTCAACCCTCGATCGATGGCGTTGACGTGACATGGGTCCGAAGATAATAATTTAGGCTAAAAGTAAAAAAAAACATGCCGCCTCTGAGTTTGGCTCGTCCTTTGACGAAAAATCTATCGAATGTTTACTTCTTACACGTTATTACTATTTGGTCGTGCTCACGACCAACTGTAAAAACCGTTTAAAACGTGCGTAATAGAGAATTTTCAGTTATAAAGCAAAAATTTTTTTAAAATTTTGCGACACCAGAAAAACTTTTAAAAATGTACAGTCGCTATCACATATATCATAGCAAACAAGTTTGTCAAATATTTCTAAGCAGTTCTATTTTAACAACAATAATTTCTTTACGCATATCTGATCAACAATATCTCAACGCCTAGACTATACATCAAATGTATCGAAGCAGTCAGGGTGTTCATAAACATCTGAACAGTTTAACAGGAAAAAAATGACCTTACTACGTTGTTTTACATTTCAATTTTCAATTACATTGTAAAGAATCTAAAAATCTAAATCGGTCTATCTAAATTGGTTTTTATTACACTATCTTGTCAATGTATTGTAACGTTTCTTTCATTAATAAATATATATAATAATAATAAGAAATAATTGAAAATTAGCTGTTCAGATATTTATGACAAAATAGGTACACGTTTAGATAATAATTGGTAACATTTACTGTAAAGAATTTATTGATAAAAATTAGCACTGCTCAGAAATATTTGAACACCTTGTAGGTACTAGGTATGCTACGAATTATATCAGATGTAGACTGTACCTATTCGCTACGAACCAATATGATAATATAAAATTCTGCCTTATCATCGTCGTATTAGAGATATAAAACAATAAAATAGATAGAAAAATTCACCAAATGTATCCTGTTACTGTAGGTAATGTAAATGTACCTACTTACTAATATAAAGTCTCTTCTAAAACGACCTCAAAAAATCAACTTTGGTAGTTACAACCTTAGGTTATAACTGGGAATTTCTAATATTTCATTCCACTTTACCGACACAAAAGTAAGAAATTAGTTAATCAATCCAATAATCAATAAAAATTTTAATCCTAGTTTCAGATTTCTACACCCATTATTATTTTTACAAATTTTAGTGGAGAAATAATTGTTTAATCCGGACTCTAGACGATACTCTGTGTCTAGACACTTTTTTTTTAGTGGTTTGTTTGAATTTAATTGTTCGTCGCTTCTCTTCATTTCATTTAGATATCAGACACAAATGGCAGTGTATGAATGAATTAATGAATGAAAATTGTATTTTCTCAACACAACACAATATTAACTGTTACAGGAGAGCAATGCAGTAGTAGTCATTAATAAAAAATAAATATTGGCGGTGCCTGTATGATAGCCGTGGTGGTCCAGTGGCGAGTAACCTTGCCTGCCGTACAGGAGGCGATGGTTCGATCCCCGTCCAGGCCGACTCGTACCAATGAGTTTTTCGGAATTTATGTACGATTTGTAACACCACTGGTTTTTCGGTGAAGGAAAACATTGTGAGGAAACCTGCATGCTTCAATTTGACAGAGGCATGTATTGTACCCACTATCCATTATAAGTGGCGACGGGCTCACCCCCCGTCACACTGGACAGAGTTTCGGTACTACTGGTGAAGCGTGGATGTTCTGAGGTTTCAGAATATCTCTGACGACCCCCTCGGGGAATATAGTCGTGAGCATATGCTTATGCTGTATGAGACAGGTGACCAAGGGAGAATTTAGTCTGTGCTGATCACCAGGCTCTTACCATCGCATGGTTAACTAAGTGACATTCACACTCACAGTGACACTCCTTTAATACCAATCTATAGACACCACAATTTTTTTATTCGGCTGAAACGTTTATTTATACTGCCAGTTGGTAGTTGGTACCTACAATACCAACATAACATAACTACTTAAATCCGCGGTAAAAAATCCTATTTCTTTGTCTGGCCATGAAGTTCATAGAAATCAAGCGATCCTGTAACTATAACCGTAATATCTGGTATGAAACAAAATTGTATCAATTAAACTGAATGGAGGAGCTGTCGTCAACTCGTCAATTATACGTTATGTCCGTGATCTAAGAACACTTCATATTATGTAGGTAGGTATCCATCTACTTATACAATAGATATCCGTTTAAGGATTTCCGAGATACAATTCTTATTCCAAGTGACTGTAGTGAAGTGAGTAATTTTACTCTCGTCAATTTTTAGGGTTTCATATCCAAAGGGTGAAATCGGTCCGACCGTCCGTCCGTGCTACCTATTTAGGGCTGTAACTTTCGGCAGTTGAAAATTTCACAGAATATGCGATTTGTTAACAATCATCTAATTTTTAGCATCCTATTATTGAAACTAGTTTTATCATCTTTTTTCTTCTCGCTCTATCGTAAAAACGGTGATACATACAAGCGAAAAGCTTTGTGTGATTATAGAGCAAAATATACAGTATAACAATAAATAATAAAAACCGACCAAGTGCGAGTCTGTCTCGCGCTAAAGGTCCTGGAGAAAACAAAACTTTTTTCTAAGTTAATAAGTTGTGTGGTGGCATACGGAACCCTAAGTGCGTGAGTAGCCCGACTTTATCGAAATGTTGTAGGTATACATTCATTATTAAGAAATTTAATAAATACGATTGAGGGCAGCACTATAAATCGGTGCCCCTAAAAAAAGCACTGAGTAGGCATAATTATAATCTGTCATATTCGCATAATTTTATAAGCATAGCATAAGCATATGCTCACGACTATATTCCCCGAGAGGTTAGTCAGAGATATTCACATTACATCTAGTTCATTATTACATAATTTTATAATAGTGAAAAAAACAATAAGGTAGGTATATCGAACTGAAATTAATAGTGTAAAAAAGAACAAGGCATGAAAGATTATTTAGACACGGGTAGTTAGGTACGCCGTAGGTATTCATCGAGTACCTAATTTGAATACCAATACGAAATGGAATGAAAATAATTTAACAGTACACACATTCGCATTGTTTTTAATAAAAAGTTATGCCGTTCAATATTAAAGGACATTTACGAAGAAAAATATTTTAACCTGAGTGAAAGTTATTGAAAAAATGTTTTCAAAGTTTTATTTGTCCGTTCTCTAAGAAACATCGTTCCGTAAAATTGCCATTACCAAGCATTTATGCTTGGTTGCTAACATTATTTAGTGATGCATATTGTAATTCTTGATTGAATATTGTTTCTATTGTGACCTTTATTCTGTAAACATGATCACGGTTGTTAGACTCCTCTTTTATATTCATATTCGTACTATTATCCAACAGACATGTATTGTATTCAATACAAAGAGCAAGGAACAAAGAAATAATTGTATGTTTCATTTAAAAAAATTGTTCAGTGAAACTAGAGCGTTATAATTACAATCTTAAAAATATTGCTGGCACAACGATGGTGTTCAGTGTTTTTCTCGATTTCGTAATCTTACGGAGCTATTTTTAGGGTTCCATAGTCAAACAAGGAACCCTTATACTTTCGTCCATTCTGTCGGTCTGTCTGGATGCGCCGCAATAACTCGCTCATTTTTGCACCAGTTGAATAGAAATTTGGCATGATAGATAACATTAACCCAAAAACAGAACTATAGTAGTTATGAAGAAAACTTTTTTTTTGACATTTTATTCATACAACGAAAGAGGGGTTCGGATTATTTTTTAGATCGATTGAGGTGTCGTTGGATAGGTTTTGTCCAATGGAACATAACTCCCATAGATTCTAAATCGATATAATGCTTGTGTCTCGAGATATCTGCGCTCACTTCGTACTCTAACTTCTAATATACTAAAATATTATAAAATATCTTTGCGTGTAAATTATGATTTGTTCTCTGATGATTACTAGATGGCGTTGCACTAAAATAAATCGCGCTATCATTGTACTTCAAAAAATTCTCTTAGGTAAGATAAACAAATTAAAAACTTATTTTTTTCTGCGTATACAATGGCTGCGGAACCCTATGATGGGCGAGTCCAACACAATCTTGGCCGGTTTTTTTATTCAACACAATTTTGATGGTTATAATTTGAAAGACATATTGATAACGCAGAATAAACACTAGTTGATACTTCAAACTCCACTTTTTATGCAGTTGATTTTCTTTTATGTAGAACAGACTAATATTTGCGATGTTATTGCGTATTTATTGATAATGGGCAGTTTATCCACTCACAACACATTATCTAACTTTAATTTCAGCCGGTATTCATCATCTAATTTTGAGCATGCTATCATTGACCTATTATGTGTGTACAGGGTCCAATTTAATATGCTGACAGTTTTTAGGGTTCCGTACCCAAAGGATGAAAACAGGACCCTATTACTAACCCTACGTTGTTATTGTCCTTCCGTCCGCCCATCTGTCCTACCTATTTAGGACTGTAACTTTGGAACCGTAATAGCTAGACCGTTGAAATTTTTCACAGAATATGCGTTATTACGGCGGATTTGTTAACAAATAATAAAAATAATGTCAAATAGTTACAAATTAAGGGGGGGTCCTCATACAAGAAACTGGTTTTAATCAAAGTTTTGTGTTCTCGCTCTATCGTAAAAACGATCATACATACAAGCGTCAAACTTGGTGTGATTATAGAGCAAACTCTACAGTACAATAACAAAAAATAAAAACCGCGTTAATGGTCTCGCAGAAAACTAAACTTTTTTCTAAGTTAATATGTTGCGTTTGCGTGGTGGTGTGGTACGGAACCCTCGGTGCGCGAGTAGCCCGACCCCCACTTGACCAGTTTTTTATTTAACAGGATAATTAGACCATCAAAATGAACAATTTTCTCTATGGGACCAACGTCGAAATCACGAAAAAAAAATCTGCTGTCCTATACATTTGGCTCGAGTAGGTTTGCAGTTTTGTATGGAACAACTGTATTTTTTCGCGATCTTGATGTTGGTGCCATAGAGAATGTTGTTCAGTTTGACGGTCTGATCATCCCCTTACAATAGTGTCAGCATATTATGAAGGAGAAATAATACGACAAGCAAAAGTACAAAGACCTTTATTATAATAGAAGTCTTTGCAAAAGTTGTGCACCACATGAGGGTACGACGAGAGCAGGCGGGTGAAAGAAAAAGCGATAGCTATTTACTGACAAAGTGTGGCTATATCGCCACAAAGAATTGGATAACACCAATCCTGTCTCTTTCCTTCTAGTATCTTGACTTTCTGACATGACATTAAGAGAAGTTTATTCCGAAAGCGTAAATGCGCGCTGCATACAAACGAAGTCTGATGATATTTCAATACTAACCAATTAAACTCAATGAAATTTTTCAGAAGCATTCTAGGAAGAAATTTCTATGCTTGTATCGTATCCGATTTTCGTTAAAATATACAGTTTCAATGCTAGGATTAATTTAAGATTTGTATGGAAATCTTTGAGGCACTGTAACTTTAAAACTGTGGAGGAAAATCTGACACGATACAAGCATAGAGATTTGTTTCTAGATTGTTTCCGCAAAATTTCATTGAGTTTAATCGGTTAGTATTAAAAATATCATCAGACTTCGTTTGTAAGGAGCGCGCCAACAGTAATATACCCTTAAGGGCCTGTTTCACCACTTCCGAATAAGTTATTGTCAGCTTATCCCACGGCTCATTTGACATAATATCCTTCATACAAAATATGTCAAATGAGCTGTCGTATAAGCCATCAAGAACTTATTCGAAAGTGGTGAAACAGGCCCTAAACCATTTTTTTTTTTCATTTCTAGCAAATAATCAGTAGGTCTTTCTTTATCCCTCTTCCCTTTTATTTTAATCAGTGAATTTCATAAAACGACGAATTTACCATCTCAGCACTTAACGATGAAATGTCCAAAGATATCATTAATTACATCATGAGTTCGTTCGTTCCTTAAGTTACGTCAAATCATGAACTCTTAGAGGACATTTTTGCTGAAACTTTTTCTCCGAGATGTATCAAAAATAAATTAGGTTAATTTACGACTCTCAGACTTTTTACTGAACGTTTTATTGGAGTAATGATCCTTAAAGATTTATGACCTGAATCACAATGTGGTATTCATTGTCTTTGATGTGGACTGTTTAATATTTTCATAGTTTAACTTTAACAAACCGTGTTGCAGATACGTACATGTTGCCGTTTGACGAAGCGTGTTGCTGATTAGAAGCTTGTACCTACTTTCTTATTATTAATAATATAACTTTCAATTTTAACTAATAAAACAATGAAATTATTGTTTTAATGTAATTATTTCGCTATAAATCAGTTGGGGTGTATGAGGTTTTGCGCTTATTTATCAACACGTTTATATTATATTATATTGTAGATAAATGAACACATTTTTAGGGGTGGAGCTTAAGTTATTAGTGTAGGATGACACACGCGAGTGAGTTGACAAGTGGCACGGTGGTTCATTACAAAACTGACGCAGAATACGCGCAGACGATAATAATAAAAGAGATATTTCATTTATGGAAAATAGTTTAGGAAATGTAGATGCCGCGTCACAAATGAAATTTGCAAATTGAAAATAAAAATTATTCATTGAAAATTCAAAATTATGTTGTACTAATTGATTTACTATTTGATTTGGCAACGTAGTACCTGCTCCTATTAATCAGTGAATTCTATTCATTTTCGAGACAATTATTATCCTGAAATCGAATCGGTAAATTTTAGATGTGAAAACAGACAGACGAATACACTTTCGGTTTACCTCTAACTGAAACTATGTCACATTTATCGATCAAATTCGTTGCTTATGGAAAATTTAAGATTTCATAGCTAAATTAGTAAGAAAATTTTACAACATCTCAATTGAATAAAACCGGCTAAGAGCGTGTCGGACTCGCCCATGATAGCGTTCAGTAGCCATTATATAAGTAGAAAAAGAAGAAAAGTTTTTAACCTGTTTATCTTACCTAAGAGACATTTTTGAAACACATTGCGCGATTTATTTTCGAGAATGCCAACTAGTTTTTTCGGAAACTGGTTAAGCTACAGCATCCGTTATAATTTCCACTGAAAGTACTGACCTTAAGCTATACTTTATACCTTAAGCTATATTTTTCACTCCAGTATTTTAGAAGTTGGGAGGGAGGATATATACAACGTGTTAATGAATAAGCGCACAACCTCATACAGCCCAACTGATTTATAACAAAATAATTCGATTGAAACAATAATTTAATTATTTTTTTCAGTTAAAATTTAAAGTTATTCACATTTTAAGTTTTCAGGCAAAAATGATTTGTTATCATTTCAGCAATGAATGAAAGCTTGTGGATACATTTTAAGGATCTTTTTTTTTAAATAGTAGGTAGGGTGAGTGTGCCCGTGCGGTGGGTTCAGATCGAGTTCAGTAAATTTAAAATTATACATTCAAATTATTTAATATTTTGAAAAAAATTACCTTTGTTGAAAACATGATAATTCGATTCGGCTCTCGATTCGGCTCTCGATTCCAAACAAACTGCTTTCTAGTTTTGCGTTAATTGAATAACACGTTGTATAAGGGTTCCTTGTTTGACTACGGAACCCTAAAAACTAGGGTCACATCACAATCTTAAACTCAAATTACCAGTGGAACCCCTATTAGCGCCTGTCACCAGCAAAGGGCAGATAATGTTTTTCTTTTTTAGAGAAAAAGCTGACGCCTTCATCGTCATGCCGCGCCAGGCGCTTCATTAAGGCTTGACCTACACGACTGACGTCCATTACTACTTATGTTTGCTTTTAAACCTATTGTTGACATTTATACTTTTTACCCGACTGCGCGACGGAAAGGAAGGGTAATGTGTTTTTATATTAAAGGATCTGGCACATTCGGATACTTTTATACGCACTTTTGTATAGAGTTTTGCAAAGGGTCGCAAAACCGAATCAAAGCAAACGCCAAATGCTTGCGTGAAATTAAATAATTTTGAAGAATTTCTTCCACTCCGTAGCTTTTGAGCCAGAGTCTGGCCATGGTTGCATTCAAAATTTTCCACCAAAAAAATATCAGCTGTCCCATACTAAACTGCAATACCTACTCGATTCAAACGTATGAGACAGCTGATTTTTTTTTGTTCTTACAGGTTTGCTCCCATAGTAAAAGTTGTTCTAGTTCGATGGGTAGAGTATGTGGTTTAAAGATTAATGATATTTTCCTTACACCCTGTATAGACATACCTAATAACGATTAATTAATTAAATTAATTTTTCAATCTTTTCCCGCTTTCACTAAACTACATGCATGCATATGCTCACGTCTATATTCCTCGAGGGGGTAGTCAGAGATATTCTAAAACTTCAGAACATCCACGTTTCTATAGTACCGAAAATCTGTCCAGTGTGACGGGGTGAGCCCGTCGCAACTTTGTAATGGATAATGGGTACAATCACAGAACATTATAAGAGGGGTTAGAAATGCAAAGTAGCGCTTTTGCTTCGGAGACGGCTGTCACCACTTGTCTTCTCGCTCACGGGACAACACCTCATGCTACAATTACTCATGCCCTCTCGCTCGCACCACGCCGCGCGCCTTATGGTGTTATGCAAATCATTGCATAACCTGTGGCGACACGTTCCACGCCTACTTTGCACTTCTAACCCCTCTTATAATGTTCTGTGGGTACAATACATGCCTCGAAATTGAAGCATGCAGGTTTCCTCACGATGTTTTCCATTACCGAAAAGCCAGTGGTGTTCACCAAAACTGTATAAAATCCAGCTTTGCTCGAAAAATGATCTTGCAACGCTGGTATTGTTGCTCCCGATAGATAAGATGACAATAGTTTTATTTTCAACGGTAAATAATATCACAACTGCGTGTTTCTCTTTGTGTTACATTGTTTATCTATAAACAACGTTCACCTGAACTGGCGGCCTGGTTTCTCTAGTTCTATTAACATATACAACGTGTTAATGAATTAACGCAAAACTAGAAAGTAGTTTGTTAAGAATCGAGAGCATAATTTAATTATTATTGTTTCAACATTGGTAATTTTTGTCATATTATTAAATAAGTTATTTGTAAAATTAAAAATTTACTGAATTCGATCTCAACACACCGCACGGGCACACTCACCCTACTTACTACCAAAATAAGATTCTTAAAATGTATCCATGAGCACGATAGCGCTTTCATAATTTCCTGATATAATAACTAATAATTTTTGCCTCAAAACTTAAAAAGCGAATAACTTTAAATTTTAACTATCAAAATAATGAGATTATTGTTTCAATCAAATTATTTTGTTATAAATCAGTTGGGGTGTATGAGGTTTTGCGCTTATTCATTAACACGTTGTATAATATCCACCGGCATTGTTTTTAAATAGTTCTAAGGTCAAAGCCACGTCCGAACGATAAAGACGTGTTATTTCTTTTAAAGAGTAAATTTGATCTACAGAGTGTCCGGTAAATATTAGCCATCTTACTGAAACGAAGAATGAGGGGCCTTATCGACGTGATAAAAGAGGCTTCTGAATGGCTGGAGTTTTACGTAAAATTGTTGTAATAGTTATATTTGTTGTATTAGTCCTGCATAATTTCTCATCAAACGAAATTGTTATTTAATTAAAAAAATAATAGTTCAAATCCATTAAATACCTACGTAGCATAATGGAAGAGGGCACTGGCTTATACAAGGTGTTACAAAATAAAAATAAACATTGAAAACTTTGAAGGGGGTTGTTTAGACCATCAAACTGAACAACTTTCACTATGGGACCAAAATCGAAATCGCAAACAAAATCAGCTGTCCCATACATTTAGCTCGAGTAGATTTTTAGTTTAGTATGGAATATCAGATTTTTTTTTTCGCGACTTCGATATTGGTCCCATAGTGAAAGTTGTTCAGTTTGATGGCCTAAACCACCCCCTTATATGTTTATATGTATTTTTGTAAAACCTTTGCGTCACTGGCAAGGCAATACAATTTTCACAAAAAAATCCTACATGTATGATCATGTAGCATCGAGTTTGTATACTTTATATCTATAAACAGGTAAGTAGAAGTAAATATGAAAACAACTGTAACCTAATCGACTCAAAAATTTATGAAATCGCCGGTTTTTTTTAACGTTTCCTGAGGCTCCATGTGAAAGTTGCTCAGATTTATGCTGAGTTCACCATTTCAGTAGTTGCCATAGGCTGTCTCGCCCTTTCACCCTGTATAAGTAAACCTAACGCTATAGGTACATGCGCTATGTTATAAAATTACTAGAGACACTTAACATTGACACCTCTAATCTCTGACTCGTCAAAACAAAACACTGTAAGACTGTAACTATAACTCATAAATAAACTGTACTAAGAAAATAAAATTCTTGGTAGGTACCTTTACAAAAGTTTAACGATAACCTACTTAGATTACTATTGCCCTACTATTTGTCAAAGAAACAATAAGAATAAGAAGTGAAAATTCTAAAACGAAAAAATAATAAACACAACAACAACATAGACAAAACGAATCAAATATAAAAACCGTACTAAAGTCCGGCCGCTGAAAGATTGCGTTTGACCGTTACCATAAAATTGTAAAAAACTGAATGAAAACTATAAATTCCGATCATTATTTAGTAGCTTTTTGAACTTAAAAGGGCAGCTAGTGCCCTGTGTACTAGAGTGAGCACAGGTAAACAATATTTTCATTCAGTTTTTAAAATTTTATGGTAACTGTCAAACGCAATCTTTCAGCGGCCGGACTTTAAGAACGTTACGGTAACTATACCTCTACATATAAAGATAAGGTCTGACCTATTATAGGTTTTTGCTTTTTCTGAAGACCGTGTGTTTGATTCAGATTATCCGCCGTAAGGCCTGTCACATACATACGGAATTCCAGAATTCCGAATCAAAATTGTGAATTTGTATAGGATTTGAAATTTGAAATACTGAAGGGGCAAGATCCATACGAAATCGTAATACTGATTCGGAATTCCGTATGTGTGAGGCAGGTCTGATGAGGCAAATTATACATCGTGTAAACGCGTTGTGCTTCACGCCATGAAACTGAAGAACTTTCACTATGAGGCCAACATTGAAATCACGAAAAAAAATCACAGGCACAGCTGATTTTCTTTTCTAAATTTTTTGTTGGTACTCGTAAGATAGTGGAGGTTATTCAGTTTGATGGTCTAAAGCAGCTTGTGTAATATGTAACGCATTATTATAACTGTTTTTATAACTAAGCAGATGCGATAGTTGAAAGCATCAGAATAATCCTAAACCTTTTTTAATTTCAGCGACTTTGATCACGGCGGCGGCGGGAACAACAGTAGGCTGGACTTCGCCGACTCTCCCGATACTCCTGGGTCCAGACTCTCCGATCCAGACTTCAGCCGACCAGAGCTCTTGGATCGCCTCGCTTATGATACTATGCTCAGGTAAAGTGTACCTTAACTTTTTCACTGCTGTGTTTGAAAATGACTCGTTTCTCTATGGGAAATTACACGCCAACGCCCGCGGCATGATGGCGCGATACAGCTCTATCGCGCCCTAGCTCCTTTTCTTTTTGCGCGCGAACGAACGAGTTAGCAGGCGCGATAAAAGGTTTATCGAGGCACCATGCCACGGGCGCAGGCGTGTTTTTCAGTAGATAAAGCAATTTTAAAAAAAATCTTTAAAACTGATTTTTGCTTGCTAATAGTCCAGCAACAGGAAGTTGCTGATTACGTCATCTCATCAGGTAACCACTTCTCACTTATGTAATACCTTTAAGCAAATCAAATATGTTCTTACAAGTTCCCTCTAGCTGGCCAGATATGCACAGAGGTGGGGAATCTGCAACTGTTGAAGTTCACTCCAAACGTTAAGCAATGTCAAGTAGGTAGGAGCCGATTATAGGGCCTATCCCCGGGAAAATCGGGTCCGTTTTCGACACTCGCCAACAGGTCGCCATTAGCAGTGCTGCGAAATAATGATTACTTTTGAGCTAAATGACGACTTTGATGAAACATGATATTGAAGATTAGTCAGAACTGGTTTGTTTCTATATGTAGGTACATTGAGTTGAAAGGCATATGAAACGTCTTATCCCAATGGAATATTGAGTATGAAAATAAATATAATGATAAAATTTACGATAGATTCTTCGGTGGACCATCAATTGATCAAAACTTATAATTAACAATGTTATTTAAATATAAAGATTAACGTGAAAAATAAAATTTGAACAAGTATAAACCAATAAATTATACTTATCAGCCTGACAAATTGCTTTAAAAGTGTTATTATTTAATATTCAATCAGTGAAAAAGCCGTGTGGTTCAGATTTCTTATAGATATTTCTTTCCTTAGGTGACGTGGAGGCGACTAAGGAAAAGGGTTGAAATTAAATTATGTTTCTTTAATATCCTGTGCAGATAAGCATAGGTTCTTGAAAATATGCCCCAAACAGAAAGAATGTCGCCAACATTGAGTGTACACACGGCGATACATCAAGCTACGCAAAACAAAAAATAAGCTGGCCGCGCGTAGGTAGAGTAATGTATAACGTCGCGCGGCCAACTTATATTGGTTTTGCGTACTTTTATGTGCCGCCGTGTGTACCCAATTGAAAAGAAACACTACAGAGTGCTTACAGAGTTCTCTACCGATGTAAACTCATTTTGTATGTAATTGCGATCCGACCCAATTTTAGTCCGAGAACAAAAAACACAAATTTTACTGTATATATCATATTTTCACCAGCAAAATTAACACTGCTCTATTCTCATTCCAGCCGTCAGCCCTCTCCCAGCGTCGTACCTCGCCGACAGGATCGGCACCAAAAAGACTTTACTCCTGGCCTCAGTCCCCTACATCATCGGCTGGATCCTCGTGATGCTAGCCGGCAATGTGCCCACCATCTACGTGTCCAGGCTCATCTCCGGGCTGGGTTACGGTATTGCGTACACAGCAGCACCGATGTATCTCGGAGAGATTGCCTCGGATGAGGTGCGGGGATCAATGGCTACGCTTATCACGGTCATGTCGAAGGTATTTCTTTTTTTTAAACAAAATCATGTTTTTGCTGTAATACCTATGGATTCGCTGCTAGCTGTAGGTTATGGATGATTTAGTGAGGGAATGTATGAATTAAAAGGAATCAGGAGTAAGAAGTACCTACATGTCAGTAGTCCGCATAGGGCAGACAAATATTCCCTGTCTTCCCCTCTAGCAGTACATGTCATAGTTCATATATTAATAGGTTAAAATATATATAACATAATTAAACATTTTGGAACTTATTTAATTTCACTTGGTTGAGTAGGGTTTGGATTAAAAATACTGAGCTAAATATTATCGTAGATAGCTCATTTCTTACTAAAAAGTTCACAAAAAAATATTTTTTGGTGCAGTTCATATTAATAAAATAAAATTAACCTGCGTTTTTTCAAGTTCATGCATGTAATAAAACTACAGCTCCTTTGTCGAATTATCACTATATTGTTCCAAACACTTTTTACATAAATCAATTAACACTTTTCAAATTAACTTTTACAAATGGGCATAGCTTAGCCCTAGCAAGTGAACACCTCGAAGGCTGGTTTTAGAATGGCCTCTCCTGCCAAGCAAAAATCAAACTACAGCTTGGCAGTCGCGTTGGTGGGGGAAAACACGTTATCGGAGAAAACAGCACGTTTTCCGTGTTGCCATTTTATTAAACTAATAAAATGGTAGAAAAACCTGGATTATTCTTTCAATTAAACGTAAAATCATGACATTCGGCCATCCGACAACGTGCTGACTCCGGCGCACGAATAGGTGAACGTTATTAGTTAACAATACTCGATTAACAGATTAACACAATTAAAAACAAAATCTTGTACCTAGCCGATCAACATATGAGAACTAAAATTTTAACACAAGTGATTCTAGTTCAAATCATGACATTTGGCACTAGTTGGTCACAAAATAATGTCATTCAATTACTCTACAACCGGTACTCAATAATTTATTTAAAGGAACAAATTTTGTACCCAATTAATGCCACATAACACAAAGTTAAAGAAATAGTTTTAATAGTAATTTTATTAATAAGTTGAATTCATGAATATATACTTAGAGATTAAATAATTTATCCTTTAATTCAATTTGACATCTAAAGTAAGTATCATTCGTTTAGGTACAATACAAAATCTTAATTTTCTTTTTTAAAGATTTTCGACTATACAATATAACGTGTAAAAGACACAATTAATAAAAAAAAAATACAATAATTTGTAGTGTTATCTATTATCTTAACATACAAAATATAACCATTCATTCACTATCACTAGCTCGTTCACTAGAGCTACTCTTATCAGTGCCATGCAATTCTAGAGCTTTTATATGAATCCAGGGTCTGATACGGTCGGCAGCAATGACAGTCTTATAAGGATTTCCTTTTGCTTTAAAGCCGGGGACATCAGATATTCTATAACGGTCATGTCCTAAAACCTCTATAACGTTATAAGGACCAACAAATTTAGTCAAGAGTTTAGTGCTTTTTCCATCATTATAAAAATTATTTCGGGAAATTTTAACCAAATCACCAATTTCGTACTTGACGGCTGGAACCCGATTTAAGTCATGTTTTTGTTTTTGTTTAGCCTGCTCTTTTTCTATATTACTGCCTATATTATCCCTGAGCTCTTGTACATTTAGATTGGCGATAGATTCGTCAATACTGGCGCCGAGCTTATTGGACAAGACATCCTGCATTTTAAATCCGAACATAGCTTCAGTCGCAGATTTCTGTGTAGAAGCATTAACAGTGTTATTTATGCCCCATTGCACTTTACCCAGACACTTGTCCCAGTCACGCTCATGGCCAAATGAATTTTGGGAGGATAGTGAATTCAAAATAGTCTGATTGAACCTCTCGGCCTGGCCGTTTGCCCTGGGACAAGCCACTGCGTTCAAAACATGTTTAATTCCGTGAGCATCACAGAAAGTTTTAAATGCTTTTGATGTAAAGCTGGTACCACGATCGGAGACTATCCTAGATGGAACACCAAAATCATAGAAAATCTTTTCTAGTGCCTTAATGGTGCTTTTTGTTTTGAGATCTTTGACTGCCCTTATGAACACATATTTAGTAAAGGCATCGACTACTGTGAGGACATGAGTATTGCAATCTTTACTTCTAACAAAAGGTCCCAAGTGGTCCATATGAATGGTATGAAAAGGTATTTTTACCTTTTCGATGGGATACAAAAAGCCTGACTTTTGTTTTGAAACATTATCTTTATTATAGGCGCATTCTAAGCATGCCGCAACGTATTTCTTTACGAACTTTCGTTGTTTGGCGAACCAATATTGATGTTGTATTCTTTCAAGTGTTTTTGCATACCCCAGGTGTCCTATATCGTCGTGATTAGCTCGACATATCTGCCAACGTGCACTCCGTGGAACCACCAGGCACAACCTATCTTCTACCTTTCTGTACACAGTATGATTTTTAACAACAAAGTGTTTACGTACATCCCTGCACTCATGATCATCCTCGGGCTTTAAGATTTTAAGAATACGAGAAACGTCAGGGTCTGCTATCTGCAATGACAAAAGCCAGTTTTCCTTCTCTATGCTATACACATTCACCGATAGGTTCTCCTCAGACTCCACGGTTAACTTGGTATTTCGGCTGAGAGCGTCCACGTGCGACATTTGGATGCCTGGTCTGTACTCAATGTCAAAAGTATACTCACTGATTTGAAGCCACCACCTTGCTATCCGTGGAATCAAATCTCTTTTTGTTAGTGTAGTCCGAAGAGCACTACAATCAGTATAAACTTTAAAGTGAATACCTAAAAGATACACACGAAACTTTTTTAGCGAACACACGACAGCCAGTGTCTCCAATTCGTAGGAGTGCAAATGTTTTTCCTCTGGCGTGGTCTGTCGGCTAAAATAAGCGACAGGCTTAAGAACCCTTGTATCTTTTTGCCATTGCATAAGTATGCCTCCTACGCCCAGAGAACTAGCATCAGTATGCAATTCGGTCTCGAGAGTGGAATCGTAAAGAGCCAGGACGGGTCGATTGACAAGATTTTCTTTTAAGATATTAAAAGCCCGTACTTGGGAATCAGACCACTGCCATACAACATCTTTCTTTAATAAAGAAGTTAACGGTCGAGCTATTTCTCCGTATCCTTTTATAAATTTTCGGAAATAGCCAGTTAATCCCAGGAACTGTCGAACCTCGTGGATGTTTCGAGGTGAAGGAAATTCCTTAACTGCAAGGATCTTAGCCTCACCGGGCCGAATGCCTTCCGCAGAAATGTCGTAACCTAAATAGCTTACGTTAGAGTCAAAGAACCGACATTTTGCAAGCTTCAATGTCAGACCACACCGCCTAAAAAGCTTCAACAAATCCTCTAGACGTTCAAACATCTCATCCGCACTCTTCGAAGGTATGAGCACGTCATCCAGATAAGCCAGGGCGTATTCAAATCGTCTATTTCCAAGAATTTTATTTATTATTCGTTGGAATACGGCCGGTGCATTCGCCAAGCCGAAGGGCATCCTTTTGAACTCATAGTGCCCATCAGGCGTGACAAATCCTGTAAGATGCTGGCTTTCATTGGCCATTGGGATTTGGTAGTAACCGGATGCGAGATCGAGGGTCGTAAAGAAACTATTCCCGCTAAGATTGCTAATCTGATCCTCAATAAGTGGAAGCGGAAAACGGTCTTTGACAGTTTTATTGTTCAAAGCGCGAAAGTCAACGCATAGTCTTTGGTCCCCAGTTTTCTTTTTAACCATCAAAATTGGGCTAGCGTAGTCTGACCTTGATTCCTGAATAATGTCATTTTTCAATAGCTCACCGATTGTTTCACGAACTTGTTCTCGTTCGTAGTGAGACAAACGGTAAGGACGATATATAATTGGCTTGTCATCCATAAGTTCAATTTTCATCTCTACATCCACCGCACAACCAACCTCACCTAGGTTCATAGCAAAGCAATCGCGATATCTTTGGAGCAAAGAATATAGTCTTTCAAATTGAGCGCTGTCAAGTTCTGGTCCAGTTTTAATTTCCGCCCTGTCGAGGGGATCTAAAGTAGAGGGGTCTATTGCAATTCTATTTACCTGACAGGTCTCTCGTTCAGTGAAGGGTATGGCTCTGGCGATTAAAGCATCCTTTTCAAATGTAATGGCTCCAGCAGATAAATTGGATACGACCACTTCACCTTTTCCTTCAGAAATGTGGTAGGCGCCTTGAAACAAACAGTACTCTTTTCCTGGTTCAATAGTGTTATAGCCCTCTATAAATATATCTCCAGTAAAATTAAGACTCAAGTGCACGGGAACCACACTAGTTTTAGACACCTGTGTGGAGTTAGTCACGTACAGTTTAATCACACTTTCCTGTTCACCAAAAGGATTCTGATTCGGAGTTTTGTAGAACGTTAACGTGAGACTGTTTTTTAGAACAGTGACAAAAGGCAGTTCAGTGAAATTTTGGCCAATAATCAAAGATGTTTGCATGTAAAGGTCATCAACAATTAGTACCTCTATGGTCGATTCAACTTCGTCAACTTTCACACAAACGTATGATTTATATAAAGGAACAACTGATGATTGACCAAAGCCTTTCACAATCGGAACATCGTCAGTAATTTTTGTTAGTTTTAACAACTCTGCGTCTGATTTACGTAAGAGAGTACATTCACTCCCAAAGTCTACGTACGCTTGAAATGAGTGATCGTTGACCGTGACAGATTTAAAATACTTGTCGTTAGTGTTATTAATGGTATTAATTTTCAGAACTTTCTTTTCGGGGCCACTATTATTATTTTTAGTATTAGGATTAAATGGTTTGAATGGTTCTAGCTTGCAGCCATCGTTATCATGTCCTATCCTGTTACAACGTTTACATTTCAGTATAGGTTTAGAGCACTTATAAAAAGGGTGACCTTTGGAATTACAGTTATAGCAAACAATAGAATTCATATTTGTGCCGTTGTTAGAGCTAGTACTGGGGTTGCCAGGCTTTTGAACAGGACGCTCCCGTAATTTACTGGCCATGAATGGCTGTGATTTTTGGGAAGACAAAAAGTTGAGTAAATCTTCGGGCTCTGTACTATTCAAAGCCTGGGCTCCATTCCTGATCGATCTGTCGCTAATACCATATATAATACAATCTACAGCCTTTTTCCCAGTGATTTCACATCTATTTAAAAAACTTAACTTGTCGTAAAAGTATTCACGGAGGCTTTCATCATTTCGGGCAGTGCGGCACAACATCTCTTCTAAAAGGCGTCCATAATTTTCCTCACTGGGAAACGCCTTTTGAAGTTTCGCCTGCCATTCACTCCAACTAAAAACGACCGTAGGCAAGGCCTCAAACCATCTCTTTGCTAACCCTACCAATTTTTGTAATGAAAAATGGACTGTTTGTTTTTCATCCCATCCATAAATAAGGGCACACTCACGACGGCGCCGCGCCGCTGCACGGCGTCCGGCGCCGCGCCGTACACATGGGGACACGGCCTTACGCAGCCAGCATTCAACGGTTTGAGTCCTATTGGACGGGTCGAATTCAGGAACAACATTGTTAAGGTTATTATTACTAATGAAAGAGTTCTTTTTAGCTTCTCCCTTCCAGTTCTGCAGCAAAGTCAATACCTCGTGTGCAGAAAGTCTGCTCGAAACCTTACGTGCCTTTCGAGGTACACGGTCATCGCTAGAGGAGGTTGATGAGGAAGGCGATCTTCTGCGCTTAGCCTTTTTAGTTTTCTTAGACCGGCGGCGTCTAGGAGGCGTCCCGGGTGGTGTCCCATCACCGCTATCAGACATCGCTCGTTCGGACTGAAACATAGCATAATATTTCCCGACATAGTCCATTCACATCAAGTCACCTCAAACCAGTGAACAAACATAGTCCACTCAATCCAGCGAACATATCTAGTCCACTCAGTCCAGTAAGCATAGCTTACTCAATCCAGTGAGCATACATAACCCACTCATTAACTCAAAAACCTTGTGGCTCACGCTTCAACGAGCGAAAAGCATACCCAGCATAGCAAGCAAGCTAGCACACTGTTTCTTTGCATACATTGGGACTGTTAATGACATTGAGAAAATTCTAAATTCCTGGAAATGTGCGATTAAAATCATAAGATTTAAGAGTATTTTCCGGTCAAATTGAATTATACATTGTATTAATTCTGTATGAAATATTTAGTATATCATGAAAATGAAACATTATCTTGAATATCATCGTAGTCAGTGTAAGAGATCGACAATCGAAAAGGATATAGGTAAACACAACAACACGGACACAACGAAGCTCAACGCACCACATGCTACCGGAGAGTGGCCCCGATCAAGTACGTAGTACGCCTAGCGGATATGCAGGACACTGCCGGGGAGTAGCCCCGACCAAGCATCCCGCGCATCCACATTATGTAAAACTATGTATCCGTGTTGAAACATGTACACATACATATCAAAGCTCAACGCACTACATGCTACCGGAGAGTGGCCCCGATCAAGCACGCAGTACGCCTAGCGGATACGCAGGACACTGCCGGGGAGTAGCCCCGACCAAGCATCCCGCGCATCCACATTATGTAAAACTATGTATCCGTGTTGAAACATGTACACATACATATCAAAGCTCAACGCACTACATGCTACCGGAGAGTGGCCCCGATCAAGCACGCAGTACGCCTAGCGGATACGCAGGACACTGCCGGGGAGTAGCCCCGACCAAGCATCCCGCGCATCCACATTATGCAAAACTATGTATCCGTGTTAAAACATGTACACATACATATCAAAGCTCAACGCACCACATGCTACCGGGGAGTGGCCCCGATCAAGCACGCAGTACGCCTAGCGGATACGCAGGACACTGCCGGGGAGTAGCCCCGACCAAGCATCCCGCGGACCCACATTATGCTTAACTATGTAGCCGCAGGGAGTATTCCAAAATAAGATACATATAGTTTTACAATAATCATGAAATATATGTGCCCATATTGCACCTTATGCTTAGATGTCTTTAAGAAAATGAATTCAACAAAGAATTAGAAATAAAAATTCAAATAAGTGGGCGTCAACGGACAGCAAACAAATCAAACAAAAAATGAGAAAAATAAAATAAAAGCTTTGTACCTTTTTGGTTTGTCCCTCTTCTGAAGTGTAATAAAACTACAGCTCCTTTGTCGAATTATCACTATATTGTTCCAAACACTTTTTACATAAATCAATTAACACTTTTCAAATTAACTTTTACAAATGGGCATAGCTTAGCCCTAGCAAGTGAACACCTCGAAGGCTGGTTTTAGAATGGCCTCTCCTGCCAAGCAAAAATCAAACTACAGCTTGGCAGTCGCGTTGGTGGGGGAAAACACGTTATCGGAGAAAACAGCACGTTTTCCGTGTTGCCATTTTATTAAACTAATAAAATGGTAGAAAAACCTGGATTATTCTTTCAATTAAACGTAAAATCATGACATGCACATTCTAATTCTAGACTGATTGTATACTGTCTCGTATTGACTTTCTTCATTATTATTGTGTATTCAAACAAAACTCCATAAATGAATGTGTATTATTCTATTCCAGCCGCCGTAGCGTAGGTCGGCAGAAGCCGTAGCATGTTGCAAGGGATACGGCTATATTACGCCTTTTATCTCGTTCATTCGCGCGCAAATAGAAAAAAAGAGCGAAGGCGTGATAGCGCTGTATCACCCGCAGCGCGGGTAGTATGGCGTCGCGATAAATCATCGCGCCCGTAATCAAAAATTTTACTCATGATTACATTTTCTTCATTACACATCCCGAAATGGATTATGGTCGAGTTTATGTATGTGTGTATCAAACAACTTAAACGAAAAAAATAACAAAAGTGAATGTTTTGTTATTTCTTTATTTAATTTAACTTATTGTATTCACTTAGGTACAGTTACACTTTAACATTTATTGTAACTAAATGCATTAACTATTTAAAAGTGAACACTGGAATCACCTGAAACGAACAGCTCCATAAAATAGTTGAGAGTATTTTTTTATTTTCATTTACTAAAGTAAAATATAAAACTAGGAATAATCTTTGGACTGTCCGATAAAAATCTCGGATAGCAGAGAGATTTATTTGATATCATAGTCTAATCTAAATCTCGTATTAAAATTTTCATCATGTACATTTTATTAATTTAATTTCCTATTTCGTCTGTTTCAGTTCGGTATCTTGTCCCAATATTGCATCGGCCCGTACGTGTCTATGATGGGCTTGGCCAGTTTCAACATCGCAATACCAATTTTGTTCGTAGTAACATTCACAACCATGCCCGAATCTCCGTACTATTTCCTCAAATCAGGACAGCCTGATCAAGCCGAGAGATCCTTGAAGAAGTTACGAGGAAAGGGATACATGATAGAAGAATTAGATAGCATGACCCATTTAGTAAATGAAAACATGAAAGAGAAAGGTCGTTGGAGGGACCTCATAGTCGTGGGAGGAAATAAGAAGGGTCTTTTATTACTAATGGGCATATACTTCACGCAACAGTTTTGTGGAAGTACAGCGATTATATCGTATGCTCAGCAAATCTTTGGAGCTGCAGAGGGCGGTATGGGAGCTAAAGAATCGTGTATATTGTTTGGCTCCGTGCAGCTGCTCACGTCCGCCATTTCTTCACAACTGGTGGACAGATTAGGAAGAAAACCACTTCTGCTAATATCATCGTGCGGCGTTGCCTTAACTAATATTATCATAGGGGCATACTTTTTCATGAAACATCTAAACGATGATTACATCGTATCTGTGAAATTCATTCCTATCGTTGTGATACCAATATTTATATTTTCATATACCATAGGTTTAGCGACAGTGCCTTTTGCTATTACTTCAGAAATATTTCCTACAAATATTAAATCTAAGGCTACGTGTGTGATACAAATATTTGTCGGTTTAATGACTTTTGCTGTAACAAAGTTGTATCAAGTGGTTGCAGACAACTTGGGTAACTATGTTGCATTCTGGGGCTTCGGTTTACTCTCTGTAGCCGGAGTTGTCTTCATTATGGTATTGCTCCCTGAAACTAAAGGACAATCATTCGCTGCCATACAAGAGAAATTGTACAAAAGTGAAGTGGTGTATGAAAAAAGAGATGATCAAAGTATGGGAAATGTAAAAATCAATTTGAGAGGCGAACTGCCGCGTTATTGTGATCTTTAGATTTAACTTTAAAAATATTTAAGAACTAACAAATAAGTTTTCTATTATAATGCACGAATTAATATGCGAAGTTAAAAGCTAGAACAAGTCTAGAGCATCTTTATAAGATATCAACTTATAATTCTGTGGCTTGGTACAAGAAGTACGTAAGTCTGTACTATAACCACATGGATATACGTACTTTTTGCTCCAAGCCACAGAATTTAGGCATCGGATTATATGCAAATGTAAAACTTTTGGAACACTTTTGTAATGTTTCCGTATACAAATACGATAAAATTCCAAAAGTTTTACAAGTATTATGTCTTACTTAGCACCTTCTCTAATGGCTGTCAACAAGCTATCTATCTGTACACTTTAGTGCTTTGACCATCGATTTTAAATCACCAGTTTGCATATAAAGCGATGTATATTTTTAGTGCGTGGAATCAACAAAGGAAAAACAAATAATGTGCCTTATATTATAAAAGATTAAGTTTTATTGTAAATTGTACTTAATTTTAATACACTTACCATGATACTAACCGTCCCTTACTTTGTATAATAAGTACATTCCTGTGATCTTGGTAGATACGTAATATATATAACATCTAATTATATATTTTAACGCACTACCCAATTATAATTCGAATGTATACAATTATTATTTTATAATGGCACATTCGACTTAAGTGCGATATTCAGTGACAAAATTGTGAAACCAATCCAAACCATCACTATTTGATCGTCTTAAAATGCAGGCCTACCACAAGTTGACAATGTAGTTTACTACCTAAGTTTTCCAGTACTAGATACTCTTTCTTAAATTGTGGTAGAGCTATACACAGTAATAATTTTTTAACTTTTATTTCTACTGTGTCAACCTACGGCCTACTAATACTGCTATTATTATTCGTGTGATGTTTATGTATAACAAATATATACAAGGTGTTACAAAAATACAAATAGGGTGGTTTAGACCATTGAACTGAACAACTTTCATTATCGGACCAATATCGAAATGGCAAAAAAAATCGGATGTTCCAAACTAAACTACAAATCTGCTAGAGCTAAATGTATGGGACAGCTGATTTTTTTTTTGCGATTTTGATGTTGGTCCCATAGTGAAAGTTGTTCAGTTTGATGGTCTAAACCACCCCCTTAAAAGTTCACAATTTTTATTTTTACTTTTGTAACACCAAGTATACTTACATCACAATAATGGATTACTAGATCGTGAATAGTATACACCACTAGTTATACATGTTGTTTAGTTTCATTGTCTGAATGCACCCTTAAAATATTGTTAGTAGTTAAAAAATAGTGTTGCATACGAAGGTACTCTAATATCCAATATCCAATTGTTCGTAAAAGTTTGTTACTTGATTATAAGTAAACATTCTAAAATTAAAATTTTAATTGTTCATCTATATAAATGAGAATTGTGTTGAAAGATATATTTAATATACGCGCATTTATTAATATTGTTTCTTAGAATGTTTTAACTGTCTTAACTTCGAGTCTTTAATTACTAGTAAGTTTAAATTAATATAGTTTATATTCGACCAGATGTTATCTATTTAAGTACAAACGTTAATTTAAGTTGCAGTAAATAAATAAGTGCAAATGACATGTTACCTAATCGCAAATATATACTAAATACTTATATAGCAATTATACAGGGCGTAAACTAAATGCGTAACATACCTACATATGGTGCTTCAGACCATTAAACTTTTTTACTATGGGACCAACAACCAACAAATGCAATAGCGAAAAAAAAATTGCGTTTCCATAGAAAACGTCAATTAGACGAAAATTCTAGAAACAGCTACTGTTTTTATTGGCGATTTCATAGTTGGTCCCATTGTAAAAGTTGTTCAGTTTGATGGTCTGAGGCACCCCTTTAATAATGTGCTGCATTTAAGTTTACCTGTTCCTTGAAAACGAATGATACAAATACCTACTTCGAAAAGTAAGAAATATAATATATATTTTAGTTTTAACTTTAGGGAATTATTACTTAGTTGTTAGTTTCTACGAATCGTTCGATAATATACCTACTTAATACTAAAATGTTTAAACAAAGGGACGACAAACCTGCTTTTTTTTTCAAAAAATATAGTTACCTATTGAAAATTTTCGAAAATCGCAGAACCTTATTTTCTACTTTTCATTCGAATATCCCTATCTATAATATAAAGACGTAAGCTGAGTATTAATAGTTAATTTCAAAAAGATACAATAAAAATGAGGTCAGTTATATTTATATCCGAATGTCACAAAAAAATAATCTCTAAGGGTACGTCCACATTGGCGAATATGACGCGAATGCGCGGCACACGTGCAGTAACTGCAACTTACTGCAGCAGCTCGCAGAAACATCGGCGTCAAAGTAAAAGCCAAAATAATTTACTTATTCAAACAAAATAGGAACTTAAGCCCGCTTATTATATAAGTACGAGCTTTTACCCGCGACTTCGTCCGCACAAATTATATACCAGATTTTAAGTCAAATTATAAGCATTCAAACAAAAAAAGTGTCATCAAAATCGGACGCGCGTGCAGCGTATTCGCCAGATGTGGACGCACCCTTATCTGTGTAGTTACCAATTTTTATAAATACTTAATCCATTTCAGTTTTTTTATTGTGTACTTATCTACTTTTGTATTTTTGCTTAAGTGTTAAATGAATACCGCTATAATAAAAAAAAAAATATCTATGATGTTATAAAGGAGCGATTTAGGAATAGTTGTTTTAGAATTGAAATCAAGGTACATTTTAATCTTTTTATCTTGGGAACATAGGAAATCATTATCATAAGCTAGATCATATTTTCAGGTACCTATAAATTCATTTATTTTAGGTTCACTGACCACATAATAAAAAAAACTCGTGTTATGTTTTAAACATTGAGGTGAATCGTCTCAAATCGTACTCCAGACCGACTTAAGATAGATACTGCAATAGTATCTCGGTTACAGCGAGATACCATAATTATTTCCTGAGAAAAAATATGTTATTTATAGAAAAACAACATTTCTGATGTCATGCTATATCATTAACATTATACTGTGTCTTCCCAACACAAAAAAATATAAATATAATGATTGTATTTATTTATAAGTACATAATATGTATTATAAGAATACTTACAACTGGGCCAATTTTTATATTCATTTTACAATTTACAATGAAAACAACTTACTCATTAAAGAATTGTATATCAATTATTTTGCATTATTTAACCATCTACCACAGAAAAAGAAAACCAATAGAAATAGCATCAGGACTATCAAGATCCAGCGTGACCAAATTGCCATAGTGACTTGGACCTTTTAGTGGACGAAAAGTATGAACAGATATGGTATATCGACCATATCAGTGGCACATAAGTGGACTTCAAGCTCGTATATTGAATATATCACTTTGACTTTGCACGCGAGCTGCACCTGCAAACCTGCCTGCTACTTTTATAAAAGCAAAGCCGGGTGTCTCTTCTGCGGCCAGGATGAGTAGCCAAAAAGCTCCCACTGTTCGGTAATTTTATTCGTCTTCGGATATCCTCAACTAAACGAAAAATAAAACACCTAGCCAAGGATTGGCATACCAGGGGTCTCATTGTGTCACTTTACAATCCGATTATATCGGTATGAAGTAAACAGGGTGTTTTTTGGGTTAGTAAATTTCAGATAATTGATAAGATAATCGAAGGATATAATATTACAAAAAAAATATCCAGAACAGTCAACATTACGTTACCGATTTTGTATTTCGATATAATCGGAAGCTTACACAATAGGTTTACACTTTACAGGTGTTTTGAGAAAAAACTTAAGGGGGTAGTGCCCAGTTTGTTTTCCAAATCGATCGTTACGACGATGTCATGATTCGGTGATCGAAGCCGGTGCAGTGGCATCAAAGTCAAAGTCAATACAATTTATTCAATAAAGGAGCTTGAAGCACACTTATTAAACGCCAATTCTTTTTTTAAGCTACCACCGCGTCGGAACGTGTTGTCACTGTAGAGAAGATGCGGCCAGAAACTCTACAACATAACACGGACATCATCATTCAAATGAAAGTTACCAATTTGATTGATCGATGGAGATTTCGGGGGCAAAAACTATCAGTCTGCCAGTGGCAAAATGTTGGTGGGGATTTTTGAGGGAAAAATCCAAAACTTCAACGTTTTATAAGGCCAACAAAACCTACTATGCCTAAGGTACCTACGGGAAAAGACCCTCTTAAAGAAATTATATGTTTATTCCAATAATTGTTTCTTTTTTAGATTATTAATGTTTTTAGGGTTCCGTACCCAGAGGGTAAAAACGGGACCCTATTACTAACGTTGGTTGTCCGTCCGTCCATGCTACCTATTTAGGGCTGTAACTTTTGAACCGTAATAGCTAGACAGTTGAAATTTTCACAGAATATGCGTTATTTTATTACGGCGGATTGCTTAACAAATCAAATCATAAATAAATTTAAAATGACAAAAAATTTCAATTTAATGGGGGCCCATACAAGAAACTAGTAGTTTTTATCAACGTTTCATCTTCTCGCTCTAGTGTAAAAACGATAATACATACAAGCGTCAAACTTGGTGTGATTATAGAGCACTCAACATTATAACAACAAATAATAAAACTGGCCAAGAGTGAGTCTCGTCTTAAAGGTCCAGGACAAAAAAATGTTTACTAGTAAACATTTTTTTTTGTGTACGTGGTACGTAACCCTCGGTGCGCGAGTAGCCCGACTCGAAACAAAAAAATCTGATGTTCCATACTAAACTACAAATCTACTTGAGCTAAATGTATGGGACCGCAGATTTTTTTTAATTCTTTGTGAATTCGATGTTGGTCCCATAGTGAAAGTTATTCAGTTTGATGGTCTGAACAACCCCCTTAAAAGTTTTAAATGTTTATTTTTACTTTTGTAACACCCTGTATAATTTGTCGGGTAAACTCTAGTTTGATATAAAGACGGGTCATCCAAACATGTCATCATCATCATCATCTCTACCGATAGACGTTTTACTTGTAGGCTCACAACCACAACCGCAATATCTGATATAAGCGCGGCACTGTTTATGTTCTGATATCAGTTAAAAACAATTTTTAAAAAACCCAGCAAAATTGCTCCACATGACTAACTTCCATACTACAATGTATGGAAGTTGGCTTAGTTTACTTAAGTTTTATAGGGTTCCGTACCCAAAGGGTGACCTAACGGGACGGACGGACAACGTAGGCTTAGTAATAGATACTAAGCCTACGTTGTCCGTCCGTCCGTCCGTCCTACCTATTTAGGGCTGTAACTTTAGAACCGTAATAGCTAGACAGTTGAAATTTTCACAGAATATGCATTAATACGGCGGATTCAATAACAAATAATAAAAATCTCAAAAAGTTAAAAATTAAGGGGGGTACTCATACAAGAAACTACTTTTTATCATCTTACTTATATACTTCTCGCTTTATCGTAAAAACTGTAATACATGCAAGCGTCAAATTTGGTTTGGTTGTAGAGCAAACTCTACAGTATAACAACAAATAATAAAAACCGGCCAAGTGTGAGTCGGTCTCCCGCTAAAGGCGCCGGAGATTATTTATTATTCAATCAGTTTTTGTAATTCGAAAATTGTTTTACAATTTCGTTGCTATTTGGAATGGAGTAAATACCTAAGTACATGCAAATTATTAGATTATGTTTTGTTGCTAGATTTTTTAATTTCCGTCTGTTTACCTACATGTAATTCATCATTATTAACACTGATTTTATCTAGGGCTACTTAAATCTTTAATCGTTATCACCTTGAGAGCTTACAAATAATAAATCTTGTTATTATGCAGTCTCAGCATGACAAAGGACAAGTAACATTCAAAACACAGAGCAAGAATACTTCGCACTGCGGCGGCGGAAGTCTGGCACTAAATCACTTTCAAGCTGTAAAACTATTTATAATTTCATCACCTGCAGTAGTAACTACTTTGAATAAAAATTACAAATTTAAAAAGTGATTGTAAAAAAATCAATGGTCATTGCATAGCGGTCTGCATGGAGGTTGAAGAAACAGCTGGGCTAGCACACTATCGGGCACAACACCTCGGATCACCGGGGTCTCTTCCAGATGCATTCGGCAGCATTAACAAGCTGGTGGCATTAAATAGGCGCCTAAGACGTCGAGTTGCGGAAAATGAGCCCGCTCAACCAATACCAATACCAAGCGGTCCGCTACGCATTAATTAACCTAAAATATCTTAAAGAGAGTTAAGAAGTAAAATATACATTTGCTTACATTAAAAAACCCGACTGCATAAAAAACCTATTAACTGAAAAGAGAAAAACAAGCTCTATAATCACTTATCAGCTATAACAACTTTGTTTGAGCAAATATAATTTGATTGTTATTAGGTAGGTAACGCAAACGGGGACAAAGAAAAATTTTGGTTGGTCATTGATTGGTTTGTCCCCCCGCCTGCAATACCTACCTAATAACAATCAAATTATATTTGCTCAAACAAAGTTCTTATAGCTGATAAGTGATTATAGAGCATGTTTTTCTCTTTTCAGTAGGTGTTTTATGCAGTAGGGTTTTTTGTTTATCTTAATAATTTAGTTTATTTCATACTTTTTAGTCTTGTGTCGAAACGGTAACATAAAAGTACTATAATATTTATATATTTGGAATCGTCTGATTACTAGCTTTCATGTGATACCCATATTGTAATTTTAAACAAAAAAAAATGTTTTATTCCCCCTCTCTTTTTTAATTCGTAGACGCCATCTTAAAATAATATACCCTATGTCACTCTCACAATTTTTACGAATCCAATGATACCTCATACGTTAAAATCGATCATGCCGTTTAGGCTGTAGGCCGTGCCAAAGAAATAGACATACAAACATACATACATACACACATACATACTTACATACATATATACGCTCGAAAAACATAACCCTCCTTCTGGCGCAGTCGGGTAAAAATAATAGGTGACAGAATTATTTTTTACTTTTTAAATGTTTGTTTTTGGAGTTAGGGGTTTTTTTTAATTATAATTTAATGTTATTTCATAATTTTTTAAATTACGTGAAAACTACAGTCGGTCAAAAGTCGCGGGCTCCCATTATCATTGTGGGTGTGTACCTACTGTCGAAACGTCATGGCCTTAAATACCTACCTAAGTAATTTCTCTGTGAGTAAGTCGCATTATTATGAAATGTACACACAACTGAATAAGTTGAGACTGTAAACGTTCATTTTATTGTGCAATAATCGTCAGTTTTGCTTTTCCATAAAAGCGAAAATAGCGTAGCAATGTTTTTATCGTCTTGTGGAAACACTTGGGAGAGGTTGGCCAGCCGTGCGCACACAAATAAAATTTACGTAGTTTATCACAAAAAGCGTTGTGTTCACCGATAATCATCGAGGGACTGTTCTTGAATCCAACATACTTTTTTATATAAAGAAGTTTTATACAGAAAAACATTTTCTACTTTCGGAAGAAAATCTTTAGCTAAGTTAATACATATATCTTTGCCCTTATTTTATTTTAAAAGGTGATTGGTAGAGTTATAGTCCGAAAGGGCAAACAGTCTTCCGTCCATATACAGATGTAAACTTAAATGCGTGAAGTTCAGACCATCAAACTGAACAACTTTCACTATGGAGCCTACCTCAGGAAACGGGAAAAAAAATCAGCTGTCCCATACAAAACTGCGGTACCCGACTCAAATGATGATGAGCTGATTTTTAGTACCATTAACTGAAATACATACTTTGCAATGTTTTGTTTTGGTATGACACACTTTATATAAAAATAGAGGTCAACGTTTATTAAAAAATATGTTCAATAATTAACAAAACGGTAATGAATATGACAAAAAACAAATCACAATGTAGGTAGAGTTTAAAATCTACAATAACTAATTCCTTCCTACTTATTTTAGCACCTATGTAAAGTTAATTGAAATCAGCTTTTTCCGATCCAAGGTGTAAGAGTTAGTCAGGCAAATACTGAAACGGTACATTTATTCATGAACAACTTTCACTATGGGAGCCAACCCCAAGAAACGCGAAAATACCGTTTCAGAATTTTCCTGGCTGTCCCTTACACCCTGTATATGCCCACAAAATCTTGAGTTGAGCTCCATATTTACTCTCTCTGATGGCCAATCCTGCGTTAAATTTTAGTACCAGTTGGCTGGAGATTTCTAGAGAGAATCTACTTACTTTCTATGTTTCTATGGTAGTTAAAGTTTTTAAAGGACAAACGTAGGAACTTAGGAAGTAAGTGACCTCTCGCTAGAACTATAGTGTAATTAAAATTCTAGTAGTGAAGCTCAGCGGTCGCTGCGGGTCTATACTTGCACAGAGCACCGGCATTGAAGGCTTCGTAGTTTTGAAATACACTCTAGGGGTACTACCAATGACGTTTTGCAAATAGACGCGTCATACACCAACAGGGTTGAACCTCATCTGCCAGTGCCGAATCGCATTATTCCGTCCCTCCATCCTTTTCTGTCGCTCAGGAACGTCATTCGCTAGGGCGAAAAAGATAGCGATAATGCGATCGCACGCGGCAGCACCCGCAGTGCAGCTACCTTTCTCGCTCTAGCCAATGACGTTCCTGAGCGTCAGTATCGATCGATAGAGACTGAAAAAATTCGATTGCGCTGCTGAAAATCTCAAAATTTCTATGGAGATATGCATCTTTCTACTGCTGATTCGACTTTCAAAAATCGCACCTCAAGATGCATTTCTTCACAGTAATTTTGACATTTTCAACTGCTGAGTTCAACGTATGAGTTTCAAAAATCGCACTCCTGTTCAAATTGATCTAGAGAAGGACGAGTTTTAATTGATTCATTTCGATAGATCACGTTTTGTCTAGTTGAAACCAGTTTAAACTGAATTCATTTTTATGAAACTAGTTTAAACCAGACTGAATACATTTACCCGTCACACTGGACAGAGTTATTATGGTACTACTATTGAAACGTGGATGTTCTGAGTTTTCATAATATCTCTGACAGGCCCGGACTGGCCGAAAGGGCAGCCAACCGGGCAAATGCCCAGTAGGCCGCTGTTCTGGTGGGCCGGTTGCCGCTCTAGGCGGCTGGACCCTGTACTGGCTTTATTGACTGGCCATCTACTTAGATTTTCAGCGATTAGAGTCGTCAGCGTCTCAGGGGGTTCCACTCTTTTTAACAGTCCATGATTCTTCCCTGTGTGTGTGGACAGGAAAAGAAATCAAGTCGATTTCGGCATAAGTTCAGAATGAAGTCATAATGTAGCAAAAAAGTTTGGTAGGTTCATTTCCGGCTCGAAGGACCACCTTGTGTTGCCAACACGGTAGGTACTAATACGCTTAAAAGGTCAGCATTCAGAGTGTTTCAACCCCCAAATTTATCTGGTCAAACTTTTTCATAATTTTTAGGGTTTCGTACCCAATTGGTGAAAACGGGACCTTATTACTAAGCCTACGTTTTTCTTCCGTCCTATCTGTGTAGGGCTGTAACTTTTTAACCGTAATAGCTAGACAGTTGAAATTTTGTAGAGAATTCTAGTGCTTGATGTTCTGGTAATCCCCTAATAAGTAAGGCCTGTCACATACATATGGAATTCCGATTTGTATAGGATTTGATACCGAACGGAATTGTGGAGGGGGAAAATCCATATGAAATCGTAATCATAGATTTTCTCTTGATCCCTCAATGTGATTAGCGTATAAGCCTGTCTCGTTTTCGATAATAATAAATAAAAACAGAGAGAAAAATCGTTTCTAAGTAGCATTAAATTAAAACCAAATTCCAGTGATTAATTACTACCTACTGTTACGATACATAAACGAGTATTCGTGATATTATGAGTCATGGCGAAAACCTCTATACGTAGATGAATTTGAAAAATCTTCTTCACAAGTTGTTATGTGTGTGTAAAGTAACGTTATATAAAATCCCACACACGTGTAGTGCCAACGATCAATGTGTACATTGGCATTTGGCACACTTGCCTGTTTCCATGTGTGCGTCAGACTTCACGCTTTGAACGAGTGATCGCATGTCCACATTCCAAACGTGCAGTAACTGTTGTGTAAAATAACACTGTCTCTGCATTTTTAACCTTACTGAAACAATATTTACATAGGTACCTACCTTTCATTAAATGTTATTTATTTAAAGATAATGATGCCTATTTATTTTGTATGCGGGAGATGGCGGGATCGCTGTTGGTTCATGGAGAAAGATATAATCTAGCATCGTTGACAGAATTTAGCGAACGTGGCGTAAATAAACTTATTTGACGTTGTTGTTATGTGTAAACTTAAATGCGTTACATACTTAGGGGGAATCCAGTAATTGAGGTGATTTTGGGGATTTTTCTTAATAAATAAAATCTGATAAGAAAAGCGTTTTAGGTACCTATATCTTTGATATGATATCTTTAAATAATAGAAGTTGTCTAAAACTTTTTTTCTAAAAGAAACGAACCAGTAGTTACCTAACAAATTTCACGATAGCTATGAATATAACATCTCTTTTTCTTGGCGATAATCTAAAATTACAGTAACTGGCTTAAAAGCAAAAAAAAACCAAGATGACATTAAAACACCGAAAGAAAGAAATCACATTACTTTTTAATAACAGCAAATGGTGATATGTCAATTTTTTTTCTGTGAATACAACCAGTGTTTGAAAATTTTCGCACATAAACAATATAAGAACTCTTTTCTGCAGGAAAAAACATTTTGAAAAAAGAACTTCCACTTTTTCTTTAATTTTTATTTCCAAGATAGCAGATTCATTTGAAAATCGTATTAGGTCATTAGGTCTATAATTTTTTAAATAAATCTAATAGGTACACAATCAGTGGTTTTGTTGTTGTTTAAAATTAGCTCTATTTTATTGTTGTATTACCAAATACCATTTCTAAAACCTAGGACACCAAGGTGGGTATTATTTATACAGATCATACCTAGTTATGAATTACCAAAACCAAAAGATTGAGAATCAAACAGAATATTGTAAAAAAATCGAAATAAAAATTGTATTTTAAAATATCCTAAGCAAGTTGTATCATCTAATCAACTACATATCTGCTTCTCTCTAAAAGTGGGCCTACTAGGTCTACTACTAGATGAAACCGCAATACCTAAAGTACCATGTAAGTGCCGTACGTGCCCCCGTAGGTTTTGCGGTAAAAGTCGTAGGTAAGTCATTATGGCGACACCGTATGTACAAAGTCTCATCATCATTCTCTTGCCCATTTCCCATTATTTGGGGTTGGCGCAATATGTCATCATCTTTCATTCATCTCTCTTAGCCGTCATTTCAGCACTCACTCCTTTCCTACGCATATCATCTTTCACACAATCCATCCATCTTTTCTTCGGCCTTCCTCTTCTACCGCAGCCATCCACAATCATACTTAACACTCGTCTCGTAATATGACACTCGTCTCTTCGCATTACATGACCATACCACGATAATCTATTTCCCTGAATTTTTTTTTTGTTTTTTTTTGTACAAAGTTTAAAACTGTGTTTTTTAATTATGTAACTCTTTGTAATCTGTTAATATTTCTGTACGGTTTTCAGGTTGCTTTCTTGCGCCTTGGGTCGGTAAGTTCACTATAAAAGTTCAGGAAATGTTGATGATCAGTGTTAATAAGTGTATCTTTTCTGATGAAGAAATATCTTTTTATTTTATTTATTTATTTATAATGTGTTCTCAGCTCAGCAGTCTTCCTGTACTGGACTATCCGGATAACTAATTTAGGCCTAGAAGAACTGTTTTTTGAAAATCGATGAATTGGCCAGTTTTTTTATTATTATTTGTTACACTGTATAGTTTGTTCTACAATCACACTAAGTTTGACGCTTGCACGCCGTTTTTACGATAGAGCGAAAAGAAAAAACGTTGACAAAAACTAGTTTCTTGTTTGAGGACCTCCCTTAATTTGTAACTTTTTGTCATTTTTAATATTTGTAAAAAAATCCGCCGCAATAACGCATATATTCTATAAAATTTCAACTGTCTAGATATTACGGTTCAAAAGTTACAGCCCTAAATAGGTCGGACGGACGGACGGACAACGTAGGCTTAGTAATAGGGTCCCGTTTTCACCCTTTGGGTACGGAACCCTAAAAAGCAACGAATTAAAGAGGCCTACGGCCGTAGTATGGCAGCGTGATATAGCGCTATCGCGTCTTAACTCTCTTTCTAATTAAAAGGTGTGATATAGCCTTAAGCGCGGTTCATACAGAAGAGACGTGTGGCGGTGGCGGATAGTCAAAGTAACACAATTATAAACCTTATAATACATAGCATGGCGTCGTTTGGAGAATTACGCCCGCGCCTCCAGGCGACGTCACCTGGAGGCGGGGGCGAGATTCTCCTTTACGACAAAAACGACGCTATTCTACGTACTACTAGGTTTATATTGTGTTACTTAGATCCAACACGCCACCTCCACACGTCTCTTCCGTATAAACCGTGGCTTATCGTGCACATCGTACAACAGCCGCTGGAAAGGCAACGGAGGTGATGAATGCTTTACGACACAACATGATATCGCCTAAACTCATAGCACTCATTTACGAGCACTCAACGCCAGCAAACGGATTAACTTAGCTTAGCAAAGTCTTACAATGCTATGGCTCTACACTGTGACTATCTAATACAGTCTCTTATACCGCTACCCTTTGATGAATTTGTGGACGTAATAAGGATATGCAAAGGAATTCATTTTAGGACGAACAACTTGTCTTGATTGCTTCTAGTGCTTAACTTTAGTATAAATTGATAAATGTCAAACACGAGGAATTTTCGTTAAATCTTTTGATAAGTAGGTATTTTTGGTATTGAACTACCAAGTCCATACAATAATGGGCAAAGCAAATAATTTATGTTCAAAGACTGATTTCAAGATTATTATCTTGGACTATTCTGAAATAACTTACAAGGGTCTTTTTTAATATGCCGACGGGAAAAATCTGCTGTTCCATACAAAACTGCAAACATACTCAACCCAAATATAAATAGGACAGATAATTTTTTTTGGCGATTTCGATGTTGGTCCGATAGAGAAAGTTGTTTAGTTTGATAGTCTGAACATCTCCTGAAAAAACCGTATAAGCATAATTTTTTTTTCATAAATTAATGTGGTAATATTATAGTACATTACGATACGAGTGACCTAAGTTGCCCATTATTGCACGGCGTGAAGTTAGCGCCCGAGCGCAGCGAGGGTGCTAAACGCCGTGCATTAATAGGCAAGTTTGGTCGCGAGTATCGTATACTATTTTATAGCACAAGTGACCTAAACCCGCCCCGGACGAATGGCAGGGGGGGGGGCAGCAGGGGGGTTCAGATTGCAATTTTAAAAGAAACATTGAATAGTACATTAGGGTTAGGTAGGGTTAATAGTACATTAGGTTTTATAGTAGGGCGCAGCCCCCCCCCGAGCGTTCAGATTGCTGTTTTAAAAGAAACATTGAAATGATTTTGATTTCGAATTGATTTATTGAAAATAAACATTGAAACCAGTCATTGGATCATCAAACATTGAAATCATTGAAACATTGGATCATTCATTGAATCGCTAACCTATCCCCTTCTTGTCATTTGTTTCCTGTGCATTTCCAAGCTTCAAACGACATTTCAAAGGGTTTTGTTTCAATTTTTTACATATGTGAAGGTAGTCGATTCATTTACGCACCGTGCAGAAATAGACAACTTAGGTCCCGGAAAAGTGTGCGTAAAGTGCGGGTTTAGGTCACACTGTGCTATAAAATAATATGTATGTATACCTACATTGAATTTTAACTATATTATAAATAAGTATGATGTGAAAGAGTATGAGTGAGAATCAGGAGGCTGGTTTGTTATCTGTAAGACCCGCACTGATTTCGAAAATGATACCATACTAAATACCCTATAAGGAAATCGCATAAAAACCAATTAAGAGAAGTTTATTCCGAATTGAGAATGCATAAATGCGCGCTGCATATAAACGAAGTCTGGTGATATTTTCCAACCTAACCAATTAATTTCAACCTAACCAACGAAAATATGACTTCATACAAACATTGAGATTAGTTTTTAGATTGATTCTGAAAAATTGCATTGACTTTAATTGGTTAGTATATGGAGCGCGCTCCGAATTATATCCCCTTGTCATATTTACTAATAACCTTCACATAGGACGAAATAAGATTAACAATTAAATTATGGTCATTAAATTGTAATTAAAGGTTGTATCGACCGCGCAAATTTTGACGTCACGCATGAACATTTTAAACAAGAATGTTGACTCATGGCATGATAATATCTTGTGCAATATTATATACCTATACGTAGTTCTTCTGTTATCTTGTCTTGACTCTCAAAATGGGCGTGGCTCAAATAAAAGATTGTGACTGTATTGTGCTAGGTACAATCAAAGTCGATGCCCATCCTTCGGTGCCGTGATGAGAGACTGATCGTTCGTATACAAGTGTACATAAAGCTATGTAGATACGGTCAATGGTTAAAATGGTACGTTATGGTGTCCTCATTTTACGTATAAGATATCTTCTCTCTTGCAAGGAGGTTATTTAATACAAATAAAGTTAATATAACAGATAGAACACACTCTATACAAGGTGTTACAAAAATACAAATAAACATTTAAAGGGGTGGATAAGGCCATCAAACTTAACAACTTTCACTGTGGGACCAATATCGAAATCGTGAAAAATATTTCTAATGCACCATACTAAACTAAAAACCTACTCGAGCCTCTAGTATGGGACAGCAGATTTTTTTTTCGCTTTTTGATGTTGGTCCCATAGTGAAAGTTGTTCAGTTTGATGGCCGATAAACAACCCCCTTTTAAATATTTATTTTTACTTTTGTAACACGTTGTATATTACATACATATTTGCACCAGGTGTCCTAATTAAAACTTAATTTAAAAAAACAAATTTGTACCACATAGGTACTATGTTTTATGTTTTTTCTGTAACTTATAATTTGATATAAATAAATTATACAACGTGTTAATGAATAAGCGCAAAACCTCATACACCCCAACTGATTTAAAACAAAACAATAAGATTGAAACAATAATTTCATTATTTTGATAGTTAAAATTAAAAGTTATTCACATTTTAAGTTTTCAGGCAAAAATGATTTGTTATCATTTCAGCAATGAATGAAACCTTTAACACGCTCATGGATACATTTTAAGAATCTTTTTTTGGTAGTAACTAGGGTGAGAGTGCCCAAGCAGGGGGTTGAGATCGAGTTCATAAAATTTTAAATTAAAAAAAAAAAAAAATGTTTTGAGAAAAAAAACCGATGTTGAAAACATGATAATTCGATTCTGTTCTCGATTCTAAACAAACTACTTTCTAGTTTTGCGTTAATTCATTAACACGTTGTATTATTACTATCTTGCCCCAAGCGGAGTGGAACTAATTTTTAAAATCCTTCAAAGTTAAAGAATTACATTTCCACTGGAATTGTGTGCCAAATTGTAGAAAGAAGTTGAAAGAAGATGTATGTAGAAAATTTATAACGGTATCTCAGTCTATTAGTTATGTTATCACATTTCAAATACCTATACCTACCTATATCTTTTGTTTCAAATACCTAGGTATGGAAAGGTACTACTTATTTGACTTCCCAACCCAAGGTTAATTAAGAAGATTGGCAGATTATCAAAATTACGGTTCAATAAAGGATATCCGTGCATCTACCTGCTTCTATTAATTGATGTTCAGAATTGAAAAATTGGGGCATTCCAATTTTTACATTGCCTCAAACTGCTTACCGGTTCACTCTAGTATTTAATCACGAATTGTACCAGATGGTTTTATGACATATCATATCTGGTGCAATTGTTTCATCGAAACAGAAAACCTACATAGGTTGAATCACAGAGTACTATAATTACGTTCTTCTTCTTCTTCTTATCGTGTGGGCAAGCCCTGGTGTCAGAGTTTTTTCAGACCGCCTGACGGCCTCTGACGTGGTTTTTATGTAACGACTACTATTACCAGAGATAGTAGCCGGGACTAACGGCTTAAAGTGCCATCAATCACTCAAGACTTGGCTTAAAATGAGATCTCATAACTATTTTAGAGTAAAAGGATTGTGAGTCTTGGCTACTTTTAAACATGAAATGTTTTTGATGGGATCTCAATTCTTTTTTTAAAATTTCTATTGCTTATTAATTAATTCTTTATAATAAGTAGATCCCCAAGTGTTACAGATTATATACCCCTGCAACACCAGTACTGAATAGTTAGAAGCCGGAGTTCATTTACATTATTTGCCTGATATCCACAATACAAATTTAAAATCAGCAGATCCTTAAACCACACAGTTTAAGTGGGCAGTACCCCTGCAGCATCAGGACTGAGGAGATGGAACCCGAAACGTATGCATAAATATTTGCCTAATACCCACAATGTAAATTCAAAATCATCAGATTCTCAAGTATCTCGATTTAGATAGGCAGTACCCCTGCAGCATCAGTACTAAAGAGTTGAAAGCTGAAATTTGATGACGTATTCTCCGCTGGATACGAACAATACTAATTCAAAATCAAAAGTTTCTCAAATCTCACTGTTTAGGTAGCCAGTACCCCTGTAGCATCAGGATTTGAGGATCGAAGTTTGAAATTTACATTTTGTTATAGTACCATAGATAGGGACTGAACACGTATTCAAAGTTTCATGAGATTGGGTTCCAGAACCTTCTTACCTACCTACACATATTTGCACCCCCCACTGTAAGGGGTTGGAGGGGCAAAATTTTTTTTTTAGTTTTTTGTTTAGTTATACACGCTAATCCCAGTCTTCATGCCAAATTTCAGCTTTCTAGGATTTCGGGAAGTACCTGTTAGGTTTTGATGATCAACAGTAGGTATGCCAGTGAAGTGAGTGACGTAATTCACGAAGTTTGCGTATAATAAAATCGAAAGTCGGCTATAAATATGAAATTGAGTACATTTTATAAGAGTGACGACCACATGCTTTTCTGAAAATTTGAGCCCACAGGTGCCAGCCAGACCTAAGTTACGAGTGCTCAAAAATACGCCGAAACTATTCGAGAAAAGATGCGTGCGCCACTTTTTTGGCTCGACTTGGCGGGAGCACTGCCGTACCCAAAGACGTACAAATCACCAATCAAGACATTATTGTCATCATCAATAAATTCATCTCAAAGCAGGACAAAGCAAAACATAAAAATGTTATAGAAAGATAAATGTATGGAAAATAATTATTGGGGTTGAGACACATTACATTACGTATTTAGAATAGGAAGCCGTCCGCCGTTGTTGCTGCGTCGACGGCGGACGGCTTCCCATGCTAAATGTCATTTTTGTATGGGCCCGCCGTCGCCGGCCGCCATTTTGAAAACCCGGAAAAACCCACATTTTTCTTAGTCGACTTTCTACTTAATGAAGAGCAACGTGAGGCAATAGGTACCGAAATCACTAAATTAGATCTAAGTACCTAAACAACTGACGAATTAAGATCACAAAATGTAGAGTCATATACTGGCTATAGTGCCAGCTTCCTGTATAATATTATGTAACAAACGACAGCAAAGAGTTTCATTTTTAGGGTTCCGTAGTCAAACAAGGAACCCTTATACTTTCGTCCATTCTGTTTGCCTGTCTGTATGCCACGCCTCAATAACTCGCTTATTTTTGCACTTATCGAATCGAAATTTGGCATCAAGACAGATAACAGTAACCCAAAAACAGAAATATTATAGTTATGAAGAAACCATTCCCCCCCCCCCCTTCCATACACCGAAAGTCGTACATAATAATTTTAAGGTTATCGTAAATTATCTTTAAAATAAAAACCAACATTGAATAGAAGATTGAGTGGACTATACTGGGTCCTAGAAATATAGAGCTTACTTAAGTAAAATAATCATCAAAATTGGGGCAGTAGTCTGGACATAATTAATATAATTATACTTTTTATTCTACATAATAAAATAACATAATTAAAATTATAGTACCTATATTTACTGCTAAGAATGCATCAAATTGGGGCAGTAGTCTGGACATAATAAATATAATTATACTTTTTATTCTACATAATAAAATAACATAATTAAAATTATAGTACCTATATTTACTGCTAAGAATGCATCTTCTGCTTATTAATGTGGACAATTATTGAAGAGGCTTTCTTTCTGGAAGGACACTGAACGATGTAAATGATATTGATAACCAGAGCAGATGTTGGTGCTAGAATCTGAGGAGATGGGATGGTAGCAGTCCCCTACAATCGCTAGCTTCAAATACCAAGATCAAGTAGTTTTGACCAAAGAAAGATTTATTACTAAAAAATAGCCTAGTACAGTGCAGTCATAATCCGTTACCGATTTTGTAAACGATGTAATCGGAGAGTTATACAATAGGTAGGCTGGTTTGTGGTGCGAATTAAACGTTTTTAATTGTATTATTATATTTGCAGTTCCACACCATGTCATAGTGATTACTTTGTTTTTTGAGTTTCTGATGCTACCTATAAGACAAAATGATGAAGTAGAAATTAAACGAGAATTACTATGTAGAGACGACCTTTGCATCACTATACTTTGTTTTTTTTTTGTAATGAATTATCCTATCTATGTAGGAAGAAAAAAAATGACATTTCAAGTATTTGTGAATACATTATATTATGTAATTTCAACTGTAAACATGGTGGCTGGGCACACATTTTATTTCCGGAGCTTTCGGTTTCATCGCGTAATCGATAACGTTATGAGGTCATTTTCATTGCTTCAATAATGTGCGTATCTATGCCAATAAAACTTGTCTCGTGTAGTACACAGTTCAAACTATTGTCAGTATTATTTTTGGACCGTATGATGTCTAAAAATACATGTCTCTACAAATATTCGGAGGTAGAGTGTTTCTAGCAGTGCCGCAGCGTGCAGCGTTGACGCCAGCGTCGACCGCGTGCTCCGTCGCGTTATCGACCTTCTCGTTATCTTAACAAGAACTACTCGCTCCGCCGGAGAACAAGCGATAAACAAGAAGCAAAAGCGTGCGCTAGCGCCGATTTGCCTCATTCCATTCCGCTCAGTGCGTCGCGGTTAGTTCGTTCGCCTCCGCTGAGGACTCGTTCCTCGTTCAGTTACTCATTCGCCACCGCCGCGCAACCACGACTCTCATCGTGTCTCCTTCTCACATCATGAGCCTGCAAGCCAACAACACATAAACCCTTTCAAAATGAAGCCTAATCGGTTATAACGTTTTGTTTTAAAATCCATTTAATTTTAGATCGAATATATTATATTGTGATATTTAGTTAGTTCACCTTGTTATTATTTATATTTATCTGTAATGGATTTGAATTATAGTATGTAGTATATTTTTATAATTAACAAATCAGTGCTCAAGATAATCTCATTCCAAACTCCCAGTAACTTCAATTAGTCTGAAAAGTTTAAATTAATCAGTTGCGATGACAGCCAAAACTCGATCACATTGGAAGGAATACGGAACAGCACTATGTGGTAAGTTCGTTTTTCTAACCTCTCCGTCCGTCAGTGCCATGTGACGACCTCATTAGTTATTATTATCTGGATTCACTGTTTTATGTTATTCTGTAAATTTGTCATTAGCTTCTTGTTCTGCCAGTCTACCTACTTTACACATAGTAGTGTATCTGTAGATATAGATAGACTTGCATAGGTGGAATTCACACTGACACATTATTCATTAATTCTTAATATTTCGATTGGTCACATTACTTATCTTATCAAACACTCAATTATAAAATATAAGTATGTATGCGAATTTTAACATATCAAAGAAATTGTAATACCTTTTTTGTTGCAAAAAGAGTCGTTGTTTGCTGACATAAATGTCTTCTTGTTTCGATATTTACATTTGGAAATTAATTGTTCTTATTGTTGTTTCTTTAAGGTTATTATTTTATATAGGTAGTATCATTATTCGTATATACAAACATACAAAATCCCACGTCCCGTTCGGGGTAGTCAGAAATATTGCTACAACTTCCAATAAACCCCCTACTGTCCCTATTTCTTCATAAATATGTTGAAAATAGTCTTAAAAAGTACCATGCATATTATTTGTACCAAAAACGTAAAAGAGTTAAGTGGTTCCGTTCTTGTGTAGGTATAACATGGGAAATACAATTAAATCACTATATTTATCAAGCATTAGAACAAGAACTGATAAACTAACCGGATAAAAAGATTTAAAAACCTTATCAAGCTAATTTTATAATCTGTCTTCATAACCTCTAGTCTAACCTCACCTCAAAACGTAAACATCACTTTCTTGATATTCTTATGACTATCGAGTATGTAATATTTTATGAAAGGAAAAGAAATCAATTAAAGCAAGAGGTTAAAATACCTATATGCATATTATTGTATCTATAAATACAGATAAAATTTAAAAAAGTATAGATTTCTTTAATATCTACACCCGTATAGTTTCAATGGGTAGGTATACATTTCGTTTACGCCCTAAAAAACTCAGTCATGATAAAAGTTTGTGACTAGTGATATAAGACTGAACTTTAGATGTTTTTTTAACCTATGATGATCTGCTACCCCACCATCGGCATATCACGACATAATACAACTTTGTACATCTTGACAATGTTACACTATGTAATTTAATATTGGATTTTTGTAATTGTACTTTGTATATTTTGTTTTGTTTAAAAGAAGTGTGTTGTAGAGTTTCTGGCCGCATCTTCTTTACAACGGAACACCTTCCGACGCGGTGGTAGATTTAAAAAACATGACGTCAGAAAGTTATCTATGTGATATTATTTTGAATAAACAATTTTGACTTTGACTTACATAAATATATTTGGTCAATAGTAACTAATTCATCTGTAAATTTTTTGTAAATTAATAACAAAAATTAATGTAGGTATTCAAACTTTTTATCAAGCGCTGTTTTTTCGACCTAGTCGACCTAAATTTTTTGTTATATGGAAAAATCTACTTATCTCCCTCAAAAAACGCTTTGGTTGGTGCATTCATAGATTTGGTATATACCGCGTGGTGCATTTAGTTTAGGTAACATCATATTTAAAAAAATATAATAAAATATATATACATATATACAACGTGTAAATGAATTAACGCAAAACTTGTTTGGAATTTTGAAAGTTTATTTGGAATCGAGAGCAGAATCGAATTATCATGTTTTCAACATAGGTATTTTTTTTCAAAATATTTAATAATTTGTTTGTAAAATTATAAATTTACTTAACTCGATCTCAACCCACCGTACGGATACACTCACCCTACTTACTACCAAAACAAGATTCTTAAAATGTATCCAACAGTACGTTAGCGCTTTCATTCATTGCTGAAATGATAACGAATAATTTTTGCCTCTAAACTTAAATACGAATAACTTTAAATTTTAACTATCAAAATAATAAAATTATTGTTTCAATCTAATTATTTTGCTATAAATCAGTTGGGGTGTATGAGGTTTTGCGTTTATTCATTAAAACGTCACAGACAAACGGTAGCAGAATATGTAGAAGCCATATAAAGTTCAAAAAAATTAGCTGGAACTATTTAAGAGGATGATCATATCATCAAATTACAAAACTTTTACTATGGAATCAACATCGGGAACGCGCATAAAAAAATTTGCTGTCCCTCATTCGGGTCGAATAAATTAATATTTTTCTATGGAACAGCAGCCTGATCAATGCCTGCCTGTAATTTATATTAATAAAATAAATAGTTTCAGCTAACTTTGTTGGATCTTATAATAATAAGTCAAATAACACGATTGCAGCATTAATTACTATGCTCTACCTTAGATCAAAACCAATAATGATCCGTGTCAGTTGCCTTAACTAATAAAAATAACTTCTACGAATGGTTTAAGTCGTTTTCCTTTTAGTTGAAACATAGTTGTCAGAATCTCATTAATTACATTAACATTAGATACAAAACTTAATACCTATATTTCTTATTAACACAAAAGCAGAACTATTTTCACTTTTATAGCTGGTAATCAACAATGTTAATCCCACTTGAAATAGTACCTAACGAGGCGGTCACTTTTATCATTTAAAACCACTCTACATATTATAAATCTAATAAGTACAAAGTTATCGATAAGGTGTTTTTAAAAATGCATTAAAATAATGATTTTTGAAACTCATACTTCGAACTGAGCAGTTGAAAATGTCAATATTAGTATGGAGATATGCATATTTCTACTACTGATTTGACTTTCAAAAATCATACTTCAGGAGTGCGATTTTTGAAAGTCACATCAGCAGTACAATGATGTATCTCTATAGTAATTGTGACATTTCCAACTGCTGAATTCAACGAATGAGTTTCAAAAAACGCACTCCTGATCACAAAATATTAAATTACATAGAGTAACAAAAGTAAGTAGGTATTACGATGACATCCTGACTGATAGTGCAATACCTTGCATAAACACATCAATTAAAAATATTAGTTCATATTACTATAAGTATTTTAGGTATGTATATTATATTGTGTCAATAACAAAAGTTAGTCTCCCAACACGACCCAGTCGCATTATCCGATCAGTTATTTCGTTACGATTAAAACAGTGTAAAAGAAATTGAGCACAATGATTCAGATGCTTGCAATCGCATAAATATTGTAAACCTTATGTCGTTGATATATAGAAATCACTGTCCGCGGCGACTAGGGTGCGACCCATGTACCCAGTTAGTCAATAATCAGAGTTCAATAAATACAACGTCTCGCGTTTTATGTGAGGGGCAAAACCCATTGATTCTTGGAAGGGACGTCCAGGTAGAGACGAGGCCATTCAGAAAAGATTACGGCATTGTTACACAAAAATTGGTTACCTACGATACAAGATTTACTTTTTAAGAGGATACGAAAGCAATAGCTCCTAAGCGCGCGAAACGAAGTTTGATACTATTTTTTCAATATTGAATTCGGTAACATTATGAAACACGATCTGGAGGAGTTCTCTTCTTTCAATGATAGGATTAATGAATAGGAAAATAAACTAACATTTGTATGGAAATCTTTGAGTCACTGTAACTTTGAAACTATACGTTTTAACGAGAATTAGTTTCTGGATCGTGTTTTAAAATGCTATTGAATTTTTATAAATATTCAAAAAAGAATTAAACGTCGTTTTTATGGAGTACACTAACAGGTATATCCTATTAACAGTAGTTTACTATACCCAGCTGTATGACCACGCTCCAAGTATCCTACAGCTCGAATAACTGTTGGTGGCGTAGAAAATATTCCATTACTCGTTCTTCTTCATACTCACACAAATGAATTTTTCAAATCACGTCATTTTCCACGGGTATTACATGATAAGAGTCATTCAGGCAAATCGTGATATTTAGCGCACCTTGTAAAAGTTTATATTTTACTGAGATCATTATTGTAACATTAATAAGTTTTATCGTCATGGATCTATTATCGTTTTTGTACCGTGTGACATGTCATTCGTATCAAACGTGTTTTAATAGCATACTCAGCTGTACAAATAAATGTTATGAAACTTATGAATAATAGCAAACGGTGTGTTTTCTATTGTATATAATTATATATACCTAAAGGTCCTTATTGTGTGATGCGAGATGTAAAGAAAGGCCATACTTTGCATATTATATCCTATTCCGACAGGAATAAGGAAAGTTATCATAGAAAGTATACGCATTTATATACATTTCAAAAATTACAAAATAAACATGAAAATATACCACTAGCTTGAATATTACCATATTTTTATTCAGAAATTATATACCTGGGACCTTATTTTATATCTGAACAAAAACCTTTTTTTTATTCTTTATTTTTTTTAATTGGTGCTTTTAACCCTGAGGTTTATGCCAGCCCAATAAAGTACCTTGAAATGTGTAATTAAATTGTGATATAAATATTATAATAAATATTAAATTGTGTAAATACGTATTTCACTAAGTGAAGTCTATGAACAGGTATATACAAATATGTCTATGTCATATATATCTTGTATATTAAAAATTATAATTATACTAAAACAAAAAGCTTACAGCATAGCTTTTAATAATTGTACGTAAACATTAAATATTTAATTAAATATGTTTCAGAATTGTTATAATTCTTGTGTGAAAGTTATAAATCATGATGATTGTTGGTCATCTAAATTTTATCGGAAATCGTAAAGAGTAAGCAAATGAAGTACAATTTAATGGTCTTGTACTTTGCCTTGTCTAAATTCGTCGATGAATAACACATCTGCGTAAATGCTGTGGACATGCAATGTATTACTGATTCAGTAAGCCAAACATCGTGAAATTCTGGAAATTCTAATAAAACATTCAATGACTAGTATAGTTAAATAAATATATACTATTTCGTTACTTTTAATACAGCTAAGCAAGATCTTTGGTGAACTATAATTGAAAAGGGACTGGTATACATAGTAACTTATTATTATTCTCTATGGCACCAACACAAATCCCATGGAGAAAGTTGTTCAGTTTGATGGTCGGGTCATCCCCGTAAAAAACTATCAGCGTATTAAGAAGGACCCTGTTTGTATAGTAATGTGTATGTATTCAGTGTTTTAACTGTCGGTTTTCTGTTCCGTTGATAGCACTTGCTGTGGTGGTCCAGTGGCGAGTAACCTTGCCTGTCGTGCAGGAGACGATGGTTCGATCCCCGTCCAGGCCAACTCGTATCCATGGGTTTTTCGGAATTTATGTACGATTTGTAACACCACTGGCTTTTCAGGACAGGAAAACATCGTGAGGAACCCTGCATGCTTCAATTTCGAGACATGTAATGTAACCACTGTCCATTATAAGTGGCGACGGGCTCACCCCCCGTCACACTGGACAGAATTTCGGTACTACTGGTGAAATGTGGATGTTCTGAGGTTTCAGAATATCTCTGACTACCCCCTCGGGGAATATAGTCGTGAGCATATACCGTGCCATGCCATGATAGCACTTGATGGACAAGAACAAAAATGTTTTCCGAATCCGATGTTATTCACGATGGATCTAACTGATAAATCTGAAATCTCAATGAACCAACTTGAGTAAACTGCATTTACTTACACTTGTAAACATTGCAATTCCAGAACACCAGTGCAACATTATTTACTGAGTCAGATAACTAGTGGCCATCAAGCGAGAACGCACGTCAATGACATCTGATACAAATACATAAGGCCTTATTTAGACACGCCACTTTCGAACCATACCTACAGCGAGTAAACGGTAGTTAACAATATATACGTAGTTTTAGAGCAAGATTATATAGTCTAGGAAAAATAAGGTTTGAGATTGCATTAAAGACACTTTAGTAAATTGTGTTTGAAATAATATTACTGTTAGTTTATAACGTTTTTGTCGAGATTTGGTGGTTATATTGGCTCAGGAACCTGAGAAATACCTTAAAATTGATATAAATGTACAAAGGGCAAGCTTATTGTGAAAGATATTTCTTCCAGCATACTAGCAAAAGAGTCAGTTAATTAGCACAAGGCAAATTTAATGTGTACAAACAAACAGTAAATAATTTAGTTTTGAGGTTATTATTTTTGAAGACTTATAAAATATTAAATATCTACTCAAATTTACGATATTAACCGGGGATTATTATTGTTATAAGTAAAGCGTATTGAATGAAACTATCCTGTACAAAATCACCAGTTTGCCATTTTTAGTTCATACCTAAATTTAATGTTTTGTAAATGTCTTATTTATTCAATAATACACAATAAAAAATCGGGGATTATTGAGAATTTATGTTTTTCAGGCATTTATCTACTATTTTCCAAATTATCACCAAAAGTGCAATTAATGCAACCTTTTCCATACAAAAATCCATAGATTTCCCCGACTAATAGGAATCTAGGTAATATATAGGTATAACAAAATTAGCTTAAACTATTTTAAGGGGATGATCAGACCATCAAACTGAAAAACTTTCTCTATGGGACCAAGATCGAAACGCGAAAAAAAAATCTGCTGTCCCATACATTCGGATCGAGTTAGATTTGCAGGTTTGTATGGAACAGCAGATTTTTTTTTTGCGATGTCGACACCGGTCCCATAGAGTTGTTCAGTTTGATGGTCATCCCCTTAAAATAGTTTCAGCTAATTTTGTTAGACCTTATATAAAATGCCTAAATATCTAAAAAAAGTCTAAATATGCCCTCGTAAAAGTATCGTATTATCTTAATTATTTCGATCTCCGCGCCGGCTTCCTATCTGAATGCCAGATTTTATGGGGATTGGACTGGTTGAACAATTCAGCCGTGTAAGAACAAACAATCAAACTTTGTATAATCTAAAATGAATAATGACAAGCAAATGACAAAGTATAAAAAGGCCGAATGTCAAAACGTAATAAAGTCGAAGCCAAGGAATATACGAAGCTCTCTTCGACAATAACATTAGAGTTTATTCATAATACAATAACGCATCTATAGGAGCAAAGCAATAAGTTTTTGACGGAAGGATCGACTATTTCAATATTAGAAAACACAAATAGGACTGCGGAAAAACTATCCTCAAAAAAATACTCATGAAAATCACAATGATATGTCTTATAGTTATTTCCATGTTATACCGCCTCTGAGTCCATTCTAGCCCTTGCTGGTGGAAAAAGTGGTCGTGGTGTTGTTGTGAGAAAGATAAGCATCTCTGAATAGACCTCACCGTGTATAACAGCAGCGATTTCGTGCGATTCTCTGCGTTTCCCCCGCTCGAGAGTGCCGAGGAGAGATTATTGTCGGCAAACTGACGTCCGACAGTTTATAAACAATGCCAGACAATCACTCGTTCTACTCATACCGATCGTTCGTAGAAATGAAAAGAAATTTTATGGATAGTGTTCAATGTAACATTTCTCATAAACCGCTAACGGTTACTCAGTCCAATATTGTACAAGGAAAAAACGTGTCTAAACTTCCTGAGTTAGGGCAAAATAGGGAGGAGGCTTATGCCCTGTATTGGGTGGAAACAGGCTGAAAATGATGATGATGATGATAAAGTTATTAATTTATCCCTAAGTGTCAGTTGCAAAAACACTCATTAAAGTTAATCCTCCATTAAATCTCTTGCCGTCACTTTTTTTCTTGTTGACGTAGTAAAAACAGATTTAATGGAGGATAAACTTTAATGAGCGTTTCTGCAACTGAGTGTTAATAACAAAAACCCAAAGTTATCAATGTTAAATTTTTGTTATCAAAAAAATAGAAACTTTGATAGAACTTGATGACTCAGAAGAAACAAATTAACAATAAAAAAACAAAATGTCGTGGTTTACCAATATTGATAGTTTCAACAAACTCATCATTATTTTATTACACCAAGCCAATAAGGCGTTGACAGTAACTGTAATGCAATATACCTACATACATCATAATAGGGTATTTTATGGATCAACGACGTTTATACGCGAATAAACGCTGTTATAGCTTTCTGACGTCATTTTTTTTCACTCTGCCACCGCGTTGGAAGGTGTTCCGTTGTAGAGAAGACGCGGCCAGAAAAAGACAAAATTACCTATAATGGTCAAAAATTTCTCTGTTGTAGAAAAAATATCATTTCTACCTTTTATGGACAACATACAATTTTTGGAAAGGTACCGAAATTAGAAAACCATTTAAAGATTATGTCATAAAATGCTTATACAAAAATTATTCTATGCATTATTTTAAGTTATTACTAAAAAATCGTTTCCACATTTAATTTCCTTAGCCTGAATCTGAATCTAATCACCATTATTGACATTTTGTCTGAAATTCTCTTAATCATATTTTTTCCGGCCATGGCCATAATGGCCATGATGCCCAGAAAAATTGAAATAATTAGCATAAGCATAAGCATATGCTCACGACTATATTCCCCGAGAGGGTAGTCAGAGATATTCTGAACCTCAGAACATCCACGTTTCACCAGTAGTACCGAAACTCTGTCCAGTGTGACGGGGGGTGAGCCCGTCGCCACTTATAATGGACAGTGGGTACAATACATGCTTCGAAATTGAAGCATGCAGGTTTCCTCACGATGTTTTCCTTCACCGAAAAGCCAGTGGTGTTACAAATCGTACATACATTCCGAAAAACTCATTGGTACGTGTCGGCCTGGACGGCGATCGAACCATCGCCTCCTGCACGGCAGGCAAGTTTACTCGCCACTGGACCACCACGGCTTGAAATAATTAATGAACATTAAATCGAAAAAATACGTATCTTCCAAAAGACAGAACGAAACGCCGAACAAAATCCCTTCAATTTCCATAAACAAATAATTACCATCCTAGGTTTTAAATGCTTTAAGTAAATACGTATGACAAAAAAGAAAAATCTATTGCAGCCTTAGATGAGGTCTAAAAAACTGAAGAAGAAATAACTAAGATGATTATGATATAAAATGTAAAACAACAGAAGAAAGACCACCCAGCAGCGATCACTATCACGAAGCTATTTGCTACGTGCACCGGTCACGTGCCTGCAATGTTATTTATAACTATGGGACAGACAGACTGACAAATTATATACATCATTAATTTTTAATGACTGACTTTTTTCTAAACTAATAATTAAAACAATGATGATCAGCGCTTACGTCAATCTTTTTAAACCAAAATTTGAAATTTTCACAGATAATAATATGTCATATTTACGTAACATGGTTTATTAAAGAGAATAGTGGTCTACATCAACGCGACATCATTTAACGAAGCACTTTGGTTGGTCGCAAAACAATATTACAATCAGAGTATTGTTATAGAATCATAAGGCGCGTTTACAATTGCTTTTATTGCCGTGCGATTAATGCCAAATCGAACCTTCACTTATTTTTACATTTACACCTGCAAAAATAATATAAATGTTTTATGAACATTGCTGACTTATACCGAGATACAACGCTCGCCAAAATGTCAGTTTCGATTCATGTTTTTGGCAAAACGCCTTCTTAGGTACAACAATTCAATTTGCGATGTCTATTTTTATTCCTGTTACTTTTAACCATTTTGGCTGTTGAGTACACTTAACATTGGAACTATAACACTCTTGAAAACAAGCTAAACGTGAGTTTTAGGATGTTCATCTGATATTCAATGAAAAGAACTGTGTTCTGTGATAGTTTTAGTTCATTTCTCCTAGTTTGTCTTTAAATTAGTTTTATCTTTTAACGCGGTGTTTCGAAAAATGATCGTGTTCGTGAATCGTGAAGTTAAATACTGAGACAATCTAGCTGTTAAAGGTACTAGGTATAACAAAAAGTAATATTTTAAAGGGTGGTTTAAACCATCAAACTGAACAAATGGAGTTTTCTCCACTCCTTTAAATAATCTCTAGGGTGTTCTGTCACACCCTGTATACTTACTTTCATTTTATACACCTTTGTTTATTTCTTACCTAATATAATAAATAATTACAGCCGTTCTTAATCTTATCAGTGTCAGACGAAAATTATAACACCATTAAATTAAATGCACCGGATTTCTCCTGTTACTTTTAACACTAAATTCTTATCAATTACATAATTATAAGCTTCAGCATTTTGCAAACTATTATCATTTCCCGATGTGGTAATAAGGTTGTGAAGTAGGTTTTGGCTTTTATGTTTACAAAAAATTACAGCTTATTTCTCATAGCTTTACCCACAGTTCTGCGACATTAAGGACATTATCGTTATCAATTAAAGAATGACGCTTGTTTAGTTTTTTTGATAAGATTTCGACCTATCACTTTCGTGCTAAACCATTCTAGATACAATTATTTATTCATTAAATGCATAAGAAAGAACATCCTTCAAAATGGTAAAATGTATGTATCTGCAACATGCAATAAATATGAAACGCGTCGCGTCTACGTCTGATATAAAATATGTAGTTAAGTAAGTAGTTATCTACGACTATTATCTACTTTATCTACGGAGAAACTTTTACACTGATAAACATACATACTAAGTAGGTGATTTTTAAATACTTTTCAAATTTTCATGGGTGGTTCAGACTATCAAACTGAACAACTTTTTCCTCCCATAGTAAAAGTTATTCAGTATGATGGTCTAACACATCCATGATTTGAAAAATGATTACAATATCACCTAGTATATTATACCTATATGCGCATTCTTAATATTCTGACAGTTTTTAGAGGATAATCGGACCATCAAACTGAATAACTATATGACCGATATAATCGAGGAACAAATACAACTGTTCCATAAGTACCAAACTGCAAACCGATTGAACCCAAATGTTTGGAACAGCTAATTTTGTTTCGTGGTGTCGATGTCGGTCCGATGGAAAAAAAATTCAGTTTGATGGTCTGATCGTCTCCTTAAAAAACTGTCAGCATATTTAGTTGGACCCTAAAGAGTTTCATATTGATAGTGTGAAGGAATCTTTAGTTTGAAACACGGCAATGGCTTGCGTCACCGCGCGCCGCCCCGCCGCCGCCCGCCGCGCCGCGTCTCGCTTCCCGCCCCGCTCACCGCGTCTGCTCTGACCTCGCTCGCAGGTCACACATACATAGGTACACTCCACCCATACAATACATGCTCATGTATGGCACAGTATGCTACATTATGTGAAGGACACGATTTTGACAAAACTTAATTTTATCAGCCAGATTCTTTATTAACTTTGTTCTAAATGACACTATTAGGATTGACGGCGATGCTAAATACACTTACCAGGATTAATTAAGAGACATCAGTGTCCATCGAGCTTTCCGACAATCGCTACCACGTGGTTGTAAAATGCAGGCGCCAGTTTTAAGAGGATATTCCTTTCAGGGCACTAAACACGATCTAGATACAGTACGACCAGGAATATAATTAAACTGGTCAATCTTCGTTTGCGCAATCCCCGAAGTCATTTAGTGATCAAAGGGTGCAAAGTCGGATAGCAGCGAATAGGACGCGAAAACAATCAGCCAATCGTGACAAAGCATTAAGGGTGCCACATCCTGATTGGTCAATATAATTTAGTGCTTTATTAAAATTTTTCAACTGCGCTGGTATATCGGGGGAACTTATAAATCGGGTACTACTGTACTAATGTGTGTGCCTGTGGTTTGTTAAATTTACAAATATACAGTTTCAATGCTTGGATTAACTTTAGATTTGTATCGAAATTCTTGAGCCAATATAACTTTGAAACACAGTCTGTGGTTTGTTAGATTTTCGTTAAAATGTATTTTAAGGAAAATCTGACAAACCACAGACAGACAGGTAATATAGATTAGTATCTAGATTGTGTTCGAAACATTTCATTGATTTTAATTGGTTGATATCCGAAATTTAATTAAACTTTGTAGAGAGCGCGCTAACGATATCATCCTCTTAACAAAAAAATCTAAATAATCTTTACTTTACCATCGCGTTAGCGTTAACGTTAACTGTCAGGCTGTTATTAAATTAATTAGTGATAATGGATAAAATTTGGTCATATCTGCCGAAGAACTGACAACCGGTGGGGTGTCAGAGTTCTAGAGTGGAGACCGCGAACTGGTAGGCGTAGTGTGGGACGCCCTGCTGCCCGCTGGACAGACGACCTAAAAAAAGTAGCGGGGAGCGATTGGATGAGGAAGGCCGAGGACAGAGTTTTGTGGCGCGCCTTGGGAGAGGCCTATGTTCAGCAGTGGACGATGATGGGCTGATGATGATGATGATGATGATGATGAATGGGTAAAATGCATGAAATTAGGCTTTCCATTATTTATCGCACTACGTGTACTTTCCCTGAAAAATAACCTACACTGGCATTGATTACCCTGACCCTGGACCCTAAAGTTGATAAATTCGTAGGTCAATTTATCATCATGTTATCAACTTTGGAAATTACAAGTATACAACGTGTTAATGAATAAGCGCAAAATCTCATACACCCCAACTGATTTATAACAAAATGATTAGATTGAAACAATAATTCCGTTATTTTAATAGTTAAAATTGAAAGTTATTCGCACATTAAGTTTTGAGGCAAAAATGATTTGTTATCATTTCAGCAATGAATGAAAGCGCTAACGTGCTCATGGATACATCTTAAGAATCTTGTTTTGGTAGTAAGTATGGTGAGAGTGCCCCAGCGGTGGGTTGAGATCGAGTTCCGTAAATTTTAAATTTTACAAACAAGTTCTTTAATATTTTGAAAAAAAAATTACTTATGTTGAAACTATGATAATTCGATTCTGCTCTCGATTCTAAACAAACTGCTTTCTAGTTTTGCGTTAATTCATTAACACGTTGAATAAATAGGTACGAGTAAGTATTGTGATCTCTAATAATTGCCTACTCTGGAGGTCCCTTTTATAAACGTAAACTTTTGAAACACATTACACACAAACTTTTTCATTATTAAAGCGCAGAGTTTGTCCGACGCCAATTTTTCACAGTTTCAAACCAATTTTTCATTGTCAGTTCCAAGTGCCGTTAATAGCGCTATTAGTATTTGGAACCTTATTTTAAATCGATATTCTGCTGGAAAAACTGGAAGTAGGGATGTTTCGAGCATAAATTACTACATACCAACTAGCACCACTTACCTACAAAAGTAATAAAATAATATTTAACCGCATGCTGTTTGCTGATAAAATCTACCGTTTTATCAATATAAGAATGACTATTTATGAAACTTTTATTTCAGTGTTTTATTACAAATAAATCAAGGAAAATATGTTATATTAATATCCAGTAATTATAACACTTTATATAGAGCGTATGCCATGTCAGTTCATAGTAAACAAGGTAAATACCTACCCATTATAATATTATATAGTTCGTTCAACCTAATAAATAAGCCATTTTAAATTTTATGTCTATGTAAAAAGAAGGAATAGAAAAACAAAAGATATCGCTTAGAAATTACCAACGCAGTAACTTGTTCAAGCTTTATATTGTCCAACTTCTATTATAGTCTAGGAAAAATAAGGTTTGAGATTGCATTAAAGACACTTTAGTAAATTGTGTTTGAAATAATATTACTGTTAGTTTATAACATTTTTGTCGATATATCGTGGTTTTATTGGCTCAGGAACCTGAGAAATACCTTAAAATCGATATAAATGTACAAAGAGCAAGCATATTTCGAATGATATTTCTTCCAGCATACTAGCAAAAAAGACAGTTAATTATCACAAGGCAAATTTAATGTGTACAAACAAACAGTAAATAATTTAGTTTTGAAGTTATAATTTTTGAAGACTTACAAAATATTAAATATCTACTCAAATTTACGATATTAACCGGGGATTATTATTGGTATAAGTAAAATGTATTGAATGAAGCCATACTGCACAAAATCACCAGTTTTCCATTTTTGGTTCATACCTAAATTTAATGTTTTGTAATTGTCTTAATTATTCAATAATACACAATAAAAAATCGGGGATTATTGAGAATTTATGTTTTTCAGGTATTTATCTACTTTATTCCAAATTATCACCAAAAGTGCAATTAATGCAACCTTCTCCATACAAAAATCCGTAGATTTCCCCGACTATTATACTTAGGGCCTGTTTCATCACTTGCGGATACCGGTGCAAGGTATCAATAAAACCTTATGAAAACTTATAATACCTTACTAGTCTCAGTAGTCTATCTAGTGACTAGAGTCACTAAATCTCTAGTGTCTATCTAGTGAATAGTGTACCTCAGTGTGAGGTATTTTATACGCCAACGATAATGTCGAACTTTTCGTACATAAAAGCAGATATCTATGACCCTCTGAGTTATATTCAGGATCATTCTAAATTCAGCAACGATTAAAATAAATTGTACCACTTTCTTTCTCTCTCTCCATCAATCCAATCTTGACTTCAATGTCTGGATTCTGATGTCATCAACCCGTCTATAGTCCGATTCAAGTTCTATGTCCCGCGAATCAAGCAATTTTCATACTTTTATCTTTGTTATAAAAGTTCTATTAGAGGGCTTGGTGTGAGGAATGAACTGTACATGCCATGGGTCGTGGGCGGCCCAGTGACAACGATTTGTCATTCAAGTACGTTTAATTTGGAAAACGTCACAAAATGATATTAATGGTCGTAAAATACAACGAACATTTTTAAAGCTAGAGATCTACCATATAAATTTGGGTTTCGTTAGAGACAATAATTGTTGGTTAGAGGTTTTGGCAAAGCGACTATTCCGAAACCACTTTACAGTCAGTTACATAAATTTATTATGTATTGCCAATAATTATTAATAGTATGGCAAACACGTTTACGACGATTGAAATTTGTATCATTAGTATCCTTTTAAACTAAGAGTCTACCCATCAAACTGAACAACTTTTACTATGGGAGCAAACCGATCGGAGCAAAAAAAAATCTGCTGTTGCCTACATTTGAGTCGAGTAGGCATTGCATTTTAGTATGGAACAGCAGATTTTTTTTTGCTCCTTTCCGTTTGCTCCCATAGTAAATGTTGTTGTTTGATGGGTAGACTCTTAGTTTAAAAGGATGCTAGTGTTATAAATTTCACCCTGTATAATAAGAAAACCATAACTATCGTGAGCTCACTATAGGTACATGGAAAACTTTTTAGTTTACAATACCACAAAACGTCAGGCCCTGTACCCGGACTTTTCTATTTTCGATATATCGCGAGAATCGCGACCGATTCGGTCCGAACTTCGTTGTAATAGAGTTGACATTGGAACGAAAACAAAAACGTCGAATGTCCGGGTAGAGTAAAATAAAAAGTTGGTGACGACAATTTCGTAAATATGGAAATTGAAGATATTGATAATACAATTCGATTTTTAAATAGTGCGTATATTTATCTTAAATAAAATACAATTTGCAAGACGAGTCGTTGCAATTATTGTACTGTGACAACTACAATTCACATTTTAGGTACTAGTACAATTATGTAGCGTTTACAAAGCGAGCTGTCATCACATAATTATAGAGCAATAAATAATGCAACGAGAACTAGAATCTAGTTAAGTACACATACCATAATTATTTTTCAGTGTAGTTTAAGAGGATATAATTCGGAGCGCGCTCCATACAAACGTACTATGGTGATATTTTCAATACTAACCAATTAAAGTCAACGAAATTTTGCTGAAACAATCTTAACAACTATAGCAAACAAATATCTATGCTTGTATGGAGTCCGATTTCCGTTAAAATATACAGTTTCAATGCTAAGATTACTTTAAGGTTTGTATGGAAATCTTTGAAGCACTGTAACTTTAAAGCTATACATTTTAACGAAAATCTGACTCTATACAAGCATTCACATCACAGCTAAAAATTCATTGAGTTTAATCGGTTAGTATTGAAAATATCACCATAGTACGTTTGTATGGAGCGCGCTCCGAATTATATCCCCTTAAACATACTCGTATTTATCATTAGATTCCCGGACAAATGAAGGCACCTACACGTTTCAATTCAGTTAAACACAGCCCTAACACGAAGCTTCAGAGAAATAGGCCACTGTTAAGCATGAAGCACACTGACGAACTAAATAACATTTATTGCAAATAACCCAGTACGCACGTGAGTGGAATCGAGCAATCTGGTGACATGTAAATCGTCCATAACTATATATTAACCAACCGCTGATTGTGCCAACTGGCGTTCGGTATGCGTCCCCAAACCTGCATCTATAGGTCGCCTTAAATAACCTAAATTACACATTCACATCATTACAATAACTGTTATAGACGGAGGGCATAAAACTTATTTTGTGACGTAAAATTTTCATTGATCAATTGACGTTTATGTAGCGCTAATTATTTAGATGGATACTAATTTAAAAATTTGTATACGGTGTGATATAACTTAAGGCTACCCCATCAACTATCACTGCTTCACAGTGTCGTACGAGGAATGTCGAACAGCATTCTCTGTGTCCTCCTCAACTCAATCGTGATCACCAATCCGCCTGGCAAGGGGGACGATTAAAGCAAATCTCCTCTTCATGTGAGAGGCTCGTTTCCAGGGGCCGTAGTATGGCAGCGTGACAAAGCGCTATCACGACTTAACTCTCGTTCTATTCGTGCGCGACTGAACGAGATAAAAGGCATGATATCGCGAGCATCATACTACGGCCGCTGCACTGGAATCTATGTAGTTGATGATGACAAATACTTATTAATTACTTATTAAGTAAGGAAATGTATCATTAACCTTTAAACCACATACTCTACCCATCAAACTGAACAACTTTTACTATGGGAGGCTAGAGTATGTGGTTTAAAGGATAATGATACTTTTCCTTACATCCTGTATAGTTGCTTCTACTCTCATCGGTGATTCAAAAGGCTATAATAGCTAGTAAATAAGATTAAATTGTAAAAGACTTAAGTATAAAATCTTTTGTCATAACGATAAAGCTTTCAGCCATCACGGTCACTTGTGATGATTGTGATCTTCTTCCAAAAATATATTTTAAAAGGAAGCCGACACAATGTAGGTAGATGCCCCGAGTCTCTAAATTGAGCGACGACCTAGCAACCGTATCAGGGTCAATAATGCCCGGGAATATGAAGTTATAACTCACATTGTGTACTTTATTCATTATTTATTTGGGACTGAGCACTTTGATCGATGATTATTCGCATGTTCATCTGATCCCCAATTTGATTATGTCGATGTGTTTCATATTGGGACGTATACATTTAGGGTCCTTCTTAATATGCTAACATTTTTTAAGGGGATGATCAGACCGTCAAACTGAACATCTTTCTTTATGGCACCAACATCGAAATCGCGAAAAAAAAATCTGCTTTTCCATACAAAACTACAAACCTAGTTTAGCCAAATGTGTGGGACAGCTGATTTTTTTTTCGCGATTTCGATATTGGTCCCATAGAGAAAGTTGTTCAGTTTTACGGTCTGATCATCCTCTTAAAAAAGTGTCAGCCTATTAAGTTGGACCCTATACAACGTGTTAATGAATAAGCGCAAAACCTCATACACCCCAACTGATTTACAACAAAATAATTAGATTGAAACAATAATTTCATTATTTTTATGGTTAAAGTTTAAAGTTAATCGCATTTTAAGTTTGCAGGCAAAAATGATTTGTTATCATTTCAGCAATGTATGAACGCGCTAGCGTGCTCGTGGATACATTTTAAGAATCTTGTTTTGTGCCCAAGCGGTGGATTGAGACCAAGTTCAGTAAATTTTAAATTTTCCAAAGAAATATTTAATATTTTGAAAAAAATTACCTATGTTGAAAATATTGTAATTCGATTCTGCTCTCGATTCTAAACAAACTACTTTCTAGTTTTGCGTTTATTCATTAACACGTTGTATATATTCGCGTATTCAATAAGACAAGACACCCAATACAATGAAATATCGTCCACCTAGCAATTGTATATAAATGCTTCCAAAATAAGATAATAAGATAACACAACATATGGATTGAAAGTTGAAACTTTACTTAGACTGAGAGATCCAGTTGTGTCCGGTAAAATTATAATTTAGTTTAGCTCTACCTGCAAATAACAATTGTTTTGTTATCTATAACAAAAAATATAATAGTACCACTACATTTTGTAATAAACATTTGTACTTACTTAGTAGTCAAAAGTTTCCACAATTGATAACAGTTCACCGATAACCACACAAAAACCCATACGCAGTATTATAACATTGTAACTAAAAATCTGAACTAGATTCGCTTTCCCAGTTTAATAAACTTTGCTATCAAGACCTTTACTTCGCAAACAATTGAGCAATTTCTACGGAAGTTAAGTAAACACCTCTGCAAGTAGGTAACTACTAACGTACCAAGTATAAACGTAGTAAAACTTCCACTTTCTTGCGCAAGGAATAAGTACGTAGGAAAATACTCGGTAAATAAGTAAACGGAGGTAAAAATCGGATCAGTCAACATTAATAACTAACCTAATTGATAAATAACGGTAACTTTCCAATTTGATATGAATCATCCTTGAATATTGTTTATCTTAAATGTTACTTTGGAAGCAAAGCGACACATTTTATCTGAATGTAAACATTTCCTCGTATTTTTCAACACAGACATGATTTTGAATAAATTTAGATCATAATTTTAATAGCCTACTCTGCAAAATATTGTTCATAAATTGTGTGAACGACCCTAATAAATGATCTATTAGTAGAGATACAGTTTTGTTATGCATCTTAACATCATTTAGCACTATAAGATTTCGCAGTGCCGTGTTAATCGGAACGCAAAATCGTGACACCACACACTTTTGCATTATACGTATGTAATTCAGAGTTGCAAAAAACCCAGTAGTTAAATGAACTTGATTACAGAAACGTCCACAAAAATACCTAATCATCTTGTTTCTATTTTCCAGCTACTCTCATCACCGCAACAGCGGGTACCTGCTACGGTTGGCCGTCACCTACCATACCATTCCTACAACAACAGGGCAGTCCGATTCCCGTCACCGCGGACGAGGGCTCATGGATCACATCTATCATGATCCTGTGCTCCGCGATCACGCCCGTCCCCGCCGCCTACTTCGCCGACCGTTTCGGAAGAAAAACAACTTTACTTCTTGGAGCGATCCCCTTCATAATCGGCTGGATCCTTGTCATAGCCGCCAACTCCGTGAACATGCTGTATACCGCTCGGATGTTCTCCGGGCTCGGCTACGGCATCGTGTATACAGTAGCTCCCATGTACACCGGCGAAATTGCTACAAATGAAGTCCGAGGCGCCCTCTCTACTCTCATCACCCTAATGAATAAAGTGAGTACGCTTCAGTCCCTAGAATTTAAATTAAAAACTTTAGTTTAGAGCGCACCACCTGGCTTAACATTAAAATGCATGAGTCAAGCCAATCGTCAGGTGGCTTTAAATTATTCATATATACAAAAAAATTCGATATTTCTGAGTGCTTGTTAAAATTTTGTTACAGAATTTTTAAAACAGTAGCAACAGAATATTTAAAGAGTTCACAGAGATCAGTTTTTAATTAATTTCTAACAAAGATTTGTAGACCAAGTCAGAAATCAAAAATTGATCAAACCATCCACTACTATTAATATAGGTACTAATTAATCGCTTCAATTAACAAGTATCTATACATATGTATATGCAACAATCTTATCTATTAAGTGCCATGTGTAAATTACATATTCGACACTCCCTTTTCTTTCAAATTTTAATCAAATTAAATTGTATTCAGAAACATCTTACATACGAATACAATAACAATTCATGTGGCATTGTCTGTTCTATCAGAATAATTTGCGCTGACGAGCACACGACACAGCGTGTAAACGTGACTCATTGCCTTAATTATACATTGCGCTACGGTACGGTTCACCTTCCACGTACATACATCTATCTACGTTTATATAAAACACTGTACGTATCATGAAAGAGTTTGCTGTGCTGATATATATGATGATGACACGCACGTGGCAAATAATGAATGTTATCTTGATACTCAGTACTAACTCATTATCATTACATAAAGTACACAACAATGGAGATTTATAGTTACGTCCTCTAAGATATTTGACTATTTCATGAATAAACATGCAAACATTTCCTCCCAAAATGTGCATCATGCTGTACAAATATTTACTTTGTTTATTATACTGCACTACTGCCAGCAAATTATCTTAGTCAAATTCCTCTACCAAGGCTCTACCTGCACAATTGACGCCAGCTTTCTAATAATAACATTATTTGACAAACAGATCCGTTATCTACATTAGCATCTGAATAAGTAGTTTTCCTGTACTCAATTCTTCAATGGTATTTTCGCTTCTTTTCAGGTTGGAATTCTTGGCCAGTACTGCATCGGCCCCTACGTAACGATGCGGACCCTAGCTGCCATCAACTTGATCCTGCCTATTTCTTTCGTAATTTCCTTCATCTTCCTACCGGAGTCGCCATATTACTACCTGAAATTCGAACGCAGTGAGAGGGCGGAACGATCTCTTAAGAACTTACGCAGTGGTGATATACGAATAGAGCTTAAGAATATAGAGATTAATGTCCAGCAAGACATGAAGAACAGAGGAACCTGGAGTGATTTAATTACTATAGCCACAAACAGAAAATCTATGTGGGTATGCTTGGGAGTGTTCACTATCCAACAATTATGTGGTAGCGCTGCAATGGTCGCCAATGCCCAGGAGATATTCAAAGCTACAGAGAGTAAAATACCGTCTCACCTTCAATCTATTATTCTGGGATGTGTGCAAGTGGCCACGTGTATGCTTTCGGTACTGCTCGTCGATCGCGCAGGCAGAAAACCTTTGCTGATCCTATCAGCCCTTGGAGTGGGCCTAATGAACGGCACAGTCGGGACCTATTTCTACTTCCTCAAGTACCACAAAGACTCAGTGACATCCATTCACTGGCTGCCTATGGCTGCTCTGCTGGTGTACATCGTGTGCTATGCCATCGGCCTATCGACGGTCCCCTACGTCATAATTGGAGAGATGTTTCCAACTAACGTCAAGCTGTACGCCTCCTGCATCGCTCACATATATACTGGCATAGCTATGTTTGCTGTTCAAAAGCTCTTCCAGGTTGGTTTCTTTTTGGTTCTTACAAAATAAATCTTGAAAAGGAGAAAATTTAACATGCAGTCGCCCATTTTGTAGAAATTGAGAGTTCATGCTATTTCCAGTGTCATAACAATGATTGGATTATACTTAGGTACATGCCTAATTAGATTCAGTCAAATTAAATAAAGCTGTAATACCCATGAATTATGATCTTACGTGTACCTAAATGTACTAAATGGTTTCATTATTAATGTAATATTTTAATTTTTTCAGGTTGTAAGGGATTGGTGCGGCATTTACATTGTATTCTGGGGCTTCTCAGCATTCTCATTCCTCGGGTTAGTGTTCTTGCTGATCGTGCTTACTGAGACCAAAGGCAAGTCGTTCGCCGGCATCCAGGCCCAGCTGAGGGAGGACGTCGCGCGAGACTCCTCCAGCAAAGTCCTGACCGTCGAGTATTGAACCCAGCAGCACATCCTAACTAGCATAAGCTTTACGTTAAGGTATCAAGTTGAAATAAAAATTAATGTTACTTAAATTTAATGTAATAGTAGTTTTACATTAGAGTCGTAAATTTTTATATACAAAAGTATTGTACATTGGGGCCTTTACATTAGCCCTTTGAGGGTCATTAAGGTTAGCAGGGTCGGAGCGAGTTTCTGAGCTCCCGAGAAGGCGGTGAAGTCCTCCGGGTCGTAGTCGGCGGGGAGTCCCCTCGACGACACCACGCCGGTGTAAAGCTTAGCGGAGTGCTTCGCCGTCCTCGTCTTGTTCGGGCTCTTAAAGTCCACCAGGTACAGGCCGAAACGGGACCTGCAAATGCATTTACAGACATGACGAGTGAAATTATATTATCTTGAAAGTTTGCCTGACATTTTGTGTTTTATTTTATCGTTTCACAGAGAAATACTCGTATGTGTAGGATATATTTTTTGTCAGTGCGAAAACTTTAAACATGCATTCTACAAGTCAAACTGAACCACATTCACTATGGAGCCAATTTCTAAATGGCAAAAAAAAACCGTTGTTCCATACAAAAATATATAATAGATAAAGAAAATGATATCATTAGCATCCTTTTAGACTAAGAGTCTACCCATCAAACTGATCAACTTTTACTATGGGAGCAAAACGATCGGAGCAAAAAAAATCTGCTGTTGCATACATTTGACTCGAGTAGGCATTTCAGTTTAGTATGGATTTATTTTGCTCTGAACAGTTTGCTCCCGTTGTAAAAGTTGTTCAGTTTGATGTGAAGACTCTTAGTTTATAAGGATGCTAATGATATCAATTTCAAGGTGTATATTAATTATCTAAACTATTACAAAACTGTAACAGAAGTGTGTCTGTACATTGAAGATATATTTTTAGAAGAAAAAGATTACGATATGGTTTTTAGGTGTTCCTGACTCCAAGCAAACCTCTTTCATTTTTTCGAGCACGCAAAAACTACTGAATCGGTTTTTAAAAAACTTTTTTTGTTTGAAAGCTTATAATTTGTGTAGTCTATATTCGTGCTTTTCTTTTTTTACTTGAGTCTGAGAAAAAAATTATGTGAGTTTAAAAATTACTTGTTTTGTAGTATTTAATAATCAAGTTATATGTAGGCTTAGACTATTTATATGAGGACAAGTTACGCGTGTAATTCTACTAACAAACTTTTCTGCCACTTTTTGCGGGGGGCGATGTAGCACGAGATACGCAACTTTGAATTGTATTCTATTAGTTTAGATTCTAATTTTGAATGTTTAAAATCATGAAAAACAATGTCGTGTGAACCCCAAACGTCATAAGTTCGAAATTATTGTTCCGCAATTATAGGCTGTCGCGTTTAGTGAGGTATAAAATTGTATCTAAATGCGTAAGATTTTTTGATCTTGTACGTTGGCAGAGGGGAAATGCTAAGGCGAGGCGGGTCCTTATATAAATCGTCTAAGTATGTAGGTATAGGAAGTTACAAACAATAAAAAATAGCACCATGAAATTTACATATACATTTCATCAAGAAAACACTCATTATCTAAATAAGGATTGGATCCTAAAAATCTACGAGTCGGATAGCCTGAAGCAATGATGTTAGGAAAAGGCAGGAAGTACAAAGATGCTCAAAATGTTCTCTGTAATGTATAACAGTAGCGCGATCTCACGTTCTAAAAATATTCCATTGATTTTAGCACACATTTGTACACACTACAAAGTTGTGAAAGTGTTTTTGCTCGTATCGTAACTAACGAACTGATTGTAAGGAAATTTTGCAGCGATTTGTTTGTGTCTAAACAATGGGGTTGGTAACTTATGATCTCCAAGCTCAAAACGAAACCAACCGTGTATTTTTTTTTAATGCATTATGGCTCAAGGAGCAGTTACTGCTTATTACTGCGGACTATGGGGGGACCACACCAGTGACGGCGAAGCGCCCTGGTAGGTCTACCGAACCAGTGAGTGAACTTAAGCAACCTGCTGTAGGGCCACAGGGCCTAAGGGGTACGGACCTCGGCAGTAGGCGTTGCTGGGACTACGCGGCGGATGGGTGGGATCGTGAGAAATTGGGTAATGGGGATCGGTAAGAAGAACCGTGTGGTACCTATACAGGGTGTAGGGAAAATCTACCCATCAAACTGAACATCTTTTACTATGGAAGCAAACCGGTCGCAAACAGGCGTTGCATACATTATGCAATGCAGATTAGTATAGAACAGATGATTTTGTTTGCTCCCAACGGTTTTTTCCCATATATAAAACTTGTTCAGATTAATGAGACTCTTAGTTTAAAACGATGCCAATGAATTAGATTTGTTTTTGAATGCAGTTTTCTCCTCGAAGCCTCCAAAGAGGTTACCTATTTTTATTCCTGCAGCCTAAAGCCCTAGCAATTCTCTGCTTTGGTAGCTAGTAATTATGTAGATAAGTGGCATGTTGCGTGACAGGCGACGAGCATCTCAATGGAGTCGTTTGCACAATGCCTGCAATTTGTCAACGGTTATAATGTTTACTGGTTCTCTTGTTACATACAACATACAATGTCTGTCATCATGTTGTGTATCCTCATTGACTTCCCAACTACTGAACGTCGGGTTCGCGCTCAAAAGTGTCCTAACCAAAAGAGCACCAAAACGTGTAAAGAGAACCAATTACGCGACAGTCTTCGTTTGACCGGCCGATTAGGCGCACGCGAGCGCGCGCGCGTGCCGCAATGGGGTAAAAACTACGCAAGCAAAATTATAAAGTATTTCAGAATTTTCAATGTTTATGTGTAAGTTAGTCTCGGACATATTTTTCGAGAATTTTGTACTACGACCCGGCGTTCATTATTTTGTGTGGCAGTGTGTAGGTATCTTCCATTAATACTTTAATATGTATTACACGTACCTATTATACGTAACCTACGTTTAAAAAATATATAAATTATCAATCAAAATTTTAAGTGGCCATAACAATCTGTCTTAAAAGCAAATTTATACCTTCAAAAAAAAGTATCGTTACTGAAACGACATGACTTTAACCTTTTCTTTCACCTGTGCTAGGTAACTCTGTTTAGGTCTTCCTTTGCCCCTCTTCCCCTCTATTTTCTCTTCCAATATACAATCCAGTTTCATTATTGTGGTCTTTTACGTCCGCACCGTTTGGGTATTGGCACTTTCTTTGCTGCACGTAGAGTTAATTTGGCTTGCATTGAATATTTTAGTACATTTTTTTGTTGCTAATTTTAGGTATGTTTTTAGAACTTGGAGCGAGCGTTATTAGATAGTGTGCCTTTCGGTGTACATTTATTTATTCTGTGCTATCGGTTACAGTCTAACACCACCTCTGGACATAGCTGTTACCCATTTGATCAAATTTAGGAGGACAAAGACGGAAGGGTATCTTGTATTTAACACAAAATCTGAGTAACAAGTAGAGTCACGGACAAAGCGATGTTTAACTACAAGTAAACAAAAGTAACGTCTTAACAGAAAGTCAGTTATATATAATACTGTGTTGTTGATTAAAGCGGTAATCATTAGAATTAATGTTTCGTATCAAGATAATCCTCCTAGTAAACAACTTCAACATCTATATTGTGCACAGATTAGATAATATTTTACGACGTGTAGGTGCTATGATGCTAAAATCTTTATTTACGTTTGTAATTGCTAGATTAATCTTTTGGCTGGGATTCAGAGACGTTTTTAGTATCCTTCTTTCAACAAATTATTCTAAAAACTTGAAAATATAGGGTTCTACTTAATATGCTAACACTTTTTAAGGGGATGATCAGACCATCAAACTGTACAACAATCTCTATAGGACCAACATCGAAATCGCGAAAAAAAAAAACAACTGTCGCATACATTTGGCTCAAGTAAGTTTGCAGTTTAGTATGGTATAGTAATTTTTTTTGTGATTTCGATGTTGGTGCCATAGAGAAAGTTGTTCACTTTGACGGTCTGATCATCCCCTTAAAAAAGTGTCAGCATTTTAATATGCTGATCGGATGGTCCTTCTTAATAGCTTAATAGACCCTGTATAGCTGTCCCGATCTGTATTTCAAAAAGTGTTCATTTAAAATCAGAAATGATCATTCAGAAATAAAGACAGTGTAGACGGTAAATTATCAAGCACTAACTTGGATAGTTTTATTTCTATTTCCAAACAAGTACCACCAGTGTAAACTGATCAACAGTTACTATGCGACTTAATTTAAGTTTCGCTTCGAACTCTATGTCAAATCCATACGTTTTTTTGACTCTACTTTAAACAAAGCAAACGATCAAGAGATGTCTTTAAATCTCAAACCTAAGGCACCAACCTTTAAAACTATACAACACGGACACGGTTGTGGGCAGCGAGTAACATGAAGGAAAATAAGGTGTATGCAGCATTTACAGGCTTCTTTTAATTAATAATATTGCACCACGTAACTCTAACTTAACATGATTTTCCCTTCCTGGGAAAAAAATCTGGCTTCATCCTTGCATACATAATTTATAAGACTAACTAGATATAGCTCAAGGTGTGCTCAGGGTTTAAAAATTAATTACATACCTACCTATTGAAAATTCCCTATAGACCTGTATAAAGATAGGTATAAGAGTTGGATTTTTAAATAATCATATTTCGTGTCAGCATGAGCTAGGTATGTCGCATGACAATCAATCAGGATTTTTAAATGATAAACTTATAAAACCGGTCAAGTTCGAGTCGGGCTACTCGCGCACCAAGAGAGTTCCGTAATCCGTACCACACCAGCACACAACTAATTAACTAACAACAAAGTTTTTTCTCCGGGTCCTTTAGCGCGAGACCGACTCACACTTGGCCGGTTTTTATTATTTGCTGTTATTCTGTAGTTTGCTCTATAATCACACCAAGTTTGACACTTGTATGTATTACCGTTTTTACGATAGAGCGAGAAGAAAAAATGTTGATAAAAACTAGTTTCTTGTATGAGGACCCCCCTTAATTTTTTACATTTTTATTATTTGTTAACAAATCCGTCATAATAACGCATATTCTGTGAAAATCGCAACTGTCTAGCTATTACGGCACAAAAGTTACAGCCCTAAATAGGTAAGACGGACGGACGGACAACGTAGGATTAGTAATAGCTTCCTGTTTTCCTTTGGGTACGGAACCCTAGAAATGAGACATTGATTTTGAATGAACTAACATAGAATAACTAATACTGGAACTAACTATTAGGTGCCTACTTTAAACTTACTCGTAGGTAAGCAATGACATTTTGTAGGTAAGTAATTAATTTTTCGACTTTTGTATTGACTAATATTTAGCTGAAAGTGCCTTATTTCGTAATTTTTATAACAGTTAAGTACAATTCATTTTTATGTTTTGTTTGTTATTTATTTATCGAGAAGCCATGGCATAAGAAGCCATAACATGCTTTGTTACCCAACTGCCCCAGAAGGAGGGTTATTTTTATCTTATTTATATGAATTATGGAAATTTTAATGGATGTTTTTTTTAAATACTTGTATTGTGGCTAAGACTGATTTACGAGCAATTTACGATTCAATCAATTAACCATAAAACTTCAAGGCTATGCTAAACTTATTCGACTATAAAAGTAACCAACTATTAGTTAGTACAGCTCTAGTAATTATACTTATCTATAAAGCTATTAATAGTGTACCTAAGTAATTAAAATGACGTCAGTATGTCACGCACATGATAGGGAAAAATTATTATAAAAAAATTCTACTGATTATTTTCTACAATACAATATTACAGAATCTAGTATTTAAGTAATACACCAAAATCATACATAAACTCAAGACCTTACGCCCATTAAGGGTGGCCAACGTTGCTACAACTACCAACCTTTAGTATTTTGAATATTTCAGGTTAGAATGATGAAGATTATATGCCTTCAATCCACTGCATCATCATAATCTTCCTAGCTCCGCTGTGTAGCGACTGTATAAGAATCCTTATTCCCGGTAAAAAAAGGGTTAATGCCATACTTTTACTATCATCGATTTCCGTGATTATTTTGTAGACTCGTTTTTAAAATTGTGCGTTCGAGTTACGTTTAAATGACAACATGCGTCCATGTATGGTGCGTTCGGCTAAATTGTGATAAGCATGTGATAGTTTTGCTATACGCATTATAATATAGACGAATATGATAGAAATACAATCCAAATGCAAAAATAGCCCCAAATAAAGTAGTTTTGTGTTACAAAATGTTTAAAGTAACATTATGACAACCCCAAGTAGTTATAAATAGCGCAGTTAGCGATACAAAAAAACGATCTTTCCACTAAATCCGAGCCGATTTTTTTCCGCCATTTTTGCACAATTTGAACAAAAATATTCATCATGAAATTCAAGAAATCTCGTTTGTACGACAAAATATATCGTTGAAATATAAAGTTTATACAAACTATTATTAGGTACCATATTTTTATGACACATACATACATACATACATAACATTCGGTAGTACAAAAATGGTCCGTTTTGGAGGTTGTCTTTTTAAGATACTAAGGGCCTATTTCACCACTTCCGAATAAGTTCTTGTTAGCTTTTTCTTCTTACAAAATATGTCAAATGAGCTGTTGGATAAGCTAACAAGAACTTATTCGGAAGTGGTGAAAAAGGCCATTAATCCTTTTTGTACCTAAGGTTTATTTAATCACCTGGATCATAGGCTATTCTTTGGATACTACTTCAAATTCTTGCCTTACTAAGAAAAATGTAAGTATACGTAGTTCAAACAAACCATTCGGCTGCCCAGCCCGGTGCGGTATCTCTAGTCTCTACGCTACGCTGCCTTTGAACGCCATCTACCTAAACGAAGGTATTACTACTTTGCGATATAGTTAGTCCAAACATCTAAAATCTAAAGCATTGAGGACAGCAGTCAACTCTCGAAATCATAGGTAGATATAGTTCCAGAACTTTACTTCTTGAAACACGTTAGATGGCAGCACATTACATTCAGAGTGTAAGTTATAGCCTGTAGAATACCACTGCAAGGCATAGGCCTCCTCTCACGAATAAGGTTGAGAGGGAGTGGGCCATACTCCACCACGCGGTCCCAGAAGTTAATGGTCAACTTGCTGCCAGAGAATTTTCAAGCCGCCGTAATAGGCCTCTGACCTGGCTTAACGAACAGTTACAACGCCATCTGACGGAACTATCCGAGACCAACTGCTTAACGTGCCTTCCGAAGTACGGAAACGCTCGAGATGAAATACCACTAAACGATCACCCATTCAGAGACAGACCGGACCTGGCGTTACTTAACTTCGGTGATTGTTTCCAATACCGAAGCTCCACTACGCCAACGAGTGCTTCAACATTCAGAGTGTACAGAAACAATTTGAAATTGGGGCTACGAGCTACCCTAGAACCTTGTTAAAATCTTCTGCCAAACATAACAATGCTGTGACAAAGTTCTAACGGTGGCCTACATTTCAAATAAGTTGACTGTAAGTACCTACATTCCGAACGGTTTGTTACTCATAATTGTCATGATCATGATAATAGAATAAACTTTTATTATTTATTTTCTACGCAGAACAATCAGTTTCATAGTAACATTTATACAATAGTTACTTTGCATATAATCAATAACTATACAACCTCAGACAGTATTTTTGAAATCAGTCGTTTTTTTTTTTCGATTCATATAAACTTGATACAAACGAAAAGGCCGACGTTCTATGAAAAGTCATTCATTATCAGTTATTTTTCTAATTTCAAAACTTTACACGAAATCAAAATTGTACTTACAGTTAACGAGACTCTACAAACAAAACTCATAAAACTCATTAGTGATGTATTTAAAGACACAAAAAACTATAGAATAGGTAGTTTTTCAAAGGGAGCACATAATATGAAAAAGAAAACAGTAAACTATTTAGGTTCTGTTTGATACAAAACAGCAACATACTTTCATAATTCTAGTAAGTATTTTTAGATTATATTAAAAGTAAGTATCTGCCTACCTAGCTCCGTTAGTAAAAAAACGAGTTCAGAATCAGTAGTTGCCTATTGATTCGTCTTTTCAATATAATTGGCCTAATATATTCAACTTGTTGGTAGCTCTGTATGTTATCTCAATGTTTTTGGTAAAGGAAATGACCATGGCATAGCGACCATGAGCGCTTAACAAAATGCGTGAGAATTTTTTTGACTGCGTATTCACGCACAGGATCTGAATTAATTACTTATATAAGCACATATTAATAAGCTAAGTATGTTGTTTTTTTATGAGTTCTGTGACCCTCTTTTATTTCCTCCATCTCTATACCAAGTACGGAATTAATGTTACCTTCAGCCTTCGATTTATCAACATCATAGGACATGTCTTACGATTATACAATCTTTTGCAGGCATTACGTAGACGCGGTAGTTTATTAAGAATTAGGTCGAAACAAAATATACCTACCCTAAATGTAATACTCAGATAATAAATTATTAAGAAAAACAAAAAACCCTACTGCATAAAAACCTATTAACCGAAAAGAGAAAAACAAACTGTATAATCAGCTATAACAACTTTGTTCCAGCAAATATATAGGTAGGTAATTTGAATGTTATTAGGTAGGTATCGCAAACGGGGACTAAAAAGTTTTTGATTGGATTAGTCTGTAATACCTACCTAATAACATTCAAATTACCGATATTTACCCAAACAAATTTGTTATAGCTGATTAGTGATTATAGAACTCCTTTCATTTTTTATGCAATCGGGGTTTTGTTTTTCTTAATAATTTGGTTTACTTCATACTTTTTAGTCTAGTGTCGAAACGGTAACATAAAAGTACTATAATAAATTTATATAGGTATTTAAAATTGTCTGTTCACTAGCTTTCATTTGATACCCATATTGTAATTTCTAAACAAAATGTTTATTTCCCCTCTCTTTTTTAATTAGCAGACGCGATATTAAAATAATATAGCCTATGTCACTTTCACAATTTTTACGAATCTAATGACACCTCATCTGTTAAAATCCATCAATCCGTTTAGGCTATAGGGCGTGCCAAAGAAATAGACATAGAAACATACAAACATACGCCCGTAAAACGTTATTGATTGATTTGGTCGTTCCATAGACAATTTAAAGTAGATAATAAAAGTAGCATTTTAGTCGAATGCAATGCCATTCTTTGCCAATTTCAATATCATTCTTTCTTCTGGAAAATCATTGTTCCAAAAGCAAATTTAGGTATTCTCTCCACTTTATTCCACGAGGTAGTAGACAGATATACTCCAAATAATAAGATCTGTAGTATGGAATTTATCTATCTATTCCCAAAGTCAGTCCAATCGTTAGAATCAAATTAAAAAATCAAAGTGTACTTACACATAACCATCATCCCACTCAAAGTTGTCCATGAGACTCCACGCAAAGTATCCGTGGACGTTGCTGTGGTCCTCGTGAATAGCATGGAGCAACGCGTTCAGGTAGTGCCCGTAGTATGACACTCTGGCGCTATCCTCGACGCCGCTGAAGTCAGCATAACCGTTCTCTGTCACGATGATCGGTATGTTGTTGTAGGTTTTTGTTATCCATTGGAGAAGGCGACGGAAACCGAAGGGGACTACCTGAAATTTAATGATAGGATTGATGAGGTCTCTTTTTTTTTTAAACCAATCACCTACTCCACCATTACCACCACACATATTCTGTACCATTGAGCCGGGGTTACGAAGGGCTGATCGACTCCTGACCTGAGCCTTTGAGCAAGCGTTAGTGTTTATGATGACTTTTTCAAAAACAAAATCCTAGACTTTATGATGATGTATAGGATTTTGTTTTTGAAAAAGCATGTTGCTGATTGGGTTAGGAAACCAATCAGCAACATGCTTCGTCAAAAACAAAATCCTGTATATTTTTACATTTATTTGTTTCTGACGAAGCATATTGCAGATACGATACTTGTGCCATTTTGACGAAGCTCGTTGCAGAATTGAAGCTTGTTTTCTCTTATACATTGACTTTATTATGTAACTGCAATAATTTGAATAAATAAAATTATTTATTTGATTAACTATTAGAGCTCCTAATTTTGTGAATAGGTTTTAACCGATTTTATACGCGTTCAAAAGTAATCGCCAATTGAAAGACGTATTAGATAAAGCAAAAAATAGTTTTATTGACTCAAGTTCCTGTTAATGACAATAATTACCTACTTACATCCATGTATTCTTACATTTTTAACAGATTCTCGCCTAAAACGTGAAAATAAATGTACACCTACACCTAGTATTGCTGCATCAGCAAGAAAAATTGTGACTGATCGATACAATTTCTACACAATACTTCTGGAACATTAACGTTGGTTAATACAGGGTCCTTCTTAATATGCTGACACTTCTTTAAGGGGATGATCGGACTATGAAGCTGATCAGCTTTCTCTAGTAGTTAGTTTCTCTTTGTAGGTGTGCAGTTTTTTATGGAAGAGGTGACTTTTTTTCGCGATTTCGTTGTGGGTGCCATAGAGAAAGTTAAAAAAGTGTCAGCATGTTAAGAAGGACCCTGTATGTGTGCGTCCCGACCTGGTTCTACAAGGTGACCCTCTAGATCAAGATTCAAACATCTAATCCGTTGTTCAAATCTAATGAGCTCGACAAACACTACTATCATTTAAGCCATTATCTTATTCTAAAGAACAATAGTGTAATTTTAGCGTTAATAAACAGCATTTTATCTGATAGTAAGTAATTTACCTTAAGCCAACTTGAAGACGACATTGAAGGCCAATTAGGATCTTGAACTCTGACTATGCCAACGTCATTTTCATGTGATGGTATGGCTCCGACTTCTGTGTCAGCCATGCTGAGGAGGTATGTGGTGTAATGGTTGAGTCCGAAGAAGTCAGCAGTTCCCCGGATGAAGGCCACCTCTTCAGGAGTAAACTTTGGAAGTCGAGAACGAGTATACTTTTGCTGTAGACTTTTTTCGTCAACAAGTTTGATTAGTTCGGGAGGGTAGTTTCCTTCTGCCGAGTAAACTGGATGCGCGTACCAACCCAACTGTAAATGGAAACATTAGTTTTTGTAAAATTCGTTTTTTCACACAAATGTAATGAAGTACCTATCGATATTTGGGTAGGTAAGTACCAAGAAAAAGGATGATTCTACTGATCAGACTGGACAATTTTGACCATTCGATTCTGAAAAACAAGAGTGGTATTTTTTGAAGTCATATGATGAAAATTTCAACATTATTATCGAGATATCTTTTATAAGACATCAATGGGAGAATATTTATCTTTCTACTGCTGATTTGACTATCAAAAATTGCACTCCTGAAGTATGATTTTTGAAAGTCAAATCAGCAGATAAAGATGCATATCTCCATATGCATCTTTCTACTGATGTTTATTGTCTAGAGAACTGCAAGTTTGAGAGACAAAGAACAAGACATACACGAAGTCTGGTTATATTTTCAATACTAACCAATTAAAGTCAATGAAATTTTTCAGAAACTTATCTAGAAACTAATCTCTATGCTTGTAATATGCCAGATTTTCGTTAAAATATGCAGTTTCAATGCTATGATTAATTTAATATTTGTATGGAAATCTTTGAGGCACTCTAACTTTAAAACTATACATTCAAACTCCGCCGTGACACTCACACTCTTTGCACTTGGTACCTACCCACATAATTTTAATCACTGTGCCTAAATAGTGAAAGGTCCCAATTTTATGACTCGCTATTAATAGTGAGAGGTCTATACCAATTAAACAATTTCTTTGTAATTCCACGAAATCGTTAAAAATGAAATTCACATTTAGCTTGTTGTCTCACCCATTCAGAAGTGATATCCTCGAAATCGCACCCCTAAGCCCTTAAATGTAAATTAATGTTCTTACGTCGCGAAACAGACGCAATCAAGAAGTTAAAATATTAGTTTACCTACTTAGTATATTTAAACTTATTTGAACGAGTGTGTAATTAAACAAAGGTGACTTAGAGGTGATGTTGTTTCAAGAACAAACAAATTGTAGCAAACGCACTAATACTTCGGATGCTCAAATTATGTAGTTACTAAGTAGGCCTTTGTTGCAGATTGTGTCAGCCAAACGGATAAAATAAAAATCAAGGTCGAAAATTATCGTCATGAAGTCAATGACCTTCTGATTACAGAAAGAATCGATTTGTCCCACTTCGCATGGATGTCAAGGCAGGCTGTCGCATCGTTCTCTCGCAGTTATTACTCAAAAACCCAAGTTTGAAATATTCTAATGTGCAAACCTAAACTCCAAATTAGGTTTCAAAATACCGAAATCAACGTTAACGAATGATACTCACATGAGTTTTAAGATACAATTCTGCAGCTTCTTTATCACGTGACGTATTCGTTTTGGGTTCAGCCCAATTAGAATCTAGCGACATGCCAATTTTGCCTGAAACATAAAGGTAAAATTAATTTTTAATCTTTTAAAACCTTGAATAAAATATCGGCGGTATACAAGGTCCTTCTTATTATGCTGACACTTTTTTAAGGGGATGATCAGACCATCAAACTGAACAACTTTCTCTATGGGACCAACATCAAAATCGCGAAAAAAAAATCAACTGCTCCATACAAAACTGCAAACCTACTTTAGCCAAATGTATGGGACAACTAATTTTTTTTTCGCGATTTTGATTTAGGTCCTATAGTGAAAGTTGTTCAGTTTGATGGTCTGATCATAGTCTTAAAAAAGTGTCAGTATATTAAGTAGGACCCTATATAAGGGTCATTTTACGTTACCTCCAAACATGGGTCGATATTGTTTATCAAACAGATGATAGACATTGGCGTGAGCCTTCAACAGGTTATGGGTGCAAAGATACTCAGCATAGCCGTGACGGTTCAGCGCGGGCGCACGGTACGTGCCCCCATAGCCTTCCAAACAAGTCTGCATCGGCTCATTGAACGTCACCCAATACTTCACTTTATCAGCGAAATTTTTGAACAGAACATTCGCGTAATCTGTGTAGTAATCAATTATATGCGCGTTCGTCCATCCTCCGAGATCTTGTAGTTTCTGAGGGAGATCCCAATGGTATATTGTCACCATGGGCGTTATGTTGTACTTGATAAGTTCATCAATGAGGTTTGTGTAATACTGAATTCCGTGCGGGTTGACCTGGTTGGCGAACCCAGTTGGTAACACCCTCGGCCAGGATATCGAGAACCTGTAGATATCCACTCCTAGCTCATGAACCATTTCTGCGTCTCTTTTGTAGAGGTGGTAGGAATCCGCGGCGACATCTGGCGTTGAATTGTCTTTGACAAAACTCCGGTTTTTATGGATTAAATGATCCCATATACTTTCTGTTTTACCTGTAATTGAAATTGTTTCAGGTTAATATCGCTTAAAACATGCATATTTAGGTATAATCTGTTAAAATTTTATTAATTTACCATCTAAATTCCACGCTCCTTCAATTTGAATGGCTGCCGTGGAGACACCAAACAAGAAATCTTTTGGAAACGTGTAATTACTCTTGACACCGCCGGCAAAATTTGGTATTTCAGCATTTCTGAAAACAAAACAAATTATCATTGTGAGATATTTTTAAATCTCTTGAAAATACGGTCCAATAAATGAACGTAAACCTAACCTAATTCATTAAAATTTGGGTTATATGGCATAATTTGACCCAGTTGTGTCAAAATGTTCCACCACAAAATGTTTCACCACAAATTGATCAAAATTAATAAATCACTGAAATTACTAAAACCCAAAATGAACTTTATTTTCATGTAACAAAGAATCAGTCCACTATCTGTTGCCCTATGAAAAGATATGTAACATGTCATACCAACCTACATGTATGAAACTTAACAAAATGAAGGTTGAGACACATTTCCCGACGGCGACCGACGGCGGCGGGCCCATACAAAAATGACATTTGTCGCCGCGTCGATGGCGGACGGCTTCCCATAGTAAAGGAAATTTTTGTATGGGCCCCTCGCGCCGTCGGTCACCGTCGGTAAATGTGTCTCAACCCTAAATTTTTAAATGTCAATATCTCAAAATGGGACCATTGTTGATTAGAATAGGGTCCAATTATAAATAAAGAAAAATGTTTCGTAAATTTTATCAAAAAACCAGTTTTGTACGCACTTTAATCCATCACATCAGAATTTATGTCGTTTCAATTACAGCGTTGATAGCCGTCTATACCCTACATAATTCCAATACCCGAACTAAATGCCTTGTGGTTAGCACTAATTAATAATCTAAATTACATACCTACCACAAAATATTTTAGCTAGGCCTGGGTTCTCAAACTATACAATGAATGAAATCTTTGATCAATCCAGTAGCGTAGCGAGGGGGGGGAGGGGCTGGGGGGCAAATGCCTCGGGCGGCACTTTGCTAGGGGCGGCAAATTCGGGAAAAATATAGATTGATTGAGCTCTGTCTATAACTAATTCGTAGACCAAAGAAAAGTCGAGCTCGCTTCGCTCGCTCTAAGATTCTGTTTAAATTACTGAGTTCACACATAATCCTAAAGAGTTCTGATGGTGTTAAAAACTTCGAGCTTGCTTCGCTCGATCCATACCTAGCTTTTACTTGGGCTACTTTGCACATGTTTTGTAGGTACTTAATAACCCTCCTTCTGGCGCAGTCGGGTAAAAAGCTCTGGCTCTAACCGATTCGTATTTAAGAGAAAAGTCAAGCCCGCTTCGCTCGCTCTAAGTTTCTATTTTTGCATAGATAAACTAAAAGATGTTCCTTATTTTTTGTGTAGGTAAGGTAAGGGGGCGGCAAAATCGGTCTTTGCCCCGGGCGGCAGAAAACCACGCTACGCCACTGGATCAATCAAAATCAAAACTCTTCAAATATTGACGACCTAGGGTCGTGGCTTAGAAAAAGTATAAGTATAGGACCCTATATACTTTTTCATGCTGTACCTATGTCTAGAACGAGCCTAACGCTTCTACCGTAACGGGCCAACTTTCTTAGGTTGGTTGCGTGAAGCGTCATACAAATTATGTCTGTGTGCGTGTATATGGATAGGGTTTAGAAACTGTACTTGTTGCAATATTTTTCGACGCTTTCTTTGCTTCGACTGTCAATCTTGACATATAAATTATCCAAGCCTAGTGGATCTTATACCTACATTATGTATGTTCCGATTATATTGTATGTTCTCCATAATAAAAAGCCCAGTCGCTCATGTTTGGAATCATCATCAGTCATGTTATGTTATCAAATTGATAAGGTATTGTTTAATTAATTGAACCCAATTTTGTACCTTATCTAATCCTTTCTTACTCTTTTAAAAATGTGTATGCTAAATTTCATTCGCCTAATTGTTGATGCATACCAGAGCCAAGTGATGTATTCAGAAGACTTGAGGCGCGTGTATTTTTTAAACCTTTGTAAATTTTTCGTTGGTGTACCTAATAAACTATTAAACTATCATTGCAATGAACCTAATGTGCCTGTGAGAGTTATTTATTTATTTATTTATTTGTATATCACAGGTACAACATTCGATATCACAAAACTTCTAAGAACTGTTTCATGGTAGCCAAATACAGCATCTGCTAAGGAGCCCGATTGTGCTAAGTTAAAACGTCTAAGTTCTATTCTTATCCAATTTCAGTTCTAATCAAATTGCAATCAAATTACTATTCAACTGTGCTGAATTCCGCTTCGCGCTAAACTCGTCTGAGCGATCTGTCAAAACGGCTCTAACGGCTGTCAAGAGCAGTACCGCGATTAGCGCAATACCAAATGTGTCAAAAGATATGGTTCGTACGTAGTCCAATCACGGTTCAATCACCGAATATTTACCGCGATTGCAGCCCAGGAGATCATAACGATGTTCTCTAAGAACTAAATTTGAATTTATTCTACCTACAAGCTTCGATTAATTTGCATACTAGCAAAATGAAAAAGACATTGACTTAAACTCTACATTAATATCGTTGTCAAAAGATGATAAACGTCTGAATTCGATAGCCATTTGGAACTTTGAATAAATTTTCCGATTCCAAATCTCAGCAGCAATTAGGGTTATACAGGGTGTAAGGAAAAGTATCATTAACCACATATTCTACCCATCAAACTGAACAACTTTCACTATGGGAGCAAAACTATCAGCGCAAAAAAAAGTCTGCTGTTCCATACTAAACTGCAATACCTACACTTTTTTTTTTTGCCCTGGCTCGTTTACAGGTTAATGATACTTTTCCTTACACCCTGTATATTTTTGACAAAGATTTACTACTGTTTGGCATATATACTAAACAACAACAAATTTCACATTTATACTAAAGCCATTCTCTTAGATATGAGAGTAAAATGTTCCAAACCTCTATTTCGGTTGTAAATAGCCTAACATTATCTGTAACAAACTAACTATGTAAGACAGCAATTCCTACCCTACCCCGCCTTAAATCCTGTCGTGCCGTAAACAATTTGTGCAAAGGCAGTTTATTCGGTTAAATTATTCAGTTAACGTGACCACTAACGCCGTCACCAAGGTCGCAGTATGCAATGAGAGAACATTGAACTAGGTCCATTTTGCAACGCATTGGAGTCATATACGGATAATGCAAAAGGTCCACTTACAAAAATCACGAATTACGCGGACGGATGTCAGTAGGTAATGAACGGTACTGGTTCACTGAAGTTCAAGCTTCGATACCTTTTGATTAATTATATGTCACGATAGAACTTCACGCTTCTAACGTACACACGGCGAAACATCAAGCTATAAAAAACGACATAAGCTGGCCGCGCGACATAATATACAAAAAAAATGGTCCAACTTAATTGTCTAACTATTACTATAACTTATTCTGTGACTTATTATCGAATGCGATACAATCAAGTGAAATTTTGTATCAAAACCTACTCTGAACGTGTAGGTACTTTACATAGGTTCCTTTTTATATATAATATGCTGACACTTTTTAAGGGGGTGATCAGACCGTCAAACTGAACAACTTTGTCTACGGCACCAACATCGAAATCGCGAAAAAAAATCAGCTGTTCTATACAAAATTGCAAAAGTGCAAACCTACTCGAGCCAAATGTTTGGGACAGGGATTTTTTTTTCTCAATTTCGATGTCGGTCCTATAGAAAAAGTTGTTCAGTTTGATGGTCTGATCATCCTCTTAAAATACTGTCAGCATATTAAGTTGGACCCTGTATAGTGGACATTCTGTTTTTTATCTCATCTCATATTATATCGCGACACGGTTTGTGAATTGGGATATCGTATTAGTATGAATAGATAATAAAAATCGTAATCAACAATACCCGCTTTGCCATATTTAGACACCATTATCTCAGTATTGGTACAGTCATCATAGCCATTAGGTGCCATACATGCCGTACTTACCTAGCTTCCAACGAATGGTATGATTAGAATGATATAATAATATAGGTACTATACTCCTGTGCAAAATTTACACAAAAAAAAAAGATAAAAAGTATTTTTTTCTCTAAAATTAGAGTGTGTTTTGTAGTTTTTTATTGTAATAGCTTCATCATCTTATTTAAGAGCTGTGCTCTTGTTGGTGGAGTATTCGCCAATCCTGTCTCTTTTCCGCTAGTGTCTATGTCTTGAGTTTTTGATACGACTCGACATCAACCTTGTCCTTCACTTGGGCTAGATAACTCTGTCTGGGTCTTCCTCTGCCTCTTTTCCCCTCTATCTTCCCTTCCAGTATGGTTTTAAAGAATAGCTTAAGTGTTTAATTTTTAAGAAATAAAACAGCTAAGCTGTAATCCCTTTCTATACAGTGCAGCATATTGCATGTCAGGGCCTATACAAGGTGTTTGGGTAATCAGTTGCATTACTTTAAGGGGTTACTGTACCCGTGATACTGAACGACTTTCCCAAAGAAACCTATATGAAATTCGTAAAAAAAATATCGACTTTTCATACAAACGGTCGATCAGCTGATTGCATTTAGTATGCAAAATTCAAAAATTTTTTGCATATTTCCTCTAGGTTTCTCTGGGAAAGTCGTATCATGTGTAGTATCATGGGTACAATCACCCCTTAAAGTAATGCAAAATTACCCTAACACCCTGTATAGGGCGTAAGGTCCTTCTTAATATGCTGACACTTTTTTAGGGGAATGATCAGACCGTCAAACTGAACAACTTACAATATGGCACCTACAACGAAATCGCGAAAATAAAAATCTGCTGTGCCATACAAAACTGCAAACCTACTCGAGCCAAATGTATGGGACAACTGGTTTTTTCGCGATTTCGATGTTGGTCCCATAGAGAAAGTTGTTCAGTTTGACGGTCTGATCTTACTCTTAAAAAAGTGTCAGCATATTAAGAAGGACCTGTATAAGACTTATAATGTTATTATTATATATATTTTTTTATACTACCGTTACTGCGTACAAATTTTTGTTTTCATGCAATTAAACATTTCCGAAATTTGGCACTCTATCTGAGTGTGAGGAAAAGTATCATTAACCTTTAAACCACATACTCTACCCATCAAACTGAAAAACTTTTACCATAGGAGCACACCTGTCAGAACAAAAATAAAATCTGGTGTCTCATACATATTCTCTAAGATTTAGTCGAGTACAGATTTTTTTTTTGCTCTGACCGATTTGTTCCCATAGAAAAAGTTAGCTTCTTATCCCATAGTGTTCAGTTTGATGGGTAGAGAAGGTTTTAAGGTTAATGATACTTTTCTTTACACTCTGTATATCTGTATATGTTTGTATTGTATGATATTATTACACTTTTTTATGTCAACGCAGGCGAAATCCCGAGCAAAAGCTAAGTATAATAAGTTTGTAACTTTTGGCAAGCATAATGTGAAACATATTATCATAATAAGCTTGTCTCTACGTTTTTGTGACCTTTTCAATTTTTTTACTAATATCGTTGAACAAAAAACAGTCAATGACTCTACATTAAAATTTATGAGCAGTTGCTAATTAGTTACCTTTAGAAATCTAAAAACCTGTCTATACCCAAAATTGTTTTGCGAATTTCAACCTTGCTGACGCAATATTTTGTGCAAATAGAGAAAGTTTACTATGAATTTAGATTTCAATACGTTTGTAGTCTCCTTTCAAACGTTGTACAGAGTTTTAATTTTGTTGTCAATCAAAATAATTACGAAATAAGATTTCGGAGAAAGTTTAATCAAACAATACTTATGTAAGTGTAAATAACAATTTAAAACTTAATTATTTTCTCTCTCCTATTACATACAAATTGTTACCTACCTGCTTCTATTTTAGCAGACATGTAAGTCTGTATTATATCATTTCCAAAACGAATGGACAAACGAGATAGATAATTATTTTAGTGATGTCATGCAAGACTTATAACAACAATGGACGCAAAAACTGAAAACGTAACTATACCTACTTAAATACAGAATATTGATTCTTTAAAAAAATTTTGATATTGTTAAAACTTCTTATTTGCTTGACTACATACATTGTAAACTAATTTTGCCTGTCGCAGTACCTACAGAAATTGATAGACTGCGTCAGAAATTATTATTAAGTAGCCATTTGCTTAAACATTAGCTCATATGTTTTCAGAAACATGAATTGATTCATTATTTCGGCACTCGCGAAAGACTTAAATGTAATGTATATAGGTACCCACTTATTTTATATTTTAAGGGAATATAATTCCGTAGCGCGCTCCATACAAACGGTTTGGTGATATTGTCAATACTAACCAATTAAAGTCAATGACATTTTTCAGAAACACTCTAGAATCTAATCTCTATGCTTGTATGAAGTCTGATTTTTGTTAAAATGTACAGTTTTTAAGTTACAGTGACTCAAAGATTCCCATTCAAATCTTAAATTAATCCTAAAATCTGACTTCATTTCTAGTTTCTAGATTGTTTCTGAAAAATGTAATTGACTGTAATTGGTTATTATTGAAAATATAACCAGACTTCGTTTGTATGAATAAACTTCTTTTCGAAATTCTTCGCTTTCGGAATAAACTTCTCTTAATGCGTCGTGCTGAGTATCATTGGGTTTTTATAGAGGAAGGAAACGAGAACAGTAAAATCAAACTCTACATTTCTTTAGCGGATACTATTTTCATGCCATAAGTAGCTATAAGCTAATTGTAGCCCTGGCTAAAAAAGGACAAGCTCCGTTTGATGTATAGGTAATTGAAAATATTGACAATTTATCACATAAAACTTGCGTCGGGTTTCATCGTAAAATTACAAAAATCCCGATAGATACAAGATACATTAGTCAACCTCTATGCGGACCATTTATTTCTTTTTTGCTGTTTTCAGACCGTCTCCGGTATCCTACATTTTAACGGTGAAAGGCCTTTTCTTAGCAAGTTAGGTTCATACAGACTTACACAGGGTGTAAGGAAAAGTATCAAAGTATTAACCTTTAAACCACATCTCTACCCATCAAACTGAACAACTTTTACTATGGGAGCAAACCTGTCAGAACAAAAAAAATATCTGCTGTCCCATACTAAACTGCAATATTTTTTTTTGTTCTGGTTTGCTCCCATAGTAAAAGTTGTCCAGTTTGATGGGTAGAGTATGTGATTTAAGAGGATATAATTCGGAGCGCGCTCCATACAAACGTACTATGGTGATATTTTCAATACTAAGCAATTAAACTCAATGAAATTTTTCAGAATCAATCTAAAAACAAATTTCTATGCTTGTATAGAGTCAGATTTTCGTTAAAATATATTGTTTTAAAGTTACAGTGCCTCAAAGATTTCCATACAAATCTTAAATTAATCCTAGCATTGAAACTGTATATTTTATCTAAAATCTGACTCCATACAAGCATAGATATTTGTTTCAAGATTGTTTCAGCAATATTTCATTGACTTTAATTGGTTAGTATTTAAAATATCACCATAGTACGTTTTTATGGAGCGGGCTCCGAATTATATCCCCTTAAAGGTTAATGATACTTTTCCTTACACCCTGCATATTTTACTTACTTTTTCCTAATTCAAAGAGTTAATAAAAGAATGGTATCAATAACGCAAAACTATGTCATTGTCAAATTAACAAGTTGTTTCCGCAAGGAAAACCTTGATTAAGTACCAACTTACTCGCGTTTGCCATATAAAGTTTTACGGAAAACGAAATTATCTCACCACCGGACCTAGTTCGATACAGTTACAAATTAAAGTTAATTAAAACGAGTGACAAATTAAAATAAATGTTCGGTTTTATTTCATTGCACCTGATAAAAAATGCAAGGTTGTTACATATAATGATAGTGACAGGATATTATTATGCAATTTTAATAGTAATTCAACCTTTAGCGTTAATATTTAAATGTTAATTTTGATCGAAGCAATAAAACAACATTAACCTGATTTTCTTGTGTCAATTCGTCAGGTGTGTAGCGCAAAATTGCGAGTGAATTTAGCTAAATGGGTGGACCACATCGAGATTAAATAGGTTCACTGTCATACCTTATCTTCAATTGTTTTACAAGACCTAATTTTGGTAACCAAAACTAGCAATGAACTAAAATCAAGAATCACAAAAAATTTGGTGTATAAACAGAAAGGTAAAGTAGCAAGCATTTTATTCCGTTTTACTACCATTGTAAAGTTATTCAGTTTGATAGTCTAAAATACCCCTTTAAATGCAATCAAGCCTTTGAGGTAAGTACCTACTTATACAGGGTCCTTCTTAATATGCTGACACTTTTTGGGATGATCAGACCGTCAAATTGAACTACTTTCTTTATGGCACCAACATCGAAATCGCGAAAAAAAATCCTCTGTTCCATACAAAACTGCAAACCTACTCAAGCCAAATGTATGGGACAGCTATTTTTTTCCGCATTTTTGATGTTTGTGACGTAGAGAAGTTGTTCAGTAAATTTTTCAAGTTTTCCGGATACTGTACTTAGGACAACTAATAAACCTACCTATAAATAAGAGTAAATAGGCATTTTCCGGGCGAGCGCGTATCATCTTCGACTTCATTATTGCAGGTGTTTGGTTTGAGCCTAATCGTAATTTAAAACCCTAAGGGTCTGTTTGACCACTTTTGTATTTAAGTTCTTGTTAGCTTATCTGTCTGTCGAATAAGCTGACTGACCTGTCAAATAAGCTATCAAGAACTTATTCAGAAGTGGCGAAATAGGCTAAATAATAAGAAAACAAATCTCAACGTTTGATTCTATTCAGGGTACTATTACTAGTTTTGCGCTAATTCATTAACACGTTGTATACCTACTTATTTAGTTTGCTTTCAAACCATTTTGCTCAATCATTTATTAAAAGATCAAAATAGTAATTTAGATGCGCAGAAGTCAAATTATTCGGTACATTAAAAAAGGGAGTCATCAGTTATCATATCTTACCAGAGTATTAATAATACTCCATTTCAAATAGCAACGAAATTTTAAAGCTATTTTGAATTACAGAAACAGAGATTTGAAACACTTCCTCTCACTAATTCTTAGAACAGCTTTAGTAACGTCCAAGATAGGTCAGATTAGTTTATTTTTCTGATAAATACATTAGGTACATTTGCAAATCAGAATTGGCCAGAATGTTATATAGGAATCGGAATCGTCGTTATATGGAATGAAGTATAAGTATTTTGGTTTCCTCTTAATCGACAAAGTGATAAATTCATTATCAGTATTATCATTGATGTAATGATGGCAGTGTTAATCAAAACGACAATGACAATGAAGATTGACTGATGATGAGATCTCCCCCATTTGTCAAAGGGGATTTTTTCAGAAACCAAGAACATGTTGTTATTTTATCAGGCTATTTATAACTATTTTTTCTATAAATTTACAGAGTAGGATTTCGAGTAAAAGATAAAAATATTGATCTGTTATCGATTCTGCACTAAAATAGTTTTCCTGATATTTTTGTCAAATTTCAACTTCGGACAAAATCAGTGCATACATAGAGGTCATGCAAAACAAGAAACAATCTAATTCAGTATTTTGCACGTTTTGTCATTTGTTTTTCTAAACTCCTGACTAAGAAATAAATAAATACTCATTTACCTTAATAAAACAGGTCAAGCGCGAGTCGGGCTACTAACGCACCGAGGGTTCCGTACCACAACACAACACAACATATTAATTGACAAAATAAAATTGTTTTCTCCGAGACCGACTCACACTTGGTCGGTTTTTATTATTTGTTGTTGTAGAGTTTGCTCTACAATCACACCAAGATTGACGCTTGTATGTATTAGCGTTTTTGCAATAGAGCGAGAAGAAAAACGTTGATAAAAACTAGTTTCTTGTATGAGGACCCTCCTTAATTTTTAACTTTTTGACATTTTTATTATTTGTTAGCAAATCCATCATAATAACACAAATCCAAAATTGGTAGGACAGACGGACGGACAGCGTAGGCTTATGAATAAGGTCCCGTTTTCACCCTTAGGATACGGAACCTTAAAAACCATTATCTTGGTATAAAACCCGAGAGAGTAGAACTGTGACTCCCCTTTGCCGCATTAGGTACTTGTTGGTGTATATGATTGATTATTACGTTAGTTAAAATTACGGCAATTTTAAATCGTTTTTAAAACATAAGGGGCCAAAATGTTAAAAACCGGTCACTGCACTACGATAAGAGACATTTATAGTGAATTCCCATAAACTTGGAAAGTATCGTCAAACTTATTATTAATCTGTGGTATCGTTTACAAAAATTTGATATCATAATACCTACTCGCTGTCAATGACCCGCTTTGCCAAGTCTCCCGGCACTTACGATTAGGATATTATAGACGAAATTAAACCAAGTTTTTGAAGAGAATATTTGTCCATGGGTAACTGATTGTTGCCACTCTTGTCATCATTTGGCAAATTTGACAATCACAGAACTCTAATGCTGGTTGGCTATTACCTACTCTTCACCACGAGTGCAAGTCAAACTCTATGAAGTGTCATCGACAAAAGAAACTCTACTTTATTGTTAAATTAAATGTTCAAGTTGGTTTTACGTACAATAAACATATATGATAGCATGCTACTGATAACTTTTACATCCAAAGTTATATGTAAGACGTTTAAGGTTGTAAAAAACCATTATCTCTCTTATTATAATGTAGTACCCAATTTCAAAAGATAATAGGTAAGTACACACGGCGACACATCAAGCTATACAATACCAACATAAGCTGGCCGCACGTCGGTTGAGTAACGTATAACGACGCGCGGCCAGCTTATGTTGGTTTTTTATAGCTTGATGTGTCGCCGTGTGTACCTTATTTGAATGAAACGTGTAATGGACACGTACTAGCGAGAACAAAGATAAATCTTTAAATATTATTATTGTACAGAGAGTTAATGGTTGTCGTATACTGCCGAGGAACATTATAAAACAATAATAAACTTAAATATAATTTCAGTAAGTATGTAACTATATGTATATACTTAAGGTACATAATCGCACGTTGATTAACGATTCCAATAGCCAATGTGTCTCTGTCTTACTTGTGATAGCTCTATAAATTATTGTTTTAGTAAATTTCCGAGGGTCATTAAACTACCTAACATTAATCAAGTAAACCACTGTCAGCCCTTTAAATACTTTTAAAGTTAAATAATAAACCGGTCAAGTGCGATTCGGGCTACTCGCGCACCGAGAGTTCCGTACCACACCACCACACGACATAAAAACAAAAACAAAATTCTAGTCCTGGACCTTTAACACGAGACCGACTCACACTTGGCTGGTTTTTATTATTTGTTGGTATCTGTAGAGTTTGCTCTATAATCACACCAAGTTTGACGCTAGTTTTATGTATTACCGTTTTTACGATAGAGCGAGAAGAAAAAACATTGACAAAATCTAGTTTTGTTAATGAGGTTCCTCCTTAATTTTAAACTTTTTTACATTTTATTATTTGTTAACAAATCCACCGTAATTAACGCATATTCTGTGAAAATTTCAACTGTCTAGCTATTAAGTTTCAAAAGTTACAGCCCTAAATAGGTATGACGGACGGATGGGCAGATGGACAACGTAGGCTTAGTAATAGGGTCCCGTTTTCACCCTTTAGATACGGAACCCTAAAAACGCTGCAAGGTGTGTCGAGATACACATCGATGTATCGGTAGTATTGGATTGATGTGTTACACATCGAACCAACACTAAAAGTTGTTCAGTTTGACGGTCTGTAGCACTGTTCGATAAGTAATGCATTTAAGTTTAGAACCTGTAGGTATATCGGGCGCGAATCGCAATTGAACAAAACTCACTAAATTTTCAAGCGTGTAATAATTTGAAACTATGAACACGCCTGAAAACTAAAAATATAAAAAACTAAAGAAATTAACACTCACCCATTACAACTAAAAACTGCTAACAGCAGCATAAATAATAAATTCATCAGCTCCATCGTTACCAAGTTTAAAACACTACCTATTTCTAATTAAAATATCACTTTAAATATCACGGGAAAAATAATATTTGTTTAAAATAATTATAATTGGCTAAAATACATGGCTGGGTTCTCTGTTAGATCGTAGGAAAAGATCATTGAGAAGTAATTGTGCGCGTGAGTTGAAGGTTGACGCGGATTTAAAAGGAGTTGTATATAACGTGTAGCAAGCGCGGCTAACCACCGCGCACTGTGCTCAACCGACTCCGTAGATCACAAATATCACAATAATACCTGTACAAATGAAACCATCGTGACTGTTTAGTAATAAAGGCAATGATAACGCCTTCATTGCCACTGCAGTGCAGACAGCGGCAGACAGCGACTGCAGAGCCTGGATAATATCTGATGTTAGAACTGCTATATTGTTAGGGTAACATATCCATCTTGTTCTATGGAAAGGCATTCTAAATTTTCCAGCCCAGTATTTTGCCACACTTATAGCACTTCCGGCAGCGTCCAATAATCTCCATTCGCAGACAGGTGTCCGGACAGGAAGGGCAGGACACAAAATGGGCCATTGTCTGAGGAGCACCGCATTCACACTTGACTTTCATTCATGTGATAATGTATTGTACCGACCAAAGACATACATAAAGTCACGCCTTTTTCCCAAAGGCTAGGCAGAGACTATGGATCTCTTAATTTGTTGGTTCTAACACACTTCTCTTGCAAAATAAAATGTAAAGTATTCACAGTTTCTTCAAGCACAGACTCGTCAGACTATCCCTGAAAATGAGTAGGTAGTAAGTTGTAGAATCCCACTGCAGGACAAAGGCCTTCTCTCACGAATAAGGATGAGAGTGGGCCATACTCCACCACGCGGGCCCAGTGCGTGTTGGTGGAGGCAAGTTAATGGTCAACTTGCTGTCAGAGAATTTTCAAACCGCTTTAACAGGCCTCTGACCTTGATTAACGAATAGTTACAACGCCATCTGACGGAACTATCCGAGACCAACTGCTTAACGTGCCTTCCGAAGTACGAAAACGCACGAGGTGAAATAGCACTAAACGGTATAAAGGTAAATGAGTAGGTAATTGTGACAAATCATGTGACATGAGCCTTCATCACAAAGTGGAATTCACCAATCGTCAATGTGATCGTGTGATCTCATACATATACATAGCAAATACATAGCAAAGTAGCACATAAAGTGCATACAGGTGCCCGCTGGTAAACTTTTAGTTGCCTCAAGCGGCAACAAGAAGATATAGCAACATCGTTCCCCCATGGCTCCCTTTGAGATTGAAGAAGGGAAAGCTCATCTAAGAGTGAAGCTCTGTTTCTAACTATTGCTCCCTTGGAGATTGAAGTAGAGGAAGCCTCATATATACCTAGTTTGAAATAGTTTGAATCACGTAAAAAGAGCGCTAAGGTCAAATTGCGCAGCAGACGATTTACTTTATTTATACTTCCCAGAACCTTTATTCATCGTCATCACAACCTATATTCATCGTCATCACAGCCTATATACGTCCCACTGTAGGGCAGAGGCATACCCTTAGGGAGGCTTTAGAATGGCATTCATTGTTTTTATTTATATTATCAATATGTTAATAGTAATATACGAAACCTCGCACCACTTCGTACCATCAAAAAGACCGGTCGTTTTTTTTTACGTGTTTTCGATGTTGTCTCTATAGTGATAGTTGTTCAGGTTGATGGTCTGAAGCACTCCGATTAATATACACCACTAGTTTTTAATTACTAACGTAACTTTAAGAGTGTATTCAGACCATGAATCTAAACCACTTTCCCAAAGGGGACCATGGGTCGAAAAACGAGAACAATTTTTGGACCTAACATTAATTCTAAATCCTGTATGTCTAATTTATTAGAAGACTAGCAGCCCGTCCCGGCTTCGCACGGGGTAGACAAATAAATTTTAAGACTCATTTTTCTACACCTTCGGTTACATTGTTCAAATTTTACCAAGGATCCCTAATTTTTTTCAAAATGAAATGTAGCCTATGTCAAATTGGAAGAATGTAGCATTCTATTGGTGAAAGAATTTTTTAAATCAGCCCAGTACTTTTTGAGCCTATTCATTACAAACATACAAACATACAAAAATAGGTACAAATCTTTCCTCTTTATAATATTAGTGTAGATGTGTCCATACATTAATCCTTGCACCTCTTAAACCAGACGTTCCGCGAATGAACCGGCACAGTCAACTACAATACACAAAAGGGCACTTAACTCTTACACAACTTAGATTGTAGCATTCTCACAAGGATCGCTATTTATAAACTTACCGTTTGAAGTCCATAACATAATCCGAAATAATCTACAAAGGTAAAAATGCTTGCTAGTCGATATAAAACATCGAATGACCAGTATAATTTTATTCGAAATTTTGAGCTGTCTCATTATTTTATTTTAATAATTATATGGAATCTCTTTGGTTTACGCACTTTTTAGTTTAATTACTGGTAGAATTTTATGAACCAAAAAGTTTTCATATGTTTTCGAAATTAAAATGCTGGCTAATAATCGTCGAAAAAATGTAACGAGATGCCGTATTCAAACAAACGAAAATAAAAAAACCTTAATCCAATGACATTTCTTAATTTTTTTTTCTACTCAGGCCAGTAATATTTGGCAAGATGATATTAAAACTCTTTTACTATTATAGGTTTAAAAAGCATTTTATCGAGTTCTTCGTATCGAGATTCGAAATATTCCATGTTTGTCCCCTGCGTGGAAACTTTCAATTAAAAATTATCTTCGTTGACGTAGGTAAATAAGGGATTACCCTAACCTTAGTTTATTATTTTAATGCAACCACAGGACATACCTATCGTTTTCTGTTTGGTGACTGGACACTTAATAACGTAGCGTACCTACCTAGGTAGGTACTATAGGCACGCAATTCCGCAAAGCGACCTACGTCACACTGCACTGGTAATATTCTAAACTCTCCTTTTTAGGGTTCCGTACCGTACCCAAAGGGTGAAAACCGGGACCCTATTCATAAGCCTACCTACACTGTCCGTCTATCCGTCCGTCCGTCCGTCCGTCCGTTTGTCCTACCTATTTAGGGCTGTAACTTTGGAACCGTAATGGCTAGACAGTTGAAATTTTCACATAATGTGCGTTATTATCCTAATAAATAATAAAAATGTCATTAAGTTAAAAATTAAGGGGTCCTCATACAAGAAACTAGTTTTTATCAACGTAGTAGAATTTTCTTCTCGTTCTATCGTAAAAACAGGAATACAGACAAGTGTCAAACTAGGTGTGATTATAGAGCAAACTCTACAGTATAACAACAAATAATAAAAACCGGAGTGAGTCGGTCTCGCGCTAAAGGTCCCGGTGGAAACAAAACTTTTTTGTAAGTTAATGTGTTGTGTGCTGGTGTGATACGGAACCCTCGGTGCGCGAGTAGCCTGACTCGCACTTGACCGGGTTTTTATTTTTTAAATAGTCACCATACAATTCACAATACCAGATAGACTTGTTCTTCTATTAATAACTGGGCAGTGGGTTATAACCATTTATATTACTATACCTATTAGGTAATTAATCATTTTGGCTAATTGATTAAATGCAAACGATTAAATTTTTAGACAACAACTTTGAAACCGGGTTACATCTTCCAAGTTCCAAATATAATGTCAAATTAATGCTGTTGCTGAATAATTTGTCGGTCGTTGTAACACCGTCATTTTGGTAGAAAAAAAAAACAAAATGTACAAAATTATACGCTTCATAAAGCGTCATTTAAAATATTATACAAAAGAATAAACAAAATACCACAATGTGATCTATTCTCGATACAGGAAATAGTTTATTACTTTACCTTTTTCCCTATTTATTTTGCACCTATGTACACTTATAGGTAATTAATATTAACATTTTACATTCTTTAGGGGTTGCTTTAAACCATGAAACTGAACAACTTTTAGTATGGGAGGAACATTGAAATCGCAAATTATGATGTCATACATTTAGGCCGATCGAGTAGCCAAAAACAATATTTTTTGAAACCTCTAAATTATGTAGGAAAGTAAGTAACGCATTTTACACCGTGTATTTACAACGTTTTTTATTTGTTTCTTTTATTATACTAACGTACAATACGGCATTACACTGGGAGTATAATTTAAATAAATAGTAGATAATAAATTAACATTTTAATATCATATCGTCAAACATTATGATCGAATCCCAATCGAAGTGCTATAATCAGTAGGGGCTATTGTTTAAGTCTCTGATTACATCATTTACAAGATCGGTAACGTATTATGATTGTACTATATAGGCAATTTTAAGTAATATTTTGTGGCTGTGATCGTAACATCCATTGTCTCGACTATTATGTTAAGAGAAGTTTATTCCGAATGCGTAAATGCGCGCTGCATGCAAACGAAGTCTGGTCATATTTTCAATACTAACCAATTAAACCCAATGAAATTTTGCAGAAACTGTTTCTGCAAAATATCTATGCTTGTATCGTATCCGATTTTTGTTAAAATATACAGTTTCAATGCTAGGATTAATTTAAGATTTGTATGGAAATCATTGAGGCACTGTAACTTTAAAACTGTAGATTTTAAGGAAAATCTGACACGATGATAGACATTTGTTTCTAGATTGTTTCTGCAAAATTTCATTGAGTTTAATAGGTTAGTATTGAAAATATCACCAGACTTCGTTTGTATGGAGCGCGCCAACAGTAATACCGTTGGCGCGGCAATATCCCCTTATTTTATTTTAAGGGGATGTCCAGACCATTAAACTGAACAATTTTCTCTATGGGACCAACATCGAAATCGCGAAAAAAAACAGCTGTCTCATACATTTGGCTCGAGTAGGTTTGCAGTTTTGGATAGAACAGCTGTTTTTTTTTCGCGATATGTTGGTGCCCTAGAGAAAGTTGTTCAGTTTGATGGTCTGATCATCCCCTTAAAAAAGTGTCAGCATATTAAGAAGGACGAAAGTATGTAGAAACAATTTAGAAAAACTATATGCTAGTATGTTGTCCGATTTTCGTTGCATAGCCACGAGAAAATCATCATTCGCTTTTTCGGTGCATCATTTTTCTCGTTTTGTCGGGGGTGGCATGCAAGGCCCACTGTAAGCGATAAGGTTACTTTAGCAATCTATTTGCACGCGTAAGGCACTTATCACCACTTGAAGCATTGTCTTCATCCTGAAACTCTAAACATCATGAATGACATGTTACTATACTCCATTCAAAATAGCAACGAAATTTTAAGGCTATTTTGCATTACAGAAACAGAGATTTGAAACACTTCCTATCACTTATTCTTAGAACAGCTTTAGTGACGTCCAAGATACGTCGGATAGCATACAGGGTCCTTCTTAATATGCTGACACTTTTTTAAGGGGTTGATCAGACCATCAAAGTGAACAACTTTCTCTATCGGACCAATATCAAAATCGCGAAAAAAAAAACAATTGCTCCATACAAAACTGCAAACCTACTTTACACAAATGTATGGTACAGGTGATGTTTTTATTCGCGATTTCGATGTTGGTCCTCTAATGAAAATTGTTCAGTGTGGTGGTCTGATCATCCCCTTAAAAAAGTGTCAGCATTTTAAGTTGGACCCTGTATGTACCCAATAAATAAATTTCATTTGGTAATCAGAATTGGCCAGAAAGCTAAATAGGAATCGGAAAATCTCGTCGTCCTTATTTGGAATGAAGTCTAGAAGCCGGTGGCGGCGCGCCGGTACAGGTCCGTCCGGCACTTCAAACAACGTTTTGGATTTGACATGATGACATTCGCACATGCGCACTTGGTGCAAATAGTCTTTGACATATGTGTAGGGTTGACTTACCACGCATCGTATGAACATCATCTACATTTCGTTAGTTTTATTGTCTGTTCTGTTATTAAAAATAGTATTTATGCACTGAAAAGACTCAATTTTATGTAGTCAACTCCAACGGGTGCGCGCGCCTGACTGCATTCCCTTGCTCGGCTTCCCTCAAGTTTCCCAGAAAGTGTGAGGTGAGGTGTGGTATCTGAAGTCAGAGGGGGGGCGGTGAGTGGCCGCTCTGTAGGTAGAACTATATGTATACTATTACGATGAATACTAGAATGATGTTCATACGATGCGTGGGAAGTCAACTAAATTTTACTTTACTTTACAAACCACGAACTCGCCAAAACTCAAACTACTCAAATACCAAATGTGTGTCAGATCAGCCGATTTTGTGACCTTATCGAAGGATTATTTTAAAACCAGTTTAATAGCATTTTACTCCTAGGTCACTGTTCAACTTTTGAAAATATTGCGAGACTGCATAGGTGACTGACAAAACATTGGTTGTTAAAGGAATCACCTCTAAACAGTTTTTTATCGTGGCTCCTAAATCTTTGCAATTTCGATATTGACTGTTACAAAAAAACGATCAAAAGAAGACGATTTGACTCTAATGAACGCAAAACCTAAAAACCGTTTATGTCTAGCTTTCAATAACTCTGACCATTATTTTAGGTTTTTATGGTAAACTAGCTGTTGCCCGCGACTCCGGCTGCGTATTCTATCTGTGTGCCAAATTTCATCCAAATCCGTTTATGCTTCATTGAGCCACAAAATACAATCTTACAAACATCCAAACATCGTTACAAACTCTGGCATTTATAATATTAGTAGGAAGTATTACAACATAATTATTTTATTTATTAATTAACTTACCCATTGGAGTGGATAAATAAATTTAAAAAAAAACAATTATGTTACGATTTTTAAAAAATGGTTATCAGAACCGTGAAAAAATAAATATATTAAACTAATTGATTTAATTTGCAAGTTTTGTAACACCTTGTATAGAAACTAGAATAGGAAGGTCATATACAGGTACCTAATCAGTAGCCAAGCTGGGATTAATATCAACGGATTTTTTTTTACTTTCGAGCGCACGCAGAAGATTATGGTAGATATTGTAGGTGTGGTGCAGCGGATGGGACAGATTTGTGAGAACTTCACTGTTTTCAACTCAGGTTTTCAAAGGCATTCAAGTCAAGGGACATTTTCTACTTGGAGCATTCGTCAATCCAATCTCTTTTCTAACAGTTTCTTGAGCTCCTGATATGATATGACTTTTACCTGTGCTCTTATTGTGCTAGATAATTCTGCCTCGGTCTTCCTCTACCTCTCTTCCCCTCTATTTTTTCCTTCCAATATACATTTTCTACTGAGGTACATATATCTTTTTTTTTTATCTATTCTCAGTCTATTCCGCCAGATATCGAGCTGATATTTAGAAAGTAAGTATTAATTGTATTACATTGTAAGTAAGTATCAAGTAGGTACTTACTTACATTTATTATTGTACCTATATTTTATTACAAATCAAAAACAGCATGATCTAGAAACGTAGGTGATTGATTATTAAACAGAGTCCTTCTTATTATGCTGACACTTTTAAGGGGATGATCAGACCGTCAAACTGAACAACTTTCTCTTTGGCACCAACTTCGAAATCGCGACAAAAAATCAACTGTTTCATACAAAACTGCAACTCTACTTGAGCCAAATTTATGGGATATCAACTTTTTTGTTGGCTATTTCGATGTTCGATCATCCCCTTAAAAAGTGTCAGCATATTAAGAAGGACCCTGTTTATATTTTTTTCCCGCTGTGTTATTGGTACCTTATTACTAACACACTGGTATATATTTAATTTATAATCAGTAATTTAATCAATAAAGTACGTGCGCTGGTAATGTACAACTTATGAAGTTGCTTAAATGCTCTTGTACATATCTCTAGATGATGCAAAAAACCTAGACACCATCAAGATAAATAGATACCTACCTAAAATACAATCAAACATTTGAACATGCAATATCTTTATGTAAAGCATATCGATGTCAAGGCACTTCAAGCCAAAGTATTGATACCATTTATCTCAATAAGAATTTGTAAGTCTTTTGCATTGAACCTTTAACAACTTAGGTATTACATTGTTTTATTATTTTAGGAAAGCGATACAATCTGAACTCACTATGTTTCGTGCGCACCGCGGACCAGTTATTGCGGCCCTACGACGTAGGTCTTCAGCAGTGAACGTGTATGCTCAAAATATTATGTAAATGTGCACTTTGCAAGCACCAAATTATGATTGATTGAGTAAACCGGTTTCTACAGATCTTGTATCAGCCTATCGCCGGAAGGCCGAAAACACCGTTTTTTCGGCGTAGCGTTCGGCGGCGTGCCGCCCGGGGCATTTGCATTTGTATCTTCGGACTATGTCACCGACATTGTCGTCGGGTTCGGTGAGTAGACATGTTGACGGTTTTTTCGGGTTTTCAGGTTCGTTGTGTACAGACAGACACCTAACGGTAGTCCATTCTAAGTCGGAAGCATACAGCTTATCAATCAATCAGAAGTCCGGACAACTCACACTTTACGATTTATCCATGCAAAAATAGATGCGAAGAGAGCTCGACTTTTCTCTGCCCTACGAATTGGTTATGGACAGAGCTGAATCAATCTGTATTTTTCTCGAATTTGCCGCCCCTAGTAAAGTGCCGCCCGGGGCATTTGCATTTGTATCTTCGGACTGTGTCGCCGACATTGTCGTCGGATTCGGTGAGTAGACATGTTGACGGTTTTTTCGGGTTTTCAGGTTCGTTGTGTACAGACAGACACCTAACGGTAGTCCATTCTAAGTCGGAAGCATACAGCTAATCAATCAATCAGAAGTCCGGAAAACTCTATTGTGCAGGCCCTGTATACACCGCTAGCGGCATTGTTGAAATAATCGTGAGTTCCTAAACTGTAGTCGTGTCATTCGGTAACTTAGACCATATACTATGGACTAGTTATGCGTGTAATTCTACTTACAAACTTTTCTGCTACTTTTTGCATGAAATCAGCAATATTGGATTTTATTCCATTAGGTACCTACTTTAGATTCTAATTTTGATTGTTAATAATAGTCTCTTGTGAACCCCAAACGAGACTAGTTTGAATGTTCGAGTTATTGTTTCGCAATTATAGGCTGTCTCGTTTAGTGTTAAGATGAGATTTTAAAATTAATGATGACGCGAGGCTAGTTCCTAGTTTAATGGTCTAAGTTCGGTAAGATCGACAGACCAGTCACGCTCGATTTATTTAAATTATGTACATTCGATTATAATAATAAAAATTATTATTTTGTTTTTATTATAATGTACGTGCCTATAAATTAAAAAGTAGGTACAAAGAATTTTGGTAACAATATGCTCTGCCAAAGTTTATCGGCAGACGAAGGACATCGGTGATGTTCTTAAATTGTAACAATTGTTATTCGTGTTTGATTCTTTGATTCATGCCATTACCTATCTAATAGGTAGTTGATTGTGTAGCGCTAATAAATTTAAGACAAATTAGCTTAATGAGACATAATTATTTTGACCTGCCATAGAAAATTGATCGGCTAATCCACACTATATGATATGAAAACTTGGGTCCAAAAAAATGTCTCGTTTTTCGGCATTGTTCCTCAGGGAAAGTTGTGATTGTTAAATCTGTGTGGTAATTTAAAAATAGTGGTGTCATTGTACCCAATAAAACTATAATGTTTACAATATAGGGTCCAACTTAATATGCCGCCACTTTTTAAGGAGATAATCAGACCATCAAACTGAACATCTTTCTCTATGGGACCAACTACGAAAACGCGAAAAAAAAATCTGCTATCCCATACATTTGGCTCAAGTAGGTTTGCAGTTGTGTATGGAAGAGCAGATTTTTTTTTTGCGATTTCAACATTGGTGCCATAGAGAAAGCTGTTCAGTTTGACGGTCTGATCATCCCCTTAAAAAGTGTCAGCGCATTAAGAAGGACCCTGTATAAAAAAAACAGGAATGAGTTTAACTAGGCCAGTAGATAACATTTTTACTGACAATGTCTAGGTCGGAATAGAATGAATGATTGGTTGATTACGGATGTCAATAATACGGAAAACGTCTAGAAGCTGGCAGCTTAACATAAACGACCTTCGTAATGGATGGAGACAACTGAATAAAAGGCAATCATACCATAAATAAATATCAGTAACGTTCAGATGTAAAATAATGATCAATTGTGCCGTCGTGAGTCACGCCATGATCTTCAATTATGCCAATAGTTAACTAATCGCAGGAGCAAAGCAAACTATTGATATAACTACACTTAATTAATTGAAATCAATATTAATTGATACTTTAATTGTATAGTACACTAGCTTTTGCGACTTCGCCCGCGTGGATGGCAGAAAACTGCCGTTGTAATCCTTTAGGGGTCGATTTTCGCAAAATCCTTTCTTAGTGCACCCCTGAGTCCTCAGAACAACTGTATGATTTTTTTACCGTTCCGGAACATTCAGGGGTGGTTCAGACTATCAAACTGAACAACTTTTACCTGAATTGGTAAAAAAAAACAGCTCAGCTGATTTTTTATAGACATTGCAGTTTAGTATGGATAATCCAATTTTTATTTTTTTGCTATTTCAGGTTTGCTCCCATAATAAAAATTGTTCAGTTTGATGGTCTGAACCACTCCAGAACGTTTCGGAACGGTAATAAAAACATCAGGCAAATTCCCATGTTTCTATCTTCAGCGGTGTAGCTTTAGTCTGTGCGCAGTCAGTCTGTCACGGAACTGTTTTAAAAGTATAGATAGAAGATATACAGGGTCCAACTTAATATGCTGACACTTTTTTAAGGGGATGATCAGACCGTCAAACTGAACAACTTTCTCTATGGGACCAACATCGAAATCGCGAAAAAAATATCAGCTGTCCCATACATTTGGCGCAAGTAGGTTCGCAGTTTTGTATGGAAGAGGTGATTGCCTTGCCTTGCTAACAAAAACCGGCCAGGTGTGTGTCGGGCTCGCGTTAAGGGTATATTACTGTTGGAGCGCTCCAAACAAACGAAGTCGGGTGATATTTTTACTACTAACCGATTAAACTCAATGAAATGTTTCAGAATCAATCTAAAAACAAATTTCTATGCTTGTATAGAGTCAAATTTTCGTTAAAATGTATAGTTTTAAAGTTACAGTGCCTCAAAGATTTCCATACAAATCTTAAATTAATCCTTGCATTGAAACTGTGTATTTTAACGAAAATCGGACACGATACAAGCATAGAGATTTGGTTCTAGATTGTTTCTGCAAAATTTCATTGAGTTTAATTGGTCAGTATTGAAAATATCACCAAACTTCGTTTGTATGCAGCGCGCATTTACGCATTCGGGATAAACTTCTCTTAAGGATACCAAGCGATACCAAGTTCCGCACAGGTGAATGGACACTTGATCATAACCATATAGTCGGGGAAATCTACGGATTTTTGTATGGAGAAGGTTGCATTAATTGCACTTATGGTGATAATTTGGAATATAGTAGATTAATACCTGAAAAACATAAATTCTCAATAATCCCCGATTTTTTATTGTGTATTATTGAATAATTAAAATATTTACTAAACATTAAATTTAGGTATGAACAAAAAATGGAAAACTGGTGATTTTGTACAGGATGGCTTCGTTCAATACGTTTTATTTATAACAATAATAATCCCCTATTAATATCGTAAATTTGAGTAGATATTTAATATTTTGTAAGTTTTCAAAAATTATAACCTCAAAACCAAATTATTTACTGTTTGTTTGTACACATTAAATTTGCCTTGTTTGAATTAATTGTCTATTTTGCTAGTATGCTGGAAGAAATATCTTTCGAAAAAAGCTTGCTCTTTGTACTTTTATATCGATTTTAAGGTATTTCTCAGGTTCCTGAGCCAATATAAGCACGAAATCTCGACAAAAGTGTTATAAACTAACAGTAATATTATTTCAAAAACAATTTACTAAAGTGTCTTTAATGCAATCTCAAACCTTATTTTTCCTAGACTAATACTAAACCTGTACTGAATCTGCACCAAACATCAATGTTTTAAATTAGCGCGATCGGCCCCCAGAAGCTCGATAACAGATTTGAACATTATTATAACACGGCACGATCAAGAGACGAAGCAAAATAAACAAAAGAGTGATTAATTATGATTTCTTTTTCTTTTTGTATCTTAACAACTTACGTGTTTTAGCTTAACGTCAAGGTTAATCATAACTGGCCTGCCGACCTTCGTCAAGGTCATAAAAAACACTATTATAAAATCTTACATGCTTTACCTACGTACTACACCCAAATAAATGTAGTTAACTAGGTATCTAAACGTGTTAAAGAAAACAAAAAAAAAAACATTTCCATACCATACCCATCCCTAAATCGCACAAAGGATTTACTAGCTCTTTAATATACAGATACAGTGTCATTGTGGGGTTTTCGTTCTTCAGACCATCAAACTGAACACCGTTCACTTTGGGACCAACGTTAAAATAGCGAAATCGAAAAAATTCTCTATGGTCCCTTATGGTCCATACTTTTGGGTCTAGTCATCATTGTCATTTTTGTTTTCTATAGGAACAGCCAATTTTACTGTAAATGTGACAGGTTTTTCGAAATTTTTAATATTGCCATCTTTGCCACTTTTCGATTTACTAGTCTTAGAAAACGCCTCATTACTCAAAGCAAGCAGCATCGGTAGCTTTTCAATTTCATAATAATAGTTTGAGATTTCAAAATTACCCGCGCGCGCTTTTCAGTGAAGAGTTCTTTTTTTAATGTCTTTAACGGCTCTGGATACTAGTCGTTTTGAGCCATTCGTTATTTTTTTCTTTATATTCTTTATTTTGATGATGGGATGATAGATGATGATGAATCTGTGGTCGATTTCGTAAGCTCGTGCGTTGCCGCCAAAATTACCATGTACGAGTTAACTTGAACCAAAACTTATGTTCTGTTATTGTATTTATTTGAGATTCCTGTTACGTCGGTCGCTCTACGCAACCGTTTGATACACAATCCGCGCTGGATGGATTGCTAAGTAATAGATAAAAACAAAATCAACGATTTGTTGGTAGAATGTGGTCGAATAAAGAAAAATCTTTGTCAGTGTCTTCTAAACGAAAAACATTTGACAGTTAGTGTAAACCGCCAATATTTAGATGTCTTTACTGAATGTTTTTTTACTCTTTCTGTCACGCATAAAAGTAATTAGTTAAAGAGAGAGAACTAAATGATCAAAGACTTCATCCTTCTTTAGAGGGTTGCTCAGTTGTCACTTTGATAATTATTTGCAAAATGTAGTTTTATTAAATTTTTCAATAAAATTTTACCTAATACTGTTCACGAACGATGCGTTAATTGTGTTTATTAATTCGGAAAACGTATATTTGTGTGTGTTTTGTAATGGAAGTGATGTAACAAATAGATCTGTATAGATATCTAATGTTAGCTGTAAATTTCGGGATCGATTTCTCGTACTTACGCACTAGATACATAAACGTACGTTGCTAAAAGTTTGCACGGAAAGCAAAATGAGTATTTTCGTCGGTTTTCTATTGTGTTTGTTACCATTATGTTCAGCGTCGGGCACGGACATCGCCCTAGACGCAAAAGCAACTCTACTGCATCGAATAGACAGTTTGAATCTCCTAATTTATACTTGTCTTCTCACATTAACTGTCCTTACGATATGGGTCTTCAAACACCGCCGTGTGGCTTGGCTTCACGAAACAGGGCTAGCTGTGATATATGGTAAGTTATTTTTCCTGCTATGTAATCAATATGGATTTGCAACTCTATGCTAGTCATATGACATTACAAAACAAGAAGGCCTTGGCTGTTTTTTATTTCAAATCATGTAATTACTTCTGATGTGCATCCTGTTATTTTTGGACGTTAAGTTATTATATATAACAAGAAATCTTGTAATGTGGTAAAGAAAATGTAGCTTTTTTTATTGATCTTCATTGTTTTGGACAAAGTCTAAAGTATGATTGGATAATACCTGAACATGTCTGAATTGGTTGCATGAATTTAGTATTTGGATCTTTATAAACAGGCGCTAATATACCGTAACTTCACTTTTATTCCCACGAAAGAATAATACGGACATGCCTTTCAGAATCCTGGATCCTGGAATCATTTGAAATTCCTGATATTGCTAAAAATGTTATTAAAAGGCATGTGCATATTATTTTTTTGTGGGAATAAAAGTGAAGTTTAGGTATATTAGTGCCCGATTATCCGATCACTGGTGATCAGTGAAGAATCTATTGGCGGATTTTATACTACAATAAGCTGTAAATTTTTATGCAATGTTTCTTAAAGTATTAAGAATCACATTGCATTGATAATATCTCATCCTCTTTATGCTCATATTCTAATTTAAAAAACCTTTTTTATCATCATCAGACTACACATATACATCCCATGCAGGGCACAGGCCTACCCTTAAGGAGTGAATGGGCGTTCACCATTCATGCCCATTGTGGATTGGTTTAGGATCAGTGTAAAAAATTTACAGTGAATTAAATATAGTCTTGACTGGAATTCTGCCATGATATGGTAAAAGTCAGCTAAGAACTATGAACTGTATGGAGTATTACACAACTTAGCCACCTTTCTCCATAATATCACAGCAGAATTGCCTTGATGTCAAATAGGTAATTTTATGTAACTCAAAACACTAGAATCACAAGTAATATCTTTGTCTGTGTAAACTTTCAATAACTATTTAAAGAAAAGTCTTCAAAGGAAATAAAATATCAAATAATGTGACCAATTGTGAGTTCTGTAGGAGAATAGTAATTTCACACATTCACGCATCAAGCATTCATTTTTTCAAATTGGTTGACGTTAAATAAGTTTAGTATAATGGGACTGGTTTAGGATAAATGGACATGATTGTGTATAAAAGTTCCTAAAACAATCATGAAATAAGAAAAAAGTTTAAAAAATTAAGTTTCATTGTAGGTCTGTTATTGAATGGCCGCATGTCCCGGCCTATAACAAAGCAAAAATTGTATGGTGACCCAAGATAGTTTTTTTTTTTCATTATTATAATTAATGGACCCTTGCTTGTGCAGTAACACTGCATTTCTGCCAGTGTCATGTAGTTTATGGGAGTATCTATCCTAATCTCAGAGATTGTTTTTGATCAAAAACAAGATTGAGGATTGCGGAGCCTTGTGGCAGGCAAAAACGCGACGCGCGAAAACCACGCGAGACAAGTGCTCGGGTCAGAACCTGCAACGTGACTCATTGTATTTTTTTCCAAAAAACAAACCTTTTGTCACTAATTATTTATAACCGTACAACATCAAGCTGCTATTTAAACTAAACATGTCACAATTTAAAATTAGAATATAATCACAGAGTAGTATAATTACTATAGTAATTACTAGCAGCCCGTCCCGGCTTCGCACGGGGTAGACAAATAAATTTTAAGACTCATTTTTCTACACCTTCGGTTACATTGTTCAAATTTTACCAAGGATCCCTAATTTTTTTCAAAATGAAATGTAGCCTATGTCAAATTGGAAGAATGTAGCATTCTATTGGTGAAAGAATTTTTTAAATCGGCCCAGTACTTTTTGAGCCTATTCATTACAAACATACAAAAATAGGTACAAATTTTTCCTCTTTATAATATTAGTGTAGATAATGCATTATGCAATTTATTTAATTAATCAATCTTTAACAGGTCTAATAGTGGGAGCAATAATCCGTTATGCGGGCAATACAAACCAGGTTACGCACATTGATGTGCACCCGGCACCGGATACTAAGTACAACCTGTCCGTGCCGCCTGACGTTTTACGTCTACACTTCCCTGACAAGATTAATATTTCTTCTGGAGGTATGTTGATTTTAAATCTAGTTATTAATTATAATAATCATAATTTCACTGTCAGATAAATATAGTATAGACTATATTAAAATTCATAATAATTATCTCAAACCTTAATTCTAAAGTCATTTGAAGATGTTTCAATGAGTAATTTTAAAGTTTGTTTCAAAATTATTATTATTGTATAATTTACTAGAGTTTACCCACGACTTCGTCCGCACAAATTATATACCAGATTTTAAGTCAAATCATAAGATATCAAACAAAAATATTCATATTCATCCCTATGAAATTATGAATACACTGTAGTTATTGTTCTTAATGTGATGCTGATGGCAAACATAATTTTTTTTTGTTTTACCCAAAAGGGTTGAAAAAGGGATGCAAGTAATGACAGATTTTTCCACATAGCACCTACAAGCTACAAGGTTAAATTTAAATATTAGTTGTTTGTTTTACCTTAATTATCTACAAGAGTTTAATGAGAGTACAAAAAAGGTTATTTCAACAAGATAATTCAATGGTTTGCTTGCCAAACCTGAAATGTAGCTTTATTATATTTTCTATTAGTCTATGGAAAAAAGTAGTTTGTATCCTGCTTAGACGAATTATATACGGACCCGCCTCGCCTTAGCATTTCAGCTCTGCCAACGTGCAAGATCAAAAGATCTTACGCATTTACATACAATTTTATACCTTATCACTAAACGCGACAGCCTATAATTGCGGAACAATAATTTCGAACTTATGACGTTTGGGGTTCACACGACACTGTTTTTCATGATTTTTAACATTCAAAATTAGAATAAAAAGTAATGGAATAAAATTCAAAGTTGCGTATCTCGTGCTACCTCGCCCCACGCAAAAAGTGGCAGAAAAGTTTGTTAGTAGAATTACACGCGTAACTTGTCCTCATATAAGTAGTCTAAGGTATCCTGTAATACGTGTATACCTAATGCAATTGTACAAGATATTTATTATTTAGTTATTTATTCATATAAATGCCAGAATTGATAACACACTCAAGATTTATTATATTTGGGTTTTCAAGATAAGACCTGGGTTTATTTATGACATCACTTATGATCCTCTGACCTATGTATGGCCATGAAAAATGTTAAGTGAGTGTGTACATAATAAGTTATGAGAAAACCCTACTGAAGGTCTTCACTAGGCAGAAGCGCAAACAACACGATAAAATAAACAATTATTATTATTTGGAAACACAAATTTTCTGGAAATTATATGTTACTTAAAAAAAAAAAATACAAAATCATTTATTTACTCAAATTAGTTTACACATACGGTTTACTTGAGGACTTGGAGTATGATGGTAAAAAACAGAGGATTACTAATATATATGTTTACAACACAACTCAGAATACAGTTAAGACTAAAAGAATAAATACAAGTTAAATTTACAATACAGTAGAAGTTAGCAAACGAGCAAATAAATTACTAAGGAAATTTTTTTTTTTTGTACGCGCGGCACAATAGAAAAATATTTTTTCTCTAAGAAAAGGTGGTTTTATAGGTCCCATAAGTTCCCTGGGGAAAGTCGGATCCCCACCGACTTGAAAAACCTAGCGATGTCACGCTGCTAGCACGTGAAAGAATGAAAGAGGGAGACTATGTAAAGGAAGCTTTCATGTCTAATGCCTCGGTGTAGGTTGGTAGGTTATTCGCGAATTGTACGATAGGACGGGTGCGAATAACTTTGCACCTTATTGCCATGCATAGACAGTCGCTATTTATTTAAATCTATTTCGAAGTAATCCTTCTGTACTGGTTATACTCTGTGCTTATACTCTGCATGTACAGATGGCACAATATGAAAACAAAACAACAGTTCATTTCATCTAAATAATCCATTTTAATTTAATAAGCCCTTTCCCAATTGACTATACTTTGATGTTGCTAGGTGGTACAAACCTTTTTCATAACCCTTTTTCAGATGCAGTACCAAATAAAACTTATGCATATAGCTTCAGAGGTGAGATAGTAAATTTGGAACAAAATGAGATAGATTTAAAAGCAACATTTGATCCTGAAATATTTTTCAATATTATTCTACCTCCTATTATCTTCCATGCCGGATATTGCTTAAAAAGAGTAAGTATTTTATTTACGTGTGTGTTGTAGATCGCACACAATAGCTACAAGTGACAAAAATCATAATATGTATAACTTGTACTTTATGAACTTTAAAGTTATTGCGTGTGGTCTCTTGCATTCATCAAAAACATTTACTTAGTACGGTAACAGTTTTAAGATATGGGAGAGATAATGAAATGCGCCTTATTCTATTGAACTAAAAACTTAGTATTTGAACCTGCCACTTCAAAGAATTATAACTTTAAATGCCATAAATTTGTATCGATATCTCCTGAACTCTTGAATAAACCACAATCAAGTTAATTAAATACAAGTTTAATTATAGTATTTTTAAACTTTGCCGTATCATTTTCCTCAATTACGATCAGAATTCCTAAATTATGTCAAGAATAAAACGTGTCATGTTTTAATAATATTTTGAATAGTTGTGGAGATGATGCAATTTTGCATCAGCTGTGTATACATGTGTTATTATGTAAGTCTTAATAAAATATTCCGCATTTCATCTTTTCTAAAGGCAGGTTTGACTATGACAATTTTGCCGCGCCAATTTTTTCGCACGAAAAAAAAGCACGACAAGCGGTCGTGTACACGGTGCTAATTTTCAGCGCCAATCTTGTTCGCATGCGTATGGATTTGCTTGAGAAAACCGTTCCAGCGATATTAGCACGATGTGTTTACACGAGTCGAAAAATTTACGCGGGGGTTGCAAGGGACGCGGGCGGAGGTCACTAGCACCGAAAAATAGACGCGTGCTCTATTCCTTGCTAATGGTGTGAAAAGTGTTTATACGGTGTTTTTTAGGCGCCGCAGAATACGCACCGCAAAATTGCCGTATTTTTTTTCGTGCGTACAAATTGGCGCCGCAAAATTGTCATCGTCTAAACCTGCCTTAATATTGCGTTGTTAATATACTTCTGAGAACAGATTTTCTTGTTCATTTTAATTGGAAATAGCTTTAGATAAACTTTTCCAAGCATCGTTATTTTTAGACCTAATCTTTTTCAGAAATATTTCTTCCGCAATCTGGGTGCAATATTGACGTTTGCCATGGTTGGCACTGCACTCTCCGCCCTGGTCATCGGGGCTCTCATGTACGGCTGTGTACAACTGATGCCGGCTTCCCTTAGAGCAAGCTTCACATTTCTGGACACCCTTTACTTTGGTGCATTGATCTCACCAACTGATCCTTTAACCGTACTCGCAATATTTTCGCAATTGAAGGTAAATTTTCATCACATTTTATGTAAAACTAGCCTTTGTGTAGCAGCCATCACGACTGAAATTCAATTTAGAGTGATACAAAGAGCAGATATGATATGGGACCATTGATAGTGGAGTAATAAAATGGATCAATATACATTAGCATTAGATCTAAGATGTAAGATTTGTAGTGAAAGTAAATAACACATGAATTATGATAACTGCTATCACATTAGATAATAATATCTAGATCATATCTAGGGTCTTCATCCGTGTATGTGTCGCAGGGATATTGTCAAAGCAGGAAAATTGTTATCCTCTTTCTAGTAACTTTATAATTGACCGGAATATTGTATTTCAGTGTCTCCTTACTTTCTGTTGTATTATAATTTTACTAGCCACAATCAGTAACATTAAAATAATCTTAGAAAGGTTGTCAGTAGTAGCTGAACGAGGGTGTAGTGGGGGAAGCGACGCCCGCCTTAATTGGATGGCTGAAACTCTGACGCAGGCAATAAAGATTCTGTATTTTACATAAAGCATCACAGATTTAGCTATTTACAATCTTATACTATTCACAACCTTACAGGCATATTAAGATTTTACTGATTTTACCATTGATATCTTATATACAACTGGAAGAGGATGAAATATTGCGCCGACCCCAAATAATGGGAAATGGGCAAGAGAATGATGATGATCTTATATACAACTGAACGATTTCAATTAGTAAAATTATAAAGTTAATGAAGTTCTAGTCCCTAATTTTTGTAAGAAGGTCAGTCGATTTATAATAATCCGGACAGTTATAATATTACAATAATAATTTTCCTGCTGTGACAATATTCATGCGACATAATATGCACATATATCCTCTCTGAGGGTAGGCGTGTTCCCAGCAGTGGCTGTGATTATGATGATGATAATATGCACCAATTATCAAATTGAATTTTTGTATTGTAGAAAACCATTTTAACTCTTAAAAAAACAAAGTGTGTATCTACGACACGCTTCGTCAAAGAAAATATACCGCTCACATCCACTTCTCATTTCGTCAATAAATACATCCCGTGTACTATGAATTTCATATTTTTTCTAGATATGATATATCAGATTTATTGCTATTGCTATCCTAGATTCTACATTCAGTTTGATCATCTTAATTAGAAGCAAACATAAATTTTTATCTATAGTTCGCACATAATGACCTAGGTGTTCATTAGCCACGGTTTGTACAAAAGAGACGTGTGGCGGTAGCGGATAATCTAAGTTACAAAATATAAACCTTATAGTACGTAGCATAGCGTTGTTTTTGTCGTAAAGGAGAAACGTGCCCGCGCCTCCAGGTTACGTCGCCTGGAGGCGCTGGCGTAATTCTCCAAACGACGCTACGCTACGTACTATAAGGTTTATAATTGTGTTACTTTGACTATACGCCACCGCCACACGTCTCTTCTGTATAAACCGCGCCTTAGACCATAATTGATTTTGTATCAACAATGAGCGGCCGGATTTCTTGCTTTGTATTGATTCCTATGGAACCGCATCCATTAGATCAGCGGCAACGGCAGTTCCATGGGAATCAATACAAAGCAATAAATCCCTCCGTTCCGTACGCGCCGATTCCGATCCAGTGGACGCTTACCCTTAAATGTTATTTATTAATATCTTGGATTATTTATGTAAACATTATTTCCAGGTGGATGTCAACTTATACGCTATGATATTTGGAGAGAGCGTATTGAATGATGCCTTGGCTTTAGTACTTAGCGGGTAAAGTATCAAAGGTCGTTTATTTACATTTAAAACTTATGTTTCAAATTCCAATAAACTATATATTACTCAAAGAGAAGTAAATGAGTCAATTGTTATGTGCTCATTACATTTCATACAAATGTATTCGTTCATTACGAAGTAAAACCAAAACACACATTGTTATAAATATTTAGTTTTGAATGGCGTACCAAATTATGATGTCGCACGCAATTCTGGTTGGTCTATTTTACTTTTGTGCAAATTTATCTATTCCGTGTTATTATGACCGTCGAATGTAATGTCACGCCTCTCCCAGAGGGGAGAGTTTATATTAGACAAATATTTCTAAATAAAACCGTAATTAAAACAAGTGCGAGTCGGGCTACACGCGCACCGATGGTTCCGTAACACACCACCACACAAAATAACAATAAAAAAATGTTTTTGTCCGGGCCCTTTAACAAGAGACCGACTCAATCTTGGCCGGTTTTTATTATTTTTGTTATACTGTAGAGTTTGCTCTATAATCACACCAAGTTTGACGCTTGTATGTAATACGGTTTTTACGATAGAGCGAGAAGAAAAAACGTTGATAAACTCTAGTTTCTTGTATGAAAATTCCTTTAAATTTTAAATTTTTGTCATTTTTATTATTTGTTAACAAATCCGCCGTAATAACGCATATTCTGTGAAAATTTCAACTGTCTAGCTAGTATGGTTCAAAAGCTACAGCCCTAAATAGGTAGGACGGACAGACAACGTTGGCTTAGTAAGTTTTCACCCTTTGGGTACGGAACCCTAAAAAGTGGATCTAACTAAAGTATGATTATTTCCCAATCTTATGACAAAAGGTCCTGTTTTTTTTTAAATTGGGATACGAAACTTATGTTTTTTACGTATTCACCTATCCTAAGGCCTTCTTGCAAGTCCTTTATTCGTTAAATTTATGTTTACAGAGCCATACAGAACTACGAAAAAAGATATTCAAATGACGGAGGATTTGAAATATCAGCTTTCCTTGGGGCCATCGGAGATTTTATAGGAATCTTCAGCCTTTCCTTACTTGTTGGTGCTTTCATAGGATGTTTGACTGCTTTGATATCCTTTTTTCGAACACATATTAGAATTAATAAAATTGACTTCATAACTCGAAGGGTCAGCATCGACCCTCCTGTGTTTCTGTGGGAAGGAACCGATGCATGCAAGCTGCACAAAATCGAGCTTTATGAAAATCATTGGTTACCTATCCCCGAAGTGGATGTCTTTGGGCTGAAATGATAACTATCAATATGAATATAGAACGATCACAGCTTTCTCGTCTTAAACATCATTATTTTGTGAACAAAATAGTTTACGACACATACTCCCCGCGCACGTGTTTTTGTGTAATAAAAAAAGGCTTGCTTCAGTACAAAAATGAAAATTTATACACGCTTTTATTTCTGTTTTGTCGTAAAATTGTATGGTCATCAAATGTAAGTACGCAACAATAATGTATGCAATATTTAAGAAATCCAATCAGTATTTAACACACAGTAACATGCAAGTAAAGTTAAATGAAAACTTGTAAAATGAGAATTTGAAAAATGAACTCAATATCCATAGATTTAAGATTTATTTTAACAATTTTCCTTAACTAATGTGCACATGACGAAGTTCACGCACGTGCGAGACTGGCCTCTGCTCGAGACTGCACTCTTCGTGCTTATGTCCTACGCAGCCTTCCTCATCGCTGAAGTATGCGAGCTGACAGGTACGAAACATTGTATTAAAAGAAACTATAGGAAAACGTAAACCCTGAATACATTGAAGAAGAAATTTTAATAAGTACGTTTGTGAAGTCCACCAATGAGCGATAAAAAATCTGCTGTTCCATATTGGGTCGAGGAGCTATTGATTCCTTATTAAAAGTTGTTCATTTTGATGGTCTGAAGCGTCCGCTAAAGTATGTAAGTAAATTTTTGGTTACACCCTTTAATAGGAAAACGTTTTAGCGACTGCTCTTAAACGGTTAAAAACGATCAGACAATTAAACGGAGGCTGTCTTATTAGAAAGCAATTACCTATCTATAACGTCACATCTCTTCCCCAGTGCCTACCCCGGCAGTGACCAGGGCGCGCCATCTATTACGATCCTTACATGCCTCATACCTCTTTTGCCTCATGCACATCCACACATCTCTTCATACATGCCCGTTGGTTTCGAGTACTCCGCACCTCACCCTTTGTAGGACGCAACCGATTTGATCAGAATACATCCTACGAGGGCGCCCTCTGCCGACACTTCCACTCACTTTAGCTCCATATATCTCTTTTGTACTTCTGCTGACACTCGGCAACAATATATAATTTTACAAAACTAGTATTTTTTCATCGATCAATGTACTTTGATTGAAGATTTTAACTCTATATTTACAATTTCAGGCGTGGTCGCGGTACTATTCTGCGGTATATGCCAGGCGCACTACACATACAATAACCTGTCGTCGGACTCCCGCAACAGGACCAAGCAGTTGTTCGAGCTGCTCAACTTCCTAGCCGAGAACTTCATATTCACTTACATCGGCGTCTCTATGTTCACCTTCCCGAAGCACCACTTCGACCCATGGTTCATATTCGCGGGATTTGTATCCTTTTTGAAAAGTTAATTGCTTTGTAGAAACAGTCATGACATCTATTATAACTGCCGGTCATTCCAGGTCCGCGTTTAAGTGATATGATTGGGTCCCTCTTTTTAAATATTGTATTGTGACAGTAGGGGAGGGCGGCTAAGGATTGGCTTTGTTTAGAATCTCAAAAGAACAAGGAATTCATTATACACATAAACCTTCAGGAAAAAATTCTCTAAATGACAGTGAAAACCGTATCAAAATCTGTTGGCGGTTTAGGAGGAGTTAGCGGATACACAGGAAAGAGACTTTATTTTATTCTATGCAGAGAAGAAATTTTTATAAAGTAAGATTAAAATTGCTTGTCTACTATAAACCTCAAAAGCAACCGTCTGCCGGAGGTTGGCTATCATTTGTATGTATAAACGAGGTTAATAGCTTCATACATTGATAGGTAATAATAATAATCCTTAGCGACCGTAACAGGTAACGTCAGTAATCGGACGGGCCGTCAACATCTACCCGCTGTCTTTCCTGCTAAACCTTGGAAGGAAACCACCAATACCTATGAACTTCCAGCACATGCTTTTCTTTTCTGGTAAGTTTTAGATTCAGATTTTTCAGGTACACCACACTATCAATCCCGAGGAGAGCTGGTTTCGCCTGCGCTTCTAGTATGAATTCTCTACACTCGTGCGATGCATAGAAAATAAAAGCACATTTTCCGCGCGCTTTTCAGGAAGCGAACGTCGCGCAAGTAGTACAGATAAAACACTAGTCGCACGCAAGTAGACAAATCATACTAGTCCTCTATTGTAGCTGGATGCTATTGGCACGGGACTATGGGTGTGGCATAATCGGGAGGAATTTTTACTGCAGAATAGGTATGAGTACTACGTACAGTAAGGGTTGAGCCTCATCTGGCAGCACGGAACAGCACTAATTTTTTCACGCTCTATCCTTTTCTGTCGCTCAGGAACGTCACGTGCTAGAGCGAGAAAGATAGCGGGAATGCGACAGCATGCGGCAGTGCTGCGACCTTTCTGTCCCTTACAGCCTGCCTGTATATTTTTGCGATTTCTATTTTGGTCCCACAGAGAAAGTTGTTCAGTTTGATGGTCTGGTCACTCTCTTAAAAAACCGTCAGCATATTAAGTTGGACCCTTTTATTGTATCATAACCTATGTTATGTTCGTGTGGCAGGTCTCCGTGGAGCGATGTCATTCGCCCTAGCCATCCGGAACACAGTGTCAGAAGCGAGACAAGCAATGCTGACGACCACCTCCCTGATTGTGATAGCAACGGTCGTGCTGCAAGGAGGCGCTGCCACTCACGCGCTGGCGTATTTACGTATACCTACTGGGTACGTTCATTTTTATTATAAAATAGTAAAAAGTACATTCGACTTAAAAAAGATTTATATACATACATTTTTTATGCTTTCTACTGTCGTTAACGCTAATCGAAAGTACTTTGTCTAGGGGCTTAGTAATCCTTTCGTTTTAAAATCTCTGACATAGAAAATATTATTATTGAGACAATTTTCTCAAAATGGTTTTCGATTCAGCCCTCAAAAAAATACTTGACATACCTAATTGTTTTATCAAGATATTAGGTATTCAAAAATGAAAAAACTATTCTGATTATTTTCAGTGAAGGACAAAATGATGAGAATGAAGCTTTACCGTATCGCGACGTGAGAAGTGTAAGTATTTTTTTAAACGCGTAAAGAAAACGTCAGACTTACAAAAGTTTAATTTGTAAAAAATTAGGCTGGTTTTATTAAAACTGCTTGTAGAATTTGCACCTGGGATAACTTTTTTAGAATATTTTGCACCTAAAGTAGCTATCATCATAAAACAATCAAATTCAAAGTAGTTTTCAATGATTAGTTATCAAAAAAGAATTTAAAGCTTATAATTTCGTTTCCTTGTCAAACATACTAACATATTAAAACATTTTGTATTAATTTGAGATCTAAAATATTTATAACAAAACCTTTTTTTCTCATCATTTATAGAAATGTAGTAAATATTTTTTTTTATTATTATGCTAATGCTTGGTAAAATTTTGTTCCATTCACTTGTGTGCTTTCGGGTTTGCTTAAAGATTTATTTGTTTACCTACCTACATTACCAAATCTTTTCCATACCGTAAAAATAGTTGAGGAATTTTCAAGTCATATTCATGTTTTGGAATTAATTTTGACCTGTATTATGCAAAAAATATAATTGGTATTTTGTATAAAATTTTTGCTTTTGTATGTCAGCATAGTTCGGTTAGTTTTCTCTTCACTACTTTGTCCACGCCACGATTGAACGAATGAATGTAAAAATGATTCAATAGTTTTGAATGCCTGCCAATATGGTGAAAGAGTATTTTATTGATTTATGTATCCAAGGTGTAAACTTAAATGGGTTAGTTACATAATCAAAAGGGTGCTTCAGAACATCAAACTGAACCACTTTTACAATGGGGCCCGATATGAAATCGCGAAAAAAAAATCTGCTATTTCATTCATTTTGGCCGAGTAGCTATTTACATTTTCTATGGAACAGTTGATTTGTTTTTCGCGAGGTCCTACACTAAAAGTTGTTCAGATTGACGGTCTGAAGCACTCACCACACCCTGTATAAGCAGGCCTGCCTCACTCCACAGCTCAGGTACGTTTGACGACCGATCCCCACCGAGGGGTGAGTGGTCGCTCATTGACATAAGGCGCATTTTAGTTTTCATTCCTGAAGCGAAAAGTTCGTAAATTGAAAAAACGGGTTGCGTGAACTATCTGTTACGGTAGTAACTATTAAATAATCTGTGGTGTAAGGACAGTACCGTGAGCAATGGCGCGATAAAAGGGAGACCTATGCAGCAGTGGGTTGGTTTAATAGATTGATGTATTATTATATTAATTTAAAGTTGTTATATAACAGTAAATACTAGTTTTTAAATTGATGACTTCTACGCATTCATTCATTCATTCGGTTATCATTCAAACGTGACGTCACAAGCATAGATCACGTGGCGTCACATGCACAAAGTAAACGCAATAGCCGTGGGGTACGGGCCATGCTGAGCATTACGCATGTGATTAAAGTTACGAATTGTTACGGCAGCTCTACCAGGCGACGGACACGGGCGGTGCGGTACGTATACGCGTACTTAGAATGCACATCATTATATGTGGAGCTTGTGTATTAGATTCATGTTTTATACATATTTATCTTATGGTGCTTGCGCTCAAATGCTATCGAACTAATCTGACTCAAATTTTTATTTATACTTACATACCTAACTTCGTCTCCAGATACACACTTGATTTAAAATAAAATGATGAATTTATACGGTTTAATCTGAGCCAGACCTGTTGATTCATTACTTACATATTTCTCGAAGCGAGGCGCATAAGGTCAGATCTAAGAAATCGTGATTTTTTCATATTTAAAGTTGACGAAACCATTACATTACACAAACCAATCATCATCATCATCATCTATCTGTAAATAATCAACTGTAAGCTTTGCGTGCCCATACCGTAAAAGATAACCGTTTTTTTTTATTTATTAATAAATATGACAGAAATGATCCGAATTATTAATATAAGGGCCTGTTTCAAAACTTTTGGATAAGTTCTTGTTAGCTTATCTGACAGCTTGGTCTTGTTAGGTTGTTTGATATATTTTGTATAAAAATATGTCAAATAAGCTATCAACAACTTATTCAGAAGTGGTGAAACAGACCTTAAGTCTTATTTAGTTTTTCTGTTACATTTTTGGTTGACCAAAACAAAATAAAGATGGTAGGTTTAAGATCCGACCTTATGGGTCTGGCGTCGAGAATTAATGCGGGAACGATTCACACATTTAGGTTTCATTCTTAAAATCGGATAAATTTCGGCATACATTATGTTTTAGTAAAATGTGAATTTAACTGAAGATGTATGACGAACCTTATACGATTTTATGTGTCCTTAATGGTTTAGTGGCAGTAATTATAACATTTGTTATATAAATGTAATAATTATTGAACAAGTTCCATGCTCCGAAAAATATCAGTGCTGCAAAGGCTCTTTTGTGCTGGCCTTGCGTTTTATATTGGCATATGTAATTTTCTATGCACATTACTAAAATACTGAACAATATTTTGTTGTTTAGCCAGCTGACATAGGTTTCGGGCTCAGAACTATGGATTCCTCGCAACCGGCCAGTTGCGACAGAGCGGCAGTAAGAGTTAACTATTTTTGCACGAATGTACAACGATTACATTGCATGTGCATAAAAGCTTTTACATGTTACTAACTCGCACCACAATATCTTACATCTCCTAATATTATTAACCTGTTTCAGGTGGCATGTCATTACAGATTATTTTAACCCAACAATTAATTATTAAATTTTTTCAAAAGAAATTCTACTTTTGTAATATATTGCGAAACAATTTTTATAGATATGTATTATAATGTTAAAAAATATATATAATTTTTCAGCAACTAGAACATTGCATCTTGTCGTTCGCTGCACACTAGAATTATAATTGAATAATCTGGATTGGATGCTCCTATCTTGCAGATGTGATACTGAATAGTTGAAAAAGTTTATATATAAGCTTCAAATCTGCAACACGCTTCATCAAATGTTGATAAAGTAACTGAACTAAATACTGTAACTGTTATATTATTTTGACTCGCTTTAAAACATCTGTTCAGTACTTCAGTATCACTCTGCCACCTAACTTTTCTATTAATATTGCATGTAATTTAATTTTGACTTTTTGCATTGTTTGGTTTCCAATTCAATGTCTAGACTGGCCGCATGGTAGTTAAGTGGGGCAAAGGAGACAATCACGTGATAATGCCTTGGCAACTTGACTATTTGGAAGTATGTAACATTATTTTTCTTAATTTTAGATAAACCACTATTTTACTAGTTTGATTTATAAATGTGTGTGACTGTTTCATGTCCCAAAATTTTCAATATTTTTATATGAGAATGTAGTTATGGTATTATTCCACCACTTTTAAAATGTAAACTGTACTATATATTTTTATTTAATGCTTTAACAAAATAAATTCTTAAATTGACTTTTAAGCGTTCGTCACACTCAGGCTGAAGGGAAAGCAAATCGGTACGTAGTAAGCAAAATGTTTCCCGCGCAATATTTTTGTCTAAAAATCGATCAAGATATCTTGGTCTCCGCCGCGGCACGCTCCCCTTCCAGCCCTGTTTGGCGATCGTTCTATTCTGTATCAACAACTTCACTAACATTTATTGTGATGTAGGAGACCCCGCGAGGGAGCGGCGATGGCACTCCCGGTGACAAGGCGCGCCTCGCCCGCCTGTGGGGCGCCGTGGACTCGAGGCTGTTGAAGCCTCTCCTGACACACGCACGACCGCCTCTCACGGAAACACTGCCAGGCTTCATGAGACCCGTCGCTCGACTGTTGACCACTACGCATCAGTATACGCAAGGAGTTAGTGCTTAAATTGTTTATCCTAGTCTAAGATCAGCTGCTATCTCATCTGTAAGGTTTTAAAAGTGAGTTGGTAGGATTATTGCTCCCAAAAGTCTGGTAGGTAGTTAAGATATTAGAAATGATTATAATTCTGAATGTCCATTTCACTAACATTGCCCAAATTCTGTCTAAGTGACAACTGATGAGCCCATTGCCACTTTTAGTGGGCAGTGGAAAGTGCGTCAGAATCTAGAAGAAATCCTAGATGTTACAATGACAAATGTTAAACTCACGTACTAATGTTAAATTCACACATAAACTCACGCGCGATCATCATCCCTTTCGGGTTTGTAAAAAACTGTACTACACCTACCATCTTTTTATACGTGTAGTTGTGGCAAGGCTCACCTTTAGCATATTAAAGGTGGCTAGCCATTTTATAAGAAACCACTGACTAACGTGTGTAAAAATTGTATAAGTATATTCTTTATAAAATTTGTATTATGTATGATTTCAGGACAGCACCCTACGCAGAGCTGATTCAGATTCAGATCTCTGCATCGACGAACGCCAGTCCGCGCCTACGAGTATTGATCCCCAGGTGATTATTCTTACATCTTTTTTCGATTTATGCAAAGTTTACCATCTCATTACGACTTCGTTATGTAAAATGCATGCACTTAAAATACTTCATACGTGACTGTTTTTGTAAATAAGCAATTGCTATAGTCGAAATAATCATGAAAAATTCAATAATCTCAATAAAATCCACTTCACATCGCTGTTGAAGCAATATCTGGCTATTTACAATGCATTTTATTTCTACTACATAATGTTATTATATTACATAACTATGTATTGTTTTTATAATAATATAATACTTTTATTTATATTTCATATATTTTTCTTTTCTTTTGGTTGCAGCTATCAATTAATTCTCGGAATGGATATGGTCATGTCTAAGCTTTATAGCGTTTTTGACCTTCGGCTGTGATATCAAATGGACTACATGTATTATAGGAAATTATAAATTAATAGGAAAATTTTATTTTTGAATTGCACGCAGCAATTATGGCCTGGATTAGTGGACACAAGGATCTCAGTAGAAGGTATCACTGGAAGTAACATCTAGATTCTGAATATTCCTTATAATTAATAAGGCATGAAATTAGAATAAGCTCAGAGTGCCACAAATTCGGATAGACGAGATGATCATTATGTAAAAGACAATGACTTTTGTAAGTCATCTAGATAGACCTGATGTAAATACAAAATTAAACACAGTTTTAATGATTTACTTGTTGATAATTCCATATGTTTTGATAATTATGCTGCAATTTACTTTGCTCATTGTGATACAATGTTTATACAAGCCTATAAGCTATAATAAAAATCAGGAGTCGTGTACCGAGCACTCTGATAATTGTTACGTAATTTTATCGTCTGTATTGTGTGTTTTTGTCACTTATATTTTTTGTAAGTTCTTTCCGCCACTTAGTACTGAATTATCACTATCACTTGATAAGTAATATCGAAAATAGAGACAAATAGTGCGACATAGTAAAATAGAGCTCATCAATGCAAATGACACTTGCTAAGTGACTCACTAAAGACCCATACCCAACATCGACTCTCATAGTCATGGGGCGGCGCAAACTTGTCAAAGCGTAGCGCAAACCATTATCGACATTGCTTCCGTTGAAATAAAATCGAAAATCTATTAAAACATCTACTAGTCCCCAAGAGCATCGAAGCAGCTTGAGGCGAAAATTGTGTTATAGCCCAGTCATTTTACGGTTTGAGCCGGGAGTAACTAAGAATTGATAATTTTTTCGATGTATCATAATAAACAAAATTAAAATTTAAACAAAAATCAGGTCAACAACAACCCCAAATTTTAATTTAGTATTTGTCTTGTTCTATAAAAACTGACGTTACAATTTTTGTACACATTTTTAAGGCTTTGTTATTATACAACTTTCAAACACGAAGTAAATATTTTCAGATAGTCTTTTTGTAACTAAATTACTACCCACCCCTCCTAACAAAACTCCATAAAATGACTGGGCTATTAATTTATTTTCGATGTTATTTCAACGCAAGCGAAATCGATAGTGGTTTATAATGCTATACGCTGCGCTTCGCCAGGTTTGCGCCGACTCAGTCTTCCCAAATCCTTGGACGTGCAAGAAGTCGGTCTGATATGTACTTATTACAATGGTGTTCAGCCACGGTTTATACAGAAGAGAGACGTGTGGCGGTGGCAGATAATCTAAGTACCATAATATAAACCTTATAGTACGTAGCATAGCGTCGTTTTTGTCGTAAAGTAGAATCGCGCCCGCGCCTCCAGGTGACGTCGCCTGGAGGCGCTGGCGTGATTCTCCAAACGACGCTATGCTACGTCTATAAGGTTTATAAAGTGTGTTACTTTGCCTGTCTGCCACCGCCACACGTCTCTTCTTTATAAACCGCGCCTAAGGGTGACAGTCGAATGTCATCATAAATCAATAGGCCATGTAACTATTACATAACCTGTGGTAGAACCATGAGTTTTTGCTGTACGTTACGTCATCAATTTTGTATTGAATTTCGTACAGCGCCCCAGTGATTACGTCGAGACCTAATTTCTACCATTGGCGACGTAACTGCAGTAATAAAGTACTGTGAAAACTCATGGTAGGCCTAGTACGTGCGACGCCATTTACATTCAATAAACCGATCACAGTAAAGTTTTTTGAAAACAATAATTCTTTGCATCTATAGATTTGGGGAAATGCTTAACTTAAGTAGAGTTAACTAGTAAACTGCACTGTCTATCCTTTTTATTGTACATAATTTCATGAACAATTTGTTTGATAAGTTTTAGTTATTGTCCATAAAATGGAAAATAATGTAAATTCAAATAATATTGATATTTGAATTAGTATTTGAAATTTAGTTTTATTGTTTTGTTTTTATTCATTAATTTATTCTGTAAAGAAAATGGATTTAACCGTCTCGAAACGTTTTGAGGTTTCTAAAACCAAATTGTAAAGAGTATTTCTTATTGTAAAGTCGAAATTATATTATTGTAAAATGAAAATTTTAGACAAATTGCATACTCATATGTATGATTTTTATAAGTATATTTGAATTTTACTGTTAAAAGTTAGAACAGTAAACTTAACTGGTTAATGGTTTAGCAGAGTAAAGTTATATATATTTATATTCATACTTACACATTTCATCTGTGATTGTCTATGTACTTCATTTTTCTAAATTTTAATCTTGATCAACAGGGTTGACTTATGCTCCTCTGCAGTTTTGTTTTTCAGCTTACTATTTTGAAGACATTTAATGTGGAATAAAATTTGATTGAAATACTATCTTTGACTTAAACATTTAGCCTGAGAATATTAATTTGTTTTATTGGAGTCAGAGTCAATCACTCAGTCAAGCCGAGCCAATAAATTGCTGCAAGCCCAATCCCTAATCGTACCGGCTTGACAGCGACTTCGATAGAACAAATCAATATTCTTATAGATGCGAAAGTAAAAGTCAGCGGCTGCAATATTATTTTTAGTTTTGAAGTAGGTATAATTTTTTCGTTTTTGCGTACTAGTTCAAATGTGCTTTGCACAAACACAATCCTTGAGATAACGGTACTCATAAAACTCACTCATTGGCATAAATGCAGTGCAATAGACACAAGCAAAACGCCATTAACACACATAAACTCACGCCTTTCTCCCAAAGGGCTAGCCAGAGACTATGGATATGTAGTACAAGAACTCTTTCTTATACCGAGCCGTACCGTCTATTCTTATGGATCTGCATTTTGGGTGGTTCTGACACCTCTCTTGCTTCCTTTAGGTCCATACATGTTGTCATACATTCCCTTCGATTTCCGCTACTTTTAACCTGACATTTTTGAATGATCTGGTTTAGGTACATCCTCCTACCTCTACCAATAATTTATAAATAAAAAAAAGAATATATTTAAAATGATTGTATTTTGTATTTCCCTTTATTAAGTCACATCAGCTTGTTTTTTGAGTGACTGTTTTATTTTATCTGTTACTTGAAACTTACAGCCATGACCAGGTATAATCCAATCAGCTAATTGTGATATTTTCAATCTATTTTTCTGTTGTTGAACTGAATCTTCACTGCCTGCTTCCAGCCAGATATTTGGATCTTCAATATCTTCTTGTTTTTCAAATAAATCTCCTGGAATTACCGATACATGCCTGTTTAGCTCTCAAACATTCTGGATATCGGTCACGATAAGTTTTTAGTATGGAAGTCCCGACTCTTATAACGTAGTGAGTTACATTCTCTTTGGTTCTAGCAATCCCATGGGAATACTGCTTGTATGATGGGATGGGTGAAATAGAGCTGGGTGACGATTTGTGACACCCACCTTAGATCAAAGTAAAATTAAGGGATCGAACATTTCAAACCAGAATAATAAGTCTAAACAAATGACAGGTATACTTCTAATATGTGCCTATACTCCATTCAAAATAGCAACGAAATTTTAAGGCTATTTTGCATTACAGAAACGGAGATTTGAAACACTTCCTTTCACTTATTCGTAGAACAGCTTTAGTAACATCCAAGATATGTCGGAAAGTATATGTATCCAATAAATTAATTACATTTGGTAATCAGAATTGGCCAGAAAGCTAAATAGGAATCGGAAAATCTTGTCATCCTTATTTGGAATGAAGTATAGATGACAGACATGTGTGCTAGTTTGCATGGACCAAATGTACTACTTGTGTGTTTCAACTAAACGCGCTTTGGGCATATTCATAGGGGGCATTTAGAGTAGTTTTCTGACTAGAACATGGTGGCTTGTTGACTGTATATTAAGTTTAACACATTTGTGACCTGTTCCCATGAGATTCTAACTCGGTGCCCACTCTCAATAATTCGTATGAGATGCGCCCATATACAAGGTCCTTCTTAATATGCTGACACTTTTTCAAGGAGATGATCACACCATAAAACTGAACAACTTTCTCTATGGGACCAACATAAAATCGCGAAAAAAATCAACTGTTCCATAAAAAACTGCAAACCTATTTGAGCCAAATGTATGGGACAGCTGATTTCTTTTCCGCGATTTCGATGTTGGTCCCTCAGATCAGACCGTCAAACTGAACAACTTTCACTATGGCACAAACATCGTAATCTCGAAAAAAAATCTGCTGTTCCATACAAAACTGCAAACTTACTGGAGCCAAATGTAAGGAACAGCAGATTTTTTTCCCAATTACAATGTTGGTGCCATAGTGAACGTTTTTCAGTTTGACGGTCTGATCATCTCCTTGAAAAAGATTTTTCATTTCCATGTTGGTGTCATAGAGAAAGTTGTTTAGTTTGACGGTCTGACCATCCCCTTAAAAAAGTTTCAACATATTTAGGACCCTATAATGCAGTCTGGGCACTAATGTAAACTCGTTTAATGTCATGCCTGTTCATGAATGCCTGTTCAGGCCTGTTCATGAATTGATTGAAGCATATTGCAGATAGACCTTGCTGTATACAATTTTTCTCATTTTACCTGTAATAGCTACATGGTCACCTTCTTTATTTGTCACAAGTACGGACACATCAGAAAGTGTATGTCCAGGAGTTGGGGTCACCCTCACACTCTCATTGATTATGAAATCTTCACCTGAAAGTAAAATTTATAATTACAGGGTGTAAAAAAACCCTGTTTGGAGCCTTTAGGGTGCTTCAGACCATCAAACTGAACGACCTTCACTATTGAGCCAACTTCGAAATCGCGAAAAAAAAACAGGTGTCACATACATTTGAGTTGAGTTGGTACTGTAGTTTAAGTAACTTAGAGAAAAAATAAATAAAATCTGCTGTCTCATTCATTTTAGTCGAGTCTGTACTCTGTACTGCAGTTTTTTATGGGACTTTTATTTTTTCTCAACATTGACTCCATAGTGAAAGTTGCTCAGATTGATGGTCTGAAACACCCCCTTAAGTATTACTAGGGTATTTTGTTGCACCCTGTGTATGTCTAGTCATCATAATACAGGTCCAGGTCAGATTCTGGTACTTTAAATGTGACTACATAATTTGTGTGACATTGTCCAAGATATTTATACAAGGTGTTACAAAAATACAAATAAACATATAAGTTTTAGTTTAGTTTTAGTTTTAGTTTAGACCATCAAACTGAACAACTTTCACTATGGGACCAATATCGAAATCGCGAAAAAAAAATCCAATGTAAACTAAAAATCTACTCGAGCTAAATGTATGGGACAGCAGATTTTTTTTCGCGATTTCGATGTTGGTCCCATAGTGAAAGTTGTTCAGTTTGATGGTCTAAATATTTATTTTTCCTTTTGTAACACCTTGTATAATACTGACTGCTCTCAAAATATGTATTTACAAATTAGTACCTTTTTCAAAAGGATGCAGATAATATTTATCTCTGAAAGAGACGCTGAAGCCAACAATATGTTTGGCTTTCAGGAATAAATTGTTGTTTCCTAAATGATCAGAATGTCCATGAGTTGAGACAACAAAATCAATGTCGTCTGGTGTAAGATTGTGCTTCTGTAGGGCTGAAACAAGCACAATAAAATTTAGAATAACAGATGCTCATGGCTATATTTCCCAAGGGTGTAGTCAGAGATATTCTGTAACCTCCGAACATCCATGTTTCACTAGTACCGTAACTCTGACCAGTGTGACGGGGAGTGAGCCCGTCGCCACTTGTAATGGACAGTAGGTACAATACATGCCTCGAAATTGAAGCATGCAGGTTTCCTCACAATGTTTTCCTTCACCAAAAAGCCAATGGTGTTACAAATCGTACATAAATTCCAAAAAACTCATTGGTACGAGTCGCCTGGACATGGATCGAACCATTGCCTCCTGCACGGCCGGCAAGGTAACTCGCTACTTTTAAATATTAGAAAAATGTTGAAATTTGACGAATATTGTATTTTTAGTTTTGTCTGATTCTTTTAGTCATTTTTACGGACCGTGAAGTATTTTTTCGGCATCCCACGCAGTCATAGTATCAACTATGATATTGTTAAGGCCTTTTATTAAAGTACAACTGCAATTTGCAGACATTTCATTATCTCCATTCATAAGAGAATAGCCATCGTAAAGAACAATCACATCACTCATCGTTATTATTTCTTTCTTTCAATATTGACCTGGCTACACATTAATAATGAACAATTAAAATTCTAGGATAATAATCTTGACTTTGTTTTTATTTTTATTTATAATTTTTTTAGGTTACCGAAAACTGTCAGTGTCATTGGGAGTTTTTTTTTAAATATTTATCCTTTCGGAAAGGCAATGGGAACTAGCCTTTACAACCGTTGTCTTCATTTATGTTATTCATTGAACCTAACCTACCTACCTCTTGAAATGCATGGGTTGTTCAAACATTCCAATGTTCAAATGAGTTTTACGTGAGGATCAATCCGAATCAAACGGGAGTGCCTTTCTTTATTTCTCACTTTTACTTTACAACGTGTTAATAAATAAGCGCAAAACCTCAGACACTCCAACTGATTTACAACAAAATAATTAGATTGAAACAATAATTTCATTATTATGATAGTTAAATTTAAAATTATTGGCATTTTAAGTTTTGAGGCAAAAATGATTTGTTGTCATTTCAGCAATGAATGAAAGCGCTAGCTTGCTCTTTGATTTAATTTAAGAATCTTGTTTTGGTAGTAAGTAGGGTGAGTGTGCCTGTACGGTGGGTTTAGATCGAGTTCCGTAAATTTGAAATTTAACGAACAAATTATTTAATATTTTGAAAAAAAAATCCTATGGTGAAAACATGATAATTCGATTCTGCTCTCGATTCTAAACAAACTACTTTCTAGTTTTGCGTTAATTCATTATCACGTTGTATAAGGTCTAACAAAATTAGCTGAAACTATTTTAAGGGGAGTATCAGACCATCAAACTGAACAACTTTCTCTATGGGACCAATATCGAAATCGCGAAAAAAAAATTGAAGTCCCATACAAAACTGCCAACCAAACGACCCGAATGTATGGGACAAATGATTATTTTTTTTCCAGTTTGATGGTCTGATACTCCCCGTAAAATAGTTTCAGCTAATTTTGTTAGACCTTATATTGTTCTCCATTAATAGCACATTATTAAACGAATTCCACCACATTAACACAATAACAGCCACGAAAAACGAATTTAGAAAATTAAGAAACAAAGCCCGTACTTTGCTTATCGGTTCCCGCGCAAAAACTCTCTCATTGGCATTTTGTTGTTTTGTGTTGTTGTTTTTAAAGCAAGGGCAATTAGATCTAGCCCTTACAGCCGTTTTTATGTCAGCTATCACCTAAATCATTGAAATGCGAGAGCGGATCAGGGAGATTGTTTTTTTGGCCCTAGACTAGCACGTCTAACTTGATTTCTCTTCTTGCGCGTCACTCGGCTTTATTCCTTATAACTTGTCGCAGTAAGCGAGGCTTCCGCTGTCCGAAAAGCGCGGGATTTCGGACAATATTGCACAGCATTAGTTTGGCTTTTGCATAATGAGACAATTTGTTAGTCAACATTCCCTAAAGGGGCTAATTCTCTGCTGTCTGACGTGTAGGTTTCATTTGGGATAATGAATGGTGTATTAATAGCATAATTCAAATTTCCGAACGTTTTTGACAGGTGGATAATCGGGTTCCTTTTCTTTTCCTATTCCTATCTCCCTTCTCAGCTGTCTTTGCCGGTTATTTTTAGGTTAAATCTAAAATAAATTCAAGAAAGCAAGCAGGAGATACTTTGTTAGGTAGGTTATTTTAAAATTACAACGTGCGCGGCACTTTTCTTTATCATTAAAATTGCGCACTTGGATTCTTTTACGTCTCGTGTCCTCATTTTATTGCAAGTTCATTGTATCCTTTGTTTACTCAGGGTTATGAAACAGTAAGGTGGATATCTGACGCTTACAGAGCGCCAGGAAGTGAACCATGTCAGGCGACGTACAACCAAGGAAGCGTAAAGATAAGAAAAGGAAGAAAGGTATGTGTTACTTATATTACTGTATAAAAGATTAGGTTTCATATTTTGAACTATAATTTTGGTTGTTCCAGATGACCTAGGTGTGGAGGAGCCTCGTGGGACGGCTGCGGCGCTCGGTGAAGGCGATGTTTTTATGCATTCCCATCATGAACATGGAACGGGAGGACATTGGTGTGCGAAGATCATATTCTTTTCTCTCCTTGCTGTCCTTTTGACGCTAATTGGACTTATCATATTGGAGAACAGAGGTCTTTCGGAATGTAAGTACATCTTTATGTAACTTAATATGATCGAACTAGAATTAACTATTCTAAAGACAGAGGCTCATTTTAATGTGTAATAATGAAAAATGAACGGATAATCGGGCACTTACTTAAACCGTAATTTGGATAATTTAATATTAATGGGAAAAATTTACAAGAAGAGGTAAGCATGTGCAGTACTGAGTGAGTGCAAGCGAGACAAGAGTAGGCCATTGCCTATCATTTTTCGCCACACTTCCTACCATGCGGGGGTCAGGTTAAAATTGGTCTGTATGTAGTGCTAGATACTTTCTTATGCTGTGCCTAAACTTCACTTTATTTCTGACAATATGGACATGCCTTTCTGAATAAATTAAATATTTGATAAAAGTTTTAACTAGTGGTCTAATCATAAAGTTACTAATAGAGTGACTTACAGCTAAGAGAGTGAGATGTACCTGGAGGCACCACTGTACAATAGAAAGAGATATGTGATGTGAGACAATAGAACCGTTTTTGGGGAGCTTATCACATTCTTTTCAAATAATGTCAAGTTGGCGGTCATCTAACTAGGTTGTTGGTCAGGGAGATAGGTATACTTGACCCATAAAGTTATTATACCTTACAGGAGTATAGGACCTGATATGAGTTGTCACATGAAGCCGTTTTTGGAGGTTTTCAGGAGATTATCAACAGGGTAAAAATGGGGTTTCTCTGAATAATTGTGAATATAAAGTGAAATCATAGAGAATTTTGTGAAATATACTAACGCTATTTCATCAAATTATTCACGATTTCACGTTAGATAGATATAATAACTTTATGGGTCAAATAGACCTATCTGCCTGACCAACAACCTAGTTAGACGACCACCAACTTGACATTATTTGGAAAGAATGTGATTATAATGTTACGAACGAAGGTAACACTAGTAAATGGATGATATGAAAGTTCTATGTTTTTATAAATATTGGTACAAATTTTATCAATCCTGGGAGTTTGAAATGATTCCAAGATTTTTTAAGAAAAAAATAAAATTCTGAAGACATATCCATATTGTTTTTGTGGTAAATGAAGTTTAGGTAAGTAAGTGCCCAAATATCTGATTGTCAATGGTAATTTCGGTAGTCATTATAGTACTCTATGCTGGTATTAATGAAATAAAATGAATACAAATAGAAGCTTTTTTATTTTATTTTATTTTATTTTATTATGCTGGTATTAATGAAGTACACAATTAGTTTTCATTAAGATTTATAATGTTTCAGAACACCTTAACACTTTGGCTGCTAAGCTCAAATCAATGATACTTGTGCAGTGCTGAAATTGAAATGCTGAAATGCTATAAAACTGACTCACTACATGGGTTCTTGTGCACTGCGGCCCATTTGTTGTTGACCTACAATGTAGGTCGACAGCAGCCAAAGTGTTAAGAAACATACCTATTCATGTTAAAAGAAACAATTTGAAATTTCTTGCTCTTGATGATTCTTACTAAAATATTGGGATACAACAGAATCTTTTTTTTTATTCTCTATCATAGCTGTTCATAATTCTATTAGAATACCTCATTTATTTTCAGTCTCATATTTCCACAAACATAATTTTTCATATTGTAAATTAATTATTTTTTGCAGTGGAAGCAAATTCAGTGGAGTCTCGTTACTCTGGTGTGCTTGAAGGTTGGATTGAAGATGCACCAGATGATGATCATCATGATGAACACACACTGGAGTTGAAACATCATGTAAGTGATAAATGGGAAACAAATTAACTTCAAGACATCAAGGGTGGATCCAGCCACCTCTAAATTCTCACCTTCTAACAGGTGTCTCACAACCCTCCTACGCATCAGTCCCCTCCCTCAGAGTTTCTGGTCGCATCTTCTCTACTACTTAACGTCTTCCGACGCGGTGGTACTCAAAAATGACGTCAGTAACCTATCCATGTGATATTATTTTGTATAAAACAGTTTGAGTTTGAACCCCTTCCCTGGCTTCCAGAGGGGGCTCTGGATCCGTCCTGGCAAACTATCCGCTATAAAGATTTGAATGTACTGTGGTTCTGTTAAATATATCAAATATCAGTTATATTTTATGTTACTTCTTACTTAAAAGGCACATAAATTACATTTTTAGTTTAATTGATTCAAGATTAAATGTCAACAAATTTGAGTTAATTCAGCATTTAACCAGTGAACTGACAAATTCCCAAATTAGGACGAAGATGATGATCACGAAGAAATTGTTGACCATGATGATGAAGATAGTCATGGCGATGAAGAACTCGACAGTGGTCATGATGACGAAGAACATGATGATGAACACGATGACGAAGAACATTATGATGAAAACGAAGAAGACGAAAATGAACAAGATGACGATCAAGACCAAGATTTAGAAAAAGCTGATGATGAGGTGTGATTGTTGTGTGGAAGCTTTAGCATGAATTAAAAAGCGAAATTTATAAAAATCTTGCTAAACTGTTATCTAATCTATTCTTCAAACTACATCAACGCTTCTGAAAAATTATTTACCTTTTATTGACAACCACAAGAGACTAACACACTTTTTGGTTATTATTTTTGGTGAATCCAATGTCTTCTGGGTTTTCTGATGGTGCTCTAATATTACCCAGCACTTGTATAAACTAAATAAAAGAAGACATAAATATATTTAAAAATTGTTTAAGCAGACTTTAGTTCGTAAATTTTTGAAAATGTTTTTACATCTTGGTTTTACAACTAGATTAAACTAACTACGTAATTTTTTTAATGTTGCTTCTATTTGCCGTTTCCTATTTCTTGACTCTAAATTAAGTTATAAACAGGACGAAGAAGAAGACCAAAGCTATAATAAATACGATATCCCTGATGATGACGATGAAGAACAGTATGATGAAAACGAATACGAGAAGGACAACGAAGATGATGATAAAACCCAAGAAAGTTATGACGAAAACGAAGATCAAAGTGCCGAGAACGAAGTAGGCGATGATGACGTTAACAGAAATGATTTCGATAATGACGATGTGGAACAGTCACGTGAAAATGAGGTGCAGATGACTACAAAATAATACGTGTGATACTGATTTTTAATATTATCGTACTTTTGATATAGAAATGATTGGCACTAACAATTCTAAAGCTTTTTCTAAAATCTTAATAAAAGAATAGAAATGTACTAATTTTACAATGTTTGCATAATAGATTTGGAACGACGCAAAAGAACCATTAAATCTTACTTCCTAGTTCCAATTGAACTGTATTTAAATTACTCTTTTTATTTACAATTGTTATGTGTTTAAAATGTTTTGTAGATCGGAGATATTTTGCTTACTTAACATTTTATTTTGCACTCTTTTCTGTAAACTATTTCAATTAAAAACTTGTAAAAACAGTTCTCAATAGGCGCATATCCAGCTGTATCAACAAAAGACAACGTGTGAAAATGTAGTCCAGTTTTAACATGTTTTCTGTACTAGTCGGTCCTAAACAAGCATTAACGAATGTGTACAAGTTTTCTTATTCGTAGCGTTTCTAATCTAAAAAGTGTTGTCTTGGTCTGACATTTTATACAGGGTCCTTCTTAATATGCTGACACTTTTTAAGGGGATGATCAGACCGTCAAACTGAACAACTTTCTCTATGGCACCAACATGGAAATCGCGAAAATAAATCAGCTCTTCCATACAAAACTGCAAACCTACTTGAGCCAAATGTATGGGACAGCAGATTTTTTTTTTCGCGCATTTAATCATATTTAGTTGGACCCTAAAACGGAGGCCGTTACTGAGAGTTTGTTTTATTTCTTAAATAGATGAAAACCACAGAAACCTATATTAGATCTTTTAGGCACATGAATTTTACTATTTTGATAAGAATCATAAATAAAGAGCGCCGTAGTTCTATAACATCGCAGCTTACATCAAATGCGTTATTGCCATGTGTGTAGTGAACATAAATAAAAAGAACAAATAATATTCTTCAACTTTCAAAATTACAGGACGAAGAAGAACACGAAGATGAAGAAGAAGACGATACAGAGATCGAAGTTGAAAAAATCGAGAAGGAAGTGTCTGACGAAGATCCGATATCGTTAGAGTTGCCCGTACTACCTGAGGACGACGACGATGACGATGACAAACAAGACGGTAATCAATTTTATTTTAATACTAAAGTTACGGTTACTAAAGTACGGTCGGCGGTTAACCTTCAGGTATTGAGATTTCAAAATTGCAAATCATTATTTAACAAAGATTATATAATCACTGGCGTTCAACAAAGAGAGAACGAAAGCCGAAATAATAATTATTGCGAAATATTATATAGACCACCGATGCGATGGTCAGATGACATTGTAAGGGTTGCGGGTCGTACATGGATCAGATTGGCACAGGACCGTGAGGAGTGGCGCAATAAAAAGGAGGCCTATGCCCAGCAGTGGGTTGATATGGGCTGATTTGATTGATTGATTGTCACTCAAAAACATGCCACAGTCATTTCATAAAAAAAATACTAAGTCGATGTATAAATACTATAATTAAACCGCGACTTCGTCCGCTCAAATTATATACCAGATGTTAAGTCAGATCAGCAGAGCTATCAAAAAAAGTTTAATAAAATTCGGTTAAATAGTTTTCGCGTGTTGCTCGCACAAAATAACACATAAACAAACAGACGGACAAAATTTCTCAAAAAGGTTGATTTGGAGTCAGGGACACCTAAAAACCATATCGTCATACATATATTTTTTTGTAAATATCTTCAATGTACAGACACACTGCTGTTAGTTTTACAATAGTTAAGATTCATATGAAAAAGCTTCCATACTATAACTGGCTATTGACGTGAGACTGGGTTTGAAATGCCTCTGGCGTGTATTCGAAGAAACGGACCAAAAATAAAATAAAAACGGTCAGGTGCGAGTCGGGCTACTCGCGCACCGAGGGTTCCGTACCACACAACATATTAACTTACAAAAAAGTTATGATTTCTCCGGGACCTTAAGCGCGACAATGACACACTTGGCCGGTTTTTATTATTTGTTGTTATACTGTGGAGTTTGCTCTATTATCACATCAAGTTTGACGCCTGTTTGTATTTTTACGATAGAGCTAAAAGAAAAAACGTTGATGAAAACTAGTTTCTTATATGAGGACCCCCTTAATTTTTAACTTTTTGAAATTTTTTTGTTTGTTAGCAAATCCGCCTTAAAATAACGCACATTCTGTAAAAATGTCAACTGTACTATTAAAGTTCAAGAACACAGACGGACGGACGGAAGGACATCGTAGGCTTATGAATAAGGTCCCGTTTTCACCCTTTGGGTACGGAATCGAAAAATATGTTACTCTTACAGAAATAGCTCCTATAAAAGGTATTTTTAAGTGCAAAGACGAATAATTTTTGTTGTTTACAATAAGCCTTTTTTACGTCTAGATAAAGAAGAGAACGAAGACGAAAGTGCGGAAGACGATGTTGAGGACGAGGAATTCTTGGAGGCGGATGACGAGCTGCCCGTAGTGGAACGTGTTACTGCACCTGCGGGAAAGCCCTTCGTTGAGGTAATACATTTTGTTCTTATGCCATTCCGATAAGACTATCTTAAGGCGCGGTTTATACAGAAGAGACGTGTGGTCGTGTGGCGGTGGCGGATAGTCAAAGTAACACAAATATAAACCTTATACTACCTAGCATAGCGTCGTTTGGAGAATTACGCCCGCGCCTTCTTTCGCGCGCGCGATTCTCCTTTACGACAAAAACGACGCTATGCTACGTACTATAAGGTTTATATTGTGTTACTTAGACCATCCGCCACCGCCACACGTCTATATATAGAGATTTTACGGTTCGTTTTCATTTGTGTGATCCAACTAGCTTTTGCCCGCGACTTCAACCGCGTGGATTTGGGATTTTCGAAAAATCATTTCTTAGTGGTTTAGGCTGTGCGTTGTCTGTCAGTCAGTCAGGGAACTGTTTTATAAGTATACACTAGCCTGCAAAACTAAGTATCACACTTTTAAAATTGCAATAACTTTTTAAGTACACAAGATATACTTTCGAAATAAAAAGGACTCGAAAAAGAGTATGTATAGTTTACTATAGTTACAAAGAAAGCTGATAATATTTGCTATAAAACGGTTTTTATTTTAAATCTCTAATTTCTATAGTTTAGAAAAAAAGAATATTAAAAGTGTAGTACTTAGTATTGCAGGCCAGTGTAGATTAAATGATCATAATTTACAGGTGGAGGAGGAAGAGTCTTCAGAACAGCCCCCAGACACGTTAGAAGAGGAAGAAGAATACGAGAAGAAGCAGGAGGAGCTGAGACGGGAAGAAGAACAGGCTTCTCATAGTAAGTACTTTTAATATAATAACAGTTTTGTCCTGCGATGTGCTTTCAAGGGCTTATAAATTAAATTCCCTTTCCACCTGCTTTGATTTTAACACTATTAATGATTCTAGATACACGTAACTTTGATAAACATACTAACTTAAATAGTCACTAAAATACTTAACTAAGTTAAGTGCAATCTCGATTTAATTTATTCTAATTTAAAAAGAAGCTGTTCAAATAAATGTTTTCACACTGTATATCTTTTATTTCGCTCCTGTTGCTTTCTTTTGAATCTGTTCAATGTTGTATCGCGATAGCCTGTGTATTTTTTTTAAATAAGAGCCCTTTCACACTGGCGTTTTTGATTGGCGACCGACACGCTCACGACCACGCCGATCAAAACGCCAGTGTGCAAGGGCTCTTAATTGGGTAGATTCGTACTGTGTAGCACCATTGTCTAATTTAAGCATAATTTGTAATTTTCTTGTGAATCTTTTTTATTACTCAATTATCAATGATTATTTGATTATTACACACAACTTAAAAAAAAAACTGACCTGGAGTGCTATTTTTGAATTGAAAGTCACAAATTCTAATTCGTATACGGAATTGTCAAAAAATATATGGAGTTACATCGAATACAGATATCATACAGAGGAAAGAATTGATTTTTTAGTTTGCTTGTTTGTATTGAATAGGCTCCGAAACTACTGGAGCGATCTGAATACTTTCACCATTAGAATGCTACATTATCCGTGATGAACTTAAGCTATATTTTATATCAACCCGTGCGAAGCCGGGGCGGCTAGTTATTCATATACCAAATAATTAAGAAGTGCGAAGTGAGCCTTACAAAAATAGCACTCCCGCTAATAATTCGATATGTCAAGTTTTTTTTGGAGGGCTGAATCGAAAACCATTTCAAGATAAATTGTCAATTGTAATTGTCTCAATAATAATATTTTCTATGTCAGAGATTTTAAAATGAAACGATTACCGATATTTTTAATAAAGTAACGGTGTTTTTCGGTCCGTCCAGTGACGTCACTGGAAAACCTGTGAACTCATTGGTAAACTTAAAATATCGAACCTTTCAGAAAAAAATACATTCACTATGTCAGAATTTGACATTTGATGTTGCCGTTTTTGTTTCCAACATAGAGTTAGAAAGAGAAGGCAAAAAGTTTTTTTTAAAATGATGCAGTAGTTTTTCTCCGTGGTGTTCGTATTATTTTCTTTCCACCAATATTGAATTTAGAGATTACAGATCAATGTAAGTTAAATATTAAATTCACATTGAATTAAACTCGATAAATCGCAATAAAAATTAAATTGTTTTCTTAAAATTATGTCTTTTACCCGTAAAAAATATAAAACGATAACCAAAAAAACTTGACATTCGAATTATAATAAAACAACAGTCGCCTTTCGTTGAAAGCGTTATTCAAGAATTTAAAAATCTTCGTTGTAAGGTTGTAACTACTTCGTTTTGACAATGTTCTTAAAACCAAGCTTTAATTGTTATTGTAACGCGATTGCAAATCTAATACATGGGACTAAATTAAGTTGCAATACTAGCTTGAAAGACACAAATTTACAAACACTAGATATTAAATAAATGCTTGTTAGTGTTGGACTTCTACAGGGTATTGTCTTGCAGCAAAGTGAACTAGTTTTACTGCTATTTCAGTTTGGATCTCATAGTTAAAAGCGTTCCGTTTTAACAGACTTCAAAAAAAGTATTCTCAATTGTCTGAAAAGCGTTCTCAATTCGACTAAATTTTTTTGAGTCAAAATCAATACCCTTTCGGATAAGTTTCTACAATCTTCTATATCAATCCCTGTATGTCTGCTTATGACTCCAGAACCTCTGATCAGACTTTGATGCGATTTTCACAATATAGTCGCAAGTATTTTAGTGAAGGGTTACGTATGTAAATCATGGAGTGGCTAAAGCCTAGTTTAAATATAACAATAGGTTTGAACGTGCCGTTAGCGTGAAGGCGAGAGGATAAAGCGTGTGACCGCGTTGTTGCAGTGTGGCTGAAGCTGGTTGTGGGCGGTGCGCTCCTGGTGGCCACGCACGCGGTCGTGCGCCGCGCCACGGCCCCGCGCGGTGCGTATCTTTACTTTGCCATGCGATAAGCAACTTTATTCTAATACCTTATCAGTCACTCTGCTACATATTGCTATAAAGACCGAAATGTCTTGGCATTTCGAAAGCTTTAAATTCAAATAAATTGTTGTGTTTGAGAAATAATCATTGTGCTTATGTGCCACAGTTTTTGTCGCTATAATCACATTGCAAAGGGGCACCATTGAGCACACCACGCTTCTATCATTCAATCGCAAAATAATTTCATTGAAAATGTGTACTAGCTGAAGGCAGCAATTTTCTAAAAATATAAGCCAGTTAGTAATCGAAATTGTTATTGTTGTATACTGCGCTTATTTCGATTCATCCCATCGACATTGTTTTTTTCAGAATTTACTTACATATTGACTTATTCATTTCATATCAGATATTTTGTGTGAGAAGTTCATGTTACTCGTTTGAATAATTAATTTCCGTAACAGATGAGTCCGAACAAGAAGAGCGTGTTACTAGAGAGGAAACTCCTGTTATAAACCGTCGAATGACTCTCATTTCTGAGGAATCTCCGAAACCTGGTAGGATTATATTTTCGTTATGTTATTAATGTATTAATATATATGATTTTCTAAATTTGAAGATATTTACGTTTCTATTGAAAAAAATCATCATGCTTTACGATGATCTAATGAATCAACGCTATGTTAACATTTTACAATATCCTTATGCGATGTGTAAAAAAATTACATCAAGCAATACTTTAGCACATTAGTTTGTGATAAATCAATAAGTATACTCTTTCCACTTCAGTAGCACCAAAAAAGGTTTATCAAGAGAGTGCAAAGCCGATTGTTGAAGAAGTAGTGTCAAAAGTAACACCCACCCTTAAAGCTGCCCCATTACCCCAACAAGAAAGTGAAGAAGAAGAAGAACAAGAGGAACCGGAAGTACGTAATATTATTAATAAAATCTAATAGCAAAGCAAAACATATTTTACTTTAATTTATGTTTTATAGGAAATTGACGAAGAAATAGAAGAGATCAAAAAGGAAGATGAAGACAAAGAATTGTACAGCGAAGAAGAAGAAGCAGAAGAGGAGGAAGAAGAAGAGATAGTACAAGTTAAGAGAGAGCTACCTAAACAATCTCCACCAGTTGTCGAAACTAAAAAAGAAGTGCCAAAATTATCGGCACCTGTAAAGCCTCCAGAACCAGAACCCGACGACGAAGTACCAGATGACGTTGAAATAATAGACGAAGAACAACTCGAAGAAGAACTGGAAGAAGAGGACGAAGAAGAAGAAATTTCAGACGTAGACGACGTGGAATTACTCAGTCGTTTGGAAGCTAAATACGGTCGCCTGCCCGAGCCCGAGAGACCTGGACAAAAACCGAGTAAACGCAGCTACTTGCGTGTGACTACTATACTAGCTGCCTTAAATGTTAACCTTTTAACAATCCCAGCATGATCTAACGTGTGTGAGTGAAATTAATGTTTTATTAATTTACCATTACCCAATGCGCATCATATAAGAACTAGGGCCATTACCGCAGCAAAATTGACATTGTTTTAAATATAAATCTAACAGAATTACATTCAAATGTCGTTAACCCTGGTTTAAATTGTTTTGTGGTAATGGGGCAAGACTGTTTACTCATGTAATTAAGATATTTACCAATAAGCTTATTTTGATATTCGATAAGTATGTTTTCTTTGCTAGTTAAAACATTTTTCGATGTAATTTTATTGGCTGCATTGCAATTAATTCCTAAACTACTTTAGGTACATTTATGCCTAGTTTATTCAAAGATATCCTGATATTTATTCGTTTTATAAATTGTAACATTATAATGTTTACTGAAAAGGTATAAAGCCAAGCATATTACGATATTGGAATATCCCGTCTTCAAAAGTAATTTTGCCCTTCTTTCTGCCAGTTGCACGTACGTTCATTAAAGTTAATCCTCCCTCCTCTATTAAATCTCTTGCTGTCACTTTTTGTCTTGTTGACGTGGTAAAAGCCAGCAAGAGATTTAATGGAGGATTCACTTTGATGAACGTACGTGCAACTGACCGTTTATCTGGTCTTGAAAATTATTATTTTATTCTAAAATCTGCTAGAGAAACATTCACTTTAATACAAGGTTTAAAGTTAAATGCGTTACATACTTAAGAGGGTGCTTCAGACCATCAAACCAAACAACACTTACAATGGGACCAACATTAAAATCGCTGTTCTATACATTTGGGTTGAGTCACTATTGACGTTTTCTATGGAACAGCACATTTATTTTCGCGATTTCAATGTAATAAAAATTGTTTACTGCAACTGCCTCCGTGGTCCAATGGTTAAAAGCATTGAGTTCTTGACACGGAGGTCGTGGGTTCGATTCCCACGGGAGACATCTATTGATATGTCACTTTGTGCGTTTCCCCCCAGTTGGTTAGGACATTGATTCACCTGATTGTCTGAAAAGAAAGATGATTCCGTGCTTTGGATGGCACGTGAAGCCCGGTCGATCCCGGTTAGTCCCTGCTACTATCTCTAGTGGTAATAGTCGTTACATAAAAACCACGTCAGAGACCGAAAAAAACTCTGACACCAACACGACTAGTATGATTTCTCTGTACGCGCGCGACGCGCCTTCGCTGCATAGAAAATAACCTGTTTCCGCGCGTTTCGTATGGGGAAAAGCCGAGTCGCGCGTAAATAGAGAAATCATGCTAGACGTGCTGGGCTTGCTGCCCACACGATAAGAAGTTGTTTACTTTGACACACCCCCTAAAGTATGTAACGCATTTAAGTTTACACCCTGTATTTCTTTTCCGAAATCAGTTATTACAATCAGTTAAAGACAGGACGAACAGTTTTTCTTATTTTGGTACGATTTTGAAGCGTCGCTATAGTATCGACGTTATCAATTTGCAGAAGATGGAGGCAACAGTATAGACGACGTGTGGCCGGGCGAGCCCAGCGATGCCTTTTGGCGCCAAGAACTCGACTCGGCTGAACGTGAACTCCGACAGGTACCTAACTATATTAGCACAGAAGACTGACCAGTGGGCCTAGCATGCCATCCCCTACAAAACGAGAAAAATCGAGATGTGCCTCTGTCTTTGTTACTTGACACATGGCAAAATAAGCTCGCATAACGATTTTCTTGTTTTGTCGCTTTGTCCTACGTGGCATGCTAGCCCTGCAGGTGGCCTACCTTATCTACGCGACAAATTCATGTCATGCCTTAACACTGTCTGAATGCGCATTACCGAGCGAAATAAAAGGCGCGTCAGAGTCTTCTCGCGCGCATTATGCTAGGCCCTAGGTTAGGTTAGGTTTCAAATTCCCTATACTTCTAAATTGAAGTCCGAAAATTTTGGTGTATTCTATACAAGGTATTACAAAAGTAAAAATAAACATTTAAAACTTACAAAAAAATTAGCTGTCTCATACATTTAGCTCGAGTAGATTTTAATATGATGGAACAGGAACATCTGTTTTTTTCGCTATTTTGGTGTCTGTCCCATATTGAAAGTTGATCAGTTTGATTAAGTATGTAAGTTTTGTCTAAACCACCCCCTTAAATGTTTATTTGTATTTTTGTAACACCTTGTGTATTCTTGTTACTGGTTCTTCGTTTTCTAGAGTAGCCTGCTTAAGTGCATTGAGTTTAATTGGTTAGTATTGAAAATATCACCAGACTTACGTTTGTATGCAGCGTGCATTTACGCATCCGGAATAAACTTCTCTTAAGATTATTAGCAAATAATTTTACAGACAAATTAGTTTCGACGTAGATATATCGGATTTGTATAGGCCGATTTTGCGTTCATTTGATTTGTTAACATACAAATCCGAGATACGTCGAAACTAATTTGTATGTACAATTATTTGCTTATCTTAAAAAAGATGCTGCTAAGTCTAAAAGTCGGTTATGTATATACAAACTGTTTTCCGGTTCTGCGTTCACTTGTTATCTTATCATTATCACGTTACAAACGTCTGCATGGAATGTTTTGTCAGAAATCAGAATACACCCAACACCTTGCAAACAAAACAGACAAATCAAGAATATTCGAAACTAACGTAATATCGTTATTCAATTCCAGGATTGGCTCGACTAATTTTTGCATCTAACTTTATCTTATAGAATAATAATAAAATCATCCTTTGCTCGTTGTGCCATTTTCCCCCCACAGTAGGTCGGCGGCGCGACGGGCCGCGTCCCGCGCCCGCACCCTGCGCGGGGCGTCCCCGACGCGCTTCCGACCACTTATCTAACCATAGATTAAGAGTCATATTGCCGACCGATAGTGTCTTGGAAAATTTACACCATTAGTTTGCGGCACTGCAACCAAAGTTCTGAGAAACAAGTATTATTTTAGTCAAGTTAAAATAAGAATGTGCATGACCTTGAAAAAACGCTATCTAATTTTATTGAGTATTATCTGCAAAAATTAATTATTACTCCAATAACAGTTTTTACGATGCAGACTATACTCAACCAACTGAAATTAATTCACTTGTTTAATAAGTTAGCCATTTACCTTTCAACGTCATGCACAGCTCATTCTAAACTGAGAAGTAAACTGTATGGCAGTGGACAGGACCTTCGGCCTATGTGCTGCCAACTAGTGACCTCAACAAAAAGTCAATATCAAATGATAGAATCGGTCGGTATGAGTGCACGATAGTGTGTCAGAGTGTTGTGTGTGTAATTGTACTAACGTGACGAGGGGTCGTGGTCGGACGCGGTGCGGCGGGCGAGCGCGCCGGCGCTGGAGGGCAGTGCGCGCGCGCGCTGGATCACGGCGCGCGCGCTCGACCGCGACGCGAAGGCGCGCCGCGACAACGCGCTGCTCTCCCGCGCCATCACCGCCTACATACACCTGCTGAAGATGAACGAGCGCCTCTCGGATCGGAAGCTCCTCAAAATCACCAGCAGGACCCTCGATAGAATACAATTTAGAGGTGAGTTCAATCGGGTGCTAAATGTAATTAATTGAATCAGGCGTTACTTTCCATGACTAATAGGTATGACACGATTGTATCGAGACCTCCGCTTCTAAATTAGGTTTATTAAATCACTCTGCGTTTCTTAACGTGTTAAATCACTCAGGAGTCAATGATTCTAGTCTATCTCACTCTAGCATACATATCGTCGTATGCTTTTTTCTTTCGCACTGTCTACCCCGAGTGATTTCCACACGTTATGAAATGCAGCCTAAAATTATCAAAAATGGACACGTTATTAATTTGGTAAAAATACGTTTTGGCGTAAATAAGACTAAAATCGTGTAATTTTGTTACAGGTAATTACTTAAACGCAGAACCAGTCTACAGATTACTGATCCGAAGATTTCCTAATGACCCTGCCTATAGGAATAACCTTACCATATCATTCCTAATGGCTAACCGGTGAGTAGTTTTAAACAAAAATGTGAATAATTTATAATGTCAACAAATAAGAATCAAATGCATATATTTCAGGGCAGACTTAGCAGCAGAATCGCTAAAAGAGACACTCCGCCTGTGGCCCGACGATCGGGTTGCTCTAGCTCACTACGGATTCGTTTTAAAAACTCAACACAACAAACTTGAGGAAGCAGTCGAAGTACTCCAAAAAGCACTAGACGGCGACAAAGGCCCGGCTTGTGAACCACGTTTCTACTACCATCTAGGAGACGCCTTGCTTCTTTTAGGTCGATTTAAAGAAGCACACGAAGTGCACAAAAGAGGAACTAAACTTGGACACTTTTTGTCTCCAGCGCAAAGATCTCTTTACAACGTGGAGCGGCTAAAGAGTCAACCGTGGTGGGACGTGGAAAAAACGCCATACAGAAGACTAGCTCGCTCATTAGAGAGCTCTTGGCGCGATATATTGCAAGAAGGCGAAGAGGCGCGGGCGCTTTATGAAAAGGAGAAAGAGGGATTGAAAGAGCGTGGGGAGTGGTCTCAATTGGACTTGTTCGCGCGAGGCCGTGAGATACCGGAGAGGTGTAAACGTGCGCCCGTCACGTGTTCGATAGTGCGGGCGGAGGCGGCCGCGGTGGGCTGCCGCAGAGGGCAGATCAAGTTCAGCGCCATGCAGCCCGGCACGCACGTGCGCCCGCACGTGGGCCCCACCAACTGCCGGCTGAGGATGCATTTGGGTCTCAGCAACACCAAAGATACTTATATAAGAGTGGATCAGGAAATCAGGTATTTTTAAAATAAATTTGCATTTTTCGTGCTGGGTAGTTATAGCGTAAAGAGCACCGTCTAAAAGCGGACTATGTAAGTCTTCTTTTGAGCGTGAGTTTAGTTCAGACTGAACTCTGGGAAGGGTCGAAAATGTATGGATTTCGTTTTACATACGGGAGTTAGAACTCAAAAAACTTCTTTGAAGTCTCGCCCCAGGCATCTCACGATGCTTGAAAAGCACTTCTACAGAAACAAGATGGCGACGGCACATACACCGCTGTCCCGCTCGTACGCGCCTACATATGCATAGAAATATTAAGTATTAGCTGTATGTGCTTCTTGCTAGACACCTAAAGTCGCCCCTAAAGTGTGGGGTGATATAAGTTAAGTAGATGTTGTCTTTGTCACCTGATTGCTTCAATCTGGTCTCCAACAATTAATCATTGTTACAGACAGTGGAAGGAGGGCAAAGTGCTAATGTTCGACGACAGCTTCGAGCACGAGGTATGGCACAACGGGACGGGCCAGCGACTCGTTCTCATAGTGGACGTGTGGCACCCCGACCTCACACCCGCAGAGAGGCGACAACTACCCGCCATTTGATCACTACTATACATCATGCTTATAACGTCGTTCATTTCTACAGGCAGCTATACAGATCCCAAGATGCCGATGACCAAGACATTTGACACCGTTTTTCTCTTTTAGGCATATTTTAATAAATTAAAAATTATAAATTCAATACTAAAATAATGTCTTCTAATCGAACTAGAGTATCAATAACTTATTTTAAAGAAGTCGACAAAAGAGAATAACGAACGTAAAATGGCGCTCGAAATCTTGTATGCATGCCTTTTATTGGGGTTTTATAAACTGCCTATTTAACTTTGCACGCTTCTGAGCGAAATTGTTTGAGCAACTTGTCACGCTTTCCCTATTAAATTGCATGATACACGCAAAGTAATGGAGTCGATGTAGTGTCTGATCTGATCACGCTCAGTTAAGGCAGAAATGCAGACGAGTATCTGTTTATCAAATATTTCTAAATTCTTCATTTACAAATATTTAACCAGACATTTCAGATTCAGATTTTTCTGCTCTGAAGATTGTAAATATTATGTATTGGGCTAATGTATAGTAAAAGTTTTGTAAATAGTAACCCTTTGTCCATTTCAAAATTAAAAATCTAATTGAGGTCAGAGATAGCTTTTGATATTTTCCCAGTTTAATCCGTAATCTTGTCAAATGCATTTGTATTATTTGAACTAACTGCTATTAACGATAGTGTATTATATTATAATATAAGTTATATTAATTTGTGATATAATTTTTTCAACCCTTTGTTGTAGTGTTTAAGCATCTCATTATAATTTTAAGTATTAATGTTAAAATAAACATTTCAATGCTCGACTCAGTCTTTTATTGGAGTAAATAAAATAAAAGAATTCGTATTTCCAGTAGGTGTATATTTGGTATAAAAATTCGCCTGTACTTGGCTCAAATATTACCAATGTTTATCTTATGAATCTAATAAAGCTCATTTTTCTAACTATTTAAAAAATATTGGTCGATTAGTTATCGCAATACACACAAATTGTGATCTTGTGCTTTATAATAATTAATATTCAAATCCATTAATTATTTTAAGTGGACGGAAAAATTCCTTTCAGACAGTACATTTAGTAAAGTATACAAAATTATAACATCTTTTCTTTTTAAAAATAAGAAAGTTAGTTATGACTATGAATCAATATTCGTAATCAGTGTTCAACTTAACTTAATTAATAGTCATAATATTACGTCCTTGAGCCTATAGAAAATTAATTATTATTATGATTATTGGACGTAGCGGTGGTACTCTTGATCGGTAGCGCCGTACTAATCTAGATCTTATACAAAATTAACAACTAATGTTAAAGCTAAGTCTTAAAATTACAATGTGTAAAAAAGGAATGTATTTCATACATTAAACAACAATGACTTATGAGATTCTTAAGTACCTAAGAAAATGAAGTTACAGTAAAAGAATAACAGTACTTGGAATGAGAGAGAAATTGAGATTCACTGGAATAAGGCACGACTGACATATGGCAGCCCTAACCTTGCTGCAACTGCCTGCACGCTTGAAGAGGTCTTTGTAGCAAGATTTCTGACCACTCCGAAAGACGTGGTCGTGTTTAAGGCACAAAGATAGAAAAATAATAAGGCACTAAGGCTCTATTTACACCAAAATGGCAGCCGATCGCCGATGCAAAATTTTTACGAGCCCCTCAAACGACAAATGTATTTTAGCAACGTAAATAAATGTTCAAATTCTGCGCTACCGGTCGCTGCCACTTAGGTGTGAATTGATCCTAATAGGCGTCGTTGACAGATTGGTAGGCGGGCGGGCCGGGGGCCTGGGGCGTCGCTCGCGCGCTGTACGGCGGTGCGGGCGGCGGCGGCGCCTCCCAGCCCGGCTCCCCGCCGTACGTACCCCCCGCACTGTACGGCGACTCGCACCGCGTCCCCACATCGGCCCTCGAGTCGTAACCACACGACCCCCCCTCGTACCCACGCCTGTTATCGTACGATGGAATGTTAGAGTCGTAGTTTCTCGGAGGTTCGTAACCACGCGGCTCGGTGTACGGGCCCGCGACGTCGTAGCCAGAGCTCTTGGCCGGCCGCCGCACTGAGTCGTACCTATTTGTCATTATAGGGACGGATTCTGTAGGCGGCGGCGGGTCGTATACGTCTTGTGAGCGCGACATCACTTCTCTCTCCGGTGCATGGTAGGAGGCGGGTCGGGCCGCATGAAAGTTGGAGTACGAGGAATGCGCTGACGTCGGTCGAGATGATCTAGACTCTCGTGGCAAGGAGGCGTTAGATGCTAGATATCCGCCATTCCTGTACGAACGTCGTGATCTCCGGACCGAGGAGCCGTTACCTCGCGATCCGGAACGACGTTTCACACGGCGTGGCGTCATGGGTTTCAAAGAACTTTCACTTATGTTCGTTTCTGTCGGACTTAATTCTATTGTGTATACTGGACGACGTGGCAAGGTTCCTTTATCTGTAAAATAAAAATCAGGAAATATTTCAAATTAATCATAGGAGCAACAAGCAACTTAACTATGTATTTCCTTTCGGTTTTGAAATATTCAGGGTGTAAACTTAAATGCGTAACATACTAAAGGTCAATTCACATTACGACGGGCGGGACGGAGATGTACAATAACACCTAACAAATACCGATTGAGATGACAGAGAGCCACGGCCCCATGGGCGGAGAAGGACGGAGCTTTCTCTGTCAACTCTATAGCAGGCACTACACTCTCGCGAGAACTTCTCGGCGAGAACTTTCAAGGAAAATTACTAGGCCTCACGACGCCACGAGAACAATGAAGGGCATTCACACTCTCGTTCTCGGTCTTTCTCGTCTGTTCTCGGCGAGAATGAAGTGCCTGCTTATCAGTATTAAAGTAGGTATTATTTTACATTGTCCCCTCCGCGCCCGCACGTCGTAATGTGAATTGAGCTTTATGGGTCCTTCAGGGTTCAGACCATCAAACTGAACAATTTTCACTATGGGACCAACATTGAAATCGTGAAAAAATATAAAGCTGCCCCGCCCCATACACACATTGGTACATGGCATGTCATCCATGCGGATTCGAACCTGAACCTCAAGATTGAGTTTCCATAGCTCTCCGCAACGAGCCACCGACGCTCTTTGAGTCTTATGAGAGAATAATTTTACGGCTATTTTGAATCACAGAAACAGATATTTGAAACGCTTACTCTTGCTTATTTATAGAACAGCTTTAGTAACGTCTAAGGTGTGTCGGATAGTATATGTATCCAATAAATTAATTATATTTGATAATCACAACTGTCCAGATAGCTGGCAACTGGCAAGCTAAATAGGAATCCGAAAATCTTTTCGGCCTTATATGAAATGAAATATAGTTTCATACTAATTGAAATTGTAGTTTTTGAGATATGCTTAAATATGAAACATAAAAGTGAGAAATACCCAAATTTTAGCAATTTCTAACACTAATTAGGTAATTAGGTACTAAATCTTATTCGTCATATTGGCGGGGCCAGGGTTTTTGGTGAATATCTCGAAAACTATTAAGGTACTAATTTGTTCAACTATGGGAAGGTTGATTTGTCGCCGTTATACTTATAGTCGAAATCAGTTACAATATAACATGCAAAAGTCCCAAGTTTTATAACAATATTGCCTATGAACGAAATACCGCAATGAACGGCTTTCTGTTCCCAGCATTTTTTGAGAATTTATCGGTTTACGACGGACCGTCTTTTGTTTCCATTAAAACGAAAAGCAGCATCTGGTTCACAACGAAGCAATAGTATCTCGTTTCCAAACTGCTTATGCGATTATTGAGTTACGTATTGAAAACAAAATAAGTGGTCGGAAAAAGCTGCTACTGAGAATAAATAGTTTCAGAAACTGTTATTGGTATTCGAAACCTGCTATCGTTTCGTTCCATTGAAAACCTGCTACTGCCCACCCCATGACGTAAAAGGCGACTAATGGGACAATAGCGTTTGCGCGTCGTCGGCCTCCCCCCGCTGAATAGACTCTTAACTGGATTTCTGCGCATTCAAGGCCATCGCTCATATTTCTTTGCGCGATCTGTATACAGTATATGCGCACATTTGGCCGTTCTAAAAGAATGCGGTACAAAAACAAAGACTTAGGACTGTGACACAAAAACTCTCGTTTTGTTGTTATTGTCTTTCGAGACGAAGCATGTGTATGACACGATAGGGTAGTTCCACGAATTTTAGAAAGCGTATTTTTTGTGTAAGATTCACTTGAAAGATCGGATTTTACTATGATACATACTTAGAATCAGTCATGTCTATGCTTAACATTTTGAAATTATCCGAAATAAAATGCTTCAGGTCGTAGGAGCAATTGTACCCCTTTGTATCCGCGCCTGTTAGAGTTACGCATTCATTCCAAAGTACTTGGCAGAGACTACGGTTCAAAACAATATTTAACATTGTGTATTTTTTACATCACATTCCTAAATCTTAACCACTTAAAACTATCGCCCAAATTAGTTGATGCTTAAACCCGACTGCGCACTTTATCGCGATGCCGATGTTAAATTATTAAGTATTTCGTAACAATGAACTTACTGTTGTAAAACAAACGGATAAATAATGAATATAATTTTAAGAAAGGTTATAGTATAATTACTAGCCTTTTTTAGATCGTTCCGACTGGTACCTCACGGTACTAATGTATCATTAGGAGCATCATTTTAATTCTAGGTCGTCACTAGAGACCGGATATTCGGATGCACATTTACTTAAAGTTAATTTTTTTTATAAATAAATTATATGGTATGCTGGGATATCTGAGAATACATTAACTAATCGGATGCATAGTAAGTATGGAAGCGACTTCATGAAATAATTTAATTTAAAAAAGCATTTTTCGATATAGAAGTGCGTTCCATAATCGCCAACACCAACATTTTAGGTAAATATGCATCCGATCTCTGATCATCGCCACAGGCCGACCTTTGGAGACACACAGGGCGCCCGAAAGGGAGTGCGAAACCACCACACAAGTCCATTGCGGATTGTTGGAGGCAAGTTCGGGGTTGTCAGAAACATTGCTATAACTACCAACTTTCTGTTTAAGAATGTATTTAGTTGTAGCACTGCTCACAATTAGCAATTTCAGTTTTAGGATAGAATGATGTCAAGTGGTGAGAGGTGGCTTTCGCCCACATAAACAATGCACAAGAAACTCCATGCAAAATCGCCTCGTGCGACATCCACGGGAAGAACAAAGCATAATGTTTTTTAATTACATTATGTTCTCCAGGCTAGATTCTGGTGCTTTACGTGGGACTAGAATACTATGTGTGACGATGTCCAAACATAATTACATATAAGGGGATGCTTCAGACCATCAAACTGAACAACTTTTACAACGGGACCAACATTAAAAGAGCGGAATAAAAAATCCTACATTTTGATCGAGTTATCAAGTAGCTATTGACATTTTCTATGAACCCATGGTAAAAGTAGTTCCCTTAAGTATATACCGCATTTAAGTTTAAACTGTATATTGTTGTTATTTTACTTTTAAATTATCATCTCACCTGAGGCAGGTTTTCGCTTTTTAAAAGAGCGATATGCGAGCAGTATGGCGAGGGGCAAGGCAATGGCCGTGAGGAGTGCGGCCACGGCGGACTGTGCCAGCTCGACGTGGGGCCACAGGAGGAAGCAGCCGTCGACGCGCGTCGGTCGCCACGAGCCCGGCCCGTCCACCTCGCCCCACACCGGCTGGCAGCCCCATCCGTTGCCTTCCCACCAGCTCACGCTTCCCGTCCCAAGGGAAAGTAATCCACTTTCCTGCAAACACATTTGTTTTGTTAACATGGTAATCTATACTTATTAAACAGTTCCATGACTGACTGACAGACAACGCATAGACAAACCGCTGAAGATACAAACATGAAATTTGGAATACATATTCTACAGGATGTAGAGGTGCACTAAGAAAGGATTTTTCTATATTCTAATTTCAGGCGGACGAAGTCGAGGGCAAAATTATTCATAGAAACATACGGCATGCACACGACCATAATCATTTCGGGGCTATCTGAAACCTTTCTATAACCACCATCCACCAAAAACCTTTTCAAAAATTGTTTCTTTGTTTGGAAGTTCTTGTCTAGAACAAATCTCTAACAGTAAATTAAATATTTACCTAAAAAATGTTGAATGAAACGTCTAAAATATTCTAAAAGACAATGACCAAAGAGAATGGAATCACTACGTTAACAATTATTTCATACAGACTAGACTACGTCTTTCTCTGACATTTACCATAGAGTACTATTATCAGTTACATAAAAATACCTATAGAGACAAATAAATTATAAATTATCATTCCTCAAAATACAAATCTACGCAGTCTGCAGTAAATCTTGGTAAAATTTAGCTAAACTCTGACCCTTCGTCGTACTCGTACAACTTTAAGGTTTGTACTACAAATCTTTAAAAAATGGCTGTTTCAATTCAGAGAATCATGAGTTTTTGTTTACGAATATTTCATGGGTGTGTGGGGTTCTCAAGATCTCAAGTTACTTTACAAAGTTGTGATTTATGCTTCAACCGATCAAAGGGGAATTACTTTTTAGGGTTCTGGACTTCAAATTTTTAGTCTTTCTGCGTGTTTATTTTAAAACTTAATAAAATGCACAAGAATGGATTACTATGTGCTTTTTGCCGTGTTTAGTAGCCTTGTATATAAACTAAACTTTTTATACACAAATACATAAATACCATGTTACAAAATTTACAATATATAAAGGTAGGTATTATGAGAGACCCATACAGGGAAATTGATTTCATTGGCATCCTTTTAAACTAAGAGTCTACCCATCAAACTGAACAACTTTTACTATGAGAGCAAACCGATCGTAGCAAAAAAAAATCTGCTGTTCCATACTAAACGGCCTACTCAACTGAAATGTATGACACAGCTAATTTTTTTTTGTTACGGTCGGTCGGTTTGCTTTCTTAGTAAAAGTTGTTAGACTCTTAGTTTAAAAAGAATGCCGATGATTTATATTTCACCTTTATACATCTTTCTAGAATGATTATACTGTCCTTAGTTACATGTCAACTTTGATATTATTATAAATAAATAAATGTGCAGAATAACTTAAAAATAACTACTGAAAAGCTTAGTGAAAAACAATAACAGGAATCTAAATGATTCCTGTTATGGTAGTTTGGTATTAATCACACTTTAAAATTTGTACTGGCCCCTCCAGTAAAAATAAAATAATTGTGTTTATTTTTTGTTGAAGGTCTTCACGGGTTCCTATGTTCCTTTACCTTACACGACAAAATACTCTTTCTTTGCGTTGCTCATTCAAAATTTAAGAGCGACAAAGGGTAGTAGTGCACAAATATTAATCTTTGTTAATCATCTCACTTCGTGAATATGAGTATTAAAAAAGAATTCGTGTTCCTCATCTGGGGGTGTTTCAGTATGGTACGTATTAGTTAAATTATGTTTAAAGGTATTAATTCTATTAAATTAAATACAGCCAAAGTTTCGAATTTGGCGAACCGCGCAATCTATAAAACTGTAACAGAAGTGTGTCTGTAAGTACAATGAAAATGACCCACTGACCAAGACATATACAAGAAAAAGATTACGATATGGTTTTTTCGGTATCCCTGACTCCAAATCAAACTTATTTTGGAATTTTTGTCCGTCTGTCAGTCTGTTTGTTTGTTTGAGCATCATCCAAAAATTACTGAACCGATTTTGATGAAACTTTTTTGTTTGATAGTATATGATTTGACTTAAAATCTGGTATACAATTTGTGCGGACGAAGTCGTAGGTAAACTCTAGTTTAAATACATATAAAACTTCCAGAAGAAATTCTCTAAATGATGGTAAAAACAGCATCAACATCTATTACGTAGCCTAAAACCGGGTTTCTCAAAGTGCGGTATTCGTCAGTTGGCCGTAGGGGGACGCGGCAAGATATACGATAAAACCCTAAATTTCTTCATACCCCACAAAATTAGAGCTTTGTTTTCCTAATTTACGTTTTATAAAGAAACACGCAGTCTTCTGAGTGCGTAGCGCGGCTATCCGTTGCAAGCTCCCACAAATTTGAGAACCTCTGGTCTAAAAGAACTAATAGCCCAGTAAAGTTACGGTGCGCTTTTATGGCGAAAGTTAATAATTTATAACAACCGTTGTTTTTTTCTTTTATACTTTAGATCATAATTCTAGTTATCATTTAGATTGAAAATCTAACTGTAATGTTTTTCTTAATCATGTAAAATTGGCAAAAAATAGTATATGTATACAATTTGTTTATGTCATTTGTTAAATACATTTCTATTCTTTTATATTAGAAGTAAATCCAAAGAAAATTCACCACGGGACCTTTGTTTTTAAATAAACAGAAATTACGAAATACTCAATTTTAGTACAAACAAACAATAAAAATAAAGAAATCTTACACTATAAATAAAAAATTTACATTTTAGTACTAAAAACTAAAAATACAAAATTTAGTTGGATTCGTTAATAAAGTATCTGTATAAACGACCTAGCAAAAAAAATTGCTTATTATAAATTATTGCCTTTCGATCCGTATTTTTACTGGGCTATAAGCGCACAGACAGACGGAATTAGTGCTACGTTTTGTTCTATGTAGAGATTTTCTTTTTCTTTTTCAGATTCTCTTCGGACTATCCAGCATAATTATTTCTGTAGTGGCATTCTTTATGAACTGGTCACTGATAGGTAGAGAATTAACTTCAAATACACTCTATTATACCGATACCGGTAATGTTGGTCAATATTATCATTCGAGTTCAGATGTGAATCCATTTTTTGTGGGCACGTTATATTCAATTACTATTTTCACGATGTCATTGATTGTTTCCATTGTCACATTCACATTCTCAGCACTGCTTGTAATAGGAATACTGACGGTAAGTTAAATAATTTTCTTCTACAAGTATCAAATAACTTTCTTGGTTACAGAGTTTTCAATTTCATACAAAAGTTTGACGCATAATACGCGTAAAAGAAAGGGTAGAATTAAAAGTAATATTTTATATATGGAAAAATTGTTTAGAAAATGTAGATGCCGCGTATCAAATAACATTTGTAATTAAATATAATTATGAAGATATAAAGCTTTGAACTTATCCATAGAAAATTTAAGTTTTATATCTTCGTAATTACCTACATCATAAATTGCAAATGTTATTTGATACTCGGCATATAGATTTTCTAGACAATTTTCCCATATATAAAATATTACTGCTATTAATACCGTCTACGCGTATTATGCGTCAAACTTTTGTATGAAATTTACAACTCTCCAACCACCTTAAGTTATGGCACAGTCGCCTGGACCTTTAAGAATTGGGACGATGACTGATCCTGGAAATTCATATCTTATAACGAATTTAAAAATAAGGCTAAAATGGTTCAAACGAAAATACAACCTAATAGAGAACAAAAAAGTTATAAGTGATTGAAAAACGTTTTTATCATCTTCTATCTCTTTCATGCAAAACAGGTGTTTATATGACACGTCGTCATGATTTGTATGCAAATACGAGGTTAAACACTGAGAAAGGACATCGCCATACAAATGCCACGTAAACAAAGTCGGGACAAAAGGCTAATTTATTATACAGGGTGTAAGTGACAGCCTAGCAAATACTGAAACGGTGAACTCAGACCATCAAATTGAATAACTTTCACTATGGAGCCTACCTCACACCTATAAATCACATTTCGTTCACCAATTTCACGGTTGGACCATTTTCATAGTTTTACGGTCGGATCTCGTACCATTACATAGTCTGATAGCTTTTTATTCTTTTTTCCAGAAAAATGCAGTGATGGTGAAAGCCTACTTTTACTATGGGATGATATTACTAGTTATTGCTAAAACGAGTTTTATGATTAACAAGACAAATAGACATGGTATCAACTTTTATGGATATTCATATTTTACAGCAATCTGCTTTTTATGTAAGTATCATCACGATTTTTAGGGTTCCGTAGTCAACAAGGAACCCTTATAGTTTCGCCATGTCCGGCCGTCTGTCCGTCTGTCCGCGGCTTAGCTCAGAGACGCTTAGTACTAGAAAGCTGTAATTTGACATGGGTATGCATATTAATCACGCCAACAATGGTGAAATAAAATCTAGAAAAAAATATTCCCCACAGAAAAGTGTGGATGCAATTTTTTTTTCTCGTCTATCCTTCGCCCCTTATAATAGACAGTGGGAATAAATGCCTCGAAATTGAAACATGCAGGTTTCCTCACGAAGTTTCCCTTCACCGAAAATCCAGTGGTGTCACAACTCGTATATGTGGCGGCCCGGTAGCTCAGTCGGTAGTGAACTTGCATGCTGTGCCGAGGGTCGCGGGTTCGAATCCCGTAAGGGACAAATATTTGTATGATGAATATGAATATTTGTACCCGAGTCATGGATGATTGTATCTATATAATTATGTATTCTATATCGTTGTCTAGTCATCATAGTACAAGTCCAGGCTAGATTCTGGTACTTTAAATGTGACTGGATAATTTGTGTGACAATATCCAAGATATTTATATATTTCGAAAAACTCATTGGTACGAGTCAGCCTATCGCCTCCTGACATGATTACTCGCCACTGGATTACCACCACTGCTTCACGGCGGCTGTACTATGGGAAATCTATTATTTTATAGTATAGTTGGTTATTCAAGGTGTTACAAAAATACAAATAAACATTTAAGGAGGTGGTTTAGACCATCAAACTGAACAACTTTCACTATGGGACCAATATCGAAATCGCGTAAAAAAAATCAGATGTTCCATACTAAACTACAAATCTACTTGAGCTAAATGTATGGGACTGCAGATTTTTTTTTCCAAGATTTCGATGTTGGTCCCATAGTGAAAGTAGTTCAGTTTGATGGTCTAAACAATCCCCTTAAAAGTTTTGAATTTTTATTTTTACATTTGTAACACCCAGTAGTTGGGTACTTACATATATTTTATCTTTTGCAATTTTTTTATGATATTATTTATATAAATATAATAATATAGGGTCCTTCTTAATATGCTGACACTTTTTTAAGGGAATGATCAGACCGTCAAACTAAATAACTTTCTCTAAGACACCACAACATCGAAATCGCGAAAAAAAAACTGCTGTTCTGTACAAAACTGCAAACCTACTCGATTTTATTCGCGATTTACTTATGTGGGTCCCATACAGAAAGTTTTTTAGTTTGACGGTCTGATCATCCTCTTAAAAAACTGTCAGGATATTAAGTTGGACCCTGTATGTATGATTTTTTCCTTTTAATAATATTTCTTTAAGGGTATATTACTGTTGGCGCGGTCCATACAAACGTAGTCTGGTGATATTTTCAATACTAACCAATGAAAGCCAGTGACATTTTTAGAAACAATCTAGAAAGAAATCTCTATGCTTGTAACACGTCAAATTTTCGTTGAAATGTATAGTTTAAAAGTTACAGTGCCTCAAAGATTTCCATACAAATCTTAAATTAATCGTAGCATTGAAACTGTATAATTTAACGAAAATTGGACAAGATACAAGCATAGAGACTTGTTTCTAGATAGTTTCTGCAAAATTTTATTGACTTTAATCGGTTAGTATTGAAAATATCACCAGACTTCGTTTGTATGCAGCGCGCATTTACGCATTGGGAATAAACTTCTCTTAATTTTCAGTTTTAATCACTCTGGGATTTGCCATACGCGAGTCATGTATCCTGTGCAGAAAATTCAAATCTACAATGAACTTAGTGCCTCAAAAGCGAGATGATATCACAAATGAAATATAAGTAGGTATTGTAATTTAATTTTAATATAGCAATTCTCATCACACCACGCTACTTAATCACTCTGAAGTTAGTATTTCAGGCTTAGATCAAAGTAAAATAAATGTATGGGACAGCAGATTTTTTTTTCGCAATTTCAATGTTGGTCCCATAGTGAAAGTTGTTCAGTTTGATGGTCTAACTCGAAGCAACCCCCTTAACAGTTTTAAACATTTATTTATACTTTTATAACACCTTGTGTACAGGTGAAAGTGATAGCCTAGCAAATACTGAAATGGTGAACTCAGACCATCAAATTGAACAACTTTCACAAATCTGCTGTCCCATACCTTACAACAGTTTTGTATGGGACAGCTGATTTTTTTTGGCGTTTCCCGAGGTAGGCTCCATAGTGAAAGTTGTTCAATTTGATGGTCTGTGTTCACCATTTCAGTATTTGCTAGGCTATCACTTACACCCTGTACACAAGGTATTATAAAAGTAAAAATAAATGTTTAAAACTGTTAAGGGGGTTGCTTCGAGTTACCGGGGGTTGATGGTCTGAGTTCACCGTTTCAGTATTTGCTAGGCTGTCACTTACACCCTGTATTATACTCTCTCTACAGCTACTGAATATCAATAGCACAAACTTCGGAGCAATTAAGAAGCGAGTGTGACCTGTACTCTGGAACTTATGATAGTTTACAGGTGTGCTAAATTCTTTTTTCTATGGTTTGTTTCATATTATTTCAAATTCGTTGCTATGTGTCGTGCGGCATCGCTGGGCAGCAGTACTGCAGCCATGCATTGTTAATTTGTATGAATTTTCATAACAACAACCTTAGACAATACAACTATGGACGAGTTACGTGTAATTCTACTAAAAAACTTTTCTGCCACTTTTTGCGGGAGACGAGGTAGCATGGAATCCGCAACATTGGATTTTATTCCATTACGTTAGATTAGAATTTTGATTGTTAAAAATAGTCTCGTGTGAACCCCGAAAACGACTACTATGAAGTTATTGTTCGGCAATTATAGGCTGTCTGGTTTAGTTATAAGGTATCAAATTGTATGCATATGCACATGATCAATTGATCTTATAACGTTGCAAAGGGGAAATGCTACCGCATTGTCTAAGACAACAACACAACAACATCAATGCATCAACAATTTCTGATCAACTACTCTTTTTAGTTACCTAAGCTACCTCTCTTTCTTACTTAGTTGGTTTGGTTTATAATATTGCAAATTGCAAGACTCATCAAAAGGAGTCAATTTCTCCAATTATGGGAAATAGGTCACCAAAAAATGTTAGCGTATAGTTGGCGTATAGTTATGGAACTCATGTCGATTTGTTTCTCATAATCTCTAGAATCTCTAGATTATAGTGGTAATATTAGCTACACCTCATCTAAACGGAGTGTCCCGTAATCACAGTTGGAGCACATGTTGTCTTAGTAAAATATGTTGGTTTTTTTTAATTTTTATATTCGTATAAACATCTAAGACGTTCCTATACACTCATTGCTTTACATGTGCCGTTTTAACAGAAAAAAAGAATCTAAGCAAAAAGTCAAAACGGTGCATTTTAAAAAATTCATTTCATAATTCCGGTTGCATTTTACCTAATATTTCGTCTGATTACTATAACAAATTAAATTAGGTTTTAAGAGTGTAATCATCAATAAACATAACCGTTTGTAGGCCTAAAAAATGACTTGTGGTAAAGGAGTCAGCGCCATCTAAAAGACACTCTTCCTATCTCCTTAACTCTATGCTTAAACAGAAAGATAGTGGTTGTAGCAATGTTTCCGAGTTTTCTGACCACCCCGAAAAGGTTTATGGTCATGCGTTTATGTATGTTTAATAGCCGGCAAACAACTTCGCAAAAAATTTGACTTTGCAGAAGAAAATTTGTAGGCGAAAACGCTACTGCGCACACCACTCACCCCCGCCCCATTGGTCAAGTTGTTGGCCGGATAGTGTGACAGAATAAATACTAGTACTACCCATACAGAAGAATAACTTCGAAAACAGATTTAAATACATAGCGACTCTCTCTGCACGGCAATAAGGTGCAAAGTTATTCGCACCCGTCTTGTCGTACAATTCGCGAATAACCTACTAACCGTCACAATGGCGCGCGTGCAAATAAAAATGAACTGAGTCATTAGACATGACAGCTTCATTTACATAGTCGCCCTCTTTCATTCTTTCACATGCTGGAAGCGTGACATCGCTAGGGTTTTCAAGTCTCGCATTGACTACTCACAAATGGCGGCAAGTCTAATGAGATTTGACGAAGAAGTTTACACGGTATACCTAACCTACAGCCATTCACTCGTTGGGGCCGTCAAGCGTACCTGACCTGTGGAGTGAGACAGGCCTGGAGTGCGATTTTTGAAAGTTACACGTTCGAAATCATGATTAAATGACGTACCATCTCCATTCTCATTTGACATTTTCTACAGCTGATTTGAATGTGACTTTCAAAAATCACACTCCTGGTAGTGTATGTATTTTCACAGGCAGCGCTGCGGCCGCATGACACATAGTGACAAATTTGAAGACGCTCTTAGCCCTCATTTGGATGGACGCTGGGCGTCTTTTTTCTATTATTTTCTATGGATCGAAATTTTCGATTACTAATGATAAAATGTTTTATTTTCTGCTCCAAACAACTTTTTTTTTTAATAATGTCTATACTCACCCTGTTTAAAGTTCCCAAGTTCAAATAATAGCATATTAGAAAAACATTCCATGTCAGCCACATGAAACTCCATATTGCATACTGGAAGAAAACAATAATGTCTTTTATAAACATTTTATTTCTACATTTAGTAATAGTATAGTAATTAGTATTTTCTTTGTTTTTTTCTTTATAATTGTAATTTAGCATTAAATAAATAAGATTTTGAATTTCAATATCAGTTTATTCATCTGGGTATAGCAATATGAAAAGATAATAATAGTACACTATAGAAACGAAACTCAATTCAATTCAATTTTTGTTTAGTGGCATCCGATGCGTTATCACAATTCAGCCAATGTCTCGTTATGTGGATATTATATGAAGGAAAATGATCAGTGGTATTTATTAAGTCTAGAGTGGCAGTTTTGCCAATGTAAGTAGGTTATAGTCTCAAGTGATTGTTTTAAGGTTAAAACACAAAAGAGTTCACAAAATGGTGGAGCCACGTGCAATCCCGACGCGTCGATACGCAAACGTCCGTACTCCGCCAGAATTGCAACGCGACTCCGAAACGAAACTCACAACTTAAATGTCAAAATATGCCTACAAATGTCAAGATACATCTACCAATGTTGTGTTATGTTGGTTAAACCATAGTTTTGCTTCTATAGTGTACTAATTATTATCTATTCATTATGGTATAGCCACCATCATCATCATTCCATTGCCCTCTTCTCAATCCCCTTCAAGCATGTATCCAGTGGGTGATCGGTGGGATTAATCCCCCCCCCCTCAACCCCTCCTCCCCCGAAATCCGAATATTTATATGAAACAGTGAGTACAGCCGTCATATCACTTTACGGTATAAATTATAATGGTGTCGACAAACCAAAGTCGACAGATGCATGTCGACATTCTATACACACGGACTTACGCATCAGCATGCTGTGTGCTTGACACAATGGCATGATGACAATGACAACTGAAGCATACTAAGGTGACATTAGATACGTATGGCATTTTTGGTTTTTGTTATTGTATGACAAGGTGAGGCCTATTGCTGTCAAGGCCTATCTACTATGAACCCGCTAACAACATCAGTGGGTCGGTGACTTTTGTGTGTAAACACTTTCATAGTATACACTTACCGCTAGAATATACTTTGTAATGTACTGTACTGCTCCAAATGATCCAAATATTATTAACAGAATGTTGATAAAGTTGGCAATTATCGGCAACCACATGTAACCCAAAAAGTCAAATACTTGTCGCTGTATTGTCACAATCTGTAAAAACACATTACAAATAATATTATTAAGACAAAAAGTCAGTAATGAGAATATACTCTTACTGGTGACTGCTTATGTCAAGGGTACATGCAAAAAACTATAATTAAAACCATTCAAGTGCGAGTCGGGCTGCGCACCAAGGGTTCCGTACCACACCACCAGACAACATATAAACTTACAAAAAAGTGTTGTTTTCTCCGGGACCTTTAGTGCAAGTCCGATTCACACTAAGCCGGTTTTTATTATTTGTTGTTATACTGTAGAGTTTGCTCTATAATCACACCAAGTTTGACGCTGGTATGCATTACTGTTTTCACAATAGAGCGAGAAGAAAAAACATTGATAAGAACTAGTTTCTTGTATGAGGACCCCTTTAAGTTTTGGCATTTTTATTATTTGTTAGCAAATCCACATTCTGTGAAAATTTCAACTGCGGTCCAAAAGTTACAGCCCTAAATATGGAAAGATGGACAGACAGACAGACGGATGTACAGCGTAGGCTTATGAATAGAGTCCCGTTTTCACCCTTTGGGTATGGAACCCTAAAAATTATATTAGGTCTGGAATGTTGATATACAAGGGGTAGGTATAACACATAAGAGAAATTAATTAGGTACCAATAAAGGACCTATTAGATCAAATGTCTGACCTATTGTAGAGTGATAACCTACTTCCAGTTAGCTTTAAATTTGCTGGTCGAAGAACACTATATCTCTAAATGGGGACAAAAAAGTAAGTCTATCGAATGTAGAGGTTTCTGCAGTGTGATGTGTCATCCACGCACCATGTAGGATTATCCATCACACCCGACATCATTCAAGCAAGATCCTGATGATTCATGAAGAAAGTTACGGAGTACATACCAACTCGATTACACAGACAATCAGCAACAATGTTCGAAGTCCACAAACAGCCATTTCGATTTGCAAAATAGAAAATATTTAATGTTTTTCATAGTTTTTTCCGCCATATAGATAGTTTAATTCAAAAACATGCCATGGTTTATGTTAAAAATGGTAAAAAACTAGGTAAAACGGCATAAATAATATCACAAAACTCAAAAACTGTTTTTTTTTCCACTCCACTCCACAGTCCACAGATTAAAAATAGTTGATCCGTTGATCGACTTCTGTCCACAGATCGTTCTGTCATTAGGAGGCCTACTATGAGCTTTTACAAAACTGGCCTTATTCCAGGAGTACTTCCTATCTCTATGATTCCAGGCAGTTCAGTTCGAGGCTGCTCGGTCGTTTTAGTTCAAGAAGATTATGCCTACATGATTTAATCTTCTTGGTTTCGTTGATTCGAATCATGGATTTTCATGGGATTTTCAAGAAGATTAATTATTTCTTTGAGGTACCAAAGGTACCATTTTTTTTTGCTTAATTTTATCTTCTTGTATGCCTCCTTCCTGTTTTTCTCAAGCGAAACAAGAACCACTGTCACGACATTTCATTCCGAATCGCAATTCATATTTCAGTCCGAATATTTGACACTTAATGTCACAAGAAAACGTTCATTAGGTTATTCGGCAGATTTTGATTTCTCATTTTTTAATATTGATCGAGCTTCTTGAAATATTCAAATAACCTCTGGGCTGGGAACTACTAAGGACGAACAAGTGAGTACCTTTTCGTAAGCTGTTAGTTCTTCTACCCAGAAGTCACATTACAAGCAAAACGATATACTACCGGTAACCTCTTATTTCTTTCAGCAGTCTACTATACATTCGTCTTTTCTTTACAATTAGACATGGCGACCGAAACTCTAGTTCCCTTAGAATCAAACCCAGAGGTGATGAACAAGTTTCTTCAAAAACTGGGTGTCCCGACCAATTGGAATGTAGTGGATGTTATGGGATTGGATCCTGAAATGCTCTCTTGGGTGCCTCGCCCAGTTCTCGCCGTCATGCTGCTCTTCCCTATCTCCGAGCCATACGAGGAACACAAGTCGAAGGAAGAAGTCGACATTTTGTCTAAAGGCCAAGAGGTTTGTAGTGACATTTTCTACTTGAAACAGAATCTCAGTAACGCATGTGGTACTATTGCCATCATGCATAGTGTCGCTAACAATAACGATAAGATTCAACTGACTGATGGACCAATGAAGAAGTTTCTAGAGGACGCTAAAGGACTTGATGCCGTCGCTCGCGGCTCACTGTTAGAAAAGACTGAAAGCATTATTAATGCTCATAAAGAATTAGCTCAAGAAGGCCAAACCAATACTCCCGGAGCTGATGAGCCTGTCAATCATCATTTTATAGCTTTTATTCACAAGAACGGAACTTTGTACGAATTGGACGGACGTAAATCATTTCCCATAAACCATGGGCCGACTACGCAAGAAACTTTGCTAGAAGATGCTGCTAAAATCTGCAAGGAGTTCATGGCTCGGGATCCGAATGAAGTACGCTTCACTGTTGTCGCTCTGGCAGCGTCCGACTAGTGCGACTGAATGATCTCAACACTAACGCAGTGATATAGTTGTTGTCAAGCAATATGCTTCGAATTGCTTAATATTATTCTTGTATTTGAAATATGCTATGCAGGGCAAGCTTTTGTGATATTAAAAAGTATTTATTATGATTATTGTTTTATTCAGAAATACCATTATAGCAATCAATACGTACAGACATAAACTTGTGACTGTAATCCCTTTCCCTTTTATATAGGGTCCTTAATATGATGAAACTTTTTTAAGGGGATGATCAGACCGCTCTATAAGACCAACATCGAAATCGCGAAAAAAAATCTGCTGTTCCATACAAAACCGTGTACTCGAGCCAAATGTATGGGGCAGTTGATTTTTTTTTCGCAATTTTCATATTGGTCTCCTAGAGAAAGTTGTTCAGTTTGGCGGTCTGATCATCCTCTTATAAAACTGTCAGCATATTAAGAAGGACCCAGTATAGCAATCAATGCTTTTTATTAATTTCAATGTTCAATTTTTTTGTTGCGGCCACCGATAATTTTATTATTTTTTTGTAGCATTACCTCTAACAAACCTGTATGACTAATAAAATTTTCTGTAAGTTATATCGGAGCCGAGATATACAGGGTGAATGTTTGAACGCGGCAGTAGGGTATCTTAACCGTTGTAGCTACAGGAAAACGTTCTTAGAAGACTGACTATCCTTAATTTTTTGCAACATTTAGATCTGCATCCAAAGATTTTGGAAAAAATTTACTGTCAGCAATAAAATGGACAATTTCCACAAAAACTTTTTTTGATGCCATTCGATCCAGTTTCTTATAAGGATCAATAAACTCTAAGGGGCAACCGAGGTTACAGTACGAAAATATCCGATTCCTTACGTCCTTCTGTAAAGCTCGCATTTGGACGAATGTGAGGGGGTTCCCACACTCGCTTAGCATAAAAGTAGGTATGTTGGACTCTCACTTTACGCCGCTCGCCGACCCCAAATAATGGGATAAGGGCAGGAAGAAGAAGAAGAAGTTGGACTCTCACTTTCTACGAAATGTATGAAAAAAGATTTGCTATTTCTGACATTTCCTAACCTCAGTTTGTTCTTTTGAGTTCTTGATCCTTATAAGAAACAGGATCGATTGGCATAAAAAAAGTGTTCATGCAAATTGACCATTTTCTTGCTGACAGTACATTTTTTCAAAATCTGTTAATGCAGGTCTCAAAAAGTTACGGATAGTCTTCTAAGAACATTTTCCTATATCTACAACGGTTAAGGTACTGCCCTGTCTAAAGTATTCCAGCCTGTATACCTCAGCCCCGATATTACTTAGCTAAATGTGCTCCATAGTAAGTTTGTTTACCTTAGTATCCTCTTCTTAATTTCAGTCTTAGTACAGCGGATATAACAGAAAAAAATGTTTTATTAAAATGACAATATAACTGAAATAATACTATATTTTAATATCATAACATTGGAATGTTCGTCACTTTGTGCTTAATTTAAATACATTAAGTACTTACAATCTATTTACAAAAAATTTTACTAATAGATTCATAAAATTTAAACAGATTAATAATTTGTCTACATTTGTTAACATAATCTAATCAATGTTCGATCTTCATATAACTGGAGGTTCCATAGTTGCATCTTCTGTCGTGTTTATTGAAGAATGATCTGTAACTAATATAAAAGTCAACTTAGCAACGTTTCTGGCTTAAGGTTCTCCCATTTCCCGATAAGTTATTCGTAATTACTCGTAATTACTATTTGTTATTAGCGAGAAGACCATCATTATATGCTCTACAAATAGTGGTCTTATCGATATCTTAATTTGGTTGAGTGTAATAATAGAAAAAAAGTTTAAAATTGTATCGGATTGTGGACTAGCACTAGCACTGAATATATACAGGGTGTTAGGGTAAACAGTAGCATTACTTTAAGGGGTGATTGAACCAAATGACTTTGACTTCCCAAAGAAACCTATAAAAAATTCACAAAAAATTTTAGACTCCATACTAAATGCAATCAGCTGATCGAACGTTTGTATGAAAACTTGTTCAGTATCATGGGCACAATCACCCCTTAAGAGCAGTCGGTATAATGTACATAAGTTAGAAAAACTCATTGGTACATGCATCAGTGCGGATTCGAACTTGGACCTCAAGATTGAGTTTCAATAGATCTCCGCAACGCGCCACCAACACTCCTAAATAAATAGAAAAATAGATAATGGATGTAGATAAAAAATACAGGTTGTAAACTTAAATGCGTTACATCTTTTAGGGAGTTCATACCATCAAAGTGAACAACTATCAAATAACATTGAAATTAGCCATTGATGTTTTCTAAGGCAAAACATGAGCACAACACATTTCTTTTTCTTGATTTCGATATTTGCTAGATAGTGAAAATATTGTTCAGTTTGACAGTCTGAAGCACCGCCTAAAATATGTAACGCGTTTAATTTTACACTCTGTATCGGTAGGTAGGTATAGGTTAACGTTTTAAATAAAATATGAAAAACATTTTGGAAATAAATTTCTATTTTAGGCGCTATAAATAAGTAGCTGTAAGGCTTAATACATGCCATTCGCCAAAGCGGAGCGGAGATGTGTAAAATCAACCAATAGTTTACCAATATTCTGTCAAGGAAAATTGATCGGTTGATTTTGGCTCCGCTCCGCTCCGCTTTAAAAATTGATATCATTAGCAACCATTTGTATTTGAACAACTATTACTATGGGGGCAAACCTAAAGTAGCAAAAAAATCATTTGTTCCATACTAAATTGCAGTGCCTATGCAACTCAAATGTATGCAACAGCTGATTTTTTTTGCTACGCTCAATTAATTCCCATAGTAAAAGTTGTTCAGTTTGATGGGTAGACTCTTAGTTTAAAATGATGACAATGATATCAATTACACCCTGTATTTATGTACAGTTGACTACGAAAATTGATGAACATTAATCAAATTTATTTCTATGACGATAAGGTTCTAGGTATTGAATGACTGACCATTGATTGAGATCGTGTCAGGTCGAGGCAGCAGCAGAGTGAGTAATAGTCCAAACACGCAAGCGCCTCCACACACCCAGGAGAGTGCGTCACGGTAGTATGTAGACTCTGCTGCTTCGTCAGCGCTGCAATGTCAATAGTTCTACTGTTATTATATTTTATACTGACTCATCGATTACTTGGCGATATGTTACATTGTTTATAATGGATCTATTCCAATCAAAACTATTGTATAGGGAGTTTGCGATGAGCAACACCGCACATGTGGGCGGGTGTTTCCGCATTTCCGCAATGAATTAAAGCAAAACTAGAAAGTAGTTTATTTGGAATCGAGAGCAGAATCGAATTATCATGGTTTCAACATAGGTCATTTTTTTCAAAATATTAAATAATTGGTTTATAAAGTTTAAAATTCACTGAACTCGATCTCAACTCACCGCTCGGGCACTCGCACCGTACTTACTACCAAAACAAGATTCTTAAAATGTATCCATGAGCACGCTAGCGCTTTCATTCATTCCTGAAGTGATAACAAATCATTTTAGTCTCAAAACTTAAAATGCGTATAACTTTAAATTTTAATTATCAAATTAATGAAATTATTGTTTCAATCTAATTATTTTGTTGTAAATCAGTTGGGGTGTATGAGGTTTTGCGCTTATTCATTAACACGTTGTATACTATATTTCCGGAAGGCGTACCTATGCTCCATTCCAAATAGCAACGAATTTTTAAGATTTGAAACTACTCTCACTCTCATTTATTCATATAACAGCTTTAGTAACATTCATGATATGATATGTCGGATTGTATCTCTCTGATAAATAAATTATATTCGCTAATCAGTATTAGCCAGAAAGCTAAATAGGAAACGGAAAATCTTTTCGTCCTTATATGGAATCAAGAATCGTCAGTGATCTTCTAAATATAACGGGTTTTAAGGGGATGAGGTCAAACTCGAAAAATGTATTTATGGTACTAACATCGATTATTAGATTAGTACAGTAATAATTACGTTACAGAGATCTTGTAAACGATGTAATCGGTAAGCGGTGACTTACATAATAGCACTAGCCACGGTTTGTACAGAAGAGACGTATGGCGGTGGCGAATAATCTAAGTAACACAATATAAAACTTATCGTACGTAGCATAGCGTCGTTTTCGTCGTAAAGGAGAATCGCGCCCGCGTCTGCAGGTGACGTCGCCGTCGCCTGGAGGCGCGGACTTAATTCTTCAAACGACGCTATGCTACGTACTATAAGGTTTATAATTGTGTTACTTTGATTATCCGCCACCGCCACACGTCTTAGAGATATAAATATACTAACTATAACTGTATAACAGCAATAGCCACGCCACAGGCGAGTTTGTCACAAAAGCTCATGAGACCGTAGACGAAGGCCGACGCCTCAGTCCTAGCGCCCACGAGATCCGCCGTCAGAGTCAGGCTGGTTACCAGCATTACTGCTCCACCGAAACCTTAAAACAAAACTAATGTTTACTATTAGATTATCATACAGGGTGATTTTGATATTAGTATCCTTACTGAGTCTACCCATCAAACTGAACAACTTTTATAATGGGAGCAAACCGAACCGAAAAACAAATCACCTGCTCCATGCTGCAACAGCGGTTTTTTTTTGCTCCGATCGATCGGTTTGCTCCCATTATTAGTAGTTTGCAGTTTCATGGGTAGACTCTTAGTTTAAAAGGATGCTAATGATATCAATTTCACCATGTAGAGTGGGGAACTGAGCGATTGGTACATGGAGGGCAAGTACAGTAAATACTGAAAATAGCAAATTTCATACTAAAAAGACCTCGCCATGTTGCGGATAATCATTGGAACTAAATTTTGTACTTGAAATATTGTCATTAGTTGATTGCAGTGCACAAGAAGCGCTCGTTTGCGTAGTGGAGCTTCGGTATTGGAAAAGATCACCGAAGTTAGGCAACTTCAGGTTCAGTCAGTCTTTGGATGGGTGACCGTTTAGTGGTATTTCATCTCGAGCGTTTCCGTGCTTCGGAAGGCACGTTAAGCAGTTGGTCTCGGATAGTTAGATTTGTTGAGCCAGGTCATAGGCCTATTAAGGCGGCTTGAAAATTATCTGACAGCAAGTTGACCACTAACTTGCCTCCACCAACACGCACTGGGCCCGCGTGGTGGAGTATGGCCCACTCCCTCACACCCTTATTCGTGAGAGGAGGCCTTTGCCCTGCAGTGGGATTCTACAGGCTATAACATACTTTTTGTTATAATCTTAGCGCAGGTGATTTAGATTTCATAGTCTTTCTAAAATGTACGATACAATATTTAATAGAGTTCAATCCCAGGTATGTAGCGATTGTAGTTTTCTAAAAACATTTCCGTCGTTTTGTTTCTCATTTTGATAGTTACATTGCTCAAAGGCTCAAAAAAGCATTCAAGCTCATTCTCTCATAGTACTCTACCACTACCTAGATGTCCCTCAGCAGTACTTAACAATTTATCGAATGGGTACAAACTACAAGTCAATTAACCCACGACTTTTAAAATTAAATTCACACCTGTACAGTCATTCAAATTCCTACAATACAAAAACAAACAGACAATTTGTCGTTGAAAATGAAACAGAAAATGTTTCACTCGCACATTGTAAGTAAGAATTAAATTATTTCATCCCGGACGAAGAAATTGTACTAACCTATTAATACAGCAACTAAATAAATATAACCGACTTTGTAATCGTAACCGGAACCCAGATAAATCCAAATGAAACCAGCGAGGGCGCAAATCGCTCCCAGTAGATAGTTAAGTTTTCTTGTGAAGGACCTTGGAGTGAGCCTCTGGACTCCGGCAGCAGCCAGGCTACCGAGGTACATGGACAGGGGTATGACCGCGAGGGAACGGGCTGCAAGGCCGAGGGTTCGGTGGAGGTACAACGGGATTAGTACCTGCGATACGTTCACAACGAGTCTTGTGCTCATGTATACCCCTGCCACCTGAAAATAAATACAAATAGTAAGATACAATTGAAATTATATAATAATAATTATAATACAGGTCACCCTCACCATAGTGGTCTAAATGAAAACCATTGATATTACCTAATCCCCAACGTTTTGACCCCACAAGCAGTAAGTGGTACAAATACATACATACATAAACTCACGATCGTAATCCCTTTCGGGGTGGACAGAAACATAACTACAAATATCACACACAACTTGAAAAAGTGGTAACTAAATGATTGGAAATATACAGGGTCCAACTTAAAATGCTGACAGTTTTTAAGAGGATGATCAGACTGTCAAACGGAACAACTTTCTGTATAGCACCAACATCAAAATCGCGAAAAAAAAATCTGCTGTCCCATACATTTGGCTCGAGTTTGTTTGCAGTTTTGTATGGAACAGCAGTTTTTTTTTGCTATTTCGATATTGGTGCTATAGAGAAAGTTGTTCAGTTTGACGCCCTTAAAAAGTGTCAGCATGTTGAGAAGGACCCTATATTTTCCTTGTTCTTTTTTAAGCGTTATCTTATAATTATTTGTATGTATAATAACTGATGCATAAACCATCGCACTAATAACTTCTGAACCTTCGATATTCGTATGGGGTTCAACATTTTAGTTTAGACCACTAACGGTTGGGGCACGCTGTTCAAATTCAAAGGCATTAACCTGATACATCAATGGTTTCCGTAAGAAAACACAATGTGCTCCATCATCATCAGTGTTATCGCTGTCAATCAGCTGCTCTGTTGTCCGGTAAGGCTTCTCGCTCACAGTCAAGTGAAACAGTATAGTTGTTAGAACACCCACAATTAACACGATGTAAACTATGTCCTTGAATTTCCACGCATCCCCTGGACCTACAGGCTGGACATTAAACAGAATTAATTTAACAACATAATTAGTAGTTACAAAAGTAAAAAACTCTTTTGCCTTTTATACAGGGTGATATTGATATCATTAGCATCCTTTAGAGTCTACCCATCAAACTGAACAACTTTTACTATGGGAGCAAACCAATCGGAGCAAAAAAAAAATGTGTTCCATACTAAACTGCAATGCCTCTACTCAAATGTATGCAAAAACTGATTTTTTATTTTGCTCCGATCAGTTTGCTCTCATGGTAAAAGTTGTTCAGTTTGATGTGTCGACTCTTATTTTAAATGGATGCTAATGATATCAATTTCAACCTGTATAAGTTAAACATTAATTAACACATAATATGTGTTACGTTGTGTTGTGTTGTGTTACGTCCATAAGACGTAAGGATAGAGTCATAACTGCCATAAGATCCAAAACAAGAGTCATGGAGGTTGGCTATGTGGTGAACAAATTGAAATGGAGATGGACAGGCTATATATTGTGATCAAAAAAGAACAAATGGTCACCGAATGTAACAGAATGGTATTCGACAGATGGTAGAGAAGAGGCAGACAGTACCAAAGATGGGAAGATGAAATAAAGAAGGTAGGAGAAGCAAACTGGAGGAGATGTGCAAGAGACAGGAAGCTTTGGAAATCCCTAGGGGAACCTATACTCCATTCAAAATAGCAATGAAATTTTAAGGCTATTTTGCATTATAGAAACAGAGATTTGAAACACTTCCTCTCGCTTATTCTTAGAACAGCTTTAGTAGCATCCAAGATATGTCGGATACTTTGACTAATTATTATAAGGACTAGCCTTGCGGTAGCATTTCCCCTCTGCCAACGTATAAGCACAATTGATCTTGTGCATTTACATTCAATTTTACACCTTATCACTAAACGAGACAGCCTATAATTGCGAAATAATAACTTCGAACTTAGAACGTTTGGGGTTCACACGAGACTACTTTTCATTATTTTTAACATTCAAAATTAGAATCTTAAGTTATGGGGAATAAAATCCAAAGTTGCGGATTTCATGTTACCTCGCCCCCCGCAAAAAGTGGCAGAAATGTTTGTTAGTAGAATTACACGCGTAACCAGTCCACATATAAATAGTCAAAGGTCGGATAGTATATGTATCCAATCAATTAATTATATTTGGTAATAAGAATTAGCCAGAAAGCTGAATAGGAATCGGAAAATCTCGTCGTCTTATTTGGAATGAAGTATAGACCAAGGGAAACTCTTTAAATGTCCAAACGAAAATAATATTATGTGCATGTAATTTACAAAAGTTTAATGAATCAAAGAAGAATGAAGCACCAAAATAACAATTTACACACGGCGACAGATCAACCTACCCTAGTTGAACTCTATGTTCATGGACATAAGGTCCAACTATGGTTAGGTTGATCTGTCGCCGTGCGTACTTAGTGAAAAATAATTATATTAAATAAAATTTCAAATGCAATTGTAATAACTAATAATAATAATGTAATAAGTATGTAAGTGTAATTTTGCTTAGTGAAACAGGATATTGCATGTTATTCAATGTAATTATCTAATAATAAGTGGTCGCAAATAACGGCTATTGTATTGAATTGTATAACACATATCTGTATCTATATTTTATTTTTTAAATAGTTGTTTATGAAGTTATTTTCGACACGAACTCCCGTGAACTAAAATGAATGTTTTCCAAAATTGAAATACCACTGTTATATTCTTCTTATCGTGTGGGCAGCAAGCCCTGGTGTCAGTTTTTCAGACCGCCTTACGGCCTCTGACGTGGTTTTTATGTAACGACTACTGCCACCAGAGATAGTCGCCGGGACCAACGGCTTAACGTGCCATCCGAAACACGGAATCATCTTTCTTTTCAGACAATCAGGTGATTCGGCCTGCAATGTCCTAACTAACTGGGGAAAAACGCACAAAGTGACATATCACTAGGTGTCCCCCGTGGGAATCGAACCCAAGACCTCCGTGTCAAGAGCCCAATGCTCTTTATGACCACGGAGACAGTTACTGACTGTTATATTATGACCAGCGTTGGATTACGGGTCACCCTGTATAGCTTTTTCCTGTATCTCACCCACATGGAATTCATTTTAGTGTCGGGCGCGTGCCAGTAGATAGTATTAGGTCCATCACATACATAAGCCGGAATTCCGAATCAGGATAATGATTTCGTATGGATTTTTCCCCTCCACAATTCCGTTGCGAGTAACCTTGCCTGCCGTGCAGGAGGTGATGGTTCGATCCCCGTCCAGACCGACTCGTACCAATAAGTTTTTCGGAATTTATGTACGATTTGTAACACCACTGGCTTTTCGGTGAAGGAAAACATTGTGAGGAAACCTGCATACTTCAATTTCGAGGCATGTATTGTACCCACTGTCCATTATGTGGCGACGGGCTCGCGGGCGGACGACCCCGTCACACTGGATAGAGTTTCGGTACTACTGGTGAAACGTGGATGTTCTGAGGTTTCAGAATATCTCTGACTACCCCCCTCGGGGAATATAGTCGTGAGTATATGCATACATGCATGCACAATTCCGTTCGGTATCAAATCCTATACAAAATCACAATCCTGATTCGGCGGAATTCCGTATGTGTGTGGCACAACTTATATACACTAAATAGTATACCAATATAAAGCATATAATACCTGCGTATCACATTCTCCAGTAACATGCAACACTACCCATGTTATAACATAGACAAACAGATTCGAAAATACTGTGAACCCATATCTGTAACAAACATAATTATTATAATAATATTAGGTAAACTTGTCACTTTCAAATTATTCAACCAATGTGATATGTAAGCCACCTCAGAACCTTGTCACTTTAGAATTTTACAACCAATTTGCAATGTAGGCCACCTTAGAACCTTGTCACTTTAAAATTGTTTAAACAGTTGAAATGTAGGCCATCTTAGAACCTTGTCACTTTAAATTTTTTCAGCCAATATGCAATGTAGGCCGCCTTAGAACTTTGTCACTTCAACATGTTTGCAGCTATATTTCACAGAAGCTTAAAGACGTTACGTACGACGTACGTAAGATACATGATGTGAATGACGTGATTGTAATAAGGTTTTAAGGTGGCTTACATTTCAATTTCGTTGAATATATCTCTTTGTCTTTACCAGTTTATAGGAATAATAGCTAAAACTGTGCAGTATAATGTAAAATTATCGAAAATTATTAAGTTATTGCAACTAAAAATGATTGTAAATTGTTAGTTCATAAACTCAAAAAAACTATGAACCACCTTGCCCTCTGGATTTTGGTTATATTATACAGGGTGTTAGGCGTGATTGTACCTATGATACTGAACAACTCTCCCTAAGAAACCTATACGAAATTCGAAAAAATTTCTTTGGACTTCCTATACTAAATGCAATCACCTGATCGAACGTTTGTATGGGAAATCAAAATTAGTTTTTGCGATATCCTATAGGTTTCTTAGGAAAGTTGTTCAGTACCATGGGTACAATCACCCCTTAAAGTACTAACACCCTGTTTTATGCTTGTTTTCATTACTGCAAGAGTTCCAAAAGAGAATAGTTGCTTAAATTTTCATAAAAATGCTTGTATTTTAAACACTCAATTCTAATTTTAATAATGTAATCTAAATGGGACCAGTTACTAATTGTGTCAAATATTAAATTAGTTATCAAAGTTTGATGATTAGATATTTACACATTTCTTTATCACTAAAATATGTTGGGTGTGATGCCATCTGGACATTGGATTTTATAAGCAAAACAAATTAAGTATAATTATGTGATTTGTTCTAACAGCAGGGTTTCCCAAACTTATAACCCCATGTATCCCTGTTTAATTTCCCAGAAGACTGCATTTAAGATCCTAATAAAAACGATATAGCTATGAGAAAAAAATATTATTTTATAGTAAGTAATACAGAGTGGAAACTGAAATGTGTTACTTACTTAAATGATCAACTTTTACTGTAAGACATTTTTGAAATCGTAAGAAAAAATGCTGCTGCATACATTTTGTTTGAGTATCTACCTATTGACCTTTTTTATGGAACAGCACATGTTTGGTTTCGACATGTCAAAGTCGATCCTAAAGTAAAAGTTGTTCAGTTTGACGATCTGAAACACACCTATTTAACACATTTAAGTTTACAACCTGTATAGTCCGTCAAATAAGCAGAAAAAGATAAAAAGACAGACAAAAAGATGAGTTTTTAATTTTAATGTGATGATTTTAATTTTATTGTGTATTGGTTTTTTATATTGGCAAATTGTGTAAATTTTAGATTCAATATGATAACGTAAAATCTGGCCATGTACACCCAATGTCAAACCCTTAGGGGGTAGACACGCAAACTCCACTTTGAGAATTATGTAAAAGGAAAATCCAATTTATCAGTAGTGGTAGGTAATTTAAATTTAATTTCACCTTATTGATTTTTCCTTACAGAAATTGTTACTATGACATTTCAAACGAATTTTTTCCTCGTTTTTCATCAGTATGAACCAAACTTGATTTTACCTGACAGCAGTAAGATGTTTCCTTGTATGGTCATCTTCTGACAACTCTGGTATTAAACTTAAATGTGATATTTGGACAGAAGCCCAGCCAATTTGGAATATCATGATGAATGATGCGAAATAGAACATTTGCGCCCACTTGTGTGCCACCGTACATCCAATACATTCCGAGAAAATAAATGGGAATGATGCCAGAATACACAAAGTACCTGCAACAATAAAAGTGACATTTTACCATATGTTCCTATTCTTAATTTATGGCCCCCATAGGTCCAGACGAATATTTTCTATGAGAAACGCGATTGCCCAGCCCTCCGAAAAGTGCATGCATGTGCCATATTTTCGATTACAAAGAATTAACAAAAGTTCTTTTTTTATTGTTTTTTTTTTTTATGATTTCACTAGATAAACTAATGGTGAATATGTGAGTATAAATACCAAAAATCGGAAACTATTTTAAGTTCTTCTAAAACGAGAAAAATGCTTAAAATTATATGAAAACTTTGTGACAATTTTCTATTGAGTGAAGTAATTCCAATTGTGTATTCAATTTCCACTATACTCCATTCAAAGTAGCAACGAAATTTTAAGGCTATTTTGAATTACAGAAACAGATTTGAAACACTTCCTCTCACTTATTCTTAGAACAGCTTTAGTAACGTCCAAGATATGTCGGATGGTATATGTATTCAATAAATTAATTACATTCGGTAATCAGAATTGGCCAGAAAGCGAAATAGGAATCGGAAAATCTCGTCCTCCTTATTTGGAATGAAGTATAGATAAACAATCAAAGAATACTGAGGTATGACTTTTGTTTCAGTAAATTGAACAAATCTAGTTGAAAAATGAGAAATAAAATATGCCTCTAAGGTATTTCGTCCTACTATTGCGCCTTAACACATTAGGTGCTGACGACCTACATCCTTGGTCTGCAATAAGCCAGCATGCTCAAGAACCTGCCTAGCGGGACAGTTAATATCAGATTTAGGCGGTGTTAGCATTTAGAGATGACTAGCGAATGTGTTAAACTACCAACATTTTCCTATTCTTCCAGCATTTCACCCTTTAGTGAAGAGCCAGCGTAAAGCCATTTGCTGCAAGTTTGCAGTGACTCATTTATATTGATATGGCGAGAGATATGAAAATCATAGCTGTCTACCCCTGTGGGACATAGTCTTGAATGCAGTGTGCATACAAGTCAACTTACTATACTTAGTATAGCTATTTAAAAGACATTGCCCATGTGACGAAATGTATTCGTTTCAAATCGTTTCACAGCTAACAAGAGTATGATCAACGAACAAATACAAAGAATTGAATGAATTTTAACACTTATTGAAATTTGGGTGCCTACTGTATACTTAAATCTATTTGTTTTGTTTCAATGTTTTACGAATTTATTAAGATTTTAATTTATGTAACTAACTCACTCCGCCATGTTTTAAAGATAGTGATGCTGTGTACACGTGCAATTGGATTACAATCTAGTTCCTTATATTATTGCAATGTTAAATGGTTTCATCTTGACTGTAATCTGTACGTGTACCTATACAATAAAATAAAATAAAGAGGCTAAAATTATACACAAAATAGGAGGAAAATAATTCTTCCCAACGAAATGGAAATAATCCTTTTCTATTATGGCATTTCTTATAAAATTCAAATTTACCACTTTTGTAGACGAAACGGGATTGGGCATTTTTCTTTAATAACATTCTTCGTTGTTTTATAATATTGTAAAATAGTGGCACCCTCAACTACATATGTGTGGACCACTGACTTTAAATACTCATAACTTTTGATTGAATTAACCGATTGTGATGAAATAAAGGTTATATGTTAATCCAAACTAAGCCCTATGCTTTAGTAAAAACCCTATCCAAATTGGATCAGTAGTTTTTAAGTGATGCATGCACAATCAATTAGACTAAAAATGCTCTCAATTCATTCCATTACATATCCTGAATAAACGCCCCCAATTTTTAGTTTACAATTTTATTATATGTATGTGTGATGATGATGTTTGTATGTTTGTCACACATAAACGGCTAGACGGATATGTATGAAATTTGGCATGCAGATAGAATATGTTTTTAATTAACATAGTACAACATTCTTTAAAGTTAACACAGAGGAACTTGCAGCTAACGACTAGATAGTAAATTTTTTAAATTTATAATTAATGGACTCTTGCTTGTGCGTTAGCACTGCATTTCCGCCAGTGTCAAGTAGTTTGTGGGAGTATATATCCCAATGACTGATATATACATGCGTATAAAAGTCCCTAATAAAGAATAAAATAAAAAAATAAATCCCAATCTCAGGGATTGTTGTTGATCAAGAACAAGCAAAGATTGAGGATTGCGGAGCTTCGTGGCAGGAAAAAACGCGAGACAATTGCTCGGGTCAGAAACTGCAGCGTGACTACCTAGATAATATACAATACTTACCAAACAAATGCCACAATTTTCTCCTACCATATCGAACACTTAAAGGATTGTCTGTTTGGTCCGAACAATATCCAACAAAAGGTGTTGATAAAGCATCGACTACTTGTCCGACCAGCATCAGGGTGCCGGCCTGTGAAGCACTGAACTCTAGCACCAAGTGAAGAAACACCAACAAATATGTGAACCATAAACTCGCACATACATCGTTCAATACATGACCTACGCCGTAGCCAAGTTGTAATTTTAAACTAATTGATATGTCTATTAATTCATTATCCATTGTCTTTAATTTACTAGGTATTTGTGAAGTGCAATTCGCACGCACAACCCGACAGGGGCGCGTTCAGAGCCTACGCCCAGAGTGCACTCTGGGTGCAACTTTTCGCACTAACGCCGTTCAGAGCCTCGGTGAAAAAACGCCCTTTGCAACTCGGTTGTCACAACTCAACCGTTCCGTACCTCTGACGGGTTGCAACTTTTAACCATCAAATTAGATGGTTAAAAAACACTCTGACGTTTTGATAATCTGTGGTTACTTGACTTTTTGCTAATTTTGAATAAAAGTTTGTTTTATTCAAATTATTTTTACGCACTTTTTGATTCTCTAGCATGGAAGATGAGTTTTTATTGTATTTGGAAATGATGGAAGCCCTGGAAGATCTGGAAGCCCATATTAACTGTCAATGTCAAAATTTTAGGTTATAAAACAACCGGGATCGTTCCGTACCTTTTGGCGAGTTAAAAAACAACTGTTCGTTCCGCACCTTAGATTGAAAAACAACCAAACAACCGCACCCAAAGGCTCTGAACGCAGCCCAGCACAACACAACAAAACAATTAAATTATCACAGATTTGATTTGACAGATTACTGATTTGTAGGCATGCCACTTTAGTTCCGATAGCTCCGTTGTGGCGCTGCAGTCACATTTTCCCTAATGTAACGCCAACATAAGACGCCATTGAGGCCGATATTCAGAGACGATTTTTAAGTCATAGCTCGAGCTAAGCGTGGCGAAAATGTATGGATTTTGACATACGGGAGTTCGAACTATGACTTAAAAATCGTCTCTGAATCTCGGCCTAAGTCACGTCAACGCCATCTATCGCAGCATGTTGCACTGTTGCGTTTTAGTAGATGTCAGAAAACACCCCATTTTCTCGATTAAAAACTTTTCGCTCTAAACCCATTATGGGCTAGTTCCAATTGCCTTTCCGAAAGGATAAATATTTAAAAAAAAAAACTATGCTGAGTTCCAATAGAACTGTTTTGAGACGTCAAAACAAAAAAAATTGTATTGAACGAAACGAAAATGAGAGTCGCGTTGTAGGTCTGCTATTGGGTAGTCACGTCGCTCGTCGATTGTTGGTTGCCCGCTCCCGGGCCTACAACGAAGCTCCAGTGGTGGCTCAAGATAGTGTTCTTTTCAAAAAACAATCCTTGAAGATACCGAAATACAAAAACTACCGTACAACGTCAAGCACCCTTGCGACATAAACTAGACAATGGCAAAATCAACACCTAACAAGATGACAGCCATTTTTTTAAAATAGCGTAGAATAGAATAGTAACGAAAATGAAAAACTATACTGCGGCTGTAGTATGGCAGCGTGATACAGCGCTATCGCGCATTCGTCTCTCTATTTACGCGCGAACGAACGAAATAAAAGGCGTGATATAGGTAGCCTTAATCCGAAATTCAGAGACGATTCTTTTAGTCTTAGCTCGAGCTAAGCAAGGCAAAAATGTATGGATTTTGACCTTGGACATATTCTTAATGATCTGTGATTTTGACATATGGGAGTTCGAACTATGACTGAAAAATCGTCTCGGCCTTGAGCGGTTTCGCACTACGTCCGTGAAAATAATTTTGTATGTAAAATCGGATGACGGAAGCCGGATCTAGTGCATAAACTACCATAGAAATAGTTCTACTACTACTCCAGACCGTATTTTCACGGGTTCTGATCGGAATGTAAGTGCGAAACCGCTGTTATTGTTATCACGCGCACGCATTCTGTTATTTAAATTAGTACCAAAGATTAGTGATATGATTGGTACCTAGTAAATACATTTCGGTTTTATTTTTATTTGTAATGTTAAAAAAAAATAGAATCATGCGAGTGCTGTTTGAATGTGACAAAATAATTTAAGGTTATATTTATATTTTCATCTTACGACAGTTCTACTGAAATATACTATACTATCTTGATACTATCGTTGCATGAAAAAAAAAGAAGCCGACAAACGAATATTGACGAATATTAATAATTTTAATTTTCAAAGTGTAAAAATAAAGAGGACAGTTGTTTTCGGTTGATATTATGGTTCAATAAATCCTGTGTCTTATTTTGTGTGGAAGTGTAAAATCACAATATGGTGATAAGACATCGATTGTTATCTTTTGTAATATTATTGGTTGGAGCTGCATGTGTTTACGGAGATGATTTCAAAGAAGAAATATTTATCAAGCCTCTACCACCCTCCCATCTTTACGCATACTTCCAGTTTGCGACGCTAGTGAACAGTGGATCTTCTTGTACGTTTTAAATTTATTGTTTTACGACACTAAAATTTGGTTCGGCATGAGCTTTGTCGGCCCAAAATATTGTATGAAAACTGGACAACCGGGAACAAGCCACGCGAATAAAATATAACTATATTCCGTTCCAAATAGCAACGAAATTTTAAGGCTATTTAGAATTACAGAAACAGATTTTAATCACTTTTGGCACAGTATAAGTATCTAGTACTACTACAGAATAAATACTGTACTACATTATTATGGCCTGTTTCACCATTTTTGAATAAGTTCTTTCTAGCTATTCGTTCTTTCGCTATCGAGCTATCAGATAGATAGCTCGATAGCGAACTGATAGCTGATAGTTTGACATATTTTTCATACAAAATATGTCAAACGATCATGGCATGTCAATTTGAACCCAGAACCCATCGACGCGGCGTCGATGGGGTATGACTTCCCATACTAAATGACATTTTTCGCTGGTCTCTCAACATGCTTAATGTGTCTCAACACTAAAGGCAGCGCAGACTGGTCCTTGTGGCAATCGTTTGGGGAGGCCTATGTCCAGCAGTGGACATCCATCGGCTGAGATGATGATGGGAGTTCGAACTACGATTTAAAAAGTCTGTTAAAATTGTCACTGAATCTTGCCCTAAGACATGATTTACAAAGAATTATTATATATTTTCAGTTGAGCATACTCATCTATCACCAAGATCTCTGGTTGAAGTTATATCAAGGTTCCAAGTAGAAGAGTTACACCTGACACTAACTGAAGGACAATGGAAACACAGTCAGTGGGGCTATCCCATATTAGATGCAGCACCTGGAGCTGAACTATATGCTTGGTTTTCTTCTGAAGTGTCTGACATAGACACACAGTGGCGGAAATTAAGTGCAACACTATCTGGGCTTTTCTGCGCATCACTAAATTTCATAGACAATTTTAATACTGTCACACCACAAATGGCTCTGTGGCCCACAGGGGCTTTCAAGACGAATGAAAATGTGACATCGCAGCTTAGATACGCTTCTTTACCAAGAGAGATTGTCTGCACAGAAAATTTAACTCCTTGGAAAAAACTCCTTCCTTGTGAGTCAAATCGTGGATTTTCAGCGCTACTCAATTCAAGATTGATTCACAACACAAACTACCATTCCATCGGTGTACATGTCAGAAAGATATGCACATCAAAAGAGTGTACCGATACTCAGTTAGAAATAAAACAGACCGTGGCACTTGTGTATGATTACAAGATTATTAACAGCATAGATTGGTCTTTCAGAAAATTGTTTGGTCAAGGTTTGCCTGGAGCATGTCCCCTCTCATCATCTAGCAAGATTTATGTTGATATATCATCAAATGATACAAGTAATTTTAAACTATCACCCCCACCTGATAGTGTGGTTTTATCCCAGCGAGGAGGTAGTGATGTTCACCTTGCAGTGTATAATGTAAAGGCAGATGGGCAAATGATAAACATAGCTGCTAAATACAACAGTAAAGAAAAATTGTATGTGCCAGTACCACCACCGTTGTATTTCAATCGCTACATCCTGGGTTACGGTAAAGAATTTGGAGGTATTGTTACAGAAATAACAAACAATTACTGGACCCCAATTAATGTTGTTATATTAGAAAATGCACCATGGTGGTTGCCAATACAGCTGAGTTCATTACGGGTTAATGGTGAAGCGCAGAGCAAGCAGATCATATCTCAGTATTATACCCCAGGCCGCACCAGACAGAAACCTTACCACTTGGAGCTCCTGCTCAAGCTACCACAAAGATCAACTACAACAATCACAATAGATTTTGAATTTGTTTTCTTAAAATGGCAAGAATACCCACCTGACGCTAATCATGGATTTTACATTGGTTCAGCTTTAATCTCTGCAAATTTGCCTACAGCCAAGAATTATACTAGCCTGCCTATCACAGGAACCACATTTGATTCTATGATAAACGCTTCACAGTCATGTAAGTATCCACATTTGTGTAACTACTATTGTTTGTTGATGCTGTAAGGCATTTTGTAAATAAATTGGTTTTTGTTTTAGGGTATCCAGTATTATTCAGATCTAATGGTGCAATGGTGTCGTTGCCAACTCCTGACTTCAGTATGCCTTACAATGTTATTTGTCTAGCTTGTACAGTGGTAGCACTGGCATTTGGCCCACTTCATAACATATGCACCAAAGAACTGGTACTTAAACCAGTGGGTACACCAGTTTCACTGACACAGAAAATATTAAACTTATTTAAGAAAAAGAAAGATTAATTTCTTTTACACAAATTATTGTTAACAAATAAATTATTGCTTGGATACTTTGTTTTTAACTCATAGGTCTAGAGGGCGATTGCGCTAATTTGAAACATCCAAGTTCAATCCTAATCCAATTTCAGTTCTAATCACATTGCAATTCAATTGCTATTCAACTGTGCTGAATTCCTTATTGCGCAAAACTTGACTTATATACTATCACTTTCGCTGCTGACGACCTACATCGTACGACGGCGATGGGCCGCAGTGCTGAAGAACCCATTTCGCCTGTGCTCAAGACCTACCGCGCGAGTCACCGAAAACCATCCGCGCACATTTATCGTTTCAACGTAAGTTCTATTGCATTCCCCTGTGCTCATAAACTACAGCATGAGTCACCTTAACCTTACGCCTATGCGGGTGACACACAAGGTGAACCATTTTGATCGTTTCACCGTTACGACTGTGCGCACGAGCTACGAGGGGGGGGGGGCGCATATACAGTAGTTCATCAAAAGAACTGATTGACATTCTCAACTTCGAAAGTTCGAAGCATTCGAAGTTACAAAATGTACAGTGCGCTTTCCAAAATTTCCCTCCTACCCTTGCTGCAAGCGGGTAGGACCCCAAAACTCCAAAATTTTGGGGTCCTACCCGCAGACTCTGGACTCTGCAGATCCTCATTTCTAGTGCCATGATAAAGTTATAAAACAAAGTTTCATTGATATACAAACTGCCTCCAAACGATCATTATATCCTTTTTTTTTAAATAATCAATGGACTTCTTGCTTGTGCACTGCCTTTCCGCCAGTGTTAAGTGGTTTGCGGGAGTATCTATCCAATCTCGAGGATTGTTTTTGAGTAAGAACACAACTGAGGCTGAAACGCGAACCGCGCGAACACCACGCGAAAGACAAGTGTTCGGGGCAGACCCTGCAACGTGACTCCATTGTAGTATATTCCTTGCTCCATTATTTACCTTACTTTACGATATATATTACAGGACAGGTCTAGGACCAGAGATCATAAAGAATATGTCCAACGAGTCTAGGCTAGGACCTTGCTAGGACCAAGTATGTAATGGTAGTGTCAAACTGTCATCTGTCTAGTCAAAATCGGCCCCGTACAGACTGCGTCTTTTTGCAGCGATAAAAATACGCGTTTGTCTATCGCGTGACTGTACGGCCGAGATTTAGTGACGATTTTTAAGTCATAGTTCGAACTCCCGTATGTCAAAATCCATACATTTTCGCCACGCTTAGCCCGAGCTAAGACTAAAAAAAATTGTCTCTGAATCCGGGCTACGTGCCTTCGCCATTCGCATTTTAAATTCTCTTTGCTCAATAGTTCAATCAAATCGAAGAGTCAAGAAGTTTAAAATACCCTATCTCTATGAAAATACCTCTCAAAGAGTACTTTCACAAAATCAAATTGTCAGATCAGACATTTTGTAAAGTTATTGTATTTCATTTATAAAATGTACAGGTTTTACAGGGGTTAACAGCATTTTGATCAACAGATAGTAGTATGGAATCACAAAATGAGTAAGTGCATTACTAACCTATCTAAATTGTAAATTATTTATACCTACCTATTATTTGTATGTACTTTTACATTCTATTGTATCTGTTCACAGGAAAATATGTCATCAATGTCCTTGCTCTAGAATACGCACAGAATTTATAAAAATTGTGGACTTAAGTGATGCTGGCGTAGTGATTTATCGACATTCTACGCGCTTTGATGAAGTTTGTTTCTTTTACTATTTTTGATTGAATTTTTACCTAAATTTGGAATAGTTCAGAGCAAATTCTTATTTGTTATTCGAATTCTTTAGCCAAATCCAAATTTTATACAGGCATTCCATAGAACGATACTTGAATAAGTACACTCGCGTGCAACCAAATCGACTCAACCCTTTAACGCGCACACGGGATACCGTTTCTTAAATAAGGCATAGCTGATATTTAAAAAACATACATCGTTTTAAAGCTTGGAATCTAAGCTTTAAAAAAAACCATTAATCATGAAAATCGGTACAGTATTTTTTTTTTAATTGAAATTTGACTATAGGTATAGGAGAAATCATACATTAAGAAATGAATTGAGGTTAGCCAATCCTTTGAATAAAACCAAAAATTTGAACGAAAACAAGGAAAATTTATTAAATTAATACGGAGTGTTTCCTCCCCTAGCCCTTATAAGAGTTTCTACGCGATTCCTCATTGATCTGATCAATTTTTTTATGTCTTCTTGAAGAAACGCTTCCCACTCCTCTAACAACGCCTCTTTTAGCTCCTGGATGTTCGAAGGAGCTGGATCTCTGGCCCGGACTTTGCGTTTGAGCTGGTCCCATACATGCTCAATCGGATACATGTCGGGACTGAGCGCTGGCCAGTCCATGGCCCGTAATCCGACTTCGTCGAGGAACTGCCTAGTGACACGTGCAGTGTGACACCGGGCATTATCGTGCATTAACACGAAGTTATCCCCGACAAAGCCTGCATACGGGACCACATGATCAAGTAGGATGTCGGTGATATACCGATCAGCGGTCAGACCGCCTCCTCGGCCTCCCCCAGGCACGAAAACGAGGGCTGTTCTACCCTCTAGGGATATGCCAGCCCACATCATACAGGAACCGCCTCCGTATGCGACTGTTTCACGGAAACAGCACTGTGCAAAGCGCTCTCCCGGACGCCTATAGGCCCGGCCTCTCCTGTCACTGCCATGCAGACATACTCTGCACTCGTCAGTGAACAGGATAGGCAGCCATTGGTCGATGCTCCACAGACGGTGCTCCCGTGCAAATTACAAACGCGCTTACGGGTGACCTGCAGTCAATTTTGGGCTTGTGGCAGGCCGTTTTGGGGTCAGGTCAGCTTGCTTTAAACGTCGTCTGACTGTCCACTCACTGACAGCCACCCTTCGGACTCGCCTCAGCTCCTGCTGGACATCAACACTGGTAAGGTGGCGATTCCGCAGTGCAGTAGAGACAATAAAACGATCGTCCCTCTCAGACGTGCGCCTTAGCAGGTCAGATCTTGGTCTACGAGTGAAGGCACCGGTCTCCTGGAACCTTCTGTATACTCTGGACACAGCAGACTGGCTCAAGTGCAGCTGACGAGCGACAGTTTGCTGACTAAGGCCTTGTTGCAATAAAGCCACAATTTGGGCGGCTTCAGTTAGCGTAGTATCCATAATTTTGGATAAACCGTAAGCTTCACAAGTGGAGATGTTATCAGCTCAACTTCAGATAAGCGACTGATAAAAAATTTCTGTCACAGGTGGTTTTATAAGCGATAGCGTCGCGCAACTCGTGAGTTTCACGCGTAGCATGTTTTCCTGTATTTTAATTTAAACCTCAATATAAAAAAAAATACTGTACCGATTTTCATGATTAATGTTTTTTTTTAAAGCTTAGATTCCAAGCTTTGAAATGATGTATGTTTTTTAAATGTCAGCTATGCCTTATTTAAGAAATGTTACCCCGCATGCGCGTTAAAGGGTTGAGTCGATTTGGTTGCACGCGAGTGTAGTAAAGCATCCTTTAGACGGGCAACTGATCGCAGGCTTACTGTCAAGGCCAAATAGCAAGGGTCCCGCTCACACGCGCTCGCCTGGCCCGGCAGCAAATTTGCACGTCTAAAGGCCGATCGCACGATCGCAAATCCGGTCTCAGCCAATAAGGAGCGAGTGCCCCTCCCCTCCACCCGCCTTTGCTATTTGGCCTTTGCTTTGTTAATAGTCAAGGCGGGTGGAGGGAAGGAACACGCGCTCCTTATTGGCTGAGACCGGATTTGCGATGGTGCGATGATGGTCTGAAGCACCCCCTTAAGTATTACTAGGGTGTTTTGTTACACACTGTATACAGGGCCCTTCTTAATATGCGGACACTTTTTTAAGGGGATAATCAGACCATCAAACTGAACACCTTGCTCTATAGGACCAACATCGAAATCGCGAAAAAATCTGCTGTCCTATATTTGGCTCAAGATGGTTTGCAGTTTTGTATGGAACTCGTTTTTTTTTCGCGATTTTGATGTTGTGTTGGTGCCTTTGCTGCATGGTACTTGACAGTTTGTTTTTATTTATCCTACAGGCCATCTACTTGGCCAGTGATTTCGAAATAGACATGACGAATAATGATGTTTTCATCATACATAACACGAAAGATGCAGAAGTAACTTCGGCGAACATTGTACCAGCGTTGGGTAATGTTTCACTGTACTTTTCTTTGAATAGATCGTAGCGTAGATAATAGTTTGGCATGATGTCGTGTGGAACAGGGTATGGCTTTATTATAATTGACAACATTTCATTTTAAGAAAGGTACCAAAATAAGAAAACCTTTTGGAGATTATGTGATTCAAAGCTTATATCAAAATTATCAGATTTTTCTATCCATTATTTCTAGAGTTATTTGAAAAATATAATAGAGGCTGAATGAGATTTTATTCCTTTGCCTGCTTGGTTTTTCTCTAATTCTATTGTATTTGACAGTTTTTATTTTTAAAGTTATTCCGGCCAAGGTATCTTAGCCATAAATCCTACGTTTTTCAGAAAATTTAAAAAGTAAATTAAAAAAAGAAATATCGGTCAATAATAAAATCGGAAAAATACGTATCTCTTATTTTTTTAACCCATTTTAAACTTTTTATTAAAAACCGGGGGTTAAAAAAATGTAATGTTGTCAATTACTACTTACATATTTTACAGTATTTGATTGCGTCGTTTTGGCACTGAACACTTCATTTTTCATGGCCTCATTCAAAAATTAATAATAGGTCGAGTTTGGTATGAGTTTTTTATCATTTCGTGATAATGCGAGGGTGTAGAATTCGTTTCTGATATCAAAAACTATAATAATTGTTGAGAAGTTGGGCGGTAGAGCCTTAAGAAGAGATGCTAAGCTAATTAGTTATAGTTTTAATCTGTACTAATACTGTTCTTTGATAATTTTATGTGCGAAAAATGTGGCGCTTTAATAATTACGATGACTTGAAGAAAACATTTTGACTTTTTCTTCAAGTCATTGTATTTGGATATTTTTAAATAATTTCTCAAAAACTTATCGTCATGTTACAATTTTTACATCAGAAACAAATTCTACACCCTCGATTTATCTAAATATGATATCAAACTAGACCTATTACCGCAACTAAGTTGGTGGCCTACCCTAACTACATCACATTATGATTAGGTACCAACATACTTTGTTTCAGTGCAAAATAAAGTAGACTGTCCCCGATGTCAACATATCATGGAACACGCACAAAGATTACTGCAAAACGTATCAATTGTTGACAAACAGGACGTAATAGGAATATGTGACCATTGCAAAATGAAAGGAAAATATCGGCCGTGTGTAGACTGTACTAAAATTGTGAAGAAATTCATGACTAGCGTACACATACGCGGTGATTATGAGGAAACAAAAGAACGTTTGAAGACATGGCGAAAAAAGATTCAAACCATGCTGAAAGGTGTATCGAGTGATGAGAAAGGATTAAAAGTTAAAAGTCGTTCTCAAAATGACCTTTGCATAGATAAATTACTCCAGTACTCGGAAAGGGCGGTGCATGTACCAGATGTAGAACAAATGTTTAAACCTGAAATATTTAGTCTAACCTCCGGTAAAGTGGCACCCGGATCTAAATCCGTATACTTCAAAGATCGAGATGAGAAGTCATTGATTGATACGGAATCTGAAAAGGAAGAAAGAACTGCTAAGGAAGATTTTGCCCATGCAGAAAAAGCTACTGTAGGTAAAGACCATGTCCCGACAACGAAAGAATTGGAATCAAGTTCAGATCAACAAATTATTCTAGACCAAAAAAAATCGGAAACAATTGCATTAGGTCCAAAAACTCGACCTGTTGAAAAAATCAAAACCATTTCTAGCTCAACAGTTACGCATGTCAAGCTTCCAAATGATCTAAATGCCGGACTGAGTAAAATAACGGTTCCAAAAGACCTTAGTGTCGAAGTAAGTAAAATAAATGCAATCAAATCGGATAAATCTCCGCAATCAGTCAAAGGCGCTCTGAAAAAGTCCAAGCCATCTGAATCACGTTTACGTGCTCGGCAATATCATTCAGAAGATGATTTAACTACTAATATCGCTGACGTACGTATACAAGACTCAAAGATTTCAAAGAAAAACTTTAAATATTTTTTCCCAAAAGAAGCTAAAGCAAAACGTGCGAAAAGCGATCTGACCTCATCCGTATTGATAAAAGACACACAGGATAAATTAAAATATCAAGCTGAAAAAAAACATGCTGAAGCTCGTAAAAGGAAAGCAGAAGAAAAAGAAAAGAAAACGGTTGCTAAGGAAGAAAAGAGAGCTAAAATGGACGAGCCAAAGGCAAAACCGGTAGAAGCTTCAGAACCCGACGGTAAAAAAGTTAAAGCTGACGGTAAACCTGAAGTCGGACGGGAACCTGAAGTCAGACGGGAACCTGGAGTCAGACGGGAAGCTGAAGTCAGTCGGAAAGCTGAAGACAGTCGGCCAGCAAAAACTGAAGATAGTCTTCCTTTAGAAAGTAAAGGTGAATTGAAGCCAAAAAGTCAGACGAGAGAGTCGCCAAAAGATAAAGTATTGCAAGAACGTATTTCAAATGTACCAAAGACGGAAAAAGTAGAGAGTGTTGAAAGTTCCACTCTGGTAAAGCGTAAAACCCCAGATAAGCGTTCAGATGACAAACAGCACGCCATACCGAAAGATGCCACCGGGTCCAAGAAACAAGATGCACCTTTGAAAGATAAAGATTCTAAGATAAAAGAGAAATCAGAACGGAAAGGTGAAAAATCTGATCAACTGAGTAAAGCAAAGGATGGAAAACAAAAAGGTAAAACTGAAATGGACTTTTTAAAAAAGGCGCTTGAAAGCCAACAAAGTAAAACCCAAGAAACAAAACAGAAAGATCAGCAAGAGAAAGAACTGAAAGAAACTGAAAGTAAAATTAAAAGTGAGAAAGAACTGAAACAAACTGAAAGTAACATTAAAAAAGAAAATTTACCAAACGGTTTAAAAGATAGGCAGGAAGAAAGTAAAAAGGAAAAAAAGGATATAGGAACGTCGGATAAGGATAAATCAAAAAAAGACAAGGAGGAAATGGCATTTTTAAAAAAGGCGCTCGATAAACAAGGTAAAGAAAAAGAAGAAGAGCTTAAGATGAAAAAGGCACAAGAAGAAGCTGAGACTAAAGCTCGTGATTTGGCTGCAAAAATAGCACAGGAAGTCCCTAAAACCTTAGACGCGACCTATTTGCCACCTTCTTCTGAATTAAGAACAGAATCAGAAGAATCGGCAATCAATAGGATAGCACCAACTATGAAGGATCTGGATATGAAAGATATCACGGTTAGGAAACCATCGTACGACGATTTAATTTTACGATTAGTGAAATTAAAGAAAGCCGCTGCCAAAGCTCGAAAAAATAGAGCTCTGGGCAAGCCGGTTCAATTAGCAGACTTAATGTTTTCTCCAGCTAATACTGTAAGACATAAAGGTCATTTATGTAAAGTTTCTACATGTGAATTTTGTCTTGATTCCGATTTAGAACTCGATCTTGATAGTTATTTTAGAAGGAGAGAAATTGAGGAACAAGCCGGCTTTGCTGAAATGATATTAGGTGATAAAATCATTAAGAAGATCCATAAACCTCCAATGAAAAAAGAAGAAGTTATTGTGCCAATGCTTTTTATGTCGGCGTTCGATGAATTATTATCAGATAAAATGCGTTCCGGAATGGTTCCGAAGGTGGTTTTTGAGGAAGAGCCACGCCCAAATGCTACCGCTTTAAAAAGTCGCACTGCTGCAGTAAGTGTTCTTACAGGGTGTAAAATTAAATGCGTCACATATAAAACAGGGTGTTTAATATGCAACTATACATACATGCATACCAAATGTATGTAAAAGCTGATTTCTTTTTTCGCGGTTTCTATTTTGGCTCCATAGTGAAAGTTGTTCAGTTTGGTGGAACACACATTTTGAAATTGTAACCTTTGAATAAATTTTAAAAATTAATTAGTATGTAAGTACCGCATTTAATTTTACACCCTGTATTTAATTAGTTATGTATTATTCCGATATAAACACACAGCAGCTATAATTATATCGTTGTACTCTTCTAACGCACACATAATTACACGTCTCGTTCCTGCGTGTAAGCGGAAAAAAAATATTGCCATGGACCGGACCACGGGGTAGAACCGCCTGGAGAACGTTCACATAATTTGAAAATATGTTGGATACGTCAAGTACCCTAGATATTAAAAGGTGCGCATCGCGAGATTGGACCGCGCCGCCTGGGGGTGCAGCATGACACCCCCCCCGACGAAAACGACAAAAATCGGGATATGCTTCTGTCTTACTAATCCCCGCGCCGAGTGCTTGATATTTACGGGAGTTTTAAATGTATGTAAAATTAAAACTAAGTACTTGGTCTTTTTGAATAAAACTAAAACTAGAGTACTCGTATCCACACAAGCTCTACTGTTCAGTTACAAGCTATTTTGCATAGGAACATTCTTCAAGGATAAATTTTCCAGCGCTCACCCGCTTTTTTTTGCTCTATAAAATGGTAGGAAAAAAATTATAGGCGAAATAACACTGCGCTACTGCGCACACCCCACCCCTACCCTATTCCCTACCTATTGGTCAAGTTGTTTTATTGTGGCTTTTTGACTATGACGGTCTTCTTCTTTATATTACCATAATGGCCATGGATACCTATGCCACGAGGGAGGAGTAAAAATTGTTCATCTATACAACGTGTTAATGAATTAACGCAAAAAAAGAAAGTAGTTTGTTTAGAATCGAGAACAGAATCGAATTATCATGGTTTCAACATCCATATTTTTCAAAATACATATACAACGTGTTAATGAATAAGCGCAAAACCTCATACACCCCAACTGATTTATAACAAAATAATTAGATTGAAATAATTATTTCATTATTTTGATAGTTAAAATTTAAAGTTATTCGCATTTTAAGTTTTGAGGCAAAGATGATTTGTTATCATTTCAGCAATGTATGAAAGCGCTAACGTGCTCATGGATACATTTTAAGAATCTTGTTTTGGTAGTAAGTAGGGTGAGAGTGCCCGTGCGGTAGGTTGAGATCGAGTTCAATAAATTTTAAATTTTACAAACAAATTATTTAATATTTTGAAAAAAATTACCTATGTTGAAACCATGATAATTCGATTCCGCTCTCGATTCTAAACAAACTACTTTCTAGTTTTGCGTTAATTCATTAACACGTATATATTTTTTAATTTAAAATTTATTGAACTCGATCTCAACTTACCGCTCGGGCACTCTCATCCTATTTACTGCCAAACCAAGATTCTTGAAGGTGTGTCTCCAGCGCTTGTTTTTAGCAGACATTACACAAAAACATGATACAAAATGGCGTCGCCCTATACAATTTTGTCTCGAAGTAAGATGGCGGAAGACAAAAAGTGAAGCTATGTTTTGTTTTCTTTGTAGCAGCAGACACAGCTTAAAATGTATCCATGAGCACGTTATCGGTTTCATTTACTGCTGAAACTTATTAATGTGAATAACTTTTAATTTTAACTATCAAAATAATGAAATTATTGTTTCAGTCTAATTATTTTGTTATAAATCAGTTGGGGTATATGAGGTTTTGCGCTTATTCATTAACACGTTGTATATACCACCTTCCTGTGGCCAATGGCGTGATTTTATTATCTTTGGCCATTGCCATCCTTGGAACCACTTTTTTGCTATTAACCTCTCGGTAGAGAGTAATATATTCCTTGCTATTAACAAAACGTCATCGTCTGTCATCGTCAGTTTGTTTTAGATTTCGTGATTGTTATTTTAATATTGAATATGAATGGATTATTTTAGAAGGTATACATAGGTATAATATACTATTTATTTTAGCTTTTATTTTTGATTTATTAAATGTTTTTTTGAATGGAAATGTCCAAGAATAATAAAAAGACGAAAGAAGTAAGTAGATGAGGTCGGTCGTGACGAGACAATTTGTGAAAATTTATACAGGGTGTAAGTGACAGCCTGGCAAATGCTGAAACGGTGAATTCTGACCATTAAACTGAATAACTTTCACTATGGAGCCACCCTCAGGCCATCCAGCCAGGCTGTCACTTAGGTAAACCCTGTTTTCCGAAGAAAGCATTTGGTAGGTAAATTACAAATCAGACTTTTTCCGCAAAGGATAATTTTAAAACAATATTTATTTGCAGGGTGACCAGGAAAGTTCAAAAGGAGTGATACGGTACGCGCTGTCAGATCGAAAATTTATTGAAAAGGGATGGACTTTGTTACCTACTGAAAAAGTAGTCCGTAAAGTAATTGTCAGCCCATTATTACCTACCTAACCACCCTGCCACCTATTAAAAGTCAAGATTGCGAGGATAAAAGGCTTTAATTACTTGGTTCGTATCGTATGCGTGTATGCAGGCCGGCAGGCAAGGTCAGAAGAGAGTGACATTGACAGAACCGTTTTCGTTCATGAATATAGACATCTGTCAAGATATCTATACGTTCAAAAACAACGTATTCATTTATGATTTAGAAACCTTTAAATCTTATAATTACTAACACTTCCCCTTAAGATTTCAAAGTTTCAATTCAAACTTTACATGCCAGCATACCCACACAAAGTACAGTGAAGAACTACATAAGTACACTAGCAAAACATATAACATAAACACATTCACAAATTATTTTTCAACAATGTTTAGCTTATTAACAAATTGCTTATGTTTATTTGTACCAAGAGACTTTGTTAAAATGTCGGCTACCATCTCTCCAGTTGGCATATATTTTACAGTCATAAAACCTTTATGTGCCAAATCTTTTACAAAATGATAACGCAAATCTATATGTTTAGTGCGTTTATGTGACAGCTCTTTTGATTCCAAAATCTTATGCGCACTTTGATTATCATTATACAAAGTAATTTTAAAATCTCTACACAAAATTTCCGACATGAAATTTTTTATAAAACAAAGATCTTTACATACATCACCTATGGAGAGATACTCTGCCTCGGTACTGGATAACGCAACGCATCGTTGTTTACGCGATTCCCAGTTTATCATGTTTCGACCAAGCTTCACTACAAAACCTGTATATGACTTTCTATCGACAACGTCGTTTGCCCAATCCGCGTCAGAGTATGCAGTTAAATCTAAATTACCAGTTCTATAAAAAGTTAGACGATAATCTAGTGTCCCTGACAAATATCTCAGGACGCGCTTTGCTGCTTGCCAATGTGTCTTGTCAAAAGCATGGCTAAACTGGCTTAGTTGACTGCATGCAAATGCTATGTCAGGCCTAGTACAAACCGACAAATACATTAAACTACCCAAAAGTTCTCTATATTTATAAGTATTATCATCTAGGCACTCAGAACTAGCCTTCTCTAATTTACAATTAGTTATCATTGGAGTAGATACCGGTTTACAATTCTCCATACCGAATCTAATTAACAATCTCTTGATATAATCTGACTGGTCAAGTTTTATAAAATGTTTGTTTCTATCTCTGTATACATTTATTCCTAAACAACTCTTTAGAGTTCCTAGGTTTTTAACATTAAAATTATTCTCAAGCAAGGACAGTAATTCACTATTATCTTTTGAATAGAAAACATAGAAATCATCTACATAGAGTCCTATAATAACAAGGTTTTCACCAGTTTTCTTTGTGTAAACACAAGGTTCACATTTACTCTGCTTATAGCCGTTTTTACTTAACAAATCATGAACCTTTATATTCCAAAGTCTGCTCGCTTGCTTGAGACCGTAAATACCTTTTAATAATAGACAAACTTTATCACAGTTATCATCTTTAAAGCCTGGAGGCTGCTCCATATAAATCTGTTCTTGAAGCTCTCCATTTAAGAAGGCAGTAGTTACATCTATATGCTCAATATTTAAATCGAGCTCTGCCGCTAATGAAAACAAAATTCTTAATGTGGAGTGTCTTATAACAGGCGAAAAAGTATCGTTATAGTCAACCCCATAAACTTGAGTAAAACCTCTGGCAACCAGACGAGCTTTATACTTATCGAACTTACCAGAAGCATCATGTTTCCTCTTGAATACCCACTTGCACTTAACAATATTCTTGGTCTGTGGGCGATCGACTAATTTCCATACCTTATTAGCAATAAGCGAATCATATTCACTTTGCATAGCAGCTTTCCACTGTTGACTGTCAGAGCATGACACGGCATCCTCATATGATTGAGGATCACCTGATGATACAGCAACGTCTTGGGTCAGGAGAGAAAAATCAGTATCAACAAAATCTTTGTACCTGGACGGCAATTGATTGCGGGTGCTACGAATAGGTCTGTGAGCAGGTAAGGACGGCACAGGATTATTTACTTCCCCTCCAACTGGCACCTCGGGCGATGAAGTCACATGCTCAACATGCGCGTCAGCGACCGGCGACGAAGTGGAGTCCGTCTCGTTCTCACTACCAGAGTAGTAGTACTCGCTGTTGTTGTCTCCTGAAAAAGAACAGCTGTTATTATTCTCTAAAGTGAAATCTGGATTCAGTTCAACAGTATGACTAGAACTCGCCTTACTATTATTTGAGCTCGAGCTCAGTTCAATATTGGGACTAGAATTATTAGATTCTACAATTTGACGAGAATTTACATCACATGACACAGAATTAATTAAATTATCATTATATTCAAAATTCAAAATGTCATTATAAAATATAAAATCATTATTTAAGTCATTAAAATTGTTTAGACTTTTATCATAAAATTTATTTTCAATAAAAGCGACGTTCCGTGAAATTATAACATTTTTAGGGTTCAAAGGGTCTGCTAGTCTGAATCCCTTAGAGGTTTCGCTATATCCGACAAAAATATACATCTTACTTTTAGCATCTAATTTACACCTTTTGTGTTCAGGTAACAATGAATATGAAATGCACCCAAACACATGTAAGTGACGAAGGTCCGGTTTGGACCCGGTCCACTTTTCTTCAGGAGTAAGGCCGGACAAAGCTGATGTGGGTGATCTATTTTTTAAATATATCGCAGTCATAACTGCTTCCCCCCAAAAACGCTTGTCTAGGCCAGCCCCTTGCAACATACATCTAGCCTTCTCTAGAACAGTTCTATTGAGACGTTCAGAGACACCATTTTGTTGTGCACAATAGGGAACAGATGTTTGATGTATAATACCCTCTTTTTTTAAAAATTCAGAGAAACGATGACTGCAATATTCCCCCCCATTATCGGAACGTAACACTTTGATTGGCAACCCCAGCTGTTTTTCTACCAAGCTTTTAAAATCAATAAAAGTTTTAAATACCTCACTCTTTTTCTTGAGCAGATATCCGAAGGACTTCCTGGTGTAGTCGTCGGTGTAAGTAACCAGGTATCGTGAGCCACCCCAGCTCTCTACGGGCATGGGGCCGCAAACATCACTGTGTATCAGCTCTAGAGGTCCAGCTGCACGGCGAGCTTCACCAACAGGATAAGGCCTCGCTGCCATTTTACCTTCCAAGCATGGCACGCAGTCCTTTATTTCTTTATTCTGAAAAATAACCCCATTAGCAGCACCACCCTTAAGAGCTAACATACCTGCAGTACCTAGATGGCCTAGCCTCCTGTGCCAGATATCCATTGGCACCTCAACCAAGTTAGCACTCTGTGCGTCTTGCATATGCAAAACAGCCGAAGAATGCGCCACCTCACACAAAGACGACTTACCTTTTATTCGGAATGTACCTTTAATATGTGTAGCTTTACACACTGGTTTGCCAGAAATTGTACATTTGTCGTATATAAAACAACCTTCCCTGCCAAAAGTTACTCTATATCCCTTGTTAACAAGACAACTTACCGATAGCAAATTTACCGAGAGCTCAGGGACATATAGAACATCCTCAACTAGCTTAGTAGTGTTTCCAATACATAGTTGAACATTTCCCTTACCAATAGTCTTTAACATACTATTATTAGCTATTAAAACATCACTTTTAAATTGTTTAAAGTCTGAAAATAAAGTTCTGTCGTTACACATGTGCTGTGTGCAGCCACTGTCCACGAACCACTCTTTATTATCTTCTACAAAGAACGCTGAAGCAAGAAAACTTGTATTTTCATTTTCATTCTTGGATTTATCCTTTTTCAGCTTGTAGCATCTATTCTTCAAGTGTCCAGACTTCTTGCAATAGCTACAGGTAATTTTCTTTTGCTTGGAAATAAAAGCCGCATTGTTTTTCAATTCAGATCCGTTCAAATTGTTCTTGCGGAATTCTTCTTGTAAAAGACGGGCTCTCACTACTTCACTCGATAAGCTACTGGTCATACAAGCCGTTTCTAGGTTAGAAACAAGCGTGTCGTACTCCTGTGGCAATCCAGAAAGAAGAATCTCAGCGACCTCTTGGTCATCAATTTTTCTTTTAATGTCGGCCAGCTGTTGTACTAGCATCATAATATGTTCGATGTATTCTGACATAGAAGCGAAGCTGGTAAACTCAATTCTGTGTAGTTTTCGAAGCAACAGTACTCGCCTGCATAGGCCGGTATCTTCAAAAACGTTGCTGAGACATTTCCATGCGGCTTTACTAGTCTCAGCATCTCGTACATATTGATAGCAGCACGGTTTCACGGCGAGACAAATCCGCGCCAAAGCACGCTGATCCCTCTGTTTGTCCGTATCTTCTCCAATTACGCAACTCCAAAGACCTTCGAGGGTAAGTAGCATGCGTATGGAGAACTTCCAGGAATTCCAGTTCTGGTTGCCTTCAAGGCGTTCGACGAAAATGTTGCCAGGGATATTGGCACCTGCATGGCCGCCATTATTACCTCGTGGTGTTTCATCACCATTGGGCATTTCGAAAAAATTACGTTTAGTAAGTAATTACCTTTGTGGATTTTTGTAGGAAAGCAATGCTGGGCCCATAACCTATTAAAAGTCAAGATTGCGAGGATAAAAGGCTTTAATTACTTGGTTCGTATCGTATGCGTGTATGCAGGCCGGCAGGCAAGGTCAGAAGAGAGTGACATTGACAGAACCGTTTTCGTTCATGAATATAGACATCTGTCAAGATATCTATACGTTCAAAAACAACGTATTCATTTATGATTTAGAAACCTTTAAATCTTATAATTACTAACACCACCAACCTGCTGGACAGAGTTTCGGTACTACTGGTGAAACGTGGATGTTCTGAGGTTTCAGAATATCTCTGACTACCCCCTTGGGGAATATAGTCGTGAGCATATACTATAGCATATGCTAATTACCTACCTACATTTTCTTCAATGATGGCTTCCTGCGGCCGTAGTATGAGAGCATGATATAGCGCAATCGCGCCTAGCTCTCTTGATAAAAGGCGTGAAATAGATATAGCCTTATCGATGGGCATCATACTACGGCCGCTGACTGGGTTATTTAGGCTCGGCGCTAACAAGCCACGCACGCGCCGGCCAAAGCCACCGGTGACCAGTTAAAAGCAGGGACACTAGTGTTGTGCTAAGTCGACCTTTTTAGGCATACTTTAGAGTTTCTGGCCGCATCTTCTCTGCAACGGAGGTCGAGTAGACACCTTCCGACGCGGTGGTAGAGTCAAAAATTACGTCACTAAGCTATCCATGTGATATTATTTTGAATAAAACATTTTGAGTAGAGTTAATTCTCGTTAAAAAAATATTCGAATCAGAACTCGAGTCCCGGGCCTACTGGGCCTAAGGGCAAATCCGCCACCGCTTGACGAAGAGTTTTGGGACACCCTGTACATATAAGAGAACAAGCCATAAGTACGTGCGCCGTTTATGTGTACGTGTACCTGTTTCGCTCGATTGTATGAAGCTGTTCTGTGCCTACTACGTACCTAGTACCTAACCTCTAATTCAGCACCCTTTATCATTAGATGAATGTATATCGTATGCGTCCTGCTCACCCCGAGTTTGATTGGTTTGAGCGTAACAAGAATAAGCGGGTTATACCTTATGAAACTGGAGAAAAATTCGCCGAATTCGACGACAACGGCCGTGGCCGGTGGTTCTACAAGAATGGAAGGCTGGCACTTGATTATTATGATGCTGAAGGTTCTAATTAATTGTTTACTTTTTTATTTGCTTTCCGAAGTTGATAAATGGGTAACTTGCACAGTTTTATATTTTTAGTGTAACATAAAGATTTAAGGCTTACATAAAAATACCAAAAACAAAAATAGTAAAATATGCACAAATCATTTCGCTGGGTTGGAATACAACAACGGCACAAGTCAAAAAAGTTGATATTGAGAAAAATTACATTAAAGTTGGCGCGAGAGAGTGCGCGCGAACAAATTGTCTGTAGTTACTACACAGCAAGGGTTAGATTCAGTGATATATCGAGTTAGGTCTATATTGCACAAGATAAAGTATGCGATGTAGAACCAGAATACGGTGCTAACTCAAATTTGTCAATTTTTGAGTTGTGCCGTTGTTGTATTCACCCAGCGATTTATTTTTTGCAAATCAAAAGTTGACTTTTCAAATTCCGCGCCGAAACGCTCACTGCCATGACGTGACGTCACTCCTTTTCGTGACGCGTGAAGCTCATCACAAATCATCCGCTATAATATGTTGTCGTACTCTTCTAACGCACGCAAGTTGCTAATCGCTTCGTCACTTTGCACTGATTGGTATTTGAAATTACGTTCCGATCCACACAACTTATAATTGACGTATTTCGTAAAAAATAAAAAACTTTAGAATAAATATTCACAACTATTACTATTGAATTATTAAGATTATTTCTCATTACAATTTTGGTGCAAGTTCCCCATTATAATAATAGTTAGTACTTACTTTACCTATAAGGCAGTTGCATTTTATGTATATTTTTTTAAATAATAACGTGTTAAGGGGTCCATTCACTGCAGTCCTACACGTCGGACTGGAGTGAATGGGTCCCTTTAGACGGGCTACTGGCCATAGGGGAGCGAGTCATTTCTCTGTGAACCAATCGCAGATTTGGCAAGGCCGAATCGCCCGTTAGCCAAATTGCACGTGTAAAGGCAGATCACAAGCATCACTTAAACTACTAAACCGATTTGGATGGGGTTTTCACAAAAGCATAGGATTTTGTTTGGATAACATTTAAGAATTTATTTATTTCTATCAAAAGTTATGAGTAGGTAAGTATTAAGTAAGGTCTGCGCTGCGCGTAGGCACGAAATCGCGGGGGCCGCCGCTAGTAGATAATAGACATGGCTGGGTACTAATGCCTTGATGTTCGCCCCGAATGCCAATCCTAGACAGGAAGTTACCTAACCGTCTGTCCAGTGGAGTTTTTAGGTAGGCATATTTTATGAACTACTTAAACTAAAGTATAATAAAAGCTAACATGTCAATAACTTTGCAGAAACGAATGCCCAGCAACGGTTTGTGATCTATAGTAGTGGCGAGCCAGATGAGCGCGGCAGATCCCGCCCCGTTACCGTTCTAGCAACATTTGATTACCTAGGAAACGGCGTGGTTTTCGATCACGGTGGCAAAATCAGGTAGAAAATATCGAAAGTTATTGTAATATTGTTTTGCTGGTTTAATGTCCGATAAAACATTCCTTAGATCAAATGAAATCATGGATGTAGCTAGAACTGATTAAAGGTAGGTACCCTAAGGCATTGGAAGTTTAAGGTAAGTCGTTAGCAAGGCTATTTTTTTTGGTAAGAGAAGCGTCCTCGAAATTTCACACACCAAGACTCAAAACAGTGCGTGATGGTACAAATTCGATTAGCCTATTTATGCTTAAAAGAATATCCAGATTGTAGGGCGAGCTAAGCGAGCTCAAAATTTGACACACCAACACACGAAACGATATTGGTATAATTAGTACGAGTTCCATAAGCACGAGAAATAGAGTGAGAGAAGCGAACCCGGAATTTCACAGCACTGCAACTTTGTTCTAACTAGAATTCTGTCAGTTTCAAAATTTAACTAAAGTTGGAGTGAATGAAGTGGGCAAGAAATTTAACATAGAGATAACTCGGTTGTAACGAGTTTAACCAGTTCGTATAATAGCAAAAAGATCAATAAGCAAGAGCAAGCGAAGTGAGCTCAAAATTTCCCAGCACTGCGACGTGCACGATTGCGGCTAGAATAATGTCAATTTAGGAGACTACCATTATGAACAAATGGGGCACAATCGCTTAAATTGTAATAGTGGTTGTATAATTTTTAAGGTAGGGACGGGATGGGAGTGGGACAGGACACTAGTAATATTATAAGTGCGCAAGTCTCTGAATGTCTGTAAAGTTCTCACCATAAACTTGTTTTAAGGGCTAAACCGCTGCTGAACCGATTTTGATTAAATAAAGATAACTGGAACCCTGAGGAAGGACATGGACATAAATTAAAACGATCTTTGCTCTACAGGCTTAAGTACAACCAGACAGAAGGAGTTGTTCTGGACCGAGGAATAGGCCCTGTGTCACACTGGAAGTGGCATACTTTGAATGACCCCCCCGTACTTCAGCAAGTTATGATAGATACACAGATGGCACAGAAAGACCCTGATATAGTAAAACTCGGCGGACCAGCTGATAACAAGACCCGCCCGGACAACGAAGATATGTTAGCGATAGAGTTCGATAATTTCATTAAAGAGAAAAGTAAAAAATCTTCACAGAAATTTAAACCATTTCAAATTAAAATGAAAGCTTTGAAGATAAACGAGCAGTTTTCTCTGAGAGTGTTGGATCAGGCCACCGTATACCTCATTTTTAGAGAGGCATCAGCTAATTTAAAATTGAACATAGGAATGTTATTGGATCATCAAGAAATTGTAGACACTGATACTGCCGAAGTTGGAGAAGTTTCTAGTAACGTAGAACGGTTTCCAGCTCGGTCTGATAGTTTGGCGGCTCTCCAGAACAGCGTGACGTTTGCGCAGCGCTTGGAGCGCATGCGCATGGAGCGCGAGCGCCGGCTGCGATTGCCGGAGCCCAGCGTCAGCGCCGACCAGCTCACCGCCGGCACGTCACGCCCCCTACGTCCTCCCCTCCTCACTGCATCCGACGCCGCATCCAATATTTCGGCAAACTGCCCTTGCAAAAGCAGAAAACCATCTACAAATAATGTTTATTACGATACCCGTCTTATTTAAACTTTTTCAAAATTTTTTGTTAGATCTTATTCACACAGGCATAATTCTACCGCGTGTTAAGACAATTTAAGATAATTATCATCCTTTTTATTGAATATGACCTGCATGGATATAGCGCTATCAAGTCTTAGCTCTCTTTCTACTTTCACCCGAACGAACGAGATAAAAGACGTGATACGGCTGTATCGCATCGTATCGTTCGCGCGCAAATAGAAAGAGAGCGAAGGTGTGATAGCGCTGTATCACGGTGCCTGCTACCTATGCTGAAACCGTAGCATGTGTCACGTGATACGGCTGTATCACGTCTTTTATCTCGTTCGTTCGCGCACAAATAGAAAGAGAGCGAAGGTGTGATAGCGCCATATCACGTTGCCATGCTACCCATGCAGGAAGCTGGAAGCTGGTTGCCATGAGTAAAATTTTTGAAAATCACACGTTCAAAATCATAATACCTAGATGATTTTTATCTCCATAGATAGTAATTTTAACATTTACTACCTACTGCTGATTTTACGTGTGATGTTACTTTCAAAAATCGAATTCCTGATTGCGCGTTAAAATTACGTCCGCGTCCGAATGTTAGAAAAATAGTGTACCTACCTATTAATATGATGTTATTATTTAACTCTTTATAAGTTTTTATCTTTTAAAGTTTATTGTGATTACTTACCTAACTACATTAATTTTGAAAAATACCTATCTTCACTTTATTTATGCCATCCTACATCCGTCCCCTCAGTGGCGTAGTGGGTTTCTGTCGCACGGGGTACTTTTTAAATATGTAAGGTGATATAGGCCTTGACATATAGTCTGCGATCAGTTGCCCGCCTAAAGGGGCCCTTTCACAGTAGTCCTACATGCAGGACTGCGAGCCCACACACTGTCCTGCAAGTAGGACTGCGAGCCCACACACAGTCCTGCAAGTAAGACAGACGCAATTTTTTACATTTTGCTCAAGGTCGTCGGACGCCATGCAGGACTGCAACACCATTCACGATCCGATATTGGCGTAGGGCTGCATGTAGAACTACTGTGAATGTAATGTATGAAATTGCGTCTGTAGTCCTACGTGCAGGACAGTGTGTGGGCTCGCAGTCCTGCTTGTAGGACTACTGTGAATGGGCCCCTTTAGGTTAGGTTAAAAGACAAATATACTACTGTAAGGGCTAGTTCCCATTGCCTTTCCGAAAGGATTTTCTTAGTACTTCCTATCTCTATGGCTACATTTAAGTAATCTGTGGTAATCTAGGCCTATGACAGCATTAGTTCCTATATAGCCGTTTTGGTGCTGAAGTCTCATTTTTCCTCATGCAACGTCATCATTGGACGATAGGACAGAACGCCCCATATTGAACTTACAGCAACCATAGAAATATTAATTTACTACGTAAAACCTGGAATGCGCTCTTCTCGGAATTTTGTGAAGAGCGGGATAAAGATTACTGGACCCGGTGTCCCTATCCTTAGTAAGGTGGCAATGCGATTATACGTTTAGGACTTTTAATATTTCTTCAATATTTGTGTAGCCGCAGAAAATGTGTACCAGGTAAAAAAAGTCATCATCATCATCATCTCAGCCGATGGGCCTCCCTCAAGATCATTGAGCATTCTACTGAGTTCCTCCGTAGCTGATGAAATGCTGATGCTGCGCCATGATGACTATATCATCGGCAAACCAAAGGTGAATGATGTACTCGCCGTTTATGTTGATGTCTAGCCCTTTCCAGTCCACAACCTTGAAAACATCTTCCAGTGCAGCGGTAAACATTTTTGGAGATATACAACGAGTTAATGAATAAGCGCAAAACCTCATACACCCCAACTGATTTATAACAAAATAATTAGATTCAAACAATAATTTCATTGTTTTGATTCTTCAGAATTTCTCTTACAGCGTATGCAGGTTTCCTCACGATGTTTTTCTTCACCGTTTGAGAGCAGTCGGTATTACGTACACAAGTTAGAAAAACGAATGGTAGGAATATTTACCATGTCATTTCGTCTGTGCGGATTCGAACCCGGACCCTCACGATTGAGTGTCCATACCTTTCTGCAACGCTCCATCGACGCTCTCTTAGACGTTGTTCACGAAAAGTACACAAAAGTCTGAATATAATCGTTTTCGAGATTTTTTGTGTTCGTGTGTACGCTAGCGCAACGCCAGCATACCATATCATATCATATCATACCTAACTAGTATGTTTTATCTTCGTAATTTTTATCATAATGTAGGTATTATAGAGCAATTTTAATTCAATCCGAAATTTTGTTTGCTTCCGAAACATACCTTCTATGTTTGTTGTTACCCTAACTCATTTAATATTTTCAAGACGAAAACATATTACAAATACAAACCTGTGATACGATAAGCCACAATCAGGATAATACTCGCTTTTGCAGCCGTCGATTAAACAAATGCGACCCATGTTAACATAAAAATATGAATTAAAATAATAAAAATTTATTTGACGTCTAGCGGCAATTTCAAATAAAATGGCAAATTGGGTTGTCAACTTTTTTCTTTTTTACTACCACTTCTTTCCAACACAAATAATTATAAGAAGTTTTGATACATTGTTGCTTCATGAGATCTTACCAATTCGGCTGTAATCATAACGTTAACATATGGCAACACCAGTACACGGCTAGAACGAGACACCGCGTACAGAGCTCCTTCTTCTTCTAGTGTGGTCGACCTAATGCGTGTCAAATAGTTTTTATGTGTTTGGGATAAGGATCATTTTTGATTAAAGCAAGAGAAAGATAATTTGGTACAGCTCAATCCTTTATTGGATATCTATGACAGCAACAGCAGCGTTATGCTGTGTTGTTGCGTCAGAAGCTTTTTTTTTGTATTTACGTTTGAGTTGAGAATCCTTGAGAAGCCCTAATTCTTCTACGTTGTATGACATAATGATATCGTAGATTACTTTGTTCCTTGGTTAAATATCTCTATTATTGCATTCCGGAATAACTGTATGCATACTTATAACTACAAGTTCTATACAAACTAGCTTGACAACACCAGCGCCAAAACGGAGATGTTGGAACTAAGTGCAAATATCACTGTCGTATCTGTAGCTTACTACTAGGACCAAGTAACTAATCTGTGGGCTAGCAATATATCAGTAATCCACAAACTATATCACTAATCTGTGATCTGTGATTCTTGTTTGGACAGTAATTGGCGTTTCAGTTTCTATCTCGATAAAAATTACACCAAATGTTCTAACTAAGTCTCTAACAAAGTTTCTGTTCTTTTTGGCTTTCCATATTCTAATAATATGCTATGCAAACAATATAAAACCTTTGTGCGATAAGTTTCAATTCAACGTAGAATATGGTAATTGTCTTATTGGAATAATAATTCTAGTTCGATTATATTTTTTGTTGTTCTAATGGAGTTAATATCAATTACTCAGAGTTACCAGGACGAAGCTGGTTGCTACGTGGGCTCTTTCCCAAAAGACTTCAGCTATGGACCATTTGAACAGAATGGGGATGGTGACAACACGTCGCTGCCAGAAGACCACAAACCTCGGATACTTCTCATGGGTCTTAGAAGGTAAGACTCACCATTATACAGGGTCCTTCTTAATATACTGACACTTTTTAATGGGATGGTCAAATCGTCAAATTGGAAATTTAACCTATCTATGTTCGATTCTGCTATCCATTCTAAACAAACTATTTTCTAGTTTTGCGTTTATTCATTAACACATTGTGTAAGGAAAAGTATCATTAACCTTTAAACCACATACTCACCCATCAAACTAAACAACTTTTACTATGGGAGCAAACATGTCATAACAAAAAAAAATCAGCTGTCTCATACATTTTAAGTAGGCATTGTTGTTTAGTATGGAACAGCTGATTTTTTTTGTGCTGCCAGGTTGATGGGTCGAGTATGTGGTTTAAAGGTTAATGATACTTTTACTTACATCCTGTATACTTGCCTTCCCACTCTCAGGCTGCCTTCATAATTTGGTCACAACAAGTCATAAATTGTCCCAAATCATTCAGACACATTTAAAGAAGATGTTGTGACAAGAATAGAGAAGGGTATGCTTCGTTGGTTTGGGCATGTGGAGAGGATGAGTGATAGCAGATGTACGAAAGAGATATATGGAGCTAAAGTGAGTGGAAGTGTCGGCAGAGGGCGCCCTCGTAGGACGTATTCTGATCAAATCGGTTGCGTCCTAAAAAAAGGGGAGGTGCGGAGTACTCGAAACCGACGGGCATGTATGAAGAGATGTATGGATGTGAATGAGGCAAAAGAGGTATGTAAGGATCGTAGTATATGGCGCGCTCTGGTCTCTGCCTACCCCACTGGGAAAGAGGCGTGACGTTAGAGATAGATAGATAGATAAATACGGTTACAATCTAAATGAATTGAAGAAAGCTATAATAATGTTACTCAATTTCTAAGATGGGAAGTGGAATGAAGTGTAAACAATGTATGTGGAATATAAATTATTCACAATACAAAATAGCATTGATGAGTCAGTTTGGTCTGCATGACTATTAATAGAGAAGTAAAGCATCATGGGTGAGCATGGGGCGAACACTATAGACCAGCAATGGTCGCAGTGTTTGTGTGACCCTTGCTTGCAATAGCCCAACTAACATGTATAATAATGGACCAAGTGTATCACTTGCATGGTTCAACCAAACACGCTTTGGATATTAATATCCATAATTTTACTTTGATCTAAGAATACAGGATGAAATTGATATCATTACATCCTTTTAAGAGTCTACCCACCAAACTGAACAACTTTCACTATGGAAGCAAACCGATGGCAGCAATAAAAAAATCTGCTGTTGCATACATTTGAGTTGAGTAGGCATTGCAGTTTAATATGGAGCAGCAGATTTTTTTTTCCTCTGTTCCGTTTGCTCCCATAGTAAAAGTTGTTCAGTTTGATGGGTAGACTCTTAGTTAAAAGGATGTTAATGATATCAATTTTACCCTGTATGTACCCATGTATTAAATAACATAAAATGAATTTGTTACAGGTCTGGAAAATCATCAATACAAAAAGTAGTTTTCCATAAAATGTCACCAAATGAAACATTATTTTTAGAATCAACGAATAAGATAGTGAAAGACGATATAAATAACAGCAGTTTTGTTCAGTTTCAAATTTGGGATTTCCCCGGACAAATAGATTTTTTTGACCCAACTTTTGATTCTGACACCATTTTTGGTGGATGCGGAGCTCTCGTATTTGTTATTGATGCTCAGGTATGTATCTTAAATCGTAAAATTATTCTAATGATGGGACTGATGGGGAAACTAGGGTTGAACAGACTCAATTTTGGATTGTTCTACTCAATTTTGGCATCATCAGAGTCGGAGGCTGCAAGGAGCTTCACCTTCTTGGAGGTCTTGTTCACCTTTGTGAACTAATCAGTGTCTCAATAAATAGATGTAATGTTGCATATATTGCAAGGAAAAGTATCATTAACCTTTAAACCATATACTCTACCCATCAAACTGAACAACTTTTACTATGGGGGCAAACCTGACAGGGCATAAAAAAAATCAGATTTTTTTTGCTCTGATCGGTTTGCTCCTGTAATTGTTCAGTTTGGTGGGTAGATTATGTGGTTTAAAGGTTAATGATACTTTTCCTTACACCCTGTATATAAGGGTAAAGGGTATGATGGGACTAACATGTACAATAGGTACAAAATTTGCTAAATAAAATTAGAATAAAAAAAAATCGAATAATTGGTTGCTAAACTAAAGTGGCAATGGGCGGAGCACATTGCCAAAGAGTTCTCAAGTGGCAATCGCATAAAAGGAAAAGAAAGGCAGCATGAGTAGGCCCCGACAAGGTGAACCAATGACCTGGTGAAGGCGGCAGGATGCAGTTGAGAGAGGACCCGTCCTTGTGGTGATTCTTTGGGATGGCCTATGTCCTGCAGTGGACGTCCATCAGCTGAGATGATGATGGTTATGATGAATTGCTGAAGCCTACTTAACATAATCGCTGCTAACAACCAACTTCATGTCGTAATGTGGCCGGAGTGCTCAAGAATCCGCCAAGCGGGTTTGTTAATAAAGCAGGCATTCGGGCAGTGTTAGAACACCATCTATTTTCATATTTAACGACCAGCAAATGTGTTAATGTGAAAATCTTAAAATCTTGTCACCCATCCGAAGATGTGTACAAGCCAACGTCCATTGTCAAGTGCCTCTTAGTTTTATTTATAACATAAATTTATTTCAGGATGATTACCAAGATGCTTTGGAGAAACTGCAACTAACTGTTACTAAAGCATATAGAGTAAACAGTAATATTAAGTTTGAAGTGTTTATTCACAAAGTAAGTAAGCTTTCATTTTATGCAGTTTCAGATAAGTACTACCTATTTAGTTGATCTTGTATTTCTTGTACCTAATTTTGGACTCATTGTGGTTGTCACATCCTTGGATTCACATCAAATAAGAACACAAAGCCAGAAACATCTACAACGTGTTAATGAATAAACGCAAAACTAGAAAGTACTTTGTTTAGAAACGAGAGCAGAATCGAATTATCATGGTTTGAACATAGGAATTTTTTTTTAAAGTATTAAATACTTTGTTTGTAAAATTTAAAATTTACTGAACTTGATCTGAACCCACCGCACGGGCACACTCACCCTACTTACTACCAAAACAAGATTCTTAAAATGTATCGACGAGCACGTTAGCGCTTTCATTCATTGCTGAAATGATAAGAAATCATTTTTGCCTAAAAACTTAAAATGTGAATAACTTTAAATTTTAACTAATAAAATAATGAAATTACTGTTTTAATCGAATCATTTTGTTATAAATCAGTTGTGGTGTATGAGGTTTTGCGCTTATTCATTAACACGTTGTATAAATCAAACAAATTATAAATGTAACTTTCTAATCAAGTATCATCCCACTAATCAAGTATGTCCCATTTTTCCACTACGCATCGCATGCCCAATGCGAATTGGTAGACTTCACATACGCAGCAGAATTACTTCTTCTGCATATGCAGATTTTCTCACAATGTTTTCTTCACCTTTTAACAGAATTCATTATTACATACATAAGTTAGAAAAACTCATTGGTACATAGCATGTTGTTTTCAGATTCGAACCCAAACCCCCATGATTGAGTGTCCATACCTCTCCGCAACGCGCCACCGACGCTCTAATCAAATATAATTATTAGAAACTTAACTAAATGTGAATTCTAATTTATTTACAAACATATATGATCGACTTTTAGACCTTGACATTATCAGACATCATAACAGACACATTCCTCCGATTCTGAGCTTAAGGTTGAAAATTATACTATAATATCTTAACTAATTATTAAACTGTAACAGAAGTGTGTCTGTACATTGAAGATAAACAAAAAAAAGATGACGATATGGTTTTTAGGTGTCCCTGTCTCCAAATCAACCTTTTTTACAATTCTGTCTGTTTATCTATTTGTGTGTTTGATTGTGAGAGCATCACGCTAAAACTAATGAACCGATTTTGATGAAACTTTTTTGTTTTATAGCTTATGATTTGACTTAAAATCTGGTATATAATTAGTGTGGACGAAGTCGCGGGTTAACTCTAGTAATGTTTAAATAAATATTTCAGGTTGATGGTCTCAATGATGACTACAAGATGGAATCTCAAAGAGACATTCACCATCGTGCAAATGAGGATCTGGCAGAAGCCGGCCTCGAACATGTTCATTTGTCATTCCATCTGACCTCTATCTATGATCATTCTATATTTGAAGCGTTTAGTAAGGTCGTACAAAAGTTAATTCCACAACTTCCTACATTAGAAAATCTTCTGAACATATTAATTTCGGTAAGTAAAATTAATCATATTCGGAGGTATTTCACCTATTTCTGTCTGGACTATCTATTCTCTAAAATTCTATTTTTATAGTCTATTTTTTTAAATGTTTTTTCTAAATAATTTCAACTTTATTTATGCTATTTACTATTTAATATTTAATTTTTTAATATAATATAACTTTGCACCCGACCCGACTTCGCGTGGGTGGAGGAAGAAATTCATTAACAACTGTTCAGTGAATTGATTAGTTTTTTTTGTTACAGAACTCTGGTATAGAAAAAGCGTTCTTGTTTGATGTCGTTTCAAAAATCTACATCGCCACGGATAGCTCCCCGGTAGACATGCAGAGTTACGAGCTATGTTGCGACATGATAGATGTTGTCATTGACATTTCATGTATTTATGGGTATGTTTCATAAAATTTAATTAAAAAATAAATAAGTTGATAAGTAGAAGAAGCTCAGCGGTCGGCCTCCGTCACTCGGATCCCGTCACGCGCATCGTAAGCGATGCACTTGTATGAATTCTGCCACTCGCTTCTGGCGGCAACGTCGCGTACGTCGCGCGCTTTTCGAAGTAATAACAACGTTGAGTCAAGCGTCATTAGATACATTTTCGCGCGTACCGTCTGGCATGATTAAAGCGAGAAAACTTATCGTTTTCTAAGGAAGTGATGTATCTGTTACGAAGTGACTGGTAACTGGTAATCTGTGTCAGCGGCCGCGGCAGGTCAATTGAGCGCGGTGCGCGGGGGCCGGGGCGTGTCCGTCCCTGTACAGACCAGTGTAATACCATGTTTATAATTATTACCGATGTACCTGCGCAGTTGACAAAATTTTAATAGCGCGTGGATTGGTATTGACCAATCAGGATTTGCCACGTACGCGCGCCTAAAATCCCTTGCCGCTTTCGCGCGCTTGTCGGCGGCGAAGCGTTCGTCTCCGCCAGTCTTCTAGGTAAGATTTCATTAACATCAGATTTTGCCCCCTTTGACTACCACGCAGGATTGATTTTTAATTACTAAATGACGTCGGGTTTTGGCGAGGACTCTGGTCTGGTCTACGCAATGCAAACGAACATTGATGAGCGGACTAATTTTCCTGGTCGCACTGGACAAAGCGAATTCATTGCCCCCCACACAACGCGCTCGATTGATCTGTCGCGACCGCTGAGCTTCACCATTATATTGTTTCTGCACTATGCTTCTACAATGAGGCTTTTTCAAGCTTTGGTATGGAAAAAAACAATAGGTGGCGTTAGTAGTGGTCATACAGGGTGTAACAAAACACCATAGCAGTGCTTCAGACCATCAAACTGAACAACTTTCACTATGGAGGCAACGTCGAGAAAAAATAAAAAAAATCTGCTGTTGAGTCGAGATGGTACTGCAGTTTTGTATGAAAGAGAGGTTTTTTTTTCGCGATTTCGATGTTGGCTCCATTGTGAAATTTGTTCAGTTTGATGGTCTGAAGCACCCCCTTAAGTATTACTAGGGTGTTTTCTTAATTCCTGTGTAAGGAATGGTCTTTGACAAAGATAAACTGTGTTAATCAATGACATTCTATACACAAGGGCTTCGCATCAGCGCGCTGTTAACGGGACAGCAAAAGTACGGTTGTCATTGGCTTAAATATTTACCCGAAGTATTATAACGTCACTGAAATTGCTAGGATCGTGATCGTATTAGTTTATTAACATAATTTGGTATGTCTCCCTGAAATTGTCGGGAAGAATTCAAACTAAATGCAAATGACAAGAATTTTTTTTGACAACAACGCCATCTAGTATGTGTCGACGAACGGCTTCTTTTGTTTTAAGAAAATCGCAATATCTCGAAACTGGCAAGATGGGATTGGTTTATCGTATCGCATTTTTATCATCATATCACATGTAATGAATTGTTAAAAAACGTCTCATTATAAATGTTTTTCAGAATGGTTGACGAAACCGAAGTAAATACATTCAACAATCAAAGCTCAAGCCTTATAAAGTTGAATAACGGTACGGTACTCTATCTTCGTGAAGTTAACAAATTCCTTGCGCTAGTTTGCATCTTGCGCGAAGAGAATTTCCAGAAACAAGGTATCATTATTTCTATATTAATGACTTCGCGAGTACATTTGTTTTTGTTTTTTACTGGATCCTTCTTAATATGGCTGGCAATTTTTTAAGGGGATGATCAGACCGCACCGTCAAACTGACAACTTTTTCTATTGGACCAACGCAACATCGAAATCGGCTCGAGTAGGTTTGCAGTTTCGAATGGAACAATTGATTTTTTACGTGATTTCGATGTTTAACCATAGAGAAAGTTGTTCAGTTTGACGGTCTGATCATCCTCTTAAAAAGTGTCAGCATATTAAGAAGGACCCTATTTGTCAAATTTGTATGGAGCTCACTCCATCGACACGAGATACTAATAGCTGTATTCCCAAAGAATCAACCTGGCAGGGTGGCCGGCCATAGAACAAAAGACTTCTACTATAACTTATACGGGTTGAGCCTCTGGCAGCACGGAATCACATTTTTTCACGCTTTATCCTTTTCTGTCGCTCAGGAACGTCATTGGATAGGGCGAGAAAGGTCGCAGTGCTGCCGCGTGCGATCGCATTACCGCTATCTTTCTCGCTCTAGCAAATGACGTTCCTGAGCGACAGAAAAGGAGTCCATGCTGTTAGATGAGGTTCAACCCTAAGTCTTTGCACAGAACTTGACAAAGCCCGAATACTGGCAGAGAGTTTGCCAATATTGATAAATATTGCCAAGCAATATCCCAATACTCCCAATATTGGCAAGCATCCCATTATTGGCAAGTTTAGCAGGATGATGAAATACAGGATGTTAGGGTAGACAAGACAGTTTGATATAGACTATCAAACTGTCTTGTCTACCCTAACATCCTATCATCTTTTTCAATATTACTAGGATGTTTTCTTACATCTTTTAGTGATCGTAATACAAATACAAGCTAGATTCTCTAAGTGGGACTAGATTCTTCACTATGTTTTAAGCACTGGTACAGTCAGCAACAAAAAGATGTATACACTTTAGTACTGCGACAACGACGTGGAGAAAAAGTGTACCTTATAATCATATATGCCCACGACTATATTCCCCTCGGGGTTTTCAGCGATATTCTGAAAACTCAGAACATCCTCATTTCGCTAGTAGTACCGAAACTCTGTCCAGTGTGACGGAGAGTGAGCCCGTCGGTACAATACATGCCTCGAAATTGAAGCACGCAGGTTTCCTCACGATGTTTTCCTTCACCGAAGAGCCGTGGTGTTACAAATCGTACATAAATTCCGAAAAACTCATTGGTACGAGTCGGCTTGGACAGGGATCGAACCATCGCCTCTTGCACGGCAGGGCCACTGGACCACCACGACTTTTTTGCAGATTGAAGTTAAGGTATTAAATTACCTGTGCTGTGTACAGACTAATCTCTATAAAATGTTTCCAGGTGTAATTGACTACAATTTTCTGTGCTTCCGCGACGCTATAACCCAAGTGTTTGAACTTCGCAACAAATGTCAGAATGCAGTGGCAACAGCGAGGGCCCAGTCAGACACGCCCGAGCCTATAGCGAACGGTGCAGTTGACTCGACGGAGAGTGCCTCCGACCGATCACAACTACTACCCTAGCACATCGCTATATATCTCTATATTTTTATGTACCCGGCTTTATAATCAACAAGTAACGTAAATACGTGTATATTTAGATGACTAATAGATTTTATTAATGTAAAAATAAATATATCTATGTTTTCTATGTCGTTGTTTCATTGTATATAATACTTGCCAGAAAAATAAAGCCAAGTCGCCTTGTTGTGGAAAAACTTTGGAACTACTTCGATACAAAGCCCCAAGGAATATACAAAGTGTCTCAAAAGAAATTTTATATTTAGTGGATCGATTAAAAAAAAAGTAAGCCGTATATAGAAAAAATGTTTATTAATTATTGAAATACACTTTTTGGGGATTTATTTCTTAAAAATGATATCGTCTAAATGTAGACCCTCGCGTTCTCGGCACTCATTTAATCGAACAGTAAAATTACTTATGACGGCTCGGCAGGTGGATTCAGGGATGGCTGCCATTTCGTGACGGATATTTTCTTTCAAATGGGCCAGTGAAGTCGGTTTATTGGCGTAAACTTTAGATTTAAGATAGGGTTAATATTAGAACACTCAAATTGAATTTCCTTAGGGAGTTTAATCTTTGGTTAACGTAATATAATAATTAAGTTTTAACTGTCTTACACTCAGTTGCAGAAACGCTCATGCAGTCACTTTGGGTCTTTGTGCTTGATGCGATGTAATGATGATCTATGCACATTTAAAGCACTTGCGCGCTTCCGAATTGAAAGGTTCGGGTCGTCACGAACAGACTGATTAACATTCTCCACGTTTTCTACCGTTCTTGATGACCTAGGTCGCCCGGATTTTGATTTATCTAGCGTTGTACCGGTCTCTTCAAACTTTTTAACCCTATGTCGAATGAGAGGAATGCTTGGCGCATCATTTAAGTGGCGAAAACCTCGAATACTGCAGAATTTTCTACGCGCTACAGTCGCCGAATCACCGTTTTTGTAAAACTTTCGCACGCACAACGCGCGGTCTGCTCCCGAGAAACGCTCCATAGCGACTGAATTCCCAAGAGCCAGGCTACCGATTGACATAACCCCCGCGCCCCTCGGATACGTTGCGCTCACGCAGTAAGCTAAATAAATATAAAATTTCTTTTGAGACACCTTGTACTACTCTCAACCGAGAGCAAAGCCCCCAAGCCAAGATTTTTATTTTTCAGCGCTCATTTTGGAATGCGTAAAGTGACAAAGACAGACATCTTTGATCTTTCTCGTCTTCTCGATAGTGATATCACTTCATAATAGGAACGGCATCGCATCGCAAGCTTTGTCTCATCCAATCAGGAGCGCGCGTTGCTCCCCTCCAACCATTTTTGCTATTTGGCTTTGGCAGAAAGCATGCAATCATTTGCACGTCTAACTAGTGTGCTTTAAGTATTTTTATAAAATTAAATCTGGTCACACTGTTTTTTTACTGATTGAGTGCAGTGTGACCAGATTTTGCAGGATCCTGCGATTTTAGCAGGATTAGACCCTACCATTTAGGGCTTAGCAGTTTTTTACCAAGTTTGAAAAAAATTGTAGTTTTTAGCAGGATCTGCTAAAAGCTTTGCAAAATTCAACAAGACTCAACATTTGCCTGTAAACTGAATTTCTATTGGTAAGTATGTTTGATAGATTTTTGAAACTATTGTCAAATAAATATAATTTAAGAAGGTAGGTATAGGTTTAGGTTAGGTATTATTTAGGTTAACTTTATAGTGTATATGTCAATGTTCTTTGTTGTGTAAATAAAAATTCATTTAAAAAGACAGTATTTGAATTTATATAGACAGTTTTATGTCTAATTGCACAAAAACTATGATTCAATTCGTTAGCATGACTTTAGCATTGTATAGAAATGATTTGGCAGGATCCTCTTCACAGAATTATCATTTAAAATCTGGTCACACTGATTGAGTGATTGTCAAAGTTGAAAGTCAATAGCGATAGCGAATAATACAAATCTTTTGTTTGCCGATTAGAAATAGTATTTTTCCTGTTTAGCGGAGAAATTTCTTCTGGGAACTAGACTAATTATTGCTTTCATAAATCGATTCCACCTGGAGGATAACATTGGTGAGTACAAATTGGTAAACTTGATTGATAAGATTGTCAGATTTCGGTGTCCAAATTGATTTTATTTCTTAGGTTTTCGTGTTCTAACATTTCCAGGCTAAACTTCTGTACCTGCTTTAAACATTCCTACATGAATATGATTTGAAATCCCTTAGCGTAAACCAAAATAGAATATGTTCGAAAGCAATTCTGCTGAATAATTTGCCTACTCTTAGAAGGCTTAGGTAGGCTACAGAAATAATTTCGGGCACAATTACGCAAATTATGTATTTCTTCTTATTTTTAGTTAAGTATTTGTTTACATTTTAAGAGGATAGGCGAGTACCGTTTTTTCCATACAAACGTATTCCCCTGTTTCCTCCCTGGATAATGACACTAGAGCAAAATATTTTTTACCATACAATCTATGTTACCTCTGCTATGTCCCTATGTTTTGCTTTTTTGCATTAATTAATTACTGTATGAACTACGGACCTTCGAACATGACCAATTTTACTGCCTGTTTTCAGACATCCAACAAGCAAATTTGATGAATATAAACAAAAAAAAGCAAAACATACAGACATAGCCAAAGTCTCATATTATTCTTGAAAGAATTATTATAATCGGTCTAGTTTTGGAGGAGGAAATAGGGGAATATGAAATGCTGTTTTCGTCGATTTTAAGTAGATAAAATTGGTCCGAGCTGCAGTTGTCTCTTTCGCACTCTATTCGGTGGGGTGTATGGGTGGGGCGGATCGGACAAATATGTATACAATCGAAAAAGTGACCTATTCTCCAAATTAGCAGCCTGCCTATCCTCTTAAGCTATGATACTTGAGTGATAAAGGTCAAAATAGAATCTATTTCCCTAATATACTGAATTCTGAACCAAAGCAGACCTGTCTCACTCCACAGCTCGTCTAGCTTGTCATCTGATCCCCACCGAGGGGTAAGGTATACTGTGTAAACTTCTTGGTTAAATCTCTCTAGACTTACCGACTTACTGACTCTAGACTTGCCGCCATTTTGTGAGTAGTCAATGCGAGACTTGAAAACCCTAACGATGTCACACTGCCAGTGCGTGAAAGAATGAAAGAGGGAGACTATGTAAAGGAAGCTTTCATGCCTAATGACTCGGTTAATTTTTGTTTGAAGCCGATCAATTTTCTAGGGGTGGTAAAAAACATTTTTCTTAATTTTTTGACCCATGTTCCTTACGGAAATTTGTTTAGATTCATGGTCTGAATACACACTTTAAGTTTTGTTAGTAATTTAAAACTAGTGGTATATACAATGTGTTAAGGTGCTCCTAAACAGGCAATTTTTCTCTGCAATATATGGCTGCAATAAAGTGGCCGGCCACATTGCAGTTAATGACAGCCAGACTTTGCAATACCTATATTGCAGTAATGTCCCGGCCATATTGCTTTTTATTTATTTTTATTTTATAATGTCTTTAACGGCTCTGGATACTAGTCCTTTTGAGCCATTCGTAATTTTTTTGCTTTATATTCTTTATTTTGATGATGGGATGATAGATTTGGTGATAGATGACGATGAAGACTACAGGTCGATTTCGTAAGCTCGTGCGTTGCCGCCAAAATTACCATGTACGAGTTAACTTGAACCAAAACTTATGTTCTGTTATCGTATTTATTTGAGATTCCAGTTACGTCGGTCGCTTTACGCAACTGTTTGGTACACCAACCGCACAAAATTATTTCACAAATATCACTAAAACCAATTCTTTACGTATTTCAAATACGACGAAACAAAGCAAGAGCAATGGCGCCAAGCAAACCAAACATTTTTGGTATGGCCAATGTTGCTTTGATGGTTTGCCGGAGATCGCTGAGCGATCGATTTTTCTGAAACAAGCCAGTTCTATTGTTGTTTCACCCGCTCTCTATAATTAAGGTATTGTGCATCCTTTTCGATGCGGTTGTTTTTTTTTTTTTTGAGGCAAATAAAATGGTTTTCTTCATAACAACTACATCAGTTTTTGGGTTACTGTTATCTGTCTTCATGCCAAATTTCGATTTAATAGGTGCAATAATGAGCGAGTTATTGAGGCGGGCATACAGACAGACAGAAAAAATGGACGAAAGTATAAGGGTTCCTTGTTAGACTACGGAATCCTAAAAAGGGTCAAATCAAATGTACCCGAAACAGAGCATGCTTGAAGCACTAAAAACTAAAGAAGTTAAAAGTTATACTTTTCAACCCTAATAATTTTATTTTAACTTTTCAAGGATTCCTACTATATTATCCTAATTATGTATATCATAGTATAATAAAAACTAATAGTGGTGAAGCTCAGCGGTCGTAGCAGGTCAATCGAGCGCTGTGTGCGGGGGCCGGGAGGAGCGCGTCCAGGTCCTCTCCGCCGACGTGCGTACTCTCATACCGAATTCAATTAGGGTACGCCCGTCCGCCGCTCACCGCGCTTATACTATAGGCCAGCCGAGACCGCTTCACCACTATTAGTTTTTTACACTATGCTAATATCCGTCCTACTAATATCTGTACTATTATAAAACTGTAACAGAAGTGTGTCTGTACATTGAAGATATTTACATGAAAAATATTACGATATGGTTTGTAGGCATCCCTGTCTACAAATCAATCTTTTTTAGAAATGTTGTCTGTCTGTTTGTTTGTGCGATCACGCAAAAACTACTGAACCGATTTTGATGAAACTTTATTAGTTTGATAGCTTATGATCTGACTTAAAATCTGGTATATAATTTATGCGGACGAAGTCGCAGGTTAACTTTAGTTATAATATAAATGTGAAAGTATATAAACTGTAACAGATGTGTGTCTGTACATTTAAGATATTTACATGAAAAAGATTATGATATGGTTTTTAGGTATCCCTGACTCCAAATCAACCTTTTTTAGATTTTTGTCTGTTTGTTTGTTTGTATGTATGTTTGTAACAGCATCACGCAAAAACTACTGAACCGATTTTATGAAACGTTTTTGTTTGATAGCTTATGATCTGACTTAAAATCTGGTATATAATTTGTGCGGACGAAGTCGCGGGTAAACTCTATTTTATATAAGAACAGCGCAACTTTTTGAAGTCATCTGATCATATTACAGAAAATGTGATAAAGATAAACTCTAAAAACATGTTTTTGTTTTTCCGCAAGTGATTGCCTAAGAATGCGTATTAGTGGAAGGTCAACTGAACCGATAACATTTTTGCAAACGCACATATCTGTACTATAAACAATATAAAAGGTAGCTAGATAAAACACAATTTTGACATCTAAGTGAATAACTATATGGTTGAAACTCGAAAATAGGTCTCAGTTACAATGTAGTTTTATTCCGGGAGTTAAAGAATGACCTTGTTGGTTTAAATAAAACGCAACAAGTACGTTAAACGTCGCCATCGCTGTGTCGATCGTAAACACTACGTCATGAACACACCCATTTGCTAGACAAATAAGGTTGCTGTATTTTGATATGGTACTCGTAGGTAGATTAGATGTACTCATGTTGTTATGCTGTTCTAATAAATATAGGGTGAAATTGAACTAAGAGTCTACCCATCAAACTGAACAAATTTTACTATGGGAGCAAACAAATCGGAGCAAAAAAAATCTGCTGTTCCATACTATAATCGGTTTGCTCCAGTAGTGAAAGTTGTTCAGTTTGATGGGTAGACTCTAAGTTTAAAAGGATGCTAATGATATCAATTTCACCCTGTAAAATCGTCAACAATGACGGCATATAATAACATCTTAGGTCGTCTTTAAGAAAAGTACATGGCCGAAAAATTCGTACTATTTTAGTTGGCTCTGTTAGTTCAGAAGATCAATTTATTTTCAGACTTTAAGGGGATATAATTCGGAGCGCGCTCCATACAAAAGTACTATGGTGATATTTTCAATACTAACCAATTAAAATCAATGAACTTTTGCTGAAACAATCTTGAAACAAATATTTATGCTTGTATGGAGTCAGATTTTCGTTAAAATATACAGTTTCAATGCTAGGATTAATTTAAGATTTCTTTGAGGCACTGTAACTTTAAAACTGTACATTTTAAGGAAATTCTGGCAAGATACAAGCATAGAGATTAGTTCCTAGATTGTTTCTGCAAAATTTCATTGAGTTTAATTGGTTAGTATTGAAAATATCACCATAGTACGTTTGTATGGAGCGCGCTCCGAATTATATCCTCTTAAAGTCTTGAAACCGTCACTGTATGACATGGTGATACTATAGAATAACTAATACGCTATTCTAATTAATAGTATTCAGTATTCTTATGGTGATACTTATACTTTACTTACATGATACTGGAGTATTCATGAATGCTCAAAAAGTTAAGATGTATCCCCGACCGAACGACCTTGACTCTTTCAGAGCCGCCTCACCTCTACTAAACTACAACATTTTAGTAGGTATACCTATTTTTGACTTGTTTCTCCTTCATTATGTCACTGGGGTGCCTTCTAATCTAAGGAAATCAAATTCGAAAATCATAAGAATTCGCACCAAATTTTGAATTTATCTAATTGACTCATTAAATATAGGAAATAAAAAAATGATCTTCATTGCATTTTTAGATCTTAATATTGTCTACACAGTGGGACTTCAACTTATAAAGTAGATGCACATTATACCGATGGATTTTAGGGTTGCCATGTCCGTCCGTCTGGCCGTCTGTCCGCGGCTTAGCTCAGAGACGCTTAGTACTAGAAAGCTGTCATTTGACATGGGTATACATATTTATCACGCCGACAAAGTGGTAGAATAATTTTTTTAGTGTACCTCCCCTACACAAAAAGTGGGGATGATTTTTTTTCTCGTCTATCCCATGGTGTGGGATATCGATATATAGATCTTTTAAAAATATTATGGATGTGAAAAACCATTTTTCGATTTAAGGATCCGTTTGCGAAATATTAAGCTTTAAAACGAAAATTTTTGTCTAACAACAACTTTTACTATGGGAGCAAAACTGGCAGAACAAAAAAAATATCTGCTGTCCCATAGTAAAAGTTTTTCAGTTTGATGGGTATAGTACCTATGTGGTTTAAAGGTTAAAGATACTTTTCCTTACGCCCTGTATATATCCATATAAGGGTAGGTATGGTATATCTTGTTATTTTATGTAAACAAGTTGTTTATTCACTGTTTACTGTCGCTACAGCGTGACTAACATTTGTGTGCTGTGCCAACGTATTTACATTCATTGTTGTTTTTCCATTGGTCGTAGGTTGGAGCTGAAATGATATAGGAATCGATGCAGACGCATATTCAGTCTGCTATGCACGATTCAAGGTATAATCTTCAATTAAGTTTCATTCGTCTAAGTACGCAACATTGACACACTTTTTCAAATTCGCACTACTTCGAGGTCAACGCTAAAATGTCGTCAGCTTTAAACTAGAACGAACAAGGAAGAGAAACATACATCAGACCATTTTAATAACAAGACTAGTTTTTGAACGAAACGCCTGAGAATCGGGCACTTTTTTTGGAAGAGTCTGCAGAGTAAGTTCTTATGACATGCTTAATTGGTAACTTTCGCAACAAAGTGGTACGACATCACGCCATACCGCGCGATCGATCGACCGGTCGCCTCGCGGCTCGCGGGTTGGGCTCACTCGCAATCGCAAGCACATGGCTGTAATGTGACCATTGTATCGTGGTACCTTCCATACATCGGCTGAGGCCTACGTCACGCGGCGTCAGTCTCGTGGCCGGTACTTGGACGCTCTCGCCCACCCACCACTCACAGTCAGTATAGTGGTAGAGTCGGCGCGATCACCACGCGCTGAAGTCTCACCGCACTGTGTATTACCGTCTCGTGCGAAATTACAGCTGTTACACGGCTGGCAGACTTGTTGACAAAGACGTTGATTGTCGGCACGCGGAATTTCCTTTGTGCCTTTGGAGGTTCTCAGTGATATTGCTCCCTGAGCTTCTTGATAAGGTAATTGATAACATTTCCTTGATTGGCATTTAGCATTTTATCACCGAATGCTAAAGCGGTAAACATTTCTTCGAAGTTTAAAGCCTAGTCACGTTTAGTAAGGTACCCATCGACAAACTTCTCTTAATTCATTTTAATCCCGGGACTTGCGTATAAATCATTACAATTTTCATTCTTTGTTTTTACTTTCTCATCCGGTTGAATGCGCTTGCAATGCTTGAAATGAAATGTTCTTTTTAGTTATTATTTACATTTCAGTTCTGTAGGTTTTCCAGAAACAAAAATAAAAATGTAGGTACCTACTTTCAATCACAGATTTAACTAGCTAATCTCGATTTGGTATTGTGACTATTTTCTATTAATCAGTTTTATTATTTGTCTTTGTCTTGGAAACAATAAAGTTAGACTGGATTATCAATTCCAAGAAATTTGATACAAAGTCTATGTTTGATATTTTAACAGTTGTTATGAGAACAATGCATTTATGTCACAATATTATTTACCTTGTAAGTATGGCAGTAGAACTCTTTTCCGTATTTTTTTGGAAATCACATCAGCCTCATATTGGGATACAATGTGATCATTTGAGTAAAATTACCTACTATAGTACTTAAAGGTTCAAAACTTGAGGATCTTACGCGAGTTTGCTATTTTCAAGATTTTCCGTCTTTAACCGTTCTCCATCTGTCTGATCTCTCTGACGTATTTCATTCCGTGTTCTCAACTTTCTTCGCCTTGCATTTCAACACTTTTTCAACAGGCTTTTCTCTGTGTCATTGCGATGCGCCTTATCTTTTTCATTCACTTGATCAACATGTGCCTAATCTTAACTTGCGACAGTTGAACCTTCCTTTTTATTTAAGTTTCGAGATAGGTTTCAATTGTATGGTTTGAATCGAAAATATACGTATCTATCTACCTATGTTGTTTTAAATTCTCATTTGGTACTATTTATTATCTTTTCGTTTACACTGTTAGGTACTGACACGATTGAAATTGTATTTGGATTATTTATTATGGTGTCAATAATGGAAATGCTAATGAATGGCAATCAAAAATTACAATTAGAAAAACAATAGTCCGAAAATTCAACACTTTCATATATAATTATAAGAATACCTATATCTTATTTATAATGTTTTAAAACTTTATAAGCTAGAGGTTAACTAAACAACCGATAATAATTAATCACGTTGATAGTGATAAAGATAATGAGGTTTACGTATTACGTTTCTGTTTACTTATCATTATCAGAAACATCCTATTTGCTAATCTACTGTATTAAAAACGCGATTAGAGGCATATCCAATACACCAATAGGAAAAATAGCAAAACTAACCAACCTACTATTTAGTAATGTAAATGTTTCTCTCCTTCATTTCCTATCGTAAATGCTTTGTTTGAATGTTTTTATAGTTTTTTTCTTTACAAACTTATTATTGAAGCACGACTTAATTTTGTACGATGTTTTATGGGCCAAACAATCATATACTAATCCTGTGTTATTGGAATCGGAAACAACATGGAAGTAAATCGAACAATCATTTGGGGAAGGGACATTCTGGCAAAGGGACAATTTGAAACTAAACTTTATAGTCATCATCGCCAGCTGGTATCGTATCGACCCACTGCAGGCTATGTATCTCTATTTAATTAATGTTTTGCAACAATCACATTCGGGTATTACCAGAACTTCTCTTGATAATGTCGTCAAATCGCTCACATTAGAACAAAAAAGTACCTATCGTAACTTGACCTAGTATATTTACTAATAATATTTACAATTTGTTATTGTATTAATCAAATTAGATGCATTGTCCTGTTGTTTTCGATATGTTGTGTAGTAAACAACACTACACGTGTCTTTAGATATCACGTGAAAACACACGCATCGCTTGTGCTACTGTTAGCACAAGGCGTAGGTACCTATGTAGACTGGTAGGGTTTCAGTACATGTAGGCATCAGACATATAATATTCTCAATAACAATTGTTTTTTCAATTCATCCAGTTGTCTGTGACACTTACGATAGATGTGGTTGACCGCAAGTCCGCAACTCAATTAAAACTGGGCCATTGTTTTGCAAAACTGAAAAGTGATAAGAAAATTGAGTGGTTAGAAGAAAACGTCTCGTACAAAACGAAAAGAAAATATTTGTAGGCTTCAATAGAAGTGTCATAATATCGACATTATAAATAAAACACTGTATTATTTGTTTAACCACTACATGAAGGATTAGAAAGTAAAGTTCCTAGAATATGAACGTTGATGCCATTTAGCAGTCGGTGCGCCTGACATTTGAACACATTGAACTTGAAGCCTTTGGTACTGAAATAAGTTCTGGCAGGTGCTCGTCTACATGCAGGTTTTATGCAATGCATACGTCCGTGAACATCTGCCATCGTCCTCGCTCTAGACACCATTTTCTATCTATCTTCCTTATATTCTTAGACTGTTTTCACACAAATGCGGCATGATCAATTTTATTATCAGTTGTGTGTGGAAAAAAGTTACGTACCTGTGGAGAATGTTGAAACATTGTTTTTGTTATGTCTCCACGCTTACTTCGATGTTTATTAGGAACCTAGATATCTATGTAACCTTAACTTATCTAATCTTTAAGCATGTGGAAATAAAACGTGACTTCCAATATCTTGTCAGGTTAGTTAGAGATCAATAATTACTAAGCACACATTATAAATTTTTTATGTAACAGTTTTGTATGATCATAATTTAATTTAATTTCTTTATTAGGCTCTTCAACAGGTCATGATGTTTTCTTACTTGCAAAATTTCTGCCCTATTCATGAGAGGCCTTTGCCCTGTAATGGGAATATAGACTGCTCATTACGTATAAAAATATGCATATAGGTATCTACTACACATCTTTATAAAGATTGACAAAAACGGAGCTCCGACGCTTCCATGTGTGCCAAAACTTTCCTAATGACGAAGCTAGCTAGCTATGTATTGTAGGTATGTATGTAGAATTAGTGACAGCGGGTTATTGGATTGCTATTCTCACGGATTAGTCATAAACAAGGGCATAGTCTCTGGTCCGCCAGTGCCAGTCCGTTACGCACGCCGGAGCCGCGTGCTTTCGAAGAATCTCGTTTGCTCCAATGTCATGGTCTGAAACTCGCTCGTGCGACAGGGGTGAATGAATTCGCACGTTATTATTACATACACTAACATTACCTTCCTAAATACTTACGACCACTTGTAACGTTTTTAGGGTTAGGTGTACCTCAAAAGGAACAAACGGAACCCTTATCTCTTCGTCTGTCAAGACCCTTTTTCTCAGTAACGGGTAGAGATGTCCCTTAGAGGTGTAATGAATTCAAACTTCTAAGTCAACACACTCGATGCGGCCATTTACTTATATCACACATTATGATAGATGCGCTGAAGAAGAAATACTGATGCGTATGTGAAGTATACCAATACGCATTGGCACGCGCGGTGGACTAACGCCCATACATCTTTCTTGAGGGTAGGCCGCCCTACCCTCAAGGAAGATGTATACGCTGTGCCCTGCAGTGGGAGGTATTTAGGCTGGTGATGATTATGTATGATAGTTTTCACTGCATAATCAATGTTGTCCTTCATAATCAAGTTTTTACGGAAACCTCGGGGCGTGAGCCCCACTCGCACTTAGCCGGTTTTTAAATACTACTTCAATTTTTTTGCCGTCATCGTTGGTCAAATACAATTTGCGAAATTATAGAGTTCAACATCCATGTCAGTCGGTATGACCTCAATAGTTTTGTGTTATGCATGTGTGTGCCTTAGGAACGCGTATGTCCGTTTCTCAATTCATTGGAAACTGCCCGCGTTGCCTATGCATTTATATCTCGACGATGCAACATTGAGCAATATCCTGCGCCTGGTGGCTGGTGCCTGGTGCCTGGTAGTGCAACGACCCAATAATTCAAGTGATATCTGCGTCATGCTTACTTTACTTTGCTGTAGATTTTTCATGGATAGCAACCATTAGGAAATAGGTACATTTACTGCACGTACGTTCATTAAAGTTAATCCTCCATTAAATCTCTTGCTGTGACTTTTTGTCTTGTTGATGTAGTAAAAGCTAGCAAGACATTTAATGGAGAATTAACTTTAATGAACTTACGTGCAACTGACCGTTATTATATTGTCTGATGCTACGTATATTAAAAAGTAGTGTTTATTTTTCAGTAGAAACTCCCATCCATCCATTACTTATTTTAATACTTTCTTTTCATAATTTAATCGGGTGTTGCTATGTCACTGAAATTAAATTATGTGTATACGATGTTATGGAAACATACTAGAAATATTTAAAGGATACGTGGTTTAGACCATCAAACTGAATAACTTTCACTATGGACACACAGTAGTGGCCCATAAATAGTATGAGATATGATACAAATAATGCCGTATGTAATCTAGCTGTAAGTAGATAAACAAATTGATTACGTAGAAACCAAATCAAATGTTATCTATGACATGGTACTAGACGATTATAAACTGAGAAGGATTTCATATTAAATCTATTATTTTATTCAATAAGTACCTACACCTTCAGCATAATATGTAGGTACAAATACATAACCGGATACTCTTTCAGTATGCAATAATTTTATGAATAATGCCTCTCTTATCAAGGCTCAGGCCTAATCAGTGGTTCCAGTAATATGAAATGAATGCTTCATTTATCCAAAATTTCTGGGGAAATAATTGTCGCTGAACTTTAAATCCTGATAAGTGTTTAGGCACAGATAACTTCGTAAGTTAAGGGTCGATTTGAATACTTACATCAAAATTACTTTGATTTTTTCAGGGACATTAATGTATTTTTAAAATATACAGGCCGTAAAATTAAATATGTTACATATCTATGGAGGTTCTTCAGACTATAAAACAGAATAACTTTTACTATGAACCAAATATCGAAATCGCGAAGAAAAAAATCATTTGATTCGAGTAGCGGTTAACATTTTCTATGGAACAGCTGATTTTTTTTCGTGATTTCAATGTTGGTCCCATAGTGAAAGTTGTTCAACTTTGATGGTCTGAAGCACCTCTGTAAATATGTAACTCATTGAAGTTTGCACCTGTGTATTATTGTCCTTAAATTGCGGTCACTTTTAATTAAAGCTGTAATTAGCATGCATGCATATGCTCACGACTTTATGCCCAGAGGGGGTAGTCAGAGACATTCTGAAACCTCAGAACATCCACATTTCACTGGTACCGAAACTGTCCAGTGTGACGGGGAGTGAGCCCGTGTCACCACTTGTAATGGACAGTGGGTATAATACATGCCTTGATATTGAAGCATACTGGTTTCCTCACGATGTTTCCCTTCACCGAAAAGCCAGTAGTGTTACAAATCGTACATAAATTCCGAAAAACTCATTGGTACGAGTCGGTTTGGACGGGGATCGAACCATCACCACATGCACAGCACAGTAGGCAAGGTTACTCGCCACTGGACCACCATGGCTTTCGTAATTAGTAATTATAAAAGTGATATAAAATGTCAGCTGCTTATTGTCCTGCACGGGAGTCGAATCCAGATACCCTCTATTTTTTAGCTGACATGGAAAAGTGCCAAATACTTTGGTACTTCGTTATCGTCTAGATTTTATTAACATGCAGTTTCTTTTCTTGCAGGAACAAATAATAAAGTTTCAATGATGCTGATCGAAATGGGGTAATCGAGGAAAGGACATAAATAATTAAGTGATACGGGTGATAAGTTTCGTGTGTGAAGTGGCCGCGTAGTGACATTTTACCTAGGAGTTTAAAAAACAAAGTGTAAACATGTATTCTATGAACTATATCGGTAAGTTCATAGCGAACTTCCGTGACTTCTACAATGAGATCAACGGGGCCACGCTGACGGGAGCCATCGACGTGGTCGTGGTGGAGCAACCCGATGGCAGCTTCACCTGCTCACCATTCCACGTGCGCTTCGGCAAGCTGGGAGTACTGCGCTCGAGATTCAAAGTGGTAAATATTATTGACTTCTACAATGAGATCAACGGGGCCACGCTGACGGGGCCAATCGACGTGGCGGTGGTGGAACAACCTGATGGCAGTTTCACCTGCTCACCATTCCACGTGCGCTTCAGCCAAAATCGGAGAACTGCGCTCGAGGTTCAAAGTGGTAAATATTATTGACTTCTACAATGAGATTAACAGGGCCACGCTGACGGGGACTATCGACGTGGTGGTGTTGGAACAACCTGACGGCAGTTTCACCTGCTCACCATTCCACGTGCGCTTCGGCAAGCTGGGAGTGAGTTCGAGGTTAAAAGTGGTAAATATTATTAACATTTACAATCGGAATCGGAAAATGTTTTCGTCCTTATTTGAAATGAAGTAATAAGTAATGTTGATTAATGAATAAGCGCAAAACCTCATACACCCCAACTAATTTAAAACGAAATAATTGCATTGAAACTATAATTGCATTATATTGTTAATTAAAATTTAAAGTTATTCACATTTTAAGTTTTCATGGGAAACTGATTTGTTATTGAGCCCGTGTGGTAGGTTCACATCGAGTTCAGTCAATTTTAAACTATACAAACAAATTATTTAATAAGTATTTTGAATGTAACCTATGTTGAATTGAGACCTTGTTAATTCGATTCTGCTCTCGATTCTAAACAAACGGTTTTCAAGTTTTGCGTTTTTGATCAACACGTTGTATACAATACTATGGTAATAAATTAACCGTTTACTTTTTCTTTTAATGTTATCAGATTGTTCATATTATTCATCACTTTTTTGTTGGAATAATAGAGTGATGAAATTTCCGTATTAATGTGATAAATAAAATGATTCATCGTACATATTTCAACGGACTTTGTACTGGTAACCAGTAACTGGTCCTTTGTTTTATTTATTAACTGCCAAGTTCAAAGTAAAGGTATACAATAATTTAATTCGGGGAGATGCGTTGCAAGTCTGTTTCTGGGCGGGAGCCTACTCTCCGGTTTGCCACGGGATTCCGCCTTTTATGGTGGCTCAAGTGTGTGTTTTTGTGCATAAAACAAACATTGAGGTCACCATATATGTATAACTATATCAAGCACTTTCCCTACTTGAACTAGATATTAGCAAAACCATAAATATACTACGGAGCCACAATTTAAAGAATAGAATAAAATCATTTAATTTAGGATACACGTATCGTATCAAAGAGTACCTACATAATATCATACAGGGTGTAACAAAACACGCTAGTAATACTTAAGGGGTGGTTTAGACCATGAAACTGAACAGAACAACTTTTACTATGGAGCCAACATCGGGAAAAAATCTGCTGTCCCATACATTTTTGGTCGGTATTGCTGTTTTGTATGGGACAGCAGATTTTTTTCTCTATGTTTGCTCCATAGTGAACGTTTTTCAGTTTGATGGTCTGAAGCACCCCCTTAAGTATTACTAGGATGTTTTGTTACACCCTGTATATGTCTTTAATTCATGAGAAGGAACAGCAACAATATCAAATGAGTGTCAACACACCTTCAATATCAATAGTTGCCATACTGTTCTTTGCGACAAAGATTACCTCATAGACACTTCAAATCTTACAACATCGCATCACTCTTTATAAACTGGCGCGCCTATCGAAACATTGATAGAAGATCAACATAAAATGGTTACGGATGATGTCTTAAAGTGTTTTGTCTGTCTGTATCCGTTTGCTACCTACTTAACGTTTAAGCTATCGAACCGTTTTGACTGGCAATGGCAGTGAAATTAGTGTTAAAACGAAGGTAATGCTCGGTAAAAGTTAAATTCAACGTCCTTTTATTGCATAACTACAGGTGTATAAAACAGTAGAGTTTACCCGCGACTTCGTCCTCTCAAAAAATTATACACCAGATTTTACGTCAAGTCATAAGCTATCAAACAATAAAAGTTTCATCAAAATCTGTTCAGTAGGTTTTGCGTGATGCTCGAACAAACAAACAAACAAACAGACAGGCAAAATTTCTAAACAAAAGGTTGATTTGTAGTCTGAGACACCTAAAAACCATATCGTAATCTTTTTCTTGTAAAGCAGGCACTTAATCGCCGAGAACAGACGAGAAAGACCGAGAACGAGAGTGTGGGTGCCCTTCATTGTTTTCGTGGCTGAACTATCTTCAATGTACAGACACACTTCTTAAGTTAAGATCTTAACTACCGCACACAACCGCCGCACCGCTATCACAAGAACCGTGAGGAATTGCGAAATAGGAGATACCTAAGCCCAGCAGTGGGTTGATGTTGATGTGGACTAATTTGATTGATGCGGCGGACAGACGCTAGTAAAACATTAAAAACAAAAAGTTTCTAAGTTTACCAGACATTTTTCCAAGCTATTCATCACATGTACTGTAACTACCTATTACGAATACCGTAAATGTCGTAACGAGGCCTTGCCCGAAGGATTCGTATCGTATAGTTCCGCTTGTCCGTATATGTCAGTAAAATACGAATAATAACTTATCGGAAAAGCTACGGGGAAATACGCACGGCGTTTTCCGCGATAGATTGCTGTTTAATATGGTCGTTAGGGTAAACAGTTGCATTACTCAACTAGGTACCTACCTACATACAGGGTCCTTCTTAATATGCTGGCACTTTTTAAGGGGACGATCAGACCATCAAACTGAACAACTTTCGCTATCGGACCAACATCGAAAACGAAAAAAAAAATTTGCTCTCCTATACATTTGGCTCAAATAGGATTGCAGTTTTGTATTGAACAGCTGATATTTTTTCGCGGTCTCGATGTTGGTGCCATAGAGAAAGTTGTTCAGTTTGACTATCTGAATATCCCCTAAAAAAAGTGTCAGCATATTAAGAAGGATTCTATATACAGGGTGTAACAAAACACCCTAGTAAAACTTAAAGGGGTCCTTCCATTTCCACCATTTAAATCACGAAAAAAATCTGCTTTCCCATACATAAGAGTCGAGTCAGTAGTCAGTACTGCAGTTTTGAACGAAACAGCTGATTTTTTTTTCGCGATTTCGTAGTTGGTGCCGTAGTGAAAGTTGTTCAGTTTGTTGGTCTGTAGCACCCCCTTAAGTATTACTGGGGTGTTTTGTTACACCTTGTATGTTATACTGAGTATTATTGACATAGTTGTATCAGCAGCAGGTGTGTCAATCGACCTTAGTTACAGAACATTTCTGACTTGTAACGTGGATGCCAAGGCCGTTCATTTGTTTATCTAATATTACCTAATTTTAGCATAATTTGCATATGAACGCCTAAATATATAAAGACACAAGCAAAATCTGTACTTCAAACATTGAGTGTATACATAATTATTCAAAGACTTCGAATAAGATACTTTAAACTTAAAATAATCCATCAAGCCCTTATACAACGTGTTAAGGAATTGACGCAAAACTAGAAAGTAGTTTGTTCAGAATCGAGAGCAGAATCGAATTAACATGGTTTCAACATAGGTAATTTTTTTCCAAATATTGAATAATTTGTTTGTAAAATTTAAAATTTACTGAACTCGTTCTTAACCTACCGCTCGGGCACTCTCACCCTTCTTACTACCAAAACAAGATTCTATCAAATGTATCCATGAGCACGTTAGCGCTTTCATTCATTGATGAAATGATAAGAAATTGATTTTGCCTCAAAAGTTAAAATGCGAATAACTTTAAATTTTAACTAATAAAATAATGAAATTATTGTTTCAATCTAATTATTTTGTTATAAATCAGTTGGTGTGTATCAGGTTTTGCGCGTATTGATTAACACGTTGTATACCAGACTATACGTAAACAATTGTATAAGTATAGAAGATAAGTGAAGGATTGGCTGCATTATATTTCAAAAGTAGGTACCAGCTATGAAATAAAAGTGATGAGTAAGTAGAGTAGGTATATGTGAACGTTTATTATATCATTCAGTAGAAACGTTGACGTACTTTCCTTACGTCACAAGATGCCACGACAACTAAGCATTCGCAAACAAACGCTAATACATGTGTATAAATAAATGCAAAGACGTGTACAATAAATTTACTTATATGTAAACTGTAACCGCAAGCTCTACGTGAAGTACACACAGCGTCGCAGGTTATAAAACATGGCAGGATTATAAAAGCTATTTCAAACCACATTAAACATCACGATAAGACTGACTTTGGCTCGTCTGAAGAACCAACCGCAGTAACTGTGACGAGCGAGACGTGGACACATGGCCGCGAATTTCGTGCTATGTGGGAGCTGCACGCATCTAGAATCTTGAATGTTCTAGAAAGGGAGAGTTTTCTATTTGGACAATAAAAATTACACAAAGAAAATAGCACAATGCTCATGGCCTTCAATAAACAGGCACCTAGGTGACTAAATTAATACTGCGATGATAGCTCTAGATATAATTATATTCGTATTTTGAAATGAGCATTTTTTGTAGGAATGACGTAAAATAATATCTTACACCTCATTAATCAATGTGGGCACTGTGGGTAGTTAGTAGGTACCTAAATACTCCCTAATTACGTTCGTGTGAATATTGAACACTGCCAAAATGCCGAAACGAGATGTGAAACGTAAAATCTGCGTCTGATTCACTGTGTAAATTGGAATATCGCCAAAAGAGGAATAGGATTCCACCCAAGAAATGTAAAAGAAAAATTTGGCACAAATATTTGCTTTCATCCGGCCACCTGTTTAATATTTTTTATAGATAGTGCGGGTTAAAGGTTCGACTGATTCTACTTCTTTAGTGTATAAATTGTACTGAACTTTAGACTTTGATGTTAAGGATCGTTAATTGTATAGGATGAGTCAGAGAATGCAGCGTTATTTATGGCGTTCATATTACTTATTTAATGCATATTACGTCTCAAGACACGTCCGAACAGTGCATTTCGGACCTCGGTCTGCCGGCATGACCGTATCTTCCTCGTGGTACGTCATTTATTAATGTGCAATTTCATATTCTCAGGTGGACTTGGAACTGAACGGGGAGCCTCTAAACATTCATATGAAACTGGGAGAGTCCGGAGAGGCATTCTTCGTGGAGGAAGTAGGGGAAGATGAAGCGGAGTGTTCAGCGCATCTAGCCACCTCGCCCATCCCGGCCTCGCGGTTCGAGGAACTGTACGAACCCCGCAGAAGAAACTCGCTCTCTGCTGTAGAACCAGATCATGGACAAGCATCTGATTATACTAAACGAAGGTGAGCTTTAATCTTGACGATAAATTATAATTGTAACACTTTGGATTAAAACATAGTCTTTCACCGAATTAATTCGGTGATAGATATTTAAATAAAACTGAAAACAATACAAACTAGAAAGCGACGATTTCAAAGCATAATTAATCAATGCATCTTCAATCGAGTGTAACATTCGAAAGCGAATGTTTATTTTTTACATTCATTATTATGTTAAACGTTAATCGTACTTGACTCACACTACAATCAATTAGTTCGAGTAACTGATCCTTTCGTCAGCAAACTGTTTACAAGCCTTATCAATAAATATCCCGTGTGATGTAGTAACAGCCGGCCAAGTAGTGGTCTATCAATTTTTGCAAATCTTCCAAGCTAATGACATAATTGCTATGGTTCAATTTGGGATTGTCCTAGGTTCAAATTCAACACAATAAGTCATAAATAGGCCGTTTTGTTTTATGATGTGCATACGAATGTCATCCTTAGGGTGGTTGACCACTTCTAGGCCGACTGTACTGATGTGTTAATGACTGCTTACAGGTACACTGCTGATGGTCAGTCGATGCAGAAACCTAACTTAAGCAAACTAACAAAAAATACCAAAGTAGAAAAACAAATACCAGATAATAATGACCATGAGGCTCTTTTTGAGATGGAGGGCTTGGACGAGGCTGCAGATTGGACCGACTCTAGACCTAAGACATTCGCAGCGACGCAACTCGGAGATGAATGTGAAGCAAGTCAAACTGTGCAGAAGATAAGTGCGCATAATGACTTTAGGCCGATAGACGCGGCTCCGTCTAATCTGGAGGAAACAAAAACCAACGGCAATGGCAAGAAAAAGAAGAAGACCAGGAAAGTGAGCTCTAAGAAAAAGCATCAAAGGAAGTCATCTACCAGTTCCATTTCTAGCCAGTCAGACCGCGCAGGCTCAGAGCAGAGAGCGTCCCTACCTACTGCTATTCCCAATGCCACCGACATCAACTTCTATAGCGACACGGAAATAACTGCTGCTACTCTAAGGTAAGCTTTCAAATAGTATCTGATTCTTGGGCATGCGTTTGAAAAATAGATTCCCTAACAAGAATGGCGTCATCCCGCATCTGTTATACTTTGATGATATATTCTACAATTTAATCTGAAGTTTTTAATAGAAAGCTAGGATTGATAGGTAACTTTCCAGGCTAGTTGTTACACAAAACTCTGACTGAAGTTAACAGGGTGTTAGATTAAACAGTTGCATTACGTTAAGGGGTGATTGTACCCATGATACAGAACAACTTTCCCTAAGAAACCTATAGGAATTGGAAAAAAAATCGTTGTTTTTCCTTACTAAATGCAATCAGCCGATCGAACGTTTGTATGAAAAGTCGTCATTTTTCTTTGTGAATGTCCTTAGGTTTCTTAGGGAAAGTTGTTCAGTGATGGCACAGATTAGTAATTACTTCGTAACAGATACATCACTTCCTTAGAAAACGATAAATTGCCCCGCTTTAATTAGCTACTGCCAGACGGTGCGCGCAAAAATGTATCTTATGGAGCTTGACTCAGCGTTGTTATTACTTCGTACAGCGCTCGACATATGCGATGGTGCCGTCTGGAGCAAGTGGCAGACTTTATACAAGCGCATCGCGTACGATGTGCCAAAGTATAGGTACTTATCCTACGGCCGAGTGACGAACACCTGGTGATGGGTACAATTACCCCTTAAAGTAATGCAACTGTATAACCCAGCAACCTGTAAAATCGTATTTTATTGGTACGTATTTGTGTGTGAGCGAGTGCAATGGTTGCAGTGAAGAGATGTCCAACCTGAAGCTGAACGGAGACAAGCGCATCCCCCTGGCGTTGTCGGACACTGCGTTTGAGGTGCACGCCGCCTCCCGAAACGCGTAAACATTAATAAATTAACCTAATATCTGTTCGTTACACCTCGCTTGCACTACTCACCATATTGACAGACAAACAGCTCCGGATCTACGATTTTTCCGACCCGGGGATAAATCTTGTTTTTGGTGCCCTTTCTACGTACTCCCTTGGAGGGCCAAGGGAGTAGCAATATTTTTTTTACCATAGAGGCCAGTTCCAGGTCGTTGTAATAACATCTAAAACTTGGAGCAAGCCAAGTGAGCATGAGATTTTACTGCAATTTGATTAGCTCGTCGCAATATGATCTAAAATCTGGATCGAATTCTGCAATAAGTATGACTAGGTAATTTCAATACAATAAAAAGCAAAGAAAAAGCGAAGCGAACTCGAGATATTTTGCAATATTTTCAAGTCGTTGCAATAATTTTTTGTTCAAACTCTTTGCCCCCCCTAGATCCGGGGCTGCAGACAAACATTGTTATTTTACGAGTAATCCAGCTCTAGTCTAGAACGCTTTAGTTGGTACTTATTAATCTCGCTTATTCATCAAATTATTTTAATGTAATTTTATTGGGCTCTAGGGGATTTCCTAGTCTAGGTTTTTTACGTTTTTATAACAACCAATTGTCTGTAGTTTTCTTATAACAATCACATTGTCGGTATATAATTTATGTACATACTAATTTATTTGTTTATCCAACTTTAAATGAATTACGAATTAGTTAAGAGTACCAATTCATTCCTTATGTAACTGCAAACATGTAGTTGCTATAACTGCTTCTCTTACTTTTTAGTGTCGTAAGTATTATTTTAGGCTACATATGTAACGATCGCCGAATAATATGCGATAGCTCGCTAGTAATTACTAAATACTGGAACTAATTAGTCTATGTTTAAAGCAATTGTTCTGTTTATGCAGCTAGCTATCTCCTATTTATCGTTTAAATGTAAGATATAATTTGCAGTAAAATATTAAGCAAGATATATCAAAACATTGATATTCCTTGATTTGTGCTTTAAGTAATGCATTAAAATTCACCCTTGCTTCTTAATCGTACTATCCCACCTTATTGACTCTTGGTGAAAAAGATACAGTTTGTAATTATAATTTTTAGAAACACGTGAAAGATCTGTCTCTTTCAAAAGTTGTTTATCTATAGGGTCCTTCTTAATATGCTGACACTTTTTAAGGGGATGATGAGACCGTCTCAAAATGAAAAAACAAACCTACTTGAGCCAAATGTATGGGACAGCTGATTTTTATTCGCGATTTCGATGTTGGTCCTATAGAAAAAGATGTTCAGTTTGATGGTCTGATCGTCATCCCCTTAAAAAAGTGTCAGCATATTAAGAAGGACCTTGTATATGTATAGTAAGTTTTGCTATCCCCAACGTAATCTTTTTCATCCAGAGTAAACTCTGGTCACAATATTCCTAACCGATACACTGTGATCATCAGAGGATCACGCGGCGGCACGCCCGTACAGTCTGACACGGAAGTCGAGCTGGCCCGCACGGGGACGGGCGACAAGTCGTCCCAGTCGTGGCGCTGGGGCGAGCTGCCCGAGCCCCCTGTACGAGTGGAGCCTGACTCCCCTGACACCCCTGCTTCCCCCGCGGAGCCAGCATCGCCTACTGAGCCACTCAGCTCGGATGAGGAGAGACAGGGCCGCCGCGGCGTGCTGAGCGGGATGTTCCGCTTCATGTCTACCAAGGAAGCTACCGAGGTCGCCGCCGAGGGCGTGTATCTAGACGACTTGGATCGTGGACAGGTCGACCCTGATCTCTATTTTCCGAAGCATCATACTGAACGTTATCGGTCTGGTGAGTTTCTCTTCACTATCCGTTTACAGTATTTAATGCATGTTCTGATTTTTAAGGAATGTTTCAATAGGTAGTATTGTAAGTAGGAAAGGATTACGATAAAAATCCGTAGATAGATTTGATATCGAGGGGAAGAGCAACAGAGTGAAACCTAGACGGACCTGTCTAGCACAGGTGGAGTAAAAGGTTGATGTAGTGTCGTATCAAGAAATCAAGGCAATATTAGAAAAGAAACAGGTTTTGGTGAATACCACAACGACAACAGCGTAGCTCTTAAATAAGATGATGATGATGATATCGACAATGTTTATCAAACAGCTTTTCAAAATAAGTAGAAGTAAACAACTGCAAGGTATCAAAAACGCCAGTATACAAAAGGTACAATTGTAAATTCGACTGTAGCTCCCGTAATGTCCCGTATGATGGTTATGACACGCTATAGACATATTGTCTGTAGATATTGTGTATAATAATTATATTGTTCTGTTTACCACCTCTTATCACATGACCTGCATATCGCAAAAGCTAAAATTAGACAAAGACACTTTTGAGATCTATTAATGATCAAGTATAGATGGCATTATAAGGTAGGTAGGACACTAGACAGAAGTGTCACTAACCTTTGATAATACTACTTATAACTTTGAATGTTATCGTTTCTTTCGGTCTGTCACGAAACGAATGGATGCTCCTTGCGAATCACTTATCTAAAGTAGGTCTTTTTGTCTGGGACTAAACAAATATTTGTTTTGATGGCTTTCTATTTTTAAGTTAAGTACATAATATATATGTTCGTTAAGTCGGAACAGAGGGTAAATTCTAGAAACGATATCTTAGTAAGGAGTATAATACCTATAATATAGACCTGCATTATTACGACTCTATCTCTGACTACTCCCTCGGGGAATATAGTTGTGAGCATATGCTACGCTATTATCGCCACTGAACATTTGCTTAGAATACTATGGACACAGTGTCTGGTACAAAATTCTTGATAAAAGTGTCCCGAACTAACTTCACGTAGCTTCGAGTGAAAATCATGGAACATAGTAGTGGAGTAGCTTAATATTTTTGTTTCAGTATTCTAAGTCAATGGCACTGAACAATTCTTAGTGTCCGTTAAAGCTCCAGATCCGAATGTCCTAGGAACTAAATTTGCAACTTTTAACAGCCGTTTGCATACCTATGTTACCTAGTTAGAGTTCCTTGGACTATGGAATGTACCTGTATAAACATACAGCGCCAAAATTGTGTGTATCAAATCGGTCAGTGAATGTAACCTTCTCGTAAGATTTAAACGTCTTCCCTGACACGTTGGCAAAGGTTATAAGCAAACTAGTTTTATCATCTAGTTCCATCAACAGGAACAGGGAGCGTATCTCACGCGCCCATCGGCCCCACGGAGGAAGAGTACGAGTCAGGCAACGGGCCCTCGCTGCCGCAGTCACCAGCGTCGCTCGACCCACCGGCGCTGGACTCAGACGACGACGACAAGCTGCTGGCCAAGTAAGTGCACCCTAATGTGTGAACCCGAAGGTGCAAAGTACAACGGACACTCGCTGCCGCAGTCACCAGCGTCGCTCGACCCACCGGCGCTGGACTCAGACGACGACGACAAGCTGCTGGCCAAGTAAGTGCACCCTAATGTGTGAACCCGAAGGTGCAAAGTACAACGGACACTCGCTGCCGCAGTCACCAGCGTCGCTCGACCCACCGGCGCTGGACTCAGACGACGACGACAAGCTGCTGGCCAAGTAAGTGCACCCTAATGTGTGAACCCGAAGGTGCAAAGTACAACGGACACTCGCTGCCGCAGTCACCAGCGTCGCTCGACCCACCGGCGCTGGACTCAGACGACGACGACAAGCTGCTGGCCAAGTAAGTGCACCCTAATGTGTGAACCCGAAGGTGCAAAGTACAACGGACACTCGCTGCCGCAGTCACCAGCGTCGCTCGACCCACCGGCGCTGGACTCAGACGACGACGACAAGCTGCTGGCCAAGTAAGTGCACCCTAATGTGTGAACCCGAAGGTGCAAAGTACAACGGACACTCGCTGCCGCAGTCACCGGCGTCGCTCGACCCACCGGCGCTGGACTCGGACGACGACAACAAGCTGCTGGCGAAGTAAGTGCGCCCTAATGTGTGAACCCGAAGGTGCAAAGTACAACGGACACTCGCTGCCGCAGTCACCAGCGTCGCTCGACCCACCGGCGCTGGACTCAGACGACGACGACAAGCTGCTGGCCAAGTAAGTGCACCCTAATGTGTGAACCCGAAGGTGCAAAGTACAACGGACACTCGCTGCCGCAGTCACCGGCGTCGCTCGACCCACCGGCGCTGGACTCGGACGACGACGACAAGCTGCTGGCGAAGTAAGTGCGCCCTAATGTGTGAACCCGAAGGTGCAAAGTACAACGGACACTCGCTGCCGCAGTCACCAGCGTCGCTCGACCCACCGGCGCTGGACTCAGACGACGACGACAAGCTGCTGGCCAAGTAAGTGCACCCTAATGTGTGAACCCGAAGGTGCAAAGTACATCGGACACTCGCTGCCGCAGTTACCGGCGTCGCTCGACCCACTGGCGCTGGACTCGGACGACGACGACAAGCTGCTGGCCAAGTAAGTGAACCCTAATGTGTGAGCCCGAAGGTGCAAAGTACAACTGGCTCTCGCTGCCGCAGTCACCGGCGTCGCTCGACTCCGACGACGACAAGCTACTGGCCAAGTATGTGAACCCTAATGTGTGAGCCCGAAGGTGCAAAGTACAACGGATGCATTGTGCTGGCCATACAACTGTCAATCTTAACGTGTGAAGGACTTCAGAAGGAGTTTGCCCGCATGAACGGGCAAGTGTTTTTCCTGAACTTATCTAGATTTGATAAGCATAAAGACAAATCCCGTATATAAAATGAAGCTAATTTATATAGGGTTTAAGTGTAGACAGTTGCATTATTAGTATGAAAAGTTTTTTTTTTTATTTCCCTTAGGTTTCTTGGGGAAAGTTGTCCATTAGAATGAATCACCGTTTAAAATATTGCAACTGCCTTTATTTACACCTTGTATTGCGTTAAGCGTAACTTTTTTGTTTGTATATTCGGCTATTTATACAGATATAAGTCATAAGTAGGGATTCCCTACAATTACTTACCAACTATCAAATTAAGCGTGCAGGTCTAGCATGGCTTATCTTTAGCACATTGAAGGTTTCAGTATGGAATAAAATGTCAAGTGATTATTATACACCTATACAAACAGAAACCTTTTATCCCTCAGCTATTTATGCTTATTATAAAAGTACATAGACTGATTTTAACGTAAATGATGACAATTCAGTTTCGATTAAAAATAGGCTATTGTGTCACAAAATCATTACGGTACAGAAACGGCTATTATGAATAAATAATAAATTTTTATCTTCGTAGTGGCGTATTTAACACTTATCATTATCACGAACCTTATGGCTGTTGATATGCAGGTATTAAAAGCTGAAGATTAATTTACCTATTATTTATTGTATACCTATTCAATAATGACATTAAAAGACTAGGTCATTATTATAGGTAGATTTATTACCCGTAAATTTTACATTAGTCGAAATTCTATTCCACGAATCACGTTTTAATTGGGTGTTTCAAATTGTAGAAGTTAGTTCTTTTATAATATGGATAGGTTTTTAAAATTCTGACTTTGATCACATCATATCTGATATCACGGATACGGAAATCTAGATTTAATCTTTACTGAATTAGGTACTGCGAAAATGTACTGTTAGGTCTGCCGACTCAAACATAACACAAGGATTCTAGCATAATAAGGAATAGCATTACCGAACCAGATAACTACATTTTATTTTCTAAATCAGTGAATGATGCATTTTTGAACAGTATCAATTACGAAATAAAAAGTTGTGTAGGCAGCAGCGCGTGCAAGTTGCGCTTTAACGCGTCTCAAATGTAGACATTTATAATTTTGAAAGTACAATATGCTCGTGAAATACTGTTCTTTTATTAATTTATTGTTATGAAACACCTGTTTTATTGTAGAAGTTTATACAAAACGTTGATAAAATATGCATAAATTTTCTCTTCGTCACACTATGATTCTGACATACCTCTTTCGCCTTATCAAAATTGTGCATCTTCCCATTTCTTTAGTTAGTTGATAGTGCTATGCAGTTTTTCTTTTTATCCAAAAGTTCATTGAACTGAAGTTTTCTTCAGAGTTCCGACTCTCCCGTAGTAGGGAATTTAACAAAAGAAAAATATATGTTTATTAATGACCAATTAACACTTCTTCATTCCTAATGGCATACGCATGATAATAAGAAGGAAATGAGAACTAGAATTAGCTCATTTCCTTCTTATTAATAAAGAATAAAGTGGTAGATTGAATGCTTACATTCATCGACGATAAATTTCTATCATCATAATAATTATTGATTTTATATTGTAGCATTATTTGGTCTTTCATCTTTTCTTCAGTAATGAAGAAAATGTATTAACACAGTTTTTTTGTCCGCAGAGGCCAGGTGGGTGTATACGTGCGGGAGGAGGTGGTGTCCCGCGCGCTTCCGTACGAGGAGTTCTGTGCACGGGGCGGCGCGCTGGCGGCGGAGGGCCGCCTGCTGGTGCGGCTCGGCGACCGCTGGCTGCCCTGGCGCAGCGCCGGACCGCTGCTGCTCTCGCTACTCGCCTACCGACGACCCCTACCCAATGTTAGTTATATTCTAACTAGTTCTGTTCGTGGGGCTGTTTCAGGTTGCGAGTCCGACTCGCACTTAGCCGGTTTTTGTATCCCTATTTCGATTTTAGCCCCATAGAGAACGTTTTTCAGTTTGATGGTTTGATCATCTCCTTAAAAAAACCGTCAGGATATTTAAGAAGACCCTATAACAGACTAGCTTTTGCCCACGACTTCCTCCGTGTGTATTACAGAATGCTTCAAAACATGGGTCCGTTATATAAGTATACAGGGTCCTTCTTAAGATGCTGACGGTTTTTAAGGAGATGATCAGACCATGAAACTGAACAACTTTCTCCATAGGACAATAGTCGAAATCGTGAAAAAAATATCAGCTGTTCCATAGAAAACTGCAATCCTACTCGACCCAAATGTGTGGGTCGGCAGATTTTTTTTCGTGATTAATGTTGGTCTCATACAGAAAGTTATTCAGTTTGATGGTCTGATCATCTACTTTGAAAACAGTCAGCATATTAAGTTGAAGTCTCTAAAGTAGTTATTTCAAGTATAGGTGAATTTTTTCGCAGAGAGTGCTAGAAGAGCTTGAGAAGAGTTCAGAGAAGGACGGTCCGCTGTTGCAGGCGCGTGCTGCGGACAGCGCGGCCAAGCCCCGCACCGGCGGCTACTCGTGGTGGAGCTGGCGACGCTCCAACCCGGAAGCAAAGCGGTGAACACTCTATTACTCTACTATTATTAGACCTCGCTACACTGTCGCCGGCTATTATCGCTGCTTTGATCGTTTTTAGGGCTCCGTACGCAAAGGGTGCCAACGGGACCTTATTCATAAGCCTACGCTGTCAGTCTGTCTGTCCGTCCATCGTATTGAATTGGGCTGTTTCTATTGATCCGTAATAGGTAGAGAGTTGATATTTTGAAACAATATGTATCGTTGTATTATTTGTCATCGATTTGATGACAAAAAATAAAAAAAAAGTAAAAAATTATGGTGGTATACAAGAAACTAATTTTTATCAACGTTTTTTCTTATCGCTCTATCGTAAAAACGGTAATACATACAAGCGATAAACTTGGTGTGATTATAGTGCAAACTCTACAGTATAACAATAAATAATAAAAACCAGTCAAATGTGTGTCGGGCTTGCGCTTTAGATCCCGGAGAAAACAAAAATTATTGGTAATATTATTGGTAGTACGGAACCCTCCGTTCAAGATTCCGACACTTGGCTGGTTTTTCTCAATTGTCTGAGTATTTCTCATGTCCTTGGCGGTTTAAAAATTGGTGTGTCCAGACACAATTCAGGCCAATTCTAGACGAATGACAGTCTATCCAGATAGACTGTCATTCGTCTAGATTGCATTAATAAAATTATCGTTACTTTGCTATAAACAAGGTCAAATATTTTAAGGATATCGCTAGTTTACTGTATCTCGGTGAGTAACTATCGAAAATGTTGAACAAACCTTTTTTTTTTTTCGCTATTTCATTGATGGTCCCATAGTGAATGTTGTTCAGTTTGATAATCTGAAGCACCTAATGTATGTAACACATTTAAATTTACACTCTGTATCGTGAAAACAAAATCACTTAAATTATTGTAACATTTTAGTTCCGACATATCACCTTCGATGGAGGAAGAAGCAAAAGAATTAAACTTACTGCCGACTGAGACAGGCATGGAATCAAAGACGGTGTTGGAAGCAGAGCTGGACGAGCCTAGTGCGGAGACGCACGAGGTTACGGTGGAGATGAATAATATTGATGAAGTGTTAGAACCTTCGAGCCAGGAACAGGAACAGTTGAAGATTGAGGAGGAGGTCGACGCTGTGCTGCCGGAGGCCAAACTACTGCCGGATCATGGTTAATATTTGTTATTTGGTGCTATATAGATTTAAATGTATCAAGAAGGACCCATTTCTAGTAAAGCGAGCGCATGCGGGCGGCACGCATTTTACGTACATGACTGGCTACATTCGATGTATCAAAAGATAACATTATATGAAGCATGCTATGTTAAACAAGAAATTGCTAAAGATAGTCCGACTAGGATGAAAATATGTGAAAGGTCTATACATATGTTTATATTGTATGCATCTATGATAAAAATGTGTATTTATTTTTCAGGAGATCGGCAAGACCAAAGTTCATCAGACTCAGACCAAGACGGCCACATCCAAAGACCAACTCGAAGACATTCAACCTTCAGGAAAACTCTTAGGCTCTCCTCTGATCAAATTGTTAGTATATTATTATTTCAGTTTTTTTATAACTATAATAAGTTTGAAAATACACTTTTTAAGTCCTACAAATCCATATTTTATGGTTAACTGTATCAGTTTCATTATGGAAAAAACCTGCCAGATAATCTAAATCGCATTAGGATAAATATTTGCCCGCGTAGCGTAGATTTGCCACCCCTTCACCTTACAGAGAATACTTACATGACAAAATTACAGAGTGAGCGAAGCGAGCTCAACATTTTTTAGCATAACTACTCTGTTGTTGTCAAAACAGAAACTTAAAGCGAGTGAAGCGAGCCGCAAAGCGAAACGGTTCGAGCGAAGTCCGCTCTAATTTTTAGTGCCACGACTCGGTTGTGGTCAGAACTCTTTTGAATTATGTACGCATGCAGTATTTAAAACAGAAACTTTGAGAAAATGAAACCAACTCGACTTTTCTCCGTACTATGAATCAGTTTATTGATTAAGTTCGATCAATGTATATTTTTCCTTTACTTATTACTACCTGGATTCAGACAATGAAACAAGAAAATTGTTTGAAAAATGGTCGAAAAACGAAAAAATTGTTAGGGTCTCCCATACAAAAGTGCGGGTCATTTTTCGACCCACGTTCCTAAGGGAAAGTTGTTTAGTTTCATTGTTTGAATAAAACCTTAAAATGTTGTTAGCAATAAAAAAATAGGGGTATATATTTGTGAAGTAGTCACTCTTATAACTAAGCGTTGTATTTTTCTGCAGAAAAACTTAAATCTGCGCGAAGGTATGAACGAGATGGTATTCAGCGTGACAACGGCCTACCAGGGCACCACGAAGTGCAAGTGCAACGTGTTCCGGTGGCGCTACGACGACAAGATCGTCATTTCCGACATCGACGGCACCATCACCAAGTAAGTCGTCCTGCATTCGCTCCAGTCGCGTGATAGTGTAGCGACACATTACCGAATTGGTACGCGACGTAAATTACGTATGCAATGCTTTTCCTAACGACGACACACCAGTACGCGCCATTTTTACGCCGCGTAAATTCGGCAGCTGTGTAATCATACTTAATAATGATCGTCGAGTCGTCTACCTTTTAAAAAGACCTATATCTACAGTCAGATTCTGTACAATTTTATTCATGTTTAGTATAATTTTTAACAGCTTTTATGTAGGGGTCATTGTATGATAAGACCCCTACATAAAACGTACGGTAAGGGAATGATCAGACCATCAAACTGAACAATTTTTTCTATGGGTCTAACGATATAGAAAAAGTTGGGTCGAAATCGCGAAAAAAAACAGCTGTTCTATTCAAAACTGCAATCCTACACGACCCAAATGTATCGGGACAGCAGATTTTTTTTCGCGATTTTCATGTTAATGCCATAAACAAAGTTTGATGGTCTGATCATCTCCTTAAAAACGGACAGCATATTGAGAAAGACCCTCTATGTATAAAGCACGTAGAATTGACATATTTTCAATACCCGAAATATAACGAAAATCTTTTTAAAATTTAGGCCTTGCACCAAGAGACAGTATGTGACCAATTTTCTGTGGGATCACAGTGAATCACTCATAACTTACTGTATAAAACTCTCATGTCATGACTCATATGATGAATTGACGTCTGCACACTAAATAATAATGGAACAAAAGTTCAATAAAAAGTTATTGACCCAAAATAACTGTGGATAAAATGTTTGGTTTGATTCACGATGTTTTAATATCTGGCACTCTCCTCGCGAACACAAATTACTCGATGAATTAGAGGTCGTGTACCCTATACAATACAGTAATACTAAGTACCATTTTTACTGCGTCATTTTAATAACAACGTTAAATTTATCCCGTCCTGGTTTCGGAATAAATCTCTCCGTCTTTGAGTTGTTTACGATAATGCTTTTTTAACATAAAATCAAACACAATAAACGGATTAAAGGTTTCTTACGCAGTTTTTAAGTGGGCGAAAGGCTAGCCTCCTCTAACCACTTGACACGTTATTCGATCCTGAAACTTAAATTGCTGAATGTGAGCATTGCCTCAACTACATTCTTAAACAGGAATTTGGTAGATGTAGCAATGTTTCTGACCAGCCCGAAAGGGATTACGGTCGTTAGTTTATGTATGTAAAACAAAATGAAGGAGAAATATTTTACTAGACTTTTATTTTTTCGTATGAGGCGCTCTTCGGTATTGGAAACGATCACCGAAGATAATCATCGTCAGGTCCGGTCAGTCTTTGGATGGGTGACCGTTTAGGTGGTATTTCATCTGGAGCGTCTCCGTGCTTCGGTGGGCGCGTTGAGCAGTTGGTCTCAGATAGTTCCGTCAGATGACGGTGTAACAGATTCTCACTGGGCTCACTTGGTGGTTCACTCCCTCTAACCATTATTCGTGAGAGAAGACCCTGCAGTAGGACTGTGGGATCCTACAGGCTATAACTAACTTATTTTATGATTTCTTACGTAGGTCGGACGTGCTGGGCCATATATTCCCACTAGTGGGCAAGGACTGGGCTCAGTCAGGTGTAGCGCAACTGTTCACAAAGATCAAGAACAATGGGTACCAACTGCTGTATTTATCTGCGCGCGCCATCGGTCAAGCTAGGGTAAGTGTTTTAAATTATATGAGTAACTAGAATTAGCCCGCGACTTCGTCCACACAAATTGTATACCAGATTTTAAGTCAGATCATAAGCTATCAAACAAAAAAGTTTCATCAAAATCGGTTTAGTCGTTTTCGCGTGATTAGACTCAAAATCTTGTTTATCATTTATCTCGCTACGATGACGGGAACAACAGCGGACGAACTGACGAAGTCATGGGAAAACTCAAGTATCTAATAAAAGCATATTGTGACAGGTGACCCGCGAGTACCTGCGATCGATAAGGCAAGGCGAGGTGTGCCTGCCGGACGGGCCGCTGCTGCTGAACCCCACATCGCTGCTGCGCGCCTTCCACCGCGAGGTCATCGAGAAGAAACCCGAGGAGTTCAAGATACAGTGCCTCGCCGATATCAAGGCCCTCTTCCCGGCCGGCTCCAATCCCTTCTACGCCGGCTACGGCAACAGAGTTAATGTTAGTGCTTCAGTCTTTGTTATAAAATGTAATTGGTATTCCAGTAAAGAGAACCAGGAGAAATAGCATGAGGACTATTTGGTTCGAGAACTAGGGTGGCCAAAAAAAAAATATCTCATTAAAATCAACTATATCTTTTATATACCCATATATTTTTGTGAAAAAAATGTATGAACAGATATGGTATTTCGTTTCAATGGGGGATTTTATTAAGCCAATTAAAAATATTTTTTTTCCAAATGGCTCGATAGATGGCATTGATGTGAGATGGCTGAGCTGTGCTACCATGCTGTTAATAAAATAGTTTTTTTTTTTTTTAATTAGATGGAAAAAAAAGTTATACATGGAAAGGTACTTCGTCAACGGATGCGTCAGACTATATGTTATATTTCTTTTCAATCGAAATTATTATCTTCAGAGCCATGCCAGTTCAATGCCATCTATCAAGGCATGTTTAACTACGTTTTAACTAGCTATCAGAAAATAGCCCATTATGCAATTATACTTTAAATTGTATTCTACTATTGTAACCAAAGCATTAAAATGTTTTCCACGTAATTAGTTACCAGGTAAACGCTCCACATCAATGTTGCATATAACTGTAAAAGAACGGTTATATGATTATTATAGCGTTTTTCCCCCTTTGCAGGATGTTTGCGCGTACCAAGCCGTCGGTATTCCGATCGTGAGAATATTCACAATCAATTACAAGGGGGAACTGAAACACGAATTGACTCAGACATTCCAATCCACGTAAGTACTTCTTAATCACGAAACAACTTGTGCAATTTGTATCTCACTCTGGTTAGAGGGCCTAGCATGCCACCATCAAAAAAACGACAAAAATCGAGACGTGTCTCTATTCTATTCTAATCTTAACGCGTCCATCTTAGTGTTACTGATTTTGCCAATCATAGTTTCGTTAGAAACGTGGATGTTCTGTGTTTTCAGAATATCTCTGACTTCCCCCTCTAGAAATATAGTCGTAGCATATGCTATGATTTTGCAAATGTCTATTTTAAATAGCAAAAGTGTTTTGACGTGCGGTTTTAAATATTTGAAAAATAAACACAATCTTGAGCCACAGTACAATTTTAGCTTCGTTGTACGCCGGGAGTAGGCAACCGACACGCGACAAAACAAAAGCAGACCTACAACGCGACTTGAGACGTGCCTCTGCCTTTGTTACTTTGCGTATGCGAAACAAGGCGCGCATAACATTTTTCTCGTTTTTACGTGCGTGGTATGCTAGACCAGGTTCCAACTAACATGCAGTGTAATGAAGGTAAAATATTTCTATTTCAGCTACCACGTGCAAAGTAACATGGTCGATGATTTGTTCCCACCAAAAAGTGATACTGTTAAAAGCTAGCTCAAATTAGGTTATTAGATAATATAATAAAGACAGTGCACGCGACATTGCCGGTAAGCCGCCTGGCATGTTTTGGCTTGGTCACATCAAAGAAATTCATCTACGAAAACTAATTGCGATTCTATTCATACCTAATGCTCTGATTCTAAAACTTCATTACTGCTAAATAACAGTAACATATTTTTTTTTGTAATCATCGACATGTCATTCTTTCGTTGTATTGTTTTATTTTTGTATCAATCATTTGTGTTCGAACAGTTTTTTCTTTCGTTTTTTATTTTCGCTTTTCTGTTGTGGATGTCTTTTTATATACTTCGGTGTTGGAGCCCTTCTACTATCGGGTTTTGGATTGTTTTATGATTCTGGCGATTGAAATACAGAACAGTGGAGAATTAGTCTTTGAAGCGGATTCCCGTGTTATTAACTTCATAAAAATAACCAGCTAACATATTACGCGTCACACTAATAACAAAACTACTAAACGTCTAATAATAAAAACTGCTTAAGAGCAATGATAAGTTAATTAGACCCCACAGTCTAATATGAAATTTAACAATTAAAATGTTGATGATAAATTACCAAAAATTTTAAATTAAAAAAAAATCGAATACTAAGAGATCATTGATGAAGAACTTGATCCTCCGAGGGAGATAAGGTCTATCGTCACGGGTCGTGCTGCACATACATCGAACAGAACCAGTGTTAAAACATTAACTGCTAGCTAAGCACCACCTACCTCAAACTGAATTATATTTGCCCGAAAACAGACTGTATCTCGATGCATAATACAGGGTGTTCCCTTGCACTGTTTCCATACCTTGAGGGCTGATTGAACCCTTGAAACTTTCCCAAAGAAACCTATAGGGAATTCGATTTTTTTTTAGATTTTTCATACAAGCGTTCGATCAGTTGATTGCATTTAGTATGGAAAGTCCAAAAAATTATTTGCAAATTTCCTATAGGTTCCTTAGGGAAAGTTGTTCAGTATCATGGATACAATCAGCCCTCAAGGTATGGCAACTATGCAAGGTAACACCCTGTACAATAACAAATAATAATAAAATATTGATTACATTTACTGTACTTATATACCTATAATTTCTTGTAAGTATGTGTTTAAGTTATGTATAGCCACAAAATAACAATCACTGTAATATAAAAGCAGTAGTGTGAAATAGTTTTTATCAATTGTACATGTCTAAGCTTCAAATAGGTGCATTAATGTTTGTATGAAGCACAGCCCGTGACGTTTTACCTTAAATAGTATATATCCTGCTATACGCTACCCTTTACTCTTTGACTAATTGTCCAAATGTATTTGCTCTACATTTCGCAAATGCCGCACATCTAAAGCCTGTTTCAATCTTCAAACAGAATGTCTATAAAACAAGATAAGCACGACCTGACAACGACTATTTTAAATCGTTGATACTAGCGTGGTTTCACACGAGGCGCGTAAACTCTACGCCAACTCCATCCTACATGACAAGCGCGTCGCCGTGTTGCATAATACCATAGTGTGAAACAACGCTCACAATCTCCCCTTTCTGAGCCAATGTAACAAATGTTGTTTCGTCCGCAGGTACTCGCACATGACAGTGCTGGTGGACCAAGTGTTCCCGCCGGCGCTCTGCGAGCCAAGCGACGAGTTCTCGCAGACCGTGTTCTGGCGCGAACCGATGGCCGTCTTCGACCTGCCGCCCGTCGCACCGCCCCCGCCTAAACATTAACCCTGCTATGTCACGTCTTGATGACGCCTCCAAGCTAAATATTGCAGCCTCACGGGATCAAGGGTTCCTATTTTCTCATCTAAATCCCGATTTCCATAAGTACAGTAGCGAGTTAACTAGCGGGTATGGCGAGTTAGGTAGAAAATCTCGTTTGGTTAAATATCGGAGAGTTAAGAAGAAATTAGAACTGCGAGTCAAATAAGAAGCAACCGCTCCCGATCCCTGCCAACTGAACTGAATTCACTAAACGAGTGGAGTGGACGACACTGGCTACTGGCCGCCAGTGGTCAGTACAGTAGCATACATGCGCGCTAGTTTTAGCGCTGTTTGTTTGGACACTACTTACTACTGTAGGCCTACCATGAGTTTTCATTGTAGTATACTACAGTAGTTTTACTGTGTTTTTGTATTAAATTTCGTACAGCGCTCCTAGTGGTTACGTTGAGAACTAATTCTGTTACACAAAATTGGCGCCGCAACTATAGTTGTAACGTACAGTGAAAACTTATGGTAGGCCTACTGGTCAATAAGTAGTGTCACTTAACTCGCTACTGTAATTACGAAAGTGTAAATCGGGTATTAAAATCTGAGATTAGTACAAGTAATCTTATTGTTCTTTGAACTTCTTGGTGTTGTGAACCCTTGTTTCATTATGCGTTTACCATTAGCCTCTATTGGCTTGTAGAATTTGTGTTGTAGAGTTAACTTGCAATTTGCTTAGCAAAATTGACATTGGAATTGAAAATTTACACACCATGAGCTATTTTCTTGGAAAATTATGTGTAGACATTGGCAATCATAGACAACTTAATCTAATAGACTCCTAACCCTGGGCGAACATTTTCAGAAACATTATACTTAAATATAAGAGTGTCAAAGATCGCACGTCAGTTCTGAATGTGACTATTCAATAATAAATGAAAATGTATGTTCAGCCAATCGGTGCTCTATTACCCTCACATCTCCAATCGTTGCTGAATCTTTTCATATGAAGAAAATAATGGTTTAGGCGTCTTTTAGGTTAATTTGTCTAAGTTGGCAATCGTTGCGTTCGGCTGTGTGTGTCGTCCAAATGAAGATAATATTCCTTTGTAATTTTTATTGTAATTGCAATTTAGCTGTTTTGCTAATTCCTCACCAAATAATATAAATACTGCGGCACTCTATTTTGGTATAAAATGCTTTAGTAGATACTGTATGTGTACGTAAATGTATTTAGATTTGTATGAGGATTTATTTGTGATTTGCGTCTAATTAATCTTAAAATGTCAAGTTTATACTTGATCAAAGATATCAAAGTTGACAAGGTTTAAATAAATAATTATATTAAAGCAATAATGTACCTACTAGGAAAATATGTGTGTACATTATTAAACTTTCTTTCAGAATTCTAAAGTTCATTGACACAGCTTCTAAATAATGAGATAATTAAAATTATATCCTTGGTTAGAGATCTATTATGATAACATGACACGCGCCTTAAAACCTAAACACACAACTCTCACAATGCATGCGTGTGTGCCGAGACGGACGTTATACGAATATAAATACACGGATTTGTTGCTCGACTAGAGGTGTCACTAATTTGATCATCGTAATCAGTATGACCGCGGGCCATGTTATCGTAGTAGATATCTACCACAATCATGTGTTGATTAAACTGGGAACACTAATTTATGCGAGTACTGCGATAAGTTAACGTCTTTTAGAAAAAACATTTCCTATAGTCTTACTTTGCAGTGGTAGTGCTTGAGTCACTGTAGACGATGTATAGACTCATTATTAGTGTAGTATGTAATTAATTGATGTATCAAAGACTGTATGTTCCATGGATACAATGACGTAAACAACTTGATAGATTTAAGTTTTTTGTGGATTAGGACGCCTTTATATTAGTCACTATGTCGCGCGGCTGCAGCGTCGCTTGTCAAAATTGATGAAAATCAACAATGCGCGGGTGACGCGCGGCAGCGCTGCTGGGCAGCAGCCACAAAAGAGAAACCGGCTTCGCCTTGATAGAAGTATAAGTATAAGGTCTATATACCATATCTTTTCATACAATCGTGTTTAGTTCAACCTCATTTAGACTCATAATCTAAATGAGGTTGAACAACATTTTTTTTTTTTGTCACTCTTAGTTCTTAAACCAAATAGTCCTCAAGCTATATCTACTGGTTCTGTTCTCTGGCAGCAGCGCTGCAGCCAGCACACAGCGACTAATTTGAAGGCGCCCTTAAAGTCTCGAGTTGATTTTGGTTTTGCCGATTATGTAAGCTGTGATGTCGTTGACTGATGAAGCAATGCTTTATTTTTGTACTGTGATTACCTAATCGTATGTTATGCTAAGTTGTCTTTGTGTTACATTCAGGCACAGTGTATTCTTCAGAGGCACAGCTTCTGATAGGAAAATATTGTTCTATGATTTAATTTTATAGAGTACTGATAGCAAAATATTTCTTTCTAATGTTAATTAAGTTTACTAGAAGTTGTTTACAAAATATGAATTACTGGTTTTTTTTCTGATTAGAATTGGTATTTTTTATAAATTATTTATTAATGTTTCTGTGATTATTTGAATAAAACATTTTTTTTAATCAATGACTTATTTTTGTCTCATCTATACCTTCTCCAAGTTGTTGGAAAAATTAAATATGTATGGTATTGGCTTTGATATTTGGATTGGCTCATCACATGAGCATGAACCTTCAGGAAGGGCATGAAATTGAAGGTAAGTGTGATGACACATCTGCCGAATTTGCGCGAAATAATTTACGCGTCTACTAGGAAAAATAACGCGTAATTATGTCATAGGACGCGGATTAGTACTGAAAATCAAGTCACGCGTAAATTCGGCAGGTTTATCATCACCATCACACTAACAACTAGTAATAAAAGAAATGAAATGCCTTTTAAACATAATAAACTATATTGTACAACATTTAGGTCTCATCCTCCTCCATAGCATCCTCTTCAAGTACGTCGTCCTCATTGTCTTCGTCGTCGTCACTGGCAACGTCCAGGTCTTTGTGGAATCCCTTCCCTTTTGTCCAATGACATTTTATCACAACTTTGAACTTGGCCAGCTGAATGTTCAGAAGCTTCAATATGCTCGCTTGTTCTGGTGTTAGCGTGCTGCCTTTCTTACAGACCTGTTGACATTTTAATTAATTGCTTAAAACAATGCTAGTGTCTTTCCTGAGATGAGACCTATCAAGATCAATTTTTTCATGTCGGCATAAGTTATATTACACGCATCACAATCACGAATGTTGTGTGGATAAGTGCTTTGCTTTCAGTAATTTTTCTTCGTATCGTGTGGGCATCAAGCCCTGGTGTCAGAGTTTTTACAGTCCGCCTTATGGCCTCTGACATGGTTTTTTATGTAACGACTACTACCACCAGAGATATGGTTTAACATCTGAAGCACGGAATCATCTTTCTTTTCAGACAATCAGGCGGTTCAACCTGCAATGTCTTAACCAATTGGGGAAAACATACAAAGTGTCATATCACTAGGTGTCTCCAGTGGGAATCAATTGCCATTGCCCATTGCTCTTAACCATTAGACCACAAAGGTAGTAGTAATAAAATGAATGTATTACCTGATATTCTTTGATGAGATGTATAACACCTCTTTCCAGTGATGTAGGAAGACCCAATCGTCTTAGATGTGGCTCGATTGTATGTGAGAAATCTTCAAGTGGACCCTGAGGGAGAATCACATCTTTGGTCGCAACAAATCCTGAACGTGCAAACTCTGTCTCACGGAATTCATTGAACCACTGGAGAACATCGGGAACATCTCTGTTTGTCATTAGTAAGCCACATTGGCCTTTTAATCGCTTTGATATCTGGAAAAAAAGGTTTTATTACAACTATTGTGTTCCATTTTTTAGGTTGACCTGATGCACATCTTGCATGAACACTTAGCTGTTATTTCATACAAATGGGAACAATTTAAAAGAAGAGGTAAGCATGTGCGATACTGAGTGAGTGCGACCAAGACAGAAATATGCATTTGCTTACATTTTATGCCACAATCGTGCAGAGTGGGTGAAGTAAAAAATTGGTGGGGGGCAGGGAGTGTCCGTACTGTATACTTTTTCTTATACTGTGCCTGCGGCATTGATATCTTCTTTAAAGCTAAACTAGATTCACATTCGACGTTTGAAAAATGGCAGAACCCCAAAAGAGCTCATAAGAGATACGACACCCCAACACGACTAAGTTTATGAATCAAATACAACATATTAGTGCCAACCAACATCATGCATACTTGATTTGTGTGGTTTCTGTGTCAGATTGAGACAAAAATTTGCTAAGGTTTTGTATGGGACTTGGAGTCAATAGTATTTACGGTCAATGTCCTGAGGCTACAATTTCAAAATTTGAAAAATCCTGACACACCAGGGCATTTAAGTCACCAACTTACTAAAGATTGTGAAGACTGATTAAATACTTGTTTTTTTTTCTAAGTAATTTAATGTATTAATAAAAACTTCTTTTAATTTTGTTCAATCTAAGTCAAAAATCCAGACAAATTAAAAAGCCGGACGGAAGGCCAAAAGTTTGCAAAGCAGACATAGCAAATTTGCAGCTAATCTATCCCTCTCAGTTGGTGCGTAACAGAGCGAGAAATAGGGCGCGTCGTCGCACGCATCATGCTCACGGCTCCTGATTTAAACCAACCTTAGTTGCCTAGTACGACCCTTGAGTAATAATGGGATAACCCTATTCTGTGCCAAGAAGTGAACATAAGAATATTCTCACGTCTGTAATCCCCGAGGGGGTAGCCAGGCTTAAAATTAGGGTTGCCATCTTTTTTTGGAGGAAATATACAGTGTGAAATTGATATCATTAGCGACCTTTTAAACTAATTTTAAAAAAATCAGCTCTTGTTAGAACAAGAGCTGATTTTTTTTGCTCCGATAGGTTTGCTCCCATAGTAAAATTGATCTGTTTGATGCATAGACTCTTAGTTAAAAAGAATACTAATGACATTTCACCCTGTAGTATTTACTCGATATATTGCTAAAAAACATAGTCCGTTCTGGAAATTTGGTGGGAAAAATGTACAGACATTCATTTTTACTCCTTTTTTTCCAAACATATTTTACATTTCGGGGAAGACGCAATGTGTTATGTCGTACAAGTATCCCTAGATATTTTATTGCCATTTTATTGTTATTTTGATTTATCTTTTATTAACATACCATTACACATTGACTAAAAATCAAATTACTCATTTACATTCGAGAAATATGTCCTACAGTGCGTTTGATTAGATTTGTTTCATACATTTAAGTCATGTAGTCATTTTTGTTTCATACGTTTAAGTCATGTCGGCATTTCAGTTCAGTATGAAACAGCAGATTTTTTTTTGTGCTGACCCGTTGCCCCCTTAGTAAAAGTTGTTCAGTTTGATGGGTAGAGTATGTGGTTTAAAGGTTTGCCTTTAGTTAGTTTACATACTGTATATTTAAATAATATTAAAATATTGTTCATTTTGTCCTTCACCTTGTCCAGTTTGTCCTCCATTTACCTTGTCCACAATATCCGTTTTGTAACTAATTGTTTCCCTACTTTTGAAAGTGGCAAATGCATTATCATATGAAGTCCTTGGATAAGTTATATGTCAAGATTGACAGTCGAAGCTAAGAAAGCGTCGAAAAAAATTGCAACCAGTACTGGCCACTAAACTATATCCATATACACGCACACAGACATTTGTATGACGCGTCACACACACCAACCTAAGAAAGTTGGCCCGTTTTGTTTTATACGCTAGAAGCGTTAGGCTCATTCTAGACATATACTTTTTCTAAGACAAAGCCATAAAAAAAAATACTGACCAAGTTCAGTTGATCTTCCACTTCATCACTTTTAGTTTTTCCCAGTGCTATGGCCATGATTTTATTTTTTCCAAAAAAGAACCTAGAGTCCTTCCACTCACTGCGCAAATCTTTCAACTTTGTGTTACGCATATTATCAACAGTAAACAGAAACACATGTTCATATTTAGACAACGATTTTCTTATTTCTTCTATAGTCTTCTGTTTTAAAAGAAGTCCTTTCTTGTTTGTTTTGGTGAGCGAAACTGAAATAATTAAAAAAGAATAGTTTGTTAGCTGATTACGTTAATTCCAGGATCATATAGGTTATGTTTTATTCAACTTACCTTTCTTGTCTCTCTTTGATTTCGGCATCTCGTTTTAAGGTTTATGAACCGCTGAATATTGAATATTTTCCCTTTCCTGCCTTTTAGTTTTGTAAGAAAACACGTGGGAATTTCAGTAATAAAATAAATAATTGCGTGCCTGCCTTCATTACACCTGTCACCACAGATTACATTTTTTTTTTTTTTTTTTTTTTGGTTCAATTCAAGGCAAAGGGTTATTTTTCCCATACAGCCGATGTCTTTAATAAAATTGTCTTATTTATAGCAATTAAAACGTTGGTGTTAGACGTTTTGACGCTTCTTTGGAGTTTTTGGAGACACCCGAAAGACGAAGGAAACGCAGAGAAGTCCACAGGAAAGAGGTGAACCGATCGCTTTGCCGCGCTACAAATGACGGAACACTTTTCCTGTTTACGACCCATACTCCATCATATTTCACAGAACTGTAAATTGTTCACTTGCACGACACTTTGTTACGCAAAACAACACCAATTTTACGAACCAAAACTCACTATAAACAATAAAATTCGATGAAATATGAGGACTCCAAACGTATCTAACAAATTCCCGCCAAAAACTCCTCAGATTACATTACTGATATGTAGCAAGCTACACTACACTACAGATGCGACAATGAAATTTGCACTTAGTTCCAACCTTTCCGTTTTGGCGCTGCTGTTATCAAGCTAGTTTGTATAGAACTTGTAGTTATAGGTATGTATACAGTTATTCCGGAATGCAAAAATAGGGATATTTCACTAAGGAACAGTAATCAACAATATTATTATATCATACAACGGGGAAGAATTAGGGCTTTTCAAGGATTCTCAACTAAAACGTAAATACCAGGAAAAACACAATATATAAGCTTCTGACGCAACGACAGGGCATGACGCTGTTGCTGTAAGTTTAATATGGTGTGCATTGATGGCGTTTTATGAGGGAAAATGTGACTGCAGCGCTACAACGGACCTACCTATCGGAACTAAATTTGTCATAAGCGCTTTTCTTTGTTTTTCGGATCATGGCGACGAGCTCACCCCCCGTCACACTGGACAGAGTTTCGGTACTACTGGTGAAACGTGGATGTTCTGAGGTTTCAGAATATCTCTGACTACCCCCTCGGGGAATATAGTCGTGAGCATATGCTATGCTTGGGTCAGCGTGCATCCTTGTATTTATTGAATCTACGGCTTCGACTCGTGGATTTAGTAGGTATTTATAGAATCGCTGAGCGTGTATAAGCAGCGCCAAAACGGAAATGTTGAAACTAAGTGCAAATTTCACTGTTGTATCTGTAGCTTGATACATATCAGTAATCTGTGCAACTGAGCTGTGCACCAAGCAAGGAATATACTACTCTCTCCAAGCCACAAACTAAAAAAAAACAGTACCATCAATCATCATGATTACCAGGCATTTTAGGTATCTCTTTTCTTTGTCTCTCACAAGAGTGAGAAAAAAAGAGATACCTATGACAAGAACAGCATGGGTAGCATGGCAACGTGATACAGCGAGGATACAGCGCTATCCTTTGGCGCTATCACACCTTCGCTCTCTTTCTATTTGCGCATGAAGATTTTTGGTATCTCTATCCTTCCGATGTGAGTGAAAGAAAAAGTGATACTATGCTTAACAATAAAAACTAATCGTTCACCACCTGTAGCATTCTGAGGCAGAAATTCAGAGACGATTTTTTTCGTCTTAGCTCGAGCTAACTACCAAAACCAACCACCAAAACAAAAACCAAACCACCTTTGGCCTTGCCAGGAAGCATGCAATCAGTTGCCAGTCTAAAGGCTTCTTTAGACAGTGCAATTTGGCGATTTGGTTTTGACAAAAAGCGCCGATCGACGATCGCAAACTTGGTCTCAGCCAATAAAGAGCACGTGCTGCTCCCCTTCAAAAAATGTTTCCTATTTGGCTTTGGCAGAAAGCATACAATCGGTTGCGCGTCTAAAGGTTACTTTAATGCAAAAATACCTATTCCAACTTCCTGAATACATGAGAAACCAGTTTTTTTTTTTCGCTATTTTGATGTTGGTCCCGTACAGCACGTTTTAAATTCTCTTTGCTGTACAGAAAGTTGTTCAGTTTGATTGTCTGATCCTCTCCTGAAAAAACCGTCAGCATAACTAAGAAAGGCCTATACTATAATATAATTAGGTACTTTGGAAACTATACTATAATTAGGTACTTTGGAAATATTGTAAGAAATGTAAGAAAAAAATGAAAACTAGTTAATTTAGAAAAGAGATATAAATGAGTAATAAAATACATTATGACAATAAAGTACAGAGTAGGTACAGACATGAAAAGTTTAATTTTTGAATCTATGGATAATAATGCTGTAGGAATAATACATATAATTTTAAGGTGGTTGCAGAGTTGTCAATTTCGTTCAAAACTTTGACGCGTTCGCGTAATACGCGTAGACGGTACTAATAAGAGTAATATTATATATATGGAAAAATAGTTTAGAAAATCTAGATGCCGCGTATCAAATAACATTTGCAATTTACAATGTAATTACGAAGATATAAAGCTTTGAAATTTTCTATGGATAAGTTCAAAGATTTATATCTTCGTAATTAAAAATAAAAAAATATATATGGAATATTATAAATTGCAAATGTTGTTTGATACGCGGCATCTAGATTTTCTAAACAATTTTCCCATATATATAATATTACTGTTATTATTACCGTCTACGCGTATTACGCGTCAAACTTTTGTATGAAATTGACAACTCTGCAACCACCTTAAGGAACAACATTGGTAAATAAAAAACGAAAATTCTTCGCCCACGTCTCGTCGCCCACTTAACCTATGTAATGTTTAATTTAAAATACGCGCGCTTTAAACGTACTTCCTGTTTATCTCACTCTGATCTAGTCACAATTTTCTCGTTCGAATTCTTTTTTTCTATCTCTTTTTAAGCTATAGTGTTAGAGACAGACACATAAATATGTTAGGCCGAAGTCGGTGCGAGTTCTGCTATCCTGGTACCACAGCTCACTTCCTTTCCTCGACTGAAAAAAATATGGCCGGTTTGCGTTGAGAACCCTCTTCCGTTTTTTGTTTCCCCTCTGGCCCCGCTGCCGTCAGTGTAGTGTATCGTTCACAGCAAGAGAAAAACTGAAATTGTGTAGCAATTTGCTAGTTTAATTACTTTTTTTCCCTTCCAACAAGTAAGTGATTTGAAATTATATTCAGTGGATTACATTTTACGTGTTCGTTCAAAGTGCCCTTGGTTAGAAATTGTATTCTGTGAATGTGACGCAAAGAAGGAGTGCCCCTTGCAGCAGCCATTTTGCCAGAGCCGGCGACACGATTTCGCGGCGCGGTTAGCAATCATCCCAAATTTTTGTAATCGGAGATAAATGTTTTCACAACGGTGTTTGTTTTTTCATTAATATCGTGTAGATTTATAAATACTGCTAAAAATCTTAACATTCTGCGACATTCGTTCAGTAAGTTGGTTTTTTGGCTCTTGTTACATTCCAGGTACATTCCTATAATTGTATTTTTGGATTACTGCTAATTGTGAGTTGATTTGACGACATTCTCTTCGTTTATTGTATTTTAAGTTACGCCTACTTCATTTGCTACAATTTACACTGCGTGGGCATGTTGGACGTTCGACTAATTTGACGTATTAGCGGCGACCACTCTAGTGCGTCGTAATTTCTCCGCGCGTAGTCGTGCTGTTATCTTGGTCGATAACGATATTGTCATTGAAGTTGCTATGTGTGGAGTAAATGTGATGAGAGAAGGACCTCAAATTCTACTTGGAAATGAGTCACGCACGGTCCCTTCACCGCATCTGTATGATTCATGATAATTTCCGTTGTGTAACTAGCCGATTTAGTTAGAAGCGTATTAGTGTGAGTGTGGCATAGCCCTTACATGCAACGCCTTTCTGCGCGACAGGCACGTGCGTGACATTGAGCCAGGGGCACACAAAGCTCTGACGGTCAGATGATTGTATTATATCTTAGTAACAACCTTTATGAATGTTGTACTTTATTATCAGCTAAGACTAAGAACCGTATATATGCATAACTAATAAATGCAAGGCTGTTTCAAGCCAGGGAAGTTTATAAACGGTTTCTTGGAATGATATTTCCATCATTAGTAATTGAATCTCTTAAAGTAGTGTTGCCAGATCCGATTTTTAGAAATTATTAGGTTGAATGTGCCATAAAATTCTGTAGATTACCTCTTGAAAAATCCATACACCTATGGACTTTTTTAATGGTTTATTAGACTATTCTGATTGAACTGAACCTTGAATAACATGGCTCAAAACTGGCAAAGAAATTACAAAAATTTTAAGAGAAAATGATGTCTAAGCAAAATCAATAAAATTCTTTTCTAACTTTGTTTCATTATTTTCATGTTTACTGACTCAGTCTGGTCTATGGATCAGACTGCAAGGTAGAAATCTATCCATTTGTCTGTAGGTCAGGAAACTGCTCGAATGCAATAAATTTAGAGCATTGACTTATTAACTACAGGCTGTCAAGATCAGTTACTGCCTCCGTGGTCTAATGGTCAAGAGCATTGGGCTCTTGACACGGGAGGTCGTGGGCACCTAGTGATAAGTCACTTTGTGTGTTTTTCCCAGTTGGTTAGGACATTGCAGGCCGAATCAGCAGATTTTATGAAAAAAAAAGAAACGATGATTCCGTGTTTCGGATGGTATGTTAAGCCGTTGGTCCCGGCTACTATCTCTCATGGTAGTAGTAGTAACATAAAAACCACATCAGAGGCCGTAAGGGGGTCTGAAAAAACTGTGGCACCAGGGCTTACCCACATGATAAGAAGTTACAAGGTAAGATGTAAGAGTGACATGTCATGTGGAACAAAATGTTGAATGGTCTTGCCAGGTTATATGCTATTTTGGTGTTCTTGCAAAGAAAGTGGCACTCTCATTTAGTCCAGTCTTCTGCCAAGCTGTGAATGAGTTTATGGTATTCTAGGCACACTGTTCATATTCCAACTGACAATTTTGTATTTTTGCAATTTGCTACTTATACCAGGCAACCTACCTGATATCTCATAAATAAAATCTCAAAGAATGTTAATAATTTTGAAGAGATTTCCAGATATTAAGCTGGAGACATACATTTGAGTTTACTGTAGTAACAGACCTCATCTGATCCTGATCAAACTTTATTTTTTATATTTAATGGGCTCTTGCTTGTGCGTTAGCACTGCAATTCCGCCAGTGTCAAGTAGTTTGAGTATGTATCTCAATCTCAGGGATTGTTTTTTGATCAAGAACAAGAAGAGATTGAGTATTGCAGAGCCTCGTGGCATACAAAAACGCGACGCGCGAACACCACGTGAGACAAAGTGCTCATGTCAGAACCTGCAACTTGACTCCTGATCAAACTTAATGTATGCCTCTGTCCTTAAGCTTAAGAGAATAAAATTTTCAATCCAAGCTTCTTCTATGACTAATTTTAGAATTATGATAATCTCACATGCATTAGTTTTAAGTTATACTGGGTTTTAATGATTTTACGATTATAATATCTTACATGCATTAGGTAGTGGGGATATACAAGATAAGATGTTACAAGATGTTACGTATGTTCAGGAAATGTTCAGTTCAGTCTAGGTAGGTATAAATTAACTCACTATGTGAATATAATGAAAGCCTAACCTATGTTAAAACATCTAGGTAAAATAGTTGAAAGTTACCTTACAGAGTTTGTTACATTTGTGTACTTGCATTTTATTGTTTCAAACGCATGGTGGACAAGCTTCGCGACCCTTTGCTTTAGTGTAAATGCCCCTACCTGTCCTACCACCCCTCTACTCCTCACCACCCCTATTGCATACCATCGATGATGAATTCAAGCGTTTGATTGGTAGATATATTTAGTATATGGTAGATATTTACTTTAATAACAATTAGCTACATTTTAAAATATTAACAAAATATTGCTTTAAATTTTTACTTTTATTTTAAGTTAGTATATTTAGATTGCATTTGGGATTATGTTCTAACCTGTTCAATTATTTACTGTCTGTCATTTTGGTGTACAAGAAAAGATAAATTCCAGTACCTATCCTACATCGAAAGTCTAGAAGTTAGTTGTTGATACAATAGTGTTATATAATTTCAATCTCTAACCACACAGTAACGAGTAGTAGATAGTTAATTTGACCCAGTCTATCGTAGCCATTGTGTGCAATCTCTACGTATTATACAAGAATAAGATTGAGAAGCTAGTTTATAGGTAATGTTAATTAATTGGAAGGTGTGTCGATCAGAACAGTCACAGCTTTTGTACTTTCATTATAAGTACATAAAATCGTTAATGCATCTCCATAGCTTAGCAACAGGGTATTGAGTAGGTAGATTGTGATAGGTAGGTAGGTAAGGGTGGCATGGCATGAGGTAGGCGCCGCGCCGGGCCGACGACGGGCGCGGTGCACGCGGGGCGTGGTGGGTGAGGGGTGTGTGCAAGCGTCGCGCTAGTCGTATTTCGTCTGGAGTGTTTATCCCGCGTCGGCGGATCAATACTGGTGGCGCAGTGGCGCTAGCCAGGCGGCGGCGCGGCGACGGCGCGTGCCTCTGCCTCGCCAGTCGCTCGAGTCTGTGAGATGCTGTCGAACCGACCAGACGCCAAGTCGATGTCGCGATCCGCGTGAGGGGTGCTCTTTGAGTTTCCACATTGCGCTAGTGCGCTTGTAGGCCTCATAAGGTGCGCCGCATTTCATGATGACTTATAACCCAATGTGCGATTCGCTACGGTGAAAGTGACGCCTAACGATTAGTCTTTCTGAGGATATATAAATTGCATATAATAATAGGTACTCTCGGATTCTCTTAGTACATGTTCGCGTCGTCGATTGGTTACAGGGGCATCAGTGAAATAGTCCTCTCGCATCGTCTACGATGTCTGTCGACAAGGAGGAACTGGTGCAGCGCGCCAAGCTCGCGGAGCAGGCTGAGCGATATGACGACATGGCGGCCGCGATGAAAGAAGTAACGGAAACCGGCGTCGAACTCAGCAACGAGGAAAGGAACCTACTTTCCGTTGCATACAAAAATGTGGTGGGCGCCCGACGATCGTCATGGCGAGTTATCTCCTCCATTGAACAGAAAACCGAAGGGTCTGAAAGAAAACAACAGATGGCAAAAGAATATAGGGTTAAAGTAGAAAAGGAGCTCAGAGAAATCTGCTACGATGTTTTGGTAAGAATACTTGTATTTATAAATTTTGTTATTAGCCTTCCAATAGGTTAGCAACCCCACCCTTCATTGATTTGCTCAAAGCAAAGACTTAATATTTTAAAATTACGTGGGATTAATTCAAGTTGGCCGACGTCTTCCTACGCGTATGACGTCATCTATTTGCGCTTCGCCAATTTGATGGGGTGATGTAAGCTATAAGTAGTGGTCATTTCCTTCGGGCAGCGTTTTACTAATAAAGGGCGTTATAATATAATCTAGCATGTGAGGGCATGTCCAGGGGCGCGGTGCGGCTTTGCCTCGAGGGGAGGGCGGGGTGACGTATTGCGCCGCGTCACTGCGCGCGCTGCTATCCCGATTTCGTTCATTGCCCTATCTCTATGATGACTATTAGATATTAAAGCACTTGCTAACTAGTTGATGCTAACAGTGATAGGTTAACAGTTAGTGCATTTAGAACTAGCACAAAACTATAGTTATACTACATTTACGCCAACTACATAAATGATGTCATGACTCACGGGTCATAGTCATATGCTATTAAGGAAACATGAACCAGGTTGTCAAAGATCATATATTTTACTTAATTTTTGTCCTTTTAGAGCTTCAGGTAGTAAAATGAATCAAATATCAACAGTAATTATTTTTTACAGGGTTTACTTGACAAGCACCTAATTCCTAAAGCTAGTAATCCAGAAAGTAAAGTATTTTACCTAAAAATGAAGGGAGATTACTACAGGTACCTCGCGGAAGTGGCCACAGGAGAAACCAGAAATTGTAAGTGAAAATTTTTTTTTTTTTTAAGTCATAATTAAAAAATTCTAGACTAAAATGAATACTTGAAATTGGTACCTGTGTTAACACCCATTTATATTACAGCCGTTGTAGAGGACTCACAGAAAGCATACCAAGATGCTTTTGAGATCAGCAAGGCGAAAATGCAGCCCACACATCCAATAAGGCTGGGTTTGGCGTTAAATTTCTCCGTCTTCTATTATGAGATATTAAATTCACCCGACAAAGCGTGTCAGCTCGCCAAACAGGTCATTATTATATTAGCATCAGTATTTTAGGCTGTGCTGGCTGGCACGAGGACGAGGACGAGGACACGGCCCCGCGCGCTGCGGTGTAGGCTTGCCGTATTAACGTGCTCGCTTGTCCCCAGCCGTCGTGGAGGACTCGCAGAAGGCCTACCAGGAGGCGTTCGACATTGCTAAGGCCAAAATGCAACCGACTCACCCCATCAGGCTCGGTCTCGCGCTCAACTTTTCCGTCTTTTATTACGAGATTATCAACTCCCCTGCGCGAGCGTGCCACTTAGCTAAACAGGTTTTTGGAATTGCACCATTGATCTGCAGTGTGACACCGTTGATTATTTACACAGTATAATTCTTACTACCAGGGTTCGAAATGATAATTATCACGACAATTATCATGATCGTTGATAATTATCTTGATAATTTTAAAATTAATTGAATAAACAAAAAGCTTGCGCTATCAATGTAACGACTTATGTATCAGATTACAATTTGCGAAAAAACAAGCTCGCAAACACGAAATAATTTTTCTCACTGTTTTCTGCTTTTTATCCTCCATTATTTGTTAATTGTGATACGAAACAAAAATGCCGAATACTAGACTCTATTCTGGATACGAGTGCATTCAAGCAAAAGCAACTATTTTTAGAAATTTTACTCAAAACTAAGAATCAGCCTGGATAATTATCCGATAATTATCAAAGAAAATAATGATCTTGATAATTTTGAACCCTGCTTATTACTAATAATAATAACGAAGAGAGAAAGCATCTCTGTTCCTTACAAAGCTTGCATGAGAAACGAAAAATGTTTAAGTAATATTGTTTTGATTAACAAATTTTAGCATGGCCATTTAAACAATTAACCTCTTAATCCTCGTTCCAGCCAGTACAGTGTTTATTTTAATAATTAATTTTAATGACATATGTCAATGTAATAGTCAGTTACTTAATTTGAGGAAAATTCAAGTTAAGAGTGTGGTTTATTTTGAATAGCAATCGAGAAAAAGTGTAAATGAAGTATAGCGTGTGTTTGTGTGTGTTGCAGGCTTTCGATGACGCGATCGCCGAACTGGACACACTGAACGAGGACTCGTACAAGGACTCGACGCTGATCATGCAGCTGCTGCGGGACAACCTCACCCTGTGGACGTCGGACACGCAGGGCGACGGCGACGAGCCTGCGGAGGGCGGCGACAACTAACCGCGCGCCGCTATCACCCCCAGCACACGCATTTGTTCTCATCGGTGTTTTATAAGAAAACGAGTAACATTCGAGAACGCCGCGCGGCGCGGGCTCCCTGCCGCTGTTGCGAGCCGTCGCTTGTAAAAAAAATGTTAAAAATGTCGTTCGCAGCGGACCTTCACGTTCCGTCTAAAATTAAATGTTATGTGTCATCTTTGACGGTTTTGTATTTCTGTATTTACACTGGATTACAGATATCGAGCTGACCTGATGAATATAAATATTTATAACTTAAGTTATTAAAATTACGGTTTCTTAAGTTAAAAGTGTTTTCCTTTCAATTAGAATATCTAACAGCCTGGTCGGCCCCCTAAGTAACATTCCTTTCGCCGCATGTACGCAGTGAAATGGAGATCATGATGGTGAATATTGTTTTGAAAATTATGCAATTTGATATTAAAATTTGTTAATTGCGCCCGACAACCCAATGAACTATATATATATTCATTAATAAATCCACAAATTGTAATGGCTGTACCAAATTAGGGCACAAAAAACTTGTTAGTGTCTTTGTAATAATGTGGTTTTTGTGATGTCCTGTAAAAAAATTAATATTACCAAAGGAAACTTGAATTTGACATTAACCATTTTGTTGTGCCCATCACTGATTAATAACAATAGCATTCTGAATTTTCAGGCATTTACTAGCGAAATAGTTTTTGTGATGGACAAAATATTGTAACATTTCTGCTGCATTTTATCAGCCATTAATCTATTATATTTTTCATGTTTTCACCAATAAACTTTTGTATTAAATACAATTTTTAGTTTTAGAATCAATATTTAAATAAACCGCCACCTGTTAACCCCAAAAAGATGTTTATCTAAACTAAAAAAATGAAATTTTCTATGTAATCATTAATTATAGACCATGTAAAAAGTTAGTTAATCTGGCTTATTGCCATTGGCATAGTCCATCACAAGAGATCAACCCTTCACTCAGCGAATTATATAAAGCACCTACCCAGATAATCCATGTTTATTATATTTATAATTCTCATTACGCAATATGTAGATACATGCTTAAAATATTACTGAGGTCTGGAGTTTGCTTTGATAAGGAGATCGCAAATCTCTGAAGATGACCTCATGTTGGGTAGATATCATCATCATCAGCCTATTTACTCCCAAAATTAATCTTTTTCATTCAATAAATAATTATTGGAAGTACCTAGTTACCTACCGTAACAGATTGAATAATATTGACCATGGTTGCGGTTTTTGTTCTCCAACACATACCTATACTTAATTTCAAATAAGGACGAAGATTTTACGATTCCTATATCTTTCTGGCCAATTCTGATTTGCAAAAATAATTTATTTATCACAAAGATATACTATCCGAGTCCAACATATCTTGGACGTTATCGTGCAGAGAAAGTGTCTCAAATCTCTGTTTCTGTAATTCAAAATAGCTCTAAAATTTTGTTGCTATTTGAAATGGAGTATAGTTCTTCATTCATTAATAAATTTTAGGTTCAATCATAATTATATAGAACTGAACGGTTAAAAGATATCTCCCTAAGGTAGGACAGACTTGGGACGTCTGCGGCTTGGCAATATTATCCCGTTCGTTGGCATTTTAGGTACGGAACCCTTAGTTCAACCTGCCTCATAGATGGCGTTGATATGACATGGCTCCGAAGATGATTATCAGTAATTATGTCTAGGTTAAAAAGTAAAAAAAATCACATTATCTAAGTATCTTTTCATAAAGATTTTAACTATTTTATTGAGTGATTGTCATACGACACGAGAAACTTGGTGTTAGGGACAGCGAGAGGCAAACACAGAAACTGAATTCAGACCATCAATACCTATGCCACCTTCCTGATTCAGACCATCTCAAACTGAACAACATTCACTATGCAGCCAACCTCTGGAAACACGAATAACGAAATCTGCTGTTTCATACATTTATCTCGGTAGGCACGGAAGTTTTGTTATAAAAGATGATTTTCTTTTGCGTTTCCAGCAGGACTAGGGTGGGTTCGAGAAAACCGTCATGAGCACTCGCTTTTGCATACGGAGAGTAACAGACTAGATTTTTGTCGTTTTCTAGGGGGTGGCATGCTAGGCCCCCTGAGGTTGATCATAGTGAAAGTTGTTCAGTTTGATGGTCTGAATTCACCGTTTCAGTTGATTTACCTGACTGTCCCTTATACCCTGTATTATTTGTTTATAGCAATACTAGCAAGGTCTTGTGAACTGAACAACTTTTACTATGGGACCAAAAAAAATCTTCCTTACATTTGGGCCGAGTCGCCATTGCCTTTCTCAATGGAACATCTGATTTTTTTCGCTTCAACGTAGGTCCCATCGTGAAAGTTGTTCAGTTTGATAGTATAAAGCACCGCCTAAAGTATATAATGTTACGCATTTAAGTTTACACCATGTTTACACTCAGTATACCATACAAAGGCAAAACCAGGAACCTGGCATAGGTATGATAAAACCAGCGAGCTTGTAGTTAGTTTAGTAGGTAACATAATGTCACTGGGAAAACCCGAATACAGTCTTGCGATTGCGGCGCGCCGCGTTTTCGTTTCTTACTAGGACTAGTTTCGTGGCGCGAACTCTAGTAATCTTAAATTTTGTGAAGAGGGCGCCACTGAGGGATTAAAAGGCAGCCAGCCATTATAGTGACAAAAGCAAGAAATTTAATAGGTAAATATTTTTTTTAATATTTAGCTTATGGAGCTTATGGACGCTGCTGCCGTGTTCTCCCCTCTGGTAAAATCTCTACTGGGCTGGAAAATGTTTAAATGACTTGCCATCGACTCTATAGAAGAAATATTTATTTAGGTAAGTACTGTAAACTTTTATTTGGGTAGGTAGATGCCTACTGTTTTATCATAATTGTCCTTTATAGCACTAATTATTTTCACTATAATCTATCACACATTGTCTTTAGCCACACCATGCGAAAAAACACTTCTTAACCGCGGTAACATAATTATACATAATCCAGGGCGCATTATTGTCGCCACTAAGTAAGAACTACTTAATGCTAGATTTATAGTCTTCACGTTACTATGGCACACATCATCCGGAGCAGCAGTGTTTCTTTCAGAGGACGAATAAACACTATAAGCACTAAACATAGTGTGAGGAGCACAAAGTACAACGTAAACAATAATTAACCACAGTGATAATTTTAATGCGGCCACTGATTCGCAGTTATCCACTTCGAGCGGTTTTTGCTTTGATTTGAGTTTAACGATTATTAGAGCGCTTACAGTGCTCATTATGAACACAGGTAAAAAGAAGTTGAAAACTGTAAGCATCGAATGCATATTAAATCGATGATTAGAATCCAGAGTGCAAATCACGACATTATCCACGTGAACCGTTGAGGCTAAAGCAAACTCTGGCACACTTAGTGAGGCTGCTAGCACCCAGACGAACACAGTAGGTAGAGTCACCGGCACTCTTGTATCTGCCAATCTGTAGTCGACGTTCATGGTTCGGGGAGGTGTTGATGAATCGCTGTTCGCCACCAGGCTATGCTGCGAAGACCGCATCTCTTCGTCTTCTTCTCCATTATTTCTTTTGATCCTTCGTCTTACTACCTTTTCTTCCAGATTAACTGTGGCGAGTGTATGTAGAGCTATCGCTAGAATTAAATACTGCGATGCGGTCGAAGTAAACACATTCATCCCTTGGTATGCTGCACAGCCAGTACTCCCGAAGATCCAGGTTCCGGCGTTAGATGACCATATGTTTGGTGCAATCGATGTTCCAAGCAGAATGATGTCTGATATGGCTAGTTGGATGATAATCGAAAATAAACCTGGAAAAAAGGAAAGAATTTGATAAATGTCGCCGATACATTTAAACCGGTCTCAGAAAAGGTAAGTAACTTCAGTTAAATAATTAATTACCGTTTCTCAAGCGCAAGAGGAGCGCTGCCAAAAGGGCGCAGTTAGCGAGGGCACCAGCGCCTGCGACACAGGCTATGCTCGCGGCGAGGGCGAGCGGCGGGAGCAGCGGCTCGGGCGCCGGCACGGCCGCGAGCTCCGACATGGCGTCGTCGGCTGTCCGGGAACGTACCGGGATCAATGACTCTCGGACACTGCGTCACTCGCGTTCTCCGCCGCGCCGCCGTCCCTCGCTATGTTTTTTTCTTTCTGTACGATGAGTGGATGAATCACCGCCGCAGGAACATGTGCGTACGAGGGAGCGCGAACGACTTGCCGAACACCAACTGCTGATATTGATATGTAGCTACACACAACATTTCTTAAGTTCCTTCTTATAGTTAACAATGACTGATTAGTCTTGTGGTTTGATGGAACACTAAAGTAATAATTAATGTGACGTGGTCAGTGCGTCAGGGCCGTAGCTAGAACTGAATTTAAGGTAGGACATAGGAAGATCAAGGTAGGGCGGAAGGAAAAGGCTACTGCTTGTTGGGACTTAGGTCTACATCCTTAAGTTGGTGAAATCGTATTTCTAGGTATAGGTATTACAGGGGCAACATTTTCGTGTATATTGCCCTAAATAAACTGTAGTAAGCACTAGTTGTTGACCAGGATTTTGTTAGTTAAGACATTTTAACTAAAACTTGGAGCGAACGAAGCGAACTCGAGATTTCACAAGCCTGCAACAACGTGATTGCGGCTAGAATCCTGTCAAATTAAGAATTGTCATTCTTTCCCGGGGCTCTGGGCTCGTGCATAGTGGATGGGTAATTTTTAAGGTAGGGCATTGCCCCACGATGCCCCCAGCTACGGCCCTGGACATGGTAGAGCGGAATGCACGCACGCGGATGTGTGCGAATAACGTCTTCCATATAATTAAGGGCTGTCTGTCTTGGTAGGTAGTTTTGCTCATTATTATTCAGAGATTGCGACTTACCTACACGCCGTCGACCGCGTTGTCAGGTCTAAGTAAGTACGGTAATTTTTAACGATAGCCAAGTACCTAATGGTGTTGATTTTATTTTAAGTTTTGCTTGAATTGAAAAGTTTTTTCTGAAATTGGCCAGTATCTCCTCAGGTCAATTTCCACATAATAATTATGCTCCTGTAGTACCTATACAAATCCCCTATAATAGGTGGGTACTGTCAGCTTACCTGATTATATTCTTAATTTTCAACCCCATTTAACGTAGTCTTATACAAGGTGTTACAAAAATACAAATAAACATTTAAGGGAGTGGTTTCGACCATCAAACTGAACAACTTTCACTATGGGACCAATATCGAAATGGCGAAAAAAAACTGATGTTCAATACTAAACTAAAAATCTACTAGAGCTAAATGTATGGGGATGCTGATGATGACGATGATGATTTTTTTTTCGCGATTTCGATGCTGGTCCCATAGTGAAAGTTGTTCAGTTTGATGGCCTGAACCACCCTCTTAAATGTTTTAAATGTTTATTTTTACTTTTGTAACACTTTGTGAAGGAAGACATTATCACAGTGCACAATTCTTTTTCCTGTGCTGTGTCGTCATTTGATGTCACCAAATAATGCGTACCGTTAGCGTCTCCGTTGCATGCCAATTATATTAATACGGACGTGTTTTACATTTCATAGTGAGTAATTTTGTGCAAACAAAAGTCATCAAAAGAAAACCACAAGTTAAAATCGGAGAAAAAAAAGTTAAAAGTGAAGGATTTTTTACCGTTATATTTAACCTTTTGGATTGGTAATGTTTTCATGATGACCTTCAGTGTACAGTCGCCATCAGATATATCATAGCAAAGGCGGTCAAATACTTTTAAGCAGTTTTTATTTTCAATAATTTCTTTACACATAACCAGTCTAAAATGTCTGAACGCCTAGAACTTCAAATATATCTACGTAGTCAAGGGCATCATAAACATCTGAGCAGTTTAGGAAAAAATAACTTACTCCATTGTTATACATTTCCATTTTAAATAACATTGTAAAGAATTTTTTTAATATTAGCTGTTCAAATATTTATGACACAATACACGTATAGATATAATTGGTAACATTTACTGTAAAGAACTTATTGAAAATTAGCACTGCTCAGAAATATTTGAACACCTTGTATACTACGACATATCTGACGGCGACTGTACAAACACAATATTACTTGACTCAAGAAAATTATAGGTTGGTAGCAAAAACTAAACCAAATAAAATTAAAATAATATTGGCGTAGAGCGACTTAAGTCTTATTTCGGTCTTGGCAGAGCAGAGCTGATGAACTTACCTTACATATTCACAGCTACTTTTTATTTGCCTGCCCTTCACGGGACATAGGCAGGCACTTGCATTGTCACTATGGAATTCAATAAGTCATTTGCGATTGAATTGATAACACAGATGCGGGCTGTTCGTTTCTTGCAACCATTCATATTATCAGTAAACATTAAGATAGTGAATGAACATAAGCTTCAAGGAAATGTACATATGTGTATTTATATAGATACGTACCTAAATCTACACTAATATTATAAAGAGGAAAGATTTGTACCTATTTTTGTATGTTTGTAATGAATAGGCTCAAAAAGTACTGGGCCGATTTAAAAAATTCTTTCACCAATAGAATGCTACATTCTTCCAATTTGACATAGGCTACATTTCATTTTGAAAAAAATTAGGGATCCTTGGTAAAATTTGAACAATGTAACCGAAGGTGTAGAAAAATGAGTCTTAAAATTTATTTGTCTACCCCGTGCGAAGCCGGGACGGGCTGCTAGTATTATAATATAATTACAGAGTATAGTACCAATAAACAGGGTGAAATTTAAATTTGATTTTGTTATTATTGGTAAGGTACACTTCAAACAACTTTTACTATGGGTGCAAACCTGGAGACGCAAAAGTGAGTTTGTGAAAAAGTTGCTAAAGTTATGAGTAGAGTCGAGTGGGCAGTGCGGTTTTATATGATAGAGTATGTAGAATAACCAATTTTTCTTTTTGCGATTTCAGGTTTTGCTCCCATAGTAAGAGTTGTAGTTTTATTATGTAGTCTTAGTTTCAGTAGATGCCAATGAGTTAATTTTCACCCTGTTAAGTCAAATGGTACTATTATTGTTTCTTATTGTTTACCTAACTGTTCCTGTATGTAAATTATTCATTCATACAATTTCAGAGAAGAGCAGTTGTTCATAGTGATAATAAACAAACAAACATAAGTTTGCAAATGTATACCCACCGAATTAGCGAGCGAACGTGTTGCGGCCGCAAGCTGCATGCGCACATGGTGCTTGCTGCGGAAGGAGGCGCTGCACGGACCATCGTACCACCGGCACCGTCGATATAGTTCATATGTTGTGATAAGCGGCCGCTGACGGCCGGCGGCGGGTTCGAGTGATGGATGACTCGTGACAATGCTCCTCAGGGGACGCGTGTGGGCGGTGTCTTGACAGCCAAATTCTGCACTTTCCTTCGACTTTCTCTCCGAGGTGCGAAAGGTGTTGACTCGGGGGCTCGCAATGCTTATTCGGTAGCTGGCGCCGCATAAGTGTACGCGTTCTAATCGCAGCGCAACCTCGGTCGGTCCCTCATCTGACTCAAGTAAGGTGCATTGCGCGCATTCGAGATATTCAAAGCACCTGCATGCCATTTCCGAGGAAAAGTTTATAAAGTGGTGTGACTGAAGACAAAAGAGGATTCGTTTTGAAGTCGGCGGAGTGCGATGTCAGAGGGCAGCCATGGGGACGAGAGCTGAGCTTGTGACGGTAGCGCTGCTCGTGATGCTGCGGGCCGGTGCGGCGGCGCGTTTTCCCGTGAGTAAGCTCGAGCGCGAGGGCGGGCGGCGCGTTCACGTGCCGTCCTTCACCGCGCTTTATCTTTTACTGAAAATCTTACCTATTGATTCTTTTGCATTGCTTTTCAATTTGTAGTAAAACTGGTTACATGACATGCTATAAGGGATTACATTTTATTTAAAAAAAACATATTTATGTATACTGATATTACTGATGTAAATTGTACCTACGTGTATTTAAAAAGTTCATGCTCCAACATAGGTAGATATAGAAAGAATCCGAAAATTACAGGAATTGTATCTACCTACAAGAATGAAATTCCATAATTCACAGGTAGGGTATCTGTGAATCCAAACCCAGAAAGCTACCTGTTGTTATATAGGTACTTTCGCGACAAAAAGTATGTTTTGAATCAATAATACCCCCTAAATTTCAAGCATAGATTCGGGATATTTCGTTACAACAGTATGGATATTTTATGCGAGTCCTTTTCATTACTCTATACCTGTTTTATATAATGGTATCAAATCCCCTATACATCTTGTGATCTTGGACATTGTCACACAGATCTTGAACATCGAGAAGATTAGGTAGGTACATTTCGAATTAGGTTATGTCATGTCATGAAACTTCATGGGGAGCTGTTGTATATTAATTATGTACAGGGTTACTTCGGTATACCTAATTTATAACGCTCAGTGTTGTGCAACCTAATTACCTGCTGCTGCAAGAAAATAATTATCATTAAGTATGTTATCCGCCCCGGGCTTCCATATCTCGAGAAGAGAAGTCCTTTTTAATCAAATCCAAAATTTGTTCAGTAGTTCAAGAGGAAGTTTGAAGTTGGAGGCCCGGGCCTCCGGTCCGTTTTTAGATCGTATCATTCTCAAGTTCGCTTTACTCGCTCCTGGTTTTAGATTTTATTGCAATGACCTAACCTGGACCTGAAACTCCCTGGGAAACTTTGAATTAGTACAGCAATGCTGGGAAATTATAATTGCTGAAATTATGTCAAGTTTTTGCCAAGGCTCGCAAAAAATCGTTTATATCATTTTCTAGATAGACCAGGGGGCCTCATTTAGTTTTGCCGCCCCGGGGCTCCGACGGGCTTAGTCCACCTCTGTACCTATGTACTTTAATTACCTACCTACATTTATCCATAAGCACGCTATGTTGCAATAAGTTAGGTAATATTTCTTATTTGTTTTACACGTATCAATAAGTGTCCTACATAAATGTGTGGATCATAAGTCCTAACTGAAAAGACTGTACTTAGATTCTAGTCCACGAACCACTTCCATTATTAGAGAATACGGAAGCACTCGAATGTATCCTAGTTCAGCTGCTCGATATTTCAAATGCAACTTGAAATAGGGAGCAATAAAGATGAAAACTTTCAATTCTGCAACGATCTACGTTAATAGTACATTATGATACGATACAAGTGAGCAAAGTTGGTCATTACAGCCGAGGCGGGATTGCAGCACGAGCCGCCAGGCGAGTGCTGCATACTAGCCAAGGCTTCAATGACCAATGCTCACGCATTTCATACGCCGTTTTTCAACATAGTTACTTGCGAGGAAAAAGTAATAAAATTTCGTAAAAACTACAATTTTAGTCAAATATTTTGGGGAAAATGGGGCTGGGCTTCTTTTTGTTTGCCTGCCGTGCCTTTGGTTGAGATAGCTATGCGCGCGCAGGTCGACGAAGAGGCAATGACTTTAGCCGACATTCAACCAATAACATTTTGTTGGAAACAGAATTAAATTAAAAACGTTATAAACTTAATATTTATGTATTTATAACACAAATTAACGTTAATTTGTTAACTAAAATAAATTGTTTGGTGCAATGAAGCGTTTATTTATCATATTTTAACTAAAACAGATTAATTTATTCTGAAAAAAAGTTTGATTTTTTTTTACATAAAAACTCTTTGCTGAGATTTAAAAACAAACTAAAGAAAAAAAGTTACATTACCGCACTAGTGCTATAATATAATCATTTTCGCACGCGTGTTCTATAAGCCGCATTATGTACCTAAAAGCGGTGCAATAAAAGCCACTTTACGAGCAAGTATGTTGAAAACTAAATAACAAGCTGAAAGAAAATTTTCTCAAACAGTCCTACTACTGACCACCTACTCGGTGATTTATTGCAATAACAATTGTCTGTTCTGTAACGATATTATTGTTATGCACTTCTTCTCAATACCCTAATATTACGGTGACTTTCACCGAATTCTGACATTCATCGAGGAATTTATTAATGTGCTACGTTTTAGCAATTATATTACATAACAAAAATGTAGTTTAAGTCTCCCGTACTGGATCACGAATTGAGTTACACAAGAGCAAATGTCACGTAGAGTTTTCAATTGGATGTCGATTGTCGATGATTCACAGCGCGGGCCTATTATAGTATAAGAGATAGACGTACTATTTGTTATCATCAGCTGCAAGGCTAATTTAGTATTCATAGGGTGAAGAGCATCTATGTGATGGGGATGGACCAGGTCTGCCTGCGTAACTCCAGTCGGTTTAGGAGTTACAGCCGTTCAAAGGTCAGTTATGGTTTCAAAAGATGAATATGCAGGTATTATTGTAATATAGCTATGCGTCTGTCAGTCGATTTAGGAGATGCAAAGGTCGGACCTTTGAACGGTTGTATCTCCTAAACCTACTTGAGTTATGCAGGCAGACCTGATCCATCCCCATTACAGAGATGCTCGTCACCCCATGAATACTGAATCAGCTTTGCAGCCGATGATAAAAAAAAGTACGTCTATCTCTTATACTATTAGAGAAGCGCGCCCGGCAGCGAGGTGGCGGCGTTCGGTGGCTGCAGGCTCTACGACGTGCTCGGCCTCCAGCTCCACTCCAACGTAATTGAGATAGATGCGAATAACTTTCATCATCCGGCCACATACAAACGTAACACTTAACAATGGAATTCCGAAATTAAAGCTATTATACTTTTGGCTCGGCTATTGCGTTGCACTTGGCGGGAGCCGATAATTCACTGGTACATTGTCTCGCGTTGAAAAGGAAAAACAAATAGTTTTACTTTCCCCTTTACTTCGCTCGCATCCGCTAATGTCGAACTCACACTTAGCTGACTCAACAACTTCATTTCGGTTTCACTCACCTCCTGAGTACCTGAGTACCTGTACTCATTCGTACATTCAAATTAACTCAACAAACAACTCAGAATCTCAGATTGAATGATGGTTTTGTTTCCTAAGTGAAGCGTAGGCATCATCAATCATATTGTAGAGACGTGTGTTTCTAAAAATAAATTGAAATTGCAAGAATTGTTAGCATCAGGTAAGAAACAATATTTTTACATGCAAAGTATTTCCATGAAATAATTTTATCATTACTATGTAACAGATGTTAACCAGTTGTTATAAGAGTAATTATCATTTGTAAGCTGAATGGCTAATAAGCTAAATAACGACAGCAATACAACATAGTTAATTGAAGTGATAATAAAAAGATAGTGTGGGAACTGAGAACATTATGTCGCCGGCGACAATGGGTGCGAAAGCGTCTACAAGATGAAGCACATGGTTACCAGCAAAGTATGAAACTTTGTCAGTTATTGTAAAATAAATTTACCTACTTTAGGTAATAAGGGGGCACCGAGCTTCCGGTGCTGCCTCAATCGTCTTTTTTTTTATTTTTAACAATTACTTATACTTACAATATTTAGAAAGAAACAAGAATGTCACATTGCTGATTTTATATTTACCGGATCATTACGGATTTGTTTTATATTGTTTTTAGTTACTATGTCCAAAGTGAGAAATTTGCACCCCGTCTTAGGGCGGTGCGCGCCTCATTGTACCTACGTTAGATTAACACTGAACTCTTTTCACACAGTCCAAAAATCTGGATCAAGAATCGAATTATAGAGGTTTATGTAGGAACCTAATTTGTATGATTGATGAAGATATAAACAATTAGGTCGATCCCCTAATTTATACGAAAGGCGGAGTTATAACAAAATGTTAATGTGTGTTAACAACAGTCAGTTAGTTAGACATTAATTAAGATTACAAACATTTTGCACAGCAGGCGACACCACGGACGAGACGCGAGCCTTGTCGCCGCGCCGTCCTCGACTCGACCCCGTTTATTAGTTAGCATTTATCATCGCTCGTTGTCGTTGAGATCACTCTGACGCGTTCCTGATACCCACATTGATTGCATTGTCAACTAACATGCCAAATATTGTACGCAGAGTAATCTGCAATGAGAATGAGTAGAATTAGGTGTGTCACGCTACTTGCCCAGTTCTTGGATTAGAAATCGTGTTTGTCACGATTGACCTTACTGTATTTGTACAAGTATTGTGATGATTGTGAATATTTAGTACCTCTAATTGAGAGCGTAGCTAACAAGCTTGGATATAAAATCTGAGTTTCTATGCCTTACTGACGGGATTTCGTTTGATTTGCTATGTATAATGATGGCTTTATGTAGGTACTTTACTCGTAAGTGCAGTTAAGCATCTTAGATGAAAACTTTAATAATTTAGTACTTACTTATATTAAACAAGTCCCTACCTAAAAGCCTACAAGTTAATACACAAATGGTAACATTTTACTGCTAAGTTTTAACGTAAAATATAGTTCAATTTACAGTGGCTGTACCCAGCACACAGAATTAGGAGCTATCTCGTTTGAACCACACCACACGGGTCGAAAGGCCGGTTAAAGCTTGCTTTGTGGCTGGAACGTAGCTACTGGAGGTTAAAAATCGATAAACAGCTGCAGTAGCCGGCTCCGCTCCGTCTGTTATTCAGTTCTGCTCAGTTTAGTCCCCTGAGGATAGATACTGAAACAAACGTACTTATACGTACCTATTTGGGTTTGAATTAGGAAAAGTTATTCGGATTATGATTGATAAATCTTGTTCATCTATGCATCCAATGAATACATTTTTAAAGATTATATTTTTCTATAAATACAACTTGTAAATAATATCCGGCTATTAGGTGTCTGTGGACTTCCAACAGCGAATAAGATTCGCTTCCTATCCTAGATAACTAAGCCGACTCTAGGTACCAGGAGTGCGATTTTTGAAACTCATACGTTGAACTCAGCAGTTGAAAACATCAAAATTACTATGAAGATATGCATCTTACTACTGCTGACTTTCAAAAATCACAATCCAGGAGTGCTATTTTTGAAAGTCGAATCAGCAGTAGAAAGATGCATAGCTCCAAAGTAATTTTGACATTTTCAACTGTTAACTTCAACGTATCAGTTTCAAAATCGCACTCCTGGTACCTACCAGGACATAGGTATATTATATATTCTGTATTTGAATCGTAGAGCCAACTCGTAAAATGACTGCGTAAAATATCTAATAAAATTTGCCGGTTAGCGGGCTGAATTCCAGACAAGCGAGAACTCTACATTGCGTATTACATTATGTAGAGAGGAGAATATTGTACGGAATAAGTATAGTGCCATCTCGGCGGAAACATTTTTTACGTTTTGCCGCAGTGTTCCAGACTAGATTCTATTCCAATAGGACTGACTTACTTATTAGGTACCTATACCAAATTAAACATAGTCTGAAAAATATTTTGCCTTATCAAATACGCAAGTGCGGCAGAGTGATTTTTTGATGAACATTTCTCATTTTAGGGTTCCGTAGCCAATGGGTGAAAACGGGCCCTATTACTAAGCCTACGTTGTTCGTCCGTCGCGTCCGTCCTACATATTTAGGGCTGTAACTTTTGAACCGTAATAGCTAGACAGTTGCAATTTTCACATAATATTTAACGGCGTTATTACGACGGATTTGTTAACAAATAATAAAATCTCAAAAAGTAAAAAAATTAGGGGGTTCCCTCATACAAGAAACTAGTTTTTATCAACGTTTTTTCTTCTCGCTCTATCGTAAAAACGGTAATACATACAAGCGTCAAATTTCGTGTGATTATAGAGCAAGCACTACATTAAAAACAAATAATACAAACTGGCAAAGTGTGAGACGGTCTCGCGGTAAAGGAAGGCGGAGAAAAAAAACTTTATATGTTGTGTGGTGATGTGGTGCAGAACCCTCTGTGCACAAGTAGCCCGACTCGCACTTAACCGATTTTTATTATTTATATTGCAGATGTTGTTCAGAAGGGTCATCAGGGTTCTTTTAAAATAATGCAACATATTTTTCCTATAGTCTGCATTATTTCGGAAGGATCTTTAGCAGTGTGTTTTATTTGAATTTAAATAGGTTTTATTATCATTCGTCATGGATACGTTATTTATGATTCTAAGGAGAAACCTTCACAATCCTCATAATCATTCGGGTGAAGGTGCCAGTTTCTACCTCATGGGAAAATAACTTCGTGAATGACACTATTTGGTTCTACCCTAGGGGAGCGTAGGTATATAATTTTTCTGTAGGTTCCACAAATCATGCGGTTACAGTTATTTCATATAGGCAGGTACTGTAGCGTAGAGAGAGTTTCAATACACGATATGTAGGTACCTAATGCAAATATAGGGTCCTTAATATGCTGACACTTTTTTAAGGGGATGATCAGACCGATCAACTGAACAACTTTCTCTATGGTACCAACGTCGAAATCGTGAAAAACAATCAGCTGTTTCATACACAACTGCAAACCTACTCGAGCTTAATTTATGCTGGGACAGCAGATTTTTTTTTCGTGATTTCCATGTTGGTCCCATAGAAAAAGTTGTTCAGTTTGACGGTCTGATCATCCCCTTAAAAAGTGTCAGCATATTAAGAAGGACCCTGTATATGAAGTAAGTATTAGGTATTTCCGGAAGTCGATCTCTTCCATAGAAGTCAGAAGTGAACTGTATAGGGCAAGCATGCCACGCACAACAAAGCGAGAAAACTGTACGCACTCGCTTTCGCATAATATGCAAAGAAACGAAGACAGAAGCACGTCTCGATTTTTTTCGGTTCCTCGGGAGTGGCATGCAGGGCCCTCTGCGCATCACTGCTCTTTGAAATACTTTAATAGTGTTAATTTGCAGGACCTGTTGCCGGTGCACGGATGGTGGACAGGCGCGGGGCGAGGGGAGGACCGCGAGGGTGGGGAGGGGGCGGACGTGCAGGTGGTATACTTGCCGGCGCTGCTGCCCCGCGAGGCCCAGTCCGCGACCGACAGGCCCCACGATGACGTTCCTCTACCGTACAACTTCGATGCCTTTGGACGGTGAAATTTATTGGTTTTACTTATTTATCTCAACCGTCGTCATACCATCGTGAAACCTTCTATGTGCTGGAAGTGAGCCTTGCTACAACTGCATACCGGTAGTTGTAGCAGAGCTTCTGACCACTCCGAAAGGGATTATGGTCGTGAGTTTATGTATGTATTGTATATCATCTATTTTTTATGGTTCCGTAGTCAACAAGGAACCCTTATAGTTTAGCCATGTCCGTCCGTCTGTCCGTCTGTCAGCGGCTTAGCTCAGAGACGCTTAGTACTAGAAAGCTTTAATAATCGTTTTTATTAATGTTTATTTTTAATTAATGGACTCTTGCTTGTGCGTTAGCCCTGCATTTCCGCAAGTCAAGTAGTTTGTGGGAGTATCTATCCCAATCTCAGGGATTGTTTTTGATCAAGAACGAAAAGAGATTGAGGATTGCGGCAAAAACGCGACGCGCGAACACCACGCGAGACAAGTGCTCGTGTCAGAACCTGCCACGTGGCTCCTGTTTTAGTTCTATCCACACTGTTCATAAAAATTACAGTAACAGCATCATTTGTACACATGTTTAAGGCTACTTTTTAAGCTGTAATTTGACATGGGTATACATATTTATCACGCCGACAAAGTGGTAAAATGAAATCTTGAAAAATATTTTTTTTAGGGTACCTCCCCTACACAAAAAGTGGGGATTTTTTTTTCTCGTCTATCCCATGGTATCATTGGATAGGCCTTTTAAAAATATTGCAGGAGTGGGAAAACCATTTTTCGATTTAGGGATCCGTTAGCGAAATATTAAACTTTAATTTGAAAATTTTTGTTAGAATTAAGTGCCCCCCCCCCCCCCCCCCTGCCATCTAAACGGTTGCTAGATATGTGACAAAATTCACGGCAGTAGTTTAAAAGGAAAACTATCACCGCTAAGTAAGCTTTACAAGTTAACGAGTAATAGTCGACCAACTTATAAAATGTACTTTTTAGCCTTTATTAGCCGATAAATCGTAGTATAAACCAAAACGCCCCCTTCTAAGTCCGTATATTGTGATGGGAAACTACGGAACCCTACCCTGCGCGTGGCTCGAAACGCACTTGGCCGGTTTTTTTTTTAAGTTCTTTCGTCTGAGAAAGAAATGTCTTAGGATTCTTTTTGTAATGGCACAATTAGTTTGCACCACATGTCGGTACAAATTCAATTAAGTACGAAGGGAAGCATGTGCAAATGCAAAGTGCATAATATAATGATTATACGAGTAGACGCAAAAATTCTTCCAACGACTTAGGGTCGGCGCATACTAAGCAGCAAAGACTCGAGCTGTTTGATAAGAAAATAGCGTGCTCGAACAAAATGCCACAAGAAACTATCTCGCATGCTATTTTCACCTCTATTATTAGTTGTGATTTAATTCATTAACAATTTATCAGCCCTTACGATACATCGTTCAATCCTGGAAATAAATATACTAAAGATGAATCCTGCTTCAACTGGACGCACGCTTGAAAATTGTGTTTTTGGTAGTTGTTGCAAAATCTTACGCATTTATATTCAATTTTATACCTTATCACTAAATGCAGCTTATAATTGCGGAACAATAATTTCGAACTTATGACGTTTGGGGTTCACACGACACTGTTTTTCATGATTTTTAACATTCAAAATTAGAATCTAAACTAATGGAATAAAATTAAAAGTGTTCATATCTCTTGCTACCTCGCCCCCCCGCAAAAAGTGGCAGAATTTGTTTTTAGTAGAATTACACGCGTAACTTATCTTTATATAAGTAGTCCGAAAACAGAAGATAAGTCTTTAGTAGTCGGTACTTCGGTAGTTAAAACTTCAGTGAACAATTTTCCAATTTACACATTGGTAAAAAAAAAACTAGAGGGTGGGTTACACCAAAAAGTATTGAGGCTTCAAGGGAGTTTGCTTGGCGCCATTGCTCTTGTTGTGTTTCGTTGTATTACAACGAAATTCAAATGAAATTCGTACAAAATTGGTTTTAGTGATATTTGTGACATAATTTCGTGCGGATTGTGTACCAAACAGTTGCGTAAAGCGACTGACGTAACAGGAATCTCAAATAAATACGATAACAGAACATAAGTTTTGGTTCAAGTTAACTCGTCCATGGTCATTTTGGCGGCATCGCGCGAGCTTACGAAATCGACCACAGATTCATCGTCATCTATCATCCCTTCATCAAAATAAAGAATATAAAGAAAAAAAAATAACGAATGGCTCAAAAGGACTAGTATTCAGAGCCGTTAAAGACATTATACAAAAAAATTGAGGCTTAAACGTATTTAGTGATCGCTCTATCTCCCACACTGCTTATACTAATGACAGTGACAGCATCATATTGAAACATGTTTAAGCCTTACTTTTTGGTGCAAGCCAGCCTTAATCTCGGAAACGATCAAACTTAAAATTATTGTTGTATTTTTCCTTGAACAGCTATAAACTGTCCCATCTCCTGTTTTCGGCCTTAGACGTGGAGTTTTGGGACACACTGTTCTTATAAATAAAAAATTAAATAGCCCCATCAACGTTCTATGCCGAGGTCCGTACCCCTCTGGGAGCCCCTAGGTCGGTTGCTTAAGTTCATTCATTTGGCTCGGTAGACCCTTCGTGGTCCCTCCAATAGTCCGCAGTAAAAAGCAGTAACTGCTCCTTGAGCAACGTTGTATTAATCAATTCCAAAAAAAAAGTTCGTTGGTAAGAACTTGTGAACAACCAGACCGATTTGACAATTTTAAAAAAATAATTTGCCTAATAGACCGAATTACGTTTTTAGATAGAAGAAAGTCTGTCAGGTCATCTAGTACTTAAAATATATCTATGACGTCAAATTCTTACGCTTGAATATAAAATAAATTTACGATTTGAATGTGAATGTCGACGTGATTGCAGGAGCTTCGAGCTGCAGCTGGTACCGAACCGCCGCCTGTTGTCGCCGCAGTTCGGCGTGTGGTCGGAGCGCGGCCAGGACGCGCCGCTGTCGGCCGTCGACTCCTCTTGCCACTTCTTGCACGCCGGGCCCGGCGCTGTCGCTGCGTTCTCGGCTTGCCGAGACCATGCTCTCGTAAGTACCTTCGATACAACAGGGTGGTATGTATGTTTTATTTAACTTGCACATACAGGGTGTAACAAAACACACTAGTAATACTTAAGGTGGTGGTTTAGACCATCAAACTGAACAACTTTCACTATGGAGCCAACAACGAGAAAAAAAAACCCGGTCGGTAGATTAACCCGGTCTACATACCTATGCCTAAAGCCAGAACTATGCCAACGATCACCTCATCAGCTTATCACACCCACATCAATTACAATAATATGTTTCATCTCTCATACTCTGAAAGTAGGTCATTGTTTATCTAAAAAGCGGGTGGAAAGTGATGCATTCCCTCCCCTTTAAAAGTAATAAAAAAAAATCGGAGTAGCATCTGAACAAAGACAGAAACTTATATAGCCACATTTCCATAACACTATAGTAATAATTCTCAATTTATTATAGAAAAAAAAAATATTTGAACTAATAGTAGCATAGCTAGTGTGTGTAACCGCGAAGTGATATTTTGGAGTCAGGTGGCCGTAGTACAATAAGTGGTTACGTCGATAAGGACAGCAATAAGATAGCGATCACCTTTTTAGGGTTCCGTGCCCAAAGGGTGAAAACGGGACCCTATTACTAAGCCTACGTTGTCCGTCCGTCCGTATTACCTATTTAGGGCTGTAACTTTTGAACCGTAATAGCTAGATACTTTCACAGAATATTCTTCTTTACGGCGGATTTATTAACAAATAATAAAAATGACAAAAAGTTAAAATTAAAGGGGGTCCCCTTTAATTTTAGCCCCGTCATACAAGAAACTAGTCTTTATCAACGTTTCTTCTCGCTCTATCGTAAAAACGGTAATACTTACAAGCATCAAACTTGGTGTGATTATAGAGAAAACTCTACAGTATAACAACAAATAATAAAAACCGGCCAAGTGTGAGTCGATCTCGTGTTAAAGGTCCAGGACAAAATATATGTTTTCAGTGATGTTGTGTGGTGGTGTGGTACGGAACCTTCGGTGCGCGAGTAGTCCGATTCGCACTTGACCGGTTGTATTTAACCAGAGCGAATTTGCTATGTGCATCTACAATTGAGTGAATAGGACAAAACACGTTCCGACCTCTATTACTTCTCCCTGTACGAATTGTATAATAGCTTAGAAAGAGAATAGCTATAGAACAGGCATTAAAATAATAATAGTCGCGAAAACGAGACAGGCTTATTCGCTAATAGCCTAAGAGGAAGGATCTCCATAGAGTCCGCATAAATTTATTTTAGATTGTAGATTGGTCCCTTTTGTCTTATGACGTACCTTTAATAGTAGAAGGAGATGGAACTATAGATATTTGTTTATGCGGCTGTCCACTTTTTTTTGAGCTAGGTGTGTCAAAAGTGACCGTAAACATAAGGCCATATGTAACTTGGTGCCTTTTGTCCATACTACTTGACACCACACACTCAAACCTAAACGTCAAAAAAAGTGGACACTTTACATTTGGTATGGCTCACTCTAGTCTTAAAGAGAGATCCTTCCTCTTAGCTAATAACACAGAGTGAGCGAGAGAAAATCTTTATTGTTTGTCCCTTTCTGCGTATGCGATATTTTTGTTTGACTTACTTGAAATTGCATACAAAATCTTGCAACTAAGTCAAACAAAGGCACGATTTCTCCTACATTTTTGTCATATCTCCGTCCCTTTCCAGTATACGCGGTCAGCAAACCTATATAATACTCAATCAACGTATAATACTCAATTTAAATAGCGTTGAAACTTTTGTCTTGCTCGCGCGCAGAATTTGACAGAAGAAATATAGATAATGTGTATGTGATTCCCAGGAAGCATTTCCGGTAAAACAGCCGTAAAAAAAACCATGTAGTTGCGCGAAACAGCAAAAAGAGCGGGAAAGCCAGATTAAAAGAATAAAATAAATTAATGATAAAAAAAAAGATTAAAAAGGCCAGATAAGTGCAAATTTGGTGCAAATATTTCGGTGTTTGTCATCGAGCGATTCAGAAATTGATTTGCATTGGCTGCTGGCTTTTGTTTACTTTCCTCGTAAGTAGTTGAAAGTTGAAATGAAAATCAATATTTAACTCCGTGTAAAAGTCACTAATTTCATGCCATTGAACTATTATGTACTACGTACTAGAATGAACACTGCACGTCTGCGCTCGTCGTACCTTCATCAGGCGCACGACGTTTGTTTGTTGTGTTAGTTCTAGTACAGTAGAGTAGGTAACCCGGCAAACATCTTGATAAATGGGCAGGGGTAAAGGGTCTGCGCAGTAGCGGTTTCACGTGTAAATTTTATTCTGCGCAGCCAAAGCCGTGCTCAAGAAGTTTGCCGGCCACTGTATGTAGTACGTTGTAGTTAATTGTTCGACATTCGAATTATTAGCGCTCTCACTGTAGGTGCCTTGCATCCCTTTGTCAACAATCAACTAAACATTTGTCTCATACAACAATTCCAGCACGGCCTCATCGTCATGGATAATTCGACGTACGAAGTTCGTCCGCTGCCGCTGGGTGCGGGTCGCGCGGAGCACGGCGGTGACCGCACGGCGCACGTGATCCGGCGCGCGCCCCCGCCCCCCGCGCCGATGGACGACGCGCGCCCCCTCCGCCCCCGCGTGCGCCGCCCGCGCAGGCGTCATACCAACCACCACAAGCCCGGACCTGCCAGTTACACCATCGAAATAGCCCTTTTCCTAGACGAAGCTGGCTACAAGATTTTCTACCCTTACTTCAATTATAACGAAGCTGATTTGCGGGATATGCTTCTTGCTTATGTTAATGGTGTAAGTGTTGCATTACTTAGTACTTACATATTTACAAAAGTGTCTACGGGTCCAACTTAGCTGACTCTATTATGGGAACAATATCGAAATCGCGGAAAAAAATCAGCTGTCCCAACATCTGGCCCAAGTCGGTTTGCAGTTTAGTATGGAAAAGCTGATTTATTTTTCGCGATTTTGATGTTGGTTCCATAGTGAAAATTATTTAGTTAGTTTGATGGAACGATCGACGAACGATACGAACGAACATCCCCTTTAAAAACCGTCGGCATATGAATTAAGAAGGACCCTAAACAGGGTGCAAGGAAAAGTATAATTAAGCTTATTAACCTTTAAACCACATACTCTACCCATCAAACTGAACAACTTTTACTATGGCAGCAAATCTGTCAGAACAAAAAAAATCTACTGTCCCATACTAAACTGCAATACCTACTCGATTCAAACGTATGGGACACCGGATATTTCTTTTGTTCTAACAGGTTTGCTACCATAGTTAAAGTTTGATGGGTAGAGTATGTGGTTTAAAGGTTAATGATACTTTTACTTACACCCTGTATAGGGTCGGTATTTATAGAGATGATCAGACCATCAAACTGAACAACTTATCCTATGAGAATAACTTTGAAATCGCAAAAAAAGGGATAATTATTAACTGTGAACTAATCATATTTTGTTTGTGATTTTGATGAATCTTTTTCTGTGGTTAAAAGCTCTGGTATCCTTTTTATCTCGCTATCGGCAAAAACTAGTGTGTTATACTTTCATAACCACGTAAAGATTGATGGGTTGTTACAACACTTGGCTGTTACACAATGTTGCAGGTACAAGCCCTTTACCAGCACTCGTCGTTGGGCACCCACATCCAGCTGTCACTAGTACGGCTGACCCTGCTCCGTACCCAGCCAGCGTCGCTGACGGCGCACGCGGAGCGCGGCCGGCTCCTGGACTCGTTCTGCGCCTACCAACGCGCCCTTAACGTTGAGGACGACGACGACCCACAACATTGGGACATGGCTTTATTACTCTCTGGGTTAGTCTGAACTGTTTTTTGATGTCATGTTATGGACCCGAAACCAACGAGCTCGGGGTGCGAGTCCTGTACCAGTACTCGTCGATGGGCACCCACATCTAGCTGTCGCTGGTGCGGCCGACGCTACTCCGCAGCCAGTCGGGGTCATCGTTGGGGCATGGCTCTATTACTCTCTGGGTTCCTTTAAAGTCTTTGATGTCATTTTATGGACCCGAAACCAACGAGCATGAGTTGCAAGCCATGTACCAGCACTCATCGCTGGGCACCCACATCCAGCTGTAGCTGGTGCGGCTGACCCTACTCCGCACTGAGCCGGCCTCGCTGACAGCCCACGCGGAGCACCACCAACCACCACCACCTACCAACGCGCCCTAAACATGCATGAAGAATCTAATGTATGGTGAGGAAGCAAACGTGGAGCTGTGCCGGGCTCGATCGATGTTCACCACAGGCCGGAGCGTGCACTTCTAGCGCCGCAAACGCTCCTATTGGCTATGTGCATGCCACTAGCGCCATCTAGTGCGTTACGGACCCGTGAATTATCCTAGCTATAATGTTAGCTGGATTTCCTGTTCTTTGTTACGAAATTCTCTTACAAACTTTCTCTCCCGTATTCACACCTTTGGGGATTGAATTGCGAAAAATCGATTTTTATTGAACGCCCAGATGGCAATAGAAGCCTTGCAAAATTTTAAGTTGGTCGGCTCTGTAGTTTTGGAGATTTCGTGTTGAGTCAATGTGCGTATTTGCATAGATTCAAAACAAATCTAAAACTGCTTGGCCGAAAGTAGTACAAATTTCTGCCACTGCATGCGCTGCGATCGACTTCATAGTTCCTACCACTTCGCACATAGCCAATACAGCGCGAGGAAAAAATCAGTTTTAACGCGGCTTCCTGAAGCTGATGGATTTAATAATATTCCTTATAATGTTAGTTGTTTATTTTTTATGATGTCGTAAGTGTTTTGGATTCTCTGTAAAACAAAGAGATGTTAGGGTAAGGAATAGGAAATATAGGCATGAGGATTATGTATGTATGAATTGAATAATTCATATGGAAACTGCAAAGTGATTTCCCTATGAATGCAACATGTGTAGAAACCTCACAAAGACTTCAACGTACAAGAAAATACGATCCTACAATAATTTACATAGGTACTAAACACTTACATAAGTACTGCTTTCCAAAGTTAGGTATAAACACTAAAGTCATAACGTATCTACGTTCCTCACGATATTGGTTTCAGACTGGACTTCTACTCGGAGGAAGGTGGTCGTCGGAACGGAGTCACGATGGGCCTGGCGCCGGTCGGCGGGGTCTGCCTGCCTGCGCACGCGTGTGTCGTGTCGGAGTTCGGCACCTCGGACGTGCTGGGTCGCCCTTACCCCTCCGCCGGCTTCACATCCGTCTACATCCTCGCTCACGAGATAGGACACAAGTCTGTTGCAACTAACTTTTTATTTTAACAGGCTTCGAATTACCACTGATACCATTTCTTTTGAATGACTAATACAGTATTGCTCAGGGAGCAGCTACTGCTTGTTACTGCGGACCACTGATACCAATTTGACCCTATTACTATGCCTATGCTGTCAGTCCATCCTTACTCTAAAGGGCTGTATCTTTTATATCGTAATAGGTAGCGAGTTGAAATTTTCACAGAATATGTGTTATTATTTCGGATTCACAAACAAATCAAACATTAAAAAAAAAAATTAAGGGTGGATTTGAAACGTAGACGATGGTTTCTTTTTTGTTTTTGTTCTAAGTATTGTAAAAACGGCAATACATACAAGCGTCAAACTTGATGTGATTATATAATTTAAACAAGGTGTTACAAAACTAAAAATAAACCCAGACCCTCGGTTTGAGTCCGACTCGTACTTGGGCGTTTTTACCTAAACAAGCTTTTTATCTTCACTTAAGTATGATGCCGTAAGCGGTCATGCAATGATCTCACATATTATACTGCAACATACACTTGCCTATTTATCAATAGATCTAAGTCAGTCTCACTGGTTACTTTCAGCCTGGGCATGCATCACGACGGTACTGGCAACTCGTGCGCGCGCGACGGTTTCATCATGTCGCCCTCTCGCGGCACCAGCGGCGAAGCCACCTGGTCCACGTGCAGCGCTCGCGTCGTTGCTGACCTGCAGTAAATAAATATTTAATGGCGTAGTTTAAAAATATATAGGGTCCTTCTTAATATGCTGATGGTTTTTAAGGGGATGTACAACTTTCCAAAAAATCCGTTGTTCCTTACAAAACGGCAAATCTACTCGCTCGACCCAAATCTATGGGACAGCAGATATTTTTTTCGATTCAGTGTTGGTTCAATAGACATTTTTTCAGTACAATGGTCTGAACCACTTCTGAAAATTTCGGAACGGGGATAAAAATCATCCAGTATACAGGGTGTAATATTTAATGAGTTTCATATTAAACAAGGTGCAAGGACCATCAAATTGAACAACTTTTACTATGGGACCAAAATGGATATCGCGAAAAAATTGTTGGTGTTCCATAGATTCTGATTGAGTAGCCATTGAAATTTTCTATGAAACAACAAAAACATTTTCGCGATTTCTATGTTGGCTCCATAGTGAAAGTTGTTTGATGCTCGTTACGCTCGCTCCTGCTTTTTACTGTATGGGAACTACCTAGACCTCGAGCTCGCATCGCTCTTTCCAAGTTTTAGGTAAGTAGGTATTATCGCAACGGCCTAAAGTGGCTTAACATCCCTGGAAAAAAATCATTGCTACTCTCTTGGAGGGGCCCTCGCCACAGTCATGTTTTGCCCCGGCTCGGAAAAATCCTAGATCCGGGGCTGAATTCCTCATGATATGTTGGCGAACCTCTACTGCTCAAGATACATGATCTGCGCTGTGCTCATACTCAAGCACAGTTTACACGCACGATACTATGTATAGCGCAACGTAATATGTATCTATTTAGTGGTGTATGAAATAATGCTTCGATTTTCTATTCTAGATGGGCAACGTGTTTGTTGGATGGTAGTGATGATCTCGATGCACCTAACGAGCTCCGACACGAGAGGTTTGGAGGTGCACCAGGCGCCGTCTGGAGCGCCAAGAAACAGTGTGAGGTAAGCTTAGAACGATTTATCATTTGCCTCTAGCTTCTAGACATTTTCATTACTGCACAATACTTCCCTCAGACTTCACGCATGTGAGTTTCCCAATAACTCGCATACCCAAGCCGAATTGGTGAACTTCACATACTTTTCACGATGTATTCCTTCACCGAAGAGAAAGAATAATGGTACACAATAATCACGTCATCATTCTCTTGCCCATTTACCATTATTTCTTCCATTCAATCTCTCTTGGCCGTCATTTCAACAAACAATAAACTTTTTATTTTAGCAATAAAAATAATACCACTAGACCAACGGCCTGTTTAGAAAATTGTATGAGAATATTTCACAGAGGTAATCAACAGGATTTATTTATAAAGAGCATAATTCATAATTATCGGTAACCCTAAATGTTAATATTACCAGTATGAATATTAGGTTTTTTTAATACAAATTTTTGAAGACAATGTTCTTTCTATTTCTACCCGACTGCCCTAGAAGGAGGGATATTCTTCCAATTTTACTGGGCAATCCTATGATATGCGTGCTTGTAAGTACTTGACCGCGCCGTAACACTTTTAAAGGCATATTGATTGGCCACCTAGCGGCGACATTCATAACTATTTTGTTGTAACTAACGTAACTAAGAAACTTGTGAATCCGTTAGATCTTGCTACGCGACGTGGACGCAGCGCCATCTCCCGGAGGCCCGACGGCGACGCACTGCATGCAGCTGGCCTGCAGGACGCCGCACCGCGCAGGGTTCTACTACGCGGGGCCTGCTCTGCCCGGCACCACCTGCGGTCACCACATGGTCAGTCCTTTACGTTGTTTGTTCCCATTGTTTGCATTTCAAATTGTTTTAAAGCTATAATGAACCAGTGTGACTGTACAAGTCAATGACTACACGGTTATAGTTAAGGTATAAAGTACGGACACTCCCTGCCCCCCACCAATTTTAACCTCACCCCCGCTTGGTAGGGGTAGGAAGCTTGGCAGAAAATGTAGGCAATGGAGTATTCCCATACTCAGAATCGCACATGCTTACCTCTTGTAAATTCCTCACGTATATGAAATGACAGCAAGGTGTGGTTGGGCTGTGTAGTCGTTGGTATCAGCTGTCTTCTTCAGTTTATATAAATCTTGAAAAACTTGACGCTATGGGAAGTAAAGAAATGATTATCAGAGTGGAACTAGTTTTCGTAGAAAACTGTATGACTGAAACCATTTCAACAACTAATTTAAAAAAAAAAACGAGCTGTGGGATAGTGAAGGAAACGATTAGGTGGCAAGAACGAGTGATAAATAGAATCTTGCGAGCAATCGACGCACAACCTAAAACTGACATGACACTACAGATCCAACTAATAAATCACATTGTCAGTGGTGTCAAGGCGGCGATTGCGTGCCGGCTGGCGATGGCCCGTCGCCCAGTACCGAGGCGCCCCCAGGCGATGCTGGCGGGGCTCCCGGCGCCGGTGCCGTGTCTGGCGGGGCCACCAGCGCCGGGTGGGGCGCGTGGAAGCCTGGCGCGTGCCGGTCCGGCTGCACGGCGCGCGCGCGTGGGTTCAGGGAGCGACGCCGCGCCTGCCCCCTGGCGGCGGTCTGCGACGGCGCCGCCTATGACGTCATACTCTGCGATGATACCAAGGTACCGATGCTTTTTTATTTTATTCGAATTTAAACACAGATTCATAAATTAAAAAAACATTCAAAGTCAAAATTGATCGCCTAGCCTTGATATGATTCGACAACCAATTTTGACCACCCTGTCCTTCAAAGTGGCATGTGTGACCTCGAAGGACAAGGTGCGTTTAGACATCTTGCGCTGATCGAGGCATCTAGCAGAGGGTCATTTAGTACTAATTTACGTTTTAATTAATATGATATTTGCCAAGGTGTGTGGTAAGAAGACACGTGTGAGTGCGAGCGAGCTTGCGTCGAGGAAGTGTGCCGAATACGCGGGCCTGCTGCCAGAGCTGGATCCCCGCGGCGGAGGCCTACAGGCGCCCCATGATCCCAGTGAGTGTATACCATCCTACTGTGTTACGCTTCCTTGAAGTATGCCGAGTACGCGGGTCTGCCGCTGGCGCTGGACCCCCGCGAAGGAGGTGAAGCGAAAGTGAGATGTCAAATTTGCCACACTAATTTGACACCTCACATTCGTGTTTTCTATTTTTTGCTTTGGAGGGTTGAATCGAAGACCATTTCGAGATAATTGTCTTAATAACAATATTTTCTATGTTAGAGATTTACAATGAAAGGATTACAGATGTTTTTTAGTAAAATTATGTAGTTTTTGTTTAGTTTCTCAGGTCGTCGAGTGACGTCACTTACGACATGTGAACTCCGTCCGTGGTAAACTTAAAATAACAGGAAATTAAGAAAAAAAATAGCAGTCGATGTAGCCGAAGTCGGCAAAATGCATCCATTACGATTAACGTGTTTCTAAAACCTGCAGCTCGCATGTGGATGGGGTGCGCGATATTTTGTCGCCGTGCTTCGGGCGGAGGGTTCTACGCACCGCGCGTGGAGCTGAACGGCGCCGGCGTCGACCCGTACTTCCCCGACGGCACGTGGTGCCATCACGACGGGACACAGGACTACTACTGTCTGCAGCATCACTGTTTGCCCGAGGTTAGCCATCATTTGTACATTAGGCACTTTCGTAGCGAGCTCTTCGCGCCGCGGGTGGACCCCTACTTCCCCTACTTGCGACGGCACCACGCCATCACGACGGTACACAGGACTACTACTGTCTACAGAAACACTGTCTGCCTGAGGTTAGCCTTCATTTGTACACTAGGTACATTCGGGCGTCTGGTAGCGAGCTCTACGGTACCTGCACCATTGTACCTGTCCAGTGTCCACCATACCTACGCGTTTCTTTCACGAATACAGCGAAGCCATCATTAATATAGGGTTTTAAATACCTTCATACCATTAAACTGAACAACTTACACTATAGAGCCAATTTCGAAATCACGAAATATTTTTTTAGGTCACTTTGTATAGATTGATGGTCTGAAGCACTCCCTTAAGTATGTAAAGCATTTAAGTTTACACCTGTATAAATTCGGTAAGGTACCCTAAATCGATCGATGTGGAAATCATTGTGGGGGGCCACATACGAGGAGTGAACGTGTCTTGGCTGATCTGGATTCTTCTCTAACTGGTTCTGAATGTAAAATTTTCAGTGCTCCCTCAGCAAGGGATCGACGGTAGGGTACGAGTACGATGCTTTTACTTTTGTGTTTTTAGGTGCTTGTTTGTTAAATGCAGATTCCAAGAAAGTTTGCAGCAAAAATCTCAGCTTTAACGAGATTATTGACAGTGTTTTGAAATGTTCACCATCGTTGTTTCTGTCTATTCGTCGTCTTTTATTTAGTTTTAGTTATATTATATTAACTAACATAATCAACCTACAGGATTTGAATGGGAATGGCCTATATATTGTACGTGAATAGTCTATTTTTTGATAGCAGCTAGTGAATTGTGATGAAGAATCACATTGGAATGCTAACGCAAGTGGTACGACGTTGTGCTCTAATTGATTTAGTTCTAACACATTATTTTCAAAGAAAAGGTGACGACAATAATTTAAGAAACTAAAAAAAATTCCATTGTCTAGCAATGGGTAGGTAATTAACAAAATTTGCATGATCTTTAAAACCATTATTCGGCAAAATTAATAATTATGATGTAGACTTGTAGACTAAAAAACTTTCCTGACATTTCAAGGTTCTTAACAACGAACAACACTTTAAGCAATAATTCTACAAAACGAAACATTTGTAGCCTTTATCTTTTAAATCGTCTTGACGGTTATATGCTGGTTGAGTGACACGCTAAAATAACATGCTAATTTAATATACAGGATGTAAGAGACAGCCAGGCAAATACTGAAACGGTGAATTCAAACCATCAAACTAAACAACTATCACTATGGAGCCAATGTCAGGAAAACCGAAAAAAAATCTGCTGTTCTATTCAAAACTGAGAAACCCATACAGAGAGTGATGATAGTCCATACGAAACAGAGGAACAAGCGACTCAATCATGAGACGGCGGTTCGATTCCTGGCCTGTATCACTAAGTCCTACGAAATTTATGTACGGTTGTATCACAAGTTGTATTTATCACGAGCTTTTACCCGCGAAAAGCGTTAAGCGTTTTTATAAGCCTTGGTGGTCCAGTGGCGAGTAACCTTGCCTGCCGTGCAGGAGACGATGGTTCGATCCCCGTCCAGGCAGACTCGTACCAATGAGTTTCTCGGAATTTATGTACGATTTGTAACACCACTGGCTTTTCGGTGAAGGAAAACATCTTGAGGAAACCTGCATGCTTCAATGTCGAAGCATGTAAATCCACTGTCCATTATGTGGCGACGGGCTCACCCCCCGTCACACTGGACAGAGTTTCGGTACTACTGGTGAAACGTGGATGTTCTGAGGTTTCAGAATATCTCTGACTACCCCCTCGGGAAATATAGTCGTCAGCATATGCTTATGCTATGCTTTTACCCGCGACTTCTCCCGCACAAATTATATACCCGATTTTATTTTAAGTCAAATCAGTCAAAAGGAAAAACCATTTTTTTTCTATTTTTGTGTAAATATGGGTGAGCTTACATTTAAGAAGTTTTTCACCACTAGAGGCAAATGTCACTGTTTTAAAATTGATTTCCCGCTAACATCAGTTTTTGATGACGAATAAAACTGGGCCGATTTGCGGTTTCCCATTATTATTATAATTCTTATTTATCCTTTTCGTAAAGCTAGACTCTATTTCCACTTCAATAGTTTGTACCCGCCAATCCGATTTCGATTCGGTTTCGGGATGAATAGTAGGTATAATATGCATGTATCCACATCATTAGGTTAATTGCGTATATACCAATCGCATAATTAAGAGATGAGAAGTCGAATTTTTAGTTTGCTAATTTCCCTTACGTTCCTTTGGGAAAGTTGTTCAGTATCGTGAGTACAAGTCGTTAAAGTAATGCAACTTGCTGGCTACCCTAACACTCTGTATATGCAACGCATAAACCTCGTGAGGAACTCAAACTAGCGATAGCGAATGAATCACTTTGCAGTACATTCGGGCTGGTAAGTACCTACGTAATACTTTAACAACAGTTTATTGTAATGAAATGAGCAAATAACCGCAAAACGACTCGCGATTGTTTGTCAACACCCATACTCACAGCGTCATCTCACGTGCTTTCACGTTTGAAAAATATTGTCACAAGATAAGATAAGGCTTCAGTTCCAAAATTCTAAATAATTATTATTGCTTACTTAATTATAAATGTCGTATTCTTCTAAATTGTTATGTTCTAATTCTAGATTTAATCATGATTGTAATATCATGTGATTTTTTAATGTTATGTTTACCCGTCCATCAGGTCCCCGTTCAATATGTACCGTATTCAATTTTACACCCTGTATACAGAGTCTGACGGTTTTTTAAGGGTATGAAGAGACCATCAAACTAAATATTGCCATAGAGAAAGTTGTTTAATTTGATGGACTTCTTTTAATTTTCCCATCATTTTTCGGATCATCCCCTTAAAAACCGTCAGCATATTAAGACCATAATTATTATTTAGCAGTTTACAGTAACGTATGAATGTAGCTGTTATGTCTTTCCAGCAAGAAGATTATTTCAGAGAGATTGAGAGATTTTAGCTTAGACCATATAAATATAACTATGGAGTTATGGACGAGTTAATGTTAGTTAATACTAACAAACTTAACAACTTTGATTGTTAAAAATTGTCTCGTGTGAACACAGAATAGGTAGTACAGCCACTCCCCGCCCCCCTCTCACCTCACACTTTCTGGGAAACTTGAGGGAAGCCGAGCAAGGGAATGCACTTAGGCGCGCGCACCCGTAGTATTTGACTACATAAAATGAGTCTTTTCGATGCATAAAAAACGTTGAAAAATAACGCTAAATTCATATTTCCAGTAATGCTTTAACTCAAATACTATTTTTAATAACAGAACGAACAATAAAAAGTAACGAAATGTAGATGATGTTCATACGATGCGTGATAAGTCAACCCTACACATATGTCAAAGACAATTTGCACCAAGTGCGCATGTGCGAACGCCATCTTGTCAAATCCAAAACGTTGTTTGAAGTGCCGGACCTGTGGTGCGAACCCCAAACGAGACTGGTTTGAAGTTATTGTTCCGCAATTATTGGCTGTCTCGTTTAGTGTAAGGTATAAAATTGTATGTAAATATACATGAACAATTGATCTTGTAACCTTGCAGAGGGGAATGCTAACGCGAGGCTGGTCCCTAGTTAAATGGTCTAAGGATTTTAGTTAGGCTTAATATAAATAAGATAATTTGACGAATATACTTACAAGCAAAACAGGTAGTGCTATTAAAATATTTAAGACTATGTATTTATGTTAAGGCCCTGCGTCAAGACAATCAGCCTAACAATGTTTGTCAGTCAACAATTAGCTTTATGACTTTCCTACGCGCCAAGCTGCTCCATATCGTGATATTTGCTAATTTACCGTAAATTAGTCGCAAATTTGTCAGATTTATCATAATGTTTGGGGTATGCAATGATAAATCTGCTCTGCACGAACTGACGTGCGAAGTCACTCATCCATGTTTACTTTTGATAATGTGATTTATAAACATATCTTCGTCCACTCACAAACTTTTTGAAGGTCAGCCTTGGGTATGAAATTCCATGATCCATGTCCAATTAGGATGACTGTAACAAACTGCAAGCAACAAACAAAGAATTTTTCAGTAATGAATAGGAGTCGCGTTGCAGATCATTTACTGGGCGGTCGCGTGTCAGTTGCCTGCTCTCTGGCCTGCCACGAAATTTCTACCATTTTGTGGTGGCTCAAGCGTGTTTTTGTACAAAAACAATCCTTGATATCACCCGAATTTTATTATGCATTACCGAACAACACCAAGCACATTTGCTATTTATACATTTAAACAGTTGCATTACCCAAAGGGGTGATTCTACCTATGATACTAAACAACTTTCCCTAAGAAACTAGAATAGGAAATACGAGATTTTTTTTCGAATTTTCATACAAACGTTCGATCAGCTGATTGCATTTAGTATGGAAAGTCCGCAATTTTTTTTTCGAATTTGTTATAGGTTTCTTAGGGAAAGTTGTTCAGTATCATGGGTACATTCACCCCTTAAAGTAATGCAACTGTTTACCCTAACACCCTGTACTGGAGATTCTCAAAATCATCGACACCACGATGTTGGAGCCACCTGTTTTAATGAAATAGATGTCTCTATTGCAAGACCTCCTTCTCACAAAACAAAGTGAGAGGGAGCGGGCCATACCTTCTCCATCACGCTAATCCAGTGCAGGTTGGTGGAGGCAAGTTAGTGGTCAACTTGCTAGAATACTTACAAGATGCGCCAACAGACCAACTTTGATTGATAATTATATTTCGATATAATATTATACCTTTTCATCATCACACCTTATGCAGGGTTGTTACAAAAATACAAATAAACATTAAGGGGGTGGTTTAGACCATCAAACTGAACAACTTTCACTATGGGACCAATATCGAAATCGCGAAAAAAAAATCGGATGTTCCATACTAAACTACAAATCTACTCGAGCTAAATGTATGGGGATGCTGATGATGATGACCCTGTATATTTGTCAATAGTAGGACCTAATTAATCAGTAAAATGATTTTTTTTGTGTAAAATATATTATTATTATAATTCCTGATCGGTAAGTGTGTGTCACGTAGTCTCATTTAGGACATTACAGTCCTACCTGAATGGGACATACCTAGTATGTCCCATTATTTATCGCATGATGCTAGGTATCGTGTCTGACAGTGATAGGTTAGAACATTGTATTATTTATAAAACCGCTGGTAATGATACCTACATCAACGGAAGTAGACAAGGGCATCAATGCCAAAGGAACGTGTATTGTGGTTATTGAGGATTGTATCTAAACCATTGAAACCGGAACCTTTTACTTAATCTGTTTTATATTTTAATTAAAACATATAATTTGTAATACATACATAAACTGACGACCATAAACCCTATCCTAGATAATACGTTAATGCTCTATAATGTCTATCCCCTTCTAATTATACATACACCTCAAATCTACAGGGTGAGATTGATATAATTAGCATTCTTTTAAACTAAGAGTCTACCCATCAAACTGAACAACTTTTACTATGGGAGCAAACCGATCGGTGCAAAAAAAAATCTACTGTTGCATACATTTGAATCGAGTAGGCATTGCAGTTTAGTATGGACCAGCAGTTTTGTTACCCGACTGTCTGAGCTAGAAGGAGAGTTTTGTTTTTTTTTGCTCCGATTGCTTTGCTCCCATAGTAAAAGTTGTTCAGTTTGATGGATAGACTCTCAGTTAAAAAGGATGCGAATGACATCAATTTCACCCCGTATACTTATAAAACAGTTCAGTGACTGACTGACTAACATACTCGACTCGTACATATAACTTTGATTAGGTATAGTCGGCTGCAACTGTAAGGCCCTACGCAGACCATGGACAATTCTGGCCGTGTGGGCATGTTGTCTGCACGATGGAACTCTACGGTTGTGTGCGTATGTAATGCGCACATCTGTGGTTAATTCTATAATGAGGCGGCGCGTGACCGCGAACAAAGTGTCCAAATGTCCATCCTCTCCGTAGCCTTATTCTACAGGCATTCAATAAATTTCTCACTAGACATTCATAACATGCCTGTATACACAAAGCTGCTGCCGACCGTACCTAGAACCCATTTTGACCGTAGAGACCTATTGGGCCGGGTGCCCAGGTTTAAACGCTGTCATATTCAGGGCGTAAATTTAATAGCTGAGGGGCTTGGGGTTTCATGAGTGATTACCGAAAAAGTGTCAGAAGTTTCACATAGGAGCCCCGTGCACAGGGGGGGTTTTCAGATAAAATTCATAATAAGAAAATTTTCACAACATTTAACTGATGTCCAGCGCCAGTAATTTTCACGCAAATTGCAAATGTTATTTGATACGCGACATCTAGATTTTCTAAACAATTTTTCCATATATAAAATATTACTTTTAATTGATGCGTATTATGCGTCAAACTTTTGTATGAAATTGACAACTCTGCAACCACCTTAAAATAATGTTGTCAGTAAACTTACAATGTAGTGCACCTACATTTAGAATAATATTATGTACTTAGTAGATAAAGTTGTTCTCAGTTTTATTGTATGAAACACAACACGGTTATCTGTTACTTATTTAGCTATTCGTTTGTCGTGCGCAACATTACAAAACAATGTATCGATGATTGCTTCTCATTACGATTCTAATGTGTAATTTGATGTCCCATAGAACTTCAAGATGACGGCTCAATGGCATATTTGGGAGCTGCCAAATGAGGATGTCGGTGGTGCGTTTAACGCGCGGGCGCGTTCGTCGCCCGACGACGCGGCGGCAGCGGCTGCGATCCGTGCTTACCTGTCCCTGGATGACACTGGAGTGCCCCTCACCCGCGCTGCCTTCCCGCCTTACATGCCCGACGAGCCTGAGGAACACTGGGAAGTCACTGATTATGTAGAACTACCCACTGAGGTCACTGCCGCATGAGAAGACCGTGTGAGAGGATAGTTCTTACCGCGTGCTCCATACAAACGAAGTTTGATAACATTTTCAATACTAAAAATCAATGAAATTATTTAAAGACAATCTAGAACCTAATCTCTGCCTGTTTGTCAGATTTCCGTTGAAATTTTCACTTTCAATGCTAGGATTAATTTAAGATTTGTGTTAGATGGAAATCTTTGAGCCACTGTATGTAACATTGAAATTATACATTTTAACGAAAATTTTACAAACCACAGGCATAGAGATTTGTTTCTAGATCGTGTTTAATAAATTTCGTTTGCATGGTACGTGCTGCTTCGAGGACTACCCTCTTAAATGCCTAGTGCCAAGTACTTAGAGGTTTGTCGTCAGCACCGCGAAAGTATCTCAATTCGTCGCTAGACAAAAATGTTTTGCATTGACAATTCCTCTTCACTTCTAGATTTTAGGTATAATTGGATTAAACAGTGTTGGAAACGTTATCTTGCCAAATGTATAAGTACTTTTAATTATAAAAACAAATTTTGTTAATTACATGTTAAGTTCACAATGGTTCAAGTAAGATATCAAGGCGATAACATCAAAACGTCAACGATGAAATAAACAATAGCACAGTTTAACCAGATAGTGCTCTGTTGGGTGACATTTTTGCATTTAGTAGCATTTAAGATATTTTATAAACAGTATTATTTACATTGTACCTAAAGCTTCACCAAGTTTTAAAAAAGCCCCGTCATTGAGAGTGTTACTTTCGCGCTTATAGAATCAGATCTTATAAATAATTACTTACTAGATGCTTAAATGTTTGGTGTAATAGATTTTAAAAAAACCTAGTCTACCCATCAACCTGAACAACTTTTACTATGGGAGCAAACCGAACGGAGAAGAAAAACAATCTGCTGGTGCATACATTTGAGTCGAGTAGATATTGCAGCTTAGTATGGAACAGATGATTTTTTTTTGCTCCGATCGGTTGCTCCTATAGTAAAAGTTGTTCAGTTTGATGGGTAGACTCTTAGTTTAAAAGGATGCTAATGATATCAATTTCACCCTGTAGTACTTTTAAGTATACGGGGAGAAACAAGGTAAAATGTTAAAAAGTCATTAACTTATTAACCCACTACGAATATTTCTTTATGAATGAACACAATTATAGTAAGTTAGTTAACTATGTGTTTATCTATCAATGATATAAAAATTAAATATGAAGTTGATAGATGACGTTTAGATTTGGTTAAAGCAACTGGTGCTTCAGAAATAAGTGACTTAATTAATTCCTTTACACAAGATCACAGATTTACCATTAGGTACCTAATAGTTTAACATTCCGGAGAAGTTTTTATAACATAGTCTATACTTAATTTTAATTTTGATCAATGGTCTTCAATAGAAACGTAATTTGTTTAGTAAGTAGTAAAAGTTCGATTAAGGAATAACAAATTATGAAGATCATTCCGATGCTAGTCTTTATTATTTAGTTCTTTGAGTTCGTATTCGACAGTATAATATTATACAGGGTCCTTCTAAATATGCTGACACTTTTTTAAGGGGATGATCAGACCGTCAAACTGAACAACTTTCTCTATGGCACTCACATCGAAATCGCGGAAAAAAAATCATTGTTCCAAATAAAACTGCAAACCAGCTTGAGCCAAATGTATGGGACAGCTGATTTTTTTTCGCGGTTTCTATGTTGGTCCCATAGAGAAAGTTGTTTAGTTTGATGGTCTGATCATTCTCTTAAAAAACTGTCACCATATTAAGTTGAACCCTGTATGTAACTTGGCGGTGTTTGATGGAATCGAACCGGCGGTACCGTCAATGATGAAAGTGCCTAATTTCAGCAATTCCATAAAATTTACAATGTAGAACTCATCTTTAGGTTAGTTATTAAACTGGGTCTTTCTTAACATGCTGACGGTTTTTAAACGGGATGATCAGACCATCAAACTGAACAACTTTCTCTCTAAGACTATCATCGAAATCGCGAATAAAAATCAGCTGATCCACACAAAACTGTAAATCTACTCGACCCAAAATATGTGACTGCTGATTTGTTTCGCAATTTCGATCTAGTCCCATTGAGAAAGTTGTGGTCCTAAAAACGTCACCATATTAAGACCCTATAGAGATAAAATATTTTATTTTTGTAACTACGATTTTAAAACATTTACGGAGTACACTAGTGTTTAATTGCAAATAAACTAATTTTATATTCTTAGAGCGTATATTTCCCTCTATCCCCTTGAACTTGAACCAGCCCATAAATTACTTTAATTTATTGCAAGTGTCTACACAATTACATTATAGTTTCCTGATCAAGTACCTATTGTGTCTAATATGTAATACACTTACAGTGATTGACTGGGGTCGAGTCTAGCATACGAGATGTGATTTAAAGACAGAGAGCGTGCTAAACGATTACTGATTACTATACATTCTTCTGCTGTATACCTACCTACTTATACAGGGTGTATATTAAAAGCGTTACACGTTACGAGACTACGAGAATCATTAAAATCGCGAAAAATATCAGCTAGGCAAAAAAGAACGCGATATATTTTTTTTTTTTGTAAAATTTTGTGAACTATTTGTAACTACGATAACAGACGAGAAAAGCAAAGAAGAGAGTGTGGATTGAATGCCCTTCATTGTCCTCGCGGCGTGTAAGACATAGTAATTTCCCTTGGAAGTTTTTGCCGAGAATTCTCGCCGAGAAGTTCTCGCGAGAGGTTAGAGCCTGCTTTAAAATGAGGTTGGTGCAACGACATGAAATAGTTATTAATGCATTGCCAGTGGGCTGGCTAAAACGTAGTGATTACTTGCTCAGTGGGTCTGGCGGTGTTGAAAAATATTGAATAGAAAGATTCTGATTTTAGAAACTCTTACCACGTTAGAGGATAAAATGCACTTTTGCACTCAGATTTCGAATGATAAACAGAATCTTTCCGAGCTTGTAAGGTGAAAACAATCTTTAGCATACCACAGAAACATTGATGGTAGATATAGCATACATATTATAGATACAAACATCCATGACTCGGGTACAAATATTCATCATACAAATATTTGCCACTTGCGGCATTGATGACATTGCGGCAATAAATGAGATTTAGGTACATAATACGATCGGTATCGTTGATTTCTCCCCTATGAAGCTTCTATGTACATACATTAGAAATACTCAGAAGAGATCTATGTACCCCGTTTTTAGGGTTCCGTAGTCAACAAGGAACCCTTATAGTTATGCTATGTCCGTCTGTCTATCCGTCTGTCCGCGGCTTAGCTCAGAGACGCTTAGTACTAGAAAGCTGTAATTTGACATGAGTATACATATTTATCATGCCGACAAAGTGGTAAAATAAAATATATTTTTTAGGGTACTTTCCCTACACGAAAAGTGGGGATGCATTTTTTTTCTCATCTATCCCATAGTGTGGCGTATCGTTGGATAGGTATTTTAAAAATATTGTGGGTGTGGGAAAACCATTTTTCGATTTAGGGTCCGTTAGCGAAATATTAAGCTTTAAAGTGAAAAATTTTGTTAGAGTCAAGTGCCCCCCCCCCCCCCCCCCTGCCAGCTAAACGGTTGTTTCTGGATACGTTAAAAAATTCACGGCAGTAGTGTATATAACGAAGTTAAAAGGAAAACTATCACCGCTAAGAAGGCTTTACAAGTTAACGAGTAATGGTCGACCAACTTCTAAAATGTACTTTTTAAACTTTATTAGCCGTTAAACCGTAGTATAAAACAAAAAGCCCCCTTCTAAGTCCATATATTGTGACGGTCAACTACTACGGAACCCTACCCTGCGCGTGTCCCGACACGCACTTGGCCGGTTTTTTTTAATTTCAACCCGATAGTAACAAATCAAAGAATCATTGGAATTTTCTTTTGACATAAGGTACTAAAAAAATTCTAGTAGTTAGCTAGGTATTGTCGTTTGCTGCCTGACTATTTTCTCTTCAGGGTAGTCAGACACTGTTCTCTTTTTTTAAGGTTGGTTAGAAATCCTAAAACAGTCAACAATAGTTAGTATCGCCTTTTAAGTAGGTATAGGCATTCTGGATAGGTATAGGACGGGCAGCAAGTCTGGTCAATTTACATACAATCACTTTGTTCGTGTGTAAACAAACGATTCTTCGGTAACGTTTATTAATATTAAATTCACGCAGCACGCATAGATTACCTAACGCAAATGTATTGTATGTATGAGGTAGGCTAGGTATACTAAATCCTCTGTTTATTTTATTTTATTACGTAAAGTGTTTTATGTTCGACGTATCATGTAGGTGGGTGATAAAGTCGTCAGAATTGAATTAAAAAAAAAATTGAGGAGTTTACGTGCAAGCACTTATTTATCGTATTCATCCTACAATGCCGTCCTTTACCGAAGGTTGGTTACCTATAGGTAAATAAGTTGATTGATAGATTTAGGTATTATAAGCTTGTTAAATCCAAGTTTTCACACAAGGCACTTGCTGCATTTATTTATCTGGGACAACTGGTAAATTCACAAACCAACCCTAGAGTTTTTATCCAATTCTCGATAGGTGGCTAAACCTTTTTATGGTTCCGTATCCAAATGGTGGCAACGGGACTCAAATGTATGCAACAGCAGATTTTTATTGTTGCTCCGATCGTTTTGCTCCCATAGTAAAAGTTGTTCAGTTTGATGGGTAGACTCTTAGTTTAAAAGGATGCTAATGATATCAATTTCACCCTGTGTATATGCCACGCTAGTGTCATAAGGTATGTATAAACCTCGTATAAACGTGAGTTTCAATCAAATACTATAACATGACAATGGTACAGAAATCCCCCCTACCTGCCACCTACAACGCCCCCTACCTACACTTTTCTAAATAAACGAGAGACCAGAGATTTAGCAAACGTCGCGAAGATTTAGCAATTATAGCTACAAGAAAACGTTCTTAGGAGACTAACCCTAACTATTGGAGCATTTTACTACTGCATTCAAAGATTTCAAAAAAAATGTACAGTCAAGGAGAAAAACTGAAATTTTCACAAAACTTTTATTTCATCCCATTCGGTCCCCTTACTGATAAGGAACATAAGTCTATTAGTCTTAGCGTGAACCGAGATAGAGGTACTAGAACTTTCAATTTAGTTACGGACAATATCACCTAGTGATGATTTTGTAATGACTTCAAATTTTCAGGGGTGGTTCAAATTATAAAACTGTACAACTTTTACTATGGCAGCAAACCTAAAATAGTAAATGTCAACTGTCTAGCTATTACGAGACGAAAACATAAGTACGTACGTAGTACGTTACGTTCAAAAGTTACAGCCCTAAAGAGGAAGGACAGACAGACAGACGGATAGGATTAAGGATTATTTTTATAGGTGTAAACTAAATTGCGTCACATATTAAACAGGGTGCTTCAAAGATTATTCCGTGCTTCGGATGGCACGTTAAGCCATTGGTCCCGGCTATTATCTCTGGTGGTAGTAGTAGTTACATAAAAACCACGTCAGAGGCCGTAAGGCGGTCTGAAACAACTCTGACACCAGGGCTTGCCCACACGATAAGAAGAAGATAGATTTTTTTAGACCCCTTAAAGTAATGCAACTGTTTACCCTAACTAAACACCCTGTATATGGTCCTTCTTAATATGCTGACGGTCTTCAAGGTGATGATCAGACCATCAAACTGAACAACTTTCACTATGGAGTCAACGAACAATCGAAATCGCCAATGGCTCATCGACCCAAATGTATGGGACATCTGATTTTTTTCCGCGATTTCGTTGTTGGTCCCATAGAGAAAGTTGTTCAGTTTGATGGTCTGGTTATCTCCTTAAAAAACTGTCAGCATATTAAAAAGGACCCTATATAAATAATTAAATCAAATATTGTACCTCTTATTGAGTTCATCTTGTTACAAACTATAAGAGTTGGCGTGGTAATACAAACTGTTACTATTCGTAGTAACTTCACCGTCAAGTAAAGTACTGATTACTTACAAACTAAGTTTTCCAACAGGCTTTCTGTAGCGTGTGTTTACTGTAAGTTGAAGTTACTCTGTAAACCACAGGTTAGGTAAGTATGTTAAGGCGGCTGAAACTGATAACTTTAGTACTAGGTTGAGCTACTTGATTTCAATTTCTTTTCAAATTAAGCTATTTTACGCGATTAAAGTCGGATTTATCTCTACTAGAATTTATTATTTATAAGATGCTTATAAGTAATAATCCTTTGTTACACCATAACAATATGCAAAGAAAAGTATAAACATCTGATTTGACATAAAAATCTGGTATACAGGGTCCTTCTTTAATATGCTGACACTTTTTTAAAGGGATGATTAGACCATCAAACTGAACAACTTTCTCTATGGGACTAACATCGAAATCGCAAAAAAAAATTCTGCTGTCTACATTTGGCAGTTGCCGTTTTTAATTGAATTGTTTTTTTTTCGCGTTTTCGATGTTGGTGCCATAGACAAAGTTGATCAGTTTGACGGTGTGATCATCCCCTTAAAAAGCGTCAGCATATTAAGAAGGACCCTATACAGGGTGTTAGGGAAAATAGTTGTATTCCTTTAAGGGGTGATTGTACCCATGAAACTGAACAACATTCCCTAAGAAATCTATAGAAAATTCCCAATTTTTTTTCGACTTTTTATACAAACGTTCGATCAGCTGATTGCATTTAGTATGGGAAATCCAAAAAATTATTTTGGAATTTCCTATAGGCTTCTTAAGGAAATTTGTTCAATATCATGGGTACAATCACCCTTTAAAGTAATTCAACTATTAACCCTAACACCCTGTATAATTTGTGCGGACGAAGTCGCGGGTAAACTCTATGTATAATAAAATAAGTGCCTGGATCGACTCACATTATTTTGTTACATATTATAAAGAACATTATTTATAACTAGAAAAATTTATCAATTATAATAATTACTTACTTTTATACCAAGAAATACGGTACAAAATACAGAGAAAACATAGGAACTATAGAGTAAAAATTACGTTACGATTAAATGAATTCTATTTTATTTAGTTCTTCTAGTGTGGTAACTTTTACTGTAAATAATTTACTGAAAATTAACGCTGCTGCTATGACGCTGCTCGATAAATTTGAACACCTTGTCTGCTATGTTCTATCTGATGGCCATTGTAAAAAGATCCAAAAATATCTAAGATCTTTAAAGGCTTAAAATATCTAAGTACTTATACATACACACATAAACTCACGACCATAATCCCTTTCGGTGTGGACAGAAACATGTTGCTACAACTGACAGCTGTCTTGCATGCAGTTTTAACAAGGCTCACTTTTAGCTTAGAAGGATCAAGATGAAATGACGTGTAAAGTAGTGGCACTGAATAAATACTAGTACTACCCGTACAGAAGAATCACTACGAAAACAGATTTAAATAAATAGCGACTCTCTCCGCTTGGCAATAAGGTGCAAGTTACGCGTGTAATTCTACTAACAAACTTTTCGGCCACTTTTTGCGGGGGGCGAGGTAGCACGAGATACACAACGTTGAATTTTATTCCATTAGTTTAGATTCGAATTTTGAATGTTATAAATCATTAAAAATAGTGTCGTGTGAACCCCAAACGTGATAAGTTCGAAATTATTGTTCAGCAATTATAGGCTGTCGCGTTTAGTGATAAGGTATAAAATTGGATGTAAATGCGTAAGATATTTTGATCTTCTAAGTTGGCAGAGGGGAAATGCTAAGGCGAGGCGGGTCCGTATATAAATCGTCTAAGCCTACCAATCGTCACTACGGCGCGCGTGCAAACAAACATGAACCGAGTCATTACACATGAAAGCTTCCTTTACATAGTCTTCCTCTTTCATTATTTCACGTGCTGGCAGCGTGACATCTAGGGTTTTCAAGTCTCGTATTGACTACTCACAAAATGGCGGCAAGTCTAATAAGATTTGACCAAGAAGTTTACACGGGATACCTAACCTATTGTCATTCACCCCTCGGTGGGGATCGGCCGTCAAGCGTAACTGAGTTGTTGAGTGAGACAGGCCTGGATAGGTGGCTAGCCTTTCACGGACAAAACCATATATATCCTATATACAACGTGTTAATGAATAAGCGCAAAACCTCATACACCCCAACAGATTTATAACAAAATAGTTAGAATGAAACAATAATTTCATTATTTTGATAGTTAAAATTTAAAGTTATTCGCATTTTAAGTTTTCAGGAAAAAATGATTTGTTATCATTTCAGCAATGAATGAGAGCGCTAGCGTGCTCGTTGATACATTTTAGGAATCTTGTTCTGGTATTAAGTAGGGTGAGTGTGCCCGTGCGGTGGTTTGAGATCGAGTTCAGTAAATTTTTAATTTTACAAACAAATTATTTAATATTATGAAAAAAATTACCTACTTTGAAAACATGATAATTCGATTCTGCTCTCGATTCTAAACAAACTACTTTCTAGTTTTGCGTTAATTCATTAACACGTTGTATAATACCTTAGTCGCCTCGTATGGACTTTTTGGCCACTGGCAAAAAATGGGGTGGTCCATTCTAAGCCGCAAACACGCGGTTGCTTACTTATCTAGAACACGTAGTGTGAACATTTCAGCCTGCTGCTATCTCAACATAGATGGCGTTGGAAAAAATAGAAGATTAATTTCTTGGTGTGAAAATGGATTTTCTCAGGGATGAATTATCTATAGGGATCAGGGAGGAAAGTATCTAAATTAACTCGGTAAACGCCCAATAAAGGTCGATTGCGCAGGAACTAATTCATTTTAAATTGTAAACCTCATTACCATCTGTTCGTAAAGTCAACTCGAGAAAGTGGTTAGATGGGTAGGTAAACTTAAACACTAATGTTAGGTTTCGTACGTTACACGAAGCGTACGACAGTAATGGGTATGTTTACCTTCATTTACCTGCAAGGTTTTCCCCGCTTAGTCTCAAAAACCAGTTCAAAAGAACATGATAAATCATTATTATTCAGAAGTAAGTTCTCCGAAGGAAGGTTGTAGGCTGTTGGAGCTAAAAGCTTTAAAGATTTTTTAAAATGTTTTGAAATTAATGATATTGTTAAGTGAATGGTGATTTTAGAATGAACGATTTTCAATGCGATGGTGGCGGGGAATTACCCAATACCCTCATTAATTGTGAAAGTAAAACAAAATGGCTATACAAACGAGTTGAAGTGCATGATTTTACCCTATTAGTAACGTTTGAAATATTGTTTTAGTTCTAGTAATTAGATAGGTAGGTTTAATTAATGACTAGCTAAGAATTCAAAACGAATACTATCACTTTATCCTTTTTCCTCCCAATAACATAATATATTAAATATTATTTATGTGCCGCCAAAAACATACAATAACAAAAACAGAAAAAAAAGAACGGGTTAAGTATATTATTTTAGAACCATAATATGTAGACGGTTGAATTTTTCACAGAATATGCATTATTATAGCGCATTTGCTGACAAATAAAAAATAAACCCGGTCAAGTGCGAGTCGGGCGACTCGCGCACCGAGGGTTCCGTACTACACAACATATTAACTTACAAAAAAGTTTTGATTTCTCTGGGACTTTTAGCGCGAGACCGACTCACACTTGGCCGGTTTTTATTATTTGTTGTAAACTCTACAGAGCATAACAATAACCATCGTCCCAAGTGTGTGTCGAGTGCTAAGGGTCCCGGAGAAAACTTTTTTTTGTTTGTTGGTAAGTTACACATTATATTGCGAGGTGGTACTGCGCGAGTAGTCCGACTCGTACTTGGCCGGTTTTTAAATTAGACACATTGACAAATTTGACAGCAATATTGTAGAACGATATGTTGGGGAACTTATTTTGAAAAGCTTGGAAAGAAATATTGAAACTCAAAAACATCGGAACTGTATAATATCAATAAATAAGACGATCGAGTTCGCCCACGTCCGGTACTGAAAGATCTGTACTTGTTCTTTAGAACAAGAGAACAGTGCAGTTCAGTGTCAGTTTTTTTAAACTGAACAAAATATGACCAGAACTGCTTTCCGCTGGGACCATTTGGGGAACCTCGGAGATTGTTGCTAAATAAATCTGTTACAAGGTGATCAAAAACATATTTGTGGACTCCAAATTATCCTGGATATTTTATCATCCTTATTTGATGTATTTTGGGCACAGTCCAACCATAAGTACGAAGTTAAGTGCAATTTTAACGCAACGTCTTTATCGTTTTCAGATGGTGAGTGGATGTCGATCGAATAAAATGTCTATAAAAATCGATACGCCACAGTTACACGTTTAGGTAAAATGTTTTAAAATAGAAATTTCACTGAAAACACCTGTAGAAGTAGAGTACCTATCTATATGCTGATCCGAATAATATTTAGCACGTGTGCGAGGGCCCTTCAATATAACTGGTTCGTACCTTATCAATGTATGTTTAAGGTTATCCTGAACTATAATAATGCGACACAAATAAGGTAAACTCGAATAAATATACCGTGTTCAGGAATTCAGGATCGTCATACAACAAAACTAATAATGTTCTAAGAAGTAGGTACAAGTGTTAAATAACGAAAACCTTACTTTTATGTTCCACTACATTCTATTCTTTCGTAAAATTATTATGAGATCTCAAGTATTGTATTTTGTTTATACGAAAAGAGCAGATAAATATAAGAAATCGGGTACTAACAACGCATAGCATTGCAATATATCTCAAAACATTTGAACACGTTGTATTTAGGTCACACTTAATTATGAGCTCTTTATCACAAATTCATAATTGTGCAGGCTTCAATCGTAAGTAACTACATAGGTTATCAGGAGGTCGTTGCTTGCGAATATAAATAAGAAAGGGTCACTCACTTGCAGTATCTAAGAGATTGTGGTGTGGCTAAAAGTCGCATATCTGCCCGCTCTATAGGGTACATGTTTGCAGCGAAAATAACGCTGTTACAGATTCCATCAGGTAGGTAATTAAGTAGGTACACAGGTCGGAACGAGTCTGGTTAATTATCAAGTACTAAACTGTTAAACTATTGTGTCACCATAACTGATAAAGCATAGCATGCATGCATAGCATATGCTCACGACTATATTCCCCAAGGGGGTAGTCAGAGATATTCTGAAACCTCAGAACATCCACGTTTCACCAGTAGTACCGAAACTCTGTCCAATGTGACGGGGGGTGAGCCCGTCGACACTTATAATGGACAGTGGGTGCAATAGATGCCTCGAAATTGAAGCATGCAGGTCTCCTCACGATGTTTTCCTTCACCGAAAAGCCAGTGGTGTTACAAATCGTACATAAATTCCGAAAAACTCATTGGTACGAGTCGGCTTGGACGGGGATCGAACCATCGCCTCCTGCACGGCAGGCAAGGTTACTCGCCACTGGACCACCACGGCTATAACTGATAAACACCCTGCTAATTTGGAGAAATGACAACTGACGCGTTGAATTCTTTTCTATGAACGTCATGAAGAAGGTCCCTACATCCCTTGTAAAGATTTCAACGCGCGTGCAAATTAGAATCAGTGTCAGTCCGATGAACAGACGTTTTAAACCTGGTGGTAATTATCTAAAAATGGGTAATATACCAGTGATATAATACCACCAATGTAATATTTAAGCGATATTTAAAAGCATATCATGTGAAACGTTGGTATTAGGTCTGATTTACAACTGACTGCGTAGCGCCAAAGCCGTAGGTATCAAGAAGAGAGGTAAAACCACGTAAAACTTCGTGTAGGAGAAAAGAGACTGTTAAACCACAGTATTACTATTAGGCTTACAGTATGGCAACGCTCTTGATGGCGGGCGACGCCGCCGTCGGTGTAATCCCGACTTCTTCATACAAAGCTCGGGATGATCCGCGCCGCCTGCGCCCGCTTCCCCTCAAGACCCCCTCCGTTGTTCTGCGCAAGTACATCCGTTGCCGTATTGTAAGGACTATATTGTTATGATGTGGTTAAACTAAGCAGCATTGGTAACCACTAAGTAGTGGTTGTTAATTAACATTTTCAGAACAATTTTGATCCTTATAATATTTAGCTATATTTGTAGTAATTTTTAAATATAAGGAATATATTAATAGTATTACAAAACATAAATTATATAATAATAATATAATTATATTATTGTATATTATTGGGCAAGTTGAAATTTTCCCATAATAGACAGTTCATCGCATGCTTGTTTTATTTTATTCTATACATTCGCGAAGTAGCAAAGAAGGGGTTGGTGTGGAAAAGTTAAAATTCCGTAGTAAAGTAATTATAATACAAGCATTTCTATTGTCGCACTTTTTTCGAATTTAGTCAAACCATTAATTATACTTATTTAAAAGAGAGAGTTACCACTTTAGATGTTGCTGATAGCGACCTAGCGCTTGCACTGACATGACAGCGATTATAAGATAGTTTGAACATTTTGGCACAGTTCTTGCTCAGCTTACTCTACCGCCGCTGTTTACACGCCGCTATTTCTAACTAAGCGGGCGCGGCGTTAGAAACGAATCTAAGTTAACTAAGCCATTCCTTATCGTTATCATTGATAAGTATTGCACTTGATGAGTAAATGGGTATAATTACAATAGAGTAGATAGAAAGCCATAATGTAGAGGGGGGGCTGGCTCGCGGTGCGGCAGCAGCGCGCGCGCAGTGGCCTGGCGGAGCCCGCGCGTGCGGTAGTGCCTCTCGTCTCCGCGCCCGCCTCCGCCTGCGCCTCGAGCGCCTCCGTAACCCCTCGTATAAAGCGGAGCCGTCGCGCACGCTCGCACGCAGTCACGACCCGACCACGCTCTCTTGTGCAGTCACCTGCCACGCGTCTCGCACCGACAATACACACCGCAACCGATACCACCTCGAACTCTCCACGCATCGCTCTAACCACACCGGTGACAATGGCCAACAACGAGTGGGGATATACCGGCGAAAACGGTGAGTTCACCTGCCTAATTCCACTTCTACTCAATTGATAAATTGCAATAAGCGGCACGGACCGGTTTGTTTACATCGAGTCACGTGACTTATCCGATGTAAATAAAACTTGCAAAAATGAAAAAAAAAATTAAGTAAGTACCGGTTTTCATACCCGTACGTATAAGAAAAAGTTTTTGTATTTTTTAAAGTGGACCTGAATGTTTTCTCCATTCTCTTTGGCTGTAAAATGTATCCTTTTACTACCAGGTATTACAATTACAATAGCGGGGATACTTACCTACTTAATTATTATATCACGTGATTTATTAAGTTTTTACCACATATTTACCATGACGTAGTTCAACGGTTGGTTTCATAAATACCTAACCATCTTCACTCCATTCATACTACACATGTTGCGTTCATTTTTAATACAATGTTCAGAATACAAGTGTTATCTACATGTACAAACAAACTAAAAGTTTTTGTTAACTAATTTTGTTAAACAATAAATGGATGGCTTAAACATATTTTCTTTACCGTATGAATCACTTTTGCAAACAACAGTATAGCAATTATTATACAGATGGGTAAATATACCACGGCATGCACGGTGAAAGCAATATTTAGCGAATTCTTCTGTGCACCCGCACAATGTTTCAAACACTTATAAAACCTAGGAATAATGCCAAAAGTGTTAGTGAGTTGCGTGCAGCGACTGGTGGCCTAGTTAATCTGTTCGGCAAGCCGGTCGGACAAACGAAACTGCTTCCACGGAACACTTTTTGTGCCATCCGCCTACTGGATGATCCATCATAGGCATTCGGCGCACAGAAATTCAATAGGTCATTTTTTTGTCCGTTCATTACTGTACATATTTCCAAAAGAAGACAAAGATGATCTCAGTTTGTTTTTGAGACATTATTTAAGATATAATATAATAGAGTTCCAATGATACATTCATCTAGGTGGGCAGTATGTGCGCCAAGTTCTGAAAAAAGTGCGACGCACTAACCGTGTGCTTCAAAATCGATTCATCCTGCACACTTTTTATTTCGTTTGTCTATTGACTCTTCCCCGTTTATCCAGAATCCAGAATTTGATAAAAACAAGCTCAACTTCCCGTGAATTTGCCGCCCGAGCATTGCTACTTTTAACATTAACTCACTAACTGACTCACAATCTTAATATCATTTCCATTCACTTAATTAAACTAAAAAATCTAAATATAAAATATAAGTCGCACTGCAGGACACAGGCCTCCTGCTTCCTCTCAAGGGTAAGAGAAATAGGGCCATACTAAACCACCCACACCCAGTGCGGATTGGTGGAGGTACGAGTAACTTTAGCATTGGGCATTATAAAAGGAAAAATAAGTATAAAGAAAACATGAATTGTCGGAATTTAGACCATCGACGTAAAGTTCGAAAAGAGACGGGGGCAATACGAGTATAATACGTACCTTTTGAAGTGACATTCAACCCCCATAAACATCATCTACTTATACAGACTGTAACCTAACAAGAATTATTAACGTACCCAGTGGATATCATAATAAAAACATAAATGTGTAAACTGGTGTCCAACTTCAACATAAAACTTGACAAGTCAAAGGTAGTATGCAAGCACACATTTTTACCCGACTGCGCCAGAAGGACGGTTATTTTAAACAATTGTTAAGGAATTAACTTAGAAAGAACTTGGCATACACTTTAGATTTCATTACTTTTGTCCTTTGACTATTTATATATGGACTGGTTACGCATGTAATTCTACTAACAAACATTTCTGCCACTTTTTGCGGGGGGCGAGGTAACATGAAATCCGCAACTTTTGATTTTATTCCCCATAACTTTAGATTCTAATTTTGAATGTTAAAAATCATGAAAAGTAGTCTCGTGTGAACCCCAAACGTTCTAAGTTCGAAGTTATTATTTCGCAATTATAGGCTGTCTCGGTAAGTGATAAGGTGTAAAATTGAATGTAAATGCACAAGATCAATTGTGCTTATACCGTGGCAGAGGGGAAATGCTACCGCAAGGCAAGTCCTTATAATAATTAGTCAAAGCTTTTGTCGGAAAAGCCACAGAATATAAGTGTACAAAGCCGACAAATCCACTTCTTTTTACCGTTTTTTTTTAAATTTTATCTGCCTAGTTTACAAAATGTAAATTTTTCAAAGACCGGAAAAACGGTACAACACGGGACGGCACGGGGATTTTTCATGCAAGAAAAAGTTTCCAAATATAATTCGTCAATTGCGATTTTCGAAATATATATTACCTAGTTACCTACATACATCTTAGTCATTGTAAAAATATGTATCCAAATGACAAGTAATCATCAAAATTACCTGACAATATTAACTACGTCTAACGATGTCTACAAAAACTCTCATTACAGCTTCGCTACATACCTATTTACACATAATTTACTTTTCTATTTGAAGCCTAATTTGTAAAGACCAGAATAATTGGTTACGTAAAATTAGTTTAACTTAAAAACTAATTTATAACGCTTGTCGTTATACCATCCATAACATGTCATTTAAATACAATTTGCTTGACAGGCATTGATTTTGAAATTTATATTATTACTAATAAATTTGCACATGCTCTACATAAATTAAAGTACATGGTACTATTGTAAAATAAATTATGTTTTTTCATAGAACGCATCTATGTAATTTAGGTATACTTACCTAATGAAATCATAAATGTTAAATGACCAATTTTAGACACTATTTATATATCCGTTTCTAATGTCTAGCTCAAAGGGCGAACTTTGAATGCTTATTTATAATTATATGTACATATCCTCAAATACAGTCTTAATAAAGATACTTGCCTGGTTTACTATATACAGGGTGTAAGTGACAGCCTAGCAAATACTGAAACGGTGAACTCAGACCATCAAACTGAACAACTTTCACCACGGAGCCTATCTCAGGAAAAGCGAAAAAAAATCTGCTGTCCCATACAAAACTGCTGTACCTACCCGACTCAACTGTATGGGATAGCAGATTTTTTTTTCTCGTAAAAAGCCGATGAAGAACGATAGCAATGCTATCAGCATTGCAACACCCCACAGCATTCAATTGTTTACTGACTATAGCGATATTCAGACATTTATTTTATTAGCCCTATAATAATATAATAAAGTGCGGACACGATAGGCCTATAATAAGCCAGGACTCTGTTGTTCCTAGCTACGATGAACAAACACGCTTAGTACCAAACTATGAAGCGAAAGTGAAAACAGAACATAAATCTGTGTCAGATAATAATTAGTCATTAAAGTTTTTTATAATTCTCATTAAAATACTGTTGTCTTATAACTATACTTCATTCCAAATAAGGACGACGAGATCTTCCGATTCCTATTTAGCTTTCTGGCTAATTTTGATTACCAAATGTAATTAATTTATTGGATACATATACTATCCGACATATCTTGGATGCCACTAAAGCTGTTCTAAGAATAATTGAGAAGAAGTGTTTCAAATCTCTGTTTCTGTAATGCAAAATGGCCTTAAAATTTCATTGCTATTTGGAGTATAGTTTGAAATTGAGAAGAGAAAAGAAAATGTCCTCTTCTGTGTTTTATGGGATATTGTATTTCAGCGTGACAGTAGAAACAGTTCTTTTAAAAGAAACAATAAAATTAACTTAGCCTCAGATTCTATCGCATGTCAAAGAAGTCACCCCAGTCACATGCATGAGGGCTGGGCAATGATGAGTCATGACGAATCTGGGTATAGGTACATTAATAAGTATAAGAAATGGTTCCTTTCGGACACACAGTTAATTCTGAACCAATATTTACAGATTTCTTAGAGATTTTTAAAATAAAAGTAAAAAGTAAACGTTCATTAAATTTCAAGAAAAATGATAAACCTTACAGTCTTATATGAAGTATACGTCTAGATTGAGCCACACTCATCTACACAGTACTAAAATAAGCGGGCCAACTTTCTTATGTTGGTGTATGTGACAGCATCATACAACTTATCCCTGACACAAGGATTTATCAGCCAACAGTCGGCTGACAAAACTGCAACCCAACTCGAGCCGAATGTATGGGGACAGCAGACTTTTTTTCACGATTTCGATTTTAGTCCCATAGAGAAAGTTGTTCCGTTTGATGGTCTGCTCATCCCCTTAAAAAAACATCAGTGCCGGGGGGGGGGGGGGGGGCTCAAGCCCCTTAAAAGTGTCAGCATATTAAGAAGGACAACTGTATCCCAACACAGGACAGTCTTATTTCATTAGGCTCGTGAGGCCCAAGCTAAATTTTGGCAGTTATTATTACACCTACATTAGTATAATCAGGTTTAATACTTCTGGCTCAGAGGTTTTTATGGCTATAAAAGTACAAAATTTATTTATTTTGTCTTGGGTTTCGTTTAACATAATGGGGGTCTAAAGTACTAATCATTTACTTAGCTTAAAAGTGCTTAAAAAGGTTGTTGGCCCTTACCAGGAAAGGACTGTCTTAAAATATAAACAATAAACCTAAGCCATTTGCAATTAATTCTGTATGTTGATTACTCTTACACATTGATGCTAACAACATTTTAATTATTTTGATTTATTATTACATTGATTTCCCTTACGGAGCGACTCTATAAAAGATAAGTAATTTTAATTTAAACTCTTCGCAATTCGCAAAAAAAAATCTTAAACTCTCACGCAACGCACGCACTTATCTGTTACCAACTTCACGGACGAAACTAGGTAAAACTATCGAAAGTTATTATTGATAATTTGGTAGTAGGTACTTCTTAGGTACATATTTTTTTGTCTTTACTTATTAGTTTGTTATTAGTTTTAAGAAAGTAATTATTAATTGCAACTATTATTGATCATAAAATGTTACAGCCATGTTGTACTTTATAATCAAATTAAAGATTGAAATATTTGTCTCGGGCGGGCGGCGGCGGAAGTGCGCTATCCAATTTCGCTACCGAGCTCACTAACCAGAGAACGAAATTTTCAATCTATTGCGTCTTAATCGGCGCTCTCGTCCCCTTAAGACGAAGCTCTCTGGCTAGTGGCCTCGGTAGGGAAATTGGATAACGCACTTCCCCGGTTTGGAAGAGTGCGGGTTCAAGTCCCGCCCGAGTAATTATAAATTTTTCCGTAAAAACAAACAACCATCAAACATACATTACTAAAGTCGTTAACTTTGATGCTTTTCATGTTTTTAGTATGCAAAGACATGAAAATTAGCATTGTTAAAGAAATGTAGGTAATTGTTTTCTAAATGGCACATAAAAACAAAAGGATAGTAAAACATCGACTGACCTCAACAGATGCAATGAGCTGACAACTTCTAGGTAATTCGTTCAGTTAGACTGTTGAAATAATAATAATAATGAAGATTGTTCCACAGTCGGAAGAGGATGAATTATTGAAAACAATAGGTTAATAACAATAACTTATGTATAAATAAAACGTTGGAAATTAAAATCTCTAGCTAGATTACGATATAATTTTTTTAAACTAAAATCTTTAGCATATTTGATTATATGCTGTCTGTAATCTGGTATCGCTGTAGTTCATTAATGAGTTAATGCATCTAAGTATACTATAAGATAGGAAGATAGATCTCTAGACTTTGAGAACAAGAAAACCTTTTGTGATTTAACAATGCTCGTGTACTGCAATGCAATGCCTCGGTAGTGTTTTAGTATTGAATACCAATCTCGTTCTGAATGCCTTTGTTTTGTTATGTCCAATTTCTTCAATACACCTTTGTATTGTTGTATACAAATACTAATGTACCTACCAACTATTTTAGTACCCATCTCTACGATTCATTCGTCTCGTGTCGGTATACTTAAGAATGAATAATACATTTAATACCCAAATACAACATTCATTTCTTCGACGAGCCTTCGTTACTAAAATGTTTTCAATCATCCTAAACGTATAATAAAATAATATGGATGTAGGTACCTACACGGTAATGGTAGGTACTTATAATCGTTTTGTTAAAGCATTCCGCAAAAAAAACAATTCAAATGTTTCCAGATGATTAAGCAGAGAAGTCAAACAAAAGTCGAAGAGCTACCTACTACACGTCAACTAATTTTGCTGTGACTAATTTTATTTTTGTAATATTCGCTTGTTTTCCGGTTCTATGGCAATCATTTTCTGGTTCATACATAAAAATGTAACTGAATTCCTTTTGGGGCCAGTCGGGTACTTTACTACAACTACCAACTAACTCATGAAGCTATTATATTTATTTGATTAAATCGCAAAAAACATCGGATGTTCCATATATTTGGGTAGAGTTGCTAGTGATATTTTCTATGGAAAACATTTTTTTTATCGCAGCTTCGATTATTCGCTTCATAAGCCGCGAAAAAAAATTTGAAAACTGACACATAATCACTACGATAGTGACCGTTTTCAGTTTGATGGTCTGATGCACTTCGTTTAATATATGACACACTTGATTTTGCTCCCAGCATACTTAGTTTCTCGAAGTTTTCAACCTACAATAATACATTATGTAAACCTAGAAGACGCGTAAGAAAACAATAGATTTAAAAAATCATAAAGTCCTGCGCCGTGCTTGAATATGAGAATCACTTGATTGAGATTACAGAGTCACTACTATTGTTTGCGTGTGGATAATGAAGGGTTATTAGAGGCGGGTAGAGACTATTGGACAATAATGAAACGTCGCTGATGCGGAGGCGTCTCCGTTCTCATATCCACCAGTTTGCACCATCCTTATCCAATTGTTACTTATCTACTAACATAGCAGGTACTTATTCACTCATATATAATGATATATAATTAGGATATAGTACAATATGTACCTCTTTTCAATGTTATACTGCAATTAAAAAAGGCAATTCATAATACGACAAAAAACTAAAATTGCGTCGTACAATCTTCCGCTATTAGGAACTGTTGGAACGTAGCTAATTTGGCTCTCGAATCTAAATTTTTATGCAGAGTTAACGAGCAGTTAGATTGTATGTAAATGAACAAATCAGTACCGATACAAAAATGATAGTTAAAAAAAAACGCTATCAACCTCGAACGGTGTTGTCGCTCCAGTGCGGAAATGAAGGTCAAATATCTGATCTTCAGAGCGAACACTTTTAGTAACCGTTGGGTTGTATCATTCATGCCCGATTGGTTTCAAACCAAGTACGCAAAATTATACTTCCCTTTACCATTGATATTAAAATGTCCAGTTTATCAACTTAACGAGATAGATAGAGAATACAAAACAAAAACATGTGTTTTTTTTAATTCTTGGTACACCGATATAAATAAACATGCATCTCATTTATTGCGACTGCGTAACCTTTAAAAATTTTGAGGAAAAATATCGCTTTAATGTTTGCAGTTAAAGTTTTGGTTAAGTTCACGAAATGCACGAGTCCAAAGGAGACAGTGCGAGGACAAATGTATAATGCTGGATAAATAAATCTGCTTGAGATAAGCAAGGCCGAGGTCGGCGCGGGCGCGGGCGCTGCCGCGTGTAGTGACGTCTCTTACCTTACCTACTCTAACTACAATCCGATTACTTACTGTAAAGTTTTATAAATATACTTGGGTATCCCATATTGTGTATGTGTATAGTGTATCCCATCAAAAACATTTCATGGAAAAATGTAGCCAGGACTTACAATAATTTTATTCTTAAAGAGTTATGAGATCTCATATCCCAACTTGGTTAAAGAAAGTTATAAGGCAGGGCCGTTTCGCGGAACTATGGCAAATCAACATACCGAATCGCTTCGATGGTACGTAAAATACCGACTGCTCTAAAACGGTGAAGAAAAACTTCGGGAGGAAACCTGCTAATGCTGAAAAATAGACTCTGATGCGTATGTGTAGTCCAACAATCCGCATTTGGCACGCGTGGTGGACTGATGCCCATACAACCTCCCATGCCTCCCTGAGGGTAGGCTTGTTCCCTGCAGTGGGACGTATTAGGCTGTTGATAAATCGCTTCGAGAAAAGGTTGAGCAGTGCCTCGCTCATTTGGCTCGTCTTAGCGGAGGCACTACCGTGCCCCCGATCTATGTGGTAATCGTAAAATCCCGTCGTAGAACCTAGCATTATTCAAGATGGAATTACGAGATTGAAGAGCACGTGCGAACGAAGTTGTTACAAATTGACCGCTAGCCGGAAGTCTATACGGCTCAGCTGCTAAACAACTATTTAGAAAAAAAACATGAAAACGTTCGATCATTGATCGACAGTGTGACCAGATTTAGCAGGATCCTGCGATTTTAACAGAATTAGGACACCAATTTAGGTCTTAGCAGATTTTGTAGTAGGATTGAACAATTTTGCAGATTTTAGCAGGATCTGCTAAAATGTCGGCAACAATTGAAAAAATTTGGCAGTTTTTAGCAGGATTTACTAAAACCATACCAAAAATTATGCAAGATTCTGTATTTTCAAATTAACAGAATGCGGAAATGAAAACAAAGTTAAATTGTACCGATACATATTTGTATGCCAAAATGGTGGAACTGAACTTGATAGATTTATTTTTATTGTAAGATCTGTTGTTAATTTTATTGTACCTACTCATATTTGCAAATAAATGATGTCTATGACTATGTCAAAGTTTTGGTCCAGCGAGAAAATGATTGTGGTCGTGCGTGAGAGTTTATGTATGAACTTCGTAGCTCAGATTGTGTAGGTACCTATAATATTGCATTATGTAGTGAACCCCAATTGTATGAATTGTTACAATATTCCTTCATGCGAGTAATGATGATCACTGTAATATTTTTGGCGATTGTTATTGACATAACGTGCATCCGGTGACGGAGTGGAGGCAAATACCGAAATAAAAGCTTCCTATTTATCGCATACACTAACCAAACAGTACCGATACTACAGGGTGAAATTGATAACATTAGTATCCTTTTAAACTAAGAATCTACCTATCAAACTGAACAACTTTTACTATGAGAGCTAACCGATCGGAGCAAAACAAAAGATATCAGCTGTTGCATACATTTGAGTCGAGTAGGCATTGCAGTTTAGTTTGGAACAGCAGATTTTTTTTGTTCCGTTCGGTTTCACCCTATACAGGGTCCTTCTTAATATGCTGACGCAAAAAAAATCAGCTATCCCGTACAAAACTGCAAACCTACTCGAGCCAAATGTATGGGACAGCAGATTTTTTTTCGCGATATCGTAGTTGGTCCCATAGAGAAAGTTGTTTAGCTTGACGGTCTGATCATCCGCTTAAAAAATGTTAGCATATTAAGTTGGACCCTGTATAATCAAGCACGCGATCGGTACCGACGACGACGATAACACGAGCTCACCGAAAGCAGTGTACTCAAAAACCATTCGAGCTGCCACTAACCGAGCTCGTCTGAATTCATCTTAATCACAGTCTGTATTAGTGTAATCGCTACTGCTTCATTAGTGTATTGAGCTATTTATTTTCATAGCCACTTTCAATATGAGATCAATATGGACTTGCGTCTTTCAATGTGTTTATTATGGCGCAGAAATAAGCAATTTTACCGAGCCAATAAATATAAAGAGACCGATAAATTATGCTAAATATAGAATATACTTAGATGTCTAAATTCAGTTCCTGTTCGTTACAATATTGTGATAATATTATCACAGCTTCCGACAAGGTTGAGTGACCGTGTAGGTACTTAAAGCCGGTCCGACCGGAAATTCGCACAAGTTTTGGTTACCCAGATACAACATCGCATCGCTGCGCTTTTGTACATACAGGGTCCTTCTTTATCAGCTGACGGTTTTAAGGGGATGATCACCATCAATCTGAACAACTTTTTCTATGGGACTAAGGCAGAAATCGCGAGATAATATCAGCTGTTTCATACAAAAGTGCAATCCTACTCCACTTAAATGTATGTTATATTGCCATTTCGATTTTCGTATTTTTTTTTCGCCATTTCGATGTTGATCCCATCGTGAGAGTTCGTTCAGTTTGATGGTCTGATCATCCCCTTATAAAACTGTCAGCATATTAAGTGGGACCCTGTATACAACGTGTTAATGAATTAACGCAAAACTAGAAAGTAGTTTGTTTAGAATCGAGAGCAGAATTGTATTATCAAGGTTTCAACGTAGGTAACATTTTTCAAAATATAAAATAATTTGTTCGTATAATTTAAAATTGTCTGAACTCGATGTCAACCCACCGCAAGACACCCTACTTACTAGCAAAATAAGATTCTTAAAATGTATATATGAGCACGTTAGAGCTTTCATTAATTGCTGAAATGATAACAAATCATTTTTGCCTGAAAACTTAAAATGCGAATAACCTAAAATTGTAACTATCAAAATAATTAAATTATTGTTTCAATCTAATTATTTTGTTATAAATCAGTTGGGGTGTATGAGGTTTTGCGCTTATTCATTAACACGTTACCCGGTTACACGGTACGTATACCTAAACTATTTATTGCAAATATATTAAGTAGATACTTAAATTATGGCAATGAAACACATATCTAAACGTTTATCCATCATTTACCTATTCAAATGTAAATTTCTTAACATGGCACTTAAAAGTTAGAAAGTTTATTAAATTTGCAAATTGAGCTCGATTAAAAAAATTACCAAGTTACCTCTACATAATGTTCCAGTGTTTTTGTACAAAACGTTGTTGCTAGAAGAAAATGCCACATAATGACTTTAAACGGAATGTTTGTCAGTCAGTGGTAATTCGTTTCAAATTGTTCCGGGACTTGCTCAAATCATCGAGTTAACGGCTTGTTATTTACGAGTTCATGAAATCTACATTTTGTTCAATTGTCTAAATATTTTAATGACACTACGACTCTGTTCCTTAAACCAACTGATACGTATTGCTTTTTATTAGATAATACATTTAGTTGCACTCATTATCTTTAGCGATTGATCCTCGAAAGACTAAATAAACAAGTTAGGGCCGGCGCACACTTGGCGAAGCGCAGCGCAGAGCATCATTCATTGCCAAACCATTATCTTAATTACCGTTATTTAAGTTTGATATTAAGGAATGTATCTATGAAACAATTTTATTATCGACTTTCATTACTTGCGTTGAAATTGCGTTAATCAATTATACAGGGTGTAAGAAAAATTTGTATTAACCTTTAAACAACATACTCTACCCATCAAACTGAATAACTTTTACTATGGGAGAAAACCGGTTAGAACAAAAATAAATCAGCTGTTTCATGCGTTTGAGTCGAGTAGGCATTGCAGTTTAGTATGGAACAGCTGATTTTTTTTTTTGCGCTGACAGGTTTGCTTTGCTTTTCCTTACACCTTTCGCCTCAGGTCGCTTCGATGCTCTCGGGGACTAGTAGTACCTCGTCGATTTTCGAGCAAAATCTCTGCGCTTCGCCAGGGCCCAGGTGTGCACCGGCTCTTAGACTTTAATAATATTAAGTAGGGATAATTTGTAAGGAAAATTAGAGAAAACATTTTTCTTAACCTTTTAATTTCATTTGAGTAGGCCAATGTTTCTTAAAATACATAATTTATATGAATGACGCACTCTCTGCCCTGTATTCATCACATTACACTAACATCTGGAGAACATCCCAGGCCTATATTGAAACATTCGGTAATTTAATTGACTTTCTTTAACAAAGTAACATTATTCGAAGAAAATTTTACAATTTTGTCATCACAAAAAAGCGAACGCTTCTAAAATAACTAAAAATTTTAACAATAATAAAATTATTAACCACATTTATTCACTTACGTCCCGCACATATTGGCTAGACCTTCTCTATATTTAGCTTTATGTGGTTTTGACCTCAGATAATTTATTGCATTGCAATAAGTTAATATAATAACGAAGAGTAACACTAGCTGGACATTTCGCTACTTATTATAAAAGAATAAACGAGTGTAAATATCCCTTCTCTCGTAGCTAGTTAATACAGGGTGTAAAGTTAAATTTGTTACTTAATCAAGAGGTGTACTTCAGACCATCAAACTGAAAAATATTCAAATGGGACCAACATAGAAATAGCGAAAATAATCCCCTGTTCCATACATTTGACTCGCGTAGCCATAGACATTTTCTATGTTACAAACAATTTTTTTTCGCGATTTCAATATTAGTCTCATAGTAAAAGTTGTTCAGTTTTGATGTTGATGATATGTTTAAGAACACATGTCTGTCGTCTGCCTCCGGAGGCGACGAAGGATAGATAAGATAACATAACGATTCGCTAAGTAAACCGTCAGTCATGCACGGTGCTCACTCATCTCTCGGGTTGATACACTTATTCAAATAAACTTAATAGTAGAAAAAAAACTGCTGACATTTTTTGTAGCCTTTGTGGGCTAAATATATAGAGGTATGCATCTTAAATCACATCAATTAGTCGCGGTAGGTAGGTAACTATAAGTTGACGTAATTTTATCAAGAACGTATTATATGACCGCAATTAATATATTTCCGATCATAATCTCGGAATATAAAAAACTGTGCAGTCACCTAGCTTGCCCTAAGCCACTCGACAATCGACCTCAAACAGTCGTGGACATAAATCATAATGTTAACATCAGAGTTTATGGACAGGGCCATCAACATGGACGGAGAAGTTCCCGGAGGCGCGCGGGACGCGGCAGAGTCCCGTCGACATCGACACCTCCCGCGCCAGCAGCGGCGGCAGCGCGCCCCCGCTCGTCTGGAGATATTCCGTGAACCACACGCGATCAGTTGTCAACCCTGGCTACTGTTGGCGGGTTGACGAAAATGGATACGACTCAGGTAGGTGTTGCTTGGATTGCTTAGATATAATATCACAATCAGGTTGATGTTGGTACAAGAGTACGTGGTGATCGAGATAGTAGGTATGTAGATATCGATGCAGTAGCATCCCACGTTTTGTGTGAAAACACGGTAGTCAGGCTGATGAAAATGTACACAACAGTAAATCACAATAATTGATAAGGGATTAACACTTTCTCAAATTGGCGATGTTTTGTTACAAATGGTGGATTTCCGAAGGAAACGGTAGCTGTAAGGTTTTGCAATGCCGATATTTCGTCGATCACTTCGTTCTGCGTTTGATGGCGCGTATTATATTGGTTTTATTTTACAGCAGAATTTTCTTATCAATTATACTTTAATTAGATTTAGCATTAAACGAGTTATCAAAATTTTCTTCCGCTCGATAAAGTTATCGGCATGCGCTGGTGTATCGCATAAATTCCCGAGGAAAATATAAATATCCTTTCAGCCGTGTTGAAAAATGTTATGCGCGGTGCAATAAATAAACGCGAGTCAATTTGCATTTCCTTCCCATAATCCATACAGGCCAACACATACACATAGTTCCCCTCGTGTAGGGACGATTGAGTCACTACGCACCGCTCGTATCTCGTGACTGAAATCTACTTTGGATATCTGACCCCTCCAAAGGAATTTTATAGCAATATATTCATTTGTTTCCTAAACTTTCTTTTCACTAAAAGTAAATGCCCTAAATCCAGCTAAGAACATACCTAACGCCTCAAAATTCTGCCGTTGTGTACGTCTCCATTGATTGTCATCAGCCACCTTGCTGATTTCTTCCCAACAAGACGGGCGATCATAACATGCTCATAACCCAATTAAAAATAATAATAAACAACTTACTGTTTCCAGAACTCCGTGGCGGACCACTAGGCTCCGACGTATACAAGCTCCAGCAATGGCATTGCCACTGGGGTGCAGCTAATGGCGAAGGATCAGAGCACACCGTGGACGGGCGCTCCTTCTCCGGGGAACTTCACCTGGTGCACTGGAACACTAGCAAATACAACAGTTTCAATGAGGCTGCGGGCCAGGAGGATGGCCTTGCTGTGCTCGGCGTGTTCCTTGTGGTGAGTGTCAGTGATGTTCACACTAATTCCACAAAAATTAAGGAAACTGACTTCTAATTTGAAGGAGGTCTCATTCTTCTAGCATCAAAATGGTTTATCTAAATACTATATCATAAATTTACATTAACAAAAAGGTTACGATATGATGTCCTTGATTCTAAATAATAAATTTTTGTAGTTTTTGTCTGTTGGTTTTTATGCTTATCAAGAATCGCGCGCGCAAGTCGCGTGCAAAATCTGGTTGATAAAAACCTATGTCGTTTTTAAGGGTTTGATTCCTGAATAGAACAAATGGAATTTATGACCGGATTTGACAAAGAATTTTTTTTTTCGTATCATACAAAAATGCAGATATCTATCAGCATCCTATCAAATTATTCGAATTCGATAAGCAAACACGTTGATCAATTCATCACGGTCAAACAGATTCGTGATATGTGCATATTGAATTACGGTAACTGTGTACACACACAGTGTTCATTTCGAACCTACGACACACGAATCATCTCTACAAAATAAACAACATTATATATTTAAGCGTCACGTCAGCCAACATTTACCCGCTAATATCCTTAACACTTGTACGTTGGTTATCTACTTCTAAAAACAAACTGGAACGATGCAATTAGCAGGTGTTAATTATAGTGACATTCAGTAGGACAGTCTCATAAATAAAGAATAGGCTCATCCCTGATCCATAACCAGGGATTCTATCGCCACTGTCTTTATAACAATAGTAAGTGTTCTATGATAACCATTTACTTAAATTCGAAGAACTCAACTCTGTTGAATGGAAAGAACTTAATAAAGACAAGTATTCTAGTCATTTAATCTTGTTAAGACTAGACCTAGGTAGATATATAATCGTAAACTTAATAGTAGAAGGGTTAAATAAAATAGTGTATAGGTACCTAAATGAGAAACATATAAAGATGACGTCACTGAAGCCTCGCAACTCGACTCAATCCTTTTAAAGAAGCGTTCGTCCACATGTGCATGAACAATCGGATTGCATTTTAAACACAACTTATACCGCCTCCTCGCCTACTTTATGTAGGCGAGTACACATGTACTGTTGCTGGCCAGGCATTGTATTTTCAAGCAAAAAAAAAAAATTATACCTATGCATTTTCTTAACAATACTGTATCATAATCATAACCGTTTTTAGAGGTAACGTTTTGGTTCGTATACATAGTTTATGTTTTATAGTTTATCGAATCGTGAACGAAAGAAACAAAACCACTTAAAACATAACGGGTGAGGTGTGGGTCGAAATCTGAATACAATGGTCCTAGTTACATTTACATACTTCCATGTATATAGAAACATTATTTTCTTCAGTTAATAATGAAACAGAAGGTTTTATTCAACGAATGCCAGCTGAAACATCAATAGCCTCTCACGTGCCTTTCGAGTACCGAACAAAATTTCCAATTCATGCATGATGAATTGATCGTAACTAAAACGATTTGAAATTTCAGGTGGGCAAAAAACATGAAGAGTTAGACAAGGTAGTGCGACTTCTCCCGTACATCACCCACAAGGGTGACAAGGTGACGATGCAGGAGCCGCTGGACCCTGTCAAGTTGCTGCCGCCACGCGCAGCCTACTGGACCTACCCGGGGTCTCTGACTACCCCGCCGTGCACCGAGTCTGTCACCTGGATACTGTTCAAAGAACACGTCCAGGTCTCAGCTGAACAGGTCAGTTCATGAGGAACTATAAATAATATCAGCCTTTGTAGATCGGGAAACGGAACATTTGTAGACATTTCCATTATAATTGATTACAAGAAGATTAAACGACACTTGACATGACGTATAAGGGCATAATAATCAGTTAAGTAGGATTCTTTGATGTCATTCGCATTGCAGACATTACTGAATAGTCTCAAACAACAAAGCTAGAATAGCCATGCAGAATTATAATCAAAAGTTATAGCAAATATGCAAATGGCTCCAAAGATACTAGGTCAACAACATATTATCTAACCCGCGTTCGGAGCCAGTTAACCAGCTACCGGTTTTCGATGCTCGCCGCATCATGCATATCCGTCGAGTCGACTAGGTTCAACTGCGACCTACTTTTTTTGTACTTTCGAAACGCTCTTTTGAACAGACATCGTTTAGTTTTAGACATTTAAACAGTAGTTAAGGGACTCATTAAGCATATATAGTTAATAAAGCAATTCATATATGAAAACGATATGCGATAATACTGTCGTCGTTTTTTATGGACAACCATTGAAAACATTGCAGACATTGCCGTACATTGTTCCTCTCGGTATACCCTCGAGATCGACCGTTTGTTTAAGCCGCTGAGATCGCGTGCGCTTCTAGAATTCTATCAATGACTCATCTTACTCAACTATACAAAGACTTGATTAATTTCAACTGAACTAATCTTAATTGTGATCATTACAGTTGGCGCTGATGCGGAAGTTGAGGTGTGGCGAAGCGTCATGCGGCGAGGAGGCCATGGAACTGCTGCACAACTACCGACCCACGCTGCCGCTCGGCAAGCGCGAGATGCGCGACTACGGCGGCAACTAGCAGCACGTTGCCGCTGCCCCAGTGACTTAAAAGTGACACAAACTTATTTGCTAGTCTGACACGCAGTCTATTTACAGACTCGGCAACTAAAGTGAGAATAAAAGCGAGATGAATGCGAGTTTCTAAAGCCGCACCCTCTTGAAAGTATTTCAAATTGTATTGACCGCAATCTGCCGTAGTTATAATATGTACGTACATTATTTTTAAGGGTAAACTAAAGATATTTAGTAAATACTCTTAAAAATTTAAAAACTTAGAACATAGTATAGCAACTATATCCTCTATAGGGGGTGAATTAATTAGCGATGGAAAATTGCGTTAGGTAGCAGCTGTAGAACATATAGACTTGGAATAGTGGATCAAAATGTAATACCTAAGTTTTCAGACCAATATGCAGAGGTTTATATTATTGTACTTTAAGACATATTGAAGTGCCTTAGGCTGTCACGTTTTATTTTATTTGTAAGGAAAAAAAGAGCTTCATTATATGTACGTATCTAATACTAGCAACTAGTGTTATGTAGGTGTACTTAGTTAACGTATGTAGAAAACATAAGGTAGTACTTTTGTTTTATAACAATAATTTCAGGCGAAAAAAAGAAAAGCAAAATAGAATCAAAATCTGGAGTGCTAATATTATACCACTAGTTTTTAATTACAAACAAAATTTTAAGGGTGTATTAACAGACAATGAAACTAAACAACTTTCCCTCAAAAACATGGGTCGAGAAACGAGAAAAATTTGTGGACCTCTCATACAAAAATGCGGATCAGTAGATTGATTTTCTGTGGGAGGTCAAAACATTTTTTCTTTTTTCGACCCTTCTTTCTTACAGAAAGTTCTTTAGTTTCATTGTCTAAATACGCCCTTAAAATTTTGTTAGTAATAAAAAACTAAGGGTGTATTACACACACACTTCGTACACAGTGATATTTTAAGTGCATTAAATAAAGATATATAAAATATTTAAAATGTGTGCCTCGAATGTAGACGTCACAGTTATGTTAACTGTGTCGTTTTAGGGTATTTTAATAAGTATAATAATTATTATAAAAATAAATAAAATAGAGCTGTATTAATCATGTTAAAATATATATTATTCATGTTTTCGTATGTTTTGTGAACAAGCTTATTTATTGTACACGGCAAATATACCTAAAAAGATCGGAATAAGATGTTTTATTTTTACCTTTCCAGTAAAGTAAATTTGGCAAATACTTTCGAATAAAACTAGCTGAAATTATGTGCCGAAGTTGTATTTAAAGTCGAAACTACGCCTTAGATTTAAAATTTTTATCTACACTAATATTATAAAGAGGAAAGATTTGTACCTATTTTTGTATGTTTGTATGTTTGTAATGAATAGGCTCAAAAAGTACTGGGCCGATTTAAAAAATTCTTTCACCAATAGAATGCTACATTCTTCCAATTTAACATAGGCTACATTTCATTTTGAAAAAAATTAGGGATCCTTGGTAAAATAGACAATTGTCTACCCCGTGCGAAGCCGGGACGGGCTGCTAGTAATTCATATAAAGGTTGAAAGATGCCGCGTGGTTCCGGCTTATAATAGATCATCCTATTTTAAAACTTTCGTACGAAGCGACTAAGGGAAACGGTTTAAATACGTTTATAATGTAAAGAGAGCGTCGGTATTACGGAGAGCTGTGGAAACTCAATTTCGAGGACCAGGTTCGAATCCGCACGGAGGACATCCCATGTACCAATGACTTTTTCTAACTTAAGTACGTAATACCGACTGCTCTCAAACGGTGAAGGAAAACATCAATCGTGAGGCAACCTGCATACGCTGAAGAAGAAATTACGATGCGTGTGTGAAGTCTACCAATCCTCATTGGGCACAGGTGATGGACTAACGCCCATACACCCTGAGGGTAGGCCTGTGCCCTGCAGTGGGACGTATATAGATTGTGACGATGAATAATGTACAGCAAAATTTAAACAAATTTTAAGAAATAACAAATGCTTGTATTTTTCGTCATTGTCATTTTATTCATTACATAAGTAAAAAACATTAATCTCGCAAATTAAATTCTATATGAACATAGCCAGTTTACATGGTAAGGTCCCGTGCTTGAATCAAATCAGTTATTACATTTGATGTGATTCTGTGGGCGAAAGGCCACTGATCACCGCGACCTGTCATTTCACACTGAAACCTTCAATAGGCTTAAAGTTCCTAAGCCTTGCCACCACTGCATGCTTAAAAAGATAGTACCAAGTTGTAGCAAAAGCTGACTACCGCACCCGAAAGGGATTACTGTCGTGAGTTTATTTATGAACATTTTATGTGCACTTTATATTTTCGTAAAATCGATCGATGGTGAAACGCGCTAAGTTTGTCAATAATTATATCAACGCAACGATAAAAGTATTAAAGTTTGGTGTAAATTACGTAGCACGATTTGCTTCAATCATCGAGACTTCGATCGACGTCGACGCTTAGGGGCTGCTCAGACGAGGGACATTTTTACCAGCGGGCACTCGCCGCTCGAAGATAATCGAAGGATTTGTGTGTAGGTGACGCACAGCACACGTCTATAGAAAATCCCCTACCGAGGCGGCGTGAACGCGGATGCCCGCGGGCAAAATGTCTATCTTCTGCGTAGCGCCCGAACGGTGCAAGCGCGGTTATGTCGGAGAACTGCTCCAGCATTTTCCCACAGATCATTAAATTTCGTCTAACTCTAACAATTATTTTTGAATTAGATTAGGATTTAATTATCAGTGGGAAAAGCTCAAGCACGTCTCCGCTTAATCTGCGCTGACCTTAATGTAACCTAAGAATATTTCGCTTCGTTTAAAGTAATAACTGGTCTATGGCTGTTCAGTGTCAATACATTTTAAGGCCTCTCAAATAGCATGGTAAGTGATGGATGAATAGAAAAATCTAATAATAGCATATGATTAGAATTCCGCCATATTGCGGAATAAATGTGAACTAAATTTGAATACGTAATAAATAATACTCCCACGAAATTCGTTGTCATACGTGAAGATGTATACAGGGTGTAAGTGACAGCCTAGCATGTACTAAAAAGGTGAATTCAGACCATCAAACTGAACAACTTTCACTATGAAGCCACTCAGGAAACGCGAAAAAAAATCAGCTGCTGCCGTGAAAATTGTTCAGTTTGATGGTCTGAATTCACCATATCAGAATTTGCTAGGCTGTCACTTACACCCTGTATATTATGATATTTCAGACTGACTATGACTACATGGTTAGTTCAAATCCGACATTATGGATATTGTGATAATATGACTTGTCTACAGTATGGTACCACATAAACAGTGTTCAAATTATATATGAAAATGGTTACAATATAGAATGAGATCCTTATAAAATTTTGTGGTACATACATAATAATCTTAATATATTACAAAATTTAAAATTTATCACACGTACATTATGGTGTGTTGTGTATCTATAGATAAAAAAATATTTTTTAAATGTTACATATAAAAATATTTAGGCTACATGTCTTATGTTGATATAATATCTAGTACATTTGTTCATTCATTATCATAATAAATCTGACTAGAATTATACTGTGTGAGAACTAAGTTGTTAGTGACCTACATTAATAATCTCATTTGAAACATGTGAGAAAATTATTCATTTCTACAAAAGATTCGTATTTGAAATTAATATTATATTTAATAGAGAAAAGCCTGCAAGTCCACTTTTTTGATAAAAAATTTGTTTTATTTATTTCGCTAATTATTATTTATCGTGGACGGAACGCTAATTGTTATTTATAGCTTTAATCTTGTGGAACGTCCATTTAATTAGATAGATTAAAACATAATTTTTGGCCTTGATAACCATATTCAGCCAAATTAATATAATAAAATGCCTTCATCTAAAACTAATAAAGACGTTATTTAACTAGAACTGTTTTCGAGCACATCTTTAACTTGTTAAGCCAAGTCTCCTGCGCTTGTTTTTTATGAGGAAAATAAAACAAAGCTTCACTTTTCGTCGTCCGCCATCTTGTTTTAAAACTAAATTGTATTGGGAGACGCCACGCTTTGTTCCATGTTTTTGTGTAATGTTTGCTAAAAAACAAGCGCAGGAGCCACGCGGTTAAATGCAATGTTTCTAGAAATAGCACTATATCTGATGAAAAAAATAGCTTTCTGGATTTTGAACAATACCATTTTAAATATCACAATTTACCCTAAAGTAGGGTAACAATAGTTTTAATTTTGTTTGGTGTGGCAAGAAAGCATTGGTTAATTTATCAATTACATTATCAGGTGGGAAAAACATAATCATTGTCATTCTTTAGTTAAAATTTTATAAGATCTTCACTAGACTCAGGCTGGCCGTTATTAAAACTAGTGTTGGTCTGAGTTACTTCTAAATTTTTTGGTGATACCTTTCTCCTTGGTGGTACAGGGGCATCGTCTAAGATACTAGTAGTGGCTAAATATTTACTGTGTTCTGTAAACAATTTCACCTCATGGCTTACTTCTGCGTGTCGTATTGCTGGAGATGTTTTTGTCCTAACAGGCGGGCTCGGCGCTGCCCGTGAGTAAGCCGGTCGATTGTCAAAGATAGATTTATCAAAATTATTTACACTACCTGAAAATTGAGCTGACGTTTTGCTTCTCTCCAATGAAAACCCTTGGCTAGTGTCTTCTTTTGTTTCACTAGGTTTATGTTCGTCAGTGTAGAAAGTTGTCTTCTTCGAATAGTGAGCATGGAAGTGCTTGTGGGCCTGAACATCAGACTTGCTTCGTTCCAGGGTAAACCCCCCATTTGTATGGAGATGGCAGCTAAATGAACTAGTGTTTACTGTACATGCTGGTACGGTTGAGAACGGGATGGCAGGCGCCCATAAACACGCACCTTCATTCCTTGGGACTAGCAGCAGAGGATCCTGGAATAATGGAAATGAAAATCAATTTTTAAAATTTATCTAATATTCTTTCAGTACCACGCCAAATGATTCAAAATACTTTCAGATATTTATCTTAATAAGAATTTATCTTGTATGAATCCTGAATGTTAAGGTGGTTGCAGAGTTTTCAATTTCTTATAAAACTTTGACGAATAATAGCTTTGAACTTTTCCATAGAAAATTTCAAAGCTTTATATGTATCTTCATAATTATATAATAAATTACAAATGTTATTTAATATGCGGCATCTAGATATTCCAAAAAAAAATCCATATATAAAATATTACTTTTAATTTTAATACCGTCTATGCATATTATGTGTCAAACTTTTGTATGAAATTGACAACTCTGCAACCACCTTAAAAGAGAATCTTTTTAAAAAACTAAATTATTTATAAAAAAAATATTTTTCTCTTTTTTTATGTAAAGATATAAATAAAATTCTATTACCTTGCCAGTGATGGAGTAAATTTTAGATTGAAGGGTATGAAGACGGCTCCGTAAGTATTCATAGGAACACTCCCGCAGCTTGATCACCCACTGGACCACATTATCTTCTGCACGAGCAGCAAAAAGGTGACGCTTTTCTGGTTCATCTCTGCAATACAATGTTTCAAAGATGATCTCATGGCTACAATGAAAATTCCTTAACTAGAGAAATTTGAATTATAATAAACCAAAGTTTCATAATCAAACAAATCTTATAGGAACTCATAATGGGATAAACAGACAGATAGACACACAGATTTTATTATATGTACTAGAGTTTGCCCTCGACTTCGTCCGCACAAATTATATAGCAGATTTTAGGTCAGATCATAAGCAAAAAACAAAATAGTTTCATCAAAATCGGTTCAGTAGTTTTTGCACAGACAGACAAAAATTCTAAAAAAGGTCGATTTGGAGTCCTGTAAACCTAAAAACCATATCGTAATCTTTTTCATGTAAATATCTTCAATGTACAGACACACTTTTGTTACAGTTTTATAATAGTTAAGATATGCATAACAAAAGAAACTCACATAAATGATATAGAAAATGAAAATGGTATATTCTGTCCATGCTCCATTTGGATAGATGAATTCTCCATCACAAAAACTCCAGCTGGATTCTTTGTATCAAATTTACCCATTTCACTTATTTTGAAATAAAACAGATAATTGTTTATGAGCCGAAACCATCTTTCTTTGAATACTGTAACAAAAACAATAACCTTCATTAGCTTGTGCCTATCTTTGAAGCAAGCATGTGTATTCAAGCATTCAACATGAATTATGGTGAGTTTAAAATTAAACATTTTGTATACACTGCCTGCAAACAACTTGAACAGTAGAGCGAGGGTGTGGGGTGTGCTTCGTTAACTTAATAAACTGAAATTCACCAAAGCTTCATCAATAATAAAACAAAAACCAACATAAAATCCCTTCGCATCACGGAACGCACCTGGCTCAATAGATCACTAGTAGCATTCCCAACATACTATGTGTTTGATAGTTGTATTATTCAAAATGAATGCTGGTGAGTTTAAAATTCAACATTTTGTATATACTGCCTGCAAACAACTTGAACAGTAGGGCGGGGATGAGGGGTGTGCAGTGCGCAAATTTTGTTTGGCGCTGTCAAAGTCATGGTTTTTGCCAAGATTTTATTTGCTAGTATTGTGCAGTTTGAAGGACCTACAAATAGATATATTAACAATAATGTTGCTCCTTGCCTCCTAAAATTTAAATATGACCAATGTTTCTAATAATAATCTATAAAGTTGGACTGTATAACCTTTAAGAAAGAATAGTGCAAACATACAGTGATCAATCATTTATTGATAATAAATATAATTTTTCAATGTCTACAAAGAAACAAGCAGTTAACACTTGCTTCGTCAATCAATATACATTAACAAAAGCCAGTTATCAGCAACATGCTTCATCAAAACCTTAAATAAACATTTAGAGATCTGTAGTATGCTTTGTCAACTTAATAAACTAAAATCCACCAAAGCTTCATCAATAATAAAACAAAAACTAACATAAAATCCCTTCGCATCACGGAACACACCTGTCTCAAAAGATCACTAATAGCATTCCCAACATACAATGTGTTTGATAGTTATAATTTTTTTTTCTTCAAGCTAATCTACACTAATATTATAAATAGGAAAGATTTGATTTTTTGTTTGTTTGTATAAAATAGGCTCTGAAACAACTAATTCTTTCACCTTTAAAATGCTACATTATCCGTGATGACCATAAGAAGATGCGGCTAGAAACTCTACAGCATAACACAACTTAATAACTATTACAATATAAATTCTTAAGCTAAGGTCATGTTTACAATAATACATAGTACTATAAGTTAGTGACGCTCAGACCCAAGCATTTTGATCATTTAAATAATCATCCAGTTTCTAATATGCTTTTTTACAGAGGACTTTTTGTAGTTTTAAACATGTTTTCAGAGTTTTAAACATATAGATGATCAGCGATCATAAACCGTTGTGCGAGCTGTACATTTTTTGTAATAGTGGGACCATGAGTTTGTCGCTGAATAGGGACTATTAAGAATACACTCTACACACACTACCGGTACAGAACTATCACTTCGAAAACAGATTTAAATTAATAGTGACTCTCTCTGCATGGCAATAAGGTGCAAAGTTATTCGCACCCGTCCATCGTACAATTCACGAAAAACTGACCAACCGTCACGTGCAAACAAAAATGAACAGAGTCATTAGACATGAAAGCTTCCTTTTGACAGTCTCCATCTTTCATTCTTTCACATTCAGGTAGCATGATATAGGGTTCTCAAGTTTTGCATTGACTACTCACAATGGCGGTATCTCTAATGAGATTTAGAAGTTTACACAGTATACCTAACCTATTGCCATTCACCACTCGGTGGGGATCGCCGTCAAGCGTACCTGAGCTGTGGAGTGTGACAGGTTTTATAATTTGTATTTATTTACTCCATATTGACTAAATGATGCTGAAACATTGGTCATATTGTCATTTTAAAGGGCAAGGAGAAACATTCACGTTCAAAAGACGTTCAGAGTCTTTGATTCTCAACCAATTGAGGTACTTATGAATAGAATTATTGAAAGAACAATGACAAGTCCAGTGACTCAAACTGCTGAGGCTATAAATAGTGCATGTTAGTTATTATTATGAAGTCATACCAGCCTGATTGCGATATCCACCATTGGAAATCTTTTTATAATTCAATCTTCCCTCTATCACACAAGGTTGGTCGCTCAGTTGAGCAAGTTCTCGGACATTGCATTTCATTTGTATAAATTACGTGTTACTTGTAAACGAAATGAACACTGCGCATATAAAATACACCCCAAGTTTTATATCATTTTACACCAAGAAACTATAATGCTGAATTATAAAAGGAAAAACAGATAAAATAATAAATATAGGGAGACGAGCACAAAATAAAACGACCGTAAAAGAACTTTCGACTGACACTGACATTGACAATGACAGGATTTTTTTTAAATAATTTCTTTATCCGCTCTGGACTACCAGTCCTTTTGGGCCATTCATATTTCCGTTTTATTTTTGTGGGGATTTGCCACAGATGTCAACACCCACAAGTTATAGCAACGAAGCTAACAGATGGCGCTACGGTCGGACTCGCAAATGTGTACGTAAAGACAACTTGCGACGGCACATTGGTAACCCGTTAGCCGCTACACATAAGGTTCACAATCGTATACAAGACATGAATCGCGCAAGAGAAATAATCACAGAGATTCGATATATATACAAGGTCCAACTAAGATCTGTTGGACCACGGCCGGTCCCCAGGCTTCACACCTAGCCTGGCGGAAGATCTTCCCTTTTCACCGGAGGAACCTTCCACAGTAGTTCCTACACAGTGGTGACCCTCGACAAAGAACATCGCAACCTGAACACCGCAGAGCAGAAATAACACAGAGCAGCAACCAGCATCAACAAATCCTTCACACCCCTCGACCAGGTCAAACAAGCAGCAGTCACACGCCATCAACCCGAAGCCCGCACCAGGTCCATCGCAGCTGTCTTCACACCGCTTCCTGGGCCTGCAGCTTCCTCAACGACAGTCAGCGTCTGTATAGAAGGATCTCCCGCAGCCCACGTGTCTGAGCTCACCTACACGTGGCAGTTCTGCTCGCCTTCTCCACGCCTGTCACTCGCCCGCATCACATCAGGCCTGATCTCCCTGACCGATGCACACACACGCAGCATATCGCTCGTCAGACTCACTTGACTGGAGCCCTGCACCTACATGGATACAAGACTGCACACTTCGAACAACTCAACGACCTCCGGTCTGAGGGGGGAGTACTGTGGGGATTTGCCACAGATGTCAACACCCACAAGTTATAGCAACGAAGCTAACAGATGGCGCTACGGTCGGACTCGCAAATGTGTACGTAAAGACAACTTGCGACGGCACATTGGTAACCCGTTAGCCGCTACACATAAGGTTCACAATCGTATACAAGACATGAATCGCGCAAGAGAAATAATCACAGAGATTCGATATATATACAAGGTCCAACTAAGATCTGTTGGACCACGGCCGGTCCCCAGGCTTCACACCTAGCCTGGCGGAAGATCTTCCCTTTTCACCGGAGGAACCTTCCACAGTAGTTCCTCCACATTTTTTTCTTTTATCGTGATGAAGGTTGGATAACTGGATAACTATGAAAATGTGGTTTTAGAACAACGCGCGTTGTTGCCAAAATCACCCATAGAAATAGGAAGAAGGAAATCATCATGACGTATACAACGTGTTAATGAATAAGCGCAAAACCTCATACACCCAAACTGATTTATAACAAAATAATTCGATTGAAACAATAATTTTATTATTTTGATAATTAAAATTTAAAATTAATAGCATTTTAAGTTTTTAGGTAAAAATGATTTTTTATCCTTTTTTACATGATTTTTTTAACTTTGTTGAAGAATTTAAGAACATTTTTAGTTGGATTTCAATCTCAATGATAACTAGAATTATAATCTGAAGTATAAAAGAAAAAAAACGGACCGGATAAACTTTATATTAGGTACACTAAAAATATACAAGATTAATTAACATTTAAAGATAAAAGATTTTGCGGCTCAAATATTTTCAGAAAATAAAATAATCTAAAACGATCTGTCAAAATCACGGAGCTATCTTGGACCAAAATCAGAATCGCGAAAAAAAATCAGCTGTTTCATATAACACTGCAATCCTACTCTACTTAAATGTATGGGACAGCAATTAATTTTTTCGCGATAACGATGTTAGTCCCGAAGAGAAAGTTGTTTAGTTTCTTGGTCTGATCATCCTCTTAAAAAATTATCTGCATGTTGAGTTGGACCCTGTATTAGGACGAAATAGTAGGTCCACGAGAAAACTGTGGTGCCCAAGTTTTGTGGGTATACTGCTAGTGCTAGTATTTATTCGTAAGAGTCAATTCACACTGAAAGAGCAGCAACGCGCAGCGGCCTGAAGAGCACCATTTCGGTGCAATTTGTTATCTAGCATTTTGAAACTCACTGCAAGTTAATAGAGTTCAAATTAATTTGAAGCGATGAACGGGTAGCGAGGCGCTGCGAGGCCGCGCTCAACCACCAGTTCAAAGAGGAGTGCCGCTATCTAGTTTACATGTTTACAACGGAATAGTGCAGTGGGAAAAGGCGCGCGGCGCCTCGCGGCTACTCTTACAGTGAGAATTGACCCTTATCGTTTTAGACAGGTCAATAAAAACCAATGAATTATAATTACTCATTTATTTTTAACTTTTAGTACAAAATAAAACTAGTACACAGGGATACATCTCAAACCTAGTATTTGCAATGTTGAATAGTCCGAGGCTTACGACAATAAGTCTTCTCATTTGTACTATTTTAGACACTATAACGTCACACAGATTATCTCATTTTCCCCATCAAAAAATAAAACTTAAAGTCAAAACTGAATAATGTAATCACTCCTCAAGTCAACCCGTTCAAAATATATATCGATTTACATGCTGCTATAACACTAACTTACTACAGGTTCAGAATTGATTTTTAAGCTTACTTAGTTTACAAATACATAATTTTGAGGTTTGGAGCGGCATTGATGAGTTTTTTTTTCAGGCACAATCAAACCAGTGCATCCCTATGTTTGAAATACACAAAATAACATTTTGCAATGCACATTGGTTGATTAGTATTCACTGAACAAGAAACATTTGAATGTCTCAATCCCGCTAAAGTACCTGATAAAAATACCAAGCTTAATGGTAAGTGTATGTTCTGTATTTCAAACATTATTTCTTGAAAATCTCATTCACTGTACGCAATAATCGTCGGTCTCACATTATTACCATTATACTCTTGTTTAAACACTATCTTACGCAATCGTTCCAACACTTCTTCGTGATCAAATTCTTACTTATAAAAGTTTAAAGTGCACAGTTTACCAAAAATAATATTTAACCAATTTTCATTAACATCACCGCTTAAAAACTTTAAAACATTACATTTTATTGTTGTCATTTTGTTGTAGTGTTGTGTCAAAATATTTTATAACAAATAAAAAATCTGACGAAAGACTAAGCTCAATCAATATGCAACACTATAGTCAATTCTACATAATTATTAATACAATAAAAAATAATCATCACCTAATTTTCATTGTATATTGTATGGTGATTCAGATATCAGTTGAACTTAACATCTCTTGAAGAGCAGCGGTTTTGCGCTATTCGTCCGATCCGAACGGTGAAAATAATTTTTTAATGTAAAATCGGATGACGGAATCCGGATCTATTGCATAAACTACCATAGCAATAGTTCTACAACTACTCCGGACCGTATTTTCACTGGTTCGGATCGGATTCTGATCGGACGTAGTGCGAAACCGCTCTAACAATGATCGAATAGTGAAACAATAAATAATCAAATAATCGACGAATAAAACGGACACAACACTGTCAAATGAAATGTTAAGAAAAAGTTCAACAGTTTTCAAATGCCTGCAGTCAAACTTGAGATAATTATTATTATAGATACCTAAGAATTTCCAATCCGTACAGAAAACCTTATTTTTGGTAAGTCTTATTTCTAAAAGGCGGATAATCTTCGTGAGCGAATATTGCATAAAAGTATGTTTTCCGTTTATCGTCACAACGAATGTGCACGTCAATAATAAAGGATAATAAAAAATCACATTTTCTATTGTATAAATATAAATATTCAGTGCTAGAGTTAAAAGGAAAATATCGTTCTATGATCATTATATTAGTCGTCTGTGTTTTTCAGGCACATGCCGCCGTTTTTTGCAGACTCAAGATTTATAGTATAAGTACAGTTTATCATTTACCTATAATGTGATTTTGTACAACCCTGTATTACATGAGATGACCGAGCCTAATATATAACGTTACCGCAGCTATTGCTTTCGTCCAAGAAAAATAATACCCTATGATACCATGTATGATAATGATACATGACGACGACGTATAAAAATTGAACACAATTTTCGTAAAAGGTTTGAATTCAGTGCCACCGATGTAAATATACTTCTGACGAGAGCACGTGACTCACATGTGCATCCCATACATGTACAATAAGGGTTCAAACCTCATCTGGCAGCTCGGAATCGCATTTTTTCACGCTCTATCCTTTTCACGCGGCAGCACCGGCAGTGCCGCGATCTTTCTCGCTCTAGCCAATGACATTCCTGAGCGACAGAGAAGGTAAGAGCGTGAAAAACTGCGATCCCGTGCTGCCAGATGAGGCTAAACCCTAAGTAGTTTTTTTAGAGGCACTGAGTGATTATAAAACGGTGGCAGTGAATGTGTTTATGGAAAGCTTTTGTTCACCATTCCATTGAACTTCACGTTTCATGTGCGTATAATTTACATAAAACCTATCAAATAATTTGATTAAAATGCACCCTCAATAATTATTATGTCTTACTACAACGATGTGATGTGGTGGAATTTTGGCACAATAGCAAACAAGCTCTCATTTAAATAGATGAGCTCGATATATGAACACAATTTTTTTCGTAGTGAGGAAACTGAGGCGATGTAACCCGTATGAAGCTTTACATTATTTTAGAAAGTGAAAATATCGCATGTGCTTTATTTATGCCCGATCATCAACATCATAGGTAGTATTCCTAGAAATGATTTACTTCCCGTCTATAGTACATATCCAAAGAGCTGATAGAACTTTAATTAGACAATTCACTAACATGGTTTTAATACTTTAACAAGAGCAATCCTTATTCCCGAATGTTACCAGAGCATAACCGATTTATTTACATTCTAAAAATGATTTAAATAACAGTTATTTAACCCTATTGAACCATAAGATAGTTGCCGCAGAGTCAATTATTTAGAGCCTATCAGACATTAAATTATCAAATTAGGCTACGCGATATCGTTATTTTACATGTTACACCACATACATTTATATCCGTAGTTATTTACAAACTCACTATTTTTACACACTATCGAAATTTGAAGATTTCCCAAAGAAATGATTAACATTATTCAGACTGAGCTTTTCGTAACATCGAAAAACAAAACACATAAAACAACAAACATCCATCAAACGACCGGCGCTAGGACGAACCGCTGGATCGTCTACAAATCATGTATTTCAGACTCTACGACCTAAATGAACACATGAAATACAATCTGTCGCGGCGCGATCTTCTCCCGCGGCCGCGCGCCCGAATATAACCTAACATTAAATAATTACAAATCTTAAACGTAAAATAAACTCAATAATATACATAATTACATTATATATTCGAAAAAAAATTAACAAAAAATGGACATAGTCAACATCCGAGGGGGATCGATCGCTCGGACGGCGGCAGGCCGGGTGCCGGGTGTATGTCGGGCAGTGTTCCGATATAATTACGCTAAGTGCAGCGCTGGTGCGCGAAGCGGCACACGTCGCAGCGCTAGATGCGCGGGCGTCACATCGGCGGGCGGTCCCAGTCCACGGCGGCGGCGGCGGCGGGCGGCGGCGCGGCCGACCACGCGCCCCACCGCTCGCGCCGGAAGAACCGCTTCTTGAAGTGGTGCGCCGGCAGCGGCGACGGCGACCGCGGCTCCGCCTGACCGCCCGTGCTGCCCCCGCCTGCACCCGCACCGCTACCTGCTGCCGCGCCTGTGCCAATATTCATGTCTATTAGTAAATAAATATGTTGTGTATAGCCACGCTGATTTTACGAACGTTAATTAAGCGCTCAATACATAATATTCCCTTTCAGAGTGACTAGGATCTTTTACCATGCCGTACAAGACTTAAAACAGCAGCAACAGCAGAGACGTATTATATGCGGTCCTAATCTCAGCAATGAGAAGGTAACAAAAAAAGGAAGAGGTATTTGACCTTGTGGTGCGGAGAGGAGAGTGGCGCTGGACCCTCATGATTGAGTGTCCATACCTATCCGCAACGCGCCACCGACGCTCTCGCAATTAAACGCATAATGAACAATATTCCCTTTCAGAGTAGATGACATTTTAAAACAGCTGCATGGAGACCCGACTGTATATTATGCAGTCCCGACGTTCAGCAATGAAATGGGTAACAAAGAAGGAAGAGGTAAGTTACCTTGCGGCGCGGAAAGTGTCGTGTCAGCGGGAGGGCGAGGCGGAGCGGGCGGGGCGCCGGCGCCGGGCGCGCGCGGCTCGCCGTGCCCGATGCCGGAATCGGGCGAGGTGTTGCACGCCTCGTCCGACCGCCGCCGCTTGTCCTCCAGCGCCGTCGACGCGAACGATATTATCTGGTCGAAGCGGTACGCGATACGGTCCTGCCACTTGCTCTCCTCCACTTCCTCGACGCCCTCGCCTTCTGGAACAAAGCCTTTGTCATTCTGTGCTCTCTAAACTTTGTGCTGTACCACACTCTAGACACTTCACTGTCACTTCATACCAAAGATAAAGTATATGATAAACAATATAAATATAAGGCGCAAATAAATAAAAACGCTACTTGATATCTATGCATACTTGGAGGTTGAGAGTGGGTTGATTTGCTTGAAAATATGGTGATTTTTTTACTAGTATTGCCGGTCTGTAGAAACAGGCTACGGCCAGAATTAGAGGCAATATTCTTCTTATCGTGTGCGCAGCAAGCCATGGTGTCAGAGATTTTTCAGACCGCCTAACGGCCTCCGACGTGTTTTTTTTGTAACGACTACTACCACCAGAGGAAGTAGCCGGGACCAACGGCTTAACTTGCCTCCTAAGCACGAAATCATCTTTCTTTTCAGACAATCAGGTGATTCAGCCTGTAATGTCCTAACCAACTGGGGAACAACGCATAAAGTGACATATAACTAAGTGTCCCCCGTGGGTTTTGAACCCACGACCTCCGTGTCAAGAGCCCAATGCTCTTAGCCTAACTAATTTTATTAACTAACTTATAAAATTTTAATTTTCTTTCATTTCTAGGCTGGCGCTGTCCCATAGATTCAAGTATAAAGTATTTTTATCATTGTGTAGTACGTCAGTTCTGTCGAACGAATAGTTATTTGGGGGCCAAGAGTCCGTTTATCACTCGGGGTGCTAATACGAAAGACAACAAACATACGAAGATCATGTATGCTAGAGTAAGATATACATAGACTCCCCTAGTATTTTTTTGACGTTTTGAAACGGACCCTAAATAGAAATGGTGTCGCACGACCTCAGCTAACTCTAGCATGTTCCACAGAAGTATTACGTACCTGGTGGTCGCTGTGCGTCGGGTAGCTCGTCGACGAGCGGGGTGGAGGTGTTAGAGTGGGGGTCGGCGGGGGGAGTTCTGCGGCGCTCCTCTCCCTCCCCCGGGCCTGGCCCCGCTCCCCCCGGTCCCCCGGGCGCTCCGTTACGTCCGCGCCAGTACGCCGACGCTAGTACGCGCTCTTGTAAACACGCTGCCAGTCCTGTGATGGGGAAAACGGATATTAGCATTCGTGTCGAAGATAGTATGAAAACTTGAGAACATCCACAGGTATTATTATACACTAGCAGTTGTCCGCGACTCCGTTTGTGTGGACCTTAAAAAAGTATCCTACGTGTTAATCCAGAACATATTCTATCTACGTGCCAAATTTCATCCAAATCTTTTCAGCCGGTTATGCATGATTGAGTCACAAACATCTAAACATCGGCACAAACTTTCTCATTTATAATATTAGTGAGATGTGATTAATACATTATGAAACTTGCTATCACTAAGCCATTAAATTACAGATTCAGGTAGCAAGCTGAGTATGAACACACGACTTGCCTACGTCTACTTAAAAGGTCGCAGAATCAAATCCATATTTAATCTGAAGTTTGTCAATTATTATTGTTGCATTAATTTGATATTTCAATGTTGATCATTTAGATTAGAACTTCAGAAGCGAGCTAAAGAAAATTCATAATGTCATGAATTCATGACCTTAATCTGAAAAGCAAAGGCGGCAAGAGCGGTGGTGATGGCCTATACGGAAGAGAGCTTCCAACTCAATCACGAAGCGGCAGTTCGATTCCTGATATGTACCACTAAGTTCTACGTAATTTGTGTGTACTAGCTCGGCGGTGAGGAAACCTGCATACCCGAGAACGAAAAGAAAATACATAAGTTCGAAGGTATGTGCGAATGGGCGAAGGGGGCGAACACGATAGACCAGCTCTGGTCCACATTGTTATAAGCCTCGGCTTACAATAGCCCACCCTAAATGATAATAAAGGCGGCATAACAACCATCAAGTAGAGTAGATCAAGATTCAAGAAAGAGAGAGATCAAGAATATTTTCTTATCTTATTTAATAGAATACGGTTAGTAACCTTCAAGTGGCTGATGATGCGGGGGAGGGTCGTGGTAGCGTGCGCTCATGTTGACGGCGGCGTTGATGATGCTCTGGTTGGAGATCTCGAGCGTGCGCTCGATCTCGCCGTTGACCAGGTCGCCGATAGTGCGCGCTCCGGGCGTCGCCAGCCGCTCCTGCGACAAGTGCCGCCGCAGTGCCAACTTCGCTGGCGACACCTATGCAATTAATATTGTATTTAGACTAGAAGTAACCCGCGACTTCGTCCGCACAAGTTATATCCCAGATTTTAAGTCAGACCATAAGCTATCAAACAAAAAAAGTTTCATACAAATTGGTTCAGTAGTTTTTGCGTGATGCTGTTACAAACATACAAACAAACAAACAGACTGACAAAAATTCTAAAAAGGTTGATTTGGAGTCTGGGATACCTACAAACCATATCGTAATCTTTTTCATGTAAATATCTTCAATGTACAGACACACTTCTGTTACAGTTTTATAATAGTTAAGATTAATATTTTGAAATCATCAATACGCAAAAAGTGAGCCTCGTTACAACTGCATGCAAGACAGATGGTAGTTATAGCAATAGTGTGGTGTCTGTGATGTATTAATTATCAATGGTGGGAATAGACAATATTATTTCGCGCTCGGTCGCAAATAAACCATCAACCGAACTTTGCGTTGAATTGCAGTAGCAATGAGATTGTGATGATTGATGAATGTGAAAGTGCATCAATCTAAACAACTAAATATTTTAGATTGTTAAATGATCGTTTTTGAGGAATCACTCATTTTAATAAAATTTTTAGAGATCTGCACGGTTAGTCCATCATTAACATTAGTCTGCATCCATCCATTCAACTCTGTCAGCCTATGACCCGCTTCGTCTAACCTTATTCATGATAGGTCTGTGCCCTGCAGGATATGCGTGCTGACTATGATGGCAGACATTCTTTCTTAATATGCTGACATTTTGAAACTGTAGCAGGTTGAGCTGCTGTACTGTGCGGGCGGACACGAATACGAAAATACGAATTCGAGGCAGAGGCCTTATGGATATAATGATGTGACTACGGTACCTGCGTGTAGTCGGGCTGGGCGGCGTGGTGGAGGCGCGGGTCGAGCGGGCCGTGCGGCTGGCTCTGCGGGCGCGGCTCGCGGCGCTCGTACGGGTAGCGCTCGCGGCGGTACTGCGGCCCGCGCGTGTACACCGCCGCCGCCGCGGCCGCGCTCACCGGCGTCGCCACTGCGCTCGCTGGCGGCCGCTGCTAAACAACACATTACACGAATTAGAATAAGGAGAATCAAGTCATTTTATTCGTGGATATATCCTCGCACATGTCCTGTAGGCATGCTCGAGTGGATGAACCGTGTAGACTACTTTTTTATAGACTAGTGTGCAAACGACAAAAATTTATTACATTTTTAAACCGATTCTCTGGTCTTGACATACAATAAATAATAATGAACTTAGATCCAACACACGCAAGGCATAAACAAGTAAGGTAACCCTCTCCTCCGAATAAGGGTGAGAGAAAGAGGTCTTTGTCTTGCAGTGGAATCCTATAACTTAGAATCTTATAACTCACTTTTAATTACTTACTGATTCGTACGTTTTAAACGGGTATCGTCTATTATATCGAGACACGGTGCCTCAGCCTATTGGCTCATTATGTTGAATTGTTCTACCGAAGCTGCCTCGCCGCGAGCCGTGGGTGGTGAGGCCACCTCACTAGACGCTGTCTCAAGTCCGTACGCACCTTAAAATGTACTCAGTTATCAAAGTGTCGTTCTTACCTCTATCCGTGGAGGCGCATATGGGTTGTGTTGGGCTGTAGGTTGCCGGACGTATCCGTTTGTGTAGGGATGAGTCGGCGCTGTCTGACGCGACGCTTTTCGCTGCTCCTGATTACAAACGTTTTAAAATTAGCCATTTCCAAGCTAATTAAGAACACATCTAATCAAAAAATCGTTGTTAGCCAAGCCAGTAATGTATATAATTTACCTGATCCTCATTCAACACCGAAGTTATTATGCTCTTGAGACGGTCCTCGAAGTTGATGACCTTGGGCGACTCCTGCACTTTGGAGACTACGTTGAGAGGTTTCTGCGGCTTGACGGGCGACTGGCGGTGCGCGAGCGGCGGCGGCGGCGGACCGCGCTGCGGCTGCGGTTGTGTACGATGCACCGGCGTCACTGACTTTTGATGCCTGTCGTTCAAATAACGTGTTACAACATTGTATGTACAATAACACTATACAGTATGGCCACGAGTAAAAAAAACGATATCTGTTTGTTGGAGATAAAAACGGCGACTGACGCGTCGAGTACGCTAGGTCTCTTGGACCTGCTGTCTTGAACGTAGACAAAATCAAAACCCAAATTTAAATTTCTGTACAATCTGCATAAAATGTACCCAATGAATATCTACTGCAATAGATTGACCAAACTTCAGAATTTTTGATTCTCAACAGTATTTTTTCCACTCTGGAGAGGCATTTGGTTGGGTTTGAGTCTACCCAAATTACATTAGGATTGACGTCCATATGCGTAGACTTCCACTTGGATACATAGGTACATATGTCCAATGCAAACTTTGACAGACTCGCCCAAATGCTTTTGAGCGGAATATTTTTCATTTTCAGACTACGTTTTGAATGCAAGTCCTATCGGAATAGAATATAATAATTGTCATTTTTCCCTTTTTCCTAATAGAAAGCGCAGATATTCAAGATAAACTTCACTCACCTAAGATGGTCGACGTGTCTATCAGGTTCCCTCACGTAACCATTCACAATGACGTTTGGCTTCACAAGTTTCCCGGCTTCTATCTGTCGACCGGTCTCTAATATCTTCTGCGCAAGGATCTCGGGATTCTGCTCCTCAATCTTGCCTACATCAGGCACGTCCGGCCACTCTTGTGACCTCGATCTGTGCTCTCGAGACTTCCTCGGCTTTGAGTTAACTGTGTGGGGCTTGACGGTAGCAACGGGTACGGTCGTCGCAACAACTTTCTGCTGTTCACTAGCTCTCTCCATCTGCATTATTTCGCTTTGGAGATGGCCGACCTGAGCGTGCAACCGTTTCCTGTGTGCTAACGTTGCCGATATTTCTTTCAGTATACAATCGTGAGCTATATTTTGCGTGATCTCAATATCTGGAGGTATATGGCCGAGTTGGCGATACTTTTCAGTTATTTCGAACGTCCGCTGTTTCACGAGCATGGCCTGTTCAGCCTCTATGTTGGTCACCTGTGCTTGCAATTTGCTGGCTTTGCTTTGGAGCTCTTTATGTCTGCCGACTATTTCCTTCGCTTTGGCGAGGAGATCGACGGTGTTGTTGGCGTGTATACCGAGCTCACTCATCCGCGCTTTCAGCAAGGCAACACTGTCGCTAATCAACACGTTAATCTGTTTATCTAACTGAGACGCTCGCGACTTCAGTTTTTGATTTCTCTCCTATGAAAGACAAAATAATAATATAAATTGATGAAAGCAATTAATACCGTATCATTTTCAGCTTAGAATATACTAAACCTATCCTTTTCTTTTCCGTGCGCGCCGTACTAGGTGACTAACGGATATGAATTTTTTTGTACTTAAAGACGTAATTTTATTGTATTCTGAACCTTTGCTAATAGTGAACCTGGTTAAAAACTGGTAAAAGATGTTTATACTGACTGGTGCTATGCTAATTAAATGAATGTTTCTGATCATCTCCGAAGGGTAATCGGAAGTTCGCATAGGTATCAGAAAGTCAATGAAAACAAACAGGAAGACATTGAAAACAGAAACAATAATCAATAAATACCTTTTCCTTATCGATCTGGTGTCGTATCTCATGCGCGTACTCTGGCGTATTCATGCGCTGTATGAAGTTGATGTACTGGTCGCGGAACATGTCGAGAAGCAGCTGGAGGCTGTAGGGGGTGTGGGGGGAGCGCGGGATGTCCAGCTCCGAGTGCAGCCGGTCCGCTGGCTGCTGCTGCACGCCAAGTGCGGAGAGCCGCTGCTCCACGCAGCCAGGTGGCGGCGCTGTCACCTGCAAACAGACAGGTTGACTTACTCATTCGTACAACAAGACAGACAGTCCGTAACCTGGTAATGAGCTGCGAGTCATCGCGCGGCGCGGAATGTACCTGCTGTAATGGTTAATGTATATTGTTAATTTGGAATAGAGTACATATAGGTATAGTTTAGTATGGGTAGGTTGGGTTAGTAGGATAGAATATAATACAAAAGATCGATGCGATCTAGGCGCATCCTGAATGACGATTTCAAGAAGCAATTGTCGTCACTAATCACTATAAACACGGGCATTAATGACGTTTTTGTGTGCAATAACTGTATGGCGTTGACACGACAGGACCTTTGGCCTGTTTGCAACCTTCTCGTTACCTCAAAGGCATCGTCCTCCCATCGATGGTAATTTTGTCATGATTGAATCTGTTCGAGGGTTTTTGAAAGGAGTATTTAGACTACGTCTATATATTCTAAGCTAATATAATGATGTATCTTACCGAGCCGTTGTGAAGCGTAGAAGCGAGGGTGGTGGAGTGCAGCAGGTCGAGGCCTGCGATGGAGGCGGGCGCGGGGCGGCGGCGCTTGGCTCTCACCGCTCTCCGCCGCGCTCCACCCCCGACGCTGGCGCTTCTCTTGCTAGTCTGTCGTCGGCTGCGGTCTGTACGACGTACACGGTCACGTTAGTTCAGGATATTGCGGGAAACTATGCGGTTTTAACTCCATGATGACATTAGTACAAGATGATGTTAATCTTTTGCATATAAAAGACAAATGCCACTCAATCACAGACTTATTAAGGATTCTTCAGAACAAGCTTGTAATTTGAAATGCTTCTAGTTGAGCTTTCAATCAAATGGGCATATACCTCCCTTTAATTACACCATTCCTCGCGGTCCTGTGCTAATCTGATTCAATGCGAACCCGTCACCCTCACAATGTCAACGGCCCAACGCGCTGGTGGTCTTTAAGAAATTAGGTATATTGTGCAATTCAATCCTTAAGGGTGTGTAATATCTTGGAAATTGTCATCAAAAAGTACCAGAATCTAGCCTGGACTTGTATTATAATGAATAGACAAATATAATACATATACAGAGTGTAAACTTAAATGCGTTACATACTTTAAACTCAACATTCTTACTATGGGACCAACTACAAATACAAACATCCACAACTCTGTTACAAATATTGATATTCATTATACAAATATTTGTCCCGTACGGGAATTCGAACCTACGACCTCTCGGCGCAGCAAGCAGGTTCACTACGAACCTGCCTTCTAATATGGGAATCATAATATCTATTCAGCTAGTAACATACGCTAAATCTTTTTAACAAAGATTTCCAGTAACTTATATCTGTGATATGTAAAACAACAAGACAGGTGCTTACTAGAGTCTGAGGAGGATGCCCACGGGGCGCCCCATTCCCTGGGCGCGGGCTCCGGGCCGGGCGGCGCGTCGTCGGTCCCGCTGGACTCCTCGTCGCTCTCGTCGCTCGACCGTCTAGCCGCGCGGCGCTTCGCCACGGCGGCCCGCGCTCTCGTCCTCCCGTTCTCACCTCTGACGAGGGAATGTTAGGTCAGCGAGATAAACTTATTTACTACACAAGGTATACTGATAACATTTGACATGACTATCCAAGTGAGAGACAATCAAGGTCCACTCTGATTAATGCTTGTTTAAATATATAGCAATTCTCGTTTAGGGTTGAGACACATTACCCGACGGTGACCGACGGTCGGCCCATACATAAATGACATTTAGTATGGGAAGCCGTGCGCCGTTGTCGCCGCGTCGACTGTGTCTAAACCCTTAGTCATGGTTCTTGTTATGGACGAATTTAAATAGCTTCGCTTTATGATCAGTTCTTTATTATTATTGTACACTCAACAACACTTTTAGCTTAACTTTTATAGTTTTATTTCAACTCTTATGGCACACGAAATTAGAGTGTGAAGTTTGATGTACTGGCTGTCGACTGCACTGTTAATATGTATGTAATGTGAGACATAGTTAAGATACAATCAGAGACTGCTTTGTAAACCACTTCAACTTCAGAGTGCATGCAGCAGTTGATATCACTCGGTAAATAATATCTCATCAATGTCATCATATTGTTTATGTTCTATGCGTGATATTGAAGAAGTGACATTTAATCTTTCATCTTATCACGTTATGTAAAATGTTAAACATAGCAGCCAGTGACGAATGTGAATCGTACTGAGAAACAAATACACGTGTTTTGAGTAATCAAGGCATTGTTTCTAAAGACAAGACAGTATACTTAACTACATCTTAATCTGTATACAACATACTGCACAACAATAACTATCTATAAAATATTTTAGGTAATCAGTAAATAAATCGATGATTGTTCATTTATAGTTATAATTGTTTCCTGCGACTTCGTCTGTGTGGAATGTTTATGCTAATCTCCTTCCTCTGGGTTCAAGCTAGCAGCCTTCAGCGGTTTACCCGTGAAAACTTAACAGACAGAGTCGCATTTATATTATAATGTTGAGTATTGATTAGTAGGATAAATAACCAATAGGTATACATAGATTATGCGAAACACTCAAGCAGCGTAAGATATACGACTCCGTAACAAATAAGTTGTTGTAAACATAATCTCATTATCATTATTTTTCCACCAACATATTTTGCAAAACACCAGCAAAAGCCTTTTATACACAAAGTGGTCTACCACTTGCCTCTTATCTTAGCATCTTGACAGTTGTGTTTTATTAGTACGGTCTGCATCAGAGAAATCTAATCCCCTTGCTCTTATAAAAATTACGATAGAAGAGTACCAACAAAAGCCTTTATACAAAGTTGTCTGCCAATTGCCTCTTGGCTTACCATCTTTTATTAGTACGGTCAGCATAAGATAAATCTAACCCCCTTACTCTTGTATGTATTAAGATAAATGGTTAAAGTTTCTCTGATGGTGACTGTCAATGACATTCTATACCCATGGACTCATCACGTCATGCAATAAGAAGGCCTAAACAGGGCACATGTCTCTAATTTCACCAAATTATGCTTCAAGTGCTCTTGTCCACACATTGCCGCTGACACTCCAGTCCTTTCAAATGTCCTCAAGTCACTAAGCAGTAATGTAAAACAATTATGCACTCGAAGCTATGTATGGTGATTTTAGATAAATGACTAAAGAGAATATAATCAAACCATTGTGTTTTGACTTACGATATTATTGAAAATTAAATGGTTTACTACATTCTATACTTTTACAATTATCGCATCGGTGATAGGTCACACCTAAATTTTTGCGTTATTTAGGTACTCTTTTTATGATACACTTCGGCCTTCCGGCTTTGCGATCAACACACGTTTAAAAGGCCGTGAATGTTGCTCCGCCATTAAGCACAACTTTGCCGTCCCATTAACAGAACGCCAATGCGGAGTCTTTGGTATATAATGTCATAGGTGACTGTACATATAAAATGTGTCGAACATACCTGACAGCAGGCCTCGGCCGTGTAACTTTCCTCCTGCGCTCGGGCAGCGAGCCCGTGCTGTGATTGCTGTTACAGTTCAATAGGTCGGGCGTCGGCTGTCGCGTCGGAGGCGCACTCAGGTGCCGCTTGCCGCTCGTCTCACCGTCCTCGCAACCGTTCTGCACACCCTGCAAATTTATTACGTCGTTATTAACTTTGTAAACAATATTTAATATTTCATTGCATAATATTAAATTCAGTAAAGTTAAATATTTTTTTGTTATATTATGTCGCCTTAATTAAGAAGTTTCGGACTTTCGGTAATAAGAAGGAAATTTTATCGTATATTTGTATGGTAATGACGGGTTTTTATTCTTATAGTAAAAAGCAAAACAATAATATTGATAAATCTTAGGTATAGGTCTTGAATTCATTACAAAAACAGTTTAATTATAGCTTCTTTGCTCATCCATAAAATATGTATTGTCTGAGATCTTCACGTCTATTAAATTATAGTATTAATAAAAAGAGATTCGACAACATAAATGTGCAACGTAAAATGAGCCAAATGATCAAATTATTCATCCTTTAGTTTTTTGATGAGGATGATTGATCAGTAAAATTTAGGTATAATTAATTAAATGTAATTAAAGATTGGAAAAGTCGGGCGGCGAGCGGGATTCGAACCCACGACCTGCCTATCCGGGGCATGCTCCACTCCAACAGAGCTGTCGGCGCCCCGCAGGCCACGACGAAATTTTTAATCTATATCATCGTCTTTAAGGGACGTTAATTGTAAGTACATACGGCGACACATCAAGCTACGCAAAACTAACATAAGCTGGCCGGGCAACGTTATACATTACTCTACCTACGCGCGGCCAGCTTGTTTTGGTTTTGCGTAGCTCGATGTGTCGCCGTGTGTACCTAGTTAAAGATTTAATTTAAATAGAGTGGCGGACGGGACTCGCACCCACAACATGCTTATCCGCGGCATGCTTTAACTGATTAAGCTACCGCTTGCTTGCTTACTTGGCTTGTGCCACAGTTATTCAATCTTTAATTAGTTTTAAACAGCCAAACATGGCCATAAAATGTAATAATTAATAGTATAAATATATCAAATAGTACATAATTATTATATTTTGACATTATTTGGTTGCAAAAATATACTTTATTTAAAAATAGTGGGAACCACCCAGAAAATGCGCGAAAGTCACAATAATTATTACAACCAAATTAATAACAAATAAGCACCACTCCTATATTATAACTAACATGCATATAATAAAAATAATTATACTAATAGAAAGATGATGTGATTGGAAACAGACCCTTTTGCTGACCTTGAGTTTCGGATTTTTCAGTCTTTGAAAATATCTCTCCAATTTGGTCCTATCTATTATATGTAAATAGTATGAGACTGGTTTCCCGGTCCATGAGACAGATCCCTTGAGCGGCGACATCTCGCTGACGTGCATGATGGTGCCAATGTCACTCAGGTTCCTGTCCGTTATTCTGAAGTTCAGCGGGCAGAAGCTCTTCGACGATACTATCTTTGCACCATCTTTCAAATCTGCGAATCTTTCTTTCAGTTGATGATCTACGTGTGGGCCGAAAGCAAAGTTATTCACGAAAACTATCGTCGCCGCATTAATTTTTTCTCGGTGCTCATCCAACAAAAAGTCACCCTTTATTAATTTATATTCTCCGTACTTTTTGCCGTACCATTTCATCCACATTCTGAAGTTGAAATCCATATTCTGAAAAGAAGTTGAAATTGTTTTATAGACTGTAAAAATACATAGTTTGTTATTATAATACTATGTTATTATAAGTAGGCTAGACGTACCTCGGCATATTTGCTAGGCACTTCGGCTTTCTCGACGCCGAGGCAGATACGGCAGGGGGTGGCGGCGGCCATCTGCAGCACAACCTGCCCCACGCCTGACCCCAGGTCCACGAAAACATCTTCGGCTGTGATTTCGATCTGATCTATCATCTGACTAATTAAGTCGTACGAAGTCTCACCGTAAACCTGCACAAATAATAAAACATTAATTGTAAAAAATCGGTTACCTCCTACAGAAAGAGGAGCGGATTACTTGAAACCAACGGCCATGTATGAAAATATAGAAAAGAAGTATGGGTTTGAATGATGCGAAAGAGGTATTTTACGATCGTAGTAAGTGGCTAGCCATAGTCTCTGCCTACCCCGATGGGAAATAGGCGTGACGTTATAGATTACATAGATAATCTAAACATTATATCTTAACTATTATAAAACTGTACTAGAAGTGTGTCTGTACATTGAAGATATTTACAAAAAAAAGATGACGATATGGTTTTTAGATGACTTACTCCAAATCAACCATTTTTCCAATTTATATCTGTCTGTTTATCTGTTTGTGTGTTTTCTTGTTCGAGCATCACGCAAAGCTATTGAACCTATTTTGATGAAACTTTTTTGTTTTTGCAGACTTAAAATCTGGTATATTATTTGTGCGGACGAAGTCGCGGGTTAACTCTAGTTAAATATAAAAATACACACACGTGCCATTTGAATATGATGCAGGCAGAGATAAAATAAGGCTAGAAATAATACTAAATACTAACACAAATTTATTAGAAAACGAAGATGTTTTGTCCTAAAACATATATTTTGTCAGAAATCTCAACAACTAAACGAAACGAACGAAAAAAGTGACACTTGTTGTCTCTTTGTATGTGGTATGGAAGAACTAACCTCAGGAGAGAAGGGTTCGTATTGATTTAGTTTGTCGGGGTCGGAGACGGCCTGGTTGTAGGTCTGCTGCAGGATGTGCTTCAGCAGACCCTTCGACGGATGCTTGTTCAGACGCTGAGCTGGCAACGACGTTCCCTTTTCCTGAAAACATTAAACATTCACCATTATGATTATTCTGTTTCATATAATAATTTACAGGGGAATGCCAATTACCAAACTATAAAAGAAATAATGTAATTCTTTAAATAACGATTAGCGATAAGATCTTCTCAGCTTAGCTGTATGAAATGTGACCAATGTTCTCTATATTTACTATACTGTTGCAGGGTTAATTAAATTATAATAGTTTAGTTTTGATTTATTTTCGCTAATAATTATTATCATCCTCCTGCACCTATTAGGGGTCGTCGCAATATGTCATACCAACTTCATTTCTATTAGCAGTCATTTCAGACCACACCTTTCCTACACATGATGTCTTCACATATATTTTCGATAAATTTTTTAATCTATATTAAACTACTATACAAATTCAAAATTTTCCCTGTTTTCTTATCCAAGTAGATTAGGTACATATTAACAAAGTGCAAGGACCTGCCGTTTATCTGTTAAACAACAAGATAATTTAAAAGCTCGACCTTGAAATACTTCAAACAGATTTGCGATGGAAACGGCTACACTTTTGTCCTGTAAAAACACCAACACCCCAAGCAAGGTGTGGCAGGTGTCCATGGGTGAGTATCTAGCATCAGGTAGGCCGGCTGTCCTTTAGACACCTTTATATTAATAAATAAAAACCGGTCAAGTGCGAGTCGGGCTACTATTGAACCGTGGGTTCCGTACCACACCACCACACAACATATTAACTTATAAAAAGTTTGGTTTTCTCCGGGACCTTTAGCGCGAGACCGATTCGCACTTGGCCGGTTTTTATTAGTTGTTATTATAATGTAAAGTTTGCTCTATGATCACACCAAGTTTGACGCTTGTATGTATTACCGTTTTTACGATAGAGCGAGAAAAAAAGCTTTGATAAAAGCTAGTTTCCTGATTTTTCTTATTTGTTAGCAAATCCGCCACAATCACGCACATTATTTGAAATTTTAACTGTCTAGCTATTATGGTTCAAAAGTTACAGCCCTAAATAGGTAAGACAAACGGACAGACGGACGGACGGACGGAACGCGTAGGCTTATGAATAAGGTCCCGTTTTCACCCTTTCGGTACGGAACCTTAAAAAGGCAGCTGAGCGATCCATTACTTTACACATCATTTGACGTTCTTTGAATGCATTCATAGCTCATAGCATAGTAAAGAAAAATAACAGATCTTGCATTCTTTCAGAAATAGAACCCAATATCCCCCGCTCTAACGCCATAAATAGATTTCAAGACTTAACAACGAATAACTTAGTAATAAAAATTTGGGTAGCCTTGACATTGCCTGCACGGCGATATGACCGATCGATACAGGCACTTCGTCATATAAGAGCAATGCCGATGGCCTTGGGTCCGATCACGATTCTAGATTGGATACAAAGCAAGTTATAAGTGCCGCTTTAAGCTGAAGACAAGAGGTCATTAGCTTAGCTATACATAGAAAAGCGAGGAAGACGCGTGACGAGAACACGTGCTCTGCATAGTGCGACTCAGCTCTACCTCTACCCAGCAGGAAGTAACGGTGCATTTGTGCAGTTTGCATCATAGTTTGCCTGCCATTGTCAGAGAATTAGCATTCAATATACATTTGTTTTAACGTAACTCGACCACCTCGACGTTCTCGACTAATTACTTGATACAATGACCATAAATATGTTACAAACGTATAAACGCCAGAAAGAAGGGATGTGTTCCTATTCCTAGCTAATAATAATGATTTGTTTTGCTTCATAAGACAAGCACAAACAGACTCGGCTGTGAAATGATATAATATCAAATAACAATCAAATGAATTGTAAAGCAATTCTGGAGAAGTCTGTTTATATTGGCTGGCTATATAGCTGGTAGATAGAGATTTGAATGTTGATACTATATTTAGCCGGGACTGGAAAATCAATAACGACCTCCACAAGCAGGCGGGCTATTGCGGCACGCGCGTAGACGCGTATACGTATATCTTATAGCTACATCCCGCAAGCCCACGCCGCGCCGCCGCCGCGCCGCCACACCACGGCATCGGCACCGCGACGGATCGTGGTGCGTTCCTTGTTTGTTTACGTTCCGTACGCGTTTCATTCACTACATTACTTTTAATATCAAACACATCAAATATTGTATTAGGTATTACGCACCAAACATCATATAAACTGCTTTATATACCAATACACGAATGTAATGCAATCAATCTACGACTTATGGACATCACGCCACTGAGAACTATATTAATTATTATGTTGGCTTCTTGTTTACAAATGCATTTGACTAAACTTCATTATATCATACATAAATAAACATTTGTGCATTATTTACAAGTGCAAATATCGTTCAGGGCTGACATCGCGGACAGAGTCACCCCTTTTCAACTCAAACCCCAACTTCACACCCATAACTAGGTTAGGGGAAGCTGGGTGACAAATCAATAATAAACTCTCAAAATTAAATTCAGTAGTTTTGTTAACAGTTCAATGATTCAATAATGGACTATAAGTAATACTGAATTGATTGGACGTGTATTTTTATATTGTGTAATGAACGTGTATTTAGTTCGATTGAACTATCTATATTATATAATAAGTTTGAATCAAATTAGTCTAGCTGTTTCAAACTGATTGATTGCCATACCAACCATCTAAATCCAACCAAACACAGTCAGATTTATTATACTAGTAGGATTAACATTAAGTGTTATTCTCTTCTCTATTGGCTATTTGTATTCTAGATTTTTATACTTTGGTTCGAATTAAAATAAGTCAGTTCCAGTTTATTGACATCAATAAATTGCGATGTCAATCCAGTCGAATATATCTAATAAGAATAATGCATAGATTACAGAATTTGGTATATACAGGGTCCTTCTTAATATGCTGACACTTGTTAAGGGATTGATCAGATCATCAAACTGAACAACTTTCTATATGAGACCAACATCGAAACCGCGAAAAAAAAAATATGCTGTACCATACAAAACTGCAAATCTTACTCGAGCCAAATGTATAGGACAACTGATTTTTTTTGGCGATTTTGACGTTGGTCCCATAGAGAAAGTTGTTCAGTTTGACGGTTTGATCATCCACTTTAAAAAGTGTCAGCATATTAAGAAGGACCCTGTATGTAGAACCTGTGTTGTACGCAGATACATTTTATGTCTCTGATTAGAACCGTAATGAATTGCGAGTATGTGTAGTTGTTAGTTAAAGTTGTTGTGAAAGAGTCGTGGGTCAGTTACGCAATCCGCTTTCGTAGGGCCGTTGCCCAAATAGCCCATATGGCGCTAAAGCGTTGCGTCATCAGTTCCTACTCGGTGAAAATTAGAAAGCGGCCCTTCTCGAACCTATCAAAGCGAGCACATGATGCTTTGTTAGCATCACCATGCTCGTTTTGTTTACATGCATCCCTATTACAAGTGATATATGACTGTAGGATAGCTAATAAATAACGTATTGTGCACTTTTTTCATATACCTACCTACATTTAGTTAGACAGTTGTTTTACCTATCTTCACTTGTTTTCTTAGAAACTCGTTTGATTATTTTAGGTTTATATTAAAATCCAATGCCAGACATAGTATAAATCGTTTGGAAATATGTATTCCAATACATTCATTACCATCAATATATACATAAATCAAAATTACTAGTATAAAGCGTAAAAGTTTTTTTTTATACGTCAGTATCTAAATTAAATGATGCATATTTAAGAACGGCAGAATGCTTTAGAAATAGAAAGAACAGCGGTGGTAACATCTATCTTGTCATTCCAAATAATTCTAAAAGTTAAATTGTGACTGCCCGGCCACAAAGCGTCGCTGGCGCAGCCAAAAAAAAAAGGTCATTAACACTACGTGAGACATTCGCGTTTGCTCAATATTGCGGTCATCGCCCCCGCACGAGGCTCGCTCCAAACCGAGCACAATCGCGATTCGTCTAATAAATTCATATCAAACCTGTATTGACGTCATTTTATGATATTTATGCAAATGCATTACTTTGAAACTAAATACAAGAAAATAACCAATTAAAATACCACATAGAAGTTACACATAAAGATTAATACGCATTATTTTTAAGAAAGTGCAGTGTACTTGGGTCAAACTTTGTAGGTAACTGTCTGCGTTCATGCTAAGGTCACTAAACTCGACGATCGACATTAAAGTCAAAGGCTGAGAGTTTGTATTTCAAAGCAAGTCCCACGAAATGATGTGGGAAGGTACTCGGCAATATCATCATAGCATAGAATCTTTGTGTTTGCTATTACTCAATATTATTTTGTGTCAATATTAGATGCAACTGACATATTTATTTATTTATTTTAACACTTTATTGTACACACGGAAATACAGATGAGTACAGCATAATAGACAAGTACAAAGGGCGAGCTTATCTCTGAAGAGATTTCTTCCAGCAGAACCATGATAAAGAGAAAGTTTACAAAGTGAGGCAGGCTATGTGTACTAAAACATACAATCTGAACAAAAACTTATGAATTGTTACCTTGTTGTTTAATTATATGTACCTATATTATAATGGTGTTGTTAAACGTTTACAAATTATTGATTCTGTTATCAAAACTGTTTATGTTGTCGAGGTTTCATAACAAACGCGTTTGACATAGATAGGTGAGCGAGGTCAAATGTGAAACTGAAGCGCTAGCAGGGCCGCTAGTACTACCTAGTCGGTAACTATAGCTATCTATAGATGATTCAGTGTTTACATAGCTAAGTAGCGACTTCATTTACATTTAAAGTTCTACCTGACGTCCTGTCCTGCCTGCTACAAGGTTATGGGCGCATTAGCATGCTACTTTATGCCAGCCAATCACTAAGTACCAGCCCGGTTACGTCATGTTCCTGAGCATAATGCGTTAGCTACACAACAGTTCCTCATAAATACGGATGGTACCGAATCTGATTTATGAGCAGAATTACTTATAGCGCGGTATAGGTAGGTACATAATGTAACCAATGTTTGCGTCATCTGTTGATATAAACCGGTTAGATATAAATATATATATCCTACATAATGCATTTGAATACCCATAGTATTAGAATAGCATATCATGGGAGAATTACAGAATGTGTTAAATGTTACTATGAACAAAATAGAGCAATAATTAACAAAAAAATAAATATAGCTAGTGATCGAAAGCATGTACTATTGACCTAAAGGTCAAAGTAAACTGGAGAGTATGACAGGACTGGACTGGAGAGTATAGAAGTATTCCCTCAGATGCCAACACTGGCACCGGAGTCATTGGCTAAAATATTATACAACGTGTTAATGAATAAGCGCAAAACCTCATACACCCCAACTGATTTATAACAAAATAATTAGATTGAAACAATAATTTGATTATTTGATAGTTAAATTTAAAGTTATTCGCATTTTAAGTTTTCAGGCAAAAATGATTTGTTCTCATTTCAGCAATGAATGAAAGCGCTAGCATGCTCGTGGATACATTTTAAGAATCTTGTTTTGGTAGTAAGTAGTAAGTGTGCCCGTGCGGTGGGTTGAGATCGAGTTCAGTAAATTTCAAATTTTACAAACAAATGATTTAATATTTAAAAAAAAAATCCTATGTTGAAAACATGATAATTAGATTCTGCTCTCGATTCTAAACAAACTACTTTCTAGTTTTGCGTTAATTCATTAACACGTTGTATACTTTAAAGAATGTAGACTATGTAGAGGTGTTAAAATGGAAAGAGTACTAAAGTGAAGATATTTAACTTAATTAACGTTCACCTTGTCCTCACTCACACAATACTCGTTCCTTTCTATCAAGATAGTGGCGGGGTCGGTCGACAGCGACAGGTGCACCGGCTGCATCGCGTCCGATGCGATATAATTTACCTCCTTGGTGATAATAGCCTTAAGTACCGGCAGTTGGTATTGTGATCTAAAATAAGTTATATAATGGCACCTATATAAAAACATGCCTGTTTTGTATTTCGGGTTGGTAAGAAACTCTTACAACCACCCGGAACTACTACCTTAAGAGAAGGTTATTCCAAAAGCGCTAATGCGCGCTGCATTTAAACGAAGTCTGGTTATATTTTCGATACTAACCAATCAAAGTCAATGAAATTACGCAGAAACAATCTAGAAACGAATCTCTATTTTTGATACAGTTTCAATGTTATAATTAATTTAAAATTTGTACGGAAATCTTTTAGGCACTGTAACTTTAAAACTATACATTTCAACGAAAATCTGACAACATATAAGGATAGAGATTAGTTTCTAGATTGTTTCTGATAAATTTCATTGACTTTAATTGGTTAGTATTGAAAATATAACCAGACTTCGTTTGTATATTCGGGCACGCCAACGGTAATATACCCTTAATTTATTTACTAGCAGCGCCCACGACTTCGTACGCGCTGACCAATGACTTTTAATACCCCTAAGTTTTGATTGAATGAACATATTCGATGAAATAAAGCCTAAATGTTAATTTAAACTAAGCCCTAGGCTCTAGTAAAAACCCCGTTCAAATCTGTTCAGTATTTTTTAAGTCATCATATCATATGGCATTTTTTGTCTTCCTGCTTGGCTCCGGTTATTTTTTAAGTGATGCGTGCACAAACGAACAGATAAAAAGACAACAATAAAAAAATTGTCTCAATGCATTCCATTACGCCCTCAATTCATATTTTTGCGATTATCTTCAATCATCCACGCCAAGTTTACAATTTTGTATAGATATAGATTTATTATACCTAAATAGGTACACACATTTCTTTATTCGTAGGTAAAGCAAAGAATAAAATATACCAAATAAAAAATAGTGTTTTAGTTGATGTACTTGATTAATTTCATCAAGACCTAGTTTAACAAAAATAACAGAATTGAAATCAAATTAATGTTATCTTCCAAAAACTTAAGGGACATCAGTCTGAAGAACCGCTAATAAACTTATTTTATTTCATTTTTATTACCTACTATCTCTAAAATTATGGTAGGATCAGACCATCTAACTGGATGATGTAGACCTAATCCATAAAGAGACGATATACTAATCAATATCTTTACTCACTTCATTATAAATATCATTAAACCAATTTATGATTAAGATATTTATGTTAATTTTCTTTATACATAGTAAATCTATGTACTTCCACGCCCGCGTAAGATGCATACAAATAACATGGTTATTTTATTTAGGATCCATAGGTAATGCTTCCATGCTGATTTGCTTGTCATAGCTAAGATTGGTATGCAACGCGTATAAATAGAGTTAGCCTCGCGTCGTCTGCGGACATCGATCGTTGCGTCCTCGCCGCCGCCATCTTGGCCCTCGTGTCTCCCTCCTGCAACCCACGCCCCACTCCCCTCTATTGCCCCTCACTGCCCCACATTCACCGCATCGTTTCGCACATGCTTGCTACGTTATACAAGTGAAGTGATAGAACACGGTATATCTACCTGACGTTGTTGGAGTATGACTAATGTAAAAGGAAATAAAAATTATCCATAAATAAAAGCGGGTCTTTTTTATTACTAACAGTCTTCTGATTAACAGTCTAGATTCTAGAACGTGATCTATCACTCATCTCAGAATACAGAAGTCACCCATCTGCGTGTGTATAGTATCAATTAATTTCAGGACCATAATTATATAAATTTCCGAGATAAATTTCTATCGCACTAAAAATTTTAAATGAAAAAAGTAGCCAAGTTCGGTAGAAAGAAGTGGCCTTACTGGCTTAATCGATATAAGAATTGAGATCTAAGTGTGTGTCAAGTTCTAATAGTTCTGCATAATAAAGTTACATAACATCGATAATAGATAATACAGAAGGGGGTTGGAAGTGGCGCCACTTTTTTTGTTTTATTATTATGAATAAAAACATGGTCAGTGGGACCATTTTATTTTTTCGCTTTTTACTGATGATGTTCTCACCGTGATTCCACAAACTTATCGACTCGATACTCAATTTGCTGCTTTCTAATGGTCTCCTTGTAATGTCTGACGACCAAACTTCATATACATAACTAGGTTTTTATGAGTGAGTAAGGCGGTGAATCAGTGTTAAAAGTTGCGATATTCGGACGTCAATATGTTCATTTTAATTGACTGTTATTAAGTATACTTACAAGTCATGATTTTAAGGGGGCTGAATGATGCTCGAAATAGTTCGTGTAATACAACATACAGTCAGTGCGTCACCCTTTATTTCGAACTTGGCTGATACACTGCCGTGCCGGCCAGATTATACTACAGAACTAGCTACTTATATTGAAGTAATCAAGTAGAATGATTCAGATGTAGGAAGTCTGTAAATAGATGAAGGTGACATTGACGACGTTTCCGCGTCGTGAAAACTATGCCAAGTGTAGGGTTGCGTTGTGGCAAAAATAACGGAAGATTTCCAAGTAAAATATATTATTCAGTACTTCTTTTAAGATAATTTCGAAAAAAGAATAGAACGATACTCTATTTTATGACGAATTGAAGCTTATGGACGTTATAAGTACATATAACGAAATCGCGACAAATATGTCTGGTGTTCCATAAGAAATGTCACAGTCTACATTCAAACGAAATTTATGTTAACGAAAGAAATACCTACATAATTGTTGTTGTCTGTTGGACAATTATGTATGAATGTAAATCGTAAAAATATTTTTTTCTCTTTAAGAACGAAAATAAACGGATGACAAACTCTATTCTAGTAATGCTTATTTTTCCAGATGGAATGTAATTATAGTGATTTTGAATTATTATTACTATGTAGTACATTGCTAGCTAAGGGCTAGTGTAGTATAGTGATGTCAGGTGGACATTTTATAGAGTAGTTATATGATGTGAAGGCAAACTGGCTAACAACAGTGGGAGTAGAGCGACCTTCCGAGATAACAGGGCTAATAACTCACGATAACAAACCTAACACATTGTTGCCGCAGAACACGACCATTTCCTACACTCTGATCAAACTACAGTTAAATTGTTACTTTTACAACATAACTACAAATACGAGTGCGCACTCATATTTAATGACCTAATTAATAAAACGGGCACAACCTGTTTAACCTGTTTCCGTCTATTTGAACGAATCAGTCAACGAGTGCAATAGAAATAGTCGACCAACCCAACAAGGTACATCTAGTGTTCGTGTAATTAATTGTTACGGAAAGGTTTTGTGGTCGTTACTTGTGTGTACTAGTGTGGTTGGGCAAATTGGGAGACCTACGATACGCATAACATAAAGAGTTCATTTCGCTGGCAAACTACAAAAATAAAACAGACAACAAATCGACCTATCACATATTGATATGTTGCACAGAGCAGTTTTTATTTAAGGTAGATATGACGACGAAGACTTGTAATTAATGAGTGTAATCGATGAACCTGTTATAGAGCACGTGACAAGGGCTAGGGTCGTCGGGCGGGAGGCAGCGGACGACGCACCCGGCCGGGCCGCCCTGCCGATGCCGTCCTCAGTGCACCGACCAGCCCAGCCTGCCACTCGGATAGCTTATAATAGTACACACAATATTGATCGCTCGATGAGGGCGTAGCCCCCGACGCCAACGGCCAGTGACGTATGGAGATTAGTTAATACTTAAGCGCCCATTTTGCACATATTCTAAAGTTCATTAAAAAATACGGAATTCTAGAGGTTTTAGTACAGAGATTTCGTGTGCGTATTGCCATTAATCAAAATACTGTTGCTATCGTATTTTTTTATTATTCTTGGTCCAAATAAGTGAAAACTATTAAAATAAGAGAGAATACTTTTAAGATAATTGTGTGTTGAGAGCGTGTTGACGCCGGAAACCAGTAATGTAGGTCAAGCAAGCTCTTGTTCAATCCCCGGAGCGACCCGCGCCCCATTTGGTTGCTTTTCATTTCACTTTCGATAGCTGCCACGCTTCCAGTCCGAGAGCTCTCCGCCGCTCACGGCTAGCGGCTAAAATATGAATTGAGTGGAATGCGGAGATGAGTTGGGAGATGGGAGGAAGGTGGGAGGTGGGAAACAGCGCGGTGGCAAGCGCAATTCAACTGAGCACTGGAATAAACTTTTGCATGGAGGTCAGGGCGCCGCTGACGCACGTTATTCATGGACATTTACCTAATTATGTCACGAATCCACGAATTCGTTTTGATATTGAACCCATTTACGAGTGCCATCAATAACGATTAAAACAGATTTTAATTCGTACGAATTTGAAAAGCAGTCTACCGAGCGACACAGTTGTGGCGGAAAGAGAACAGCTGCTCCTCGTCTTTACTTCGACTATTGTTCGTAAAGAGAATTTGAGGCTGTTTGTTCCACGAAGTAAACGAACAATAGTGACGAATCCTTTGTATTGTCAGTTCCATGTTGCATCAAACTCAGTAAACACATATTTTTTCTATTATTCTCAGAAATATTGAATGCAGGTATGGATAAAAACGAACTGTAAATGTGGCGCACGTGTTACAACTGCCCATTTAATACAGACACAGGTACGAACATGTTAATATTGCTGGTTGCGCTATTCTGAAGCTGCGTGCGCCTGGCTTACAGGCAAACTTTTGAATGACTTTACTTTAATTTGAAAAACGTAACACATCCTTTTTGAAATGAGCAATTTCTTCAAATATATAAAGTACGGGAACTTTATACTTAACTTCGCCAGTTAATATTGTGTCATTGTACTTACAAACGAGTATCGAAAAATAATCTTCGATTTGCTGCTTAGAATGGAACACCTAACCTATATGCACTTACTAATTTTCGTTCGTTATCAAAATTTGAACTTGAATCTAATAAAACCCACTAAATATACGGACTATCGTGATTAATACCGTGAATCTTGATGGATTTCCAGAGTAGCACCTAGTTTCTCGAAAAGTGCAACCCACGTGAAGCGTTACTTTTGTCTCTGAACAGACTCCTAGCATAAACAAAATAATGATAAACTTGCTAACAACTTACCAGTGCGACGACGGAGTCGATGGCGCGGTTGAAGCGGTCGCAGAGAGCCCTCATGCTGTCGTACGAGTGGGTGTCGTAGTCGCACAGGATGTTGTTCTCCAGCGCCGACTTCATCTCCGGCAGGTCTTCGCACACCCACCTGTGCAACAACCTTGTTTATTTTCATTCTTTCTAGGTTACGCTTTAACTTTGTTAAACCTTAAACAGAATTACCTACACAAATCTTATTTAGAACCTTACCTAATATGCAAGGCAAGACAAGATTTTGCTTCGTACAATAGTACAATATGACCAACAGTATAGAAATTCGATTAGTCTTTAAATTAACCGAATTTATTTTTTGAACTTTCCATTATCACGAGATAGTTTATATAGAAGTGGGATACATTATTGCAATGACAACCCGTAGTTGATTGATTATCATGTCGTCTGACTACTGAATCAAAGGTCCTAAGTTCAAATCCCGATTCTGTCATTAACATTATACGTTGTGCCGTTGTCTTAAGGTTCCCATAGTAAAAACTTGTAGCTTCCATTTGGGATCAGATCAATGAATCTATAATTACGTTTTATATGATGGAGACTTTATAATTTCAAAACGGCCCCGAATACATGGACAAACTTGTTTAGAGCTTAGATTTTTTTTATCGCATGTAGTCTGTAAAAGTGAGGACAGGTAGTGGCGTTCCTAATCGCGGGCAGATTCAAGGCCACAAAGGGTGAGAGAGACGTCCGCTCGAGAGGTCGCGGTGGCTTGCGATCCCAGCCGCTGGGGAACGGCTCGACCTGCCAAACTGGTTCCCGATTTATTTCCGACGTTGAAAAACAGGTGAGCACTAAGTTCGCTCCAAATACGAAGTACCGCGAATCGCTTTAATTTTATACTTGTGAAGAAGGCAGTAATTGTTCCTTTTGAATGCGGTTAGCAGCTAAAACTGGTTAAAAGTCCCATTGTTCAATAATTTACTGTCAGTTATCATTCAAAGCGCAAAATATGTTTTTATCCTCACTGCTGGGCAAAACCTTCAATACCCCAACCATCTCTGTTCTGGGCAAGCTACGGCCTCTTGTCATGGAAAGCATCCAAATCATCCCATCTTTTTTTTTTTTTTGAGTGACGTATACAGTTTGCTCAGGGAGCAGTTACTGCGGGCTGTTGGGTGGAACACACCAGTGACGGCGAAGCGCCCTGGTAGGTCTACCGAACCAGTGAATTAAGCAACCTGCCCAAGGGGCACCCATAATGGGTACGGACCTCGGCAATGGGCGTTGCTGGGACTACGCGACTTGCGTAGCGGGGATCGGTGAGAACCGGCCAGCGATGTGCCGGTAGCGTCTGTAGACACCAGAAGAAAAAGGAGTAGGCAGAGATCGCGACTGTTCCCCGCGGCGGCAAACATCCCACCACCTCTTCCTAGGATGACCATGTTATGGGATCCAGGGTGCAACAGTATAACAATTTTTGTACACCAAAAGAACTACAGACGAATATTGTGCTGTGAATTCTCACGTTATTTATTGCATCTTATATTCGCTACGGAAACTTGGCAAAGACTTAGGGAAGCGTAAATGAATCACAAATAAACACAATGTGTACCAACACAACACTTCTACATGTTTTAAAGATGAGTCTGAAAAAGGGTGAAAACAAAAGAAACAGGTAACTGCTTCTGACAATGGAGTTCAGGGTAAGATAGATAGCACTATTATATTTCGAAAAAAAACAAGGAAGCATTGTTTATCATATCATAACGTAGTAGGAACCGTACCGCGGAAGAAGTACACACAGGTTTTTATATTGTAGGTCGGGCAGTAGGGCGACATTGCAAGTACATGCCCGCGGCGCGCGAAATTGCCTCGGTCGTCGCCCCTACGTCCTTCACGCTATACACACGCAATTGATATCAGAACACATTGTCATTAATTGCAGTACATAGCAGAGTTAATCTGTTATTTGACAAAAATATCTACATTTTTGTTTGGCAAACATTTGACGTCGCGCTGGGTGTTCTGTATAGTTACTGGGTATTTTTATCTGTTATTTTAACTAATTTTAGAATGGAAAATAATTCTTTCCTCTCTGGCGTTGGCGGGACTACCGTTTGTCGGACACATGCCTTAAAATCGGATTCGATCTATTGCATTATAGGTTAGTATTCCTTTTCAGTTAAACCCACGTGTTGCCAAAGCACTAATGCCAAATCGAATCTGATATTTTAAGACTCTTGTAGATATCCTTAATGTCTCAGAGACTGGCATTTCTTTTAGAAAGGATAACTTACCAAAACGACTACTCTACTATGTGTAACTTGCCGACTATTAATTGATATGTATTTTTGCCATTCCTAGGTGATTCTTTTGATCTTCATTAAAAATGTTCAAGTTCAGGTGGCATGGTAGTTGGAAAAAACGCAATTTCACTTCAATATCGCTCGAAACAGTGAGCACTACAGCATGAGTGATTTTCATGGGATATGGCTCATGCTGACACGAGATGAAAAAGTCAAAACCCATATCGGTGAATGGTCAGTTAGTTACACAATAGGAGGGCTACTAATTTAATAATGATTATCTAAACATAATAAACTTACCGTATAGTTTCTACTATCTCCAAGGCCCCATCGTGTTTGTCCTGGAACAATAAAGATAATTCATTTTACTGGGCAATCAATGTTAATACTGTGATCAATTGTATTTCATTATCTTCATTCAGTTATAGTAAAGTACAGCACTTGTCTGTCAATTTGGGAATAGTATATAGTAAACCAGGTTAAATGATTATAACATTTCGAAGGTTGAAAGATAATTTCGTAAAAAATATCTTTGGCATGTTGGGTCAAATATCATTTCAAACGTTATTTCAAAGAATTTGTTACCTAGCTAGAGTATAGAATTGTTGCCATGATGAGTTTGAACTAGGTAATAGATAAATTACCAAATTTGTTCAAAATATAAACCAAGTATGTTCCCTCATAAATTATGAGAAACAATACAATATTACCTATTATGAATGAAGGAATGAAGAAGACCAATCTAACCCTCTTTACCACATCCCTAATTTAATGCCATGATAGATTGATGATAGACCATGTCAAATATCTGCATCTGCAAGAATTTAATGTACCTAAAATCTATTTTAATAGATTAGTGTAAAATGAAAATTGTAAACAAAAACATTATTTTAAAAATCTAGTTTAAGATAAAGCTATCAAACCAAATTTAAAAGAATTAAATCGGTTAATAAAAAAGAAATGTAAGAATGTAGGACTATTTTAAGAAATAATTAATCTGTAATTAGAATTCCTTTATCCATCTGTTTGTTTTGTATTGACCTTTATGTTTTTACTGGAGGCACGGGCTAGATTCTTTGTCATTCTGAATACATAGTGATAGTATGATATTGAATGATATGTGCAATCAGATGGTAACCAGATAATAGGCATCTTTATAAGGAATATGATGCAGGGTGGTTTATTTGATTGGTTAAGATACATTTTGTATCTTCACTATAACATAACATCTTCATAATCTTAATCCTGGTAGTGCTTAATTGTAAATTTTCATTTTTGTTTAAATCAATATTTCAATAACACACTTAACAGACTAAAATTACGGAGACTATCAACAAAAGTGTAGAATCAAAGAGATATAGGAATTCGAGACAAATTCGAAATCAATTTCAAGGTCATACACTTTTCTTATGAATTCCTTTGTATATACTGAAGGTCAACCTCTTGAGAGGTGTCAGGGTTAATGAAGGTGGTGATCTGCTGTCCCAGTCTACTCAAATGGGTCTTAGGCGTGATTATAGTTTGAACTACTTTCTTGGATTATAATTTTTGTTAAAAACAACATGTGATAAGGCAATCTTAAACTATACAGTAACCTAAATTCTGAAAAAATGATAACCTTTTGTAACATAAGATCATGAGAATAAAGTAGGTCACTGCTAAAATAAATTTATGTTTCTGACTGACTGACTAACAGACAACGCACAGCCTAAACCGCTGAAGACAGAAACATGAAATCTATACATATAATAAAATTGTAAACTTAGTGTTGATGTACACATGGCGACACATCAAGCTACGCAAATCCAAAATAAGCTGGCCGCGCGTAGGTAGAGTAATGTATCGTCGCGCGGCCAGCTTATATTGGTTTTGCGTAGCTTGATGTGTCGCCGTGTGTACATTGAAAAAATTAATTTGGGGGTGTTCAGGATATGTAATGGAATACATTATGACCGTTTATATAATTTTTGTCTGTTTGTGTGTGCATGCATCACTTAAAAACTACTGAACCAATTTGAATGGATTTTACTAAAGCATAGGGCTTAGTTTGGATTAACCTATAGGCTTTAATTCTTTGCAATCAGTTTATTTAATTAAAAGTTATGTTTATTTAAAGTCAGTTTCCTGCGTGTATAAATAATCTAGAGGATAAAGAGGTGCACTAAGAAAAGATTTTTCGACAATCGACCCCTAAAGGGGTTTGAAGTTTGCCTAAATCCACACGGACAAAGTCATGGGCAAAAGCTAGTTCCTTATAATGTATCAATGGTTTCGTATATTATACAAAATTCTGTTGTATTTTTCACACTAAATAGTATCAATTAATATTTATTAACATTTAATAGGTTTTTCCTCATGTTTAAACTGCCAAACCCATCAACTAACCAAAGTTGATAAATTAAAACATACCTAATAATAATAAGCAAATAAAATGTCAATAGGAACAAGGATTGTACATAATTTATCTTGTAATGGTTTACATACATAAGCTCACGACCATAATCCCTTGCAAGGTGGTCAGAAACATTGCTACAACTAACAACCATTATTTGTAGTATGCAGTTGTAGCAAGAAGGCTCAGTTTTAGTATATTAAACACCCAACCCCCCCAAGTTTTAGCTTTTACCCTGAATAAATAAATAAATATTGAAGGTTTCAGAGTGGAATGACATGTCTAGTCTGTTTTGTCCGCAAAAAACTTCATAACAAACTTTATGCCATAATCACCTCATCATTCCTATTGTTTTGTGTTTAATTCGTTCAGACCAGATGGTATGCCTATATCCCATATAACTGGGTATTGATGGAACAGCCTGTCCAAACTTTCTTGTCCAGAAACCTACCATGAAATGTTGACACATGACCACAAATTACTTACCCTTTCGGCTCCCAGTGACCGTAAATTATGTGTGTTACTTATTAAAATAAATTGTTTATAAATCTATCTATATGTGAGAAGTTAATAGTTTTAGGACAATACTGTTTTTGTGTCTTAATTGGGACAGCTTGTCTCAAAACATTTTCCAATTTTCTAGTTGTCCTCATTACACCCCTTTACCAGACTTAAGGGTTAAAAAGTTTTGCCCTACAGAAAGTATTCTATAGTTGATTTTGTATGAATATTGTTGCCACCCAAAATTACTGAATACAAATTATTGAGAGATTGATAAGGAATTTGGTTGATTTGATAGTCAACATTTGATTTCAATTGAAATTCATCACATGGACCTGATGGACCCTGCATTCCTCATACCTCATAAACTTTTTTATTAAGAAAATTTGGAATAACCGCTGCCATTTCACATCGATGTTCAATATTAATTGTAATAACATTATTTTATTAAAGCATAATTTAATATTTATTAAAGACATTTTTATAGAATCCTTATTAATAAGCTCAGGTAGATACATTACTACAGTGAATAAATGTTCCCAATTCTGGTTCTTAGAAGCATAACATATCTACATCGTTCATAAAAACAGTACAGTAGCTCTATTTGAAAGTATAAATACAAATGATGATTAGTGAAAACTACGCAACAGTGTTACTATCTAAAAAAAGCCGACACCTTGACAAAACACGAGGTCAATACACTCTACAGCAATACCCATGTGATGTGGGGGTGGTGGACTGCACTATTTATTGAATCCCGAATGAATACATATCATGTTGAACACTATGGGCTTGACATAATATAGACACGAATAGGAGGTGGACAAAAACAAACGCTTTCCACACAATTTTACTCAAATAACTGCTTGTGTAAGCGATGTACCTAGTATAGGAATCCAAATATTGAGTTTAGCAAGACGAATTAAGCGTGGCCCTAAAAATAATAATAACGATAACAAACTGCAACAGTTTATTACTATCGCAGTACCACGGAATCTACCTACTTATAATAATAAATAAATTATACGATTTCCTTACCGAGCCATGACCTGAAGTGAGGGGCCATGTATAAACAACAGGTTCCGCGCCTGCAGGAGAGTGCAGGCGTAAATCCAAAGCCATTATAAGAAAGACGCTGCATTAAAGCACACACTTTTCACTTATACACTAAAATTATCACTAAAAACACTAGATTATAACATAATTTCACTGCACTTTCACACACACACACTCCGAACAACCGTGCGCCATGTTGAAATTTATTTCCTATCATGGCGGACACATTGTCTTTCTAGTCTATGGTCTAGCTTCGGTGCTGCCAGTGTGATTTAAATTAAACTCCGTAAAGTTTTATTATTTTTTACTTCTGAATAAACATTTAGAGCTTCATTGTATTATTGAAGTTGAAGTATAGTTGAAGAATGGAATTATCCTGTGGATTTTCTGGACTAATCTAGCTGTATTAGTAGGCATTATTCGTTAGTATCTATTTTTCACCGATTTTTTTCTGTTTTTTTCGTGCAATAATGGTTGAATAATGGGCTCTTAAGGCCATAGACAATATAAGTCTGAGAAATGTCAAAAGCGCTCTTCCAATGACGATTTTGTGCGCTATAAAGAATGAGAAACAAGGAAAGAATGCAATAGTACTCATACTTTAGTTAACATTTGCTATTTCGTTCTCTCGTTATAAGTTAAACTAAAAGTCAATCAGACAAACGCATAATGCAACATCCGTTGTTGATCCGTTGATTTCAAAGTTTTGTCATGGTTTTATTTTATTTAAATTCTTTCTATTCCACTTTGAGTAAGGTATAGTTTTCACAAAACGTTTAATAACTTGTGAATTGAGAGCATTAGTCAAGATGTCGATTATACATTCGCAATTAAAAAAATTTTGCACTAAAAGTTTTGATCATTTACAAGTGCAATTTTTATATCCCAAATTGGTGATCTTTGAAGACACTCAAAGCTTTCGTATTGTGCATTTGCAATCTAAGAAGACTCAAGAAACGGTTGAAGACCTAGACCTCAGCTTTAAATTGGATCACGAGATTTTGGACTCTGTGTTGCAAGATCATATTCTTTGGCTCATTCTTAGATCCGGTGAAGTGCTAGTAACCGACGTACTAAAAGGATCTCAACTGAAAATAAGACCTGACAACTATGAAAACTATAAAATTCATAAATTTCGTACTATCAATCATTTGCTGTTCTTGGTAAGCGAGAGTGGTGAGTGCCTTAGTGCTCCGTTAAGGACCCACGAATTAGTTGAAAAACTGAATGCAGGCCTGACTGATATTACTGTAAGTCTAGAGAAAGCAAACAAACACTATAACAGTCTCAAATCCTGCATTCCAAAAAAACTCATTAATGGACTTGAAATTTATTCGGAAGGGTCAGATATTGTCATAAAATGTCCTGAAACTGGTATAGATGAAGTCATATCTACTAATGTTAAAATAAAGCACATTGTTCCGTGGGATGATGTTGTATTTCTGGCAGACGAGTCCAATATGTGGATAGCAGACTTGAGAGATGGCAAAATTGTGTACGAGTTTCAAAATGTTGGAGCAAATTATTATCCACTGGCTGCACACAACAATGGGTTTTACTATCTCTTATGGGATAAAACTGAGGTAAGTTACAATCAAGTTTAAAATATTTTACAAGTTTGTTTGGGTTGCACTTCCTCTCATCCTTTTTAATGAAAAGGTATGGAGCTATATTATCTAACTGTAGACTGATGTTTATTTCAAAGTACTTTGATTAATTTTGTAAGTATATTTTATTTATCTTAAAATGGATCACCCCAATTCTTCTCTACAACGGAACACCTTCTCGTGCGGTGGTGAAATCAAAAATAATGTCAGAAAGCTATCCATGTGATATTATTCTGAATAAAACATTTTGCGTTGAGTTCTTCCCGTGGGTGTAGGACAAGGGGATTAAAGGTTTCTCATGCAGTGTTTATGTGGGCGAAAGGCTAGCCACCTCTCACCACTTGATACATCATTTCATCCTGAAACTTAAATTGTGAAATAAATATACAGGGTCCTTCTTAATATGCTGAGAATTTTTTAAGGGGATGATCAGACTGTCAAACTGAACAACTTTCTCTATGGCACCAACATCGAAATCACGAAAAAAAATCTGCTCTTCCAAACTGCAAATCTACTTGAGCCAAATGTATGGGACAGCAGATATTTTTTTCGCGATTTCGATGTTGGTGCCATAGAGAAAGTTGATCAGTTTGATGGTCTGGTCATCTTCTTAAAAAAGTGTCAGCATATTAAGAAAGACCCTGTATTGAGTAGTTGTAGCAATGTTTCTCACCTACCTGAAGGGGTAACGGTTGTGAGTTTATGTATGTATGCATATTATTTACTTATAAGTTATGTCTGTCTTATGTTAACTATAAATGCCTGTAAGTAGATAAACACAAGTTGGCTTTTTAAGTATATTGTTTCAATGCTGTTTGACATTTCCTATGAAACAACCAACTTTTATTTATCAATTTCGCTGTTGGCTCAATTGTAAAAGTTGTTCAGTTTGTTGGTCTCAAGCACACCCTAAAGTATGTAACGCATAAAATTTTACACCTGTAAACAAATATACTATTTGTTTGTGATCCTAAAATAATGAATTAAAATTTTCCAGGTACAAATTTGCTGTGCATGGCTAGCGTCTACCTTCTCCAAAGAAGAACCAGGTAACGAATTTTCAAATGAATCCACAATTAAACTATCTTCTCAAGAAACTCTCAAGACGCAGATGCAATGTTTAGTTGAAGCTGCATTATCAGCAGCTGAACCTGGACAGCTAATGCAGCAGTTGAAAACTTATTTTGACAAAATAACTGACTTTGCCTTCCTCATTGAGAATGCTTCAAAACTTTGCCAGCATGATATAACATACAAGTCAATCCTTCATCCTCTACAAACAAGGGTATTTACAGCAGGAATCACTGAATTCATTAATCTCTTAAGTGATCTAATGACAAAAATAGATTTACTTGAATACATTCAATTTAGAGGTATTAACACTTATGAAAATATCAATTTGTTTGAGAAAAACTTTATACTACTTTGTGTTACTTTTATTTCTAATTCAGATTTAGATCTTGCTACTATATGCTGGTTAAAGTACTCTGAAATTAAATTAAAAATTGTACCAGATGATGTGATGAAAATTTTAAATGCTATTCCACATAATATCAAAATGGGTGCACTTATTATTTGGTTGAGAAATTTTGTTCCTCCTCTTTTAGATGAAAATCCATACTACATTGATTTGTTTGTAAGATGGACCACACAAAGAGTTTTCCAGCTAGAACAGTCCAGCTATTGGCCCAAAATAGGTTTAAAGTTCTTAGATGATATTGTAACTGTCTTACAAACATCTTTAAACACGATTGCTATTCACCCCATTTCAATAGATGATCTAGATATGTTAAAAGACCACATAAATTATATAATGGAGTTAAAAGAGAAGTATAAAATAAACATGTTACTTGGAGAAATAAGCTCCCAAAGTCCCAGTGAAGTAGCGCTCATTATGTTACGTCGTTGCTATACAGAAGATTTGGCAGCGTTTTTACAAGATTACCTGCCGCCTTTCGCTACTAGATATTTATTTGAAATGGATGACACTCTTCGTGCTTTCATTGAAACTGAGGCAGCCAGTTGTGGCGGGGGTATAGATAGCGCACGATTAAAGATTTTACTTGACGCTTTCCGCTCACCTACCAGTAAACTTGATTGTCTTCTTCAAGTATTAAAAGTACTTGATGTACCATGGGATGATACTATTCTTGACCTAGCTATCACAGCTGCTGCATCGGTCTTTAAAGACTTCACTGTCACTGATGCAGATCGTGTATTAGCACAGGATATACAGAAAGAGTTGAACTATGCTAAAGTAAAAGTAATTCTGAAGAAATATAATTTTCCGCTAACATGTACCGATTATACGTTAGTACTTCACAAATTGATTAACGCTGCTAGTGTAAATTTAAATGATCTGAAAGTTATTACAGGTGTCATGTCGGATTATACAAATTACGGCAACGTTTTGTACATAGACAGATGCCTTAGAGATTGTGAAACGAAAGTTGCTTTGAATTATTTTAATGATTTGTCAAATAAAGAGAAACGAATACTACTTAAAACAATAATGAATAAATACGATCAAATTATTAACAGTAATACAAATGACACTATAATGGAGAGAAACTATTTAGATTTCTTAAAAGGAACTGGATTTTTGAATGAAAAACAGACCAGCAGTATCGAAAGCTTGTACCATCTTAAAAATTCGTATAATATTGCATTAAATATGAACTCGATTTATAGTGAAAAATTGTGTGCTAATGCGACAACCACTTGGATATGCAATGATGAAGTGACCGCCAGCTCCGGTCGCGGTCGATGTGTGACTCAGCTTACACGAGCACACGAGTCCCGAAGTTCTATGCTAGTTGCTTTGTTGCGTCGCACGTCAACTAGCAATCAAGTTCGTAAGCTTGTTGAAAACTTGATGATGTCAGTCCCAAATGAAAACAGCGCATCAATCTTATCTCAATTCAAAGATGGTCAAAATTCTTCTCTTTTGCTAGATTCCTTCAATATACTTATAGAGCTCGTAACGAGCTGTGTTGAGGAACATTTGCATTACCTCATTAATCATTTATCAGTTTTAAATGCTTTGATAAACTCAAATATTATAGTTAAGAATCTATCAGTAGCATGGAAGTTTCATTACATATTTTTACCGATGTCGTCAGTCACTGCTACTAACGATTTGATAGATTTTTACAATAAAACTTCGTCAAATGCTGACGCAAGTGCTATTTTCGGGAAAACATTGTATAAAAGTGATTTCATGGCATTCAGAATGCTCGCAAATGAATTAGGGAGCTCCGTTGTATCTGGGAAACCCGTAACTGATGAATTCGTAGCGGTAAAAGACAACGCAGGCAAAAGACTAATGACGAAAGTCATTTCATCACAAGATCTTGATGAGGTATTGCTAACTAATTTACTTTTAATTTTAACTGGATTTGACGATGACGATGATAAATCATGGATTTTAGATATATTACAAGGACAAAACGAATCCCTCCCGCCCGCGCTGATGTGTTATCTTTCCTCTTCGTTAATTAGACGTACAATGTCTCTTGATAATATTTTGCCAGGAAATGCTGTTTCATATACGTATCCACCTCAGTATATTCTTAAATCCAAGTTCAACATTAATTTAGGAGACATTGCTCTTCCTGACAGCACTGAAGAAACATGGGATGTGAAGGTTGTTCTATTTTATGTTTTGCGTCAATATCCTGAAACTAGTTTTGAGCGACTGGTTGAAGTTTGTCGCACTCTGAACGTTTCTGTAAACGATGGACTATCTTTACAACTAATATCGCTGTTGACCACTTGGGAATTAAAATACAAAGTATTTACCGATGACTTGGGTTGTAGGCAACTTTATATAGAAAATAGTGAAGAAGATGTTACATCAAAATGTTCAACGATTTGGGAAAGTATTGAGGATAAAAGTTTCTTAAAAGACATATTAGTGGATTTCTGGAAGAACGGAGAAGTTACTTTGCACGGTCGTCAGATTTCCGTAAATCCTTATTATTATGAAGTGTATGTCTGCATCTATTATTTAATTTATGGATCTACTGTGGAATCACGAAATAAGAAAGAGTATTTCTTGCTTAATTTTTTAAAAGAATATAGAAGAAAGAGTACCCCGAAACAATACGAATTCGAACTTTTCTCTGTTAAAGGGATGTTCCCAGAAATTGGTCATTACAGACTACCTTTCCATCTTTTCATGCGTGACGATATGTGGTCTAATTTAAAATCTGAAATAACACTAGAAACTTATGAACGTTGGCTGCCTGCCGTCGCTATGCTGTCATTAGACGCTGATTCTCAAACCGCAAGAGATATGATTTGTAGTAATGCTTTAAAACAAACGATGACTTCACGTAAACGCAATGAAAATACAGAAGAAGATTCGAAAGAAAATGAACCGTGGCGTTTGACAACACGCGAAGAGCCCTTGCTGCGCGCAGCTCATCGGTGTGTTAGACATATTGCAAATATGGAATGGGCTGGAGCGTGCCTCTTTTATGTTTTACAAGGGTGCGCTCGTGGTGCGGACCAGGTTGCCGCAGCCCAGCTATGTTACCAGTTTGCACAACGTTGGGCCGCTCTCCAACCTGGTAACCGTGCTGTGAGACAAATGGAACGCCTTCATTCCACACTATCAACGCGCCACGCGTTACATAAAATAGAATGGGCATGCGAAGAGTTCGTGCGACTTGCTTCGGAACCAGCACAGCTTATTCGGGCTTTGTATCTTCATCCTAATTTTGTAGAACGAATGAGTCGTTATGATGTTAATCGTGCTGCTACTGAAATAGCAGATAAAAATGGTATCAATATTAGCTCTATCAGAATTCAAATATTAGAAAACATTCTTACAAAATCAGACGACGAAAAAAAGAATAACAGCTTTAGCGGTTTAGACACGAAGAAATTAATGACTGCCAAGTACATACTAAAAGCGACCTGTCCAAAAATGGGCGCTATTTATTTATCTCGAATTGCATTTGATGACGATAGTGATTTCAACAAATGTAAGAAATTACGAGCTTTGCAGTGTCTTATGAGCGTAGTAGATCCAGACACTGCGATGAAAGTCACCAACAGAGAACGAGATGCTCTGTGGTCATCTCTGCTGGAACTGCTGCATACAATCAATTTAGAAAACATAGACATGCCGTGGGTTATAGCAACGTTTATGCAAGACAAAATAAGTGCTCTTGAACAGCTTCTGCAAGCTGTTGGTGGAAACGTTGAAGGACTAAAAATTTCAGCGGACCTCGCCCGCAGGTTTGGGAGTGTACAACTAATTAGAGAACTTATACCGTTATTGTTACGTGCTTCACTTTACGAAGAGCTTATTCCTTTACTTTTGAAAATATCGTCGCCACCTGATGCTTTAATATACACCGCCTGGCGGGCAGTTATTTTGTCCCCATTCCAACGAGCAGATTACCCCATAACAGAGCGTCAAAAGGCAAAATGTCTTAATGCCATAAACCTATTGCCGGTATGCCCCGTTATCAAAGATGATGATTTATTAGAGATATGGAAACATTGTATAAGATGCAAATGTTTTGGACTGGGTTGCTTGGTTTTGCCTTATATCACCCCAGAGACAAGAGAAAATATATTCGAACTTAAAAAAATTGATAGAAGGAATCTCATTGCCAGTCTGAAGAATTTGCAATCGGAAACATACCTTGTATCTGGTGCAATGCATGTTGTAGAAAGTATGTCATCAAGATATAGATAATAAGTATTTAATACTTTAACTACCTGTTTAACATTATAGCATAGTCAATGATCCAAGCACCTAACAATAATTACATATTATCTCATTCTCATTCCAATAGGCCTTCACAAGAGAATTTAAGTTGTGTTAAATTATAATTACTACTTATTATTTACAAATCAAACACTACAGTAAATTGCAAATTGATGTCCAGAAGACAATCTATTAGAATAAGATGTACATACTTTATCAAATTTCTATGTGAGTGAAAGTGTTATTCAATAATCAATAATAAAAAAAGCGTTTCCCATGACAATTTAGCAGAGAGTATTACGTTTGAGGGTCTTAAAATTTAATTGTGCCAGTCAGTATCTAAAATAATAATAATCTACTGCTTGTGTATGGACCCCTTTTTTGAAATTAATTTTTTAAAGTCCTAAATAAAAAGAACTTTAAACATAAAGGGTGTATTCAGATATTAAAACGAAACAACATTCCCTGAGGTACGTCCCATAGAAAAAAGGGTTGGATGATCCACACTTCAATTCAATTATACTTCTACTTGTTATAAGAAAGCCCAAAAACTTGTTTTTCGACCAATGTTTGGCAGTGAAAAACGCTCTGCGCTGCTGCACTTCGCCTATGGGAATGTTGTTTATTTTCATTATCTGATTACACCCTTAAAATCTTTATTGTAATTAAAAAATAATGGTGTAATGTACTTATCTATTCGAGTGTAAGTTAAGTAGCCTATTAATTTTATGTAAGTAGGTATTATAAATAGGTTTAGCTTAATAAAAATATTATGGAACAATTTAATTAATTTTATTTATTGGTAATATAAAATTATACTAACTATTAAAGAATTACAAAATGATATCTATGCACTGTTTTATGACTTAATATGATAGTTTACAATTACATTTGAATCATCTCGAAATCAATCAATTTATTTGATACCACATTTACACGCTCGCGCCAAGGCACAAGGCCGAAGTACATTGACTCATCTATAAAAGTAATTGTTACTAGTTCTGTTTGCAAAAACATCGATGTACAGCGGCCTCGCTAAGCTCGCGCGAGCCCATAAAATAACAAGATACACTTATACTTACCCTTATATGGATGTCGGATCTTTAAAGGAACCGCCAGGTCTTATCATCCCGTTAAAAAGTGTCAGCATATTAAGAAGGACCCTGTATATTGATTGAATTACACAGACAATATTATAATGCCAACAGCACTTTGTGTTGTCAAGTTAGTGGAGTGACATTTTATCTTAAACCAAAACTGAAGAGTTGTGGAATTTATTTCAATTTGTTAATTGAGCCCGAATGTGCGGATTACACGTGAAACCCATTGATTTGATGTATGAAGCAGCCGGTAAAACCATCTCAAACAATGGGCTATAGATGCTGTGACTGCGAGCTAGTTCTTCTGGGTTCTGGCCAGAATTATTTGGCTTTCTGGCTATTTCTACTGTATCTTCTCTTAGTAGTAAAATTAGTAATGTTGATTTGCAGTGGCTTATGGCTGAAGCTAGATGCATTGGTGTTTGTGCTGTAAACAAAAGGCAATATAAGACGTAAGAAAGGATTCTAGAAATTTGTATGGCTTTCAAGAATAGAGTTTTATCACACAGGGGCCAGCGACCAGTAGCTAAGCACTTTCATGTCATCAAACTGAACAGAGTAGGTATGGCAGGTAGGTATCTTGTTGTGGAGGCTGGCAATTGCAGTTAGGTAAGTATGAACCGTAAGCCTGTTAATTATTATTATTTATACTTCTCCCACATGTTTCTATTATATTTGGACTTCTAATTCTATCTGTTTCACAAATAATAGCAAATCAAACATGTCTTGATTGTGTCAGCGAGAATATTCAAAAGCAATATTCACAACACTTGATAACTTTTTCATAATCGTCTGTCTCATGGAAGGTGACTATAGGTACAAACATGATTCAAATGCTAAGAAACTATACAATATTACCTCCTACTCTGCTACAGCAACTGGCCTTAAGAGGTGTGCATGCTCTATGGCTTGCTCCTAACTGTGGCCATAGTATGGCAGCGGGATATAGCACTATCACACCTTCGCTATTAGCGCACGAATGAACAAGATATAATGTTTGATATACGGTCAGTTGCATGTACATTCATAAAAGTTAACCCTCCATTAAATCTCTTGCTAGCGTCTACAACATCAACAAGACAAAAAGTGACAGCAAGAGATTTAATGCAGGATTATTTTTATTGAATGTACGTGCAACTGGCAGATAGCCTTATCACGCTTAACATTCTATAGCTTCAGAAGTGTCTTTAGTTCTTCATTGTTCTAATAGACACCCGCTAAGTGAAAAAAAAAGTTCTGTTTCGTTCCATACTTAGTTTTGTTATTATAAAACAAATTTACCTCCATCAGAAAGTGCTGCTGGATCAGCACCTGCAGCTAACAATCTAGCCGCAACAGTATAATTGTTCCATTTGCAAGCAGAATGTAGTGGAGTCCACCCAAGTTCTGTCTTTTTGTGAACGCTGGCGCCTACACTTAGTAAATATGATATAGCTGACAAGTGGTTGCTGTACGCGGCTCGGTGCAGTGGTGTGTAGCCGTCGGCATCTTGAACGTGCACAAGGTCTGGCTGCGAACTCAGAATTTCCTTTAGAATGTCAACATTGCCATTTTCCGCTGCCGACAAAACACTATTTTCTGGTTGAGCTGGAATTATCAAATAAAATTAGTTTTATGTAATGCTGTAATGCTTAAATTAAAATGTATGAATAAAGAGACAAACCATCAGGATTTTCAACGATTTCGATGTCCTCATCTTCATCATCCCATCCAGAAACAAACATTCTGGATGTATCGGGATTTTTCTTGCATCGTTTTATCTCTTCGTGGATTTCTTGTAACGTATTTGGTGGGAAAGTATCAGACTCCTCGGAATCTGACATATTTTATCTATAAACTGATTTCAGCACAATTTAAACGAAATTTAAATTTTGTATCGACAACAAACACAAAATTTTGACCACAGATTACTGACAACTACTGATATGAAGGCAAGGCAAGCAAGCTACAGACATGACGGTAAAATGTTCACTTAGTTCTAATAGGCCCATTTTAGCGCTGCTGTCGTCAAGCTAATTTGTATAGAACTTGTAGTTCTAGGTTTGTGTACAGATTCCACAATGCAAAAATAGGGATATTTGACCAAGAAACAAACTAATGAATGAAATTATTATGTCATATAACGAAGAAGAATTAGGGCTTCTCAAAGATTCTCAACTCAAGCGAAAATACCAGGAGAGCAATCGCATTGAACCATGATTGGACCGCTTGCTTGGCAAAATTTCCCTATTTTTGCATTCTGGAATCACTGTATACATACCTATAACTACAAGTTCTATACAAATTAGCTTGACGACAGCATCACCACAACGGACCTGTTGGAACTATGTGAAAATGTCAATGTCGCATTTGTAGCTTGCTCCATAATAGTAATCTGTGGTTCAATATGATGGCGTTTTATGAGGCAAAATGTGACTGCAGCGCCAAAACGGGCCTATCGGAACTAAAGCTATAATAGGCCTGATTTTGACTAAATCCGGTGTTTAAAATATACTCTGTGGCAAATAATGATTTTTTTTAAATATTATTTTTAACGGCTCTAGATTCTGGTTCTTTTGGGCCATTCGGTAATGTTTCCTTCGATTTGTCTACTATTTCCAGAGAGATAATGCCCATTCCCAAGATATTCTATAGTATAGTAAAGTGCCGCCCGGGGCATTTGCCCCATAGAGTAACTTAATTTGCCCCCTCTCGCTACACTACTGAGTGGGCGACAATGACAAAGCAGTGGTTACGTAGACTCCCAAGACGTATATATTAGTTGCCAGTGGTTACCACTGGGAATACACGAACCGTAACTTTTCAGGCCAAGCTACTTCTTTTTGAAGCTACATTATCGTACGTTAAGGGTCAGCGTACATCTAACGGAGAATTGTTAGAGCATTTCTCAGTGCTAAATGAAATGTCGTCCTTATCCAGTTCAAGAGTTGTAAATAGCGTGCCCCAGCAAACGCCGCCGTCCGCTCGTTAGGTAAAATTACAGCTTGACACTTATTTATAACTCTATTTCAATTGGATAAGGACGACATTTCATTGGGCACTGGAAAATGCTCGAATTGTTATCCGCTATACTATACGTCAAATAAAGACGAAAAAAAGAAGATCACAGAAGCAGGACCATGAAACCTTTTCAGACCGTGATCATTTTTATAAAATTCGAGACACTTATGTCAGTGTTTGATGACCGAATGATTTTAAAGACGAACCACATGTGCAAACCACTGCTTCTTTAGGTCTTCAACATAACCATTTTGTTGTTTGATACAATATTCGTATTTTTTTAAAGTGTGTACTATAAAGAACCCTTTTTACCTTCTTTTCGCCTTATTTGGAATGGAGTATAGATGTATGCGGCGCTGACCCTAATTCCATATGTTCAAACCACAGATCAATTAATACAAAGTTCAAACTTTGTTTTAGATTGCCCCAAAGATATAGAAAAAATCTAAGCCTATGTCTTTCTAGCTTTTCTAACGAAATGAAATAATAAATCGTCTTGAAAATAAACATTTTGTATTTTTATCTATTAACATCTTTATCAATATCACTTCTGATCAAGTTTCCTCTTTTGCGCTTTTGATCTAAAACCTCTTTTCAAATCGATAGACTTCTTAACTTTAGAATGAATTTCAGCATTGATAATTTTCTTTGTTTCTTGTATTGCTTCTTCGTAACTCTTGGATAGCCGGTCAAATACATCCGGCCTTATTTCTAGTTGTGGCAATGCTGATTTACCTCCAGATTGGATAAGTTCCTGAAAAAAATTGTTTTCAGAATATTATTTTTGTTTTATGTCAAGGTATCATTTATGACTGCCCTATAAAGTTCTTGTTTTGAGATATCAAGAATGTATTAAGTTCCTTAAGAGGAAATGCGGCCTGTAAATAGGTTTTTAATATAACAGATCTATTGCTGTCTCGCTATTCCCGTACAACCGAGCTACAAGTGCGAAAAGAAAAACTGCACGGACTGATTTTACATAAATAAAATAAGCATGAAATAGGCAAAATCACGATTTCGTATGATCCCCTGTTTCCTCCTCCAAAACTAAACCGATTTTAATCATTCATCTAAGAATAATATGAGAAAGACTTTGGCTAGTTTGACTGTATGTTTTCCTTTTATTGTTTATATTCGTCAAATTTGCTTGCTGCGCGTCTAGTATGATTTCTCTACTTCCGCGGACTCGGTTTTTTATCATAGTAAAAGTCGCGGCAAGCGCGGCTTTCGCTCTTCGAAAAGCGCGGGAACAGGTGATTTTCTATGGAGCAAAGGCGCGTCGCGCGCGTGTACAAAAATCATACTAGACGTGCTGTTTCTTATAGTAATGAATTTATGAAAAAAAAAAAACACATGGGACATGGCAGAGGTAACATCGATTGTTTAGTAAAAAATCACTCTAGTGTCATTATCCAGGGATGAAACAGGGGAATACGTTTGTATGGACTAAACAGAACCCGTCTTTCCTCTTAACAGCCACTGACCTTGAACATCGTAATTTGATTCTGTAGTATAATGGTAACAGCATGTCCTATTCGTCCCGCTCGCCCAGTTCGTCCCACTCTATGTATGTATGTTTTTATGTTCCTTGGTGGGTCGTATGATATTACATAATTACAATCTGGTATATCAATTCCTCGTGCTAGAGCATCAGTTCCAATTAATCTAAAAAAATATATCCGTTTTAGAAACCTATTAATTTTAAAGAAATTATAAACCATTTTCAGAACTTTAGAACTTACACATTGATTTCAGATTGAGTGAATTTTTTAAGAACTGCCTCTCTTGTTGTCCTGTCTAAAGCCGCAGATAATTCTGCAACTTTAATGTCTCCTCTTCCCCAAGAATTTAACAAAGTTGTTAGTCTGTGAGCAGATAGAGCAGCATTGGTGAAACACAAGACCTTATCCCATTTCTGTTCCACAAGGAAATGGTACAATATAAGTGGTTTTTCTTCAGCAGTACAAGAGACAAATTGTTCCTGTAATTCTGCAGGAGTTGTATATTTTCTGATTTGATCCTCATCTTCAAACTCATTTATTGGGGCAGCAGAGAACAGTTTCGGTTGGAACAATCCCCACTGTTCTAATTTCTCAGGATCTTGTGATAAGGTCGCTGAGAACAGTAATTTATGTGGTGGTGCCTTCTGTTCTCTGATACAGTTCCAGCTCAAGCTAGGTACTTTGCCTGTCATCAATTCATTCTCTAGCTTGATGTGCTTGTCCATGTGATAAAGCCAATCGTTCTGTATGTGCTCCATGATTCTGTCAGCTTCATCAATGACAAGAAACTTTAAATGTTTCAGTGAAAATCCTTCAGTGTTTTGTATGTGCTCTACTAAGCGTCCAGCTGTACATACTATTATATCAACTTCACTCACCCATCCGGCTGATTCAGCTGTAAAAATAGAGGAAACATTTAGGGCCTGTTTCACCACTTCTTAGTAAGTTCTTGTTAGCTTATTCGAAAGACATTTTGACATATCTTTCATACAAAATATGTCAAACTATCTGTCGGATAAGCTAACAAGAACTTACTCAGGAGTGGTGAAACAGGCCCTTAGTGTTCTAGATAGGGTCTGGTCAGCATCAAAAGTTTATGAATATTAGAAGCGTTAAATTATTTATGCTGACTCTACAACCTGGACACCAGTCATTTGTAGTTGTGATTAAGTTCATTATGCAATGTTAATGGTAAATATATTTATTCTATACCCAAGACAAGCATTTCTTGTTTATTTATAGTTAAATCAAGGTTTTTCAAGAAATCAATCAAACATGCATTGGAATGGACCAATTGTGATGTAACATATGAATGGATCCATTCATAACTGGTCATTTAATTATGAATTTAACTTTGGCCAAGAGGGCCAAGACTCATATTCCGTGAAATTCTTTATAGGGGTCCATGGTATCTAGTTTCAAAAAATTTTATACATGTATTATACTCACTGTATCGAACAATTTGTGCTTGCTCATGCTGAAGTTGGGTAGAGCCACTGAGTAATGCAACTTTCAGTCCAGTTTTAGTGCAATATTTCTTGAAAACCTTAGCGACTTGTGTTGCTAATTCTTGGACTGGTAACACTATTAATGCTCTTACATGTCGCCCCATTTCATTCATCAATATCTGTAAAAATGTTTTATACAAAACCTCTATAAATACTGTATTCAATATTCACAATATTCATTGGTACACATATTACAGCATTATTATTACCATGCATTATTTATTTGCTCTCTAAAAACAAAAAGGTGAATGAAAAGGGTACAATGTTACCTGAATTATGGGTAAAACAAAAGACAGTGTCTTCCCACTGCCCGTAGGGGCTGAAACGCAGATGTCATGCGGCCAAAAAACATTTGGAAGCCTATGTTCATCAAGAATGAATGGTATTACTTTTTCTTGAACTGGAAACAAATGAGTGACACCTTCACTTTGTAAAGTTGCTTTCAGGGTATCATGCAACCAGTTGACATCTGCGATGGCACACGAGAGCTGTTGTAAATTTGTTGAAACGCTAAAGGGGTGTGATAGCCAGTAAGGTAAGACTCTGTGTACCTGTAAATAAAGTAGATTATTACATTAGGTCCAGGTCCAGATTAGAACACAAAGAAATCACAATTTTTAACCCTCTCACGTCTACATTGTCTACCAGCAAGTTGAGATAGTTTGAGATGTTGCAACCCTGTTTTAGACTAAGGGCCTAGCTTGCTAACCCCCGAGAAAACGACAAAAAATTGAGACATACGTCTGTCTTTGTTACTTTCACTTTGACGGTATTTTCGCTTTGACACTTTTTTTGTGCTTGAATTGCTAGTCTTGCGTAAGTGCTATTTTTGAATCTCACTCTTTCAAAGTATTTATGAATGGTGTGTAAACTCAATAGCTATTTTGATATTTTCAAATACAAATTGGAATGTGTGAGATTTACAGATAGCCCTCCAGATACACAATATTATAATTTTGAATGGTAATATCTGAAAACAATTTTGATCCCACAGTGTCTACTCAAACATCTTGCATTATGATTAGTGTCAATCGAAGTGGTTATTACAACAAAATACAAACCTTCGCTTTCTTTTCAAACTCGCTGTTACCTAATACTTTAAACTCATGCGAAGATTTCTCTTTGTGTTGGTTGGTTGGTTTTTTAGTTTTTATTGTATCTTCAGTTTCCTCTTTATCAGAAACAAGACTGATCTTCTCATTTTGTTGTTCTGGCACTAATTTTTCTTCTGACTTTTTCTCCAACGGTTGCTGATGCAAAGTTATAACATCAGATTTACGATTAGATGCGTACGCTTTTTTTCTCTCTTCAATTTTTTTCTTTAGTTCCTGCAAATGTTTGGTTTCTTGATCTACTAGGTCTACTTCCTCATTTGGATCTCGGTACCTGAAAAATAATGTATGTTAACCTTTGGTATGCGGGAATTTATTGATGAATTGATGGTTGAGTTCACCGTTTCGGTCTGCGGAGGACTGTCCCTTACTTACACCCTACCCTGCTGTATACTTTTTCATAGGTGAGATGTTCTGTGAACGCTTAATTCCACACCGAAGTAATTCAATTTATTTTAGATTTAGTTCATTAGCATTATTTTGAAAAACTTACTGTGAGAAAACTAAAATGGCACCACTACAAAAAATACTATCAAAGAAAGATAAAACTGCGTACCTGTTAACTACGAATAAATCCATCGTTTGCTATAAATAAGGTTAATTTAATTTAAAAATTATTTTTAGCGAGTTACAAATTCAGGTTACAAACAACTTCACGTGCTAATGACATTGATACTTGACAGCAACGCAACGCAACGTCGTAAATATGTTCATATGTCAATGTCAGGCTCATAGGTTTTTTGTCTGTGAGTTTTGCGCGGGAAGCGAGAAGAAGGAGTCGCGCTGCAAGTCTGGCGGAAGGTAGACGCATTCGTGTTGGCCTCTCTTAGGCTTGCACGTGGCTCCGCCATTTTGTGAAACTCTTTTGTGTTTTAACCATAAAACAATCACTTGAGATTATAAACTACTTGACATTGGCAGAATTGCCGCGCTAGACGCAAGCAACCGGCCATTAATTAAGAAAAAAAAAAAAAAAAAAAAAAGCGAGAAGAAATGGACGGGCTCTGTTTCTTAATTTGCTAAATTCGTCCTCCGTGGCTATTGTTGTGTTAATTTAGTGGAATTAGTATAATAATGTACCATTAATGGAGAACAATGTAGTAAAAGCGTAACCGCGTAACACTCCCTTGAACATTGGAATGTGTGAACAAAAATGGTTGAAGGGGGAGTCATCATGCGATCGACCTATAGACCGTGCAATTTGGCTCGTCTAAAGTACCTACCTACGGTACCCGGTACCTACCCTTTAATGGCAAATGCATTTAAATGCCAAGCCATCAAGCCAAAATAAAAAAAGTTAAAGAAGTGTTGCCATTTACGATTTCGTTTTTGGGCTTTTTGGCCTTAGTTTTTGGATCCGATTTTGAGCCGATCGATGTTCTCAATTTATTCGTGCTTGGGCCATAATTTATGTATGTACTTACTTACTCACATTCTTGTTTGTACCTTATATAATATAACTTCGACTTATTGCTTTTATCAACCCATATTATCCACATGTTAATATTTCATTGAAAATAAAAAACCGGTAATACATTAATTGTCCGTCACCACGGAATTTTGACAACCCTAGGTAGATTCAAGATTTTTTTGATTCGGTTTGGGCTCATCATCGTATCTGTCGGTGAATTTTGGTATAATTTTCGATAATTTCGATTGTGAACAAATGTTTCTCAGTCAGATCTTCCGAAAAATAAGTTAATTTATCAGTTATTTGCTGTATAACACTCTTTGCATTGGAAAGACAGAAAACAACAAAATGGCTAGTGTATCGTATCAAATAGCGAATCTGCTAGAGAAGGTAAGCCGGTGCTCGTTTACTTCGATTTATTCCGACTTTGTAACCTACCGTTGTGTTGAATATTACAAAATGATCCTCAGATGACATCCAACGACAAGGACTTCAGGTTCATGGCAACAAATGACCTGATGACTGAGCTGCAGAAAGACAGCATAAAATTGGATGACGACTCTGAGAGGAAGGTTGTGAAGATGCTCCTTCGCCTCCTCGAAGATAAGAATGGTGAAGTTCAAAATTTAGCTGTGAAATGGTGAGTACTTTTGAGACATGCTTATTATTCTTCAACAGTCATTCCTAACCTAAATTGAAATCAGTTTTCATTAAAAATGGTAAAAGAACATGCTTAGAGAACTCTCACTGCTAAGCTCAAAACAATGATACTCGCACAGTGTTAACACTGTGTAATGTGATACAATCTTGACTCACCGGACGAGTTGTGCGCATTGCTGCCGATTTGTTGCTGACCTACGACGTAGGTCGTCAGCACCCAAAGTATTAAACTATTTTATCAAAGCTTCAAAACTGTCAACATTTTGCTCCACTTCTGTCTATCTATCAATGATTTTAACAGTGTGTAAGTGACAGCCTAGCAAATACTGAAACGGTGAACTCAGACCATCGAACTGAACAACTTTCTCAGGAGCCTCGGGAAACGTAAAAATATAATCAGCTGTCCCATACAAAACTGCTGTACCTACCCGACTCAAATGTATGGGACAGCAGATTTTTTGAAAAGTTGTTCAGTTTGATGGTCTGAGTTCAGTTTTTGCTAGGTAGTCGCTTTATTTCCATAACAAGATTTTTGCTATCTATCGGATTTTTCTGGATTGAAATGTTTGTGCAAGGCTCAAACTAACATTCAAATCTTGTTATCAAATTTTCGCCAACTTCCTGTCAACGGATTAAGTTTAAATTTTACACACCAGTACCACATTTTCAGTTCCAATGACAAAGTGATTTTTATTAAATAAAATCATTGCACTCAAATTTCTTTTGCAAATGACATAAATTGCATCAAATAATTACAACATTTTTTTTTACTGAGGGACATGGGTTAAGGGACGGAACCTAGATTTGCAGTGGAATTAGTCTGTGTGACTGATTAATATCAGAATGTATTTTTCTTAAACTCTTTACTACTGTTAGAATGGAAGTCATACAAAATATTAATTTACCCAGGACTAATATTTAATTGGATTTAACAAAAATTAAAACTTTTTTTTTGTTAATTGGCTAATTTTGTCATAGCATATTGTATTCCAATTGGACTGTCTTACAAAGTTAACAGAATATACATACCATTTGACACATTTGCGGTACAAAGAAAGAAGAGTGGTGTAATACTCTGAAAGAAACTAAAGGTATTTGCTTCCTTTTACCATGAAATAAAGGAAATAATGAAGGAAGGAATAATGTGCAAAGCCAAGCTGCTTGTCACAAAAGGTTATACCACTTTTGCTCACAGTGCCTCATTTGTGACCCTCTCTCATTTGAGATTATCACTCTTTGCCCACTCTCAATACGTTTGTGATGTATCCATACATGTATGGATCCATATATGAGCTCTGGGTACTCCTATAAAGTCTATAAAATGTGCATTATATGCATTAAGGGCACGTTTGTGTCTAGATATTTTAAATGGTATGTTGTAGTATTTTCATCTTTTCTATCTTTATTTAGTTTCAGTGTGTGATTTTTGAATAAATTAAAGTATTGAGTAATAATGTAAATTTTCACATCTTATTACTATATCAGAATATGCACAGCCACACCTTGGACACTTAGCTATCATTTCATACAAATGGCAAAAACAGACTAGAAGAGGTTAGCATGTTGACGAAGTGTAATGACCTCCTAACTACATTTTGTAATTATTGTGTAAAAGGATTTAAAATACGTTTTCACATTGTACTAGTAAGACCACCAAACTGTGTCATAAATTAAGGTTCCTATGACGATAAATTTACAATATAAAATTATTCATTAATAGGTGTAAAAAAAATAAGAAACATATTTTTCGAATCCCCTAAAATCGACCTTTTTTATGTAGATAGGAAATCATTACACTTCATCGTCGATGTGCGAAACTGAGTGAGTGCGAGCAAGACAGGAATACAGCATTGCCTACATTTTATGTCATGTTTTCTACTACTTAAGAGGTTAAAATTGGTGGAGGGGCATGTAGTGTGCTTACTGTATGTAGTACTAGATGCTCTTTCTTATACTGTGGTCTAACTTAGACGACATTTTGGGATTGTTCAAGTCCTATAAATAAACATAGTAATAAAACTTCTGTCTTGTTTAATATTCCTAAAAGTTAACTCATAAATATTTTACAGTCTTGGCCCGCTTGTGAATAAAGTAAAAGAGTACCAGGTTGAGGGTATTGTGGAGACCCTCTGTGCGAACATGCTGTCGGACACGGAACAACTGAGAGATATCAGTAGCATCGGCTTGAAGACTGTCATTTCAGAACTGCCGCTCGGCTCTAACACTCTTGCTGCTAATGTTTGTAAGAAAATTACTGGAAAGCTGAGCAGTGCTATTGAGAAGGTATGAATGAAGTGTGCACAAGTGGTTAAAAGGGGTTTAAAGATTAGTTGCCTACGGTCGTTTGAGCTATCTTGAGTTTTCATAAAAGTCGTTTTGCAGTTGAAACCTATTTATACATCGACAGTTATAAAGAATGTATCTTCGACATAAAATAATACTGAAACTGGTGGCTTGAACACAAAATGCCTTGTTATATTTTGTGATCATCTAGAGTGTCCTATTTCGCAATTTAGGGAGGTTCAAAGGAGCAACCGCAAATTTGGAAAATAAATATAGCACCATTGCATAGCTCACTTTTCGTACTAAAATCTTCAAACCCCTTTAAAAAACCAACCCAACTAAAAAAGATGGCAATAAAAAATAAAGAAAAACAACAATTTGGTCTGTAAGCTCAATGTCACGTCACAATGTGTTTTGGCACCCCAACTGCAATAAATTGTGTTCATAAAACATTTTGTGGCTTTTGTGTAAATATAATGTAATTACATTAAACTATATTGTTATTTTCTCTTCGAATTTCACTGAAACCATTGATATATGAAAAAACTTAAATGTAATGCTTAGAATTTTTTTTTCTATTGTCAGTTAAATTAAAACCTGTATCCAGTAGGCCTACCACGAGTTTTCACTATACGTCACTACTGTAAAGTCCGGCCGCTGAAAGATTGCGTTTGACAGTTACCATAAAATTGTAAAAAACTGAATGAAAACTATAAATGCCGATCATTATTTAGTAGCTTTTTGAACTTAAAAGGGCAGCTAGTGCCCTGTGTACTAGAGTGAGCACAGGTAAACAATATTTTCATTCAGTTTTTTACAAATTTTATGGTAACTGTCAAACGCAATCTTTCAGCGGCCGGACCTTAGTAACGTCACCAATCCGTATGGCAGAAATTAGTTCTCAACTTGACCACTAGGAGCGCTGTACGAAATTCAATATAAAATTGGTCACGCAACTATAGTAGTAACGTACAGTGAAAACTCATGGTAGGCCTACTGATCTTGTCCTGATAGGATTTTACATGTAAAATGACTTGATGGCCTACCTGGCCTGGCCTGTGATCAGTACCATCTAGACGATACTGATGTACTCTAGACTTTGACTAATTATTATAAGAACTTGCCTTGCGGTAGCATTTCCCCTCTGCCACGGTATAAGCACAATTGATCTTGTGCATTTACATTAAATTTTACACCTTATCACTAAACGAGACAGCCTATAATTGCGAAATAATAACTTCGAACTTCGAACTTAGAACGTTTGGGGTTCACACGAGACTACTTTTCATGATTTTTAACATTCAAAATTAGAATCTAAAGTTATGGGGAATAAAATCCAAAGTTGCGGATTTCATGTTACCTCGCCCCCCGCAAAAAGTGGCTGAAATGTTTGTTAGTAGAATTACACGCGTAACCAGTCCACATATAAATAGTCAAAGACTCTAGATGATACTGATGTTGATTCACTATAATAATTATGTGATGAATACAAACTCATATATTTACAAATCTATAGTAAACATCATAAATGTTGAGAACTTCATTCCGTTTGGTAAAGTGTTTGTGTGTTATATGGAATCAAAAGAAATTGGTTTTTCTTTGGCTTACTAAGATTATTATATTTCAGCAAGGGGATGTGTCGGTCCAACTGGAGGCATTAGATATATTAGCTGATCTACTCAGTAGGTTTGGTGGCCTATTGATATCCTTCCACTCAATGCTATTGACTTCACTACTCCCCCAACTTGCTTCTCCACGTCAGGTAAATAAACATTTTAATTTGTTTTATACTATGATGTCAATCATTATTTTATTTATGTTGTAATTTATTTCTATGTCAAGTTTTATCTGAATCCATTTGTCCGGTTTGCATACTAGAGTATGAACATGGATGTTCTGAGTTTATAGAATATCTCTGACTACCGCCTTGGAGGATATAGTCGTGAGCATGATTGCTTATATGCATACACAAGAGTTTCAAACATCCAAACTTTGGCTTTTAGTACCTATTAGTAGAAAGTGTGACAATATTTAACTTCATTGATCTACAACATAAGTATTATCAATCCAGGCCGTGCGCAAACGCACCATAGTTGCACTGTCGCACTTGGTGATGTCCTGCAATCCTACGCTGTACAATAAGCTGATTGATCACTTGCTCGAGGGTCTGGGTACTTCAACATCTTCAAGCGTTACGCGTACACACATTCAATGCATCGCTTCTGTTTGGTAAGTAATACTGAAAGTTGATTTACTATCCCCTAGGATATTTTCGTTATAACTAATACAAAAATATAAGCTTTATCCAAATAAACCGATTTTTTAAATTTTAACAATGAAAAAATAAAGTAACTATGAATCATGTGTAGCATTGTAGCATCAAATCTCATAAACACATGGAAGACATGAAGCAGCATTCGAAATTATCAAGATAATTATTTTCCTGGATAATTATCTTCTTGGTTAACATGAAAATTATCGGATAATTATCATAAGTATCCATGCTGATTATTAGTTTTGAGCGACATTTCTAACAAAGTTCTAAAATTTCAGTATGTCTCAGTTTTTGCCATTCCGTTTCGTATCACGCTGAGACCAATCATTTCGTGTTTGTGAGTTTCTTTTTTCGGGAATCGTGATCGAACGCATATAGTGGTAGATATAGTGAGATATTTGTTGCGCAAGCTTTTTGTTTTTTCAATTAATTATCAAGATAATTATCCTTTCGAACCTTGACATGAAGAATGAGACTTGAAGTTAAATTCCACAACCAAAAAGTAAATAAGTAAGCTATTTATAGTATACCTTTTGGGTACCACTGCATAATCATTCTGTTACTCATGAATAAATGTTGACGAAAAAAACCGATTCAACCAACGATTTACATAATCATGATAATTAATAGAATGCTTCAACTGGACTAGCTTGTTTTTCTTGGTGTGGTCCTCAACTTTAAATCTATTTACAGCCGTCAAGCTGGTCACAGATTCGGGGAGCAGCTGTGGCGAGTAGCACCCCAGGTGCTGGAGCATTCTCTGAAACCAGATGAAGAACTTTGTGAGCATTGCTTGCAAGCCCTAGAAGCTTTCGTGCTGAAATGCCCTAAGGAGGTGCAGGCCCATATCCCAAAGGTAATAAATATTGTTTTTCTTTAAGTTATAAAGATGTTGAAGATTTTTAATTAATTATATAATGTTATATTTTGAATAACTAAACTAAAAATCTGTCCAAACATTGTGATCGGTATGTTATACAGAGTGTAAGGAAAAGTATCATTACCCTTTAAACCACATACTCTACCCATCAAACTGAACAACTTTTATTATGGGAGCAAACCTGTCAACAATCTATGGAACACCAGGTTTGTTTCGTTATTTCATTAATAAAAGCTACTTTACTTTTGTATTGGGAGGACCACAAAATGTTCTCGTTTTTCGACCCATGTTTCTTAGGGAAAGTTGTTTAGTTTCATCGTCTGAATACACTTTAGGAATACACTCTTAAAGTTATGTTAGTAATTAAAAACTATTTCAAGCTAACTTAAAAACTAGTTCACTAGTTCTGGTATATAAGCTGATGATGATGATGCTTTCGTCGTCTTTCTTTTGTGTAGATAATCGAGCTGTGCCTGGATAAGATAACATACGACCCCAACTATAACTACGAGGACGAGGAGCAGGGCGGGGGCGGGGAGGACGAGGAAATGGAGGACGAGTCCTTCACTCCCGACGCCGAGCCCGAGTCAGACTCCGAGGAGTACTCCGATGACGATGATATGAACTGGAAGGTAATTTAATAAAATGTAAAGTTTTTTATTTATAATTAATGGACTCTTGCTTATGCGTTAGCACTGCATTTCCGCCAGTGTCTAGTAGTGGGAGTAACTATCCCAATCTCAGCGATTGTTTTTGGTCAAGAACAAGAAGAGATTGAGGATTGCGGAGCCTCGTGGCAGGCAAAAACGCGACCCGCGAAAACCACGCGAGACAAGTGCTCGGGTTAGAACCTGCAACGTGACACCAAGTTTTTATTTTATTTTAAATACCCATTATTAATCATGACAGGTATTCATTCGATGTCATTTATATTTTTGTTTTATAAAATAATCAGTAAGAACGAAAATATTATTAAATATTATCTCGCCACTCGTGTTTATATATTTTATTAATAATTCAACTGAGAATTCGACTAATGCTAAAGTAGAAAAGATCTGTGTCTTGTTTAAAGAAATACAGCTGATTGATACAAAACAATCTTAGCCCTAAAAAGCGTATTTGTACCTTAACAGCTCCGATGCAGCCTAGCAATGAATGTGATGTTTTTTAATGTATTTTTGTCCTCTAAAAACCCATGTAAGTTTTATTACTGGTTGATCGACAATAAATATCTAAATGTTTCTCCATACAACCTTACTCATACCCATTTTGTCATTAAAACAGGTGAGGCGTGCTGCAGCTAAGTGCCTGGAGTCAGTGATTACTACTCGCCATGAGTTGTTGAGTGAAATGTATGTGAAAGTGTCCCCAGCTTTGATCGCCAGGTTTAAAGGTTATTACAATTTCCATTTAAATTGATTGTATAAGGTATAAGCCGACTGAGCTCTGGTGGTCCAGTGGCGAGTAACCTTGCCTGCAGTGCAGGAGGTGATGGTTCGTTCCCCGTCCAGGCCGACTCGTACCAATGACTTTTTCGGAATTTATGCACGATTTGTAACACCACTGGCTTTTCGGTGAAGGATAACATAGTGAGGAAACCTGCATGCTTCAATTTCGAGGCATGTATTGTACCCACTATCCATTATAAGTGGCGACGGGCTCACTCCCCGTCACACTGGACAGAGTTTCGGTACTACTAGTGAAACGTGGATTTTCTGAGGTTTCAGAATATCTCTGACTACCCCCTCGGGGAATATAGTCGTGAACATATGCATGCATGCATAAGACGACTGAAGGTCATGAAAAGATGTATGAATATGGATGCGAGAGATGCAGGAATCGTAGCGTGTGGTGGGCCGTAGTCTCTGCCTTCCCCCATAAGACAATGGTGTGAACTTATTTATTGTATTTTATTCCTGTATGACTGCCTTATAAAACTAACTTTACAATAGAAATACTGTTGAAAATAATACAGGGTGTAAGTGGCAGCCTAGCAAATACTGATACTGTGACCTCAGACCATCAAACTGAACAACTTTCACTATGGAGCCTACCTCAGGAGACGCGAAAAAAAATCAGCTGTCCCATACAAAACTGCTTTATGATACTGATTTTCTTTCGCGTTTCCTGAGTTTCGCTCCATACTGAAAGTTGTCCAGTTTGATGGTCTGAGTCCACCGTTTCAGTATTTGCTAGGCTGTCACTTACACCCTGTATATTTTCCGATACTTCGTCGAAAATCGAATGCAGTAGGATATTCCGGAGTGAATTTTACGATTTTATTTTCGATCATTGTATATTGTTGATCGAAGGATTTTATACAATTATGTTTAAAATTTACGAAATATTTGACATATCCATTTTATCAATTTTAAACTTTTTACAAATTTATTGTCCCCAGAACGCGAAGAAAACGTCAAATGTGATATCCTAAGCGCTTATACGTCGTTGTTGAGGGCGACACGCCCGCTCCCCGCTAATCAGATGTCCATCGCTCCCGCCGAGAACTCTCCTCAGGCCTTACTTCTCCAAAGGGTAAATACTAGTACCTACCGGTACAGAAAGATCACTTTGAAAACAAATTTAAATAAATAGCGACTCTCTCTGCACGCCCATTGCCGAGGTCTGTACCCCTTAGGGGTGGCCCTTGGGCAGGTTGCTTAAGTTCATTCACTGGTTCGGTTAACCTACCAGAGAGCTTCGCCGTCACTGGTGTGGTCCCCCCATAGTCCGCAGTAATAAGCAGTAGCTGTTTCCTGAGCAATAATGTATTTGTCAGTTAAAAAAAATAAAAATAAAGGCTAGTCTTTTGCCCACACAAACACTGCCTAAGAACTTTTATCTCTAGTCGCCTCGTACGGGCACCAATCCCCATTGAGAATGTGGTGGTCCATTCTAAGCTGGTACCAAAAGGCGATCACAGATTATCATTATCAAAACAATAAAAATATCGGACGCAATAATCTTGCGATAACCACGTAAATTATCACAAGAGGTTATGAAAGAGTGGAGACTCTTAGAATAATTATTCTAATACAGAATTACCCCGCTTTATGCGAGAAGTGTGTTCGAAGAATAATATGTAACCAAGAATTTCTTGGTAAAGCAGAGCAATGTAGTGAAAATAAATCGTAGTTTATGACGAATCTGCGTTATGCGGGGTCAAATAACGCGGCTTTCTAGATCGTAGATAAACTAATGTAAATCTTACGCTACAGAAATAAAGTATTTTAAATATTTTTTCAACATACTTACTCGTAAAGTGACTTTTTTTGAACTGCTTTTAGGATCATAATGTAGCTTATACACGCGTGCTTTTTATTTACTAAATCGAAAAAAGAAATCCGACCGCCATTTTTTTTTCACTAATGTTTCCTCGCAAGTGTGTTGAAAAACTGAACGTGAGCGTTGGTCATTACAGTCTTGGCTATTTACCGCTCTCGCCTGTGATGTCTAACTTAGGTCACTTGTATCATAATGTAGTATCACTATAGGTGCCGAGCGTGGTGCGCAGCGCGCTGCGCGTGATCCGGGGCCGCAGCGTGCGCGCGCGCGGGTGCGCGCTGGCGCTGCTGCGCGAGCTGCTCTCCGCCGCGCCCGGCTGCCTCGCCGCCGGCGACCACGCCGAGCGCATCATACGCGCGCTCACACCCGCACTTATGTACCTGCTTTTTATCTTAATCTTAACTATTATAAAACCGTAACAGAAGTGTGTCTGTACATTGAAGATATTTACATGAAAAAGATTACGATATGGTTTTTAGGTATCCCGGACTCCAAATCAACCTTTTTTAGAATTGTCTGTTTGTTTGTTTGTATGTTTGTAATAGCAAAAACTACTGAACCGATTTTGATGAAACTTTTTTTGTTTGATAGCTTATGATCAGACTTAAAATCTGGTATATTATTTGTGCGGACGAAGTCGCGGGTTAACTCTTGTATTTATGAATTTTATGTTTCCGTACCCAAAGGGTTCCAACGAGACCCTATTCATAAACCTACGCTGTCCGTCCGTCTGTCTATCTGTCTGTCTGTCCTACCTATAAAAGGCAGTATCTTCTGAAGTCCGGTTTTTTATTTTGACGCAGATCACAGGCCTCACGAATAAGGAATAATAGGGAGTGAGCCATACTCGAGAACGCGGGCCCAGTGCGGATTGGTGGAGGCAAGAAAGTAATCATCTTGCTGTCAAAGTATTTTCAAGCAGCTGTAAAAGGCCTCCAGTCAGTGGACGAGTTATTTCTAACAATGTATCAGATTTTTAAAGTTTTATATGCAGTGTGTAAAACAAATTTTTATTTGTAACCAATTTCGTCCCACCGTTAGGCTAGCTTTTCCAGCCTTTTTTATCCTGTGCCTGCATTTGCCACTCTGCTTCGTGAGCATCCAGACCGTCGCGCCATCTTTTTCTTGCTTGTTTAAAATAAACCTCCCCAATTTCTCACTTCGCCCTTCGAGACTAGGACTCAAAATCCAACTGAGATTAGTAAATAAAACATTTACTTAATTCATCTTATTGCAGGGACAAGAGCACTGCATCCTCAATGAAGATCGAGACGCTAGTTTTCATAGTGTGCCTTCTCCGCGGTCACCCTCCCGATGCGATGCGCAAGCACGTTCCCGCCCTAATGCCGGCCGTACTATCTTGTGTCGGGGACCCGTTCTACAAGGTCACAGCGGAAGCTCTGCGCGTGCTACAGACGCTCGTCAAAGTCATGCGGCCGTTGGGTGAGGACACAATGATTATGTTACTCTTTATAATACGTGAACTGGTACTAATGCCGGCGGTACCATCTTGTGATGCCTTGTGGTTGAATAACCCAAATACTGACTTGGATTAATCTTCTTCTTATCGGGTGGGCAACAAGCCCTGGTGTCAGAGTTTTTTCAGACCCCCTTACGGCCTCTGACGTGGTTTTTATGTAACGACTTGACGTGCCATCCGAAGCACGGAATCATCTTTCTTTTCAGACAATCAGGTGATTCAGCCTGCAAAGTCCTAACCAACTGGGGAAAAAGGTATCCTCCCGTGGGAATCAAACCCACGGCCTCCGTGTCGAGAGCCTAATGCTCTTAACCATTACACCACGGAGGTAGTTTGCTTTGTATTAATGCAAAATTAGGATGGTAGCAAATGCTCACGAATATATTCCTCGAGGAGGGTAGTCAGAGATATTCTGAGTCCTCAGAACACCTACGTTTCATAAGTAGTACCGAAACAGTGTCCAGTGTGACGGGGAGTGAGCCCGTCGCCACTTGTAATGGACAGTGGGTACAATACATGTCTCGAAATTAAGCACGCAGGTTTCCTTGCTATGTTTTCCTTAACCGAAAAGACAGTGGTGTTACAAAACTCAATGGTACGAGTCGGCCAGGACGGGGATCGAACCATCGCCTCCTGCACGGTGGGCAAGGTTACTCGCCTCTGGACCACCACGGCTATCAATAAGAATTGTCCGTGTAGCAGTATCGCTGTCGATTTCGAAAGGGAATAACGTTGTCAATTATATTTATGTGTATGTTAATACAAATCGGCCTTGTTGGCGACAATATAATAACATTTTATTACATTGAAGATTTTACGTGTTACAGTAATAATACCACGTAATACATTTTAACTGTTAGACTTATTTGAACCACAATCTAATTCCACGTTATATTGTTTTAGATAACGCAAACAATGAAATAACGGAAGATGACGAGTTAGAAGAGCTCCAAAAGTTTATTCCCGAAATGTATAAGTGTACGTTAGTACGTCTGCGCGCCACCGACATGGACCAAGAAGTGAAGGAACGAGCTATTGCAGCTTGTGGCCAGCTTTTGTGCCACTTTGGTGACTATTTACAGGTATGTTTTTGGTTATTATTTTAGGGGCGGAACCAAAAGGCGGTGGTTGGATTCCTAATAAGACCACCGAGTAGATATCCTACAGAGATACTGCTTGATAAAAGCTTGCAGCGGCGGTACACAACTATATGCGCAACGATGTTTGTACCTAAGCTCCCTTTCAATAAACATTTAAATAAAAGGCTGCGTATTTGAGAATTACACATGTACAGAAAATAGGAGGTCGATTTTTATCATTTGACATTCAAAGAAAGTAGTCTAAAACACAACTCAAAATATTCTTGAGGGTGTAACAAAATTCGCATCTACTACTCCGAATTAACAGAATAGTAGATGACCGTAAACCCATTGTTTACACAGAGAGGAGCTTATTAAAAAAATCTATTATTGTTACAGAGTGATCTTCCAGTTTGTTTGCCAATTTTCTTAGAACGTCTTCGCAATGAAATAACACGCTTGACTACCGTGAAGGCCCTTACGAAAGTTGCTTCCTCTCCTTTGAGGATCGATTTGACTCCTATTTTGGTAAGACTCTTTTTTTTTCTGTATAAATAACTTTAATTATTTTTAATTTCTTTAAGGCAAGATATTTCTTGGCGCTTACTTTCTCACTCAGCACTGGATCCGCCGGCTAGGAGAATGGCCCGTTCTTTCTTACCGTTTTTCGTGACTTCTACATAGTATTTTTTTTTTAAATAATCATTTTTAACTTAGGCAACACTGTTACCCTATAATATTATGTTCTTGTGGATAATTTAAAATTCCTAATTAATGTTTCAGTCCGACGCTGTGCCTATCCTAGGATCTTTTCTAAGGAAAAATCAGAGGGCTCTGAAGTTGTCCACACTGGTGCTATTGGATACTTTGGTGCAAAATTATAGCAATTCTATCAGCATAGAACTTTTGAGTAAGGTGTGTTATGAATTACTTATGAGTTTATACATAAATTTTCTGATTGTATAGAATAGGACTATTTGTTTCTTGCTTTGTAAACAGATTTGTAAGCTTAACTTTGTAAAAATTGTTCTTGACTACCCTTCCTTTTAGATTGACGTTCTTACCATGTGTCGTCTTGAAAAAAGATCTACATTACAATAAATAAATAACAGATATAAAATCATGATTCGGAGTCACCATCCGTTGAGGGAAAGGGCCCTCGTCTTGTGGTTTGGCCCGCTTTCTCTCGTGCATTTCTAGAGAGGACGCTTATGCCATACAGTGTGATGAATCCTGTTAGGCCTGAAAGTCAATATAATGTAATCTGCCAGGTTCTGATGGAAGTGCCGCCCCTAGTGAGCGAGAGCGACTTGCACTGCGCGCAGACTGCGCTGACGCTGGTGCGGTGCGCGTGCCTGCGCTGTCCCGCAGCGCTGACGGCCGACGCGCGCGCCGCGCTCACGCCCAACATACTCGCGCTCGCCAAGTCGCCGCTGCTACAAGGTCAGTTCACTAGTGAGCGACACTGCGCTGACGCTGGTGCGGTGCGCGTAGATGTGTGAATGTGAAATGTTTCTGGATGAATTTGTAACTAACAGCTTGATTGTTACAACCAGGTGGTGCCCTGAAGGCGATGCTTGGAGTGCTCAGCGCGCTAGTGTCGGCCGACGTGGCCGGGTGTTCCCGACGGGAGCTGCTGGCGCTGCTGGTCGCGCCGGTGCATCGTGTCCACGAACACAACGCTACTGCTCATCATATGAAGCAGGTATTGAGTTATATCAGGTGATGCCTTGAAGGCGATGCTCAGCGCGCTAGTGTCGGCCGACGTGGTCGAAGGAATGAGACAAAACACGTACAGACCTCTATGTCTTCTCCCTCTACGTGTCTCATACATTTCGATCGAGCAGGTTTGCAGTTTTATATGGAACTGATAATATTTTTTCGCGATTTTGTTGTTAGTCCCAACGTTGTTTAGTTTTAAAAAAACCTCAAATGTGTGCATGATTGTATTACAGGCATTCCACTCGCTGGCTAAATGTGTAGGCGCAGTAGTGATGGAGGGTGGTCAGGACGCGCTGGAAGTTGTCTGCGGCTTCCTGCGCGACGCCGAGCGCCCGCCCTCTGATGCCCACCACATGTTCGCTTTGCTAGCTATCGCTGAAATCGGACGACATTTGTGAGTAGCCTTCTCGTTTATACACCGAATGGATGGGGTTTAGTTTTGATTAACATTTAGGCTTTGTTTCATAGCAATCGGTTTATTCGCTCAAAAGTTATAAGTATTTAAAGTCAGTGGTTTGCGCGTACGGAGTCGCGGGCGCTGCTAGTGAAAAACTCGAAATTTTCAGTAAGCTTTACTTATCACCGCGACAAAATATGCAGACTCGACGTGTCGGCATCGCGCCCGCCTACGTCGCTATAGTTACTACGGGTTCGAGGCGTTTTCGAACACGGCTTTCTCACATTTTAATTGTTTTTATGTAACGACTTGTAAAATTTACGCCTTATTATTTTGAGCAAGCAATTCAGTCTGGGCATACAGACAGAATAAATGGCTCTTTTGCTGACTAAGGAACCCTAAAAAGTGTGTGTTGGGAAGTCGAACTATGAGACCAGAGATTAATGCAATCTTGTTTTACAGAGATTTAAGTTCGATCCCGAATCTGAAGGAAGTTCTTCTCAACTCGTTCACGCCATCTTCAGAGGAGGTCAAGTCCGCTGCCAGCTACGCGCTCGGCTCCGTCGCAGTGGGCAACTTGCCTGAATTCCTACCTTTTATACTAGAACAGATAGAAGCACAGCCTAAACGACAGTATCTTTTATTACATTCACTTAGAGAGGTATGTTGCACTAGTTTAAACTTTATTTTAATCTGCAGTATTTTAAAGACTCCAAACCATTCATCGTATGGTGCGTCCACGAAATATTATGATTATTAGCTCCGTGATTTTGACTGTCGGTTTTAGAGTTTTTATTTAACTTTTTCAAGCTGTTTGAGCCGTTAAAACTTTATAATACACTAAAATATACGAGATTAATTAACATTTAACATAAAATTTAAGGTTTTACGGCTCAAACATTTTCAGAAAGTAAAATAAGCTATCGTCGACGCACTATAGTTTGTGTTATATAGGGTCCAACTTAATATGCTGACACTTTTTCAAGGAGATGATCCATCAAACAGAACAACTTTTTCTATGGGACCAACATCGAAATCGCGAAAAAGAAATCAGCTGTCCCGTACAATTGGCTCAAGTAGGTTTGCAGTTTTGTATGGAAGACCTCATTTTTTTTGCGATTTCGATGTTGGTGCCATAGCGAAAGTTGTTCAGTTTGACGGTCTGATCACGCCCTTAAAAAATTTCAGTATATTAAGAAGGACTCTGTATATGTATTTTTTTGTTTACTAATAATTTCCTAAATCGAACTTAGTTGTTTTATTTAGACATGACACGGCTAAAAAACTCTTTAAGGATCAATTTAGCTTGAAACGTCACATTTCTCCTGAGTTGGCAGTGTTGATAGCAGTTTGTATTTTTGCAGATAATCTCATGTGAATCATGTACTCCAGAAGGTGTAGAAGCGTTGAGGCCTTTCATACCAGAAATATGGATCCAGTTGTCTAAACACTGCCAGTGCGCGGAGGAAGGATCTCGTAATGTCGTAAGTATACATTTTTGTACTGTATTTTATTCGAATGATAATAATATGATCGATTAGGTGTCATTGATCGCAGGGCATAGCGGTGAACGGTTTTATTAGGCCTGCATTAGAGCGAAATAAAAGAAGCAACACAACCTTGCCGCTTGGCGAGTCATGTGCAAGGTCTTTTGGTGTTATTCAGCGATTAGTTTATAAATTACTAGCTGGATTTTCCATGCTTTTCTAAGAAATTCCCGTACAATTCTTAGCATTCATAACATTTTTACATTTCTAATTGAGTACAAATGCTGATGATGAGTGTCGAATGAGAAATAAACTATTTTGCAGGTTGCAGAATGCTTAGGAAAGCTGTGTTTGTTAGAGCCACAGTCGCTGCTGCCGTTCTTAAAGGAGTTCCTCAAGTCGCCCGAGCCTCTCACCAGAACAACCGCTGTCACTGCCGTCAAGTTCACCATATCTGATCAGGTTAGATGTGTATATTTAAAGTTAGAATCTCATTTATGACTTTCCCACAAAACTTATTATAGGATGTTTTGAGATCCGGCTTGGTGCGAATCTGAATTTTTGAGAATCATCACTGTTATGGAATGTGTCTGTACACACGGCGACACATCAAGCTATATAAGCTATAGCGACATACAAAACCAAAATAAGCTGGCCGCGCGTAGGGCGAGTAACGTATAACGTCGCGCGGCCAGCTTATGTTGGTTTTGTATAGCTTGATGTGTCGCCGTGTGTACATTGAAGATATTTACAAAAAGGTAGGAAACCGACGATATGGTGTTTAGGTGTCCCTTACTCCAAATCATGGATGTTTTTTCCGCCCGGTTTTGATGAAACTTATTGTGTTTAAAAGCTTAGGATTTAGAAGCTTAGATTAGACTTAAAAACTGGTATATTTCATAAGCTACGATGACCGGAGCTGATGCGGATGAAGTCGCGGGAAAAATCTAGTCTGATATATTGCGAATCTGACTTTTGCGTCAGTCTGTCTTTTGTGAATCTGCGCGTAAACCTTTCCTGTTTTCAATCACTGCACGCAACACTAACTATATTCTGTTTTTAGCCTCAAGCGATCGACCCGCTGCTGTGCGGTTGTATGTCTGAACTATTGGTGCCGCTCTGTGACCCGGAGCTCGGAGTGAGGCGCGTCGCCCTCGTCGCCTTCAACTCGGCCGCCCACAACAAACCCTCCCTCATCCGCGACCTGCTTCCGCAAGTGCTGCCCACTATCTACAGCGAGACTAAAGTTAAGGTAAGCTGGAAAGCAATAACCAAATTCAAACAAAAAGCGTTTTATTGTCATGCGGATTGCGGATCAAATAGCGTGAAATAGCGACAGAAAATGCACTGTTCAATGCATTCGCGGATCATGTTAGGATCTCTGGTTATCAAAGAAGTGTAGATACTAGATACGCGTTATAGAATCCAATTATAATATAATTTTACTCACGATTAAAATAAGATATAATACCCTATTATAGGGTGTCACAAAACACCCTCTTAATATTTAAAAGGATGGCTCATTCCTAATGTAACCATCTTTATTCCCCACAGAAAGAGCTTATCCGCGAAGTAGAGATGGGTCCGTTCAAGCACTCGGTCGACGACGGGCTCGACCTCAGGAAGGCTGCCTTCGAGTGCATGTACACGCTGTTAGGAACGTGCCTCGACAGGCTGGACGTGTTCGAGTTCCTACGACACGTGGAGGACGGCCTGCGCGACCACTACGACATCAAGATGTTGACGTATCTCATGTGTGCGCGGCTGGCGCAGCTGTGCCCCGCTGTTGTGCTTCAGAGTAAGTTGTTGCTGTATTATAAGAGCAGTTTTTTAAGAGTTACGCGGTTATTAAGCTAAAATTAATCATTTTGATAGATTCTTATAGCGTTTTTTATTTTGTTACAACTGCAATATCCAATAATCATGGGATGAGGGTCAACCCGTGATCATGGCAGTTGTAACTCTGCTGAAATATCGGGAACTCATCTACACTAATATTATAAAGAGGAAAGATTTGTACCTATTTTTGTATGTTTGTATGTTTGTAATGAATAGGCTCAAAAAGTACTGGGCCGATTTAAAAAATTCTTTCACCAATAGAATGCTACATTCTCCCAATTTGACATAGGCTACATTTCTTTTTGAAAAAAATTAGGGATCCTTGGTAAAATTTGAACAATGTAACCGAAGGTGTAGAAAAATGAGTCTTAAAATTTATTTGTCTACCCCGTGCGAAGCCGGGACGGGCTGCTAGTCAACAATAAAAACAGTCATAATCATTCATTCGTTGAACGTAGGTTTTTTAAGACGCTATTAAATTGGATACAGACGTGGTAAGAACACGTTAGAATGATAATTTTTTGTTGTATTATATTGATCATAATCAGTCTATAAAGGGTGTTAACTTGAATACGTTATTTGTTCCGGAATCCACCAAAGCGGAGCAAAGTGGAGATGTGTAAAACGAACCAATAAAATAGCTTGATTCAGGTAAGCAAGGAAATTTGATTGGCTGATTTTAGTTAGCCCCGCTCCGCTCTAGTGTAATCAGGGGGTGCTTCAGACCATCAAACTGAACCACTTTTATTATGGAGCCAACATCAAAATCAGTTACATGTATTCCTTTGAAAAAAAAGATGGCTACTCAACCTAAATGTATGGAATAGCATTTTTTTTTCACAATTTCAGTAGGTACTGCAAAGTGTTTCCACTCCGAAATGGGTTATGGTCGTGAGATTTTGGATGTTCCATAACTTTTTTACTATGTCTTTGATTTGGCCTCCGATTCACCAGATCATAATCGATAATGAGACAAAGGGTGGAACAAGCTTACCTAGAACATTTAATGCATTTAAAACCAGATAAATGAAATGCCTTAATTCAACACAACTAACGAAAACATTATTTCTAGGGCTAGAAAGTCTAGTGGAACCGCTAAGGGCGACGTGCACCATGAAGGTGAAAGCCAACTCCGTCAAGCAAGAGTACGAGAAACAGGATGAGCTCAAGCGGTCCGCTCTCCGCGCCGCCGCTGCCTTATTACAGATTCCAGAGGCTGGTACGTATATAATATACGGTAATGTAATTCGGTATGTCAAGTTTTTTTTTGGAGAGTTGAATCGAAAACCATTTTGAGATATTTTCTATGTCTGCGATTTTAAAATGAAAGGATTACAGATATTTTTCATAAAATAACGACGTTTTTCGGTCCGTCCAAACTTGGTAAACTTAAAATCAACTAAAAATAACTGGCCATAACTAAAATACGGTATCAGGACATTTGAGCGAATCCCTTTGCGCGAAAGACATTTGAGCGAAGGACATTTGCGCGAAAAAAATTTGAGCGCAAAGACTTTTGCGCGAAAGGATACTTGCGCGAAAAAAAATTGAGCGAAGGACACTTGAGCGAATGGACATTAGCGCGAATGGACATTTGCGCGAACGGGACATTAGCGCGAATGGACATTTGCGCGAACGGGACATTAGCGCGAATGGACATTTGCGCGAACGGGACATTTGCGCGAACGGGACATTTGCGCGAACGGGACATTTGCGCGAACGGGACATTTGCGCGAATGGGACATTTGCGCGAAAAACGCCCTAGAGCCTAAACGGCTTGATGGATTTTGACGTGTGAGGTGTCGTTGGATTCGTAAAAATTGTGGGAATAACATAGGGTATATTAGTTTTCGTATAATACCCATTTTGTATTTTTTACAAAGAAAATTGTTTATTCTCATCCTCTTTTTAATTTCGTAGATACCATAATAAAATAATATACCCTATGTCATTCTCACAATTTTTACGAATCCAACGACACCTCACACGTCAAAATCCATCAAGCCGTTTAGGCTCTAGGGCGTTTTTCGCGCAAATGTCCCATTCGCGCAAATGTCCCGTTCGCGCATATGTCCCGTTCGCGCAAATGTCCCGTTCGCGCAAATGTCCCGTTCGCTCAAGTGTCCATTCGCGCTAATGTCCCGTTCGTGCAAATGTCCATTCGCGCAAATGTCCATTCGCGCAAATGTCCATTCGCGCAAATGTCCATTCGCGCTAATTTTCTTTCGCGCTAATGTCCATTCGCGCTAATGTCCATTCGCGCAAAAGTCTTTCGCTCAAATGTCCATTCGCGCAAAAGTTTTTCGCTCAGTTGTCTTTCGCGCAAATGTCCTTCGCGCAAGTGTCTTTCGCTCAAATGTCCCAGATCCCTAAAATACATTCACAATGTCCGAATTTGACATTTGATGTTGCCGTTTCTGTTTCCAGCATAGAATTAGAAAGCAAAGGCAGGTTTTTTTTTTAATAAAGCAGTAGTTTTTCTCCATGGAGTTTGAATTTCCGCCATTTTTGTATTTAGAGATTACAGATCAAAGTAATTTAAGAATTAAATGTCTATTAATAAACTCGATGGATCGCAATAAAAATTAAATTTGTTTCTTAAAATTATGTCTATCCGTAATAAATATAAAACGAAGACCCAAAAAAGACTTGACATACCGAATTTGTCAAACTTAAATAAAACCAAGGACAATTGGCCCTACATCTTTGGTTCCATATCCATGGAGAAGTTCTAATAGAATATAACTTTTTTTTTGGCCGGCATTTTCACATTTTGGACCAAAATGGATGATGACTTTTCTGGTGATTCTTTGCGTTTCCAGAATGTCTAACTTTAATTAAAATTTTACACTGTCGTCGATTTGTGGCACTAAGATAGTATTCATCCAATGGTTATTTGGCTAATTTCTTTGAACTTTGTCTTACAGAAAAGAATCCTCACCTCATGGACTTTGTGGTGCAAATAAAGTCCTTCCCAGACCTACAGCCGATTTTCGAATCTATCCTGAAGGACTCCACCGGCGGCAGCTCCGTCGACTCCAATCTCATGGATCAAAGCTAGCCGCCAAGATTGCATTTATTCTTCGCGAGAAACGAAATGAGGTTCAATTTGATTTTTATTTTCGTTTATTTTTATTGTTTGATCTTCTAAAGACTGCTATTTTTTTCATAATGAGCAAATTGTAAAAAACTATTTAAAAATTTATAGTTAAATATCATTTTTTAATTTCCATAACTTTCATTTTACAATACTTCAATATACATAGTTGGTAAGCTTCCAATAAGAACCAAGGTTTCATTCAACAGTTTTATTATAAAATTACAAGTACATAACTACAAACGTTGCTAACAAACTCCCCGACGTGTGATAGTAACACGTCTTAAGAATCCTGGCGATACTCATTAGGGGACTAAGGAAGGATCTCGAGCGGCAACAGAAACGTGACGCTTTACAGAAGGTAGCCACGCATAACTATCGACACAACTGTTCATAGCTGGCGTAAGGATATCTTGCATTTTTGATGCCGTATCATCGATAGTTATACAGAATAATAATTATTGATATGTATTGTGATATTACATGCTATGTGGAAATCAGGAGAATGGATAAAATACATTATAATGAAGCGAAACACGAATAGTATCAATTATTTCCCTTTTCTCTTCGCCGCGGGAGTGGCGCTGGACGCTCTTGAGCTCGGGATATCCTGTTATGAAAAAAAAGTTTATTTAGAATCACGGTATCGAATACAGGTCAAGTTTTCTAAAGCAAGTTAGCAAAAATCTTATTTTGACATTTAAGTATACATAACAAATGAATTCAATGTGAAACAACAAATTATGACAGTCTTTAATCTAAGATCACACAAATATTTCACATTAGAGTTTACTTGCGACTTCGTCGGCACAAATTATGTACCAGATTTTTAAGTCAGATCATGAGCTATCAATCAAAAAAAGTTTCATCTAAATCGGTTCAGTAGTTTTTTCGTGATGCTGTTACAAACATACAAACAAACAGACAGACAAAAATTCTAAAAAATGTTGATTTTAAGTCCGGGATACCTAAAAACCATATCGTAATCTTTTTCATGTATATATCTTCAATGTACAGACATACTTCTGTTACAGTTTTATAATAGTTAAGATAATTGAATTAAGCGAATACGTTACATTTCCAATGACATAGTCTTCTACATTGATTGTGGAAATAGAGTGCACAAGTTCCAAATTCGTAAGGTGCCTTACCGGTTTAGCAGGCGAGGCTCGTTGCAGTGTTGTGCTGCTGGCATTTCGCAATATGGGTCGCGTCGCGCTACTCGATACGGTCCCTAACGCGCTTGCAGGTCGCTCTCGTTCGGGACTCTGCTCTTTGCTGCACAGGTTATAAAATATGCCATTAGGGATGCTTATGATATGTGATTGGTATTTTAAGTTGTCAACGTAAAAGGCTTTCAAAAGAAACGACCGATCGAGGTGCAAAATAGGAATGCAGTAATAGATCGGGGGTAAGCGTCCAAAAGTGGAATAGTGTAAAATAGGGACGCATGAGTAGACCGGAGTGAGTCACTTTTGCCTAAAGAAAGGATGGTAGCAGTAAAAATGAAAATTGCCCTTTAAATTGAGTTGGATTGAAATCTTACCTATTGCCACGCGATATGTGTCCTTTTCTGCTGAACATATCCGAAAGTCGACCACGTAAGTCCCTCTTACTGCCCGCTGCACTCATATCCGAGTCCGAACCCTGTTAAAGAATTGATTTTCGTGAAACTATTGAATACGTCACAAAACAAAATACGGAAAACGTGTAATACCTGTGAGACAGTGCCGATCGGTCTGAAATCAACAATCTCTGGGTCTGCTTGATCGTCGATAGAGCGTGATTTGGTTAATTTCTTCAACTTGCCAAATATACTCTTCTTTTTCTTCTTCTCTGTTGGCAGCACGTCGCTTTGTGCCGAACCACCGGATAAACGACTGAAAAAGAGTCAAAATTCAGTTTAGTTCTGTTCTGTATTAAGATAATCGTCTTCATAATAATTTTAAACCACTAGTAATAGGTCTCTCCTAATAGTTTCGATAACGATTTTGTGTATGATGCATCCAACTCTTCCTCGCGACCGTTGCGAGGTCGTCCTAGTAGGGAGCTGACCATCAGAGCATCATTCAGGACAGTATGTTTTCAAATGTTTAAATACATACCTGTCCAGACTAGCATCACGCTGCATGGTGAAGAGACGCATATCGTTATCACCGTCCAACGACTGCATCGACGATACACTGCTGTCATCTACAGACTTCCAGATTTGGCTCTGTAAAAGAAAACATCGTGTAACATTTTGAATGAGCTTATCAATGCAGTGTGTGGAAAAATGCGTCTTTTGGTATCGGACCCGAAGTGAATCTTGACTCACTTCGGGTCGCTGGTTGTAATTAAACTTCTAAGAATGTAAGAAATTACCTGTTCCTTAGTTGTTTGCTCCAGCGAAATGGAGCGCTTTTTCAGTGAAGGTGCACGAGAAGGCGTCCTTGTTACTGGAGTTACTGTTAATGTGTCTCGTGGTTCCGTCGACATAGCACTAAAAAGAAAGATACATTTAAATAAAATACGCTTCTAACACCTACCCTCAAGAGATAAAAGGGCTCTGCAAGTAGCTGGCAGAAAGAAGCAATTTAAATGTAGGTGAGTTGTGATACTTCATATGGCTGCATCTCTGTCAGTTGTACTATCACTTGTCGCCTGTTCCTGATTAGCGTAACTGGATAAAATAACTCGTCGGAGCGAAAAACTACGTTATTTTATTAAAAATATCTGTAATCCTTTCTGAGTGAGATGAGAATCTAATGAGAGTTGGCCAGAAGTTGCACACAACAGAAAGGATTGGAGAGTAAAAGGGGAGGCCTTTGCACAGCAGTGGGACATTGAACAGGCTACGTAAAAAAAAGTAACCTTTCATTTAAAAATCTCTGATTTAGAAAATATTGAAACTGAGACAATTTTCTCGAAATGGTTTTCTATTCAGCTCTAAAAAAAAAATTGACATACCGAATTCTTCGGCGTGAATAAAAAAACCTCTCATTATAAACTAACTTCATGGAGAGTTACATCAGCGCACAATTTCTGTCACATGCTGAAAATACACTCTGATCCTTTTCTCCTACCGCGCCAAAAGAAGTTTAACTACAAAAACAGCAATTTACCGTCTAGCATTGGCTTGATGTCTACGCTGCCGTTCAGCAATACGAGAAGCTCGCAGTTCGTCGGTGAGACGACGTAGCCTTTGTGCGGTGTTGGCAGCTTCCATTCCAGCCGCCTCAGCACTTTCAGGAGTCGCTGAACGTGATCTAGACTTCGACGACTGAAAACCGTAAATGTTGTTAGGTAATATAATTTTTGTCTATATAATTGTTTGGATACCTGTGGGGCCAGCATGACACGCACGATAAAATGACAAAACGGGAAAACAGTATTACGCGCTCATTTTCATGACCTTGTCGCATCTCGATCTTTATCGTTCTCATCGGCGGTGGCGTGTTAGGCCAACCTGTCCATCGGTGACGTGCAACGCAGTTCACCACAGCTAGCGTTTCTATTGGTGGATTTTATTTCTCGCACATCTGCGATTAACAGGCACCGTAAATACTGACCCTATTTCTTCTTGGAGGTGTAGGCGTCATGAGAGACTTTTCAGGCTTGATAGGTGCTTCTGAACGGAACAAATCAGGGCTCTGCTTCATAAGGTCTTCTATTGTTTCCAAGAGCTGCGTTATTATCCTGTCATCATCCTGTAATAAAGTTTTATAGTAAGTTAGTTATGTAGTTTCATAGTGTAGTTCTTGTCTTTCACAACAAAAGAGAATTTAACATTCAAATCATTATTAAACTGGTCTTGGTTGTAATTTCATGAATCACAGTCATACCTGTTGAGCGCGCTTCAGTGATCCCACAAGCAGTTTGTTCTGGTCACGGTCGCGATCATGGCGATCCTTGTCGCGGCGCAGTTTTTCATTAGCCGTGCGCAACTTGGCATGAGCATCGCGGAGCTCTAGCAGATCGCATTGGAGTTCTGTCACCTGAAATAATTATGGCAGGTTACATACTGCGCGCGGATTTCTGTATTCGGATTATCCATAATGGGATTTATTTACATACCTTTTTCTTAGCTTCTTCCGTCTCTTCGTCAGTTTGTCTCTTAATTTGGTCTATTCTTCTCTTCATATCTAACCTCTCTTTGTCTCTTTCACGTTCCACCTATATTTTAAATAGAAGCCTGTTAAAAATCTTACACGTCAAGATTTTTAGATAATATTGTCTACGATTTTTTTTACATTACAACGGAAGTTCTCAGGAGTTCCTTATTATTGAGATAGGCTACCTCATACAGCGTTTGGCGTAGATCCCTGGCTAGCGTGGACGTCTCCTGCAACAGTCGTTGTTGCTCATCACGCTCTTTGTGCCATGCTAGTTCCATACGTGTCGCTGTACCGGCGACACGACCACGGCCGGATGACAACAAACGTTCTTCTTCGTACTGCAGACAAGGGGAATTATGGTTTTATATTCGGATCACCGATAATTATTTACCGACTGGTCTTAATGTATATTAGGTGCATACCTCGTTCAACCTTGATTGCATCTCTGCGAGACGAACCTCCGCAGTTGACTTCTCACTGACAAGCTCGGTGTTAAGTTTGGAGGATACCAGTCGTGCCTCGCATAGAGCGTCTTCGAGGCATGCCACCTGTTGCTCAAGAGTGGCCACTTTGTTGCGGTACTCCTCCTAAAACAAAAATTGTATCAAAGTGGTAGTTTTGATTTTGGTAGTAGTCAGAGAAAGATTGCAAGTTTTTCTAACCTCATCAGTGCTTGATATAGAATGTCTTGGAGCCCTTGGATTCTTCTCACCGCTTTTAAGTTCAGACATAGATTTTTGAGCAGCTTCCAGCATTTGCTTGTAGTTATCTCTCTCACGCCTGAATCTTGAGACCTGATTGTGCAAGGATTTAAGCTCATCTCGCATTGTATTCATCTGTCCCTCGTATCTCATCTTCGTCTCGGTGATTTCACTCTTTCTCGCCCTTTCTGCCTGTTCAAGGCGTGTATTTAATGCTGTCAACTCACGCTCTAACTCTTGATTTTCTGCAGTCAAGTTCCTTTGGATCTTTGAAATTCTTTCGTAGTCTTCCAGTTTTTGTTTGGCTTCCTCCACCTCTTTTTTGGCGAGTTCGTGATGATGTTCGAGCACGTCGCGTTGGTCATTTGCGGTTCGTAGTTCGCGTTCGCGTTGATCAAGTTTCGCGGTAAGTCGTGCTTTCTCCACTTCCCAACCGCCACCGCACAATCTGTCCTGTAACGACGATATCTCGTTCTGAAATATTAACAAATGCATATAATATCTCGAAACAGCATAATCTCAAACCTTCTAAGTTTTTAAATAACTATCTCGAACCTGTAACTCTGATTTCTCCTTGTTCCAAGCAGAAGATTGCTTGTCATAGGTATCTTGCAGGGTTTTCAATTCGTCTAATGTTGTATTTAGCTGTTTCTGCACATGGATAAGCTCTCTGTGAAAATAATAAATAATTTTTAAAAAACACTTTATTTTCGTACGTATGTTTAATATATCTGAAATAATTACCCTTGCGCTTGTTCTTTTTCTACAGTCAGCCGAGCTTTAGTAACTACGTGCTCTTCTTCTAGTATTTCATATTTGCCTGTCAATTCGTCATACTCTGCTTTTTCCACTGCTAGCGAATGTTCTAACTCTGCAAATGGAATAATAATTACAATCATTTACTTTTCATATTCATAAAGTAGTGTGAAAATGATAATGATACATACTCTTAACAGTCTCCTCATATTCTTGCTTGAGATCAGATATCCTCTTGGCTCCTGCTCCGGAGCTTTGTTCGAGAACCTTTAATTTTCCTTTGAGGGTTGCTAACTCGGCTTCCTTATTCTTAATATCCTTATCGTGGGCAGTCCGCATTCGCTCCAATTTCTTGCGATCTGCCTAGTTACGAATAAATACCGGTCATGATAAACAATAAAAAAATGATAGCATGTGGCAAGGTACGCATTTTTATACCTGTTGATATTATTATACTGTTGAATGGCGAGCCGTAGCTTCTGCCTGAATAAAAGCGTGACGTGAACATACTTGTATGTATGCTTTCTATTTCTAACAATAATAAAAATCATTAAAAATACTTACTTGGATATCCGTTTCCAGGTCAGAAGCCTTACTTTCCCAGTACGTAGAATCTTTCTTTTCGGTTTGTAATTTATTTTCCAGATCTTTTTTCTCATTCTTTAACTTCGTTAGTTCAGATTTGATTTCAGTTGTCTCTGATCGCAATGCTGAAAGCTCTTTTTCAGCATTGCTGAGCTCTTGTTTTGCTGTTGCTAATTCATCTTCCTTTTCATTTAGATCTTTGATAGCTTTCTCTAGTTTTTCTTTTATTTGAGCCATTTCCACAGATGATACTGCTTCATCATACTTTTGATTAGAAGTCTCTCGTAACGCATCTTCCTAAATTAGAAATTTTTAATTAGTATTTAAACCATAATTTTTTGGAATAGTTTGTCATTGCAAGGGAATCATTAATCTTTGATGCATAGAGGCAATAACAATTATACTATACATGCGTTTGAGTATAGGTCTGTGGATTTTTTGGGATTAACAATATTTAAATTTAACTATTTGACATGTGTGCAAAGGTTTCTAAAAGGTGTTCAAAGGGGGCAACTAAGTGACATGCAGTGGTATATTCCACACCATATCACAAGTTATGTACCAGTTGTGTTATATGAATATCTTTAGCAGCTATTGTTGATTCCAAATGTGTGATTTTACTGTCATAATCAGCTTCCATGCCACGCATGTCTGATTGGAGAGTAATAAGTTTGCTTTCAGATTTAAAGAGCCTTGTTTGCATATCGTCTTTTTCGGTTGTAAATTCAACAGATAAACGTCTCTGTGAATTCGCCAGTGCTTCTGTTTGCTCCTTCTCCTCTGATAGCTAATTTTAATAAAGTTGTATTAGTTAATGTTGTGAATGCACTTGTTTATGTAAAAATTATCTCGAAATCTTACCTCTTTTTCTAATTTGGTCATTTTCTCTTTACGGGTGAGTAGCTGTTTCTCGGTGCGTTTCAACTTATCCTCCGATTCCTTTAACTTCTTTTCAAATTCTCCTATCTTTTTGGCTTTATCTCCAACCTGAAAAGATACACAACATTTTTGGTTATAAGATTACAATGATTCAATAGTTTCAGACTAGAAACAATCGTATATATTTTACCTCTTTTAGCAACTTATTTTTATCTTGTTCTAATTTGTTAACATTTTCTACTTGTTTTTTCAGCTTTTCGATTTCTTTTTCCTTACTTTCCATATCTTTTTTGAGCTTTTCTATTTCTTTATCTTTGCCTTCCATTTCTTTTTTCAGGTCTTCTATCTTTTTCATACAATCTGATATGGTTGTTTGTTGAGAAGTAGTTTTTTCTGTAAATAACAATTTATTTAATTGCGAAAATTTTTAAATAATAGTACATAAAAGTAGTAGAAATATTTATCATAGCATTCTACTTACTAAGATCGGCATTTAGTTTAGCTATTTGTGATTCCAGGTTGTTCTTTTCTTCTTTCAATGATTTACTTTCCGTCACTGTTTTATCGTAATCTACTTCCAATTTCTTATACTTCTCAGCTAAACTTGTCTTATCAGCTTCCAATTTTGTATTGATATCTTTTAGTTTACCTACTTCAGTTTGCAATTTGTTCTTCTCATTAGTGAATTCTGACTCATGTTTAGATAATTTTGATCTTACTTCCTCAATATCTTTTTCCAATTGAGTTTTTGCATTTAGTTCCTTTGTTGATAGACCAGAATTTTTCATAACAACATACATTTCACCTGTAGACAAAACATATACATATACTTAATTTATATATTTATTATTTATACATTAACTGGTTAGCATAACATTTTATTATTTTTAGGTACCGATTTCGTTCTCCAGATCCTCGACCATCCTCTTCATTTGTAATTTGGTTGTTAAATCTGTAATTTTCTTCGGTGTGCGCGGCTTGAACGATTTCATCGCTTCATCTTTTAATGCCTTTAGCGTTGCTTGCAGCTTGGCGTTTTCTTTTTCCAGCTAAATAAAGTATGAGATTATTTTAAATTCTAGATAATGACATACAAGGTGAATTTAATATTTCGTTTTAGATTCTTTGTTTTTTTAAATGTTTTTGGGTATAGATAAAGAATATCCTTTGAGCTCATGACAGTGAAGTTCTGCAAGAATATTTATTTCTGTGTTACCTTATTAAAGTTAAGTTTCAATTTGTCCAGTTCATCTTGTTTAGTTTTGAGAGCATCTGCATCTTTCTTAGCAACATCTCCGAATCTTACTTTCTTTTCTGACTTGTCATCTTTATCTTTAGTGGCTTCTAACTCCTTAATTTTTGCCTGAGCTTCTTTCAGTTCATTTTCTAATTTACTTATTTTGTTAGCATTTAGTTCTAAAGATTTGTCAGATCTTAAGGTCTTCGTATTTCTTAACAACTGCAAAGTGAGATCGACATTTATTATTACGTTGCGCGTCTGTAAAATTTATTCGAAAAGGATATCAATTTGATTACTTACAAGCAACCTGTTATTTTCTGCGAGTAGTTTCTCATTGTCTGCCTCCAAGCTTTGTGTTTTGGTTCTTAGAACGTTCGCTTCTTGCTCTATGACTTGAAGTTGTCGTTTTAGGTCTACATTCTGTTGCTCGCCGTCCAGGGATCTGCAGTAATTTAATGGCAATTTAAAAAAAAATAGAAATTATCTTACTATTCCAAAAAGTCAAATATACTCCATGTCATCTAAAGTGATCTTTATAGGTCTGTTATTTTTTAAGATAAAAATAACGTTTACTAACTTGCTTTTATTTAGTGATGCTTTCGGTTTCTTCTGTGTTAAACTAAGTTCTGCGTGTAACCTTTCACAGTCTCGTTCCTTCTCAATCAATTTCTTTCTCAAGTCATCTATTTCATCTTCCAATACCTGTAGAAATAAAAAAATACATAAATATTACGTGTTTTATGTTTTTAGACATAAGTGAGAACTTTTTAGATATCATTTTCTTCTTACTTTAACTTTTTCTTCAGTCAAATTATTTGCTTTACCAGTCGTTCTACGCAGACCTATAGTAGAAGTTGTGTTGGTTTTCGTAGTACTGGCGATTTTATCTGTTAGTTCCTTTACTTGTTTCTTTAATGAATCCCTATCTTGTTCTAGTTCCTCTGCTTTTCGTCGTAAAACTGCAGCTTCCTTAAAAAAAACGAGCTAGTAGTAAAGAAGTTCACTTTGAAGACATTTCGTTTCAATAATTTTGTAAAACAGCTATGATTTGGGGTACCTGTTCATTGAGTTCAAGCAGTAGCCGTAATTCCGCTGGGTCTTCTTCATCTGATATTCCTTCATCTTTCTCATTAGGTGCTTCAATAGAAAGTCTATTTGTGGGGGGCGTTGGTGATAGTTTGCGACCTGCAAGGTTAAAGTTGATAGCATTTTAAAATAATTAAATTTACTTCATCAAATTCAAAACAACGTTGATTTAGTCAATTAGATTTGAACGCCTTTGGTTATTGTGGTCTTTGTTAAGGAAAATTAGTAACTTTTAGTGAATCAATTTACAATTAATTTGAACCAATCAGGTACAATGATGGTAACTTAATTTTATTCAGAAATATCAATAGGACTAAAAAAAATAGGCCTCACACCGAACTGGAGAAAATGGCTACCATAAATACGCCCGCTGAATCTATTTAATAGATAAAAGCGTGTTAGTAATAATTCTAAATGATGCCGAGACAAATTAGTAGCTAAGAATTTGGATAGTTATGAAGTATGTTGGATATGACGTGTTATTTATAATGTAATGCACTAAGGAAAGGAATCAGGTTGTTAAACAAACTCAGTGGATTTCCCATTACATAATTAGTTTGACATACTTCTGGCTTTGGTAGCCATTTTCTTCAGCTGTAGAAGCAAGGACTCATTGTCGTCCTCGACCCGTGATGCTGTTTTACGCAAGTTATTTGCCTGAAAATATTCGTTAGTTATTATTATCTGACATTTATGACCATCGCATTTCATCTATTCTATTTTAAAATGTGAGGGTCTTAGGTAGTTACTCACAAAACGGCACTATGAGAGAAAACAACAAGTCAAACAAAATGGGGACATAAATAATATGTACCTATGGATGGTAACATGACTGCCAACGGATTGAATAAAGAAACGAATGGGAACGAATAATGTGACGAGGGACCTGCTATTTCTTTGTCTGGGGAAAGAGGAGGACTTTCTGTCTTTTCTTTTGTTTCTTTGTCTAGAATAGAGCCTAGCTCCGCATCGATTTCGTTATCATTTTTTAGAATCATCGATAAGTTGCTCATGTCATAAACTTCAACATTTTCAGTTAGCGTTCCTTTGTTGTATAAAACTTTGATTTCTGTCTCTGTACTAATATCGTTACGTTCCATTTCAGACTTACACGCCTGTTCGCATTTGTCGTTGTAAAGCTTCGCTGCCGTTTGAATACTAGCATTCCTTAGTTTCAACCTATCTGTTTGCGTAAAACAGTTGCTCTTTATAAATTCGGTTTGTACATTTTTGGTTTTCGTGAATGGTATTTCTGTTTGTGTGTACATCTCCAAGGTCTCGTTGTAACATTGCACGCTTGAGTCGAGAGATGTTCTTCTGGTTTCCGTAGAGACGTCGTTCAACATCATAAGGTCAGTTTGAATGCCCTGACAGTAACTCTGAATAAAATCTTGAGGTGATTGAGTGACTTGATTTACTCCAATAGTAATCTGGCTTACATCGAGGGAGGACAAAGACTTCTCTAGCGATAATTGCATTTCCAGTATTCTTTTAGTAGAAAGTACGAGATTTTCATCATTTACAGCTGAGCTTAGGGAAGGAATGAGATCAGGGTGGGATGATGGGGTGACTTTTGGCGGTAGAGGTATTCTTCGACCTCCGAAGCGTTGCCGATATCGGCTAGCCTGTTCGGAGACAAAACTTGTCATTTAAATTCTTGTACGGCGAGAAAATTAATAAAATATGTGTAAGTATTCTATAATGGGCAATAACAGAATGCTAGAATAAAGAACCATTATTTATGGATAGTGTATTTGTGTCGCGGTGTTGAGTCAGTCCGATGTTGGCAGCTTGCCAGCTGGCGATGGTTGAGAGCTAATGCCCTATTAAATGCAATTGTTCCACTATTAAAACTAACTGATTGCAGGAATAAGTGGAGCCGGTACTAAACTGTTAACAAGTAGGTAATGAATTAATGCTGAAACTAGGAACGTCAGGTTGTTTCTGCAATAGACGCTATTTATAAATTAATGACTGATTGGAATTGGAAGTACGCGAATTATTTGTTACCCAATAACGTCATAACTTTGGTCGTGTTATAAGATTATTGATTCTGTAAATTATGTTTTCATGAAATTTTGAAATTTACTTTTTAAGAAACTTAATTAAATGCCACCATATATGCGCGTGTAGATGAATTTTGTTCGAATAAACCAGAAAAGAAGCATACCTCTTCTTCAGCGTTACGTAGCTGTTCACGTAGGTCGGCCTCTCGCTCAAGAGAGTCCTGGAGGTCCCGTAGTAACTGCGCTGGGTCCTCCTGGCTGCCACCACGCGTTAATGAAGACCGTGACACTTTCTGCTGTAAGTATATTCAATTAAACTCTTTAAAACCAAATGTTTTTCAAAAATTGCAAGAAGAAACCTTCGACTGTTCGAACGAAACAGTCTATAGGAATTAAAAAAGTAGAGGTAGAATTGTGGGTTCTTACACCATCAGTAGGCGGAGTCTGTTTCTTGAGGTTTGCGGGTGGTGCTCCAGTGGCAGTGGCTAATTTTGCATTGGCATCAGCAAGATCACGTTGCAGTCTTAACGATACCTCATTTGACCTTGACAGTTCTTGTTCTAGTTCTTTTATTCTGTTCTCCCTCTGCAAACCTTCCTTACCTCCTACTAACTGTAACATCAAAATAAAATTTCGTTATAATCCTGTTCCTATAAAAATCTAAATAAAAATGTAGATTTATTTTGCTCACCTCCAATAATTTCTTTTCCTGGTCATTTTTCTCCTGTTCCAATTGATCAGCTTTTCTTTCAGTCTTTTTTAACTTAAACGATAAAACTCTACAATTTTTTATTGTCTGCTCTAATTCTCTTCTAAGTGATGAGTATTCGTCAGCTTGGTCCTCTCTGAAACAAAACCATTTAATTTAATCTGGTTTTATATTTTTTTCACTTTTATCCACCGATTCTGTCTATCTTACTTGATGTATGTACAAGAACAAATATGTAAAATTTCAAAATTATCTACTACCTAAAGTTGTCCTGCATTTCTTCGATTTCTTCCTCCAGATCACGCAGTTCTTTCTTCATGTCTTCGTTCTCGTCCATCAATTCCTCGCACAAAGTTTCCGCGGCTAAAAGTTTCGCTCTCAGCTGCTCTATTTGACGTGTTTGTGCTTCTGCTGATGGCCGAGACTGTAAATTATTAATTTTAATATTATTATTTGTTCATCTTGTAAAAACGACTCTTCTGGTTTTAAAAAAGTCAACCTTACCTCAAGTTCGCCCTCAACCTCCCTTATTTTCAACGAAAGATGTTTCTTTTCGTCTCTGAGATCTTCGTTTTGCACTGTCAGTTCATTCACCTTCTGTTGTAGTTTGAGGACTTCCGAAGATCGTCCCGTGGTATATTTGTTGGCTGTATCGATGTTTGCTAGCCTCCGGAGCAGGATATCACTTTTCTCTTTTTCCACTCGCTCACACCGCTTCCGTAATGTATCTACTTCTTGTTTTAAGCTCTCTATTTGTTCCTGTAGATTGCGATGTAAAGTCTTAATTGTTATTGTTTATTATTAAAAAGTAACTAATATTGTAAATAATTTAATACCTGGTACTCTTTAACGTTAACATCAACAAGCGTGTGTTCAGTAGTGACAGTTCCAATTGTGCTCTCATCGTCTGATATATCTTCCTTATCACGTGATGGACCACCTCTCATGGGAGGTTTCGAAATTGATGATGAATTTCGCGAGTTTTTTACCTTTAAAAAAATTATTAGTAAAATCGCATTATAACAAGGAATCTTAGTGTGTTTTTGATATGCTTGATTAAAACAATCTAGACACTTGCAAACGACTAACCTGCATTAAAAAATGTACGTCATCCTTTGTTGAAGATTTGATCTCCTCTTTCGGCCGTACCGATACTTTGTCTTCTTTTGGCCGCAATGGTTTTTCTTCTTCTTTGCTTCTTGACGCACTTCTCCTTTCTCTTTCTTTCTCTAAGCTTGCTTCTTTTTCAAAACTATTTTGAGCTTTTAGCAGTTGCATCTGGAACAGATGCAATTTTTGAGAGAATTTGGTAGAGTTAATTAAATTTATGTCTAAATTATAAATTATAGTCCGTCCAACATAGCTTGGTGATTTTGACACATGATATTTGGTCGGATGACGTGACTTTGAAACGGTGTCTAAATAATGTCGTTATTTTTCTGAATGAATACAATATGAATTAAAATTCATTATATAATTGCGTACATACAGTCATAATGTTTTGATTTCTCAACTATTTTCAGAAAGTGAAATTTAAAAAAAGAGTTGTAAGTTAACAACACGCTGCGGTGAATGCCGCTCATGCAAGGTTCAACATGACTGCATTTTCACTAGGTTTGTGACATAAATAATGGAATCGTAACTATTATTATATCAGTGACATAGCAATTCTGTTTCCGTAATACATGTTTTATTTACTTATTTCTGTGCTACGTGTAAAACTGAAACTGTTTTCCCTTATTAACATGGAAATAAGCCTATCAAACACGGCTACTAGTCAATACCTATTACTATATTGGAAGCTACTCGTAGTACCGTACTAGTATTAGCAGTTATATCTATGAAAGTGGATGTGTCACATCTCTAAAATATTATGTCATAATCACAAAGCTATCGTGGACACGCACTACATAAGGATTTTTTTTCAAATGATGAATGTTATGTTTTAATGCATTATGGATAAAATATTGTTTTACTAAGAATAGACAACAGGGTATTTCCGCAATTAATTATAAACGTCTTGCGCACTGCCAAGCCAACCACTAAGTTTGATGGCGACCTTTTATGTTTATTTTTGGCTGCACATCGCAACACACTGAGTTGAAAGCTATAGCAGACAGATCTATCGTTTTGACCCACTTATTATGTACACCTTGCTTATTTTTTGTGTTTATCATTATTCAAGGTGAATATGTTTCATCTGAAAAATATGTTTTATTTTCGAATTTTGAATAAATCAGTTCTCGAACTTAAAAGGTGCATGTAACTATATCCAAGCGAGAATACATTGATTGTACAAAAGAGACCACAAAACAAAATGGAAGCAATAATAAAAAGATGTTGACATATAAGCGTTTCACAGTCACACAGAAGGTGCCAAGTTGTTAACAGGTATGGTTTATTATAGGTATTATCATCATGCATTTCAATTATACACCGACGACATCTATGCCTGTCTATCATGCTAGTACTAAGCAGGTAGGCAGGTAGAACAATGAGGTGTTTAGGACCAGCAAAGTGAAGCATAATATAGTGAAGCCTGAAGAAATTAAGAGGATGAGTAACATACATCAACACAGGAATATTACAAGGCTGGGTTAAATTCAGGTAATTGTACTTTAAATGGAACTAGATAATCTGTGTGACAATGTCTAAGATTTTTTTTATTACCTTTGGTTACGGCTCTACCGCCCGATTTTACCGTAGAAATGGGGTAACTTTGTAACCATTTTATACATCAACTATGACACTCTTTAAGCAGAAAACAAAACTGAACAATCTACAGGAAATGAGAAGTGATTTGGTTTTTCTCGAAATATAAGGTCACCCCTTTTTTTCCAGTTGTAACCATTTTAATCTTACATTGTTGTACAATACAACATAGAATGATTTGGTTTTCTTATTTTTAGAAAATTCATAAAAATTCTTCTCATTTTTCAAAGAAAACGCCTAAATTCTGACCGGAGCCACGCGCTCGTTCTCATCAATTAGTATGGAGATCCGTGTTCCCGGGCGGATATGCCTTAAATCAAATTTCACAGATCATCTTTTATGGGTGTTTGTGTCAATCGCAATTATAATATTAATGAATATCAATAAGGACTCTCTGTCAGATCTGCATGCGGACGGGATGCGGGCGGTATTTTTTTTGTCTTACATTGGATGTTTCGTATAATGTTATCTGTTGATACGTCCAATGTCACCGGCCACGTACGTTATATGCCTGCCGCCTGCATGCCCGTCCGCGTGACTTGAAAAGGCGCTAAAAGACCAAAACAGTATTTTACCTTCCGCACGCGTTCAGCAAGTGAGTCGTTCTTGTTGATGGTTAGATTGAGCGCTGTGGACGGCGGCGGAGATGGCGACGGTCGACGTAAAGTCACCGTGTCGGCTGTCAACAAAATTTACAAGGCGTTAGCAAATGCTTCAATTTCGAGGCGTATTGTAGTCACTGTCCATTAAAAGTGTCGACTTGTACAGTGGACCGCGATTAAGTACTGCTAGTGAAATGTGGATATTCTGAATATGGTATAATTCAGTGGTCCATTCTGCATGAAACGTTTCCAGGTTTTGCGCTCATTTGTGTTCCCTGTAAACACAATATCACAGGATTTAGACTACAATCAACAAGTACAAATGTATTTTGGCATTGTACATACTCGTACACAATAAGCTGTGAAAACAGTATAATTTAACACAATTTAGCGTCCTCGATGCTAACAACCCGTTATTACCCCAAATCTCTTTGACAGTTATAGAGATATTTTCGTCTGATTTTGGGCTTAAAATAGGGACACATTGTTATTAGTACACAGAGCGACTTTTTTGAGACTAACATAATGTTAATAACACAGTGACTTATTATAGTTTTAGAATTACGTTTTCAACGAATTATCATTGAAATTTTGATTGTTTCAATATGTAATAAAACTTAGAATTTATTCCAGTTATGTTCGGATTTTGGCTTTTTTTTTACTAGGCAGATTTAATGCAAAATTATTGTTTCCGCATTTGTGTTAGTTTAATTTCCGGCACACCAACACAAGTGACTTTGCAATTTTCCCTTCAGGGTAACGTCGTTTGGCTCACCTGTATAAAGCATAAAATAAGGGATTCTGTAGTGCAAAAAGCACGAATTCTGAATTAAACAAAATTTCACTCTTTACAAAAGTAAAACTGACAACGGCGGCCGGATTTAAAAAGGACTAGGTGGAGATACCTACATGATTGGTATAGTCAATCGATTTGAAATGTAGGCTACCTTAGAACCTCTTCATTGGAAACTGTTCGCAGTTTTGTTTCACAGAAGCATAATTAACGTTAATGCAGGTTACTGAGAGTCTGAGACACGGTTAAGGTGGCTTACATTTAAAATTGGATTACTGTACTTTACAACTAAGTAAATACATTTTAAGTGCAGTAGTAGCTAAGTTGAGATAATATGTAATATAACAGATTCAAATTCTTACTGATATGGTTTTGCCCCGTGTCCAAGGTCGGTAATGGTCCCGTGGCTCGCCGTTTGGGCAGCTTGAGGCTGACTGTCACGGCGGTCGTATTTTCGGAATCGTTCGCCCCCAGATCTGGCGTCGACGTCCACGATGCGCTGGTTCTGCTGAACCCTGCGTTTATTGAATTTTATAACCACATTAATAAAACTCATGGCCGTATACCAGTTGTTTACAAAAACCAGACAACTTTTTCTCTCTTATAGCAATTTAAATGATGGCTGTATATGCAACCAAAATTTATGTAAATTCTTGTAAAAGCATTCTACGTAAAATTGCATGAAACGAGTAGTGCTTTCATGCATTATTTTCTTATTAAAACTAAAAATGTTTCCTTGAAGTGAGTGACTTTTTTCTTTTCAAAATTAATAAAATTTGCCGTCGTTTGTCATAGTATAGTAGTGCAAAGAAACGATTTCGGCGTTTTTTAATATGGCAGTCAGTCAGTCTATGACACAAACAAATGTGTCCAAACATAGAACCAGGTTCTTGACCCTATGCATGGGCAGAATCGGTTGCCAGAACACTGGCTCTATCGTAAAACCACTGTAAAGAGCTCGAACATACTCATTTATGTAGGCAAATACTAAATCAATCATTCAATCAAACGTTTATTTTGCATTGTTTTCATTGTGTGGTGGTCCAGTCGCGAGTTACCTTGCCTGCCGTGCAGGAGGCGATGGTTCGATCCCCGTCCGGGCCGACTCGTATCAATGAGTTTTTCGGAATTTATGTACGATTTGTAACACCACTGGCTTTTCGGTGAAGGAAAACATCGTGAGGAAACCTGCCTGCTTCAATTTCAAGGCTTGTATTGTACCACCTGTCCATTACAAGTGGCGACGGGTTCACCCCCCCGTCACACTGGACAGAGTTTCGGTACTACTGGTGAAAGTTGGATGTTCTGAGGTTTCAGAATATCTCTGACTACCCCTTCGGGGAATATAGTCGTGAGCATATGCTTATGCTTGTTTTGATTCTTGTTTTACTCTTTTTTAGTATCATCTTTTAACTCCTATCTCATTTCATTACTGGACAAAAGCCTTTGATACTTTACCCCTTATGTTAGATAAGTCCCGACCACTTGTCGACGAACAAACCTACATTTCTTCCTAGGTCGTCCATTAGCTTAGACTGTAGTCAAAATGGTATGCAAATGAAGATCAAAGTGATCCTTCATTTGCTTAGAATGTTCAGTTACTGCAGCCAGTAATCATGATAGGTGATTTTGCCGTGTAATACAAAAGAGTACAGTAAACTACACGTTGATGTATAAAGTATTTATGTACCTGTGGAGAAGGCGTCTTTCTTAGGCGGGTCGATGCTGAGGTTGCTGCTGGAAGCCCAACCTCGGCCCGTCCTCTCCCCGACTGCGCCACTTTCTTCATCACGGTTCCTGTTTAACAACTTCTTTAAGAACATATGGTAGGAATCCTATTACTCTCACTTTAATGTGTAAATATTAGGTACTTAATTCACCGTACTTTAATATCTGCAGGATATTTTGGAGCCTAAATCTGCAGCGGTTTTTTCTAAAATACAGGGGTTAGGGTAAACAGCTGCATTGCTTTAAGTGGTGATTTTACGTGTGATACTGAATAATTTTCCCCAAGAAACCTGTAGGAAATTCGGATTGGATCTCCCATAGGTTCTAAATGCAATCAGCTGATCGCATGTTTGTATTTAAAGTCGCATTTAATTTATGAGAATTTCGTATTTATGTTTCTTTGGGGATGTTGTTCAGTATAATGGGTACAATCACTCCTTCAAGTAATGCAACTGTTTACCCTAACACCCTGTATAAACGGAAGTAACAATAACCTTTTACCTTTATTACTTCTTTGATTTCTCTAGGTTCAAGGTTTGGAATAGGAGAGAGATGAATCGGCCGGATATTTCTTTTGTCCTCAGCGAATAATTCTACTCATTTTTGCAGTTCTTCTTTTACTGTTTCAAACTTTGTTTAGAACTGGTTTGCGTCCCAATATCTATCTATCAATCAATCACAGTTAAGCCTTGGTACCGAAGAGCATCGAGTATCTTGTTCTTGAATTATTTACGAGTGCAGATATAGATTACGTGCTCAAGTGAATCGAACGGTCGAAGTAACGAGCCATCGAGAGCGTGTTTCTCAGAACCTCGTTTAGAAATCTTATTTCCGATATCTAGTTCGATTCGCCGAGAGTGGAAGTAACATGATACGAGATCTTTCATTTTCTGTGTCATTTAGTTAGTGATACCTATTATTGCCGCGTGAACCATGTAAGATCGTTTAAAAATTCAGCTGATGTGACTGTGGCATAGTTTGTAATGTTATGGATGATTCATAGTATACAGGGTCCAAAAAGATGATAAGATCATCAAACTGAACAACTTTCTGTATGGGTCCGATGTCGGAATCGTGAAAAAAATATCTGCTGTCCCATACATATGGGTCGAGTAAGATTGCAGTTTTGTATGGAACAGCAGATTTCTTTGTCGCCATTTTCTACATTAGAATACGAGCTACCTATCCTATCGAGAAAGTTGTTCAGTTTGATGATCTTATCATCTTTTTGGACATCTACTATGAATCATCCTATGCCGTAATCACATCAGCTCAATTTTTTGTTCAGTTTGATGGTCTGATTATCCTGTTAAAAAACTACCTAAACGTATTAAGGACCCTTTATACAAGGCTTTTTATTGAATGCCTATACCTACTGGATACGTGCTAAAGACTAGATGTAGAGTTACTTTTCTGTCATTCATTAGAAAACCCTTGTACAAAAATCATACAAAAATTGTCTACATGTTTAGTGCTTCTTCCTATTCTTTCGTGTCGATGGCATCTCGTTTGAGTTCGCCATGGCATGTCAAACTCGATGTTTAGTGCTAAATCCTTTGATTAAATTAAAATAGGATAGGATAGGTGACGTTCTTGCATTACATACTCGATAAATGGACCTGCTTTTCATGTAGGTATCTTACAAGTCAAAAAGTAATGCCGTGTGATTTTTTTTTTATGAATGATTTGTACAACGAGTAAAAGCAACACGAAGGCATTGTAGTACCTTTATTCCACCTAAAATAAAAAAAGTAACTCAATCACGCAATGCAACTAAGGAAATTAGGCGACGGAGGCTCAATTTATGCGGTCCATACGCTGTAGGCCAGTCACCTATCTTCCTGTTTTAATTAAATCAACGGCTAAATCATGTTTATTAATCTAAGGTGCAAGCTGCAGTCCGATAAATCAATAGACGACTGCGTGTAAGGATCCGGAGAAAGGTGGTTCTTAATGAAACCAGCGTGTTTAATAATTTATTTTCATTGAAGTATGTCAAGAGAACGGAGTTCCGTTGTGTTAGGGTAGATGTTAGAAATCTTAAAATTACTTATTTGTTTCAGTAAACGTCTTGTTCGATTACAATAGTGTAATAAAATGTAGACACGGAGGCGGGCATTGCGTCAGTCAGTCAGTGTTCCGAGCGCAATACAAACAATTCGCAAAAAAAGCTTAGGAATTTGGAATCGTGCCATTCTCTGATTCCCTTTTTGTTTATCATGTAATACACCGGTTGATAGATGTGGCCTTTTGGATTTGATCCCTCTGTGAACAACATCTTTACAAATGGTGGCTTCAAGAAAGACGTAGGTAGAACGTAAAAAGCATCAATCAGTTTTTCTCGACATCAGTTTTATTAAGGATGAGGATTGATACTGCTGACCCTGCGTTGGAGTAAATTTATTTATAATATTTATCTTTATTTCTCACAAAATACAGTACATTAGATGCCAAACTGCATAACAGTTTGTCTACAAATCAAATAGTCCTTTCTGAACGAGTGTATGTATGCAAATAAAACACTTTATTTCATTTCGGAATGCAAAAATCTTAGTTTTATTTAAAAAACATCTAGTTTTGAGCGTCGCAATTATGTTGGTCGTATACCTAATTTCAATCTTCTTAGCCATTCCTCAGATACCACCCCAATAGGCGACAAAAAGACGTTAGCTGGTGAAGCAGCTCGCACTGGTATTTACAACAATATGTAAGTAAATTTATGCGTCCGAAATAAATAAATGGTAACAGAACAATCAGTAATTATTCTTCGTAATTTGCTAAGTACTTTTACAAGTAAAAACTAGTAGGTATGTACGGAGGTACCTTTATGTTGAACTGGCGAACATACCTTGCATTTTCATTTTGAGTTGTAATTATGTCACTTCCACATTTAATGAATGATAAGTACGGGAAAAAAATCATGCGCACAAGACCCGTCCAACAGGACTAATCTTCCTTCATTATTGGATACAAACCCACATATTATCTAAATGGGAACAACTCTTATAAATATAAATAAAAGAATCGAACTTCAATCGAACAATCAACATCGAATTGTAGGTACTCTCTTCCTCATAGAAACAAGGAACTGGTCAGCGCGTCTGTAATTTAAATCAATTTGATGCAACCATCGGAATTAAACATACGAACGAATGCGTTTTTATTATGTACATTCATTGTTCATTTCACCCTACGTCGTTTAATTTCAACTCTTATGGCACACGAGATAAGAAAGAGGCAATGATGCGCTGTCGATTGTGCTTTATACAACCGTTCTGAGCCATACAATGTTTAGCATACTTTTGCTAGTTTGATTAGGCCTTTTTAGCATGTATCGGCTTTGTTGACCATGCTTCTCTTCACTGTAGAGAGAATTTATAAATAGCAAATTGTAAGTGTTGCATCTGATAGCCATTAATCACACTTGATGCCCACACGCTATTACACTGTTACAATGCAAAATGTTGCCTACCAAATGATTGTCGACCATTATGATTACGTCGTGATTAAACGGAAACTGCGCGACTACAAATTGCTGTTTTCTAGCTCTATAGTTATGTTGAGTACATAAGCTTTAGGGCCGTGATTAATTTGAAAATTTACAGTGTTTTAGCATATCTGATAGACAGGAATGAGGAACTTTTACAATTTATTTGTTTATTTCACTAGACCTCTTGACTAGACACCCTAAAAGTACGCTAAATTCTGGTGCTTAATATAGCCCTTAGTTCTGGTGTTTAATTCATGAGCTTGAAGGATAATAGTAATGAGGATACGGGTGTCACTGACCGTGATGTAGGCGAGCTCCAAGAGGACAGACTGGGCGTAGATGCTGTGAAGTCATCCTCCCGCTTGCGGCTGCCGTTACCGCCTCCGTGCTCTTTGTAGTCGCGGAAGCAGCGTTTGCAGCGAGTCGGCCACCGCACCTGCGGGTGGAAGCCCAGCGGGCACAGTGGGTCGCCCTTCACCTTCGGGTACAGGTGATGCATCCTCACAACACTTCACACTTCAAATGCACTTCACAAATGTCAAAGATTTCACCTAAATGCTACTAATACAAATTTGAGTCACTTATCACATTACTCCACTGGTCACGTCATATCATAACGCACGCTCGGCGCGGTGAAGGATAGCTAGGATCAACTACACATGTTTATGGAATGAGCTTTACGGTTCTAAGCTATAAATAATAATTTATTCGACTAGGAACCTGCTCAGGCGCTCGTACGTCTGCACCCAACAGTGGCAATAAAAATATCCCGCTGCTAGCACTGAACCGGGCGACCTAAATCGGCAGCTCCGAACTCGCTACTATTTCTCAGACTTTCTACCGTAAACACAAACACTACTAATCAAGAAAGTATTTTATGATGCGAATGTGAATAGTTCAATTTGAGCGGCGCGCCTGAGTTCGCTTAACGGCTATTACAAAATAGTAGGGAAGTATGCGGATGTTGAGATGCGCTGGAGTTGGTACGGGGCGCGGGCGCGGCGCAGGCGGCGATGGGGCCGGCGCTCCGGGGACTGGCGGCAGCGCGGGCACCGAGCCAACACTCGGCGCGCGCCTGCTGCGCCACTTGTGCTCTATTACACCACATGCGGCGCGACCGCTGCTCTGCTCTGACCGTCAATAAAAATAAAACGAAGATCCCAATAAAATGCGTCAGGTAGGGAGTACCCCGCCGCATCCGCGAGCTGCGCCGGGTGTTGTCCTGGGATGTGCTCCGCGCCGGTAGCGCTGTAACTGCATGCGAGCGCGCGCTTTGCGCAAAAATTAGCGCGTCCTCATCTTTTCGTCGTTCGTCAGCACCCTCTTTCCTTCTTCGAAAATAGACTTTAAAGGGCTTGAACGCAAAATATGTACGTCACGAAACACGTGGAAACTAACAAATAACTTTATGAATGGACGTTGACGTCAATACGATACGTAGAATAGAACTACGCTTGTGGGTGATATTATTTATAACGCAAAGTAAATCAAAAACGAAAAATTACGTGACGTGGTAAATGTGCGGTGTTTGCAAATAATTTTCGCAGATGTAGGGTAACATAATACGATGAGTCAATGACCAAAAATAATGAAACCAGAGAATGATATGTTATTTGAGTACATAACGAAAGAGTATTTTAGCATTTATTGCATCCAACATTTAAAATGTAATTATTAAAAATAAAAATTTACATTTGAGACTTAAGTATTACAAGACTTACAAAGATAAATTAGATTATACAGGGTGAAATTGATATCATTGGGCATCCTTTTTATTTTAACTAAGAGTCTACCCGTCAAACTGAATAACTTTTACTGTGCGCAAAAAAATCTGCTGTTTCATACAGTTGAGTCGACAAAAAACTGCAGTTTAGTATGAAACAGCAAATTTTTTTTGCTACGATCGGTTTGCTCCTATTTAATTGTAAAAGTTGTTCAGTTTGATGGGTAGACTCCTAGTTTAAAAGGAGGCAATTTCATCCTGTAGATATTATGCTGTCATTACATTGCTATAATTGTTGCGGAATATATCACAATATAAAAAGCCATTTCAGACCTTAATACACATTAACAGAAGGAGTAGGTATATTAGCAGAAATCTCCCTCGTTCAGAGGTTCGTCCTCTTTCTTGTCGTACACGAGGGTTTTATAGATGACCTCTTCGAAATGTAGCGCGTTGAGTCCTTTCGGCTCGGCCACTTTTATCTTAACGTCGCCAGGGTACAGGATCTCCCCTTTGTTCTTAGTGCTTCCCATCACGAGTGACTTCTGCAGCTTCTCGATGCAGGGTATTTCTGAAAAACGCAGCTAAATCTATTAAAATACATTCGGTTACTTTTAAAAAGACGGATGACTAAACGATTTAATTCCAGATGTTTCAACAAAAACAAATGTATGATACATACAAAATTTGTAAAAAAACGAGAATTTTTTGGATATCTGATCTGCGCTTTTGTATGGAAGGTTCGAAAAATTTCTGCTTTTGACCGCGAGCTCAGACCCATGAAGAAGCGTCTTTTGGATATCCAAGAAGCAAGTGATCACGATCGTAGCAGATGGCGATCAATTGTCTCTGCCGGCACCAGATAGTGCCTACACCTATGGGATATATAGGCCTTCAAACCAATATCCATCTACAGCACGATTAGATTCTGCGGGGTTACTGTGTAACTTAAAGATCATCGATCTTTCATTCCAACACTATACTCCATTCCATATAAGGACGAAAAGATTTTCTCATTCCTATTTAGCTTTCTGGCTAATTCTGATAAGCAAATATAATTTATTTACCAGAAAGATTTACAGGGTCCAACCTAATATAATATGCTGACAGTTTTAAGAGGATGATCAGACCATCAAATTGAACAACTTTCTCTATGGGACCAACATCTGAATCGAAAAAAAAAAACAGCTGTCCCATACATTTGGCTGGAGTAGGTAGCTTTGCAGTTTTGTATGGAACAGCTGATTTTTTTCGCGATATCTATGTTGGTGCCATAGAGCATAGTGCATATAGCATATTAAGAAGGACCCTGTAGTATCCGACATATCTTGGAAGTTGATCTAAAAATAAGTGAGAGTAAGGGCTTGTTTCACCACTTCCGAATGACACATCCTGACAGCTCATTTGACATATTCTTTATACAAAATATGTCAAATGATCTGTTGGATAAGCTAAAAAGATCTTATTCCAAGTGTTTCAAATCTCTGTTTCTGTAATTCAAATAGCCTTGCTATTTGGAATGGAGTATAGGTACTCCAACATCTACTTTTACAGTAGTTTTGTATGACGCCAATTTTTGTACTCTGAGAACTTGTCATTAAAAAATGCACATAAAAACTACTAAATGAAATGTAGACTCGTACCAGATGTAACGACCTTCTTGATAGGCGTGCCCAGGGAGGCTTCGATGACCCTTACGTCCCGCACCAGCTGCTGGAACTCCTCCGGCGTCAGCGAGCACACGTGGTCCGTGCCCTTCATGCCCTTGTCCAGCGTTATGTGCTTCTCTATCACCTGCAATGTATAAATATGGCAGTTTGATCGAATTTTCTGTGATATACATCTTGTTAATGAATTAACGCAAAACTAGAAAGTAGTTTGTTTAGAATCGAATTATCATGTTTTCAACATAGGTAATTTTTTTCAAAATATTAAACAATTTGTTTGTAAAATTTAAAATTTACTGAACTCGAACTCAACCCACAGTTCGGGCACTCTCACCCTACTTACTACCAAAACAAGATTCTTAAAATGTATACATGAGCACGTTAGCGCTTTCATTCATTGCTGAAATGATAACAAATCATTTTTGTCTCAAAACTTAAAATGCGAATAGCTTTAAATTTTAACTATCAAAATAATGCAATTATTGTTTCAATCTAATTATTTTGTTATAAATAGGTTGGGGTGTATGAGGTTTTGAGCTTATTCATTAACACGTTGTATATACTTAATATATCTCTCCTATGCTTTATGGGTTTGTAATCGAATCGCGTAGTTATTTTTTATTTGTAATTGTTTGTAGCGATTAATCATGTAATTTGTAGTGAAAGATGTTCAATGTGATAGTTTGATCACCCCCTTAAAAAACTGTCAACGTATTAAGAAGGACCCTACATATCAAACACCGGATTACATCATATTTAGATGTAGGTGTGATGATAAAGATTCAACGAACGAAAATTAATGATTTTTCGGGTTCCGTACTCAAAGGGTGAAAACGGGACCCTATTACTGAGCCTACGTTTACCGTCCGTCATACCTATTTAGGGCTGTAACTTTTGAACCGTAACAGTTGAAATTTTCACAGAATATGCGTTATAACGGCGGATTTGTTAACAAATAATAAAATAATTAAAATGTAAGGGGGGTCTTCATACAAGAAACTAGTTTTTATCAACGTTTTCTCTTCTAGCTCTATCATAAATACGGGAATACATACAAGCGTCAAACTTGGTGTGATTATAGAGCAAAACTCTACAGTATAAAAAAAAACCGGCCAAGTGTGAGTCAGTCTCGTGTTAAACGTCAACAACAACAAAAATTTTTTTAGTTATCTTGTGTGGTACGGAACCCTCGGTGCGCGAGTAGCCCGACTCGCACTTGACCGGTTTTATTATCATAAGCTGACGTTCAAGAGACTGGTTATAGTTTATGGCATTCAGAGTGGGTAAGGTATGAGTAGTAAGATGCGTAGCAGGTACCCTGTAGTAGGTACCTAACCTAATTGAAGTAGTGCTGGACTGATATTTAATAGGATCCACTTGACTAAATTGCTTTGAATTTGTCGCTGTATCGGTGTTGCGAACTGGTTACGAACCACATGTAATATTTAGTGAAAAATGTGGTTAACTGTTCAAACATTTCCTCGTAAATCATTTTTAGAACACAGTCCTTGACCGCATTTAAAAATTAGGTTAAGTATGATTGTATCTGTTCTTTAGTGTCTGCTTTTTCTGGACAGCACGGTTGTTTGTTATAAATTACAGGTGTCTTAATTTAACCAGACTATAACATTAATTTGTTATTACTGTTTCTGTTTCGAATTGTGAATAAAAACCGCGAAAAATTATTTTGTAAAAATCAAAAGACAGATATACAGGTTGAAATTGATATCATTAGCATCCTTTTAAACGAAGAGTCTACCCATCAAACTGAACAACTTTTTACTATGGGAAACCTATCTGCTGTTTCATACTAATCTGCAACGCCTACTCGACTGAAATGTATGCAACAGCAGATTATTTTTTTGCTCCGATTGGTTTTCTCCCATAATAAATGTTGTTTAGTTTGATGGGTAGACTCTTAGTTTAAAAGGATGTTAATTATATCAATTTCACCCTGTAGATGAACTGAATTGAACAGAACATAATTGGTCGTTTGAGTGGATCTTAATGAGAGATCCTTTCTCTTAGATCTTAATACAGTGACAACTCAGTGGCATAGACCATCAATGGCTCTGAAAGTTATGTACAAAAGTGTTAACATTGTATAGGGATCTATTTTGTGATTATGGTCCTAGTAGGACATGTTGTAGGTACCTCTACCATCAATGGTGCTAGTGGAATAAATTGCCATTATATTTACAATCAAAATTACATAAAATAATAATAATGACAATATATTGCCATTATTACTATGAATTGTACTGGATGAAGACATGAGCTAATGGTTCGAATGTCACATACCTTAGCTCCTAGTGCAACAGCAGCCAACGGAACGGCAGTTCCGAGCTCTTGGCCCGAATATCCAACGGGAATGTCAAATGTATTTTTGTAATCTTGCAATACTGTTAAATTACAGTCTTCGTACGGAACTGGATATGCCGAAATACAATGTAGAAGACAGAAATTCTTGTGGTATTCTGATATTATATCGTAAATGGTTTTCACAGCTTTTTTGTCCACCATGCCTGTTGAAATTATTAGAGGGACTTTCATTGAGGCTGCGTACTTCAGGAATAGAATGTTGTTGGAGTCTCCAGACCCTATTTTGATGAATGGCACTTTGATGTTGACCAGGAAATCGAATGATACCTGAAAAATCAAGGATAGATTTTGTGAAAAAAGTACTTTATTTTAGTCACCACCAATATTTAATGAAGACAACAAGTTACCTACAGACTAAGTATAGCACACACGTGCTCATGCCGCCTTTTCGGGGTGGTCAGAAATGTTGCTATGATAGCGAGCAAGGTTAATTTTTTTAACGAGGAAGAATAACTTTTAGCATATTTAGGGTTTTAGTATGATATTGAAAACCACGTGACCCACGGTAAGAAATTTAGAAATTTGGTGCTGTATGCTAAGCCATAAACCATTCGGCTGCTCGTAAATGAACCATACTATGAACGAAGTCAAGATAAAAGATATGTGCATCATTGGATGTTCTTACCATGTCCATGGCGGAAGCCGTGAATAGAATGCCAACTTCATTTGCATATCGGAACAGTTCCCTGTACTGACTCTCGGAGAACTCCAAGTGTCTCTTGTGGTCGCCGTAGGTCTTCCCCCAAGAATTGGCATTCTCGTAAGGTCGCTCTAGATACTTGTTTGTGAACTTCTCTTTGAGGCAAGTCTTTTGGAACTTAACGCAGCTGGCGCCGGCATCCTTGAGTCATAAAAATAGATGTTACTATGTTGGAAATAGGACAATTTAACATTTTAAAAGTTACTATAATTTGTCGCGTGTTTAGCAATGGCGTATCTGGCGTTATTTTTCAGGCAGAAGCCCAATTTTACGCAATAAAAGTAATTTTAATTTGATTTCAATTTGAAGTTTTGAGCCATATCTAGGCATGGCCCACCCGGAACCCCCTATGCTATGTGCCAATGTGTATTCGTTTTAAACTAGTTGGACTTTCGAACCGAGGCACTTTGGCTTAGATGGGATGGAGGTTCAATATCAGTAGGGTGACGATTTTACTGCCTCTAAATTTTTGAGTAGTTAAGGCTGAGAATCTAGCTGACTGAGATTAAGTAGAGTAGAGTAGTAAGTATCCACCGTGCATATACACCCATTGGTGAGGTTTTAGTGGGATAATGAGTAGCTGCCGGGTAAGCCTCTGCGTTATGTTATTTGCGGTACCTACTGAGCATTATTTTTACTGGCACTGCATCTTAGTACGGTATCGAGACTGTGAGATATTCTGTGAGCTGGTACAATTTGATAATCTATCAAAAGAATCGATTCTAGTGTTTTTTGCATATGGATCAAGACATCACACTTATACCATTTATGAGTTTCAAGTTCTATCAGAGATCACACAAGTCTCTGACTGACAGCTTTTTAACAACGATTGGATTTTATACGTAGCAAAAGTTTTTAATTTCCTTAGCAAATCTTGTTTAGATATTGATTTTGTAATACGGTTGTCTGGTTTTGCGTTTATTTGTTAGCTCGTATATAGACGTTTGAAATAAAAACGGTTAGGTAAACTTTTCAAATTACATTATTTTTAACATTTCTATGATATCTAATACACTCACCTGCAATACTAAGTACTACACTTTTATATTTAATTATTTTTCTAAACTATAGTAATTTAAGATTATTTAAAATAACAAACGTTTTATAGGAAATGTTATCAGCTTTCGTTGTAACTATAGTAAACTAGACATAATCTTTTTCGAGTCCTTTTCATTTCGAAAGTATATCTTGTGTACTTAAAAGTTATTGCAATTATTAAAGTGTGATACTTAGTTTTGCAGGCCAGTGTAGTTGCAGAATGGTTTGTAAATATGATATTACATTATATTATTGTGTTTATTACATTACATTATGTTATAAAGCCGTAGGTAACATTCGATTATGATTACTTCTAAATTGAACGAAGAAAGATTTAAATTGGATTGTTATTGAAAAAAATAGGATGTTTGCTGTTAACTTGTCTCGGTTGAATTTAGCCTTCTTGGCCACTCGAAATAGAGTTATCACCACAGTATTACCTACCTTTAATATCTTCCACTATTAGGAACGTATATTTTCTTGAGCCCTTTTATTGGTTTTGACACCTGGTTACATTATGAATAGGTATGTGATGTATTATTCCGTACTGCTCGGCGTATACAAGGGACATTTGGCAACCGCAACCCTAATTACATGTCTATCATCCCATGTCTACATGTCTAATTATGTGTAACGTACATAACGTTACACACAATTTATAAATGAACCTACGCATAAATATAACATTTTAGAGACAGACGTGTTCTTATGTGGTACCTATATTAGGTAGGTATAATTACTTTCGGTTGTACTCTTATATATTCCGTGCTTTCGGTAAACCCCCTCTATTCAGTTATCTCTCTGGATCGACTTTACTACTATAATAGGTATATGTGTTTTTTTTTATGTACTTATTGATTTCCTATTAAATAGGACAATGGGTCCACTAGAAGAAATGTCTTCACAGATAAGTTTGCTCTTTGTACTTCCCTAAGCACTAAGCTATACGGGGTTATAAGTACCTATCCTTCTTTATTTCCGTGTGTACATTGTAAGTACCAACCTACCTAAGTGTAGGTATAGTAGGTGTTTACGTTCGTTATGTTCCTACATATTCTAGCACACCTTGAATTAGCAAAAGCGGACACAAACTTACACTGTACCTTACCCACCTAGGTACCCACTAATTATTTATCATATGTATTCTATGACATTACTTTTTAGACCAAAGCGTTAAATTTATGGTCATATAGGAATTCCTACTAGTTCAAAATATCCATCATAATTTACACTAGTAGGAATTCCTGCAGAAACTAATAGTTTGCAAAGTTTGACTTCAATAGGCGGTACCTAACAACAAGCTACTTTGAAATAATTCCATAGTTGTAACCACAATATTAGCAACACGCGGCTGGAATGCGTAACGACGAAGTTAATTTAACTACTTTTGTTTCCTCACTGCCTGAACAATAACATTAGCCTAACCTCAAACTAACAAAGGAAAGTTTGAATGGTTACTAACCTTAGAGGCTTTTATTAACTTTTTTGCGATTTCAATGTCACCTTGGTGATTTTGTCCGACTTCCGCAATAATGAAACATGGATTGTCGGCTCCGACTTTGATGTCTTCGGTTATCTTGACTTCGACCATCTTCACAGCTGTTGCGAGTCCATAAAAACAAAAGCGAAACCGGCTTCGGTGTATAGAGAAACACTGTCACAATGAAGCTAAAGGTTTATCGACCTTACGCTCAAGATCAGATTGTATAAATAAGGTCAATTGAATATAAAAACGAGTGGTCCGGTGCGCGCCCGTCGCACTAGTGCGCTCCGCCGCCGCGGTACCCACTCCGCATGATAATTGATAAAAACCAGTATATTGACGACGATACGACACTACTCATAACAGTAACACAACACACTATCTTTGTCAAGCTGGTTGTAGTTGTAGGTAAATAATAAAAGTGATACGTATACAAAACCCTGTTTAATTACATATAGGTACTAACAGTAAATAAATACATTAACTTATACATAATGTTTATACATACGCATTTAAATTATCACTTTGTTTACCAGATACCTACTTACTTCGGTTCTAAAGTTCACAAGCGGCTATCCTTGCGACTTCTTTGTGGTTCTTGAACTTATCGCCTATTGCCCGATTGGCCCTGGAATCTGTCGGCTTGCCGAGATAGTTTGAAATGTAACGGCCAGCCTCGACCAGTTTAACAAGATCTACATCTGTATTGACACCCAACCCGTACAGGAGGTAGACCAGGTCCTCAGTTGCGAGGTTGCCGCTCGCCCCGCGTGCGTAGGGGCAGCCGCCCAGTCCAGAGATAGAAGAGTCCACAGTCTTGATTCCAAACTGGAAAAACAAGTTTTGTTAAAAATATCGCGATGACGTAAGCAGCAATAACGTGGGTGTGTATGTTTTATTATGGACAGCCAGCAACGAAAGTAGTGATGGCTATACAATCTAAAAATACACGAGTGTACTTGTGTTGCTGATTTTGATAATCAGCAACACAAGTATTATTCTGACGAATATTGTACCTGGTAACAATTTTAGCAAAACAGCAACGTTTGTTGATGGAGCCGTTTCAGATAAGAAATAAGATATACAAGTACTTTATTTATCTGTTGACAACCGTTACAATGTTTATTGTAGTTTTGATATAAATATGGAAATAAGAGGATTCTAGAACAATAATATTTATTGTTATTACCTACTTCCGATCCTTTATACTTTCTGGTCTGGCGACTGGACCATAATCAACATTATTATGTGATTTATGTACCTATCTAGAAAGCGCGCTAAACACCTTGATTGTTTTAACGTAGTGTGGACAACATCCGCTCACCCTAGCCTAGTTTCTGTAGTACGTATTGCTTATTGTACGACTAATTCATCATCGAGCCCGTAACATTAGGCGCCAAGAATCAAATCATTAGTTCCGTGCTTCGGATGGCACGTTAAGCCGTTGGTCCCGGCTACTATCTCTTGTGGTAGTAGTCGTTACATAAAAACCACGTCAGAGGCCGAAAGGCGGTCTGAAAAAACTGACACCAGGGCTTGCCCACACGATAAGAAGAAGATTAGTTTTGAATTGAGTATGAAGGTAAAAATGGGGAGGAATCCTACACTTTTAAGCTCGCAGGATATAACAAACCATATCATAAATACTGCATAGCCAATATATTAGAAAAGCTTGACCAGAAAAATAAAAACCTGCTTTGGGGTGCTACTCAAGATGTGAAGATAGGATTAATGATTCTCAAGATGTGAAGATAGGATTGTGATGTTGCAAGTACAAGTACTTAACCTAAATGAAATTAGAATTAGGTAGTTCTAATGATTTTCCGCAAAATAGCGATTTTATTTATCTGGTTACGCTTTATTACAGAGTCTTTATTAATATGCTGACGGTTTTTAAAGGAGATGATCACACCATCAAACTAAACATTTTTCTCTCTGGCAACATCCAAATCATGAAAAAAACCAGCCTTTCCATAAAAACAACAAACATCAAGTAGATTTGTACCCAAATATATTCCTCCGAATTTTTTTCGAGATTTTGTTGTTAGTCCCATAGAGATAGTTGTTCAGTTTGATGGTCGGTAGTGCTATTTATGAAAGTCACTCATCTTAATTCGATTACGTAAGTGATGCCAAACTATGGAGTGACTTTCGAGTATTAATCAGGATATGATTAGGACATTCAAAAATAGCACTCCTGATCATACCCTTAAAAATCGCCAGGATATTAATAAAAACCCTGTATGTATTTAATACCATAACACCACGATAATGAGTGATCGGACTACAGGAGAATAGGAACACAAACCTCTAAACCAGCCAGTAAGTTAGAAAGCCCCTGTCCATAAGTGTCGTGGAAGTGGAGCGCCAGTTTGTCAGGGCCCGCCACGGCCAGGACCTCCTTCAACAGCCGGCGCACGGAGCCAGCCGTGCCGACACCTATCGTGTCGCCTAATGACACTTCGTAACACCCCATTGCGAATAGCTCTTCCGTTATCTGCATAAGGATACGGGCGATATTTAGGTTTCATTCTTCAAATCGGATTTGATTCGGCACTCATGAATTATGATTTAGGAGCATTGAGTTGATATCCTATCGAGAAACATAGAAACGCATATGCTCACGACTATATTCCCCGAGGGGGTAGTCAGAGATATTCTGAAACCTCAGAACATCCACGTTTCACTTAGTACCGAGACTCTGTCCAGTGTGACGGGGAGTGAGCCCGTCGCCACTTGTAATGGACAGTGGGTACAATACATGTCGCGAAATTGAAGCACGCAGGTTTCCTCACGATGTTTTCCTTCACCGAAAAGCCAGTGGTGTCACAAATCGTACATAAATTCCGGAAAACTCATTGATACGAGTCAGCCTGGACGGGGATCGAACCTTCGCCACCTGTACGGCAGAAAAAGTTACTCGCCACTGGACCACCACGGCTATATAGCTTCATACAAATACAGGCTCGGGTAGGTACACCAATACATGCGCAGTGATGTTTGTACCAAGCTCCCGCTCAGTTTCGTACGTGAACATTCACGTCCTAGCAAGCGGCAGAATCTTTGCGCTTGTAGTGGTGTATGGCCGCCGTCGCCGGACTGTGTATGAAGCTGCTTCTCTGTAGGATATCTACCTACTTGGTGACTTAGGTACATAATACGTAAACTCACGACGATAATCCCTATCGGGGTGGTTAGAAGCTTTGCTACAATGACCAACTATCTTATTAATCATGCATTTGTAGCAATGCTCACTTTTAGCCTAGTGAAGGTTTCAGGCTGTGATGATATGGGGCTCGTCTTTTCCTCACAGAAATAACGCATAAAGAACTATATCCCTTAGTCGCCTCAGGTAACAACCACGGGAAGAAATGGGGTAGTCTATTTTATGCCTGAGCCCGGTCAATTGTAGAACCGAATACGATTTTAAGACATGTATGTGAGGGAGCGTCTTAATTGGAATGTTAGTAAGACATTGTGCGAAATAAAGGAAGTCTCTGTAATGCGGGTATGAATTTTAACGGATGGAGAATAAATGCGGAACTGCGTTTCCTATGCAAATTAATTGTTAAGTAGGTAAGTATTTAAAGCTGGAAATATTTGTCATGAATCATAATTTAAACTTCAAATAAATTAATGTTGTATGGGATAATAGGATTAACTTAACGTTACCAACTGTGAAATAAAAAATAAAAGATGTAATCGTTATTTTATGAGATTACTTGCACAAGGAAATATATTGCTTACATTAATAAGCCGACAAGCAAAATTAATTAAGCCATTTTGGATGACAGTATGCATGTCAAAAAAGTTTGCCATTTGAAGTGATAAAAGTACTTCCAACAGTTTTACCTTGGCAATAATCTTAGGATTGATTGGTCCATCGTAAGGGCATCCGACAACACAGGAGACGTACCCCCTGACCCTCAAGCCATCCTTCATAGCTTCGTCGGCGACTTGCTTGAATCTCCTCAGGCCTTCTTCCACAGAACAGTTGAGGTTTTTTTGAGAGAACCCTTCAGATCCTGCAGGGAATATTGCTACTTCTTCGACGTCGCATTGTTTCTGTGTTATTAAGAATTTATAATTTAAATGTTTTCTTAAATAATCTTTAATAAATTTTGCTTTTAAGAATATATATGGTCTATATATGGTCTGCGCTGTCGTGATTCGCTTCGCGACCTTTTTAAGGAAATTAATATTTTAACAGTTTATGGACAGTTTATTTATGAAAACATTTTATATGTAAGAAAAAATTTGTCGTTATTTCCAAAAAATTGTGATGTCCATAATTACAACACTCGAAACAAAAATAAACTGATATCTCCACACTTTCGGCTTAGTAGGGTCAACACGTCTTTCATGGGTCACTGTATACGTTGTTATAATAAAATCCCCGAGACCATTTTGAATCTTTCTGAAAACATGTTTAAAACTCAAATCAAAAAAGTCCTCTGTAAGAAAGCATATTATAAACTGGATGATTATTTAAATGATCAAAATGCTTGGATCTGAGGTCACTAGCTTATAGTTTATTTACTTTACTGTATAGTATCAATTATTTTATTAAATAGACTATGTATTATTGTATACATAACTTTAGCTTAAGAATTTATATTGTAATAGTTATTAAGTCGTGTTATGTTGTAGAGTTTCTGGCCGCATCTTCTCTACAGCGACAACACGTTCCGATGCGGTGGTAGCTTTAAAAAAGATTTGACGTTTGATAAGTGTGCTGTAAGCTCCTATATTGAATAAAATTATATTGAATTGAATTGAATTGAATTGAATTGAATATAAAAAGGAAATCTGATAAATTCAACCTGCTATACCAGATACAATAGAATTCGAACCATTTCGAACATCACCTGTTTCGTCGCGACATCGTTGCGGAGATCTACGATCTGGCAGTTCAAATGTTAAAGACAGAATAAAGAAAATATTCCTCACAAAAGAGAGAACTGAGAGATTTTCGTAATTTCATTGAATTAAAAGTTAATCAGTTTGATTTTGATAGTCTGAAGCACCCCTTAAAGTATATAATGCATTTAAGTTTACACCCTGTAGAACAGCAGATTTTTTTCGCTTTATCAATGTTGATCTTGTACTGAAAGGTGGCCAGGTGCGTGTATAGGCTGTATTCGTAAAAACACACTCAAATACAAAGAAAGAGCCTCAGCAATAGATAAAACTCCTTGGCTTCAGTTTAACTATTGTTGATTGCGCATAAATTATTTACGAATTAGCTTGGTTAACACTTTCGCTGCTAAGGACCCACGTCGTTGGTCGGCGACAAATGGGCCGCGGTGCTGAAGAACCCACGAAACGAGTCGGTTCAATTTCAGTTCGCCTGTGCTGCCTGCGCGGGTGACCCACGTCGCGAGCCACATTTATCGTTTTAACGTTACGACTGCGCACGACCTACGAGGGGGGTCAAGTTCTATTGCATTCACCTGTGCTCATGACCTACAGAAAGCATGAGTCACCTTAACCTTACGCCTATGTGGGTGACCCACAAGGTGAGCCATTTTGATCGTTTCACCGTTACGACTGTGCCTACGAGGGGGGTCAACTTTAGCACTGCGCGAGGATCATGATCTTGAGCTTAGCAGCGAAAGTGTTAAAGACCACTTTCTTTGTATTTGAGTGTGTTTTGACTTTAAAACTGGACATATTAATTAATAAAGTTAGGTCTTACAGCAGTGTCATATCCTTTCAGATTCGGCACCAGCACAGGGTAGTTAACTCCTGGAACTCTCTTCAGATTCTTCATTACTTCTACTCCATCGCTCATTTGTTTCACCCATTTTGGACTCACGAAACTGTTATTTAGAAAACAGTTGATTATGATCTTTGTAAGGACATATATTATGATGACAAGACAAAGATATAGAATACATATTATATTGTAGATACCTATCCATTTACAAAGTCTCTGACCAGTATGAATTGCCAGTGATGACACAGACGTAGTCGCTCACTCATGGCCTCATAAAAAGGCTGCAGGTCACCAAGGGCAATGGTTAGGGCAATGCTCGGAGTTTCCCTGCGAGATCGAATGCAGAGAAAAACAGAGATCCGCCGAAGAACCAGCGTAGCCGACATAGCCCAAAGAGTGGCAATGGGCGGGGCACAGTGCTGAGTGGCGACCGCGTACCGAAAAACGCTGCGTGGAAAGGCCCGCAGGTGGTCTGACGACCTGGAGAAGGCGGCGGGAACCTAACATCTACTGTAATGTATACACTAAGATATTATTCTTATTCTTAAGAACCCGGTGGTTGTGACGATCCTTTGGGGAGGCCTATGCCCAGTAGTGGATGTTCATTGAAAAATTTAATAAGTGTGCTTCAAGCTCTTATATTGAATAAATTATGATGACTTTGACTTTTATAATAGTTCAGAACTTTAGAATATTCATACCTGGCAGATTCTATATGTTTTAATCCAGCATCGGCTAGTTTGTTTATGAGCTCTATTTTCATATCTGTTGGTACGAATTTAGATTCATTCTGTAAGCCATCTCTTGGACCTACTTCATAGATGCGAATTTCAGGTGTGGAGGCACTCTGAAAAAAAAAATTGTATTAATAATAGATAGTCATTTAAAAAATCGCGAAAAAAGAATCAGCTCTTCCATACAAAATTGCAAACCTACTTGAGCCAAATGTATGGGACAGCTGATTTTTTTTCGCGATTTCGATGTTGGTCCCTTAGAGAATGTTGTTCAGTTTGACGGTCTGATCATCCCCTTAAAAAAGTGTCACCATATTAAGTTGGACCCTGAATATAGGGTTTTTGAAGACTTCTCTTAAAATCATCCGATCAGACCATAACTGAAAAAAATTAAGTAGGTTTCCAGTTTTGTATGGACCAACAGTTTAACCTTTTGTGGGTGGGTAGAAATAATGACATAGGTATCAAATTAAACATTCAGTTGTAGCAAGACTATAGCATATTGCAGGCAGGCCCCTCTTTTCCATGTGTCACAGTGTATGTCTACCCATGAAGAATTTTTACTATGGGAGCATACAGATTGGAGCAAAAAAAAACATACTAAGCTGCAATGCGAACTTGACTCAAATGTATGCAACAGCCGTTTCTTTTATGCTCCGATCGGTTTGCACCCATAGTCAAAATTGTTCAGTTTGATGGGTAGACTCTTAGTTTAAAAGGATGCTAATGATATCAATTTCACCCTGTAAAAAGTTTGTGATTTCATGTTTGCTCCTATAACAAAAGTTTTTCAAACTGAACTACCCTTGAAAATTTCGAAAATTATCCGTTTTTTTGGTACTCTAAAGAACAAGAGGCCCAAAAAACCCAGGCGACCTTTTGCATGTTGTTGATAAATTAGTCCTCCGTTAGGTGATAGTCTTAAAGTCCCCATTATCCTAAAGTACACAAGTGAGTTACGTTGCATGTTTGATTGTGAGTGGTTGTTTTACGTGTGGTTCGCGTTTGAGGTTTCTACGAGGCTCCACCATCTTCTCTACTATGTTTTTCCGCAAAAAAATATTCTTGAGATTGGGATAGATCCTACCACAAACTACTTGACATTGGCAGAAAACCAGTGCATCAGAAAACAAGAAATAAGGCCATTCATTTAAAATAAAAAGAGCCTAGGGCCTCCAATAGGTTAAATACTGCCCTGCACGGCTAGCATGCCACCCACGACAAAGCGTTTAAACGAGAAAAACATCCTCTTTCTGGCATATGTAAAAAAATAAGGATGGAGGCACCTCTCGATTTGTATCGTTTTCTCGGGGGTGGCATGCGAGGCCTACTGATTGAAGGTTTCAGGATAGAGGTCATGTCGAGTGGTAAAAGATAGCTAGGCGTTCACACAAACCGCCCCTAATACCATAAATTTAGTATATACTGCGTTAGATCGGCTACGGATTATCCAAGGCGAGACCAAAACCTGAGATTTTGGGAAAAAAAACAGGATTCGTTCCATTGACAACTGATGCTAGGTCCATATAGGCTCATAGCGTGTTCGTGAATGGTCGTGTCTATCTATTTTGCTCTAACCGGTTAATGCTATGCCCTTTCTCTTTCGCATTTCCGATATAACGTAGTGTGTACTAAATCTATGCCTTATACACTGACCAAAAAAACACTGCATTAGAAACCTTTTTCCCTTCGTCGCTTTTACATAATAAAGTTCAAGGTTCATCTACCGTTCTAATTATGCCAAATAATTGGGTACTTACAACATTGCGATGTACATTAGTATTCAGTTTTTTTATAACATGGGTAAAAGTTCTTGAGGTAAACATTTTTGTACTAGTAGTTTAATATCTTATGTTTTTTCACTGTACTCTCTAGCAATGGGACTTGATCTGATCACACTACAAAACCTCAAATAACAGTTTATCTTGAAAAGAAATTGGTCTTGTATTTTATCATTTTAAACTTGTTTGTTGTGATTTTCGTTATCAGCCATTTATCAGCACACTGATAACAAATGTCAGTATTTTTTTTATAATGTCTTTAACGGCTCTGGATACTAGTCCTTTTGAGCCATTCGTTATTTTTTTTTCTTTAATATTCTTTATTTTGATGATGGGATCATAACCTTCCGTGAAAAGTAACCGGAAAAAGAGATAAAGTAACCTTTTGGTATGAAAATTAACCTTTAATTTTAATTCCACTAATAAGGTATAAAAAGTTAATAAACTGATTTTAGTTGCATTAACTTAAAAAAAATTAACAATTTAGTAGCGTTTTCTATTTTAAGTTGCATTTTTTATCCGATTGGTTGATCGACCGAGTAAGTGAGAAAACTAAGAGTCATTTGTGATTTGGTCTTCGATTTGATACACAAGTGCGAGAGAGAAAAACGGACTTAGTAGGAGTGGAACTCACTATGTTACGAACGTTTTGCGGTATAAAATATTGCAAAAAAATAAAAAAGAAACATTTCATGGGAAAATAAGAATTTTAAAATTGATTGTACAAAATCCGATAAATTCTTATTTGGCAGTATGGAGAAGTCTGTAGGAGTCAGAATGACGTTTTGCGTAGTACTGTGTGAGTCATCAAAGTTTTATCTATTTGTATTAATTGATCTGAGGGTAATGCGCAAGTGCTTGCAAAATCGACCACATATTAAGAATAAAGATGAAAAATAGAAATGGCTCAAAAACAGCAGTATCTAGAGCCGTTAAGATCTTATTTATGTTGATGAAAAAAAATTTGCTGCTTGGGCTATGTACCTTTGCCTTCCCGGAAGGAAAAATGAAACAACAACAACCAATACTTGACGTTTAGCCGTTTTTCTGTACCCGGCGCTTGTACAATTTATTGACATTATAGTAATTTTACTAGTTATTTTTAATTTCTTTAACTATTTCTTATTGGAATTAACTTAATTCTATAATGGGTCTGTATTTTTGATTAACATAACATGAATATTTTATCAATTATTAAGTAATCAATATCAACTTACAATGTTTATCGTTTCAGCGGTGAACAGTGCCACGTCTTTCATACTATCGTCAATCCTGGCTCTCCTGATATTTTCTGGGATGCAAATGTACAAACCGCTGCTTGTTAGATCTCCAATCACTATAATATTTGGAGGTTACCTTGGATCTGTAATGTTCATGTTCTTCGTAACTGTATCCTTTACAAATGTAAAATTAATGAATGAAAAAGTTTATACACCACTTCTTAGTAAGTACTAGTTAGCTAATCTGACAGATGGTTTGACATATTTTGTATGAAAGATATTGTCAAATGATCTGTCAGATAAACTAAGAAACACACCAAAAAGTGAAATAGGCCCTAGAGTCCTTTGACTGTTCAGTGGCGCCCTCATCACAATATTAAAGATTTCTCAATAATGAAAACCCAAAATGAAAAAGTGCTACTCAAACTTACTACAAAAGCCAAAGCCAAAGCTATTTTTATTTTTAATAGTATACTTTTATAAGTTCTAAACATTAAATTTTTTTTGTTTGATAATCCGGCATAGTAAGCATTACACAGACCGAGCTGTCCTTAATTTGCTGACTCTTTTTTAAGGGTATGATCAGACCATCAAACTGATCAATAGTCTCTGAAATCGCTAAAAAAAAATCATCCTTCCCATACATTTGGCTGAAGTAGGTTTGCAGTTTTGTATGGAACAGCACATTTTTTTTTTGTGATTTTTATGTAATAATATTATAGAAATCGTACTAGATTTCTCTACACGCTCAATGAAAGAGGTATTCTTAGGTGGTTCGGTCACGTACAGAGGATGAATGAGACTAGACTCACTAGGGAAATTTATTGATCCAATGTGAGTGGAACAGTCGAGAGGGCGTTTGATGAGAACTTACCACAACCAATTAAATGTTCTTCTCGTAAAAGGACAAGTGCATGAAGAGATGTATGAAAGTGGATAAGGCGAGAGAAGTTTGTCAGAATCATAGTGTATGGCGAGCCGAAGTCTCTGACTACCCCTGTGGGATTGTGGCGTGAGTATATAGGTCCTTCTTAATATGTTGAAACTTTTTTAAGGGCATGATCAGACCGCCAAACTGAACAACTTTCTCTATGGCACCAACATAGAAATCATGAAAAAAAAAACTGCTCTTCCATACAAAACTGCAAACTTACTCGAGCCAAATGTATGGGACACAGTTTTTTTTTTCGATATTTCAGTGTTGGTCCAATAGAGAAAGTTGTTTAGTTTGATGGTCTGATGATCCCCTTAAAAGTGTCATCATATTAAGAAGAGCCCTGTATGTATGTATGTATGCATAGATAAATTACCACCTTTGTACCATAATCAGTTTTTAACATTTTTGTGTTTGGTGTAAGTGAATATTGTTAAGTTTATATGAAAATGGTCTTCCTTAGCATAATAACACAGGCTGTAGGTAACCTAGAAGCAACATTATTTGGAAAGAATTTCCAACTGAAACTGCCAGAAATTGTCTTGTCTATGGCAGTATCACTCATCGCTGCTGGAATGGTGCACAGGATTTGCTTTACTACCTGGTAAAAAATAAATAATCTACTTTTACTAGCTTATTCCATACCCTCTGCTAGGCAAAGGCCCCCCTTTCATCATCCATCTGGCGAAAATAACCTTTGGCAGAAGTTCTGGTCTCTTTAGTGGTACATTATAGACTGATAATGAAGTATGATTTACAATTTCTGATTCTATCAGATACATAACTGTATTAAGGGCATGTTTCAGCACTTCGTGATAAGTTTCAGGTAGCCTATCTAACAAATATATGGCAAATATATTATAGGTTTAAATGGCAGTAGCATGGCAGCGTGATATGACGCTATCGCGCGTTAGCTCTCTTTCTTTTTGCGCGCGAACGAATGAGAGAAAAGGCGTGATATAGCCTTATCGCGCGCATCATACTACGGCCGCTATTTATCAGTTGTATAGACTGACACTTTGTGAAACAGGCTCTCTTAGTTTCCCCCTTCAGTGAAAGTCACATATTGCAGTAATGTAGTGTCAAGTCAATTACATAGATAGGATCGAAAAGTGTTACACATGCTTCAACGATTCTGTACTAAAGTTTACAACACCTTTTACAAAACACAACTTTCTTTTAGGGAAAAGCCGAGAATAATTTTCTAATCTATACAACGCAATAGATACGGCATAATGGCTTTTATGCACCTTCTATTGTCCTTTAATTTTGCATACATAAAATGTTCTCAAAAGAACAATATCCATTGCAAAATAACCTGGTTCTCAAGCAATATGCACCAGTGGAATTCCAATTGTGTAAAATGGCAAGAATGCTTAGAGACCTATCACACAAGCGACTTTTGAGTGTACGCGATGTCCCAATTGCACTGCAATGATGTATCAACTACACCGCCGCCATTTTGACTGAGCTTTATGGCCGCGAGCCAGGGCTTCAATCGCGGTAAATATTCGGTGATTGAACCGTGACTGGACTACGTACGAACCATAACTTTTAACACATTTGGTATTGCGCTAATCGCGGTACAGCTCATGACAACTGTTAGAGCCGTTTCGACAGATCACTCAGACTTTTAAGACTGTCAGTTACATAGAGTTTAGCGCGATGCGGAATTCAGCACAGGTGAATAGTAATTGGATTTCAATGTGATTAGAACTGAAATTGGATAAGAATAGATGTCGATGTTTTAAATTAGCGCAATCGGTCTCCTGATCTCAGAAATATCACGTCGCGGCTTCATCGCGACGATATTGTTCCGTCAACGCCTACGCTCAAAAATTTGCTTGTGTGATACGGCCCTTAGTTAATGCTTCCTTATTATTGTAGAGTCTGTTCTGTTTAGGAACTAGCACATTTAATTTATATTTGTTGTCAAGAAAACATTATTTGTTTCAGTTTAATCTTCTCCATAATAACAATCTACTACATGAACAAGTTGTCTCAAAAAACATACGCTTCAACGGCTCCTGCTCCAGTACCAGTTAAGGGTCGTCGTCACAAATGAGTTATTTATATTTTAATGAGTCACAAAAGACGTATCATAAATATTTAAATGTATTTTAAGTACTACCTATGATTTTTATACCAATAAACCATTTGTGTCTATTGGATTTATTATTATGTACGTAAATACATAAACTCGAGTACATATTCCCTTTCGGGGTGGTTAAAATAATTCCATTTCAAATCGCAACGAGATTTTAAGGCTATTTTAAATTACAGAAACAGATATTTGAAACATCCTCTCACTTATTCTTAGAACAGCTTTAGCGTCCAAGGTATGTCGGATAGTATATCTTTCTCATAAATAACTTATATTTGCAAATTAGACCATCATACTGAACAACTTTCTCTATGGCACCAACATCGAAATCGTAAACAAAAAATCTGCTGTCCCATACATTTGGCTCAAGTAGGTTTGCAGTTTTGTATGGAACAGTGGATATTTTTTTCGCGTTTTCGATGTTGGTGCCATAGAGAAAGTTGTTCAGTATGACGGTCTAATCATCCTCTTAAAAAAGTGTCAGCATATTAAGGACCCTATATGTACCTATATCTACAGGGTGTTACAAAAGTAAAAATAAAAATTTTAAACTTTTTAGGGGATTGTTTAGACCATGAAACTGAACAACTTTCACTATGGGACCAACATCGAAATCGCGAAAAAAAAATCACCTGTCCCATACATTTAGCTCGAGTAGATTTGTAGTTTAGTATGGAACATCAAATTTTTTTTTCGCGATTTCGATGTTGGTCCCATAGTGAAAGTTGTTCAGTTTGATGGTCTAAACCACCCCCTTAAATGTTTATTTGTATTTTTGTAACACCTTGTATAGACTTTATTTTTATGGCCGAAAATTGGTAGATCGATACGTAGGCGGCTAAATCTTTTAGAGAAATTGCAATGATAAAACATATTATAGAAAAATTGTTTATTAATTAAACAGAAAATATTTATAGTTTCATAAAGTCTAAAACTATGGTTTCAAAGAGTGGTTACAATAACAACATAATATCTATCTTTCTCTTAACTTTTTAGGTCCACTAAATTATTTAAGAGTAAGTAGTTATTGTTAAATTGAAACAAATTAATCAACGGAATAACAATCTTTAAAACTTAGTATAAAGTAGACTGGCAGGTGGCGCTATGAAATGAATGCTTTAATTTCACGGAAATTGCAAAAAAAACTTTACGTTTTTTTTATAACGAACTTTATCTCTTCTTTATGAGTGTTAAAATTAGCGTGACGAAACTACTACGTTCAGATCGCAATGTTTAATTTAGTAGTTCCTGACAGTATGAAATAAAAGTTCAATAATAAATACGTGAACTTATTTCCGATGCGTTTTGGGCGTGTTACGTCTGAATAAAGTCTAAGAGTTTTAAACAAAATCTACAGTAAAAAAATAATACGGTACTTAGTTTAGGTACTAATTTTAAAAAGTTTTATGACATCCCTGTGAAATACCTTCTATTATTTTGTTCAATTTGTCCTCGACAAAATAACGTTACAATAATAATTCTGGTTTAACTTTAATTACTTGTTCCAAGTAGATTATGACACTATTCATATTTATATGTATTTAAATCCATCTAATCCCTCTGAACAATCGATCCTTCAATGCGAATGACTTGCATAATGCATGCTCAGGCCAAAATAAATAGGCCAATTTGAAGCTTAAAAACCATACAATCTTATTAGACACGACAAGACCACTTGTCTAAATATACATGGTGTTAGTGTACACAAAACCTGAAAACATACTGTTTCCAGGTTAGATACATATAATTGCTTGTTAAACAGATTTTTTTACTTTTGTATCTAAATAATTTTTTTCAGCGAAATTGTTTTATGGTTTTAAGATCCAAATTGTACTATTTATATAGCGATATTTCACTTTAAATTCCACAGTCTGCATAATAATTAATAGAAAATATATTAAACCTACAATTAAATAAGTATTGCACTAAGGCTTCTTTTCTACAACCTAATTTATGATCATGCATCTACAAGAAAAATATAGCATTTTTCTTTTTACCTATTCTCTTGTAATAATCAATAAACGAAATATTAGTTATATATAGAAATACATATACTTATATTAAAATCATTTCTTTGCACTTGTAACAAATGAAACATTATCATCTGGGTTTTTAATCTAGCTATCAATATGCTATCAATGTCAAAAATATATTACTTTAATGATTTTCCTCAATTACTAACTTAACATCAAATATATTTAATTCTCCAAGACATTAACAAATATCTGAACAACTTTCGAAAATAAACCTCATGCTAACCTACTACTTTTAAATTTATAATTTTGTAATGGTAAACTGATATTGTGACAGAAAGTTGAATTTGTGAGCGTAAACAGTGAAATAGCTATCGCGCGACAAAGCTATGCCATACGGCTATGCTAGGCTATCAGGTCAAGATATGTGCAGTGAAGAGAGAAAACCAGCGGCTGCTACGTCAATAAGAATCCAGTGACGATCTAAGTTAGAATGGTTTATTTTCTGTAGTTAGGGATTCAGGTATTTTCAAGGACCCGGGATACAGATATATTTGATGCTGACTACCTTACTTATTAAATAATAAATTAAGAATCATTCTCACTCAGTTTTGGATGGACTACATTTCAGTCACAAATCACACGCTTTAAGCTGTGTTGACATTGTACAAGTCAACTATAACCGGGAGCGCTCAAGTGAGGCACCCAGGTAATTGTACAAATTCTGTCCTATTCATCATATTTATAAATTTATTATCTATACATATAAGCGCACTCCATCTGTGTTGACTTGTGTATGTCATTACAGCTTTAAGGATAAAAACGTGCCAAGTTTGCATGCTTATATCCTACCTTTATCCTGTTAATAATACTCAATTTAACAAATTGATGCAGGATAACTAACATTCATAATTCATTCCATAAAATATAGGTATATCTTGAGTCATCATTTACTTATGCATACCTCTGTGTGATGGATGATTCACACATGTTATATCCGTCTTATGATTGTATTTTGTTGATCTAGTGAACTCTCTTTTTAAAGAAAGATTAAAATCTTTAGATAGGTAGGTTAACACTTGCTCCAATGAGTGGTCTAGAGTAGAGACCAAAAATAACTATCAAAACAAAATCTGTTAAAAAATGACAAATAGGTACATAAGTATCTATAAAAATGACGAAATTTTGGCACAAAATCAATGTCGTGGAATGTTGCGAATAAACGAGAATTTCAATAAAAGATTCATTCACTAATTATTCCCTTAAAAATCTTTAAACATTATTATCATGGTTGACATTCAAAACATGGCCATAAAAAAATTAAGGCACTACTGTTTATGATTCAGCACCACATAAGCTAAAATGATTCTACATTAAAAAATCCTTGCCACCCATGATAACATGCATTAAATGAAAGAGCTTAATAGATAACACCTAAATATTTCAATAAGGCACAATATTTGGACTTTAATAGGAGCAGTGTCAGTCAAATCCAATGCAAATGAACTGCAGTGAAAGTTGAACAGACCCACTTACATCTAATTATATTTTATGGACAGACTGCTTGAAAGCTAATTGACATCATAGGTTGAACAAATCACTTTCCCTATATGAAATGACATTGAAAAACATCAGAACAATGAAACAAAAACATTAAAACTTTACATTAATTACCAGAGTTATAACTCGACATGTCTGTAAATGTGTAAAGTAGAAAGTTGAATACTCTATCAACATTTAATTTGCTTGGAGACATGAAATAAGATTTAGAAAGCATTTGAAAATATGCAAACAACAGTTTCTTATTTATGGTGGTAAATTTGAAATGATAACAGGATCTTGGATGCTTTTACCCTATTGAATAGGCACCTACTTGTTCCTAATGTGCATGCTGTTATTTCGCACGTAAGGGTTCTGCAGGATCCTTGGTGTTGTTTCCATCACCCTAAGGAGAAGATCATCCAAATAGTTTTCAAGATCCTTATTTTTCTTTTTTTCTGATTCAGCATCTCTTTGAAGATTGTAAATCATAACAATAAGATCTTCTCTGGATTTTCCATCAAATTGGTGTACTACAGATTTAGGTATGCTATTGTATGCTGTGTTGATCGAGTCTTCTTCAACAATATTCTCTTCCCCAACTATGATGCGCTCCTCCAGTAATTTCTTTGGTTTATTACTGTTTCCAAAGTTCTTGAAGAATTTCTGACTTGGCTTTTCTTTCAATGAACTTGGACTATCCAGTTTTTTGTTTCTCTCAAGACTGGAAGATTTTTCTCTTTCAATCATGGTCTGACTGCTAGCTTTAGGTCTAGAATACAGTTTTTGAGACCACTCATCATTTTGATCAATAACTCTCGCTGGAGGTTGAGGGGGGGTGAATGTATCAAGGCTTAAGCGCACTGGTTTTTGGGGAATAGATTTCTCTGAATTAGCCAGATTGCTGCTGGTAGATCTTCTTAAAAATTCGCCTCCTCCGAGATTTTCTAACGAAGCATTGACGGGGGAGGGTGTGTATTTATGGCCTCGCGGTAACGTTTGAACATTGAGTGAGCTGCCGGAGCTCTTGTGAGATAAGTCATCGAATGCAAACTCATCATCATCTTCACTAATGACTCCTGGATCTGCTTCTCCTGCCAATCTTTTGGGAGTGGAGTGGTCCGGGGTGGACAGCGCTGAGCTTTTAAGATTCCCAATACTACCACTAAGGGACGAAGAATCACTTTTTTTGTCTTTCTTTGTGAGGTTCATTTTAGAACCAAGGTTTTTGGCAAACTTTTTTAATCCTTTACGTTTCTCAATGCTGCCAATGCTCATCAGGCTGCCGCCGACGTTGTGGGCGATGCTAGACAAAGACGACTTGTGTTTATCTTTCTTGCTCAGATCTGTCAGACTGCCTTCTTTTACTGTAAATCCAATTCTTACCTCGAGTTCACCTCTATTCTTATCATTTTCTTTACCCGGCTTTCCTTGGAGAGTGTACAAGCGGTTTTTTGGCCGCTCGTAAACATCGAGGTCTTTCAACGGAATTGATACTTGACCTAATAAACGATCCCTAATTACATCTTCGTCATACACTTTTAGAACGATCTCGGCAGTATTGCCCTGAGAGGGTATGCGAAGCTCACACTCCTCTAGCCATTCCACATTATCCGTAGCTTTGTGTTTCACGGAAGTTTGGAATTTTTCTTTGCCGAGGGCGATGGTAACAAAACAGTTATTTGTACCGTTTTTACCTTTAATCAGAAGTCCGCGGGCTCTTTGGACAGTAACTTGCACATGAGTGGGATCCCACATTGTGATGTAGTTATTTCTATTCACTAGCACTGGCGCGGTGAGATGTAAAATAATAAAAATACCATTGGAACATACAATGAATTCTATGAGCTGTCCAAACTGTCTACCACAGACTAATTAGAAAGAACCTGTCTGCCAGTACCAACGAGGAATTTGACAGCGTTTGTAACTTTAGTTCCGATAGATCCGTTGTGGCGCTGCAGTCACATTTTTCTCTTCAGTCCGTCCGACGTGTAGGAGTGCAGACACAGTTTCATACATTTTGCTCGGTGTTCCGGGAGACCGATTGCGCTAATTTAAAACATCGAAGTTCTATTTCTTATACAATTTCAGTTCTAATCACATTGCAATACAATTACTTTTCAACAGTGCTGAACTCCGCATCGCGCTAAACTCTATGTAACTGACAGCCTTTAACGTCTGAGCGATCTGTCAAAACGGCTCTAACGGCTGTCGTGAGCTGTACCGTGATTAGCGCAATACCAAATGTATCAAAAGTAATGGTTCTTATATTAACGTCAGCGCACGTTTCAAAGATTCTGGATATCGGTCACGACCAGTTTTTAGTATGGAACTTCCGACTCTTTAACGTAGTGAGTTACATACGATTTAAGATATTTATTCCTCAAGAAGAAAGAATAAATTCATTTAAAATATTGAGAAATACAAGTTAGGAATTGAAATACAATTTTGAAGGTACAGTACAGGTAACAAAACTATAATTTAGGTTAGGTATACACATAGGTTTAAGACTTAGCTAAAGTAAGGGTATAAACAATAAACTAGCAAACTCCAATAAATACAAACAAACAGTCAAACGTGCCCAAAGCAGAGGCATAATACAGGAGAATATAACAATATTCATCGAATTGTAATTTGAGGGTAGATACAAATATGTGATGACAAATATTCTCTTTGTATTGAACTTATAGCAGCAGCAGCGTCATGCCGTGTTGTTGCTTTAGAAGCTTAAGTAAATCTTGTGTTTTTACCACGAGTTTTTAGTTTGACTACAGCAGCGCCACCACGGGCCTGTTGGAACTAAGTGAAAATTTCACTGTCGCAGCTGTATCTTCCAGTCATCTGTGCTGTCTACTTTTGCATCATCTCGTCGTCGGCCATCGTGTGACCAGATTTAAATTGAAGATCCTGCTGGCTGGTGGTTGCCCGTACTAAAAACTGCTGAGCTAAAATCATGATAATGAATGAGGAGTTTTCTGACATGCTAGTTAAACGTAGTTCTAACAAACGGCGATAGATGGCGTTGACGCGAGAGGGAAATACAGGGTAAAATTTAGCAAAAAAAATGCTTGTCACAAAGTCAGGTGCAACCGTGGACGAAGCATTTGTTCAAATTTTTCTGCTTACTTAAAAACACTAATTTTTACTATTTTATTATCTGCAAGGTCGCTCGTCCCTGTTGCATCAACGCCATCTATTGAGCCATTTGGAACTACTTTTTCTTTTTAATTGATTTTGGAAAATCCCTCATTGAATCATAGTTTGTGCAAATAAATAGTCTTCATAAATCCAATCCTGTTTGAAAGTGAAACTTTTATGGGAGGGCTTTGAAATTCGGATCCGCAACCTTTTCGTGTGGCGGAACGGAAGTTCGAAATTCAAATTTGACAGCCGCAGAAGTCGCACTAGTACTTCTAAATCAGTTTTCTTATCTATAAACATCGATGAGTCTTTACTTTTACGGAAACGGATAATTAACGTTTTCAGTTTTTCCCCCGCAAAAAGTGGTAGAAAAGTTATTACACGCGTAACTCGTCCATAGTTATATTGTCTAAGAAAAACACCCACCCCAAAATGGGGTGATCTGATCCAAACTAAGTGAGGATTCTAGAAAGAGCAGATTTTTTTGCTACGATTGGTTTGCTCTTATATTAAAAGTTGTTCAGTTTGGAGGGTAAACTCATTGTTTAAATTTAAAAGGATGCCAATGATTTCAATTTCACTCTGTAGACAGGATGTTGTCTGTTGTTCAGTTTGATGGGTAGTGTACCTACGTGGTTTAAAGGTTAATGATACTTTTCCCTACACCCTGTATAAGGTCCTTCTTAAAACAGTGACGGTTTTTTAAGAGGATGATCAGACCATACAACTCAGCAACTTTCTCTATGGGACCAATGTCAAAATAGCAAAAAAATATATCAGCAAAACTGCAATCCTATTCGACCAAAATATATGGGACATGTGATTTTTTTTTTCGATTTTCACCTTAGTCCCATTTAGAAAATTGTTCGGTATGATGGTCTGACCGTCCCCTTGAAAACCGCAAGCATATTGAGTTGGACTCTGGATATTTAAAAATATAAGAATTCCGAAATTTCGAGTTCGCTTCGCTTTCTCAATTTCTTGTTTGGAATAGTCCTGCGATCTAAAACTGAAATGTAAGAATTCCGAAATTTCAAGTTCGCTTCGTTTTCTCAATTTCTTGTTTGAATAGTCCTACGATCTAAAACTGAAATGTAATAATTCCGAAATTTCGAGTTCGTTTCGTTTTCTCAATTTCTTGTTTGGAATAGTCCAGCGATCTAAAACTAAGCTCTCTCTACAATGGAGTTGGAAACATAGACCGTATTGTAATGATCTCATCATATTGCAGTAAAATTAAGGAATGAAAAAGGGGTGAGACCACTGCCACATCGGGTACCACCCATAGGTAATTTTAGCTACGCCACATGCGGTTGTTACCTAATTAAGTATTATTATAATTTTTTAGGCAAATACAAAGGCAAATTTGATTGGTAACGCGAAACAAAGCAATGAATAATGAATTAAAACTTTAATTCAGTCTTCAGATTTTTCGCTATTCTGAATTTTACATCTAACGAAGCGTTAACGTTTAATTAAAGAAGTTACAACTTTGTTATTACCGACTCGGAGGTCAAGGCAAGGGAGTGATTTGGAAATTTCAATTATGAAATATTTATTTAGCTGTTTCTTACAATTCAGCCTAATTCTGGTATTGTCAATCAAGAGCGATTTTGTTGGATCCCATATGCTAGGATGCGAGGCAAAGACTTTGTAGATTCGTCTTTTATTTTGCTCTATTAACTTTTTAATTTTGGTCTCAAGTTGGTATACTTCTTCTTAGGTTGGTCTACTTCTAGGTCTATTATTGTACATACCTGTTTATGTCCTGTATAAATGTGCTAAAGAGCGTTGGTGGTCTCAATATTGAGGTCCGGGTTTGAATCCGCACGGAAGAATGCCACGTACCAATGAGTTTTTCTAACTTATGTACGTAATATCGAATGCTCTTAAACGTAGACGGAAAACATCGTCAGGAAACCTGCATAAGCTCAAGAAGAATTTTCGATGCGTATGTGAAGTCTATCAATCCGCATTGGGCACACGAGGTGGACTAACGCCCATAGACCCTCCCTGAGGGTAGGCCTGTGCCCTGCAGTGGGACGTACGTATACAATGTGTTAATGAATAAGCGCAAAACCTCATACACCCCAACTGATGTATAACAAATTAGATTGAAACAATTATTTCATTATTTTTATAGTTAAAATTTAAAGTTATTCACTTTTTAAGTTTTCATGCAAAAATTATTTGTTATCATTTCAGCAATGAATGAAAGCGCTAGCGGTAAGTAGGGTGAGTGTGCCCGTGCGGTGGATTGAGATCGAGTTCAGTAAATTTTAAATTTTACAAACATTTATTTAATATTTTGAAAAAAAAAATACCTATTCTAATTCGATTCTGCTCACGATTCTAAACAACCTACTTTCTAGTTTTGCGTTTATTCATTAACACGTTGATGATGATGATAACTTATATCTAGTACTCTTTCTTATCAAAGGTATTGTAGGTACTATGCCTAGTGGGTAAAACTACGAAAAAATATAAAAGAAATAAAATTACGGGTCCGCTGCTATTATCCTATTGGTTGGGAACTTGTAAATTATCCAAAATGACCAATTTAGATCCTAATATTTCACAAAGGTAACTTTTTATTATTATTTAGTCCTGTCCTGTATTCATAATACCTCCAACTTGCTATATTAACTTACATTGATCACAGTAGTTAGGAAGTTGTTAGGGAGAATATTCATTTGGTACCTACCTACCTAACTCATCGGCGTATCGTTGTTGTGGTAACTTCCGGCAGTTCTGTCCAATGTCAATATTTTACTTGGGCTCACTAACTTAGGTACTATCAAAACAAACAACTTTAGTTTCAATTTACTTACGTTGGGTACGACCCGATCATAGGAAGGATTAATGTTACAAGAGATTTTAAATAATGTATACGAAAGAGATTATTATTATCTGGGTACAGGCCTGAGTTAGGTACGGACTACGGAGTCGCTACCTCGAGTCGGTACCCAGATAATGGTCGCGACCGACCTGAAATCACTAGGTACCTATTAGAAATTGCGACTTTTTATCAACTTTGCCGCAGTTCCGGTATTGTCCTTTCAAGCAATATCGAGAACGAATTATTAATTCGCCAAGATCGATTTGTAGCTAATAATCATAGATCAAGGTAATAAAGTATTTACCTAACCCAACTAGGAGTTTAATTCATTCAAATCATCATAGCATGCATTGTTTAGCAATTCCATCATAGGTAGTGAAATTCGTGCCTTCCCTTCCCCATTTACCTACACAGATTTTTGAAGATATCTAGATATTGATCTTGAAATTATCAGACGCCTTTAATTTAGTCAATAGCAAAATAAGCAGAATAATTTTGAATGCGGTATGAAATCCCGCCAGGATTGCTCAGAATAAGTATTTTAATTGCCGACTTTATCCGGATTAATCCGGATTATGCGGCGAGCTGGGCGTAATGCCGCCTCTTTGTGGTTAAATCCGTCTTTGTCATTCGTTCCCAACAAACTAAACTTAACATTTTGCAATTCTGTATTAATACTTTTTCGGATCAACAAAGTACTTATACAGGGTCCTTCTTAATATGCTGACACTTTTTTGAGAGGATGATCAGACCATCAAACTGAAAAACTTTCTCTAAGGGACTTCACAATCGCGAAAAAAAAAACTGCTGTCCCATACATTTAGCTTCAGTTGATTTGTAGTTTAGTATGGAACATCAGTTTTTCACAATTTCGATGTTGGTGCCATAGATAAAGTTGTTCAGTTAGACGTTCTGATCATCCGCTTAAAAAGTGTCAGCATATTAAGAAGGACCCTGTATATTTTTTTAGCCTTTTTCATCCCACTGTTGGGAAACGCAAAGTTTTATGTTGTTGTGTCGATCCCACGGACATAAGGCACCTACCTGACTATTTTCTACTGAAAATTACATTGCACTATAAAGTTTAACAAGTCTTCAGAAACAATAAAAAAACCGAGCTAATTAATAAAATATTTTGCAAGCGTCTGGCGTCGGCGTCGGCGGTGTGCTTTCAGCTTTATTCTGCTACTGTGATTAACATCCTGTGCGCCACGCTGCATTCATTTAACAATGTAAGCAAGGTAAGTTTTATTAACAGGTTAATTTACAAAGACTGAATTGACAATATTTCATTTTAAGAAAGGTACCAAAATAAGAAAACCATTTGGAGATTATGTGATTCAAAGCGTGTCAAAATTATTAGATTTTTCTATCCATTATTTCTCAAGTTATTTGAAAAATACTGAAAAATATAATAGAGGTTGAATGAGATTTTATTCCTTTGCCTGCTTGGCTTTTCTATTGTATTTGATTTTATTTTTAATGTTATTGCGGCCAAGGTATCTTAGCCATAAATCCTACGTTTTTCAGAAAATTCAAAAGCAAATTAAAAATAGAAATATCGGACAAAAATAAAATCGGAAAAGTATGCATATCTTATTTTTAACCTATTTTATATTTTTTATTAAAAACAGGTGGTTAAAAAAATGTAATGTTGTCAATTGTATGTTGATATTTTCAAGATTGATTGTTTCAACAAAGTAGCTAGGTACTAAGTACTTATCTGATTTTACACTTGCACAGAAGTGGGATGATAATTGCGTCCATATAACATAGGCATATGTTATATGCCTATGTTACTGTGTATGATTTGAATATACTTGCGTCTCTATCAACTTAATTTAATTTCTGTATATTTTCTTATATATTATTTTAAAGAAAACATTGCAGGTAGGGTTGCCAACCTCCCGCAAGAGGCGGTACGTCCCTTTCCTAGGGATGAATCCCGCGAAAGGTGCGTGCAGGCAGGATGAAAAATTCCCGTCAATTCATGTTTTATAGCTAGCTGGCTAATAGTTAAGTACGGCTAAACTTTCAGGCAGAGATAGAAGAATTTTTACTCTAGTGCAGAGATTATGAGGTTCTACTCGGACTTTCAACGTTATAAAGTAAAACATATTCATTTAAACTAGGTAATTAAAAATGTGAAGTGAAAACTAAATCGAATTTCAAATTGTATTTCTCGCCTTTCTATTCTTCGAAAGCTGTGTCCCGCTTTTATTAGCCACATCCCGTATTTGAATTGCAAATTTCCCGCTAATCAGTGCAGTTGCTCTATGGTTCGCCTAGTTTTATAAGTGCACCCTGGGCGCCCTTCCATATTTAAAACAATAGTCTTAACGTGACCCAGGCTACAACTGCAAGCCCTAAACATTGCTAAAACTACTACGAGTTTTAGCAATAATGTTTAGAGAAATTTCAACCCCGGTAAATTGCATGAATAAAAAGGGTGACTTTTAAGATGCTGTGCAATGTAAATGTAACGACGATTTCAAATTCACATCTGATCAGTACGTCTAGTATGATTTTTCTTCACGCGCGCGACGCGCCTTCGCTGCATAGAAAATAACCTGTTCCCGCGCTTTTCGGAGAGCGAAAGCCGCGCTTGTCCAGATGCGTGAACAGGTTATTTTCTATGCAGCGAAGGCGCGTCGCGCGCGTGTAGAGAAATCATACTAGACGTGCGGGACAGTGGCGTATCGTGGGTTTCTGCCGCTCGGGGCACAGACCAATTTTGCCACCCACTTATCTTTATAAGTAGGCTTTCTTAGTAACTAACGGAGCGAGCGTAGCGAGCTCGAAATTTTTTTGCAGGTCCTTTCGGGTTGTGGTCAGACATCTTTTGGTTTATCCATGAAAAAATAGAAACTTAGAGCGAGCTAAGCTTGTTCGACTTTTTTGCTCATTCCTCAATACGAATCGGTTGGGGCCAGAACTTTTTACGTACAAAACATGTACAAAGTAACCTAAGTAAAAGCTATGGATTGAGCGAAGTTAGAACCGCGTTAGCTGTGGTCAGAACTCTTTAGGATCATAATCCTAGGTATAGGTACAGTAATAAAAACAGAAACTTAGAGCGAGCGCAGCGAGCTCGAGTTTTCTCTGCTCTACGAATTGGATATAGACAGACAGAGCTCAATCAATCTATATTTTCCCAAATTTGCCGCCCCTAGGAAAGAGCCGCCCGGGGCAATTGTTCCCACTGCCCCCTCGCTACCCTACTGGATCTGGAATATAGGTAATGCCTGAAACTTATTTTTCCCTTGTTGTGTTATTTTCTTATTTTATATTACCTATAGGTGTAGCACGCGGGATATCTAATCCAAACCAATGTCAGATAGGTATTTTATTAAAGGGAAATGTACAATAAAATGTTTTGTGTAATCGATTCAATGCTGTATTTACCATTAGTAAAGCCTTAACTTTAGGTACCTACCACAGAGAAAATTTTTCCTTAAAAATTACTTCTTAAAAGTCAGCCTGTATAATCTCAAAACGTAGGTTTTAAATTCATTGGATAAAGGGGTAAAAAGGGACTTTATGAATGTTAATTTAATTTGAACTACATTAAAGATGAACGAGCCGTCACATCGGTGTCCGTGTCTCTGAGGACGTGAATTAAATAATAAATAATAAGGTGGGTTGCGGCGACCGGGCGCGGCGGGCGTGCAGGTTGCTTAGACCTTATAACTAGGGACCAGTCTCGCATTAGCATTCCCATCTGCCATGTTTCCCGTTCATTTGATATGGTGCATTAAAATGTTATACCTTATCATTTAACGTGACACCCTATAATTGTGGTACAATAACTTCTGTTCTCGTTTGGGGTTCACACGATTCTTAACGATCGCAATTAAAATCTAAATTAATAGAATAAAATCCAAAGTTACGGATTTCATGCTACCTCATCCCCGCAAAAAGTGTCAGAAAAGTTTTTTGGTAGAATTACACGCGTAACTATTCCGTAGTTATATGGTCTAAGACAGGTTGTGTAAACTTGTGTATCCACCTTTGTGCGTCGAGGCTGTGGCTTGAAGGTGAGACTGCGGCACAGGCTGTGGCTTCAATTCGTAATGGATGGCTTCCAGGAACGACGAGGTAATGTTTACATAATGGAAACTTTGTGCTTTGTTTATTTTTACAGCTGAAATTTATTAAATGACTTGGAAATGCTGACTACTGCCTACAGAACAGATACCACTGTACAACGTGTTAATGAATAAGCGCAAAACCTCATACACCCCAACTGATTTATAACAAAATAATTAGATTAAAACAATAATTTCATTATTTTTATAGTTAAAATTTTAAGTTATTCACATCTTAAGTTTTGAGGCAAAAATTATTTGTTATCGTTTCAGCAATGAATGAAAGCGCTAACGTGCTCATGTTTACATTTTAAGAATCTTGTCTTGGTGTGAGAGTGCCCGAGCGCCAGGTTGACATCGAGTTCAGTAAATTTTAAATTTTAAAAACTAATTATTTAATATTTTGAAAAAAATTACCTATATTGAAACTATGATAATTTGATTCCGCTCTCGATTCTAAACTAACTACTTTCTGTTTTTGCGTTAATTGATTAACACGTTGTATAGGGTCCTATAGTAGGTATTATTTGAAACTTGCATAATGCATAATTTATACCCAAATATTGTTTTTACGATTAAGAGAAGTTTATTCCGAATGCGTAAATGTGTGCTGCATACAAACGAAGTCTGGTGATATTTTCAATACTAACCAATTAAAATAAATGAAATTTCGCAGAAACAAATCTCTATGCTTGTATAGTGCCCGATTTTCGTTAAAATATACAGTTTCAATGCTAGGATTAATTTAAGATCTGTATGGAAATCTTTGAGGCACTGTAACTTTAAAACTATACATTTCAACAAAAATCTGACATGATACAAGCTTAGAGATTACTTCCTAGATTGTTTCTCAAAATATTCACTGAGTTTGATTGGTTAGTATTAAAAACATAACCAGAATTCGTTTGTATGGAGAGCTCAATCTTTAGCGTTACTAATTTCTATGACATCATAATATTTGTACATAATAGCATATTATACCGAATTAATGTTAAGTAAGTCAATGGTTAAACCCTTAGTTTGCCCTTTAATTAATTAGCCTGCAAGCTTAATGGACATAATATTGACAATGATAATTGTGTTACTGTTATACCGTCACAAATCAATTAGTTAACTAACTTAACAATCTTAGCTAAATGTCACAGGTTTAACCTAACGCTAACCAAAGATCGACTATAATCATCATCAGCCTATGTACGTCCCACTGCAGTGCACATAGGCCTACCCTCAAGGAGGGTGTATGGGTCTTATAATATACAACGTGTTCATGAATAAGCGCAAAACTAGAAAATAGTTTTTTTAGAATCGAGAGCAGAATCGAATTATCAAGGTTTCAACATAGGTTACGTTTTTTCAAAATATTATTTAAATTGTTTGTATAATTTAAAATTGACTGAACTCGATGTCAACCCACGCACAGGTACACTCACCCTACTTACTAGTTAAACAAGATTCTTAAAATGTATCCATGAGCACGCTAGCGTTTTCATTCATTGCTGAAATAATAACGAATCGGTTTTGCATGAAAACTTAAAATGCGAATAACTTTAAATTTTAATTAATAAATAATGACATTATGGTTTCAATCCAATTATTTCGCTTAAAATTAGATTGGGTGTATGAGGTTTTGCGCTTATTCATTAACACGCTATATATCACATAATATACAATATAATTATGTTGTACGATGTTGACTCCGTTTACGCTTTAAACAGACCTTGGCAATACAGGCTTTGATTTCTTTTGAAATGGAACAACTTACTGGAAAATTTAAATAGGGCAGGTAGAGTTCTGAAACCAATTAGGTACACAGACACAGGTATGTATAAAGTTACAGAACAGATGCATGAATAAGTGAAATGGCAAAACAAAACCACCTCATTATGAGTGCATGAATTCGAATTCTATACGAGCGTTATTATTTAAGAGGTATCCCTGACCGAACGACCTTGACCCTTTCAGAGCCGCCTCACCTCTACTAAACGACATCATTTTAGTAGGTATACCTATTTTTCCCTGGTTCGTCCTCTTCGACGAAAATCATAAGAATTTGTACCAAATTTTGAATTTATCTAATTAACTCATTAAATATAATTAGAATACATGCGATATAGATGTCACACCTTATTCCAATCGAATTTACTGTTTCTACATGTATGCCATGTTAGCTTAACCATATTAAAGATGGAAAAAGTCGGGCGGCGAGCAGGATTCGAACCCACGACCTGCCTATCCGGGCATGCTCCATTCCAACAGAGCTGTCGCCGCCATATGGTCATCTTTTTTTTGTAAATATCTTCAATGTACAGACACACTTATATTACAGTTTCATAATAGTTAAGATTATTATGTACCTAATCGTTCTAAATAGTAAAGTTCTACATTTTAAATAACTAGAACTGCCGTGTAAATTAGCGATAACGGTATATTGTTACTTATCCTCGTGCTATTTTACTTCCCTCTCCAACAATAGTACCGGTTACATTTTTAAGCTCCTAAATGAGGATTAGACCATTCATGAGAGCCAATATATGCTAATGAGGGTTATTTGTGACTGTTTTCTCTTCTTAAACATTTACCCTTAATCAATTTAACAAATTAGTCTTACCGGAGGATCCATTAGAGTGCTAACATTCATTTATAAATAAAAAGTTTTTGCGTTCATAATCATTTCGGAAATGATAGTAAGACGAAATGGTACAATTAACTGGTCCAAATGGTCAAGCGGCCAGGGCAGTTGGGGAGAGGGGCAGCGAGCGTTCTTTTCAACCGAGGAGTCATCACAATTGGGGTGTTAGGTTTGGAACAAGACGGGAGGAGATGAAGCTTCGACAAGAACCTACCGATCTTCACCAACTGGAAGATTTAGCGAAGAGATCAGTGGAAGTCATGGAGAAACATGGTCCTAAACGTGAAAAGAACTTTGGGAAAGCTATGGATTTACTAAGGCAACAGTATAATCTAGTAAGTGCTTTCTTTTATACAACCGTTTTGGTATTTCCTATCCGATCGCCGAATTTTCGTGTCCGTATAGCTAGCGTACAATCAGGGAATCAGGATTACTTTATTGCCAGTAAATAGTTCCTAAATAGTACCTAAGTAGTGCCTCTGTAGTTTACTAGATATACTTGCGTTTTTTTTACCTGGTACGATAGCTTGACGTCAAGGTAGCCTTCTCCTTTTTTGTGGCAGAAACGTTTAGACGTTAATACAAGTGTGTCTTGTTATGTTTATTATCTCCGTTCCTTGAAGACCTATATTTATGAGATTTTGGATGCTCAAGGGCACTATTTTGAGTGTAAAATCGTTGCTGTAATATAAGACGCGTCTCATTAAAACATCGAGCTGGCCTTGCACTGGCGTACTTCTTGTTTTATGTAAATTCGTATTGAAACAATTATACAAATCGACGCAAAATTTCAGTATCCATATGTACGTACGTATTGGAAATATTATTCCGTAAATGCTCAAAATATTATTAACAAATAACTAATTAACTGTCTCTTTATTCAAATACAAAACAATATAACAAAAATAATCTAATCCGCAACGCAGGCTTCGTCAAATCTTAATCACATACATCTATATCCGCTACAAGCTTCGTCAATGGCAGGACACAAGATAAAATCCGCATGCAAGCTTCGTCAGACTATCACTAACTAATCTAAAGGCACTGCCCTTCGCAACCCTGGCTCAAAGGTCCCAAAGATACTGGCCGCATTGCCCCTCTGGATGGCCAAAGAAATTCTCTGTACCAGAAAGGCTCCCGAGCGTGGGTCCCCCCCCTTAGTCCTCATACGCTGCCCTATCTCTCTAATTAAGTCCTTGGCATCGACCCCCCAAGGGCCTCCAGTCTCAAAAGCGGCTGGCACGAAATCATACCCCTGCTCCAGGTTGGCATATGTCACCCGCTTTAGCTTCGCCGCCCGCTCTGCGGCAGAGCCAGCGACGCGTATTGTCAATTAATTTCTTTCCTTTGGTTTAGGAACCTATTCGAAACTGACCCTAAACAAGCACTGTTATAAAATTCACACCTATTATTAACAAAAAATTCGATGTTGGTCCCATAGAGAAAGTTGTATAGTTTGACGGTCCGATTATCTCCTTAAAAAAGTGTCAGCATATTAAGAAGGACCTATATAATTACATAATTATATGAAACTAAGCAACCTAATTAATATATATTTAAGTATTAACGATTACTGTTAACAATATGTTATCTTTTATAGAACTTTATGATGTTCTGCGAAAGGTGCGATGAACACCAATACGACGAACTCGACGCTCCAGAACGATGACCGAAGCACAACTATTTGGGAGAACTTCAATCCTCACAACTTCGAAGAATGAAATGCATGCTAATACACAAACTTAAATTTTAATAAAAGACAAAAGAAGAATATTAATAGAAGATAATTGTGTATATATTTTTGAGATTTTACTAAATACCACCTACCGAATGAGATCTTTGTGAAGTCTATGTGTGAAGAACGGCATGAGTTTAAATTCATGCATGTACTTAGACAATATAAGGACGAGTTATGCGCGTGATTCTACTAACTTTTCTACCACTTTTTACGGGGGTCGAGGTAGCGTGAAATTCGCAACTTTGTATTTTATTAGGAGCAAATCTGTCAGCGCAAAAAAAATCGGTTGTTCCATAATAAACTGCAGCGCCTATTCAACTTATATGTATGAGACAGCAGATTTTTTCTTTTCTGATATGTTTGTTTCCGTAGTAAAGGTTGTTCAGATCGATGGGTAGACTTTTCCTTACACTCGGTATAGGTGTAACTTATTTTTCTTTGAATTTATGAACAATTTGACCATTACTATGTTACTACCATATATTAGGTATATCTAACCTAACCATACCTCAGTCTATTCAGATTTCAGAGGAAGGATCTCCATAGAGTCCGCATAAATTTACGATTGTAGTTAGTCTCTTTTGTCTTATGACGTACCTTTAATAGCAGAAGGAGATGGAACTATAGATATTTGTTTATGCGGCTATCCACTTTTTTTTTGAGCTAGTGTGTGTGAAAAGTGATCGTAAAACTCAGAGGAAGGATCTCCATAGAGTCCGCATAAATTTACGATTGTAGTTGGGCTCTTTTGTCTTATGACGTACCTTTAATAGTAGGAGATGGAACTATAGATATTTGTTTATGCGCTGTACACTTTTTTTTGAACTTTTATCCATACTACTTGACACCACACACTCAAACCTAAACGTCAAAAAAAGTGGACACTTTACAATTGGTATGGCTCACTCTATTAGGTATAATCTCTTTGCCGTAAACATAAGGCCATTTGTCACTTGGCCCTCTTTTGTCCATACTACTTGACACCACACACTCAAACCTAAACATTAAAAAAGTGGACACTTTACAATTGGTATGGCTCACTCTATGCCTTTAGGTATAATCTCTTTGATTCAGATATAACATCACACCGCCATATTGGTGTAAGGTAGGTAGTTAGGTACACTTAATTACCGAAAAGATGTTATATTTACCATCTTTATGGGCATTAAACAGGCGTCTAGCTGACGTCTCGGCGTGTCTATGGTCTATAAAAATTTATTACTAATGAATTTGCAAGAGTAAGGGCAATGTAGGTACTTAATTCTCTTCGCTGCTTTTACTTGCTTACTCAGTTTTTGTTCCTACCGCTTTTATTTTAGTTCACTAAACCATTATCATGTTGGAATATTGCGGGAGGCTTTTATTTTTTATAATAATATGAAAGGATATAGTATAATTTTAGTACATTTGTAGGTATCTACTTTATGGTACCTAGTTTGTATTGTGTACAACGTGTTAATGAATAAGCGCAAAACCTCATACACCTCAACTGATTTATAACAAAATAATTAGACTGAAACAATAATTTCATTATTTTGATAGTTAACATTTTAAGTTATTTGCATTTTAAGTTTTCAGGCAAAAACGGTTATCATTTCATCAATGAATGAAAGCGCTAAGGTGCTCATGGATACATTTTAAGAATCTTGTTTTAGTAGTAAGTAGGTTGAGTGCCCGAGCGGTGGGTTGAGATCGAGTTCAGTAATGTTTAAATTTTACAAATAAATTATTTTATATTTTGAAAAAAATTATGTATGTATGTATATGCTCACGACTATATTCCCCGAGGGGGTAGTCAGAGATGTTCTGAAACCTCAGAGCATTCACGTTTCACCAGTAGTACCGAAACTCTGTCCAGTGTGATGGGGGGTGAGCCCGTCGCCACTTATAATGGACAGTGATACATACGTCGAAATTGAAGCATGCAGGTTTCCTCACGATGTTTTCCTTCACCGAAAAGCCAGTGGTGTTACTAATCGTACATAGATTCCGAAAAACTCATTGGTACGAGTCGGCCTGGACGGGGATCGAACCATCGCCTCCTGCACGGCAGGCAAGGTTACTCGCCACTGGACCATTGAAAAAAATTAACTATGTAGAAACCATGATAATTCGATTCTGCTCTCGATTCTAAACAAACTACTTTCTAGTTTTGCGTTAATTCATTAACACGTTGTATACATGGTGTTAGTAGGGTAAACAGTTGCATTACTTTAAGAGGTGATTGAACTCATGATACTGAACAACTTTCCCTAAGAAATACTTCAAAAGTTTGCACTTTCCATCTTAATGCAATGCAAAGCTCAGCCCATTACACATGTGAGTGATAACTGTATCTCCTTTACGACTCTGCTAGAAGAAATTATTACCTACGTAGTTACCTATTTTCTTCATTTATTTAATAATAATGAACAAAAGAGAGGTAAATTATATCCGTACCGTATATATGGAGCCCTTTCTAACCCGACTGTGATATTTTACGCTGTTAGCTCTTGTGTGTGAGGACATTCAACACACAGAGGGTTACACAAGGCTTCAGAAGATCTTTCAGGATTAGCTGTTCCATAACTCTCACAGTGCCGGACCTAGGGAGAGGGTTGACTGGCTATGAAACCTTTTTGACGTAATGTTTGGAATGAACCCAAGAGAGACAGGACCGAGTCGACTACGGGCTTTATGAGCTGATGACCTTCAAAATGAACATTTGTCAAGCTATAATTTTCAATCGAATTAAAAATACAAGTTCCTTCTTAATATGCTCACACTTTTTTAAGGGGATGATCAGACCATCAAACTGAACAACTTACTCAATGAGACTAACATTGAAATCGCGAAAAAAAAATCTGCTGTCCCATACATTTTGCTCAAGTAAGTTTGCAGTTTTGTATGGAAGAGCAGATTATTTTTTCGTGATTTCGATGTTGGTGCCATAGAGAAAGTTATTCTGTTTGACGGTCTGATCACATATTAAGAAGGACCTTATATAACTATAAACACAACTACTAGGTACAAATCACAACTACTTACATAGCATAAGCATAGCATTTGCTTACGACTATATTCCCCGAGGGGGTAGTCAGAGATATTCTGAAACCTCAGAACGTCCACGTTTCACCAGTAGTACCGAAACTCTGACCGAAACTACTTACATACTTATATTTCTTCACCATAGCTTCGCCGTTTATTTACATGGCAGATACCATCGTATTAACGTAAAACATATTATGTTATACGATACAAAAACATTAGGTAGGTAGGTAGAAGGAGGGTCCTTCTGGCGCAGTCGGGTAAAAATAGCATATGATCCAAAAAGAGACAAAATGGTTGCGATTATCGTCCCTAATTCTGGTGGACTCGCCTACTCATTGTTAAAATGTATATCAAAAGAAAGTGACCCCCACATCAAAAGGTGGGCCCGACACTTTCGTAGCGTCCGTAGCTTATTTGACAATGGTGGTTGTAGTATAATAAAACAGTTAAGCATGGTTTAACGTTTAATGCACGAGGAAGCCTACGCGATGTTAACCGTTGTCAAGTTGAACACTTTTGGGAATTGAGTTTCGATTATCGATTGTACCCTGTGTGTTTTGAACCTCTGTTTGGTCTTTGTTGACTGTTCTCAGCTCGGCAAGGACCTATTCTTTACCCAAAGGATTTCGTTACATAAGTTTTATATTAGGTTGACGAAGAGATCAAAAACTGGTTTCATAGTATATTGCCACTTTGTCTTGATGAAATTACAGCATTTGCTTTTGAATGTAAGAACATACTGACTTTTACGGGTACAAACGGACTTTAGTGTCGATCATAATCCGAAACAGTCCACTTAAATAAATAATCAGTACATAACATTTTTCTTTGTGAGTATAGCTGTGAGATAAATCACAGGTGGTGCTCATGTCTCACACACATAAATGTAGCCTACCTATTTTCGCAAAAATATTTTTTATACAGGGTGAAATTGAATTGAAATCCTTTATAAACTAACTAGAGTTAGCCTGCGACTTCGTCCGCACAAATTATATACCAGATTTTTAGTCAGATCATAAGCTATTAAACAAAAAAAGATTCATCAAAATCAGTTCAGTAGTTTTTGCGTGATGCTGTTACAAACATACAAACAAACAAACAAACAGATAAACAGAGACAAAAATTCTAAAAAGGTAGATTTGGAGTCAGGGATACCTAAAAACCATATTGTAATCTTTTTCTTGTATATATCTTCAATGTACAGACACACTTCTATTACAGTTTTATAATAGTTTAGATAAACGACTCTACAGAAAAACTTGCACTATGACACAAAATTCAAAAATATGAACAGGTTTTTCATTCATTTGAGTCGTGAAGACATTGCAGTTTAGTATGGAACCTCCGATTTTTTAAACTGCTTGTTTGATTATTTCTTCGTACCTATATGTAATGTAGGCCGAGGACAAGAGTTTTGTGGCGCGCCTCGGGAGAGGCGAATGTTCAGCAGTGAACGAAGATAGGGTGATGATGATGATATGTAATGTTAATTAATGGTTTTTACTCATCATAATCGTATGCAATTTTCTGTCCTTGTTAGGATCCGGGGAGGGTCAATGTGCTGATGATTTTATTGACTTACTTACTTGATAATGTGATGAGTGTGTGTGTGTGTATGTGTGAGTGATGTTTGATACCTAAGTACCAAAATATATTTTCGCAGCCCTTGCACTCTTCATTTGTTTATTTACTCACTAACAGAGGGCGTTTAATATAAAAAAAAAAATGTTTCAGTCTTTAATTTCTTGCTATGTTTGTGACCTCTGACGTCCCACCTCTGTTTATTTGTGTTTGTTTAAAGAGAAACAGAACCCAGCATCGTCATTAAGATGTAATTAACAGCTCACCACGTCTTTAGCAGGATTTCCCTCGACACCGCCACGTGCCTCCGGGACCGACGGCTGATTACGTTCTAAGTATCATAAATATAATATGTACTACATTTGTCATGGAAACTGCGTCTCCAGGGGCGTTATCTGGTTTGTGTATTGTCATTACAAATAAATTATCTTAAAATTCGATTTCATAAAACAAGTTTTGAATTGTGGCTGCCCGGTCAATATCGTTTATGTAGGTTAATACCTGCCAGTACTACAAGAAGTATTTTATTGCGATTTTCATTTCATATGTATACAACGTATTAATGAATTAACGCAAAACTAGAAAGTAGTTTGTTTGGAATCGGGAGCAGAATCGAATTATCATTTCAAAACAGGTAATTTTTTCAAAATGAAAAATTGAAATTTTTGTTTGTAAAATTTAAAATTTACTGAACTCGATCTCAAACCACCGCTCGGGGACTCTCACCCTACTTACTACCAAAACAAGATTCTTAAAATGTAAACATAAGCACGTTAGCGCTTTCATTCATTGTCTTAAAACTTAAAATGTGAATAACTTTAAATTTTAAGTATCAAAATAATGAAATTATTGTTTCAATCTAATTATTTTGTTAAAAATCAGTTGGGGTGTATGAGGTTTTGCGCTTATTCATGAACATGTGTCAATAAATACCTTTATACCTATATCAATAAATATTGTTATACCTAAATCAATAGATGCTCAATAACATTTTAAAAACATTTTATTTCCGCTTCCGTTGGAGTACAATAAATAAAATCGACTAACGAAAAAAAATTGGTGCGAGATCGATATACTCAATGACAGCGTTGTTTTTCCTTTCAATATCAACCATAAAACTTAATATGCTTTATGTTTGTGATGTCCACATATTTAGAAAATAACATTAATTTTCAATGGTAAACAAAAGAAGCCTCTAACAATAAACATGACCTATTTTAACTTATTTTAGTTGTATGAAATATCTAATGAAAACACTAAAATAAACGCGAAATTAGTTAGAGTATGAATGTTGAAATTAGAAATATGTGATAAGAATTGCATTGCGTTTTGATGCAATTCGGTGTGTCAAGTTTTTTTTAAAGGGCTGAATCAAGATAAGAGAGGATTACAGATATTTTATTAAAATAATGTCGTTTTTAGGTCGTCGAGTGACGTCACACGACTACCTGAAAAACTCCTTGGTAAACTTAAAATAACTGGCCATTAAGATAAAAAATTTTATTCAGAATGTCAGAATTAGATGTTGTCGTTTCTGTTTACAGCATAGGTCCCATAGAGAAAGTTGTTCAGTTTGATGGTCTTATCATCCCCTTAAAATATTTTCAGCTAATTTTGTTAGATCTTATAGTATAGCTAGAAAAATTATAAGAAATAATCTGAAATTCATTTCATTGAATTTCATTAATTTACGTAAACATTTAGGTAAATACAAGCAAAATGTCGTAAAGCTCAAATTAATCTATCCATCTACAAGCAGTCAAATCAATCAAATTTTGATTAATTACATATCAACACGACCTATCAAAATCAACATCTGAAAACATACATCGAAGATATGCGCCGGATTGAACTCAGGAAATGAGCTTGAGGCTTGGTGTTAATCTAAGGAAGCAATATACAGCTGGGACCGATCTACGACTTCATTACTGAGAATCCGATGCAACTCTTGATTAAACAATTTCCTGACAAATTAATTTTATGTCGGTCAACTACCTACGCAATGTTATTACATAAGCTTTGTTAAAGTTGATACAGCAATCAGTGCATGGGATGTAAACAAACTGTACAGAGGCTCTACCACGAAATTCGATTTTCGCAATTCGGTATGTCAAGTTATTTTTTGGTCTTCATTTTATATTTTTACGGATAGAAGACATAATTTTAAGACGCCTATTTCATTTCTATTGCGATTCATCGAGTTTATCAACATACATTTAATTTTTAAATTATTTTGATCTGTAATCTCCAAGTGCAAAAATGGTGGAGAGAAAATAATTCGAACTCGATAGAGAAAAACTACTGCCTTATTAAAAAAAAAAAAAATCACCTGCCTTCTCTTTCTTACTCTATGCTGGAAACAGAAACGGCAACATTAAATGTAAAATTCTGACATTGTGAATGTATTTTTTTTTCTTAAAGGTCAGTTACTTTAAGTTGATTTAAAGTTTAGAAAGGAGTTCACAGGTTTTCCAGTGACATCACTGGACGGATCCAAAAACGAAGTTATTTTATTAAAAGTGTCTGTAATCCTTACATTTTAAAATCTCTGACATAGAAAATATTGTTACTGACACAATTATCTTGAAATGGTTTTCGATTCAGCCCTCCAAAAAAAACTACGTTATACGGTATAATATATCGTTAGTTGGACAACTTGAACTACAAGTTAGGAACACAGTGAACATTATAACGACTTTCCCATGTTTTTGGAATTTCAGGAGCTCTAATATTAATAAGCGGCAAAAACCCCGTTACAATACACTAACTCTCAAACCGCATTTTAATTAGGTACTAGCGTGTGATTATCTGCATTTTTTAACTACATAATTAGTCAATCAACGTCTACATTTGAAACAGTGAGTTGAAACGTAAAACCAAACCGCGTCTTAGAATCTGTAAACTAACAATCATAAACTTTTAATTCACCAGGAAAATAATTGACCTCGTCAATCTTCGTTTACGCAGTCCCCCGACAAAACCCGAAGTGTTTTAGTAATCAAAGGGTGCAAAGTTGGATAGCAGCGAAAAAGGCGCGAAAACAATTAGCCAACCGTGGCAAGGGAATGAAGGTGACACATCCTGATTGGTCAATATAATTTGTTTGATGATAAAAATTGTGATGGAAAAATTGAAATTTTGTTTGCTGAGCGGCCAGTAATAAAACTTACATTGTATTTTAGAGGACCTTTTAAAATACATTTAAAAACATCACATTAATTGCTAGGCCGCGTCGGAGCTGTGCTATTAAGGTACAAATAACTTCTAAGGTTGTATGGAAGAAATCGCTTTTTAGCTCTAAGACCGCCTTGTTTTGTATCTTGTGTATTTCTTTACGGTATATTTTGCCGAGTATTGGCAAGTAATATGTTTTGATTGATCGAAAATGAATGAAATATACTTTATTTACACCAAACATAAAATACAGTACAAATACAAGATATGAAATGAGTTGATTCTTAAAGGTTTTGGATGGGTTTTGGTTACTTCTTGAACATTTAGATTCAAATATCTCAGCTCTGATGCGTGCTAGGCCATAAGTGTGCATTACATAATATGTTTGTTTTTTAACAATACTTTCATTGGTGGCCGTGACTATTTAAATATGAAAACTGAGACTCAGTTGCAGAAACGCTCATTAAAGTTAATCCTCCATTAAATCTCTTGCTGTCACATTTGTCTTGTTGACGTAGTAAAAGCTAGCAAGAGATTTATTGGAGGATTAACTCTAATGAGCGTTTCTGCAACTGAGTGTCAGACTTATATACCTGGTACTACTGGAGCTGGCTTTCGAACATTAGTAGGTCGACTTCCAGAACAACATTTTTTTAGTTTGATAGAGTTAGAATCAGCATGGGTAGCATGCGACCGTGATACAGCGCTATCACACCTTTGCTCTCTTTCTATTTGCGCGCGAACGAACGAGATAAAAGACGTGATACAGGGGCGCGTTCAGAGCCTACGCCCAGAGTGCACTCTGGGTGCAACTTTTCGCACTAACGCCGTTCAGAGCCTCGGTGAAAAAACGCCCTTGCAACTCGGTTGTCACAACTCAACCGTTCCGTACCTCTGACGGGTTGCAACTTTTAACCATCAAATTAGATGGTTAAAAAACACTCTGACGTTTTGATTATCTGTGGTTACTTGACTTTTTGCTCATTTTGAATAAAAGTTAGTTTTTTTCAATTAATTTTTATTCACTCTTTGATTCTTTAGCATGGAAGATGAGTTTTTATTGTATTTGGAAATGATGGAAGCCCTGGAAGCCCTGGAAGCCAATATTACTGTCAATGTCAAAATTTGAGGTTATAAAACAACCGGGATCGTTCTGTATCTTTTGGCGAGTTGAAAAACAACTGTTCGTTCCGTACCTTCGATTGAAAAACAACCAAACAACCGCACCCGAAGGTTCTGAACGCAGCCCAGCCGTATCACGTGTAACATGCTACGGCGTCAGGTCACATTCAACTATGTAGACGTATACAAGTAGCGCTTCTATTGCCCCTTGTAAACAAGCACTCGTATACGTGGCCTTCTACGTAGACTTGCCCACCATCCATCAACCGTATATTTTGTTATCATCTATTCATCATCGTCGATGTCCGAATATACTCTCGAGGAAAAACGGAACACCGTTTCTTATTTTCGTTATTGACAGAAGATCTTTTAGTGGATATTAAAGTTTATAAGAGAAAAAGCCTTGTGCTGGTGTTGTGGTACCAATCACAAGTTAATTCAGCATGATAGTCATAACAAATTTGATACCGCAGAGTTAACTTGTGTACGTAAATGGTTACTAAATACTTAGGTAGGTAGGTACTATCGCAGACTTTTCAGCCCGACCACCACTAGGCTCATTTTTGCTTGCATTTAGAAAAAATAAAAGCGCTGTCTAGCGCCGCCCTAGTGATGAATAGACCAATGAATGCAAACCAAACAATAAATGATATGCGAATTTTTTAAATAATTTTAAGATTACAGGCGGAAAAGTCTGCAATAGTACCTACATACGGTTTATAGTTAGAGATTCTGGCCGCATCTTTTACTCTACAGTGGAACACCTTTCGACGCCATGGTAGAGTCCAAAAAATTACGTTAGAAAGCCTATCCATGTTTATTATTTTGAATTTGAATTTAAATGTTGAGTTTGAGTTTATAGAATAAAAACGGTCAAGTGCGAGTTGGGCTACTCGCGCACCGAGGGGTCCGTATCACACAACATATTAACTTACAAAAAAATTTTGTTTTCTCCGGGACCTTTAGCGCAAGACCGACTCACACTTGTCCGGTTTTTATACTGTAGAGTTTGCGCTATAATCACACCTAGTTTGACGCTTGTATGTTTTACCGTTTTTACGATAGAGCGAGAAGAAAAAACGTTGATAAAACTAGCTTCTTGTATGCCCCTTAAATTTACCTTTTTGACATTTTTATTATTTGTTAACAAATCCGCCGTAATAATGCTTGTTCTGTGAAAATTTAAACTGTCTAGCTATAACCGTTCAAAAGCTACAGCCCTAAATAGGTAGGATGGACGGACGGACGGATGAACAACGTAGGCTTAGTAATAGGGTCCCGTTTTCACCCTTTGGGTACGGAACCCTAAAAATTATCTATGCTGGAAACAGAACCTCAAATGTCAAATTCTGACATTATTGTGAATATATTTTTTACCCAATAGCCAGTATCCTTTCATTTTACAATTTCTAACATAGAAAATATTGTTTTTGAAACAATTATCTCGAAATGGTTTTCAATTCAGCCGTCCATAAAACTTGATACCGAATTGGTGCATCCGATACGATAGTCAATTCGTGCTTTTGCTAAACTGTATTCACGTAAACAAGCAACACGCTATAATTTACTGAAAATTGTGTTACAAAAATTAAAAGTTGAAAACAACCATTTTTAAGGTTGAATTAGTGAGCAAGTTATTCCTGGGCGTGAGGCGTTTAGCAAATCGTTGTTATTTTACTACCCGCCTCGTTACAAAAAGACGTCATTAATAACGTCACGACTTTGGCTGTTTTTGTTTTTAGGGTTCCGTACCCAAAAGGTGCCAACGAACGGGACCCTATTTTTAAGCCTACGCTGTCCGTCCGTCCGTCCGTCTGTCTGTCTTACCTATTAAGTGTTCTTGTATGTGGACCCCCATTAATTTTAAACCTTTTGCTGTTTTATTATTTCTAATCTGCCATAATAACGCACATTCTGTGAAAATTACACCCGTCTCGCTATAAAACAAAATCAAAAGGTTAAAAATTTAAGGGATACAAAAAACTAAATATTTTCAAAGTTTTTGGTTTTCTCTATTGTGAAAACGGTAGTTTGTACAAGCGTCAAACTTGCACGGCTAGCATGCCATCCACGACAAAGCGTTTAAACGAGAAAACATGCGCGCTCTTTTTGGCATACGTAAAATAATAAAGATGGAGGCACGTCTCGATTTTTATCGTTTTCTCGGGGGTGACATGCGAGGCCTATCGGTGTGATTATAGCTATAATTACACCTAGTGCATTCTCTAAGGTAAAAAAAACAATAAATAAAACAAGTCAGGTGTTTTTCGGGCTCGCGCTAAGGATCCCGGAGAAACTAAGAATTTTTTCTCAACTCTCCGCGCTCTCCTGAACTCTCCGCGCGCGAGTCTGACTCGAACTTGGCCGGTTTTTATTTTCCGTACTTAACTTTGAAAGGATTGTGGGAAGGTTTTTAAAAGGGTAATGGAATTATTCCATTAATGAAAGAATAGGGTTTTATACAATAATATATGTATCGTGTCCGTGGTATACCTAGGTACCCATATCTAATGTTTTCATTTGTTTTTTCGACTTCGAAATTGATCCCATACTAAAATATTTAGAGTTATATTATAGGGTCATGCTGGGTTATTGTATATTTTGAGTACCTATTGTTCCGAATAGGTAGGTAGGTACCTAACGCATCAGGAATACCTATACAAAATATAAGTAGGTACATATCTAACATCTGCAATAATGAGTAACCACAATTTTTCTTAAAAAAAGGATTATTAATTTATTCGAGTAATAACTAACTAATGATACAGTTAAGTTTTCCGTGCCAGACGTCGGTTTATTTTATGTCAAATACATTAACCTCACACGCAACCTTTCACCTAGTCTAAAACAAAACAAAGAAAATGCTTTCGCTTGGTTTTATTTTAGACGTGGTTTTAATATTATTATGGATTAAAAAAAACATGTGCTGGTAAATTTATTACTTTATTAGCTGTTTATTAGCTTGCATTGTGTTTTAATTAAACCTTTGTTCGAAAAGCAGACATTGATGTAAAGACAATTTTCATCATCCAATGTCAGTTTTTGATCTATTAGTTCACGGAAACTCAAATACAATAGTGCTTGTACATAGAGTTTTGTTAACGAAAAACTCGTGTTTGATAAATGTTTGTGAAAACCTATACCCACGTAAAGCCTAATCACTGACATCAATGTGCTTACCTACAAAGCTTGCAACGACATTTTCAATTAGGTACATTTTCTGAATGTTATTTTTCAACTAACTTCCACTAGTTTTTGTGTGCCTTTCCTGAATGAACAATGTAGGTAGTTTTTCTTATTCAGTACGAAATGTCTGCAATGCAGGCTGTTCCGGGGAACGAAAGAAAAGAGCATATTTTTTTAAGTGAATGCTTGGCCCTCCCTGTATTCTACTTATCACAATACAAACGAGATGCAACTAGCTCTAAAAAATACTCTAAATAGAGCATATAGCATAAGCTCACGACTATATTCCCCGAGGGGGTAGTCAGAGTAAGTATGAAAGAATCTCAGGATGCTTCATGTTTGCAGAGATTGGCTTCGAAACGCTGGGTTCTTGGGGCCCAGTAGCCAAAAAAATTTATTAAAGAGCTGTCGATGCGTCTCCACGAGACCATTGACGATCGTAGAGCTGGCAGCTTCTTTGGCCAAAGAATTAGCTTGACTATCCAAAGGGGGAACGCTGCCTGCATGCTTGGGACCATGTGTCCCGCGGAGATGCAACTAACGACCTTTTTTATCTTTAAGATATTATTTCTATACTCTTTACGTTTTCATTTCTATGTTAATATAACTAACAATATTTTCAGGGAGTAGATCGCATGTCAAAATTCGAACTCGTGTTATGAGAGTGATTTCATATAATTTCATTAACATGCACTACATTGTCCGATAAGCGAAATTGAAAATTGGAAATTGCCGTGGAGTTTCGCCATAAGCACAAAATATTACATGGTTGTAACACCGATAACTATAGCATAATATTTTAGTCGATTTTCTACGTTTATTGTTGCAATGGGAAGCCTTATTTTAATTTTCACTGGTAAGAAAGTTGTGCGTTAGTTAGTACTTTATGGTAAAAAGATTATCAGTGACAATTGGTTAGGTTGGGAGCATCGGTGGCGCGCTGCGGAGAGGAATGGAAACTCAATCTTGAGGTCCAGGTTCGAATCCGCACGGACGACATACCATGTACCAATGATTTTTCAAACTTATAATAACACTGCTCTCAAACGGTGAAGGACAACATCGTAAGGAAACCTGCATACGCTGAATCAGCTTCACAGCACTTCTTTAGCGAATGCAGGTTTCCTTACGATGATAGATGCTCAAGATATTCTTGCTCCTCGGTTTTCTCAACATTTTATATACCTAAGAAATGTAAACATTATTATTAAGGTAAAGTTATTTTTAACTTAAAATAGTAGGTAATTACTGTATAAGTGATAACAATTCTGTCATATTGCAGTGATAGCTGCAACTATATTAAAAATAAACAATGTATGTAGCAAGCCTCTAACAGAAAACGATGTAGAGCACGTTTTACAAACATTACAAGATCGCCTACAACAAGAGCATTCTAAAAAACATAAACACGATCAGGATGAAAGACAGGATGAAGACAGTGATGATGATACGGACCACTATGGGTCTTTAAAAAATTACCAAGCCAAAGATGTCGGTCATTTAACCAAAGGAAATCGTTACAGACAAGCTGAGCAAGAAGAGCACAGATCTAACCACCGTGATTTAAAAAACGATCAATTGAGCCAGCAGATTTTGGAACAACTGCTACATTCAAAGCAGGAAAGGAGTCAACAGCAGCATAAGCAAAAGCAATACAAGGTGAAAACAAATCTGAAGAAACGGCATCATCTGCCGAACGACCTGCTTTCATCCCTCGGCTTGAGTGACGACAGACAGAACCAACTTGATCTCGTCAACAATGATGACGATAAAAAAGTAGATCTTGATCTCAGTGATTATTCTAAAGTTTACGTGGTCCTGAACTCTGAGGCTGTCACAAAGAGTAAGAATAAAAAAAAGTTGAATAGCTTGTGAGTATCATTTGATAATAACGAATAAGCTGGCCGGGCGACGTTATATGTTACTCGACCTACGCGCGGCCAGCTTATTTTGGTTTTGTATAGCTTGATGTGTCGCTGTGTGTACCTATTTAGATGATCAAGAATATGATTTTAATAATTTCTAATGTAAAACTTCGCTTTTAAACTGTAAACCGTTTCTTCCGCCAGTTTATCTAACCTACTATCAGCGTCCTCAGACAATCAGAGAGCGGCAAAGAAAGAGAGGCGTTACAAAGGATTCGTCGTGAAGGATTTCGAGGCAAGACGATCTAATCGTGATTCCAAAGAGAGTAAGTCGAATTGAATAATACTAGAGTCTACCCGCGACTTCGTCCTCACAAATTTTTATACCAGATTTTAAGTCAAATCATAAGCTAACAAACAAAAAAAGTTTCATCGAAATCGGTTCAGTAGTTTTTGCATGATGCTGTTTCAAACAAACAATCAAACATATAGACGGAAAAAAATCTAAAAAGGTTGATTTGAAGTCAGGGATACGTAAAAACCATATCGTAATCTTTTTCTTGTAAATCTTCAATGTTCAGACTTTTGTTACAGATTTTAAGGATTATTTATGACCGGTCGTGGTGGAGTAATGGCCTAATAATTGTACTCCCATCTCACCACTGTGGCTTGGTACAAGAAGTATTATGTCCTCTAGGATATGCGCTCCATACAAGCGTTTAATTACATTTTGGATATTACCCATTAAAACTTAACGAAATTTTTAAACACCATATAAACTAATCTCTGACAGATTTTCCTTAAAATATATATCATCAACGTTTTTCGTTGAAATTCTTTGAGCCACTGCTCTAAGATTTCCATTCAAATCTTAAATTAATCCTAAGCTTTGAAACTTTATGTTTAAGGTAATCGGACTAACCACAGACACAATTAGTGTCTAGACCGTATAAAAAAAAATCTGTGGCTCCAATTTGTTAAGGGAATATAATTTGGAGCGCGCTCCATACAAACGAAGTCTGGTGATATTTTCAATGCTAACCAACTAATCTCTATGTTTGTATGAAGTCAGATTTTCGTTAAAATGTATAGTTTTAAAGTTACAGTGCCTCCGAGATTTCCATTCGGATCTTAAATTAATAGCACTAAAACTGTATATTTTAGCGAAAATCAGATTTTATACAAAAATTAGTTTCTAGATTGTTTCTGAAAAATTTCATTGATTTTAATTCATTAGTATTGAAAATATCACCAGACTTCGTTTGTGTGCAGCGCGCATTTACGCATTCGGAATAAAGTTAATATCTATGTATCGTCGTTGGTGTGAGTAGTATGGATTCGCCTGTTCTGTGACACTGTTCCTGGGCCAGTGGATTATTCCTCGCGTCTCTTGTTTTCTATTTTTACTCCTGAGCCTTCCTTTATAAGGCTGTATCTTTAAAACCATAATAGTTAGACTGTAGAATTTTTCACAGAATGTGTTATTATGGCGAATTTGCTAAACACAAATATTAATAACCGGCCAAATGTGTCGGGCTCGTTTAGGATCCCGGAGAAAACAATGAGGCATTTTCCGAAAGCCATTAAAAAAGAAACAGTAGCTCCAAATGGCCCGATAGATGGCGTGGACGAAAGATGGATGAGCGACCTTACAGGTAACAAAAATACTAAATAAAATTGTAAACATTTTAAGCAGAAAAATAGGAACAATACTTCGTCAACTGATTAGTGATATGCATTTTTTTGCTTACATTTTAGCCTAAATTTCCACCTACGCATCCGTCAACGCCATCTATCGCGGTATATTGGAACTACGTTTTACTAGTTGTCAGAAAACTCTTCATTGTTTTTGGTAATATTACATACGAGGAAGAATCTCCTGGCCTAGGAACAGTATCCCAGAACCGGTGAATCCCTACTACAGGTATGCTATACAGCGCGCTCGGGCGTGCTGCAAGGACTATCCTCTTAACTAGTGTACTTTTTGTTCGAAGTGTCGGACAATGACTATAAGCCAAAGAGGTCTCGAGGGGAGCGCGGCGGGAGCGGAGGGGGCGGAGGCGGAGGTCGTACCGCCATACCATACATAAGGCACAGGGGCGACATCTACGAGAAGGGTGATTGATACTTTAGTGATAGTGTGAATATTATTTATATGCAAAAGTTAAATAAAATATTTCCTAATTACTTATATTTTATTAATTTAACAATAGAATGCTTGAGAATAGGTCATACAAACCCTTAGCCACGGTTTATACAGAAGAGACGTGTGGCGGTGGCGGATAATCTAAGTAACACAATATAAACCTTATAGTCACTTACTATAGCATAGAGTCGTTTTTGTCGTAAAGGAGAATCGCGCCCGGGCCCCCAGGTGACGTCGCCTGGATTAATAGGAGTAATTCTCCAAACGACGCTATGTTACGTGTAATAAGGTTTATAATTGTGTTACTTTGACTATCCGCCACCACCCGCCACACGTCTCTTCTGTATAAACCGCGCCTTACAATAAATAAAAAATGTGTGAGGGGCAACCCACATTATTATATATCTCCTTCGTGTTAGTAAATAAAATTAAACTTAAAACCCATTTGTACAGAATCAATAGACGATGATAAGCCGTGGGTGGTCAAAAATCGCCAAAATCACCTCACGTAATTAATGAACGCCCCCTTACGATGTAAAATCTGGATTTTACTGCAATACGATGAGATCATTTCAATACGGTCTATGTTTCCGACACCATTGTAGAGAGAGCTCAGTTTCAGATCGCAGGACCATTCCAATTCCAAACAAGAGATTGAGAAAGCGAAGCGAACCCAAAATTTCGCAATTCTTACATTTTGACTACCTTTATAGGGTGTAAGGAAAAGTATCATTAATCTTTAAACATACCTACTCTACCCATCAAACTGAACAACCCTACTCTATGAGCAAACCTGTCAGAACACAAAAAAAAACTACTGTCCCATACGTTTGAATCGAGTAGATATTGCAGTTTAGTATGGGACAGCTTATATTTTTTTAGTTCTGACTGGTTTAATCCTTATTAGTAAAAGTTATCCTAAATAAGTAAAAGTTGTTCAGTTTGATGGGTAGGTGGTTTAAAGGTTAATGATACCTACTTTTTACCTTACACCTGTATATGGTCCTTCTTAATATCCGGACGGTTTTTTAAGGGGATGATCAGAACATCTGAACAACATTATCTGTGGGATAAGCATCGAAATCGCGAAAAAAAAATCAGCTGTTCCATACAAATCTGCAATCTACTCTACCCAAATGTAGCAGACGGTTGGTTTTCTTCGCGATTTCGATGTTGGTCCCGTAGAGAAAGTTGTTCAGTTTGATGGTGTGATCATTCCCTTAAAAAACCGTCAGCATGGACCTTGTATAACAAATACTATTTCATCTTATTTCGTCTCATAGGGGTGTCTTATGAGTAAGTTAACTTTGTGTATGAAAGTGTTACCAAAGAAATGTCCAAATGTTTTCAGTTTCAAGGTTTTCTTATTTGGCGTTAACTTGTTAACACGTTGTATTTAAGAGGTAGTTAGTTGGTATAATAAAACGAAGTTTTTTAAATTGAATGTTATGTATTTACTAATGCATTTCTTTCTATAATTTATTTTACGTGTATATCACAGTCATCACTTTAGTTAGTGCATTCATATAAATATTTTCATAAATTGCATTTATATAGGTAAGACAAATATTGTAGTACTTTTAATAAACTCGATCGAATTGTGACTTAAATATTAAAATTATAATTTTGTTCTAAGTAAAACTGTGTACTAAGAATGTAACTATTATTATGTGCTCTACTTTGGTGAAACTATCTATTGGCTCTTACACTATAACATAGATTAGGCGTTCTGTTTATAGTCTCTTCCATATTTTAAAAACACGAGAACGACATTTTTATCTTAAACAATTTCTAAACTCCTATTATTGGTATTATCAGTTTTAATTAACATTTAATTTAATGTAGTTCTTATACTTATACGGTGCGCAATAAATATATTTTATGTCATTATTTATGTTAATTTAATGAAAATACGAAAAGTATTTTTATATTAATCTGTGGTTGCCACAATATGCATGCATTTTTAATATTATATGAATACAGGATGAATTATAAAAGTACATCCACATTAATGGGGCTTTTTAACGTTTTGTTTGCGTATACTACCTAGGTATACTAATTTGGGTTAGGTAACCGTGATGTATTGATATACATATACAGGGTCCTTTATATGCTGACACTTTTTTAAGGGGATGATCAGACCGTCAAACTGAACAACTTTCTTTATAGGACCAACATCGAAAAAAAAAATCAGTTCTTCCATACAAAATTGCAAACCTACTCGAGCCAAATGTATGGGACAGCTGATTTTTTTTTCGCGGTTTCGATGTTGGTCCCATAGAGAAAGTTGTTCAGTTTGACGGTCTGATCATCCCTTAAAAAGTGTCAACATATAAAGAAGGACCCTGTATATCAGGGAGACATACTCGTAGCATGGCTCTTTCGAGTCTTAGCTCTCTTTAACTCTTCGACATGTTTACTGTGAGCGAGATAGCGCGATACTAAATGCACTCAGATATTCCTTTGAGTGCACTTTTGGTTCCGCCATTAGGTAGAGTTTTTAGGGTTCCGGACTTGAAGGGTGAAAACGGGACCCTATTACTAAGGCTACGTTGTCCGTCCGTCCGTCTGTCAGTCCTACCTACCTATATTTAGGGCTGTAACTTTTAAACCGTATAATAGCTAGACAATTAAAATTTTCACAGAATGTGCCTTATTATGGCGGATTTGCTAACAAATAATAAAATTATTAAAAAGTTAAAAATTAAGGGGGGTCCTCATACACGCAACTAGTTTTTATCATCGTTTTTCTTCTCACTCTATCATAGTAACAGTCATGCATACAAGCGTCAAACTTGGTGTAATTATAGAGCAAACTCTCAGGTATATTACAACAAATAATAAAAACCGGCCAAGTGTGAGTCGGTCTCGCGCTAAAATTCCTAAACAGAAGACACAACTTTTTTGTAAGTTTATATTTGTGTGGTGATGTGGTAAGCCCTCGGTGCGCGAGTAGCCCGACTCGCACTTGACCGGTTCTATTTATAAGTGATCGAAGCTTTCATTGTATGCGCATTAGACCTTAAAAGATACCTTGTCCAGTACGTATCGTTTGTTACAAAATCACAGGTTATACAAAATAGCTTCACAAAGCATCGAGCTTCGCATTAAAACCTCCTGTTGAAATTACAGGGTCGGTAGAGGTTCTACTACGGTTTGGCAACTGTGCAATAAGTTTTCTTCACTTTGCGCCTACTAACTTTTCCAGTGCCTATTTACTAAAAAACAGCATTTACTTTATTAGCATATGCTCACGACTATATTCCCCGAGGGGGTATTTAGAGATATTCGGAAACCTCAGAACATCCACGTTTCACCAGTAGTTCCGAAACTCTGTTCAGTGTGATGGGGGGTGAGCACGTCGCCACTTATAATGGACAGTGGGTACAATACATGCCTCGAAATTGAAGCATGCAGGTTTCCTCACGATGTTTTCCTTCACCGAAAAGCCAGTAGTGTTACAAATCGTACATAAATTCCGAAAAACTCATTGATACGAGGATCGAACCATCGCCTCCTGCACGGCAGGCAAGGTTACTCGCCACTGGACAACTACGGCTTTAAAAAAACGATATTTCAAAGTAAATAAACTTCTCGTTATTATACCCTTAGGTGTCTTGGTACATACTTTTTATCTTATCCTTGGGGTCACATTCCGCATTTTGTTAAATAAGATAGTGTATTCTAGGTCACCTAGATACCTACATCAGTATTCGAAATACCTATACTCAATTTCAAATAGCAGCGAAATTTCCCCCTCCCTAAAATTAGGGAATCGAGAAAATCACGTAACACTTTCGATCTGACAGCTGAATTGGCACGATTATAACGCCATCCTTCCAGTATCTTTAAACAATATTTTTAATGAAAACGCCTAATTCACGCGCCATTATAGATAAACAATCGTTTTACAATGCCTACGGAACCCTATCATGGGCTTGACTAACACGCTCTTGTTTTTTTAAGAAACAATGATTATTTACCAAATTACTTTTAAATTTAATGCCAAGTTTACGTTTCACAAGAAACTAGATTCAATAAAAATTTGGAAAATATACAAATTACGTAAAAAAAAACATTTCACAATGGTTACTTATAAATATCGAATGGTATTAATAAGTAATACTAATATTATAGATAATATGATAAATATATTTCTGTGAATTACTTAGGTAATTGACTAGAATATAGTTACTCGAATTATTGTACATAACTTTAACAATTCTGACTAGGCCATACACATGAATCTGACACAAATAAGTAGGTAAGTAAAAAAGGATTTTTTTGTCTATACGACCGAAGAACAAAAAACATCTTTGGTAAGTAAGTAGGTATATTTAAAACAAGAAACTTGTGCCTACGAAGTAACTATTTACATAATTTGATAAACGTATTTTTGATCTACGAGATCTATCGAAGCGTAAACGTAAGTATACTAAATAATGTAGGTACCTATTAGGGACCTCTTAATATGCTGATGGTTTATTAAGAGGATTTAGAAGAGGAGGAGGAAACCAAACAATTTATTCAACCGGACTAACATCGAAATCGCGGGTTGAGTAGCTTTGCAGTTTTGTATGGAATCGCTGATTATTTTTTTTGCGATTTCGATTTTAGTCCCATTTGCTCAGATTGTTGGACCGATCATGTCCATGAAATCGTTAGCATAATAAGAAGGACCCTATACAGAGCGTTAGGGTAAACAGTTGCATTACTTTAAGTGGTGATTGTACCCATGATTCTGAAAAACATAAAAAAATCACGACATACCTAAGTATTTTTAATAGGTACTCATTTCCTAAAATTGTAATGATGCTATTTATGTAAATGCTAACCATGTCTAGTAAAAGAGATTAACTTAATAATTATGTAATGTAACGATTTTATTAGTAACATATTCATTTTCTCTGCAAAATCATCATAATTGATGTTGACTGTACATGTTTTGTCGAAACACATACTACGGACATTGGAAGACGAGATAAATAAATGACTAGATTCGTCTATAAACAATAATAATTATAACGCGTACGAGGACAACTATATTATCTTACTGTAGACTCAGAACTTATCTAAGTAATAAGTAAATAGCAGATAAAACATTAGTGAAATTAGCTTTGCTGAGATCTCTGAAACATTATGTTGAGCTTCAATTATTATCTAGCTTACAAACAATAGTTGACAAATACTTTAAAAGCATAGGTACAACGTATTTCGGTTCGGTACTTGTAGGAAAGTACAGCGCAAAATAATTTAAAATTACTCTACTTAAACGCAATTGATCCCGTTCCAGGCAATTCACCATAATTAAATCCATCTATGATAAGTATTTATATAAGTATACTGGATTATACATATGTATTTACTTAATTATAATTGTTCAACTAATGTTTCTCTAACAAAACTATACAATTTCATGGTAATTAACAGTGATTACATACTGTTTTCACGTCATTTTAATGGACCCTTTCATTTTCTACGCTTTACATATACACGCACCACGACTCATATTTCACTATTAGCACATAAAACTATATATTACTTGTTTTCACTGTTACGGAACACTTGCGTCAAGTTTTTTTTAAAGCCTTTAGGTAAGTGCACTGTCTTACACTTAGACTTCCAGTTGAGCTGTTTGGTGTCATAGTACCTAGCTGGACCGCCTCGCCGGCGATGTCTGTCACCCTCAGAGGTAATTTGGTCGTGACATACAACAAAGTACTCCCATGCTTTTGTACAATGATCCCCTCCTTTTGTTCCGCCATAATCCGTTCATTTCATCACCTTTTAATGCGACGTTTGTCTCTGTAACAAGATATATAATTTGTTAGTAATCTTTGCTTACGGTAAGGTAAAACCCTTAAATTTTTAATGTGTTGTGAAGGATTTTCTACCTCCTATTCGTACTTTTAATAGGAAAGACAGAGGATCTCATTAACATTTCATTGAAGATAATTCGGGGCATACGGCGGAGACAGACATCTACTGAAGTACTAAAATGTCGCGGCTCGCCAGACCCGGCGAATAAAAGAGCATTTTTCCCGCACTTTGCCGCAGAGTGTTCTTAATGTCAATGGGACGTAGACAGACGTGGCACAAAGCTCGTAATCCTTTTATGTAAATGGGACCACGTCTTCCACGTTCTGTGTGTCACTATAGGCACACCGAATTAAAATATTCCTAGAGGGTTTTTGCAAATTGATTGTCCTTAACCCTTTCCCGGGTATCGAAAACTACGCCAAACGTGAGAAAAATTTGCATTAAAATTTAATAATAATGGGCTGAGAGTATTTGCAGAGAAATAAAAAAATAAAGATAATGAAATTATCGCATTGACGATAGCTAGGAGACTGGAGCTAACTGTAATGGACTAATGAGCCTAAATCATTAGAAATATTATATTTGGAAACATTGAATGGTAACTATTTAGCCTATGCCAATGATCGTCCTTAATACCTGGGGTGTTTCATATGAAAACTCACCTAAATGATTTAGATTTTCGTGCTGCGGCAGAAATTCTTGGATGTCGTTAACTATCCTTGTGATCTCCTGGGTGTCTTTGACGATGCTGCACAACTCTTCTTGGTTGAAGTCGGGCGTGATCTGCTTGCACAACAGGATCTGACTGATCACGTTTCCGAAATTGGATGGACCAGCACGGTTTTCTGTTTCAAACAAGATTTTATTTAGCTAGTGTGAAACAGCGAAATAATTTAAGACGAACATTTTTTGCACATCAAAACCTATCTTCTATACTTATAAAACAGTTCCGTGACCTAAATCGCTGAAGATAGAAACATGCAATTTGAAATATGGGCGTTTTTTTTTTAATATGTCCATGCAAGTTTTATCGTGTCCTATCACTTTTCACATAATTTATTTATAAACAGAAAAAACTACTATAAAGTTTCATGATTTTTTAATATATTTAATATATATTTTTGATAAATAACAGTTAATATACAGTAAGTTTTATACACATTTAATAAAAAAGATGGAATTTTAGTGTGAACTTCCTCATTTTTATGTTTGTCCTACAGTGACCAACCTAATTTTGAATTCGTTTTTGTCGATCAATTCAATTCATCGCAAAAGCAAAGAAGGTTTAAATATATTTAAATGGGTCAGTTCTGTAATTAAACAAACATAAAAAGTGATCTATTGCTATAATTATTTAATAGTTTTTCCATTTAAAATATGTCCTACGATTTCGTAACTATGCGGAAATTCCTTTTTGTAACCGTGATATTTATTAAAATAGCATAAAAAACTACCAATAAGACTGTAAATTTGTTTCCTGGCAACATTACTTGTCGTTTCCGCCATTTTTTAAAGAGTGACATTAGCTGTCACTTCACAGTATTCGTGTCGAAACCTGTATCGGCGTTACCTCGCAACTTTTGTATCCATTTTGTTATTGTGAATTGTGCTGGTAAGTTTGTGTTTTTCTTAATTATTATTGCACCACATGATAACTTAATTCGAATTCAAAACGATTCATTAGTTTATTTTCATAATTACCAATAATAAACTTGAATTACAAACAGATTAATGTCGGTGATGAAAGAAGCGTTACTTCCATTTTGTTTGGTTACGTATATGTGGAACTTCAAAGTTACAAAATGGAAGTATAAAGGCGAGTACATAAGCATGAATGCATAAAAAAAACATTTTTTTTGCTTGGATTGGTAAATTAAAACATTACATACCTACTAAATTGATATTAATTTACCGTTTGTGTGACTTTCATTGCGGTGTTTCATTTTTTTAATTCATGAAGCAAAAATTGTTACCTACCTCATTCAGCTGTTCTTTCTTCTTGCTGTTTTTATTTCTTTTTTTAATTATTTCGGTTTCGGTGGCATGAACTACATTGTTAATTAATTGAATTAAAGATTTTCATAATATAGTTTGGATTCTGCTTACCATGGGGATTGAGATTACAAATAGTGTATCATTATTATTACGTAAAGCATTGGCATTCTCATTGTGTAAAGCATTTTGCCTATGGGGGTGTTTTGGGTCGGGTCGGCGTCTTTCCTCTAATATGGCTGAGAAAAGTGATGGCTGCTTCATGCGTCAATTCATGAATGCATGCAGTTGGTCCAACAAGTCTGTTCGTTCGGGCCATGTCCAATATTTCTCGTTGCTATTTAGAATAATCTTTCGGTGGATCTGCTTATAATTTATGGTAACTGAATTTGGAGTTAAGGATTTTCTTTAATTTAACCTGGTGTGTCCCTTTGCATGTCAGTGGTCGGTTCGGAATTTGCGAGCTCATTTTTGAATCTAATTGAAGAAAGTGACGCACGCATTTAAGTGTAATATTTAAGTTTCATACAAGCAAGAAGCAACCGCATTTAATTTTTAGGAAGTAAAAGTTTCAAAATTAACACAAATTAGTATATTTTTCAGATAAGCCAAGCCAACTGAAAATGCCCCTTACAAACGCAGAAAAGCAAAAACGATATCGGGAGAGACTTAAAAATAATCCCGAAAAACAAGAAGAAATAAGAAAAAAAAATCTTGGAAGAATTAAAACAAAAACAAAAAAAGTCAAAGATATGACGGAAGAGGAAAAAAATGAAACTCGCAAAAAGTGGCGAAAACAGAAACAGAAACAAAAACAAAACCAAAAGGAGAAAAAGAAATCTGAAAAAAATACGGAAAAAATTGATAGACAAAAAAATATGCCAAGATTCAAATTGCGTTTAAAAAAATTAAATATTCACTATAAAAAATCTTTGAGTACCATACAAAAACTTCACACAACCATATCTACCCTGCGAAAAAGAAATTACCGACAGAAAAAGCTGCTCAAGGCAGTAACTGAGCAAAAAAATGAAGAGATCGTTAAATTGAAGTGTCGGAATGAAGTATTAGAGAGCACAATAAAGGCAATATACAAATCATTGAAATCTCTTCAAAAAAGGCATGTAACTAATGTAGCTTTAAATGAAGCACAGAGACATAATATTAATTCTAAAGTCTTTGTATCGAAATGCCTTGGAGTTGCTCGAGTACGAAAATATAAAAAAAAACAAAGTAAAAGTGGACAAAGATCAAAAGAAATTACAAAGTTTTTTGTCAGGGACGATATTAGTAGAATTACGGCGGGAAAAAAAGAGTGTCGTACAAAGGAAAAGAATAAAGAGCAAATACGATATATGACAGACACATTGAGTAATTTATACAAAATTTACAGGTCTGAAGGTGGTCAACTTTCCTTTAGCACGTTTTACAAGTACAAACCTTTTTATGTTCTGTCACCTACGGCACAAAGCAGAGAAACATGCTTGTGCATCAAACACAGTAATATGAATTACTTGTTGAAGGCCATAATATCAAAAAAACTCATTGATCGTGGTACTACATTAAAAGACATACTATCACAAATCACTTGTGATATAACCTCATTTGATTGTATGCATAATAAATGTTCACACTGTGTCAATAAAACTACAGAATTTGACGTAGGTAACAAGAAAGATGAACAGGCTACGTGGTGGAAGTGGGAGTCAGCAAAGCATACTTACACAAAGAAAGATAAAAATGGTGGTGAAGGTAAAGAAATGCAAACTAGGAAAACAACGAAACAAACTAAGACGGGAACCTTAACTGAACTGACTGAGACTTTCAACAAAGAAATAAAATTGTTTAAAAAACATTATTTTAATATGAAGACCCAGCAAAACCAGTATCAAGCATGCTTGCGACAATTGCAACCACATGAAATTCTAATGGTTTGTGATTACTCTGAAAATTACAATAGTAAACTGAGTGAAGAGATTCAAGCAATGCATTTTGGGGCATCCAAAGAGCAAATTTCCCTACATTGCGTAATGGTTTACTGGAAAGACAAATGCCAGTCATTTTGTACAGTTTCTGAAAGTCCATGTCATGAGCCTTCAGCTATTTGGGCACATTTATTGCCAGTGATGAAGTTCATTAAAGAAAAGTCTCCTAACACTAGAGTCATGCATATTTACTCTGATGGCCCGACCAGCCAATACCGTCAAAAAAAAAACTATTTCCTCTTGAACATGTTTACTCAGAAAATTAACATAGACTATGCAACATGGTCATTTACTGAGAGCGGCCATGGAAAAGGGGTAGCCGATGGTATCGGGGGTGCTGTAAAGCGGTGTTTGGACCGCCAGGTCCTCTATGGTCATGACCTTAGAAATGCAGACGATGTCTTCGCCAACATTTGTGCTGCTATGAAATCTGTCAAATCATTTTTGATTCCTCTTGAAGAAATTGAAAACATGCAGAAAATAATACCTCAAAACCTGCGACCACTCTCCGGTAATAACGAGGTTCATCAAATTATTACGACGAATGAAGAAAACGCAGTTTTATATAGACCACTGAGCTGCTTTTGTGGAAACAAGCCTGGAATGTGCTCTTGTTTTCTTCCCAAGAAACACTGTTTATTACATGTGCCGGTACATCAGCGAGTACCAGGTAAAGTAGTTGTTTATTTGCATTTCAATTTAATATTTAATTTCTCAATCTTGCGATCTACAAGTTGAAAGAAGAAAGAGTGAACCTATGCTTCTAAGTTTGTTTTTTGTATCCGATAATCTTACAGTTAAACACATTTAATTTTTATATAAGTTTTAGACATGCCTGAAAAATTGGAAGATCGAGATATTTTTGAAGTGTTTACTGGCGAAAACATATCATTACATGCTCCTTCTCACCATTCTGAAAATGAAGATGTCAAAATGTCGTCTGTTGATGACATTGCTTCCAACAAACTTCCTATCGTTGTTATTACCGAGCCTACATCTCCAGGTATAAACAATACTTTGACTTCGTGATTTAGTAACTTTACGGTTAAAGTTTGATTACAATATTTCAATTTGTTTTAGACGTGATAGTACAAGTTACAGATCAAGACATTTCTACAAAAAAATCTAATGAACCCATGCTACTACATGCTACTTCTCACCATTCTGAAAATGAAGATGTCAAAATGTCGTCTGTTGATGACATTGCTTCCAACAAACTTCCTATCGTTGTTATTACCGAGCCTACATCTCCAGGTACAAACAATACTTTGACTTGGTGCTATAGTTGCGTGTTGAACAAATTTATGTTGAGTACCTATACAACATTTGAATTTGTTTTAGACATGACAGTGCAAGTTATAAATCAAGCCATTTCTAATGAGCCCAAGCTACTAGATGCTACTTCTCACCATTCTGAAAATGAAGACGTCAAAATGATGTCTGTTGACGACATTGCTTCCAACGAACTTCCTATCGTTGTTATTACCGAGCCGACATCTCCAGGTATAAATAAAACTTTGACTTCGTGATTTACTAGCCTTACGGGTAAACGCGTTTTTGATAGTTTGATTACAATATTTATTATTTCTCAGTGTTATAAGGTAAGGTAAAGATAGACCTTATGCAAATTAATACTTTTTTTTATTACAGAGCACAACAGAAGTGGTAGTGAAGTTAAAAAAAATAATAAAGCACAAGTGTACCATCCGAAGAAGTCTAGTGCTAACTGCAGTGAAAAGGCTTCTATAATGACACATAGAAGTATTAAAAGAAAAAATATTGATAAAGGCATGGTATTACCAAAAAAAGTAAAGGTGCTACAGCCTACTAGCATGCCTTCTTCCAGTGAAAACAAAGTTTATAAATCATTAAAGACTGTAGTTACAAGATATTATAACTGTCATTTATGCAAACTGCGTAAATTTTTCATAAAAAGTGAAACTGCTACATGCATGGCATGTAAAAGCTATGTTTGTATTGAATGTAGTGAACAACAAATCAGTTTTGATTATATTTGTGATAAATGTTTTGAATGATACCAAATTACCTGTCAATTCATTTGGAAGTTATAACTTTCTTTTTTGATAGTTTGAACTAAGCTTTATGTTTCCCTTACGTTACTGTACCTTTCCACTTTGTAACTGTCTCATATTCAGAATTTCGGAAAAATTATTGTATTTTGAATATATCTTAAGATATTGGCATTACTTTTTATTGTATCGTTATTAATAAAAGCTATTATATTTTTAACTGACTAGGAACATTAAAATTGTTTATGTAACAATTTAACAAGAAAAAACAACATGGTACTGAGACCTAAAAGTTACAAAGTGGATATAATTTTCATTAAATTACTAAATATTATAAACTTTTTAGACACATTGATTGTATTTTTTCAAAGAAATTAGTTTCTTTAATAAGATAAATAAAACTTGATTTATAAAAAGTAACGAAGTCATTATTTAATTTCGCTCACAAATAGTTACAAAATGGAAAATTTATTTACTCCCTTCCCCAAAAAAATATCATTTTCTGAGAATTCCTCATATTTTTCTGTATTTTATTGTTTTAACTGAGTAATATAAAGAATAAAGAAACATATCGATGGTTTACAATATAAATTTAAGTATTTTTATTTATTATATTCCATTTTGTAACCAGGACATTTTTTTGCAAAAACGCCCATATACAAGATGTTACAAAAATACAAATAAAAAAGAATGTTTATTTTTAAGGGGGTGGTTTAGACCATCAAACTGAACAACTTTCACTATGGGGCCAATATCGAAATCGCGAAAAAAAAATCTGATGTTTTCCGAACGAAGTGGCAGAAGCTAGTCATACAAGTACATCTACAAATTTTATTAAATAGGTGGTTTTATCATTTTAAAACTGTAACAATAAGGTTACAACGAATCACCAATAACCTATTGGTCGAAGCACCTTAATTAGCCACAAAATGAAGGATCTCATAAATCTTTATTCCACATTTTCCGTTTATTTTAGTGAATTAACCTTTTGTTCTATTTGTAGGCTAAAAATGATACCTATATCATTTGTAGCCTACAAAAAGAACAAAAATATGCGTTTATTTCTTGAACGACTGTGGCTCGCTTTTCATTTCGCTAAGATCTGAAGCCCAATCTACGAGATGCTTTCGCATAAGACGATGAGTGTAGCAAGAAATTTGAGACATCTTTAGAAGGGTCACAGTACCTCTGAAGCTTCAATTAGCTACTACGCTACTACTTGTAAATAATAAATGAGAATCCCAATTAGGACGGCAAATGAAAATTAATATTTTAGTTTCCTTTTATAATGCATATTCCTTGTGGGCTTAACGAAGAGACCTTATGTCTACAAGATGAATTTATAAGCAGGTAGGAACCTATTCAGTAGAGTGGAATCGAATGTATCTACCTACCTGCGTAAGTATAAGTTCTAATATTGTTGAATCCTTCCTAAGAATATCCTGTAATAATTTAACAAACTGTATTATCCGCTATACCCTTTTTTATTAGATTATAGGAAGGTCTTATGTATGTGTGTAGTCCTTAATAATAGGATTATATTTCTGAGATTTTCGTTTCGTCTTCATATAGCTACGCTTTCTAAAAGCGTCTTTCAATTTCGCTTGCGTTAATAATAGTGAGTAAAGTGGAAAAATACATGTTTATTTGCATTCGGATCGTTTACTTTTCCCCTACAGTAATCCTTTTTACACATACTTAACCTACAACATATAGGGTCCTTCTTAATGATATATGCTGACGGTTTTTTAAGGGGGTTATCAGACCATTAAACTGAACAACTTTCTTTATGGGACCAAAGTCGAAATCGCGAAATAAAAATCAGCTGTCCCATATATTTGGCTCAAGTCGGTTTGCAGTTTTGTATTGAGCAGCAGATTTTTTTTCGCGATTTTAATGTTGGTACCATATAGAAACTTGTTCAGTTTGATGTTCTGATCATCCCCTTAAAAAAGTGGCAGAATATTAAGGACCCTACCTATACAACGTGTTAATGAATTAACGCAAAACTAGAAAGTAGTTTGTTTAGAATCGAGAGCAGAATCGAATTATCGTGTTTTCAACATAGCAAATTTTTTTCAAAATATTAAATAATTAATTTTTAAAAATTAAAAATTTACTAAACTCGATCTCAACCCACCGCTCGGGCACTATCACCCTACTTACTACCAAAACAAGATTCTTAAAATGTATCCATGAGCACGTTAGCGCTTTAATTCATTGCTGAAATGATAACAAATCATTTTTGCCTCAAAACTTAAAATGCGAATAACTTTTAATTTTAACTATCAAAATCATGAAATTATTGTTTCAATTTAATTATTTTGTTATAAATCTGTTGGGGTGTATGAGGTTTTGCGCTTATTCATTAACATGTTGTATATGTATGTTTATGAATAATTTTTGTTTAAACTGTTGTCCTGACTTGTGAATTAGATATTTGCATTTGGTCAGATACATTTTTATGACTGAAAAAGAAATCAGCTGGTTCATACAAACCTGCAATCCTGCTGATATATTTTCGGGATTTCGATGTTGGTCCCATAGAGAAAGTTGTTCAGTTTGATGGTCTAATCATCCACTTAAAAAACCGTCAGCATATAAAGTTGAACCCATATATTTGTGAACGTACGTACGCAGGTGTTAACTAAATGTCAACGTAATCGTATATTTCTAGCACATCCCTTAATTCGTGATAGCTCTAAAGGATTAAAGTAAACAATAGCAGTAACGTCGTTAAAGTAAAGAGGGAATCCTTGTTCCACGGGCTAAGCTTTAATGTACACCCGACGGAAAAGGGATAATCTAATTATATTCTTACCGTAGTAGGAGGTCATGTCCATAGGAACCAGTTGGACCAGTCGGTGGCACTTCGCGAGCTCGCGCAGCAGAAGTTGAGCCATGAAGTAGAGCAGGACCAGTTGCGGCTGCTCCGCGCAACCATCGCTCGACCTGTGCAGATACCAGCTAGGTTAAGCTTCTTCTAAGATGGGCCAATTCCTCCATTGATAATGATATTGTAGATCTGAAGGAGAAGATTACGGTGTGATCTTAAATCCGTTACATACAGGGTCCCACTTAATGTGCTGACAGTTTTTTAAGAAGATTATCAGACCATCAAACTGAAAAACGTTCTCTATGGAACCAACATCGTAATCGCGAAAAAAAAAACAACTGTCCCATACATATGGCTCGAGTAGGTTTGCAGTTTTGCATGCAACAGCAGATTTTTTTTTCGCGATTTCGACGTTGGTGCCGTAGAGAAAGTTGTTCAGTTGGACGGTCTGATCAACCCCATAAAAAGCGTCAGCATATTAAGAACGACCCTATATTGAACAGGGTGCTTCAGACCATCAAACTGAACAACTTTTACTGTAGGTCCAACTTTGAAATTGCGAAAAAAAAAGTTTCAGACATTTTGGTAGATATATTTTCAATGGAACAGCAGATTTTTTCGGGATTCCGTATTTGGATCCAGTGTGAAAGTTGTCCAGTTTGATGGTCTGCATCCTGTTCAATATGTAACGGATCTTATTTTACACCTGGTATTAATTATGATAATATTTATGTTTCAACCCCAGTTGTTCAATTATTCAGAACTGAAATGAGAGTGACCTAGACAATACTGCTTCAAAATTAGCCTTGCCATAATTTTGTGTTGTTCCCAAAGCTTTTGCAGTGCTTAATTATATAAGCGAGAGTAGAAAGTCTTTGTACGGTGACGGGTGAGCTAAGGGCAAACATAATAGTGCTGGCTAGCTGGTGTCGTTGTTTGTGTACAGACCGTGTACCGGCGAGGCCTTTAGCCAATAGGTCGGCGCTCACATCACAGTGTGACAGCCAGAAGCTTGCTAGACAAACATGAACAGAACTCGTATAAATGTTATGTTTGTTTACTTAATAATTCATAATATTATATCGTCATCTGTCGCTGTGAGTGTCTCGTTGTGGTAGTGTGCGTATTGCTCAGAAACGACGTAGAGCCTATAAGTAAGTATACAAGCACAAACACATGGAAGCTCCGAGCATTTAGTACTATAGCATTCACGAGATTATATATATACAGAGTCCTTCTTAATATGCAGACACTTTTTTAAGGGGATGATCAGACCGTCAAACTGAACTATTTTTTCTATGGGACCAACATCGAAATCGCGAAAAAAATCTATTGTCCCATACTTTTGGCTCGAGTAGGTTTGCAGTTCTATATGGAACAGCAGATTTTTTTTTCGCGATTTCGATGTTGGTGCCTTAGAGATAGTTGTTCAGTTTGACGGTCTGATCATCCCCTTAAATAGTTTCAGCTATTTTTTTAATACCTTATATAATATGTATCTCGTGGAGAAGAATATCGTCGATGGAACTTTATGGAAAATGGAAGCTGAGGTAGACAAAGTCATTTGGAAAATTCTACCGGCTTTCCAACTCTATTTACAGTAACTAATACACCTACTAAAGGCAAAAGCTGTCTAATGAGGAATAGAGTGACCAAACAACCACGAAGCTTGCCAAAAGTGCGCTGAAGTGAATCTCGTTTGCGCAGCATAATTTTATCAATGGGGTCCTAATGGCGGGGAGCCAAGCCAACTTAACAATATTTCTTAATAGTCTCAAGCACACCTAATAAAAAGTAAGCACTTATTTTTTTGAACACTTATCAATAACCCGACTGCGCCAGAAGGAGGGTTATGTTTTTCGAGCGTATGTATGTATGTATGTATGTTAATTTTAACGTGTGAGGTGTCACTAGATTCGTAAAAATGGTGAGAGTGACATAGGCTATATTATTTTAATATGGCGTCTGCGAAATAAAAAAGAGTAAAATATGGGTATCAAATGAAAGCTAGTGAACAGACGATTCCAATTTTATGTTACCGTCTCGACACAAGACTAATAAAAAGTATGAAATAAACTAAATTATTAAGAAAAAAAAACCCGACTGCATAAAAACCTATTAACTGAAAAGAGAAAAACAAGCTTTACATTCACTAATCAGCTATAACAGCTTTATTTGAGCTAATATAATTTGAATGTTATTTGGTAGGTATTGCAGGCGGAGACAAACCAATAACCAACCAAAAATCTTATTTGTTCCTGTTTGCGATGCCTACCTAATAACATTCAAATTATGTGATTATAGAGCTTGTTTTTTTCTTTTCAGTTAATAGGTTTTTATACAGTCGGGTTTTTTGTTTTTCTTAATCATTTATTTTAAAGTAGTAAACGGACTTTTCATCGCTTTTGTTGGACGGTGGATACTCTGTAGGTATTTAAGTTGTGACAATATACTAGCAAAATAAAAAAATAAAAACGTATACGTTCTGAGAAACATTGAATCTAGATAATATTATTTATGGTGACATAGAGACTAGACTCAGACGTAGGTATAACGATTCACACGAAAACAAGAACGGTAGAATACAGCTCTCGTTATTTTATTATACACTTCAGTTTACCCGCGACTTCGTCCACACAAATTATATACCAGATTTTAAGTAAAATCATAAGCTATCAAACAAAAAAGTTTCAGTATTCAAGTGGTTCAGGTCAGTTCAGTGGTTTTTGCGTGATGCTCAAACAAAAAAACAAACAGACAGACCAAAAAGGTTGATTTGGAGTCAGGGACACCTAAAAACCATATCGTAATCTTTTTCTTGTTAATATCGTCAATGTACAGACACACTTCTGTTACAGATTTATAATAGTATGGATCAAGGCTGCTCAACCCCACAGCCGGGCCACAATATGGCCCGCCAACACAATTGAATTTGCCCACCAACAGCAGCTCACTGACGTTTTTGACTTTTTGGTTTTGATTAAATGACATAGGCAAGTACTAGGTGGTCCACCGTGTAACATAGAATCGAAATTTTGACCCTCCTCCAAAATTGGTTTGAAATTGTGGCCCACCTACAAAAATTATAAGCAGCCTTGGTTTAGATATTAGATATAACCAAATAGCTACCTACTTAAGTAAACCTATAAAATTAGAATTTCAATTGGGACACCCAAAGGAACAAGTTGAGTACCTAGTATAAATTTAAATGTCAAATAACCCACCTGGCCCTTCAAGAGCCCTCCAAGCATCCCAAAAATTTATTAGTTTCGAGATTCTCATCATTTTGACAAAACCCATTGAAAAGGTAAAACTTTTCTGTCGTAATTAGTTCCCTTCCAAATTTGACTGGGGAGAGAACGAGTAGAGTGAAATCGACCCTTTGGTATGCAAATAATTTGATGTTTGCGTTTTATATCAAAGCTTACTAAACAATTTTGTACAATTTGTGTACTTTACGGGATTTGTATGATACACATTTGAATCAACGATAAAAAGTGATATTTCAAAATTTTTGGGCTAAAACATACACCATTATTTTCGTCCATTTTGTTTGCCGACCCAAAACAAACTGCAAATATTAAATCAGCGTTTAATATACTCTATTCGTGAATTCGAACCTCAAGTCAGCGTTTTATTTCAATTTGATGTTTGTTCTCAGAAGTTACGTAGTCCACGAGAAGTTAGCGATGAATAATAGGCATATTATGTAGGTACCTATCACAAATGTTTATCTGTGTCAAGTAGAAGAGGCGTATTCAACAATTGCGAGCATTTATACAGCTAGCTATAAAATAATGTAATTCCTGTTACTACATTACTTAGTTACTAAACTAGGTAGGGCATTTATTAAATAAAAAGCAGAAAATTTTACCGATTATGGCATCATAATTCATACAAGCATTCGTTCCGTGACAATACCTAATGCTAACTTTCGTAGGATTCCGTGCCTATACAGGGTGTAAGGAAAAGTATCACTTACCTTTAAACCACATACTCTATCCATCAAACTGAACAACTTTTACAATGGGAGCAAACCTGCCAGAACAAAAAAAATATCAGCTATCTCATACTAAACTGCAATACCTACTCGATTCAAACGTATGGAAGAAGGACTCTATTATGCTAACAGTTTTTATAGTGGATGATCAGACCGTCATACTGAACAACTTTCTCTATGGCACAAACATAGAAATCACAAAAAAAAGTGTGCTGTTTCATACCTACTCGAGCCAAATGTATGGGACAGCTGTTTTTTTTCCCGATTTCTATGTTGGTCCCGTAGAAAAAGTTGTTCAGTTTGACGGTTTGTCGGTCTGATCATGCCCTTAAAAAGTGTCAGCATACTAAGAAGGACTTTCTTACTTATTTGACTCTAACTACCATATTTGACTCAACACCAACTAATTCCTACAATACCTACCTACCAAATACCTACTGCATCTAATTTATAGATAAATCACCTCATTGTCAAAGGTTGACAGCAGGTTGAAACACCTGACTAAATTATGCAAGTTTCGTTTTGTTCCACGCAAAGAGTCATTTATCTAGCGGAGAAGGAGCATTAATCTAACCCTAGACACCGATCCGTGCCCCAAGGGGCGGCTTCGATTTAGAGCCCGATTGTATAAACCGCGTGTTTGGTTTCCCTACTATTGTGCGCTTCTATTGTTTTCGGATTTACTGAATATTTATAAATATAGGTAAAACGGGAATAGCAGTTGAAGTTGAAATAAAGTTATTCGCTTAATTTGTGTTGGATTACATAGGATACTAGATTTTCCGCAGTTTATTACAAATTATGAAATGCGAATGCATTGCAGATATGCGGGAGTTTTTAGTGAACATTTAATTTCATTAAAGACAGCTATAACACAATTTTGAATGTAAAGTTTTTAACTGCTGAAATTCAGGTTTTCGTTGGGTTTTTATAAAAACATAAACCATAAACATACCTAATATTCTACAAATGTATATTTTACTAAGGATGAACCTTCCGAAAGCTACAGGAAGCAGGAAGGAAGTTATTCAACAGTCAGAAAGAGAAATACAGTCGCCTGAGTTTATGTTATTTCCGACCTAATTAAGATTTACAAAACTATAATGATAAAGTATGAATGTATTTTGTCTTAATAATGTGTTAAGCACCCTTTAGACGTGCAAATGATCGCTTGCCTTCTCCCAAGGCCAAATCGACCATTAGCCAAATTGCACGTCTAAAGGCCGATCGCACGATCGCAAATCCGGTCTCAGCAAATATGGAGCGCGCGCTGGTCCCTATATGAACTGGACATAAAGCCTATGTCCGTCTAAAGGGTACTTTAGTTTATCTAACATACTTTTTGCAATTCGGAAGAACTAGCTGGCTGGTCTGCTTGGTGGCCTCCACGCATGCGCGACGCAATCGGCGCACGCGCTCGCGCAGCTCGGGGGAATCGTGCGGCTGCCCGATGTGGATCAACAGGTCGCGGAACAACGCCAGTTGCACGTTGATCTCCGTTATTAGCTGTTGGGAAAAATATACGTTTGGTTATTAAAGTTTAATAAGTTAAATTAGGATAGGTAGGATTAAAGATGAACATGTCAAAGACACAGTTAATGACAAAGAACACCAAACGTAGGGTCGAGATAAGCAGGTAATACTGTATGTCGACGAATACTTTTCCCAAATAGTCTCTTTTGAGAATAGGCAGGCTAAGGAGGTTAAAAGACACATCCAAAACGTCATGAAGACCTACTGGTCCATAAATGAGCCTATGAAGTGCAACCTTCCCTTGCGCATCTTAAACTACGGTTATCAAATCTGGTCGTTGACTGAACATTCAGCTAAAGTTAATCATTTTAACGGGTTCTTACCGCGTTTTTTTTGAAGATATTCAGCCTCAAGATCTGCCAAAGAGCGCAGTATTTTAGGTGTAAGACTAACCGATCGTGTTAGAAACACGGAACTGCGCTCCAGAACTGGCATAGCGGAAGTGGGGCGCAAGACAGCTCAAGCTGAAGTGGGACTGGGCTGAAAATCTCTGCAGCATGCATTCGGATTCGGAAAGATGAGCCAAAATAACCACGGAATGGGCTTCCCTGGAAGGTTGCCGACCTCGGGATAGACCCAGAAAAAGGTGGAAACAACCTGGATGCCTTCTTGGAGAGTCTGTCGATAGTAGCGCACAATAAAGAGGGTTGAAGAGTCAAAGGCTTCCCTTTTACTCTACAATCATCTTTATTGTTCAGCCTTTGCCCAGCAGTGGGACTGAATTGGATAAGCAAAAAAAATTGTAATTAAGCCTAAATTTTGAACATTCCACTGTAAGGTAGAAGCCTTTTCCCAACATTTTCGTACTTTTTTCTAGGTACCTATCATCTTCTAATATGGACATACTAGTAGTAGGGCTCTCAGTATAGGTACCTATTTTAGCTCATCATTGCTTGACAGTACGTAGGTGTGATCAGTGATCTACGAGGCAGTATTTGCTGTATAAAACAATATACAGAAATTCCATAAAAAATTACATAGGCTTAATCAAAGTAGTTACTGGAAGAACGGTTTATGTTTCGTAATCAATTTCATATGTGTACGGACGCTGAAGTCGAGCGAAAAAATGTAATGGGGCGCGATATAGGCGACGTACGATAAATTGTGACGCACACGCAACGAGCGAGCCTCACTAATTGTGTATCCACCCTTACACGACCACCGGGCTACTCTAAATTATAGCCCAGTCATTTTACGGTTTGACCCCCGACTCATTAAGTTGATTTAAGAGCAAGCCTAGAAATATAACAGAATAATAAAAATCTTCAGCAACAGCCCCAAATTAAAATTTTAACATTTGGCTCGTTACAAAAAACCTGACAGTTAACTATTTTTTCACTTTTTAAGGCTTTGCAATTATGCACACTCTAAACACGGAGTAAAAATATTATTGTCTAAAACTTTTAACAATATATTAGTATTTTCTAGTGAAAACTGATTTTTAAAATTTTAATGGCTATTTTATTTATTGCTTATTATTATCAATTATTATTAAGCCGACACCTACCTAAAAACATTCAAATTACATTTGCACAAACAAAGTTAGTATTGCTGATTAATGATTTTAGACCTTGTTTTTCTCTTTTCAGTTAATAATTTTTTCATGTAGTCGGGTATTTGTTTTTCTTAATAATTGTCACTAAATAATGCCAGTTACAATTTAAAAGTCCTATGCATACTTACTTCCCACCCCTCCTAACAAAACTCCTTAAATTGACTGGGCTAAATTGTACATCCACCTCTACACGACCACCAGAGTAGCCCTCTCAATGATTTATTATTTGCCATCGGTTTTTCAGCTTGTATTTCTATTCTATAGTCCTGAAACACCGACAGAAACACATTGTCCGTCATTCATAACCAGTAATAGACAAAAAGGATTTACTACGGTCATACAAATGATCAATCTGCTCGTTTATCAGAGCGTCATTCGATCGCGTTCAGCGCTGGCTCTCGAGAGGAAATCGAATGGATATTTTTTGTAACAAACGCTTCAGTCAATTTCAATTCCAAGAGTCGTATTTTACTGGAATGAAAAATATTTACTTTTCTGTGTATTTACGAATATATACTAATAACAGACTACATTAATACTCAGCCGCTATATAGTGAGGCGTGGTTCACAGAATCGAACTGAACACCTTTCGATGCGGTATCAATATCCATATTTTGAGGTCGCGTAGTATCGACATGTTCTACGAAATAGCGGGTATTTCGCAATTTCAATATTTCAGAATTATTATGTTACACGACTCAAATGTATGAGACAGCGGACTTTTGTTTGTTCTGGCAGGGTTGCTCCCATAGTAAAAGTTGTTCAGTTTGATGGGTAGAGTATGTGGTTTAAAGTTTAATTATTCTTTTCCTTACACCTTGTTCTTACAATCTGTATATTTTTATAGCTAGAATGAATTTAAGATTTGTATCGAAATCTTTGAGTCACGATTAAGTATTTTAATAGATTATGTTAACAACATTTTTTTTACTATAAGTGTTTAAAATTGAAAATGGAACAAAACTTCTTTTGTATGCAACGCGTTCGGGCGCCCTGACGAGTTTAGTCCTCGTATACATATATTGATGACTATTAAAATATTTACAACAACAGAATACACAGGAGAATAATACAAGCCAGGACCCATATAATTCGTGGCAGTCGTTAACCCCTCGGGACCGAAGCGGCAGGTTGCTGCCGAATAATTGAAATCTTATTAGGCAAAAAGTTTCTTACAAATATACACAGTTTAGAAACACTGGATGTAAAAGCGTACTGCGGTGCTACATTATTTATAAGGCTTCTGTAAAATAATTAATTTTTAAGAAAGTTCGCGTGCTAAAACTGAATTAGATTTAACTTTAGCATTTCTGAATTTATAAGCATAATTATGCTCACGACTATCGAGGGGGTTAGTCAGAGATATCTTAACTATTATAAAACTGCAACAGAAGTGTGTCTGTACATTGAAGATATTTACATGAAAAGGATTATGATATGGTTTTTAGGTATCCCGGACTCCAAATCAACCATTTTAAGAATTGTTGTCTGTCTGTTTGTTTGTTTGTAACAGCCTCACGCAAAAACTACTGAACCGATTTTGATGAAACTTTTTTGTTTGATAGCTTATGATCGGACTTAAAATCTGGTATACAATTTGTGTGGATGAAGTCGTGGGTAAACGCTCGTTATAAATATAAGTACAATACTGGTTTAGAATATCTACATTTATCAAGCAGTTCCCAGACTTTGTCCAGTGTGACTTGGTAGTAAGCCTGTCTGCACTTTTAATGGTGAGTGGACATACCATGCCTCGAAATTTAAGCATGTAAGTTTCCTAACTAAAGTTAATCTAAACTGTTATAAAACTGTAACAGAAGTGGGTCTGTACATTGAAGAAGAAGGTTACGATATGGTTTTTAGGTGTCCCTGACTCCAAATCCACATTTTTAGAAATTTTGTCTGTCCGTTTATTTGTCTGTTTATTTGTTTGTGTGAGCATCACACAAAAACTACTGAACCGATTTTGGTGAAACCTTTTTGTTTCATAGCTTATGATCTGACCTAAAATCTGGTATATAGGGTGTAAGGGATAGCCCTCCGCAAATTGAAACGGTGAACTCAAACCATCAAACTGAACAACTTTCACTATGGAGCCTACCACCGGAAACTCGAAAAAGAATGTGCGAACGAAGTCTGTATAATTTGTGCGAACGAAGTCGCGGGTAAACTCTAGTATGCTTATAAAATTGTGTATTTCAAAGGTAGATGTCGCGATGCAAGACGCGACACAGATATGGCACATGAAATGAGTTTACGCGACTTGGGGAGTGGTGCCGCGACATTGTAGCGTCATCATGTGCAAATATCACACAATGTTCTGAACGATCCTCCGTCATGGTGGAATATTATAATCAGATATTACACAATGAAAAAAGAAATTGTTTTGTTAATTAAAAGTAACCAAACAAGTCTTAGTGACTTGCAAACTATTTTGTAGTACATAATAACGTCAATAGTTTGCGGGTTAAATGCCCCAATATAAATAAAGAAAGAAAAAAAAGTCACTAAAGTTTGGTTATACAAGGTGTTACAAAAAAAAAACATTTAAGTTTGGTTTGGTTTAGACCATCAAACCGAACAACTTTCAATATGGGACCAACAACGAAATCGCGAAAAAACAATCTGATGTTCCATACTAAACTACAAATCTACTCGAGCTAAATCTATGGGACAACTGATTTTTCTTATCGCGATTTCGATGTTGTTCCCATAGTGAAAGTTGTTCTGTTTGATGGTCTAAACAACCCCCTTAAAAGTTTTAAAAGTTTATTTTTATTTTTGTAACACCTTGTATACAAAAAAAAAATTTGTGCATGCATACATAAACTCGCGACCATTAATCCCATATTCAGTTCGTCAGTGGTCAGAAACTTTGCTACAACAACCCACTATCTTTAAGCGTGTATTAAAGGTAAAAGTTTACCATTAGTTTTCTTACTATCATGTCGACGTTTTTTTTTAAATTTAGATACTACCGCATAGGTACCATGGCTTTAGAGAAGATGCAATTTCAAATAAAAATCCAATATTATGGTAAGGCCATTGACAAACATAATCAGGACCAGACAATATAAAAACCGTAATTAGTTACAAACTTAAATAAGGCTTAATGCATGAGTTACGGGTCGTGAGTGTGTGTGTGTGTGTTTATGTGCATGCATATATAGGGTTTTTCTTAATATGCAGACACTTTTTAAGAGGTTTCCCTGACCGAACGACCTTGACCCTTTCAGAGCCGCCTCACCTCTACTAAACTATGCCATTTTTGACTGGCTTGTACTTCATTATGTCACTATGGTGCCTTCTAATCCAAAGAAATGAAATTCGAAACTCATAAGAATTCGCAACACATTTACAATTAGCTAATTAACTAATTAAATATAGGCCTTAAAAAATTTTACTTGACAACATTTTTAGATCTTTATATTGTCTACACAATGGTGTGTGTCACAAGTGACTTCAACTTATAAAGTTAGTCGCGCTGCAATTCTGGCGGAGTGCGGACGCTTGCGTATCGGCGCGTTGGGATTGCACGTGGCTCCACCAATTTGTGAACTCTTTTGTGTTTTAACCTTAAAACAGTCACTTGAGATTATAAACTACTTACATTGGCAAAACTGCCACTCTAGACTTAATAAATACTACTGATCATTTTCCTTCATATACTATCCACATAACGAGACATTGGCTGAATTGTGATAACACATCGGATGCCACTAAACAAAAATTGAATTGAATTGAACTTATAAAGTAGATGCATATAATACAGATTTTTTCCAATACTTAAGCTTTCCTTTGAACACAGGTTTAATATGTATTTTATAAAAAAATTGAAATATACTTCTTAGCCGATTAAGCCGAGATGTTGAAGATCATTGCTATATTTGTCATTAATTTGTATGTCTTTCATGTAACGAGAAGATTGCTTTGAAAAACCAGGAAAATATGGCCCGGCTCTGCGTTTACCTACGGGGAGCGTCTTAAGGGTATATTACTGTTGGCGCGCTCCATACAAACGAAGTCTGGTGATATTTCCAATACTAACCAATTAAACTCAATGAAATTACGCAGAAACAATCTAGAAACAAATCTCTATGCTTGTATCGTGCCAGATTTTCCTTAAAATGTACAGTTTTAAAGTTACAGTGCCTCAAAGATTTCCATACAAATCTTAAATTAATCCTAGCATTGAAACTGTATATTTTAACGGAAATCGGACACGATACAAGCATAGAGATTTGTTTCTAGATTGTTTCTGCAAAATTTCATTGACTTGAATTGGTTAGTATTTAAAATATCGCCAGACTTCGTTTGTATGCAGCGCGCATTTACGCATTCGGAATAAACTTCTCTTAAGGGGATGATCAGACTGTCAAGCTGAACAACTATCTCTATGGCACCAACATCGAAACCGAGTATTATACATACGAGTTTATTAGCGTGTTGCCATCGTATCGTGTCGGTCGTATCGAATGTATCATTTTTATCGTATGTAATATTATGATATGTCAATCGGAGCCTTATCGAAACAGAGAACGCTCGTATTGTATTGTAAATGGAGTCAACAATTTTAATACAACCAATTATTTTGACGCATCGATACATGAAACGCAGTAGTAAATATAAGCTCGAGTTATACAGGGTCCTTCTTATTATGCTGACACTTTTTTGAGGGGTTGATCAGACCGTCAAACTGAACAACTTTCTCTACGGGACCAACAACAAATCGCGAAAAAAAAATCTGCTGTCCTATACATTTGGTTCAAGTAGGTTTGCTGTTTTCTATGGAACAGCTGACTTTTTTTCGCGATTGCGATGTTGGTGCCGTAGAGAAAATTGTTCAGTTTGACGGTCAGATCATACCCTTAAAAAAGTGTCGGCATATTAAGAAGGACCCTATATAGCCCTATATGCAGCATCGTAAATTGCATGCAGCATCGTAAAGAGTAGAAATTTAATATTTTGTAGGTATAAATAAATAATAACCTCAAAATTTATTATTTACTGTTGTTGTACAAACAGTAGGTACACATAAAATTTGCCTTGTTATGATTAACTGTCTCTTTTGCACAGAAATCAGTTTTCCCTTTGCACATTTATATCGGATTTAAGGTATTTCTCAGGGTCCTCAGCCTAATAACCACGAAATCTCGACAAAAGTGTTATAAACAAACAGTAATATTTATTACTTCAAACCTTTGACTAATTATTATAAGGACTAGCCTTGCGGTAGCATTTCCCCTCTGCCACGGTATAAGCACAATTGATCTTGTGCATTTACATTCAATTTTACACCTTATCACTAAACGAGACAGCCTATAATTGCGAAATAATAACTTCGAACTTAGAACGTTTGGGGTTCACACGAGACTACTTTTCATGATTTTTAACATTCAAAATAAGAATATAAAGTAATGGGGAATAAAATCCAAAGTTTCGGGTTTAATGTTACCTCGCCCACCGCAAAAAGTGGCAGAAATGTTTGTTCGTAGAATTACACGCGTAACCAGTCCACATATATTAGTCAAAGCTTCAAACACAATTTACTAAAGTGTCTTTAACGCAATCTGAAACCGTATTTTCCTAGACTAATATTAAAATGTACCTCGAAGCAGTAGCACGCCTACGCCACGCCTCTGTTCATCTGTTGTACCTTCTGAAGGACTGTAAAGAATAAATTGAAGCTAACTACAACTGAGGCGGCCTCGCTTGGCTGCTAATTTAAAATTTAGTGCACTTAAAATCAACCAATCGGACTGTTTTTTTAGTAATACGAGTTAAGAGTTAATAAAGTAAAGACACGGTATACAAAATAGTAAAAATGTTAATTGAAAAAAAAAATGTATTGTGCCTCAAGATAGAGATAAACCAAACATCTTTTTTAGGGTTCCGTACTTGGTGCGTTTATAGAGCAAACTGTACAGTATAACAACAAATATTAAAAACCGGCCAAGTGTGAGTGAGGCCAGGACAAAAAAATGTATATGTAAAAAAATTTTTTATTTATTATATTGTGTGGTGGTGTGGTCCGGAACCCTCGGAGTGCGAGTAACCCGACTCGCACTTGACCGGTTTTTTGTAATCGGATGTGAACCAAAGGTTTGAACCGATTTTGTTTACGGTGGGTGTTGGTACCTACGTAGGCTGCCAAAAAAAGTCCCTGAAAAAATATGCATCTGGTCTGGTCCACTATGTATACAACGTGTTAATGAATATACGCAAAACTAGAAACTAGTTTGTTTAGAATCGAGAGCAGAATCGATTTATCATGGTATAAACATAGATAATTTTTTCAAAACATCAAATTTTTTGTTTGTAAAATTTAAAAGTATACTGAACTCGATGTCCACCCACCGCACGGACACACTCACCCTACTTACTACCAAAACAATATTCTTAAAATGTATCCATGAGCACGTTAGCGCTTTCATTCATTGCTGACATGATAACAAATCAATTTTTCCCGAAAATTTTAAATGCGAATAACTTTAAATTTTAATTATCAAAATAATGAAATTATTGTTTCAATCTAATTATTTTGTTATGAATCAGTTGGGGTGTATGAGGTTTTGCGCTTATTCATTAACACGTTGTATAAGAAGACCCTTTAAAAATTTTCGTTTTAAATAAGGTTACGCCTTTGCCATCAACACTACTAACCGTAGGAAATACATTTTTATTCATGACTGTTTTATTATAAGTACGTAGGTACGAGTAGGTATAGATCGCGTGATACTAGATGACATTAATTATTTTTGTACGTATTCTGTTACCAGTTTATTTATTTATTACTCGCTGAAGGTTAATGAGCTCTGCGGACTTCGTTTTTGGATTTCTTGTCTATGATAGTAGGTACTATACAGGATGTTAGGGTAAACAGTTTATTTATTTATTTATTTTAACACTTTATTGTACACTCGGAAATACACAGTAAAGTTGTATAAAATGAATTATTTTGACATATCTACTCATGTCTTCATAGAGTTTAAATATTGAAATGAATGAATGTAAACACAGGGGTGTATTTACAAATGTAGCGCCCCTGGGCAAATATGTTTGGCCGCCCCCCCATAACTGCTATTTAAGAATCGATAGACAAGAGTTGACGGTGAGGTCGCTCGACTTTTTTCAACACTACAACTACTACTATAATTAGAACTCTGTCTATTTGTATTTTTAGCACTGTACGCAAAAACGCTTAAAGTGATAAAATATAAATAGAAACCAGAGTGAGCGAAGCGAGCTTGAAAATTTTCTGCAATAGGGCTTGGCTGTGATTGTAACTCTGTCACTCTATGCATGCAGTACTATGATAATAAGACAAAACCAGAGCGAGCTCGACATTTTTTACAATATGTTTGTGCTGTGTAGTCAGAAAACTGTTGTAGGCTCAGTGTGCTTGTTACAATTTCCTCCTCATGAGTGTGGCCCTACGTGCCGCCCCCTTTGAATTAGCCGCCCTTAGCACTGGCCCATTTTGCCCTTAGGAGAATACGCCACTGTGTAAACATAATACAATATTTGGTAATTTATAGACTATCCAACTGAACATTTAAAACAAATTCTTCTTCTTCAGCAGTCAGTTATATCTGTATATTATTGCCATACGATTAAATATAAATCTGTATAGTATATAGCTACTCACTTTTAAAATAATATTTTGATGCTCCATACAAACGGAAAAGCATAAAGATTAGTTTCTAGATAGTTAAAATGTCATTGACTTTAATTGGTTAGTATTCAAAATATAACCAGACTTCGTTTGTATGGAGCGAGCGCGCCAACGGTAATATCGTTAAACCGTGTTAGAAAATACTATGCTGCAGCTAAATTAAACTTTATCTTTCTGTGATTATAACTTGTTTTCACCTGAATGTTTATACCTACAGAAGTACTTACCTAGTAGTTATTCTTGGATTTAGTAAAATAAGTTCGTGCACTAATGAGTTTACATTAAATATGTTAACAGGATCTGTGTTGCATGCACAGTTGGTTTACGTATAACGTTTTAGTTTGGTTTACTTTTGGTTTAACCTTTTTAAAGACACATTTAATACAACTTGTTAATAGGTTAATATTTGAGGGGAATATATTTTACACCAGCTGTTGCCCGCGGCTCCGTCTGCGTTGACCTTAAAAAAGTATCCTATGTGTTAATCCAGATCATATTCTATCTGTGTGCCAAATTACATTAAAATCCATTCAGTAATTTTTACGTGAAAGAGTAACATACACCCATCCATGCTTAAATACATTCGTGTTTATAATATTAGTAGGAGTAGGATTTTAGATCGAATCTGCGGTCTTCGTCGGCCTAGATTGAACTTAATGGTGTTTTAGCGCATTTTGATTCCTTTTTACTACGCTGATCATTTTCATTCTTCTAGGTTCGGTAGATTATAAAAGGTTAGGTTAGGTAAGATTTTTTTGCGATTTCAGATTTTCTCCTACGGTATAAATAGTTCAGTTTGATGGTCTGTACCAAACCTGAAAATTTAGAAAGTGTTCAAAAAAACACCCAGTATCTAAAGTATTATAAAACTGTAACAGAAGTGTGTCTGTACTGTGTGTACATTGAAGTTATTTACTCCATTCAAAATAGAAATAGATATGAGATATGGAAAATCTCGTTGTCCTTATTTGGAATGAAGTATAGGTACAAGAAAAAGGTTACAATATGGTTTATAGGTGTCCCTGACTCCGAATCAACCTTTTTTAGAAATTTTGTTTGTCTGTTCGTCTGTTCGTTTGTTAGTTCGAGCGTCACGCAAAAACTACTGAATCGATTTTGATGAAACTTTTTGTTTGATAGCTTAATTATGATGTGATTTAAAATCTGGCATATAATTTGTGCGGACGCGGGTAAACTCTAGTATTCTCTATTTTTCTTATGTTGTGTTATACTATAGTACCAGACTATACTATCTACAATATTTTAGCAAAAGAAAACATTTGGGAGGAAACAACCTACTCAGTTTGATTGCGACATGGCAGTATCTCCATTGTCTCCAATAGTAGTGACAAAAGATTATCGATTGTTATTGTACTACCTGATGTCTATGAAGTACAATAAAATAATAACGGTAATCGATTTGCCATCTTACTCTACTAAAATTATGTATAGGCCCAATAAATAAATAATATGAACAACTTTATATATTTTCTCTGTACCTAAACGTCTACGAGATTATTAATATTTCGAGTATTTTGCCGATTTACGTATGAATTTAAAAATTTAGATTTTTTTTTGTGACGGCGCTTTGTGATGTTTAAGACTTAGTTTTTAGGGTTCCGTAGGCAAAAAGGAGCTCTTATAGTTTTGCCATGGCCGTCCGTCTGTCCGTGGCTTAGCTCAGATACGCGTTCTAGTACTAATACTAGAAAGCTGTAATTTGACATGGGTATACATATTAATCACGTAGAATCACGTATAAATCTAAAAATAACAGTTTAAATGGGGTGCTTGACTTTAACAAAAATACATACATACATACATAAGCTCACGCCATTGTCCCATGGGGGTAGGCAGAGACCACGGACCGCCACACACTACGACTCTGACACACCTCTTTAGCTTCATTCACATTCATACATCTATTCATGCACTTCCGTCGATTGAGGGTGCTACGCACTTGTCCTTTTCGGAAATTCAAGATCAGATCATTGATTTGATCATGGTATATTTTCCTCGGACGGCCTCTCCCAAAACTTCCGCTCACCTTTGCTTGGTATATTTCATTCGTAAGTCTTCTTTCATTCATTCTCTCTACGTGACCGAACCATCTAAGCATACCCCTCAACACAAACAAAAACAAAAACTGCAAACAACAACAACAACAAAACAAAACTTTGCATTTAATATTTCTCTAACGGATCCCTAAATCGAAAAATGGTTTTCCCACACCTACAATATTTTTAAAAGACCTATCCAATACCCCCACACTATGGGATAGACGAGAAGAAAAAATGTCATCCCCACTTTTCGTGTAGGGGAGGTACCCTAAAAAAATATTTTTCAAGTTTTACTTTACCACTTTGTCGGCGTGATTAATATATAAACCCATGTCAAATTACAGCTTTCTAGTACTAAGTGTCTCAAGCCGCGGACAGACTGACATGGCGAAACTATAAGGGTTCCTTGTTGACTGCGGAACCCTAAAATTGCACTAGCAGTAGTGCTGAACCGAAAAAAAATTGGCAAAACTACATGGCATTAGATACCTATGAAATAATATTGATGTGTAGTCGTAAAATGAACATTAACATAATTATGTTTCAGTACCAATTTGAATAAAATTGATTAATATTAAATTCCAACGTTCCCAACACAAATTATGGTAATCTATTTGTTCGTAGGTAATTTGTAACGTTGTTATATACGATCACGCCAATTAGTACTAACGACTGTTAAATATTTTCTCGAGCTAGGGATACAAACAAATACAGGGTGTAAAATTAAATGCGTTACGTATGCAGGGTGCTTCGGACCATCAAACTGAACAACTTTCACTATGGAGTCAACATTGAAATCACGAAAAAAGTCAGATGTTCCATAGAAAATTTCAATAGCTATTCGATCAAATTGTATGAAACAGCTGTTTTTTTTCTCGATTTCACAGTTGTTCCCATAGTAAAAGGTATTGAATTTGATTGTCTGAAGCACCCTAGGAAGCACCCCTTTAAGTATGTAACGCATTTAAGTTGACAACCCTAGTCAAGAAATAATAAATATATATGGTCTAATGCCGTGTTCACATCATACATACGTAGGTATACACTCCGAATGTATTATTGAACGCAAAATGTAGGCGCCGCCACAGAGTATTTATATAGGATCAAATTAATACGATTTTTAAAAGGATGATCAGACCATCAAACTGAACAATTTTCTCTACCATTTTCTATACCAAATTTTCTAGACCAAAATAGAAAACGCGAAAAAAAATCGTTGTTTCATATAAAACTGCAATCTTACTCCATTTGAAAAAAGATTGCAGTTTTATATGGACCAGCTGATTTTTATCGCGATTTCGACTTTGGTCCCATAGAGACAGTTGTTCAGTTTGATGGTCTGGTTTTCGCCTTAAAAAACCGTCGGCATATTAAGGAGGACTGTATACAGGGTGAAATTGCTATCATTAGCATCTTTTTACTTTTACTATGGGAGCAAACCGATCGGAGCAAAAACAAAATCAGCTGTTCCATACTAAACTGCAATGCCTAGTCGGTTCCGATCAGTTTGCCACCAAAGTAAAAGTTGTTCAGTTTGATAGGTAGACTCTTCAATCAATATCGATATCAATATCGATATCAATTTCACCCCGTATACAGGGTGTTACAAAAGTAAAAATAAAAATTATAAACTTTTTAGGGGATTGTTTAGACCATCAAACTGAACAACTTTCACTATGGGACCAACATCGAAATCGCGAAAAAAAAATCACCTGTCCCATACATTTAGCTCGAGTAGATTTGTAGTTTAGTATGGAACATCAGATTTTTTTTTCGCGATTTCGATGTTGGTCCCATAGTGAAAGTTGTTCAGTTTGATGGTCTAAACCACCCCCTTAAATGTTTATTTGTATTTTTGTAACACCTTGTATAGGGTCATTCTTAATATGCTGACACTTTTTAAGAGGATGAACAGCCCATCTAACTGAACAACTTTCTCTATGGGAACAATGTCGAAATCGCGAAAAAAAAATCTGCTGTTCCACAGTTAAGGTATTTTTCTCGATTTCGACATTGGTCCCGACATTGGAGAAAGTTGTTCAGTTTGATGGTCTGATCATCCTCTTAAAACCTTGTATTTGGTGCCTTGCTTACGCGTCCTATAATCGGGAATTCGGGACTTTATACAGTGGAATCTGCTCACGTTAGCGGCTGACTGCGTACGTCCGATGTGAACGCAGCTAAAAGGAACGAGACGAGGGACCGTAATTAAAAATTCAATGCAGAATGGGACAACTAGCTGCCAAAAGGGAATCACATAGTAACTCTAGAATGGTAATAAATGGATTTCGTCCGTATGTTGCAGTGCCGTACAAAGTAGCCGTAACTAAATAGGTAGGAAGGGGAACGAGCAGTAAAAAAAAAATATACAGTGTTATGCTGACGGTTTTTACCCGACTGCGCCAGAAGGAGGGTTATGTTTTTCGAACGTATGTATGTATGTATGTATGTATGTTTGTATGTCTATTTCTTTGGCACGGCCTACAGCCTAAACGGCTTGATGGATTTTAACGTATGAGGTATCATTAGATTCGTAAAAATAGTGAGAGTGACATAGGGTATATTATTTCAATATGGCGTCTACGAATTAAAAATAACAGGGGGAATAAACAATTTTTTTTAGTTCAAAATTACAATATAGGTATCAAATGAAAGCTAGTAATTAGAAGATTCCAAATATATATATATATATTATAGTACTTTTATGTTACCGTTTCGACACAAGACTAAAAAGTATAACGACAAAAGACTACCTAATGACATTCAAATTATATAGCTCAAACAAAGTTGTTATAGCTGATTAGTGATTATAGAACTTGTTTTTCTCTTTTCAGTTACTTAATAGGTTTTTTATGCAGTCGGGTTTTTTGTTTATCTTAATAATTTGGTTTATTTAATAGGATGATTAGGCCATCAAACTGAACATCTTTATAGCACTAACATCGAAATTGCGAAAAAAATCTTCTGTTCCATACATTTGTATAAACAGCTGATTTGTTAATTTCTTTTTCACGATTTCGTTATTGGTCATATACAGAAAGTGGGTCAGTTTGATGATCTGATTATCCTTTTAAAAACCGTCAGCATATTGAGAAAGATATGACTTTTGTTGTAATAATTTCTATATGTGTAATACACGTAACATTGGAAGTGTTTTTTTGAATCTTACGTTATCTAATTCGTACATGGAAATGTCAAAATTAATAAAGAGATTTTGCATTACATACAAAATGGAAAATGTGAGATTAATAAATAGCACTGAATGTCGTGCGCGTTGATATTTAGGCCGAGATTCAGAGACGATTTGTAAGTCATAGTTCGGACTCCCGTATGTCAAAATCCATACATTTTCGCCACGCTTAGCTCGAGCTAAGACCAAAATAAACGTCTCTGAATCTCGGCCTTAGTCTCAATGATGTACTCATTTCTGACCACCCCGACTAAACATGTATACCTATGTATAAGAAAATAAAACCGGTCAAGTGCGAGTCGGGCTACTCACGCACCGAGGGTTCCTACCACACAACACAACATATTAACTTACAAAAAATTTCACTCGACTCGACACGACTCACACTTGGCCGGTTTTCGTTATTTGTTCTTATTTTCTAGAGCTTGTTCTATAATCACACCAAGTTCTTGTATTTATTACAGTTTTTACGATGGAGCGACAAGAAACGTTGATAAAACTAGTTACTTGTTGAGAACGCCCTTTAATTTTTAACCATTTTTATTTTTTTTAACAAATCCAACGAAATAACGCATATTCTGTGAAAATTTCAACTGTCTAGTTATTACGGTTCAAAGTTACAGTCTTAAATATGTAGGACGGACGGACAGACGGACAATTAATGCTTAGTAATAGGCGTTTTCACCTTTTGGGTACGGAACCCTAAAATTAATAGATGCCGAGTTTAAAACAAAATTAACGAATAACGTGGCCGAGACTAACCTACACAAACCTAAGTATCTACGTGTACATAAACATTAAAAATGCAGAAATTCTTTTTCGTTTTGCTTGCGTAGTTGTTATTGCCCCATCGCGTGCGCGTAGTCGGACGGTCAAACGAAGACTGTCGCGTAATTGGTTCTCTTTATAAGTTTTGGTGCTCTTTTGGTTCGGACACTGCGTCCAGTAGTTGGTAAGTCAATGTACTGAACTGAGTAGATAACGATATTTAGGATATAAAGTAGGTAGGTACAGTCGACATCATCATAGCAAACAAGGTGGTCAAATATTTCTAAACAGTTCTTATTATTAATAATTTCTTTACACATAACCAATCAAAAATATCTGAACGCCTAGAACATCAAATATATCTACGCGGTCAGGGTAATCACAAACATCTGAGCAGTTTAGGAAAATAAACCTTATCATATTCCGTTACTAAATTTAAATAATACCGTAAAGAATTTATTGAAAATTAGCACTGCTCAGAAATATTTGACCGCCTTGTAAGCCATGATATATCAGATAGCAACTGCACATTACATAGATATGAATTTCCACATCCATGACTTTTGTTTCAATATGCATCCGTACAAATATTTGCTCCAGCCAGCATTCACACCAGTGCCATCACTCGGCTTCACTACGAGTACCAAGTAGGCTTGAAATGTTTTTTAGTAGAGGCTTTATACTTAGTGATAGTTACTTAAAGACCGAAAAAAATACAAGGTCTAACTTAAAATTCTGTTGGTTTTTTAAGAGGATGATCAGAACATCAAATTAAACAACTTTCTCTATGGGACCAATACCGAAATCGCGAAAAAACCAACCGTCTGCTACATTTGGGTAGAGTATAGGATTGCACATTTGTATGGAACAGCAGATTTTTCTTTCGCCATTTCGACGCTTATCCCACAGATAATGTTGTTCAGATGTTTCTGACATCAAATTGAACAACTTTCTCTATGGGACCAATACCGAAATCGCGAAAAAAATACAGCATTTGGCTCGAGTAGGTTTGCAGTTTTGTATGAAACAGGTGTTGCCTACCGTCCTCCTGGTACAATTATAAAATGATCAAGTACTTTTATTTATAAGTTACTATTCCCAGAATTACACAGCATTCAAGGGCAGACACTGGAATTTCTATTGCTTTATAAGTCGCCTACTTAGCTTCTAATCCACATTATGGAAATATTCCGACTCTCGTCTTGATGACCTAGTCGGCACGTAGGAAACCTAGACAAGCGTAATAATATAGGACTAGTTGGAATTGCAATATCTTATGAAACTAGCCCGTTCTGTTGGAACCTAGAATGAGTGGTGGTGATAAAGACGGTACTAAGAATAGTCTTGATCTAATTTACTATAAAAATCTGACATTCATGTCTAGTAATATAACCTTTTATAAGCTTTGCCTTAGGGAGTTACCCACATTTGTAGGTTTTTAGGGTTCCGTACCTAAAGGGTGAAAACGGGACCTTAAACTTGATATTACTAAGCCTACGTTGTTCGTCCGTCCGTCCTACATATTTAGGGCCGTAACTATGGAACCGTAATAGACAGTTGAAATTTTCACATAATATGCGTTATTACGACGGATTTGTTAACTAATAATAAAAATGACAAAACGTTAAAAATTTAGGGGAGTCCTCATACAAGAAACTAGTTTTTCTCAAGAAAAAATTCTTCTTGCTCTATCGTAAAAACCGAAATATATACAATCTTCAAACTTGGTGTGATTATAGAGCAAACTCTACAGTATAACAAAAAATAATAAAATCCGGCCAAATGTGAGTCGGTCTTGCGCTAAAGGTCCTGGACAAAACTTTTTTCTAAGTTAATATGTTGTATGGTTGGTTGGTAAGGAACCCTCGGTGCGCGAGTAGCCCGACTCGCACTTAACCGGTTTTTTGTATAATAATTATTAATCACGCTGTGTTTACTTGTGTAATTAGATGGATACTGTTGTGTTATTTCTTGCTCATGTAGTTTTTTTAACTGTAAGTAGGTTTTTAAAGCGTAGCATATGCTCACGACTATATTCCCCGAGGGGCAGTCAGAGATATTATGAAACCGGACGTTTTAAAACCTTTTGAATAAAATAAAAAATAAAATAAATTGTTTGAATTAATTTCGTAATGTAGAAAGAAACATGTCTGGTTCTAATTTTTATTTCAGTAATTTTATGTTGTTGGCAGCGAAGTGTTACTCAAATTTTCTCTTTAAGAAAATTATGGGGAGTTTTCAGCTTTCTAAGAAAGAGTATTTAGTACCGTAGTAGGTACTATGTTTATGATTTAGCTCATAATATTTTTGATGAACGGACACAAATAAGTACCTAATGAAAACCAAAAATTATACTCGTGTCTCTACTGAGGGTAAAATTTTCATTATTTTTCCAGACTTTACTTACATAGAAATAGGTAATGTCAATACGTGTTTCGACACATTAATTAGTACTGAAAGCTTGTATAAGAGTAATGTGATATACTGTTCTATTAAATCTTATGTACTATATACAACGTGTTAATGAATTAACGCAAAACTAGAAAGCAGTTGGTTTAGAATCGAGAGCAGAATCGAATTATCATGGTTTCAACATAGGTAATTTTTTTCAAAATATTAAATAATTTGTTTGTAAAATTTAAAATTTATTGAAGGCGATCTTAACCCACAGCTCGGGCACTCTCACCCTACTTACTACCAAAACAAGATTCTTAAAATGTATCCACGAGCACGCTAGAGCTTTCATTCATTGCTGAAATGATGACAAATCATTTTTGCATCAAAACTTAAACTGCGAATAACTTTAAATTTTAACTATCAAAATAATTAAATTATTGTTTCAATGTAATTATTTTGTTATAAATCAGTTGGGGTGTATGAGATTTTGCGCTTATTCATTAACACGTTGTATGTAACTGAAATAGCAACTAAGCATACGCCCGTCATATGCGGAATTATTCTGGACGGAATTACGATTTCGTATGGATTTGAAGTTCCGAGCGGAATTCTGGGAAAATCCATGCGAAATCCTATTCTGATTCGGAATTCTGTGTGTGTGTGTGTGGCAGGCGTTAAGAAACTTACCGAATTCGCCGATGGTTCGGTGTCATGATGGTAGGTAGGGAGATGCCGGTTCGATCCCGCCATGTCTTCCGCGACTACATGCCGCTGTCTCCCCCACTATTACTTATAGTTCGAATAATTTCACGACTCGTAAATTCACCTCGAGTTTTCATGGTAACACTGAATTTTGTAATTAACTGAAATTTTTGCTTTTTGCTAAAGTATATGAAGATTACCTACAGGGTCCTTATTATGCCCCTTCTTAAAATGATGACGGTTTAAGGGGATGATCAGACCATAAAACTGAACAACTTTCTTTTTGGGACCAAAACTACAAACTTACTCCACCTAAATGTATGGGACAGTAGTTTTTTTTAGTAATATTGATGTTAGTCCTAGATAGAGACAAATGTTCCTTCTAAAATGGTCCTTAAAAGTATCCTTTTAAAAAGGTCAGCATATTAAGAAGGACGCTATAAAGGGTTCTTCTTTATATGCTGACACTTTTTTAAGAGGATGATCAGACCATCAAACTGATCAACTTTCTCTATGGCACCAACATCGAAATCGCGAAAAAAAAGTGTCAGCATATTAAGAAGGACCCTGTATAATATGCTGACTATTTTGGGGATGATTGGCTCAGTTTGTATCGAACAGCTGGCATTTTTATTGCGATTTCGCTGTCTGTCCCATAGAAAAAGTTGCGTGGTTTGATGGTCTGAATCTTCTAAAAACACGACACCATTTTAGAAGGACCCTATGTAACGACACGACATTCAGATTATAAGTACCTAATTAAAAATTTATTTCTATGTAGATACCTAAGTATAACACTTACTACAAATAAAAATGTAATTCCGGTGTAAATCATAACGCATAATACTTGTAGAGTTGGAAATATGGCACTCACCCCTGTAAGCAATATGGTCGTGAATGTATCTAATAATAAATCATTGAGTTTTATTTCCAGAGAGTTAATTTTGTATAAGCGCACGTAACTGATTTATTGTTTGAGATAAATAAGTCTAACCAAATAAATAGAAAGTAGGATAAATTGCCTTTATCCCAGATTACTATGTTGTTCGAAGCATCCGTGTTTTTCCGAATTTTAGTAATCCATAAGCCATAACTTACGTGATTCAGAATTCGAAGAATTGTAGTTACCGTAGTTACCCATAGTCTAACAAGGAACTCTAGTTCCGTCCTTTCTTTTTGTACCCCATCTCAAGATACTTTATCATTTTTGCACCTATCGAAACAATAAAATCTGTCATGAAGACAGATGATAAGTCAGAATCAGACACCTTAAAATCGCGGTGTGACGGTTAGAAATGTGACTTTCCTATCTAGTCAACAAATAAAAATTCCCGACTTAGACACTATTAGTGAGATAGAGCAGTGGATCGTCAGTCGACCATGTGATAGATGATTAAGAAAAAAATGTTACGCCTTCATTGTCTAAAAATATTATCGACTGAGGTGTCGTTGGATAGGTCTTATAAATGGAACAAAACATAGGTCGAGACCATTCATGTTCAATGAATCTATCTCAAAAATTTGTGTTCAAAGTAAAAATTATGCGAACCTTGGTAACAAATTTAACTTTTAAAATACTTCAGTAAAGAAGCTGAAAATAAAAAAAGTCTCAGTAAAAATATTATAAAAATATAATAATATAATAAGAACGTATTTTAAAAAGCAGAATGATTTAATAATTTAGAGATAACAAAATACTCAGTGCAGAGTGAAATATAAATGTTTCAAGAAAAATCAAGATTATTTTTTCCCTTAAATATTTTTCTAAATAAAACATAAATACAACAGAATTTTTCCCCTTGAACAAAGGAGTTCAAGAGTTTAAAATTAGTTTAACCGGTTCACCTTTTATACGCGCCATAAGAAAATACGTTTAACCCTTAATTTGTACGTTAATGGCCTAAAGCCGCGTTTCATAATGTTATTAACTTGAGGGGGTTAAAGCTGCTTCAACTAAACGTATACCTTTAAACATTTCGTGAGATGTTGGTGCTTTTATTCGTGAGTATAATTTTCTCTAATTTAGTAGGTTAGGTAACATTAGAAATTCAGTAAGGATTTTGTATCGAAATAATGTTTGAATGCACAATGTAATTTTTGAATCCATAGATACTCTATGCTATAAATCCAAATATTATGTTTGTCTGTGGATAAACCGGTTTGTACATAACGACTAAACCGAATCAATTTATTATTACATCTAGTTTTTATCACGAAAATTCAACAAGCTGATATACAGGGCAGGCGCGTAAACTTAAATGCGTTATGTACTCAAAGGGGTGCTTCAGACCATCAAATTGAACAACTTTTACAGTGGGCCCAACTTTGAAATCGCGTTTGAAGTTGCTGTTTCTGCTACATTTTGGTAGAGTCGCTATTGACATTTTCTATGGAACAGCTGATTATTTTTCGCCATTTCGATGGTGGCTCCATAGTAAAAGATGTTCAATTTCATGCTCTGAAGCACCCAGTTCGATATGTAACGCCTTTAATTGTACACCCTATGTATGTATATTGATATGAATAAATTTATGTTAGTAGCAGTTGAAATATCGAGAAACCAATAAGGATTGTATAATGTTCACTAAATTAGGGCGATATTACAAAAGTGTCAGTTGCGTGATAATATCAGATAACATCTCAATAGCTCCCGCCAGCCATTACTGGCCTATGTCAGGGGCGCTCCAACATTTCCTAGGAATAAAAGCAAATAACTTTGAGTGAAAGTGAAACGTTGTTAGTTTGTTCGTGTTATCTTTAAACTTAAAACGTTTGTACGGCTGAACAAATCTAAAGGAAATTTAGTTCAGTTGAGAGGTCAGTCTCCCTCTTATTTTCATTAGTGAAGGCACTGCTCTGCGGTGAGATCTAACTTTATATTATTAAGAGGAACTTAACTTTATGAACTTTTAAAACTAAAAGACTTTATTGTTCCATTGTGAAATGTCTCATTTATAGGTGTAGAGAGCCATACTGATCTTTTCGAGGGGATCCACTGTCTTTTTCCAATAAATTAGAGTCAAGTAGGTTTGCAGTTTGGTATGGAACAGTAGATTTTTTTCCCGATTTCGATGTTGGTCCTATGGAGAAAGCTGTTCAGTTAAATGGTCTGATCATCCTCTAAAACCCGTCAGCATATTAAGAAGGACCGTGTATAACAAGGCAAGTTAAATAAAAGCTTGTGATAAAGGAGTCACCCAGGAGACGCTCATACACCCTCCCTCAGGGACGGCCTGTGCCCTGCAGTGGGACGTATTAGGCTGATTATGATGATGAAGTCATCATTGTCATGTATCAAAACGGAAACTTTGTGAAAAATACTGACTGCTGGAGGACCTAGCTGCTCCACGAGCACAGTATAAGAAAAAGTGTCTAGTCCACGGGTGTGCTAGTGCGAGTTGCCCATTGATGAACTACTGATGATACTTGATTGTTTTTTCCCATATTTAGTTCCCATAGATTGTTATAATCATAAGGATGATATGCTGGCGTATGGGCTACGACTGTTTGGACTTCTTATTTCTAGCTATCAGGGTAGGTATGTAATTTAAAAATGTGCGAGTAGGTACACCTGATTTGTGTGACATGATTACTGTTACAAGGGGCTTGTGATGATGGAACGACATTTCCTTAGATACGTACATGATCTCAGCACGACCGTTATCCGTTTCAGGGTGATCAGGAACATAAAGCTACAACTACAAACTATCAATTTAAATGTGCAGTTGTAGTAATGACCAATAATGTTTACTTGTTTGTTCTTAAATAAATAAAAGAAATATTAACTCTTGGTATACTTATACAAATTATGACAATACCAATTAAATAATTGTAAGCTAAAGTTAATCATTTTAATGGGAAAGAAAATAAAATTAAAAGACATTAAAACAATAAAAACGTGGTAAGAACCCGTTAAAATTATTAACTTTAGCTTAATTAATAACCGCGTAACTCTCAAAAATTGTGTTAAATAATGTTGTCTTGATTTCATTACATAGGTATTTAACAAAAACATTGTGTTAAATGAAAAAGGTATTAAGGTAAAAAGTAACTATTTGAGAGAGTGTAAAGACTAGGGTCCCAATTCTCGCCAGGAAGAAAAGTGCCTTTTCATACACGACCGCAGGCCGCGTTTGTTTGCCTCAACTTTACTCAGTATTTTGCCCAAACTTAATGAGTTGAAGTTAGTCCTTACACCATGAACGATTGAATATTTAGATCAAAGGGAGTATAATTTACTGCGGTTGAAATAGTTAGAAAGTTCGTTGTTTGATCAAACATGGAGTATGAGATATATCTTGTTAGATTTATAAAAAAATAAAATTATATTCCTGATTATTTTGGATTAAGTTCGGTTTAGATATTTAGAAAGTTGGTAGTTGTAGCAATGTTTCTGACCACCCCTGTGAGTTTATGTATGTATATTATGCAGATTTTATTCCATTTTATAAAAATTAATAAAATCATAAATATTACCTATTTTTTACCTATTTGGGTGAAAAAGACAAAACAAAACATTTTAAAAAGTTTGATCGCTTATTGAACGAGAGGAAAATCTTCTTAAATGAATTAATTTCTTTAATAGTATCCCATTATAAAAGGGAAAGTATCTAATTGAGTCTAATTTAAATGTCTTTAAGCGAGTGATGGAAAATGCCTACCGTAAAATGTACTTTTGTTAAATAAACACAAAGGAAAAAGTTTTAAGTTTGTTTTAACTTCATAATCTAATTAGAACTCAACATTTCAGAACGGGCACTTAAACTTGGTACTTTTATCTGCGCTCGCGCTTTTTGCGGGCTCTCGTAGCGCTACGAGAGACTACGCGGCTACGAGGACTACGGGGCGGCGCGGTGTGGCGGTGCGGCCGCCTGGCTTCGACTGCCGCAGCTGCGGGCGGCGTGGACCGCGGAGGCCGACAGTCGCGGGTTGCGACCCGCACCGACCCGCGTCGCGCTCTCCGCACCGTAATGATTGACATAATACTTCACCTGCGTTTTCATAGTTGAGTAGAAAGTAAGCAAGCTCATTAAAGAAAAATAGCAACGAATTTGAACAAAAAAATGTTAATTTTTTTACAAACTCTACTGGTAATTGAAATACGTCGATAAATTTTCAGGGGTGGTTCAGACCATCAAACAGAACAACTTTTTCTATGAGAGCAAACCTGAAATCACAAAAGAAAATCTGTTATTCCACACTTAACTGCAATGCATACTCGACTCAAATACAACAGCTGATTTTTTTGCAATTTTAGCTCCCATCAGTAAAATGTGAGATCGACTTTTGAAAAACCACAAATTTTTAAGTAAGTATCATAATGTTAGAAAATAAATGCAAAAGTAATATATTTATTTACAACAATATACAACAATACAACATACGAATAGTTTACCAAGGATTTAAAACAACAAGACTTTAAGCCGACAAATTAGGTACCTGGAGTGCGATTTTTGAATGTCACCGGCTGAGTAAAATGGCCGATATTTGCCGATTTTCCAAAGATCGCATTTTTTTATATTACCGGTGACTAAATTCTCATACCCATGAGTTCAATACGAGTGCCCCTTCCCACTCTTATGGAACTCATGGGTGTTAGAAGGCTGTTGTATGAGATTTAAAAACCGTTAAAGCTCACTGGTGACATTCAAAAATCGCACCCCTATAAGCGTCATTCACGCCAACTTGCAAATTAGTTCCGCGGTTTCCCCGTTAAGTACCGGAACTGAAAATACTAGTTATTTACGTTCCTTCCTTTAGCAATAAAGAATATAATTCTCAGAACAAAATCATGAAGAATGTTATAGTTATATTTATAACATACCTTATTTACCCGTTTCATTTCAAAAGGAGGATTAAATCAATGATATAGCCGTAGTAAAGTAGGTCATTGTTAGGAGAAATTGTATTGCGAATTCATATTATTGTTCATGATTTCGATTTCCTGTTTCTCCTAAGTCGATTGAATTGGTTGGATTCTGTATTTGGGTCTTTGACTAAAGATTATGTGAAAGGATCGTCGTAATGTCGTCAAAACATTGTAAAATTTTTATTTCTAGATAAAAATCGCATAAATGGGGAACTTACACCAAAATTATAATGAGAAATTATCTTAATAATTAAATAATAATAGTTGTGAATGGAAAATTACTGAAAGATTTATTCTAAAGTTTTTATTTTTTACGAAATATGTCAATTATAAGTTACGTGGATCGGAACGTAATTTCAAACAGCGATTAGCAACTCACGTGCATTAGAAGAGTACAGCAACATATTATAGCGGATGATTTGTGATGAGTTTCACGCGTCATGAAAAGGAGTGACGTCACGTCATGGCAGTGAGCGTGTTGGCGCGGAATTTGAAGTCAACTTTTGATTTGCAATAAATAAATGATTTGTGCATATTTTACATTTATATTTATTTTGTGACCAAAGTTCATTGCCTAAGTTTTCTTTCAAGATATATCTGGGTTTTCCAAGCCGAGCATGGCAACATCAATTTAACTCATACGGAAGTACATTTCCTATTCCCGAATTATTTACGCGCTAACTCTGATTCTAATTAATGATGAATTGATGCGAGGCGATAAATGAGTAATGACAACAGCAACCGTAAAGAGCAACCTCTGTCTGCAATTGTGATTTCTTTTCGGCGACTATGTTAGATTTCCCTCGAGGCTACCTTAGCTGCCTCGCGTACTTCTTTTTGTAACTAACTTGGTTTTTGCTGCCTGGTCGACGCTCTTTTGTCATGGCTCAATCTTTCTTGCAAGTACTTACAGAATGCATGGACCATAATTATTTATGAGGATAGTTGTGGTGGATTCTACTTAAGGGTATATTACCGTTGGCGCACTCCATACAATCGAAGTCTGGTTATATTTTCAATACTAACCAGTTAAAGTCAATGTCATTTTTCAGAAACAATCTAGAAACTAATCGCTTTGCTTGTATAATGCCAGATTTTCGTTAAAATGGATAGTTTAAATTTACAGTGCCTGAAAGATTTCCATACAAATCTTAAATTAATCATCCTAGCATTGAAACTATATATTTTAACGAAAATTTGATCATACAAGCATAGGGATTTGTTTCTAGATTGTTTCTGCAAAATTTCATTTACTTTAATTGGTTAGTATTGAAAATATAACCAAATTTGAAACAAAAAGATGTTTTATCAATTAATGCGTAGGGGACCGCTATGAAATAACCATAGATTTTTTTATTCGACAATCACTTGCGGTCCCCGACACATTAATTGACCTAAAATATCTTAAAGAGATTTAAAAAGTAAAACATACATTTGCTTACATCAAAAATAATAGGAGACCGAATAATTTTAAAATTTTTAAATTGATGTTTTTGGCGTTAAGGGTTTTTTTAAATTGATAATTTAATGTTATTTCGTAATTTTTAAAGTTACTCGAAAACTGCTGAACCGATTTTCATGAAACGAAGCTAAGAACACTCCCGCAAAAATTAGCTTCGAAAAAAAAATAAGCTTAAAAAAAACCGCCTCGAAATCGGTCTACCCGTTTGTGAGCTACGCAACCATAGACAGACAGACCGACCTAGGCGTCAAACTTATAACACCCCTCTTTTTGCGTCGGGGGTTAAAAAAGAATTTACATTCGATACTACAGGAACCGACCTGAATATTTTTAAAACTGTTTATATGCTGGATTGAAAAGGTACACTTTGCAGTAAACATGTTATAGCCTGTAAGATCCCCCTGCAAGGCATCCCCTCAATAAAGATAGTGAGAGAATGTAGGTATGTCTTTGTTGTAGTTTATGATATACACAATACTTTTTCCGTAAGTATGTAACATCGGCTTAGTGCAAGAAATCACTAAGGGACACGTACGTTACATTCTGAGAAAACTAGCCCAGTCATTTTACGGTTTGAGCTGAGACTAATTAAGAATTAATTTTTTTCGGTATTTCGTTTCAGAGCCAATTTGAGCCTAGATATATACCAAAATAATAAAAAAATCACCACAGCAACAGCCCCAAATTTTAAATTTAGCATTTATCTCGTTCTAAAAAACCTAACGATAACATTTTTTTTTCACATTATTAATGCTTTACCATTGTACTTCAAACATGTGAGTAAATATTCTTGTTTACTACATTTGTATTTTATATTTTTCTAATAAATAACTCATTTTTTAAATTTCAATGGCTATATTTTTACTCAAAAGTCACTTATATTGTTGAATCTAATTAAAATGAGTGCATTGGTATTAATATTATTAAGTTAAAGGCCTTCTAGGAGATACAATTTTGATTTCTATGTAGCGTGGTTTTCAGATAGTCTTTTTGTTACTAAATTACAGTTTAAGGTCCCATTCATAATTACTTCCCACCCCTCCTAACAAAACTCCGTAAAATAACTGGGTTAAACATTTAATAGTTTTGTTTGTATTGAATGATTCCAACATAATTTTCATTTCATCATGAAGTAAGGTCACCTCATTTGGTAGGAATGAGGAAATGCGATGATAACTCGATAATAAACTTTTAGTTCACAAAGAGACTAGTTTAATATCAAAATAAGTAGAAGTAGCACAGTGTGAACTTAGAATCCGTGATATCGTGAAAATCCTAGAGATTTCTCGAAACCTTGGGGAACGGCACAGAGGCAGACTTATCACACGATCTCACTGATACCACCAAGATCCATCCAGATTCAGAGACGTCTTTTGCGTGAATTGACTCAGAGTAGGGACGAAAACTTACATTTTGATAAATGTAAACGGGAGTTCGAATTCAAACTCACATTTCGTGTCTGAATCTCAAAGTGAAAGTGAAGTATTTTACTAACTTGCCTATACCAGGATAAGAAATGTCTTGTAAGTCACGAGATGCTTTCTTCTACATAACTCTGCGCTAAACTCAACTATTTGTACCATTAAGTTTTTGCGACTCTCAGGCTCTAGCCCACGGGTGTTCATGCCGTCGACCGCGGTCTACTCGTCGACCGCGTACTGCACAGTTCAGTAATTTAAAAAAAAGCAAAAGGAATACAAGTTTTCGCTGAGCAGTTGGGCTGTTTATATTCGGAATTCGATAGATGGTTTGCGGATTTCGAAACAAAAATCATCAGCTTCATGGTCTTCCCGTTTGTATGTCTTTCTAAATCGAGCTATTAACTGTTGCAAAAATGTTATCTTGTGGTTGGAGGTAGACCGCTAGACCGCATACCTACTTTAAAAGTATGGCTACCCCTGCTCTACTCGACTCTTCTTCGCTCTACTAGACTACGTTACTCATATGGCTTCACTCAACTCTATCTAACTCGATCTTCACAGTTTACTATGTAGTACTAGATACTCTTACTTATACAGTGGCGCGCCCTGGTCTCTGCCTACCCCACTGGGAAAGAGGCGTGACGTTATAGATAGATAGATAGACTATTATCTATTCTGTGGTTTAGGTATGCAGTCTGAATGAGCGACAGCAATGCTACAGGCAGGCTTAAGAGGGAGGTAGTGTACACCGAGCTAAGCGGTTTATTGCAGTGCCAGGCAGATTGTATACAACAAGTAGGTATACACACAAGTATTATTTTAAAAGCATGTTTATTTATTTCGAAATGTTGTTTGTGACAGCTTTAGTTTCGCTCGGTTTAGAATGTATTTATGTCTTCCACTTCCTATAATAAGTGTCTATTCCGCCTGGCATTCTAATGAACCGTTTCTTCACTCGTATTTCTTTCACGTGCACTTAAAGTGGCTCCGTTATTGCTCCGGCCTTGTAACAGTTGTCCCAAGAGGAGAGATACTGAGAATTGACATCTTGAGATACAGCAATCGATAACTTTACCTGTTACAAAAGGTTAAGGGTGAAATTGAATTGTTTTTTACAAGGCTCCGCACTCAATTCAATCGATGGTGCGATTTTTTGCGATTTCAAAAGTTTTAAGCATCGATTTGTCAATATAAGTCGGTGTTTTTATGGCTTCCTAATGTTAACTAACAATTATGCTTAGCATATTCTCAAGAATATATTTCCCGGTGGGGTAGTATCATCGTTCATCACTACTATTAATTGAAAAGCGAGCACAATACATGCCGCAAAATTATATAATTTAGGTTTTACACACGTTGTTTTCTTTCATCGTCTGGATAGTAGCAATGTGAGATGGTACCCCCTGTCCTATCTTGGTCACGTCAAGTAGGTGTGACGAAACCTACTGGTAACGGTCCCACGTGTTTGTACGTAAAAACTGAACGGTATGAGCTCAGAATCGAACCACGACGCGATTTGGGGATTTCTACAGGTGATCACCTAAGTGATGTCTTTGGTGATCAAAGTGGTATAAATAATTGAGAACATTATAATTAAACAAATTACATACATAACGATTAGGAGTTTAGGAAACAAAACGTCAACATTCTATCGAACACTATGTTTTTATCAACAGTTTTGATTTACATAAAGCTTCGAGACTGTAAAACTTTTATACAGAGCGTGTTTTTTTGTAAATTTTCTGTCATCAAGGAAATAATAACATTTTGAAGGGGTGCATAGTCTTATGTTATTTCATGAGACGGCTTATCTAATTTTTTTTCTATTAGGTAGGGTTACCAATTCCATTTAGCCCAATACAAGCCCACGAAATATTTGCCCTACCATCATAACATGTTTCCTTCATCACATAGCAGTTAAACTAGGCCAACAATGCCCCGTGCTTTCATTTCGTTATTTCTGTCAATAATAATAAAATACACGTCTGTTACACAGCGTAACTTTTAAGACTTCATTTCCGCTGGAATTTAACTCGGTTGGCACAAAACGGTGTTTTCACCATTGATATGGTAATAAAATAGTAACGTAATAAACTTCTTCAAAAGAAAATGTGGGTTTTGTTTGGAAGGTTGGCGCCTTATTTTTCGACGTTGTTTTTGCGCGGCCATCAACCAAACTTGAATATTTTGCATGTATACACGGCGACAGATCAACCTACCCATAGTTGAGCTCTATGTTCATGGACATAGAGTTACGGAGATATAAAGGCTTGAATTTTAAAATGTATTCATTACGTTTACTTCAAGCCTTTATATCACCATTCGGACTGAGTTTAGAGTACCTATATATTAATATGCTTGTCATAAAGTTTGCCCGTCACAATATATGGACTTAGAAGTGGACTTTATGTTCTATACTATGGTTTAACGGCTAATAAAGTCTAAAAAGTTCATTTTACAAGTTGGTCGACTATTACTCGTTAACTTGTAAAGCCTACTTAGCGCTGATAATTTTCCTTTTAACTTCTTTATATACACTACTGCTGTGAATTTTTTCACATATCCAGAAACAACCGTTTAGCTGGCAGGGGACGAGGACACTTGACTCTAACAATAATTTTCACTTTAAAGCTAAATATTATGCTAACGGATCCCTAAAATGGCTTTCCCAGACCCACAATATTTTTAAAAGACCTATACAACGATACCCCACACCATGGGATAGACAAGAAAAAAAAATTGCATCCCCACTTTTCGTGTAAGGCAGGTACCCTAAAAAATTTTTGTTTCATGATTTTATTTTACCACTTTGTCGGCATGCTGAATATGTATAGCCATGTCAAATTACAGCTTTCTAGTGCTAAGTGTATCTGAGCTAAGCCGCGGACAGATGGACGGACATAGCGAAACTATAAGGGTTCCTAGTTTTCTACGGAACCCTAACTAATTTAATATTATTTATTAAAACTAGGAACCCTAACAAAAATCATTAAAAAACATACATATACATAAGCTCACGACTACGACGTCCTTTCTGTAGTGTTCAGAAACTTTGCTACAACTACATTTTTAGGCATGAAGTTTTATTCAGGTTCTCTTTCACCACTAATCTCTTATTATTGTCAGAGGTCAATGACTTTTACTCTAATTTAAGATCGATGTAGAGGAGATACGCGGCGAGTGGTGATAGGATAGGTGGTAGGCTTTTTTGCTACAAACATATTGCAAAAGAAACCTAGAAAGATAGCGCCGTGGTCTATTGAAAGACTTGAACAAGAAATATGGTTATTACAAGAAATTTCCAAATAAACAGTATCTATTTTATTTGTACAATTAATTGTACAATACAGTAATACATTAATGATGAGGTAAATAAAATAGGAATTATTTCAAAGTAATCTGAAACCATCGTCGTCATGCATTAGGTAAGCATCAAAAGCACCCCGTAAGTAATAAAATTGTAATAAAACAACAATTGAAATCTGAAACCAACCCTTCAATTCCGTAGCACGATACACGCAGTCGCAGTCATCGGGTTTATTCATAGGTACTTGCCTCTGTTTTTACGAACGGCTCTCGAATTTGAGTTGCGTATCCTGTTACTCTAATAACTCCGTGAATCAATAAAACCTTGGGAGTACAAAGCTTTCATAGCACATGTATTGCCATCAAAACAAAGAAACGTACGTAAAATTACGTACGTTGCGTACGTACGTAATAGAGGCAAGATAATTTTATGGAACTTTTATACAAAGTCAAAGTCAATATAATTTATTCAATATAGGAGCTTGAAGCACACTTATCAAACGTCAAATCTTTTTTAAAGCTACCACCGCGTCGGAACGTGTTGTCGCTGTAGAGAAGATGTGGCCAGAAACTCTACAACATAACACGACTTAATAACTATTACAATATAAATTCTTAAGCTAAAGTTATGTATACAATAATACAAAAAGTGTGGATCAGCTGATCGATTTTCTATGGAAGGTAAAACAATTTTCTCGTTTTTCGACTCGTATTCCTTAGGGAAAGATGTTTAATTTTATTATCTGAACACACTCTAAGAATTTTCTAGTAATAAAAAAATAGGGGTGTATAACGGAAAACTAAATGTCAATAATGATTACACCTCAACTTTAATGCCATCTTCTACTAACAGCAGTCAAAACTTTCACACTGAAATTAATACTTCAAATTCAACGTTTCAACCCTTCTTGAACGTTAAAAGCTCTCAAAATCTCTCCGATAACCTGTTACCTAACAACTTTATATTGGAAGCGAGATAAATGTGAGTTACCCCGGTAGGGAGACAGGTGATAAAGTAAAGACAGTGGCTACCTGTTGCAGATGCGGTTTATTTCCGTCCGTACAAAACACCATCGCTCCGCCGCTGCCGCCGTCGGCCGCCCGTCGCGTAAACACCTCTTTGATGCTATGATAAACAAACGCCGCCTTTCATAATCTGATTACCGATACTTTTGCTGACTCTCTTTAGAAAGAATACTTTTTAGAAGATATAGCTTCATGAAAATAGTGATCTTTTGACCTATTATTTGGAGAGATGAATTTATAACTTTCCAGAATTTAAAAAACGAACGCTTGGAATTACTTTGGTATCCGACCATCCGTCTTTCAAAGGTTAATGAAAAACTAAAGTACGTTAAAAATAAGTAGGTATGTTTGTACTTGTGTTACATGTAATTTGCTGTCCCCTTGGCCTATTTTCAAAATGATCAAGTTACAGTTATCACGTGGTTTGTTCTAACGATAGAGAAATATATGGTTCTAACCCATGGTTCCAACCAAAAAATTATACAGATTCAACGAACACGAAACAGTATCTCAATCTCAAGTTCATAATTTTTCTTTTGTCTCTGCCTACCCCTGAGTGGGATACACGTGTGAGTGTATGTATAAAAACAAAGATCGAAACTAGATAAAAAACAAATGTTGTTTAGCGGTTTTATGGTTCCGGAACTTTAATTGCGTACGTTCAACACGCAGTTGACCGATTTTTCTAACAGCAGGTGATTAAAATTTTACAAGCTGCACGGTTCACACAAATCGTTGCACCGATCGATTCACCCTTCAATGGTAAATGCATGGTATAAATTTTACTTATTTTACTCTTTGACTGTAAAGAACCACCGACTAGACTCCTCGATACATAATAACTTCTTCTTCTTAGGATACATTTGTAGTCAGTGTGGAAACCAGGAAGGTGGCATAGGCATTTGTCTAGTGGAAACTTTCAACCATTTCTACTTTTCAAATTGAACACATTTTACTACGTAACCATAGCGTAAAAAACTAAGTAGGGAGTGAAAGTGGTACAGTCGGTAGTCGATGGTCGGTGGAGGTATGCATATTAAGGTTCGAGTTCGAATCCGCATGGACATGTCATATACCAATGAGTTTTTCTAACTTATGTACGTAATACCGACTGCTCTCAAACGCGAAACGATGAACGAAATCATCGTGAGATAATCTGCATTCGCTGAAGAAGAAATTCCGATACGTATGTGATCCGCATTAGACACGGGTGGTGGACTCTCGCCCATCACTCTCCTTGAGGGTAGGTCTACAGTGGGACGTACAAAATGATGATAATAATAAAATTGATCAATGTTATAAAGATATTTGAGTCACGTTGTGAAATATAATTGTAGAAGCCTAAGATTGGCCGCCGTAATAGGTCACGTGCGATTGACTCGGGGTGCAATTAGTTGGCTGCGGGATGGGGGATTGGCAATCGGCTCGCGAGCACCGATTCATGCCCCATTGCACCCCGGTCTCCGTCCGCACTCAACTTGTCCGCACTCCGCTGCAATGGCGCAGTGCCTTTAAGGTGACGAGTACTAGGACGGGAACAAGCTGTGTTTTTGGCATGTTTTGGTTGCCGTGATCTCGTTCGGGGTGGTCCGGAGCTACGCTACCAGCTATTTATGTACTCTATGTTCATAGATATAGAGTTCAACTATGGGTAGGTTGATCTGTCGCCGTGTATACCTACTCTACTTTGGTTGGGGCGACTACCTAATTCCTTCAGGCGTCTAACACTTCGTTGAAGCCTGAGCCGTGTGGCTGCCGGTTTTAGCCACTGCATCTGATGCCACCTAGCCACCTCTGATCGTATCGGTCTCCCATTCCATCTGAAAAAATAGGTATACAGGGTGTAAGGAAAAGTATCATTAACCTTTAAACCGGAGACTGTACCCTTCAAACTGAACAACTTTTACTATAGGAGCAAACCTATCAGAACAAAAAAAATCAGCTGTCTCAACGTTTTAGTCATGTAGGCATTGCAGTTTAGTATGGAACAGCAGATTTTTTTTTGCGCTGACAGGTTTACTCCCATGGTAAAAGTTGTTTAGTTTGATGGTTAGAGTTTGTGGTTTAAAGGTTAATTATACTTTTCCTTACATCCTGTATAGGGTCGTTCTTAAATATGCTAACTATTTTTTAAGGGGATGATCAGACCGTCAAACTGAACAAATTTCTCTATGGTACCAACACCGAAAATCAAATAAAAATTACTGTTCCATACAAAACTCCAAACATACTCGAGCCAAATGTATGCGAGAACTGATTTTTTTTTCGTGATTTCGGTGTTGGTCCCATAGAGAACGTTGTTCAGTTTGACGGTCTGACCATCCCCTTAAAAAGTGTCAGCATTATGTATAGGGTCCTTCTAATATGCTGACAATATTGACAAAACTGAGGGACGATGCAACATCGAATCCGTGCTCAATTGACCTGTCGCCACCGCTCAGCTTACCTCTAGTAGTTTTTATTACACTATGTTTGCGTTGAATTCGATATACAAACTTAAGCTTCGTCTTCTCCTTAACTACAGTTAAACCATGGGTGAAATGGAACTACCCACGTGTAGCACGTGGCTGACTAGTCGTTGCTTGTTTCACGAAATGTCGTACATCGAGTTCATTATAGTACAGTCAAGTCAGCATCAAAAGTTGATGAATACTTCTGAACCTTATCTTAACTATTATAAAACTGTAACAGAAGTGTACATGGAAGATATTTACAAAAATCAGATTACGATATGGTTTTTAGGTGTCCCTGAATCCAAATCAATCTTTTTTAGAATTGTTGTCGGTCGTTTTGTGTATTTGTTTGTGCGAGCATCACAAAAAAACTACTGAACCAATTTTGATGAATCTTTTTTTTGTTTGAGAGATGATCTGACTTAAAATCTGGTATATAATCTGTGCAGACCAAGTCGCCGGTTAACTCTAGTTGCCATATAAAGTTGAAAAATATACTAACTTTTGCCTACTGAAGTAATCATGTTTTTGATTTGAGATCGAACATTGAATGGAAAGCCTGCATGATTTATTCGGACCATAACACACGAATGTATTTTAATCGTAACTTTTATTTTGTATATGTTATCTATAATACCTTTCTAAGATGGAGGGTGTTACACGCTCAGCCTCGCATCAGTCTGGTCACGTCTGACGAACATTATTAAAATATATGAAATCTTTCAGTCTGGTCCATCAATCAATATATTAGACGATTATTTTGACATCAGTTTAACCAGACTAATGCGAGACTGAGCATGTAAGACCCATCATACAGTGTGTGCCACTTTCATATACAAAATATTATGTTTGGAATTTAAAAATCGCAATCCAGCGAGCCTGGACGCGTCTATACATCCGCGCCTCCACCCCGCACCGCCGCTGGGCAAATATTCCGATTTTCTTTATGTTATGACCTATTCTCCATTCCAAATAACAACGAAATTTTAAGGCTATTTTGAATTACAGATACAAAGATTTGAAACAATTAGGGCCTGTTTTACCACTTCCGAATAAGTTCTTGTTAGCTCATCCGACAGCTCATTAACAAGCCCTTAGTCTCATTTATTCTTTAAGCTAATTCTAACAGCTATGATATGTTATATTTGCTAATCAGAATAGGCCAGAAAGCAAAATAGGAATCGGAAAATCTGTTTGTCTTTATTTGTAATGAAGTATAGATTATAAAGAGAAAGAAAAATATTACCGGTACTATGGGAAAATAAAATTTAAAATGGCAGAATAAATGATTGCTCCGAAGGTAAATTGATCAATTTATTGTTAATTATTCCTCTTATATAAAATGCATGCCCATTGCCAGGTTAATTCATAGAAGGATTTTAATGAAAAAAATTAATAACATACTAACCAGAGTAATTAAGAATTAAATACCAGCTATAATTCTGCATAACTCGTGTAGTGAGTCGTCCATTAAATTCCGCGCAATAAATATTTCAGTTGCAGTTGGCAGTTTGTAACATGATAGCCCAAAACATAACTCTGGCCAATTAACAATTGTGATATAGTAGGATATGAGTTGAGTAAACAGTAGAAATTACATCATTTTCCTAGCAAATTCGGAACGTAATTTCAGCCGGCTCTCAAAATTAGTGCATGTTCGTAATTTGGTAAAATGACCTTTTTAGGGTTCCGTACCCAAAGGGTGAAAACGGGACCCTCCTGCTTACTAAGCCTACGTTTTGTCCGTCCGTCCGTCCTACCTATTTGGGGCTGTAACTTTTGAACCGTAATCGATAGATATCTAGATAGCTGAATAATTTTTACAGAGATTACGGCAGATTTGTTAACAAATAATAAAAATTAATAAATTTAAAATTAAGGGGGGTTCTCAACAAGAAACTAGTTTTTATTAACGTTTTTTCTTCTCGCTCTATTGTAAAAACGGTAATACATATAAGCGTCAAACTCGGTGTGATTATAGAGCAAACTCTAAAGTATTAAAACAAATAATTAAAAACCGGCCAAGTGTGAGTCGGTCTCGCGCTAAAGGTTCCGGAGAAAAAACCTATTTTTTCGAAGTTAATATTACGTTAAGTGGTTAAACCCTCGGTGAGCGAATAGCCCGACTCGCACTTGACCGGTTTTTATTAAACAATACATTTATGTATTCAATACAAAATTACACAATGTATACTCCAGAGGAATTGACAAAGATCATTACTATTGAACACTCGCTTCGCATTCACAAAGTTTACAATACCTGAACGTAGCTAAGTAACATGAAGCGAACTAAACTAAGGTAAACAAGGTAGGTAAGTTGCATAAAGCAATACAAATAAAGTGAGCAGTGGAGCGTTCACTCGGAAACAGATGAAGAATGGAGTGGCCCGGCAAGCAGGTCGTGGGGCTAATCAAACAACACGGGCCAATCATTTTGCATGCATCACCGCCCCTGCATTCGATCCATGATTCGATTATACCGACCGGCCTGTATTGGATACTGATAAGTTATTATTATGATGTTAATAAACTTGCTTGTTCATTTACTATTGTACCTAATTTGTGCATAGTCTAACATGGCATCATGCAGCGGAAGCATGGGGTGGATGGTTTTATCATGAACATTATATATACGGTCCTTCTTAATATTTTGACACTCTTTTAAGGGGATGATTAGACCGTCAAACGGAATAACATTTTCTAAGGGACCAACATGGAAATGGAAAATTATCGGGATTTCGATGCTTATTATATATTTATACTTGCACTTGGTAAAGCCGTGGTGGTCCAGTGGCGAGTAACCTTGCCTGCCGTGCAGGAGGCGATGGTTCGATCCCCGTCCAGGGCGACTCGTACCAAAGAGTTTTTCAGAATCGTGAGGAAACCTGCATGCTTCAATTTCGAAGCATGTATTGTACCCACTGTCCATTATAAGTGGCGACGGGCTCACCCCCCGTCACACTGGACAGAGTTTCGGTACTACTGGTGAAACGTGGAGGTTCTGAGGTTCAGAATATCTCTGACTACCCCCTCGGGGAATATAGTCGTGAGCATATGCTTATGCACTTGGTAAGTTTTTTTATTTTTCGAGTCACGAGAATTCGCGACCAGGATTTCTCGAGGTTTCGGGAATTTTTACACTGATGTTTCTTATTTTACAATGAAATTTAAACCAACATTGGTTTGGCTGGCAATTGCGTCAACGTGGACTAGCTTTTAACCATAAATTACACGTAAGTGACGCACCTAGGCATTAACAGATGAAAAATTGAACTTAAACTATACCTGACTCGTCTAAATCAAAACTTAGGAACTTGTTTTGTAATAATTATTACTAAATATTATTATTATTTGTTTTAAAAAAATTGTATTCTTTCAAACAAATCAAAGCACCTAAATTGTTACAGTGAAACTTTATTAATTATTAATGTTGATAAAACTAATATACTTAACTACGTTTGTTTCGGGTTTTAATTTCGGAAATGGCTGTAACGGATCTGGTTGAAATTGAAATTGAATGATGTTTTTCTTAAAAGTTATTCTAAATAGGTTTCATCCTTGACCTTTTCATTATTATCATCATTATCCGATATTATTTTGTACCTACCTATGTACTATTTTTACTTTTAGGATTATTAGGATTGATTGATTAAAAAAAACATTTTGGGAATCCAAAAAGTTTTTATTTCTCGTCTCCATATTTTTCATACAACCAAAGAGTTTTCATTACGTCTAAGAAATACAGAACTGGCAGATATCTGTCAGAAAAAAATGACGTTAAGCCGAATAGTTCAATTAAAAACAAAACGTTTTTTTCGTTTTTTAGTTTTTATGGCTTTTAATCATTTGTTTCCAAGGCATCTTGCCAGTTCACGTAAAAACAAATTTAGAATCAATAAAACGATTTTATTCTGAAATCCCCATAATGTCTCTTTGGTGCCTATTTTCCAAATACTTAAATACAACAAGGGTTTTTCCAGGATAGCCGGTATGTGGTAAATTCATCGATATTTACTACATAAAATATATGTTAGTTTTAACTGCTCAGTATATAAACCGTTTGAAAATAACGCCAAACTCACATTTTCAGTAATGCTGTTGCTTGGATACTATTTTTAATAACTGGATAAACTATAAAAAGTATCAAAACGACGACGAAAAGAATGACATCACTATTCAATTTTTAGTACAATATTTCATACAAAGCACTCGTTTTGACGTTTGATAACGAGTTGTTAATTTGACTAGTTGGAAACTCGCGGATTATATTTGTTTCAACATTTGTTCATAGGAATCAAAACAAAAAAAAAACGTGACACGCACGTTTCTTTAGTTAGTGTTCTTTGGATTGATTTCTCGAGTTCGAAATATTTTCTCGTCTCTTTAATTCTTACTTCGAGAAATCTCGAGCAGAAACCCTATGTGCAAACAAACAAATTTTTACTATTTTATAATAGTACAGATATAATTTTAGTAAGTATGAACTTCTCTGTCACATGAGTTTCTTATTTTACTAATTTGAATGCTATATTTTGTTCTTGAAATTCAGCTGTACTTAGAGCATTTAGTTTTCTTGTGACACAATAAAAGAAAATTGTTAAGAATTTCTTCCTTATTTGAATTCACGAACACTCTCTTTAGCAGACGCCACTGCGACAAACTAGAATCTAGATATATAACTGGACAATTTTGTTACCGTGATGGCAAACTCTGAGAATACTAAACAATTTCAGAGTGCCGATGCCGGCCGCCAATCTGAACTAGCTAAAATAATTTGATTTTAAAATTGGCGCACCAAAACTTTCGTTAGCGACCACGTAACTCAGAAAAAAAGGATTAAATCGTTTTTTCGTTGCATTTGGTATTCAAAATTGTGCAACAGAACTGAACAGCGTTAAAATCACAAAGCGGGCAAAAACATTCACGTTGTTGCTAGTAATAATTAATACTTAACCGAGAAATGCCTTTTTGTAGTGAACACAAAAGTTTTGGGCAACAATGCAGCCTCGGACGAAATTAATTCTCTGGTTCCATGAAAATAACACTGCGAATAAAAGTAACAGGTTTGTCAACTCAGGCCTGCAATCTTCTCGGAACGGAGTGTTTCTTATTCATATTTAACGCAATAAAAAGCGCTGAAATATTAAAAAATATCCATCAAAGGGAAATGGTTGTAAAGTCCACAATCGTTGAGCTGTTTACTATTTCCTTGTTGTTTATATTACTAGTACATCGTCATGGTGTCGATTCCAAAGATAGTTCAGAATTTGGTTTTATTCGGTTTTTCACAAGAATGAACTTAAGTTAGGACAATTAATTTTATGGTCAACATTTTCACAGGTTTATTTAAGAGAAGTTTATTCCGAATGCATAAATGCGCATACAAACGAAGTCTGGTGATATTTTCAATACTAACCAATTAAACTCAATGAAATTTTGCAGAAACAATCTAGGAACAAATCTCTATGCTTGTTTCAATGCTAGGATTAATTTAATATTTGTATGTAAATCTTTAAGGCACTGTAACTTTAAAACTGTACATTTTAAGGATAATCTGGCATGATACAAGCATAGAGATTTGTTTCTGCAAAATGTCATTGAGTTTAATCGGTTAGTATTGAATATATCACCAGACTTCGTTTGTATGGAGCATACATAATATTGCTCTTTTAGCAAGCTCAACGGAATCTTATCGATTTTTCATACATTACGCTAAAAACTGCGGAAAAAGGATGATTTCATTTTATTTTGAGTGTTTTTGGTTCTCTTTCATCTACTACAAATTAGGACTTAAACATTTCAGACACATGCGGGCTCTAATCGATACATCAGTGTAACGACGAATTTCGTTCAGTGACATTGGCACAAGGACACTAAAGCCGAGATTTAGAGACTTTTTCGTATGTAAAAATCCATACGTTTTCAACCCTACTAACTGGCTAAACTCACGCTCAACAGATTGCCTATAGGTATTCTATGAAATAAATCTAGCTCTGAAGTTCTGTGAAAACATTTGTTTTAACTTTTACGTAGCCCAGCCACAGTGCTATCCACTTTACCTACATTATAATAATAAGTCGAGCTTTATTGGCAGTAATGAAAGGATGCTATAATAAAAAGGACGACGATAATATAATGTTTCAAAGGAAAAAAAAAACGTAAAGTACTTACGTTAACTTGAACATGAATGCGATGGAAAATGGAAACCTCTTGTTTATTACTTACATTTAGGGTGGACATTTAATGATATCACCCTCGTAATATTGCCTCTTTTCATAACAAGTTTAATATTATTACAGCACAATTCTGGAATGTTTTATAGACGTCTTGCAGTTCAATAAAGAGGTTTTTTACTGTTTCGTAAGGGTATCAGGTGCACCAGAACAAATAAGTGTTTTTTCTTGTTTTCGTATTGATATCGAACACAAGGCAGTGGGTTAGTCGAATTCGAAAAAAGCGTGTTACTAACAATCACTACAATCTACATTCAACCCTCTTATAACTCAAAGTTTATTCAACTTATTACTACTTTTTATTTGTCTATTAAGGCTCTCCATGATGATCACAATACAACTTTATACAAAAGAAGCTCAACTGGTCCCAAAGATATTGACGTCTAAATATAGCTATTTTAATACCTGACTCGTAATCAAAAACTAGGACCACTTCCGGTTGAAACCGAAACTTGAAAGGCATGGACTTTTAGATCTCTGGAAATATCTATTTAAAGGTATTCAGAATAGTCTAAATGATGTGGTACTTACCATTGTGGTGTTATCATAAATATTTTATTTTATTTTTCACGTGTGATGTGTAACTTTCGGCGGTGGCGCGTTGCAGATAGCAGTGGAAACTCAATATTGAGGTCCAGGTTCGAATCCGCACGGATGTCATGCCACCAATGAGTTGTTCTTACTTGAGTACGTAATACCGACTGCTCTCAAACGGTAAAGGAAGGTGAAGGAATCGTGAGGAAACCTGCATACGCTGAAGAAGAAATTTCGATGCGTATGTGAAGTCCACCAATCCGCATTGGGCACGCGAGGTGGACTAACGCCCATACACCCTCCCGGAGGGTAGGCCTATGCCCTGCAGTGGGACGTATAGGCTGTGATGATGATGTGTAACTTTAACAAAAGTATTCATTTTCAACCAAATGTATACATAGGTATACATGTGATTATACCGTGATACTATTATGTAAACATACAACTATGTATTGGACAAACATACCTACAACAACTATGTATTGGATGTATAATTATAGGTTCAAATAATGCCCTACTAAGTAAACCTGTGTGGGTAATTATTTGCAATCTATTCGCTACAACTCAACAATTATAAATTTATTACGCATTATTTAAATATCGAATTGTATTGATTACAAAATTTTAATAAATGATACGATATTTTAATTATACTACAGTATTGTAAACTATTGTATAAGTTTTTCCGTGTATTTTTCATATAGGAAATTTGGGACGATAAAACAGAAGTTGGATTATTTTCATGAATGTCGCATGTTCCTTTGTTAAAGTAGGTCCCCATGTCAGCAGTGGGTCGGTGTTATTTGGTAATAGGAGAGTCAACAAGCGGTCACGAAACACGACACTTGGGCAGGGCCAGATTATCCATTAGGTAGTGTAGGCAACTGAATCGGGGCCCTGCATCGGCTAGGGGCCCCACGCCCCGATAAATCTTTTTTTCCCTTATGCTTCTTCGAGTGAAAATACAATTTTAGAGATTTGTGTGTGAAAATATTGATGCCTTGTTTTTTTAAATTAAATTGTCATATTTCATTACATTTCGAAACGCATTTCAATTGAGATGTTTTTTCCGAGACTAGTAAAACGTAAAATCTGTAGATGGCAATTTAAATTCGAGAAAAATCTTTCACTCTGATATCTTAATTATTAATAAAATTGCGTTGTGGTAGTATTTTTTATTTAAAGTTAGAAAAGGGTAAAGGGGCCCCTGCGGGGGGACATGGTTAATCCGGCCCTGAACTTTGGCCGCGTGAACTCGCGTGCAACCAACACAAATTAATGAGGTCGACCGCGTCTCAGCTCAGTACTTTCTCCTATGAAAAATGTGCAGATTATTGTATTTAATTATACCGGCTGCCAGAGTAAACGAACTGGCTACGTTTTTGTGGGATTAAGATTTAAGAGAAGTTTACTCCGTTTATTAATGCGCGCTGCATACAAACGAAGTCTGGTGATATTTTCAATACTAACCAATTAAAGTCAATGAAATTTGGCAGAAACAATCTCTATGCTTGTATCTTGTCAAATTTTCGTTTAAATATACAGTTTCAATGCTAGGATTAATTTAAGATTTGATTGAAAATCTTTGAGGCACTGTAACATTAATACTATAAATTTTAAAGAAAAACTGGCATGATACAAGCATAGAGATTACTTTCCATATTATTTCTGAAAATTTTCACTGACTTTAATTGGTTAGTATTGAAAATATCACCAGACTTCGTTTGTATGGAGCGCGCTCCGAATTATATTCCCTTAAATTGTTTTGTTATCTTTTTGTTTGGTGTTAGATTATAAAATCAGACAGTAAGTTAGGGACAGCCAACAGTTAAAGTCAATGAATTTAAGCGAAAATCAAAATGAAATTAATCTCGATCAAATCGATATTTTACAAAGCCATCGATGTCACGTGAAAGAGCATTAAATTATCTTCACCTTAAGCGATAATAATTAATTGTAGACCGATAAAAATAAATATAGTCATAGAAAATCTCAAAAATAATATTATTAGAAATAACGTGTAGATGGCGGGAAAATTATCAGGCTGGCACTAACTTGGATATTTTATTTCTATACCCAAAAAAACTTTCACCGGTGTAAAATGGTATTCAGTTACTATGTGACCACATGCTTAGTAAGTTTCAGTTTATAGTAGATGTCTTCAAGGACTCAAAGAACTGGTAGTACGGAACACTAATTACCCGAGTCCCGACTCGAACATGACCGGTTTTTCACTTTCGTTTGTTTTTGATCTTTTTTTTCACAAGATTGTGTTGTATGTTCGGAAATTATTTTAATCTTAACTATTGTAAAACTGTAGCGGAAGTGTGTCTGTACATTGACGAAATTTACAAGAAAAAGATAACGATATGGTTTTAGTATCCCTGGCTCCAAATCAACCTTTTTTAGAATTTTTGTGTGTCTGTTTGTATGTTTGTAACATCACCACGCAAAAGCTACTCAACCGATTTTGGTGAAATTTTTTTTGTTTGATTGCTTTTGGATCTGACTTAAAATCTGGTATATAATTTGTGCGGACCAAGTCGCGGGTAAACTCTAGTAATTTATATTTGTTAATCAGAATTGGCTAGAAAACTAAATAGGAATCGGAATATTTTTTCTTCATCTTTATATGGAATGAAGTATAACTAAATATATACCATAAATAAACGTTTGGGTATCAGCAACGCTTTTTATCTATTTATCTATATTTATAAAACAGTTCCGTGACTGAGTGTCTGACAGACAACACACAGCCTAAACCACTGAAGATTATAATTATATCCTATGGACGATGTAGAGTTGTACTTTTTTCGATATGCTGGTTTCACGCGGTCGAAGTTGTGGGTAAAAGCTAGTATTTTTATGGAAATTGCAAAATAGTCCAGTTAAAGTCGACATATGTTTGAATTGTTTCGACAACCCCGGAACAATTCAAATAGAATACAAAATGTATACAGACCTACTATCGTTGTATTCTATGACTGCGTAATGTAATAAATGTTGTTTTGTTTGCATAATCTTGAAATTCTAGCTTCCCCTACCGGGGACTTCGGACACCTAGGTCATTATCTATACAGTACCTATTATACCTATTATACCTGGCGAAAGCCAGTGATATATTTATTAGGTCCTGTCAAATTGACCTTCGTCTAGCAATTCGCTCGGCTGGAAAGCGTTTTGTCACGCTATCAAGGAGACGTCTTCACCTACAGACGCTTGAATTTAACTGACAGGTGGAAATTATTGCGGTTTACAGTGGAAATAATACTTATGGGCCGTGAAAGTGTGACGTCACAATTATGTTTTCCGAGCAAGTAGGTGTACAAAAAAGACCCTTTATAATAATAATAAAGGGACTGTTTTTCATAATGAAAATAAATTGTAGCTAATAGCTATCCTCCTGTAGAACGAAAATAAAAAAAAGCATTTATCTATTAATTACATTTAGGGCCTTTTTCCCCACTTCTGGATAAGATCTTGTTAGCTTATATGACAGATTATTTGACATATCTTTCATACGAAATATGTCAAACGATTTGTCAAATAAGCTAACAATGACTTATTCCGAAGTGGTGAAAATAAATAAAATTATTTATTTGAATAGTTAGGTGACGAAATATAAATGTTTGTCACTGTACCTACCTTAGGCATACTTAGGCACGCTTTATTTATGTTCGATTCGATTTCGAGGGAGTATTTTGCCATGTTTGGTAACGGACGAGCGGAAATGAATGTTTGGTTTGAATGAAAAGGTTATCCTAAAAATTCGATTCCGGGAACAAATAAACGAACGGTGAAAAGCAAGACTCCAAATCTTCAATCTTTTTAAATTCCGAGAACATCGCTAGGACGAGGATGATTTGTGTCTGTATAAGGACGGCCGCACATTGTGAGAAATTTCTGACAGAATAATTCTGACGCTCGCCGAAAGGCACTCGGTGCATACATTTTGTATTAGATCCCGCAGCACACTGTTGGAAAAATTCTGACCGATCGTCCGTCTAACAGTGTGCGGCCGTCCTAAATTACCTAATTTGCTGAGTTATTACATTGTTCCAATAGGTGGTCATTTGTATTCAGGGTTTTCTATCTATTATTACCCTAATTTGAGCTCTACAGCAGCGCGCAGTTGTAGGCTAAAACATAAAACTGAGATTCAAGGATTTAGTCAGAATTTAATAACTTTAAAATATTAATATTTAGCTTTACTAAGTTAATTAACACAACAAGGATTATGCTTAACTCTGCCACTAAGTTTCTCAACTTGTGGCTAAAAGCGAGGCTAACAAAGGAAGTTGAAGAAGTGCCGCACACAGTGACTCTACAACCAACGTGGCAGTGGCATTTGTTCTCGACAAACAAAATTGAATTCAGCCGAGTTTCTGTTACACACAAATTTAGAACACAGGTTAAGTCAGACGTGAAATTTGACGACTGTTACCATTATTAGGCGAAGCAAAAGTTTTCTAGTAAAGCCACAGAATAAATACTAGTGTAAAGCTAAAATTTAACAAATGTTTTTTTTTTCAAACTTCACAAAACAGGGTGTGAAATTAATTGCGTTACATACCGAACAGTATGTTTCAGACTATCAAACTAACGAACGAAATGAACAACTTTCACTATGGAGCCAACATTATAATTGCGAAAAGAAAATCTACTGTTTTATAGTAAATGTTAAGCAGCTACTCGACCAAACTGTATAAACAGCAGATTTTTTCTCGCCATTTCAACTTTTATCCCATAGTAAAAGTTGTTCGGTTTGATGGTCTGAAGCACACTATAAAGTATGTAACGCATTTAAGTTTACACCCTGTATATTATACTGGGTGTTAGGGTAAACAGATGCATTACTTTAAGGAGTGATTATACCTATGATACCAACAACGTTCCCTAAGAAACCTTTAGGAAATTAGCAAAATAATTTTGGACTTTCCTGACTAAATGCAATCAGCTGATCGAACGTTAACGAATTTCCCTTTGTTCCTTTTGGAAAGTTGTTCAGTATCATAAGCATTAATCATAACAACCCATTAAAATAATGCAACAGTCTACCCTAACACCCTGTATTAGTATTACTTCAGGTATGATTGAAATACTACAAAATTTTCGTGCCAATTTTAAACAAGTTCCCGTTTTAGTTATTCAGTTCCCGTTATTGGCTCAAATTGTTGAATCTAGTCATGCTTACTCTACCGTTTTCATTGAGTATGTTGGTAAGAATAAAATTGGTGCTGAAAAGAGAATTTAGCGTCTTTTGGCCGTCAATACGAATTATTGATGGATCTCTGTTTCGACAGACTTTGAAAGAAAATGCAGATTTGATAGGCTTTCCGGAAATACATTAACGATATATTTATTATGTTTGACGGGTTTATTCTTTGACACAATTTGTAGAAGAACATCATAATTCAAATGTTAAAAATATAAACACAATGCTATTATAAATATTTGTGTTAAATTATATTGTGTTCGTTTTGAACTGTTTTTAAAACCAACTACGTCTCTATTTATTTGTTTAATATTATAATATCTGAACTTAGCGAATGAGCATACCTAAAATATTTGAAATAGGTTTTCCGGCTTTGGTGGATATTCTGAGTTTTCAGAATATTTCTGACTAACCCTCTCGGGGAATATAGTCTTGAGCATTTGCTTATGCTTTCGACTTCGAAGAAACTTTTGAGCTTTTGAGCTCAAGAAATTGATTTAGCTACGGTTCTTTTTCAGTAAATCCAACGTAATATCGTTTTACATAGCTCTTGATGCAGATGCAAAATTCAAAATTGTTTATTCAAAATAATATCACATAGATAACTTTTTGACGTCATGTTTTTGAATCTACCACCGCGTCGGAAGGTGTTCCGTTATAGAGAAGATGCGGCCAGAAACTCTACAACACACTTCTTTTAAACAAAACAAAATATACAAAGTACAATTGCTTTTCGTGATTTGCTCTTGATGATGTTTGCTTGAACAGAACTGAGCTTAACTCGGTCGCCTATGTACCTATGATACAGGGACCTTCTTTAAATGCTGTCCCATACATTTGGCTCAGGTAGGTTTGGAGTTTTGTATGGAAGAACTGATTTTTTTTTGCGATTTCGATGTTGGTCCCATACAAAAAGTTGTTCAGTTGGCGGTCATCCCCTTAAAAAAGTGTCAGCATATTAAGAAGGACCCTATATAATAATATAACGTCACGATCATACCGTATTCACTTTTAGGAGGTCTAGCTGGGATAACTTTAGGCATTTACAGTAGCTTTTTATTAAAAGTATATTTTATTATTGTGTCTCTATAATTTTTGTGATAAAATGCCTCCATTAATTATTCTATTCGGAGTAACTCACAATTAGTTATCCCGCCGTCTTATCTTGGCTACAATATTTTTATGAAACCCATGCCGTGCAGCACGTAAGGTGTAAGTAATAAAGGTAGGTACGCTATAAACCACTTGACTTAGCACAAACATAAATTTTCAAAATAGGGTATAAATTGCTTATCCTATTTTTTGCGTCCTACATTATAAGTTTTTCTAGAAGATCGAACACTCTCTACTTTATTATAGACACATACATAATGATACACATAGTTGAGAAAATATGTACAAAGAGCAAGCTTATCTCTGAAAAGATCTTTTCCAGCAGACCCGCTGCAGATACAACTAAATTTTTTAACAATAGTCTAAATATAAGTGAAAAAATGATTATGCGGCAAAACCAACAATAACCCGGGGATTTTTTTTACCGTTTTAGGTAACTTTCAGGGGTGATCCAGACCATCAAACTGAAACCACTTTTACTATGGGAACAAACCTGAAATAGCAAAAAAAATATCAAATGTTCCATACTAAACTGCAATGCCTGCTCGGCTCAAATGTATGAGACAGCAGATTTTTTTTACGAATTCGGGTTTGCTGCCATAGTAAAAGTTGTTCAGTTTGATGGTCTTAACCACCCCTGAAAGTTTCGGAACGGTAAAAAAAATCATCCGGTATCGGTAAAAGCGAAGAGTCGACTTTATCTTAACTGACAAAATTGGTTTATTATGTTATAGACGCGAATTAGTATCCATAAACTCACGACCATAGTCCCATTCCAGGTTATCAGAAACGTTGATACAACTACCGACTGTATTTATGTATATTACGAAAAACATAACATGAATGGAACGGAATTCGCAATTGAGAACGTAGATGTAATGAATAAATAAAATAAAAATCATGACAAACGACAACATTCAATCATTATTAATTCACGCGAAACAAACAAATCCCTTGTCATGAAACATTTGGCGACGATGAGTAAAGGTCAGCTTAAAAAAACTGGACTTTATGAATGACCGAAATCCTACAGCAATTCAATGAAATTTTATTATTTTATTGTATTTGGGGAGCTTACAGCTATAAAACAAATAATTTAAAAAAATGTTTTAAAATTCTCAAAGATTACACTACCCGGCTAACAACTTTATGGGGTGGAGGTGGTGTGCGCAGTATAGTATTTTCACCAACAAATATTGTTCTGCGCAGTTAAGGTTTTACAAAGTTCTTTGACAACTAGGTATTATACCCTATTATACCTTAGCGACAGCTTGCCATGCGGTTTTCGGCTCAAACGTATGGAACAGATGAAATTTTTTTGCAATATCATTTTTGCTCCTATAGTAAGAGTTGTTCTGTTTGATGTGTAGTCTTATTTTAAATGGATGCCAAAAATTTTCATATCACCCTGTAAATACTCTATTTTTTTCAGTAATGGTCGTAAGAAGCAACTAAGAGATACGGTTTCTTTGAGGGGACTTAGGGAATTGAACACGTCATTCTATAAGGTATATTATATTCATAACCTTCGATAGTCATAACCTAGACACTTCATAAACGGGCTCGCACTGACAAGAAGAGGCCATGATTGTTCAATATAAGATATCAATGGCACATGATAAGTGAGTAAGAGAGGAATTCATCACTGCTTAGAGAGGTGAGGGAGTGTTGGTTCTGTACGTTCAATAGGTGTTAAATTGTAAATTTATTATATTACATTTTGACGAATTCATAACATATATTATATGTACAAGTTCTAACAGTAAAATTATCCTTATTCTGTTTCTTATACTTTGATATTGACTAATATGGTTCTTAACCTTTTTTTGACCAAGGCCCACTTTGATTGTTTTGTTGATAGCAGGGACCACATGGTTCAAGAATTAAGAATATTAAAGACATTTTTTTTATAAACCAAAGCTGTAAAAATTGTTTAAAACTTATTTTGATTCATCGACACGGATATAATATTCGCCGCATCTCGTTCAACGTCTAATGCTTTCAAAATCTCAATTGACTAGCAACTCTTTATAGGGAGGATCCTTCACGCGGTCCGCTCTCGAGACACTTACGGACCAACATCCGCGGACCACCGGTTTGGAACCACTGGTCTAAACGGATTCTAAAAAGGTGCTAAACGAGATCCTTATTACAAAAAGCACACTACATTATGGCTATAGCAAATGTTTTGACTTCCCCGAAAGGAAACTGCGTTCGAGATTATTTATGTTTGTAGTGACATCTAGCGGTAACTTTTATAATCACGTCGCTAGCGAAACATGCCGCCCACAATCCGCCCGCCCTAGTGGACCGCCCAAAGCGAATATTATCAAGAAATAACACGTTTACAGTCCGGTAGGTGGCGGTAGGAGTCAACAATACCGAACAATAACAATTCTTAGCAGATTTCCATAAAACGCTTACTATTATACATTTTGCCCGCAACTTTATCTGGATAGAATTTATAGGTCCAATCGCAGGAGAATTTCGGATTCGGGATTAATGCTCGAAATAATAGACAAAGTAGTATCTACATACGCACGTTCTTATGCAGATTGTAAACAAGATGCAAATAATCCCCGTTGATATGTGGCTTGACCTTAAGGGTTGACAAAAAAGTTTTGATTGTACTAGGATATTGTTCATTTCAACCTAAGCGAAATTCCAACGCTTCCTATTTGCTTGGTTTTGATACGAGATCAATATAAATAATTTCTAGCTCATAGGGTTCAGGTAGCCAGATTAGGAGCTATGGCTTCAATGTTTTGTTCTTGTTGAAATTTAATGAAGCAATTTTTTTATGACGATCGATGATTTATACTGAAGACTTAGACCTAATTATAATTACTAAATATTGACAAGGCATGTTACTGAAACTTCAATTAGGAATTCGGTATTTTAGGCTTTAAGAATTAGAAAAAGATATCCTAATTATATAATTTGGCAAACAAAATATAATATTTTCGAATACTTTTCAAAAATCAACGCAGGCAATCCTGGAGCCCATAGTAACCTAGCCCTGTACCCGGACTTTCAATTTTCGATATATCGCGACCGTTTCGGTCTTCATTGGAGCAGAGTTGACATTGGAACGAAAATATTAATAAACGCCATTGCGAAGTTCGAATGTCCGGGTCCCCTGGAGAGACAGACCTACGATCGAAATACTCACTCCAATTCATATGTTTCTAGGTACTTCTGTACATACCTACCTACGAAACCGTTAAAAGTATTTTTATAATTTATTTCGTTAATGGTATTAAATCCATCGAGGTGACTCGAGTGATTAAATTATCGCACCAGCTAAAAAACTTTTCGAACCGCTGTGAAATTACGTGACAAAAAGTAAAATTCCGAGGAGTAAAATTCGATTACTTCTATACCTGCGTCACATTTCGACCTAAAGGATTTTACTAAAACTTTCACGTTTTCTCTTTATCGCAATCTGCATGTTTAAACGTACCTACGGCATATCACAAACGTAAAGTTACAAATTCCAACTCCACTCTCATAACACAAAACTAGATTTTGTAGTTAAACTGAGTTAAAACCATGCGCGGTGGAATATGGGTTTAATATCAGCGGCAGCTCAGCGGTCGGACAACTTTGTGACTCCAAATCGAATTGGAGCCCCAAAGCAATATGCAGCGTCGAGTGCCTACCGTGCTGCACTCTATCATGCAGAATAGAAACCAGATAAAAGCTTTACGTTTGTTTTATTTGAACTGTAGTTGGAATATTGTCAAAAATAGCTAACCAATGAATAAAAACCAATTTATTCAAATGTAAGTAAATAAATTAAAATTAGGTACTCTTACGCGATGTCAAGATAAAACCCATTGTATGGCCAAAATTTCTTTAACGTTTGACCATCCATCACTAATAACATTAACAAAAATTTCAATGTAAAAAGAAAATGGTAACGGTTAATATTTCAAAACAACCCTTAATGAGAGGGAAATTCGTTGAGCAGATAATTTAAGTCGTCGTCATTGGATTTAAACTGAAAATGAAATTCCTTTCAGAGAGCAAAATTTTAAAAGCTAATTTTACAGTTCGTTCATTCGCCGATAAATTTTGTTTCTAGACGTATCCGCCCGCTGCCTCATTTTTTCCAGTACGGTCGGTGTCTTAGGACACAATCTGTTGGCGAACGTTTCTGCCCGTATATCAGTCAACGTCTGAGGGGCACTTTAATTGTGCTCTAATTTATGGCTACCATGCACGTTGTTGGTGGAATCTTTCGACACGTAATGGTACTTTGTAGATATTTATTGAGTTGGGAGGAATATTGTACAAGGTAATCATGGCATGAGCTGGATATATGCCTTCTCGTTCTCACGTATATAAAAGTTGGAGCTATGAATCAAAAAGGTTTTTCCGACCTGGCATCTGACAGAACGCATGAAATGCTGATAAACAAATCGTCTATCTGACCTTGAATGCTAAATGGATTCATTGTATTGAGTTTATATTTTATAGCATCTTCAACCTTTTTCTTGTGAGCTTTGTAGTTGTATAATATTTACTCTGAGCCCAGTCGTAATTCATTTTGCATTATGTTCATCTGGCTTAGTTCGTATCGCACATTTTCTCAACGTAATAGACGCTGATACATAAAATCTGTTCTTACTGTATCTATTGTTTAGATAGCGGTCATAAAATACTCTAAGCAAAATTAGATTAGTCATGTCTTTTTCTTCTCACCTTTTAAAGATTTACAGTAACAGGTAAAAACCTACAAAAGAGCTTATGAAAAAGTTAGGATCCTTTTTCATAAACAACATCTTCCACTCTAGGGAATGAACACGAAGAAAACGTAGAGACCTAAGTAGTTACACTTACACAATATTGTTGTTGTAGTTTTTATAAATTGGTTACTGTACTACCATCAACAATATACCTTTTAAGAAAATGACTGGAGAATCTTCATTTAAAACTACAAAAATATCCTCGTCATACAGCGTGTAAACAAAATAATACATGCCCACTGGAGAGCATGTTTAAATGAAAACAGAGCTATTATAATGTTGTCGAAAATGAGTTGCAGATCTAGATGGTTGGTTGTTCCAACAGATGAAATTGTCGGAATCCACAAATCAAGGCAGATGTCACGAACGGGCTCAACTCGCTGTGCTCTAGGCCGCCGCCGCCGCCGCCGCCGACCGACTGTGTCGACAGATAGAGCTACCAGAGCTTTGGCTGAGACGAAGTGACATCGCTTCATTCGACTGCATTGCGTATTAAATTGTTTGTCTAATTGTGAAACTAGCATCGAAATGAATTTGTCTTCAACAAGCGTGTAACGTTGAGTGCTATGGCAAAACAGTTGTTATGATTCGAAGGGGTCTTATTGTGTAACTACCCGATTCAATCGGTACCAAATCGACATGGTGTTTTTAGCAGTTCTTAGCGATTCTGATATTTAGTTAGTTAATTTCAAACAATGGATATGATGATCACAGAAACCAAATTTTACTTAAAAATCGCTTAGTACAGTCATAATACGTTGCCGATGTTGAAATGTTATAATCGGAAACTTACACAATAGCCCTACAGATAATTTAATTGGAACGATATCACTTAGGTACATCTTGAGATTAGAAACACACAGTTGCTTGGAACATGAATGCTCTTGACTACAAGATCCAAATAGTTTTCCCATAAACGGACACGAGCAAGGGAAGAAAAGATTCGAAAACATTAACAGGCTTCCAAAAAAAGCCAATATGCCGAAGGTTCGAATAATGTAACGAAGTTCCCCACTAAAACGTGGGAAGCGGGACACCACCACACCACCAATATTGACGAGTAGAAAATTTTTACCATTTCCTTACTTTTACTAATTCTCTGACATTTGTTACATTGAGTATATTACCGCTTCAATATAGGAGTGAAATGGTTTCAGTGAGCAATATTTCAACTAACACGTTAAGTTCAAGTTATAACACTTTATGTGCAATCGTTATTATTCTCAGAGAGACGTTACGACTTAAGTTAAGTGAGTTTATTAAAGCTTCTCTCAACTTTTAACTAGTTTTTTTCGCGTAATCAGTCTTTTTGGTAATTCATCGTCATTGAAGTTCGGTATCGCCTTGGGATAGTTTGCGCCGATGTGGGAGGAGGTTCGAAGTGACCGCACAAGTTTTGAATGCTTTCATTCAAACTTGATGCTCTGTTCGGTGGCTATGAATGGCGGATGGCACAGCTCAGTTCAGCAACTTCGTCGATTTAACTCCACGCTGTCATTCCGTTCCGAGGCTTATTGAACTTTGAGAAAGGAAAAACTAAACTTTTCAATTTATATCGGCTCGGCCTTGACGATTATTAAGTTTTCACATTTCATTACGTCCATCGTCTCTGATTGAACGTTAGTTTTATGATTGAAATTCTATGTAATTTACTTTGATGGATAGTGATGAAATGACAGCATTTATTCGAGCTAAAATTTTTGCAAAGCGAAAGTCATAATGCAAATGCGGGTTGAAGGCATTGAACTGAAAAGCGTAACGAGGATCTTAAGCGTCTCGATCTCACATCGTGTACTAGCTTTGAAATATGCCAATATGAAAAGTCAAAATACGTTTTACCGATTCGGGTAAATAGATCAAATAAAAACTTTTCTGTCATCGAAACACGTAACCCGACGTATTATTCGTAACATCGAGAATACAATACATTGAATGTGGTAAACTTTTGTAATATTCCCCAAATGTGAAGGACTTTTTACAGTTAGAACAGAAAGTTTAATTAATCAACCGCTCCACTTTCGAAAGCCACAGTTTTAAACAACATTATTGCTCTCTGGATTCCATTGAATATTATAAACAACAAACAACAGTGCTACTAAAATAGTACCTACAAGTATTTTCCTATTTCGTGTACGTAACGTAAATGCAGAAACGTCGGAAACTATTGAAAGTTTGATCGAACGCTGACTGAAATATGAGCGCGGAAAAAAATTCTGTGCCGACCTCTTATTTTGTTGACTATAATTATAACTAAAATATACTTACAACAATAAATTTTCCCGTAAAACTATGAAAACATTTTTTGTAAGTATACAAGGTATTACAAAAATACAAATAAACATTTAAGGTGGTTTAGACCATCAAACTGAACAACTTTCTCTATGGGACCAAAATTGAAATCGCCAAAAAAATAATCTGATGTTCCATACTAAACTCCAAATCTACTCGAGGATCGATATCTGGAACAGCAATTTTTTTTTTGCGATTTCGATATTGGTCCCACGGTGAAAGTTATTCATATCATGGTCTTAACAACCTCCTTAAAAGTGTTAAATGTTTATTTTTAATTTTGTAACACCTTGTATTAATATACAAGAATTATAGTTACAGCAAATTATCTAAGTAACGTCAACAAAATAAGAGGGTCGTCACAGATTTTTTTTCCCGTGAGTTTAGTAAATGTTGTAAAGAATATAGGGCTCGGAACGATCGTTAATCTGGTGTCGGAAATAAATAAATAGGATCAAGCTTTATGTAGAGAATCATAAGTTATTATCTAGCGAAATGTGAAAATTACGACCCATGTCCTGTAAAAGGGTTCGCTTTTTATATAGCCAACCGAGAGTTACATTTTTGGTGAAGGATTTGTTTAAGTAAGAGACATATTTGTTCCGGGTTTGGAACTTGTGTAACTGTGTTCTCAGTTCTGTTCCCTAATACAGGATAATCCTGGTTCCGTTTGTTCAGATTTAGTTAAGGATACAAATGTGTTTTAGTAGAGTCACGATGCTAGTTCTGTAGCGAGCGGTTGTCTTTCGCGTGGTGTTCAGTTCGCGTTTTGCTTGCCAAGAGGCTCCGCAATCTGTTCTTGTTTTTGATCAAAACCAATCTCTGACATTGGGATAGATACTCCCACAAACTACTAGACACTGGCGGAATTGCAGTGCTAACGCACAACAAGAGTCCATTAATTTAAAAGTAAAAAACAAAGTATTAGTAGAAACATTCTTCATTCTCTCTCTTCTTAAAATGTATGTATTAAGAAGCTGTTACATTTTTTTTCAGAGTCTTGGTACTAACCTACTAGTGAAACGTTGGATGTTCTGAGGTTTCAGAATATATCTAACTACCCAGCATAAGCTTATGCTTTCTTTTTTATAATTTGTATGATTTTGTATTTTGTGTAGAATAGTTTAAATACTCTACGTTACGACATTGGCAAAAACTAAAATACGGAAACTGGTTAATGACCGTCAAAATTCAAAACGGAGTAGTCTAAGCACAGACCTCGGTCACACTGGGCTACCTCTAGACAACACTTAGATAAGTCTAAACGCATGCTCAGTTCCAAGTGAAAGGTGTAAAAATATTACACCTGCTCCTTTTTTAGTGATAAAATAAATAAATAAATTTCTTGTCGTCACAACCTCACATAGTAATGGAAGCCCCACTGAATGCCAGTCGATTGGATCTCGAAAATGAGCGATGTTCTGAGATTACCCAAAATTGCAGACTATACGGCAATAGATCAATTTGGTTTTGAAACTTGACAACGGCTACACACAAACGTATTCACCTTTGACATTTGAGGAAGTAACAATTGATCAGTTAACCTGCAGTTAAGTCTTTTAACCTCAGTTATAAATTGCCTTGGTGATCCAGTGGCGAGTAACATCCGTGCAGGGATTGCGATTTTTGAAACTTATACTTTGAACTCAGCAGATAAAAATGACAATATCACTATGGAGATACGCATCTTTCTACTGCTGATTTGACTTTCAAAAATCTCACTCCTGAAGTATGATTTTTGAAAGTCAAATCAGCAGTAGAAAGATGCATATCTCCATAGTAATTTTGACATTTTCAACTGTTGAGTTCAACTGTTGAGTTTCAAAAATCGCACTACAGGAGGCGATATGACAGTTCGATCCCCGTCCAGGCCGACTCGTACCAATGAGTGTTTATACTCCATTCCAAATACCAACGAAATTGTAAGGTTATTTTGAATTACAGAAACATAGATTTGAAACACTTCTCTCACTTATTCTTAGAACAGCTTTAGTAACGTCCAAGATATATGTAAGATAGTATATCTTTCTCATAAATAAATCATATTTGCTAATCAGAATTGGCCAGAAAGCTAAATAGGAGTCGGAAAATCTTGTATTCCTTATTTGGAATAAGGTGTAGGAATTTATGTACGATGATACGACGTAACACCACAGGCTTTTCGGTGAAGGAAAACATCATAAGGCAACCTCCATGTTGCAATTTCGAGACATACGGGCTCACACTCCGTGATACTGCACTGGACAGAGTTTCGGAACTACTAGTGAAACGTGGATGTTCTGAGTTTACAGAATATCTCTGACTACCCCCTCGGGGAATATAGCCCTGAGCATATGCCATGCCATGAAAAGTCTCCGTTTTAAATTTTTTCCCAAAGCTATGAGATCTTGTGGAAGTATACAGAGTCCTTCTTAATATGCTGACAGTTTTTTAAGAGGATGTTCAGACCATCAAACTAAACAACTTACTCTATGGGACCAATATCGAAATAGCGAAAAAAAAATCTGCTGTCCCATACATTTGGCTCGAGTAGGTTTGCACTTTTCTATGGGACAGCAGATTATTTTTTCGCGATTTAGATGTTGGTGCCATAGAGAAAGTGGTTCAGTTTGACGGTCTGATCATCCCCTTAAAAAGTGTCAGCATATAAAGAAGGACCCAATATACGAGGTAGGAAAACCCCGTGAGGAAGACTAATAAATAACAATCAAATAATCTATACAGGGTGTAAGGAAAAGTATCTTAAGCCTTTAAACCACATTTATAGTAAACTTATACTATAAATGTGGTTTAAAGGCTATACAATCCATTTAAACAAGTTTTTTTTAAATCGGATAAGAAAATTTTTAAAGAAATGAAAATTTGGACTTAAAATATACAGGGTCCTTCTTAATAATGCTGACAATTTTTTAAAGGAATGATCAGAGCGTCAAACTGAACAACTTTCTCTATGACATCAAAATCGAAAACGCGAAAAAGACAAATCTGATGTTCCATACAAAACTGCAAACCTACTCGAGCCAAATGTATGGGACAGCTGATTTTGGTTGCGATTTCGATGTTGGTCTCTTTGAGAAAGTTGTTCAGTTTGACGATCTGATCATACCCTCAAAAAAGTGTCTGCATATTAAGAAGGACCCTGTATGTGGTTTAAATGTTAATAACACTTTTCCTCACACCCTGTATAATGAATTGTCATTAAGGCTTGATCTCCACTATTAAACAAATTTTGTATGTGTTACTTCTCCATCATTTGAGTCATTATAACTGTTATCACAACGCAAAACTCCCAGAACAAATAATCATTAACAAATTAATTGTAAATAAGGGACTAATTAAGTTAGGTTATTGTCAAACTTTTTGTAGTTAAACAGACCATATCAACTTACCTCATTTGCTTTCATCATCACTTTATTTATGATTATTGTTTAAATAAATTTTTATTTTAATTGTTTTTATTTGTTTTTCTTTCGTGGTGGACAATGGAGCACCGTTGCGATGCCCACCCTACATTATGTATTATTAGGTATCCCTTTTAGTGGGTACATTCTACAACAAGTAGGTGACTTAACTATTACAATTCAATTCAATTTTTGTTTAGTGGCATCCGATGTGTTATCACAATTCAGCCAATGTCTCGTTATGTGGAGAGTATACGAAGGAAAATGATCAGTAGTATTAATTAAGTCTAGCGTGGCAGTTTTGCCAATGTAAGTAGTTTATAATCTCAAGTGATTGTTTTAAGGTTAAAACACAAAAGAGTTCACAAAATGGCGGAGCCACGTGCAAGCCCAACGCGCCGATACGCATGCGTCCGTACTCCGCCAGACTTGCAGCGCGACTCTCTTAACTATTACAAAATTAAATGAAAGTGAAGTGTTGACGTAAAAATTAAAAAAAAAAAAAAATTACATCCGGCCGATCACCGAAGTTAAGCAACGTCAGGACCGGTCAGTCTTTGGATGGGTGATCGTTTAGTGGTATTTCTTCTCAACCGTTGCCGTGCTTCGGAAGGCACGGTAAGCAGTTGGTCTCGGATTTTTCCGTCAGATGGCGTTGTAACTATTCGTTAAGCCAGATCAGAGGCCTATTAAGGCTGCTTGAAAATTATCTGACGCCAAGTTGACCACAAACTTGCCTCCACCAACACGCACTGGGCTCGTGTGGTGGAGTATGGCCCACTCCCTCTCACCCTTATTCGTGAGAGGAGGCCTTTCAGTGCAGTGGGATTCTACAGGCTATAATTTACTTTTAATTTACTTACTGAATCTGTTTTCGAGTTTGCATGGAAAGGAACGTAACATTTTTAGGATTCCGTAGTCAACAAGGAACCCTTATAGTTTCGTCATGTCCGTCCGTCTGTCCGTGGCCTTGCTCAGAGACGCTTAGTACTAGAAAGCTGTAATTTGACATGAATATACATATTTATCACGCCGACAAAGTGGTAAAATAAAATCGTGAGAAATTTTTTTTAGGGTACCTCTCTTACACGAAAAGTGGGGATGCATTTTTTTTCTCGTCTATCGTATGGTGTGGGGTACCGTTGGATAGGTTTTAAAAATAATGTGGGTGTGGGAACACCATTTTCCGATACGTGAAAAAATGCACGGCAGTAGTATATATAACGAACCACCAACCACCGACCTACTTGTAAAATGTACTTTTTAGACTTTATTAGCCGTTAAACCGCAGTATAAAACAAAAAGCCTCCTTCTAAGTCCATATATTCTGACGGGCAACTACAGAACCCTACCCTGCGCGTGGCCCGACACTCACTTGGCTGATTTTATGTGTATTTTGTTCCTATCTTCTTCTTACTCAAGATAGCTCTGTAGATAGATGAACGAGATAGATAGGTACATGAGTAACATGTCGCTTTCACACAATGCCCGGTCTGCCCCACATCGATAAGGGACGTAACTGACTCCGGAGCTTGCGCTCACCCAATTTGCTTCCATCAAGAAGATTCACCGTACTTATGTTCATTTTCTAAAAGTAATACCTATATTACAAGATTGTTTAGCAGACAGATGAACAAATAGATGTGTTAGTCACATATAACACATACAATGCGAAGATTGCAGTCGGCTCCACATCGAAAAGGAGCGTACCTAACTGATCGCGGTGCTCGCTCACATCAAAAAGATTCATCAGACCTTATGTTCATAAGTATTTAATCATATGCTCACGACCATATCCCCCGAGTTATATTCTGATACCTCTGAACTTCCACGTTTCACTAGTAGTACCGAAACTCTGTCCATGTGACGGGGATGGGAGCCCGTCGCCACTTATACAACGTGTTAATCGAGAGCAGAATCGATTTATCATAATTTCAACATAGGTTCTTTTTTTCAAAATATTAAAAGTTTTGTTTGTAAAATTTTAAATTTACTGAGATCGATCTCAACCCACCGGCACCGTTCGGGCACTCTCACCCTACTTAATACCAAAACAAGATTCTTAAAATGTATCCATGAGCATGTTAGTTATTTCATTCATTGCTGAAATGATAACAAATCATTTTTGCCTCCAAACTTAAAATGCGAATAACTTTAAATGTTAACTATCAAAATAATCTAATTATTGTTTTAATCTAATATTTTGTTATAAATCAGTTGGGGAGTATGAGGTTTTGCGCTTATTCATTAACACGTTGTATAATGGATAGTGGGTACATGCCTAGAAATTGCAGCATGCCGATTTCCTTACGATGTTTTCCTTCACCGAAAAGCCAAGGGTGTTACAAATGGTACATAAATTTTACTTTACTACTTTTAACTTTTTTTTACATGATGTTAATTTTCTAAAAGTAATATAGGTAATAAAAGATTGCTTAGCAGATAGATGAACAAGATAGTTACGTTACATTCTGGTTAGTCACATGTCGCTTTCACATACAATACGCGGTTTGTAGTCTGTTCCACATAGGTAACTTATGCGCGTACAGTATTTGCTCTCTTCATGTAAAATCTGTAACTTTAACGTGATTTTATTTTCATGTTAGACAAGAGTAAGTTTCTTTATAATTTTAGATGCTCGTCTACCATAATGAACAAAATTATATACGTAAAATAAAATTGTTTTGGCGTGTACGTACCTGGAGATATTTGCAAAAAAATTCATTGGGGGGGTCTTTACTGTTTAGAATACGTTTTGGAATATATTAAGACTGTTTTTAGAATTTTTTTTGTCTGTTTGTTTGTGAACGTATCACTTAAAACTACTGAACCGATTTGGATGTCGTTTTCACAGAAGTATAGGGCTTAGCAATCGGTCCACTCAATCAAAAGTTATGAATATTTAAAGTCTGTGGTTTGCCCGTACGGAGTCGTGGGCGCCGCCGCTAGTACAAAATAAGATAGATTGTTTGATACCAATACAATGTATCCCGCTGTATATTTGTATTCAGCATAAATTCACGATTCAATAATAAAACTGTAAAATTTCTAAAGTAACCATAGTAACTAAATCGGAGACTAACGAGACAACGTTCTATAAAATTTATCAAATTAAGAGCCTGTGTTCACCGGAAAGGAGGAAATGTTCGTTCGGGCAACAGAATTGTACAGATGTTGACTGAATTTCAATGTCTCCTAATGACGTCAAAGAAAATAGGTACCTTGCCGACGCCATATGACGCCTGCGAAGTGAATGAATAGACCTGTTTTCCGGACAAGTTTGTAATTAAAGTATACATAAATCACAACTGTTCTCACAGTAAATCAACAAAAATGAATTATGTTGGTAAGGTGTGAGAGCTGGAGATTTCATGGAACATAAAATTCAGTACCTAGACGTTGTGTCTTCGTAAGTTTTTCTGGTATTTATTTTCATTTTCTTTTGTTATTTGCTTACGGTAGTCAGTATTCCAGTTTTGCGGTGTATGTATGTACACTATTATGGATAACCAATACAGTAAGGCAAGCGCTAGTAGCATGGAAGTACTAGCACAATGTTAAGATATCGGACGCTACAATTCTATTATGATACTTCTGGGCAGCTATGGAATTATTTTGTAATTGGTATTTAAATTAATCATACAAATAATAGCAAGCACGTATTCAGGGAAGTGGAGAGGTCGGATTTATGAAGAAGAAAATCTGAATATTTGTATGGAATAGTGAATCTCCAAGGCCCTCCAAGAATGAATGTCCCTGAACCAAAAGTCTGGATACGTGCTTGTGTGTGCGTGCGTGGTTTTTTAAAGCATTCTGCACTCTTCGTTATAAAACTCATACTCGAGCTACAGCTGAATAGGTTACCTAATAATGCGTTACCTACTCATTCATTCGACGGAGGCTGTACAGGCTTGAATGTTCAACAAGGTGTGAGCCAATTTGCAGTATTTAATAATGTAGGAAGCGGTGTCAAGTGACTGTGCGACGCTCTGAATTATGTAACAATATCACTTCGCTCGCGCCTATCGACGCGTCCTGAAATTATACAAACTTTTTGTACCTATTTACATGAGATTTATTTTTGTAGCCTTACGCAGAAAATCCTCCTCTTACATTCACATCTATCTATCTCTTTGGGTGAGCAATTCTTGTGTATATACTTATAACATTCGTATACTATACAGAGTTTCAAATTAAATGCTTTATATACTTTAGGTTAGGGGGTGTATCAGACCACAAAACTGAACAACTTTCACGATGGACCCAACATTGCAATCGCGAAAAAAACTGCTTTTCCATAATAGTAAGTACTTACATTATTTTGAGTCGAGTAGCCGTAGATGTTTTCTAGGGAACATCAGATTTTGATGGTATGAAGCACTCCCGTAAGTATGTAACGCATTTAAGTTTACAACTTTTTAGTAACACAATTTTCCGAGAAACCAATTACACAGGGATAACTAATTGGTTTCTCAGATAATGCTGTTATGATGTGGATAACATTTTGAAAGTATTTAGAATGATAATGTTTTACTTCTCTCGATAGGTGTCATCACTGAGAAAATCCGTTGTCGCGCAAAAAAAGACCCCGACCGAAGCTCGATCGCCCATGATCTCAACAATAGTCAGTTCACACTAACTCCTGGAGTGTTCTAGAAAAGATAAACTTAATTCTTTCAAACGGTTTACAAAGTAGCCTTCAAAAACAATGAGTCGTAACAATTTATATCGCAAACATTAAGGAAAATAAAGTGCTAGAATAAAATTATTACCTACCAAGCAGCTTCGGTAATATACTACGGTAAGAAAGTACATAACTCTAGATTCTAGACATTTCATTACATGCTGTAAGATACTTCAGTATCATATTTATCTAAGTACCAAATAAATTGCAGGCAACATTTTATGCGCTATCTGGCTGCACTATAAGAGTGTAAAAATTTCATGATACGTAATACTAGATCATAATACAAGGACATTTTATCACTGCAGCTCATCATTCATCAATGATGATAACATGTTACTACGCGATAAAAGCGGAATATTGGGGAAACACGATTACGTTTTATAGTTTTATGACCATGGAGGACAGAAAGGAGCGGAGATGTCGCAAAACAATATTTCTATCGATGAAAGTGTCGCCGAAATGCAGGGACAGGTTATAAGACGGGTGCGCAGGTTGCGCTCCTAAAACCGGACCAGGAACAGCGCACTTCATTGTTGTATATGTATTTTATTGACAGGACCCTTCTCAGCAAAAAGAATGGCTGTCCGCTTCGAACTGACCTAATATGACGTCATCACCTAATACAATGGCGACAGACCTAATTCCCTTGCGATACCTCCGCTCCGTTCTTTCCTCAGTGTTTATGACTCAGTCCAAACCGCGGTTTTCCCTGCCTTTTAGATTTTTCGACAAGGAGTGCTTCCCACGCCATTATTTGAGATAAAATGTTACCGACTTCAGCGTCAAAATATTGGGTGAACAATGTAGGTAATTTACTTTGAAAATCGATATGCTTGAAATATTTAGTTTCCTAACTCGTTAGCTAAACCTGAATCTTAGGACGTTAGAAACTGGATTTTCCTTTATGACTAGACGTGACGTACTCAATATTCAAGTTTGACTAAAGGGGTTTACGTGTGAACCTTGGTAATTACCACTAACAATGTACGAAGTCATAATAGAAATGATAAACATAAGCATATGTTCACGACTATTTTCCCCAAGGGGGTAGTCAGAGATATCCTGAAACCTCGGAACATCCACGTTTCTCGGTACTAGTACCGAAACTCGGTCCAGTGTGACGGTGAGTGAAGTCAGCCCGTCGCCACTTGTAATGGACAGTGGGTACAATTCATGCCTCGAAATTGATACATGCAGGTTTCCTCACGATGTTTTCCTTCACTGAAAAGCCTGTGGTACGAGTCTGCCTGGACGGGGATCGAACCATCGCCTCTTGCACGGTAGGCAAGGTTTTTCGCCACTGGACCACCACGGCTATAATTCTATAGAAATGATATTAAGTAATATTCTATTCATCAGTGGAAAAACACGCTATTATGCCAATTAAGATGTTATATATGACGATAGAAGAGTGAAAGGCACTAAACTCCTACATACGTACATACACACATAAACTCACAACCGTAATCCCATTCTGGGTGATCAGAAACACAACTAACAATATTTTGGTTAAGAATATAGTTATAGCAATCTCACATTTAGCAATTTAAGAGGTATTCTCCACTGAACGACCTTGACCCTTTCAGAGTCACCTAACTTCTATTAAACTATGTCATTTTAGTAGTTATAACTATTTTTGACTGGCTTGTCCTTCATTATATCACTGGGGTGCCTTCTAATCCAAGGAAATGAAATGATCCAATACAAAGATTTTTTTCAAATAGGCTTTCTTGAACACAGGTTTCATATGTATTTTATAGAAAAATAAGAAACATATTTCATAGCAAATAAATACTTGTCATTAATTTGTATGTCTTTCAAATAAGGAGAAGATAGCTTCTAAAAACGGCCCGGCCCTGCGTTTACATAGTGGGAGCGTCTTAAGTAAACTCCTATTAGAAAAATATTGTCCATACCATTGGCTAAAAAAGTTATAATTTATCTCTTTCATATAGTATTACATTTATTTAATGTAGGTACGCTTCATATATATAGGTACTATGGTTAGCAATAATATGGAAGTCGTTTGGTTATGCAGTAAAACAAAGCTGTCTGTTAGACGTCTCCATATATTTGCCGCAACTTCCAGTCTTATGAAAATATTAAATCAATTTACACGAAAAAACTCAACATTTGTTTACCTGTCTACCTCTACGCGTAATCGTTTCAAAGACTTACAGAAAAGAGAAATTCTGACAAATATTTTACTTTACTTTATTCATTCACTATTACCGAAATGGAACGAAAAAGAGTTCCACATTTGTACACATTCAATTACGGGTCTTTACAGCGCGCGTGTCACAAGCTAGACAATGGGTCTTTATTATCGTATTGTTATTGCTAAAGCAGAAATGAGAGAAGAACATTAAATACGGGGTCACCGTGATCTCGTGGTCGTTACAGAGGACTGTACCATTCATTTTGATTAATTTGTAGGGTTCCGTACCAAAAGGGTGGAAACGGGACCCTATTCATAAGCCTACGCTCCGCGCTGTTCGTCAGTCCGTCCGTACGTCAGTCCTAGCTTTAGAGGGCTACTGTATCTTCTGAACCGTAATAGTTAGCTAGTTGAAATTTTCACAGTATATGTATTGTTGTATTGGATTTGACGACAATTAAAAAAAGGAAAAAATTAAGGGAGGTATACATACAAGAAACTAGTTTTTCTCAAGGTTTTTTTTCCACTCTGTCGTAAAAACGGTGATACATACAAGCATTAAACTTAGTGTGAATATGGAGCATATTCCAAGGTAAGACAACAAATAATAAAAACCGGTCAAGTGTGTGTCGGGCCCGCGCTAAGGATACGGGAGAAAATATTTTTTTGTGTGTTATTGTATGGGAATTTAAGACTGTTCTCTGAACGACGTTTCGCCGTGGGACGGTTCGCAGACAGAACGATTCGTTTTTGGATGTTTCACCTAAACGATGTTTCGCCATGGAACCCTCCGTGCGCGAGTCCGACTCGCACTTGGCCGGTTTTTTTCCATCCTCGCAATCTGATTAAATACTTACACCACCAGAATCCTAATTTGGTTTTAAACTCATGATCATGCAAATATATTCACTAATTTTGTTGGCAGAGCCTGATATGGTGCTTTCTGATGTAAATAATAGGCATACCCTAAGAAAAAATGCTAACCATCCCCTGAGTGTTGGATTAGGTGGGTTTTCTGTCATTTAAAACCTCTTTTAATTCCAGTCCATTTCATACCCTTTTCCACCGTCTGTGTTAACATTCAGAACCTTTTTATTTTATTTTAGAGAAAATTCGAAAACAAAACGAAACCAATAGCCAATTTAAAACAAAACTATTTAGACCTTAATTCAAACGAAAATTTTGCAGGAAGTTTGAAGTACGGTCTGCCTCACAAAAATGAATGCATATTTAGTACTCTGGTGTTTTTGTCGCGTAGCGGAAATTCGGTATTGGAAACGCAACCTCGGTCAATGCATGCATTGATGGGTTACCATTTTAGTAGTATTTCATCTCAAACGCGTCCCACGCGATGTAGTGTCTGTGGAAACGTCACTTCAACACGGAGATTAGCATCTCAAACTTCTTCAAAAACATGCCGTTAGATGGTAGTGTAGCAATGCGTCAAGCCAGGTCGGAAATCTTGAAAGAAATCTTACAGCATGTTGACCGCTAGCTTACCTGCAACAACCTGGGCTGCAATCGCGGTAAATATTCAGTGATTGAACCGTGACTGGACTACGTACGAAACATAACTATTGACACATTTGGTATTGCGCTAATCGCGGTACAGCTCGTTACAGCCGCAGCCGTTAGAGCCGTTTTGACAGATCAATCAGACGTTAAAGGCTGTCAGTTACATAGAGTTTAGCGCGATGCGGAATTCAGTTGAATAGTAATTTGATTGCAGTGTGATTAGAACTGAAATTGGATAAGAATAGAACTTCGATATTTTAAATTAGCGCAATCGGTCTCCTGTACTGGCTAGGCGCCTACTTCTCATGCTATAGAAAATACATATAACTAATGGACGAGTTACGCGTGTAATTCTACTAAAAAACTTTTCTATGTAGCATGAAACACGCAACTTTAGATTTTATTCCGTTCTTTTAGATTAAAATTTTGATTATTAAAAAAATTGTCTCGTGTAAACTCCGAACGCGACTAGTTTGTAGCTATTGTTTCGCAATAATATGTTGTCTCGTTTAGTGACAAGGTATACAATTGTATGTGAATGCACATCATCAATTGATCTTGTACCTTGGCAGAGGAGAAATACTACCGCAAGGCTGGTCCCTAGTTATATTGCCTAAGTCTCATGCTTAAGGCAATATAATTCGGAACGCGCTCCATACAAACGAAGTCTGTTTATATTTTCAATATTAACCAGAAACAATCTAGAAACTAATCTCTATATGTATCAGATTTTCGTAAAACATACAGTTTCAATGCTAAGATTAATTTAAGATTTGTATGGAAATCTTCGAGGCACTGTAACTTTAAAACTATGCATTTAAACGAAAATCTGACACAATACAAGCATAGTGATTAGTTTCTAGATAGTTTCTGAAAAAAAATCATTGACTTCAATTGGTTAGTATTGAAAATATAAACAGACTTCGTTTGTATGGAGCGCGCCAACGGTTATACAACGTGTTAATGAATTAACGCAAAACTAGAAAGTAGTTTGTTTAGAATCGAGAGCAGAATCGAATTATCATGGTTTCAACATAGGTAATTTTCTTCAAAATATTAAATAATATGTATGTAAATTTTAAAATTTACTGAGCTCGATCTCAACCCACCGCATAGGCACACTACCCTACTTACTACCAAAACAGGATTCTTAAAATGTATCCACGAGCACGCTAGCGCTTTCATTCATTGCTGAAATGATAACAAATCAGTTTTGCCAGAAAACTTAAAATGCGAATAACTTTAAATTTTAAGTATCAAAATAATGAAATTATTGTTTCAATGTAATTATTTTGTTAAAATAATTACATTGAAAAATTAGTTGGGGTGTATGTGGTTTTGCGCTTATTCATTAACACGTTGTATAGGTTGACGATGATGAGATGACTTGGGGTCGGCGCAATATGTCGTCTTCCTCCATTCATCTCTTTTAGCCGTCATTTCAGCGCACACACCTTTTTTACATATGTCATCTTTCACACAATCCATCCATCTTTTCTTTGGTCGTCCTCTCTTCACGCAGCCATCCACATTTATATTTAACATTCGTCTTGTAATGTGCCACTCATCTCTTCTCATCACATTTCCATGCCACGATAATCGATTACCGCGCAGCTTTTCATTCACAGGAGCCACTTTCAAACTTCCTCTACTATACTCATTCCTAATCTTGTCCATTCTAGTAACACCACACATCCATCTCAACATTCGCATCTCTGCTGCATGCAGTCGTTTTTCATCCGTCACTTTAACGGTCCAACACTCCGAGCCATACATGACGACAGGTCTTATGATTTTATATATTTTCCCCTTCAACTTAACTGTAGTTATGTCTAAAACTTATAGGTTTTGTGCCTTCCAGGTCTTTTATCCACACGAAATCGATTTGTGCAAGTTATGTGAGTGAAAATTGAATGTAAAACATTGGCGGAAGACGTGTTCGTGTTGCATCGCAAGTCGAAACAGTGTACCTATGCACGACGACTTCTTCGTCGCTCGGCTCTCAAATTAAAATGCAATATCATGACATATATGTCTGTCGATTACGAAGACTCTACTACACTTGTCTAAATATCACACAGCTACGTGAAAATTAATGCTACTTATAATTTTCCACTAAAAATGTTGTGAGGTGAATCTCAACCGATTAAACTGAATATTTGACGAAATATCAATGGCCTATCGCGTATATTTCTGGAGATCCATTCCAGCGATAAAAATAAAATGTAGAACTAAAAATATGAAAGCAAGGAATTTAAAATATGACATTGCGTGGGCCAGTTTCAGTCACACGTTATTGAAATGTGGGAACCTTGATGAAATTATACGCAGAATTATTAAATGAATCATGAATTTAGAATCTGGGTTGGTTGGTATTTAATCAATTAAATTAAATTGAATTATTCATATTTTCATGAATGAAAATTACTCGGGATAATGAGAGATTTTTTCGAATGTATTATTGTTGGTAACAGCTGGGGCTACATTCCTAAAAAGTTACGGTTTTTCAAGAAATTTATGTGATCATTTATTACTCCGGTTTTTTACTAACATATTCAGATCTAGGTAATTTTACATAGGTACCTGGTAGTTAATCAGTGTCATGGTGTCATCGTTCATTAGGGAAATTGTCAACTATAATGTAACAGATTCACTCGTCTCCGAGTTATTGAAACTTGCCCCTATGACAAACTTTCCCAACTTGATCATGCCTTATACAGGGTGAAATTGATATTGTTAGCATCCTTTTAAAGAAAGTTTCTACAAATTTTCAAACCGATCGGAGTAAAAAAAATCTACTGTTGAATAAATTGGAGTCGAGTAGGCAAGGTATTGCAGTTTAGTATTGAACAGCAGATTTTTTTTTGCTCTTGTCGGTTTCCTCCCATAGTAAAAGTTGTTCAGATTGATTATTAGACTCTTAGTTTAAAAGGATGCTGATTATATCAATTTCACCCTGTATACCTGGAATTTAAATTATGGAAATATTCGCTTTACTACAATTATTTTACTTTAAGATTTATGGACAATATTATATTACACTTTTGTACAAAAACCAAGGAATATACAGGGTGTTAGGGCAAACAGTTGCATTACTTTAAGGGGTGATTGTACCGATGATACTGAACAGGAAATTCTAAAAAAACTTTTTGGACTGTCCATACCAGCTGCATAAATGCAACCAGCTGATCGAACATTCACACGTCAACGTCGAAAAAAATCAGCTGTCCCATACGTTTGACTTGAGTAGGTACCGCGGTTTTGTATAAAACAGCAGATTTTTCTCGATGTTGGCTCCATACTCTCCTCTCCATATTGTGATGTCGTTTAATTCGATGGTCTAAAGTTTAGACTGCGGGTGTTTCGTTACACATTGTATTCCAACCTGCACCAACGAGCGCCTCCCAGTTTAGAGATGGTATTTTCAAAGCCGAGATCCACACAGCAAAAGATAGAAATACATAAGATCTGAAATCATTGATCTCTTAACTATTATAAAACTGTAACAGAAGTGTGTCTGCACATTGGAGATATTTACAAAGAAAAAAAAATAGATGACGATATGGTTTTTAGGTGTCCCTGAGTCCAAATCAACCTTTTTTTAAGAATTTTTGTCTTTCTGTTTGTTTGTGTGTTTGTCTGTGCAAGCATCACGCGAAAACTAATGATCCGATTTTGATGAAACTTTAAGTTTGTTAGCTTATGATCTGACATAATTTGTACGGACGAAGTCAACACTTACTCTTGTTATTTATGTTTCTGTTCCGTTGTTGAGTTCCATGCCGAATATTGCAAATATTTTGTTAACATCAAATAAACAATTCAATCTAACTGTGAGAAACGTTTATGATTTCTTGTTTGCGGCCGTAGTATGGCAGCGTGATATAGCGCTATCGCGCCTTAGCTCTCTTTATATTTGCGCGCAAACGAATGAGATAAAAGGCATCCTGAGGCCGCTGGCGTTTTATTCTTAGGATCGTGATTGCTAAGTGTCTCTCCTGTCGATGGTATTAATAACCATTAGACAAATGACTGTAATTATTAAGTGCAATAACTAGTGGCATTAAAAGTATGAAACAGCTGATTTATCATTTCAGCTTTGCTTCCGTAGTAAAAGTTGTTACGTTTGATGGTCTGAACCACCCCTGAAAATTATGAAAGTGTTTAAGAAATTACCCACAAAATCAGTAACTCTTTATCAAACGAACGTCATAACGGACGCTTTGTATGAAAAATTGTACTAAAATCTGTAATATGACGTCATATTGCTCATCATACTTTATTCTGTTATTTGAATAAAAATTGGATCAGCACAAGCGTCGTCAATAACACAGATACACAAATAAACAGACATAAATCAGCAACAAGCTTCGTCAAAACATTGAAAAACACGCTCAGTCAAATAACCCGCTCCTTGTCGAACCTGGCGCAAAGGAGCCAAAAACGCTAGCAGCGTTGCCACGCTGTATTGCAATCGCTAGCCTCTGCACCAGAAACGACCCAGAACGGGATCACAATTTCGCTCCCTCAGCCGACGGCCAATCTCCGCAACGAAGGTCTTTGCCTCGGCACCCCAAACCCCCGTGGTCTCAACGGCGACTGGAACAAAAAGATAATCGACCACCAGGCCAATAACCAACCAAAAATCTTCATTGTCCCCGTTTGCGATACCTACCTAATAACATTCAAATTATATTAGCTCAAATAATTCTGTTATAGCTTATTAGTGATCATAGAGCTTGTTTTTTTCTTTTCAGTTAATAGGTTTTTTATGCAGTCGGGTTTTTTGTTTATCTTAATAATTTTTTGTTCTGATCGGTTTGCTCCCATAGTAAAAGTTGTTCAGTTTGATGGGTAGAGTATGTGGTTTAAAGATTAATGATACTTTTCCTTACACTCTGTAGAATAGCTTTAAAATTGCATTGCTATTTGGAATGGAGTATAGGTAGGTTTTAGTAAAGTTTCTGACCGATGGATTATAAATATTTATGAGTGTGTATAATGTTTTGATAAGGATGTTACATAAATGACGTCATCAAGGGGCGTTAGTAATCCCGGATCGGGAGCGTGATGCTAATTGACTCGTGTTCACGAGTAGACCAATTTGCTAAGCTTTGGTAACATTTATACATTATAATGCTAATTCCACTCAGCTGTTACAGTGATTCTGATGCTCCTGATGGATACGTACCTATTTTATAATAGAAATAAACTATGATTACGTTATATCAGCTGTTCTAAATCAATTTGTTTACATTTTAAGTAGCCTTGTAAAATTTACTGTATCATTTTGTAAACATTTTCAAAATCTCCAGGAGTGGTTCAGACCATCACACTGTTGTTCAGTTTGATGGTCTGAACCACTCCTGAAAATTTTGAAAGTGTTTAAAAAATTTCCCAGTAAATCAGTACCTAACTCTTAACGAATGTCAAAACGCACACTTAGTACGAAAAATTATAATAAAATCTGTAATATGACGTCATATTTACTCATCGTCATTACACTTCTTGTACTTAGTTTATTCCGTTATTTGAAAAAAATAGTATTTTAACAAAAATTACAAAAAATGAGAGTTTAGCGTTATTTTGAAACGGTTTTTATTGAGGAGATAATTAAATTCAATAATACATTTTTCTTGCAGGCAAATACCATTATTAAGTATTGTACCTATAAATTAATATTTAAAATGCCTATTATTAGTCTTGTTTAGACAAAAATACATTAAAATGTACGTTTAGAGAGTAATAAAGAGGATTTAAACGCGTTCGTCGCGACGTCTATGGAGCGTGGCAGAGTAGCGCGGATTTCCATCTCATATCTCAGTGACTCAAGGGTCCGGTTACAATTCTGCACCTACACATGTCATGTACCGTTAGGATTTCTAGCTTAGTACCTTAAAACAACTACCTACTATCAAACTGTGCGAGAAAACATAACGAGGTATCCTCAAATTCTGACATCACCAGAGATATGAAAAAATGAGGAAGCCTACCACTGATTCTGACAGTCTGACAGACTGACAGTCATTGCAGATTTTTTGTCGTGATTTCGACGTGGTCATACATATTAAGTTGGAGCCTTTACAGGGTGTAAGTGACAGCCTAGCAAATACTGAAACGGTGAACTCAGACCATCAAACTGGAAAACTTTCACTATGGAGCCTAGCTCAGGAAACGCGAAAAAAAACAAATGTCCCATACATTTGAGTCGGGTAGGCTCCATAGTGAAAGTTTTTCAGTTTGATGGTCTGATTTCACCGTTTCAGTATTTGCTAGGCTACTTGCTACTTACACCCTGTATATCGTCCCATTGCTGGGCAAAGGCTTCCCCTTTGAATCTCCAACTATTCCGGTCTGGCCAATTCTCATCGAAAGCATCCATATCGCCACAATACCTCTTTCTAGTACGACCAGCACATCTAGCATGATTTCTTTACTTGCGCGCGACTCGGCTTTTTTCCATACTAGGTGCAAGTCGCGGCAAGCGTGGGTTTCGCTCTTCAGAATTAATTGGAACAGTACGTCTAGCATGATTTCTCTATTTGCGCGCGACTCGGCCTTTTCCCATACTACAAGCGTGGGAACAGGTTATTTTCTATGCAGCTAAGGCGCGTCGCGCGCGTATAGAGAGATCACACTAGACGTGCAGGTTATTTTCTATGCAGCGAAGGCACGTCGCGCGAGAGAAATCATACTAGACGTGCTGAGACATAATAATTACATATCCTATTAGCCTAACTCACGAATAATTTGCGAAATAAATAATGTTACGGCATCTGGTAAGCAAACACAGCGATCTTGAATTATGCGGGTAACCATTGTTATCCTAGTCGGTACGAGCTTACAAATCCTATAGGTCGATAAAATATATCATAGGTACATAGATAAGGAAATAGAACAATGCCGCGGTTCACTATGAAACTTTATAGATTATGATTTTGCTTGATAAGTAAATGGTTAATTGTAGATATTTAAATAAATTAGTTTATCGTATAGTGATCGTTTTGAAACGTAAAGTGCAATGAATAAGATATAAAATTTTTCTATTCTCTATCTTGAAAATACTTATACATGGTGTAAGTGACAGCCTAGCAAATACTTAAAGGGTGAACTCAGACCATCAAACTGAACAACTTTCACTATGGAGCCTACCTCAGGAAACGCGAAAAAAAATCTGCTGTCCCATACAAAACTGCTGTATCTACCCAACTCAAATGATTTTTTTTTGACAGCTGATTTTTTCTCGCGTTTCCTGTTTCCCGTTTTATATTTTCTACCTACAGGGTACTAAATAGCAGCAGCAGGTAATAAATGTTTACCACATTAGCATTACTATGATACTAAACAACTTACCTTAAGAAATCTACAGGATATTCACCAAAAATAAATTGGAATTTCCATAATAAACACAATCTCAGCTGATCGAAAGTTAGTAAATTTTTGTGAATTATGTTCCCTTGCGAAAGTTGGTCAATACTATCACCCATTAAACTAATCCAAATGTCTACCATAACACCCTGTATCTAGAAATAAACGTGATATATTATTTGTAAATAAAACGTACTTTTCCAAATACTGTAGGCACTCTTTTAAGTACAGATGTAAAATTTTAATATTCCATTTATAACTTTTTTCCATTCGGCGTTCATAAGAAAACGTATTTTTATGAATGGATAGAAAGGTTTATAACCTTAAATTACTGAAACTCGTTGAAAATAAATGATATCACATTAAAATAATTCTTCAGTCCCAAAAGTTTCAGAGCTCTGTTAAAGTGATAGAGTTCATAATTTCTTTTGAAATACCTATCATTGAAATAAGATTATACAGAGTGTAAAATTAAATGCGTTACATATCGAACAGGGTGCCCCAGACCATCAAACTGAACCACTTTCACTATGGAGCCAATATCGAAATCTCAAAAAAAGCTTCTATAGAAAATGTTAATAGCTACTCGACCAAAATGTATGCAACAGCTGATTTCATTTTCGCGATTTCAATGTTGGTCAAATCGTAAAAATTGTTCAGTTTGATGTTTTTTTTTTTAATTCTTAATTTTTTAGGTTAGAAGCATTCCATAATGTGTGTAACACATTTAAATTTACAGCCTGTATAATGTTGATAAATATTATGAACTAGGTACAGAAATTATAGACAATCATGATAAAAATATAATAATATATAAATATATAATCAGATAAAAGACTCGTTGACAGAAAAAAGAAGCTTCTATTCAAACAAAATATCTAGGTAGGTACCAAAACTGTGTCTATAGCACCTACGATGAACCAAAAAAAAGTTTCAATAAAACCTGCCTTTATACAAAGAAAGGAGCTAAATAAAACAAACTCTAGATTGAACCTCTTTCTAACGTTACGCCAAGTAGCCCAGTAAAATACGGGTCGAATGCCAATAATTTATAATATGAATTTTATAAACATTTTTTTGCTAGATCATTATACAACGTGTTAATGAATTAACGCAAAACTAGAAAGTAGTTTGTTTAGAATCGAATTATCATGTTTTCAACAAAATATTAAATAATTTGTTTGTAAAATTTAAAATGTACTGAACTCGATCTCAACCCACCGCACGGGCACACTCACCCTACTTACTACCAAAACAAGGTTCTTAAAATGTATCCACGATCACGGTGGCGCTTTCATTAATTGCTGAAATGATAACAAATCATTTTTGACTGGAAACTTCAAATGCAACTTGAAATTTTATCAAAATAATGAAATTATTGTTTCAATCTAATCATATTGTTATAAATCAGTTGGGGTGTATAAGGTTTTGCGCTTATTCATTAACACGTTGTATAAATGATATTAAGATACTTAATTAACGAATCCAACTAAATTTCGTATTTTTAGTTTTTCGTAAGTAGTTTACATTTTAGTAAAAATTTTATTTAAAATGTCACATTTCTTTCTTTTTTTATTTTCATTGTTTGTTTTAGGTTATGAGTTTACATACTCTGTGTAAAGTTTGTACTAAAATTTAGTATTGCGTAATTTATAATTATTTAAAACATAGTTCCCGTAGTCATTTTTCTTTTTCTAACATAAAAAATAGAAATGTATTTAACAAATGCCTTACTATTTTTTGCCAATTTTACATATTTTTTTTTAGTTTGCTTAAGTAAGTAAATAAGTAAGTTATAGCCTGTAGAATCCCACTGCAGGGCAAAGGCCTCCTCTCAGGAACAAGGGTGAGAGAGAGTGGGCCATACTCCATCACGCGGGCCCAGTGCGTGTTGGCGGTAAGTTAGTGGTCAACCTGCTTTCAGAGAATTTTGAAGCCGCCTTAATAGGCCTCTGACCTGGCTTAACGGATAGTTCGGTCAGATGACACTATGGTGTTCTAACTTTGTTTACTAATAAAAAAAAAATGGATTTTCTATCTAAATGATAACTAGAATTATAATCTAAAGTATGAAAGAAAAAAAACGGCTGTAATAAATTATTTACTTTCGCCATACAAGCTCACCGTAACTTTACTGGGCTAAAGCCGTTTTCTGTCACAGCCCGGGTCTGTAATGTTTAACTTACCCAGTTCTCAGCTAGGTTATGTTAGTAGTACTTAAGTAAATGTATGTGCCCTAAGGTGACGTAGCCAATCTCGTGAATTTACTTTGAACATGTATGTATAGTACTTCTACATTTTGGCCTTTTAATTGATACAGTTTTTGAGAGTTACGGTTATTATTTAATCTAACGAACCTATATTTATTCATTACAATCAAAATGACATAATATAAACCATTATATTATGTTATTTTGATTGTATATATGCCATATAAATTAGGCTAAGTTGAAGCAAATAAACCATTTTTTTTTTCAAAACAATTAATTATAAAATTATTAAAAAAAAAAAAAAAACAACAAACCCCACAATACAATTAATTATTATTATTTAATCTAGAATTAAACATTTTAACGGGTTCTTATCACATTTTAATTGTTGATATTAAATTTCGTCAAACGTTTATATTCTTAAGAAAATAAATTGCAAAGCATATTGCCTTCACTGCATTGACTAAATATATGTTACTTCTGTTGTTTCCGGATGGAAGAACAGTGGCTAGTACAATAGAGCCAGTAAAAATATTGAGATAAAGCTCTTTACCCGGGCTTGACACATTAGTGTTATGTTAGGTGGACAGTAAATGAGATACAACATAAAACTTCGTTTTGTGGGAAATTTATCCTAAAATAATAGTTTCTATGAATTTCAGATGGCAGAGCAGTCCTACACTAATATATCCACTATTAATACGGCGCTATGACCGGAAGTGAATGCATCGATGATGATAATAATGAGGCTACTTTATAATAAATAAAAGTTTTTATAAATTCCAGATGCCTATCAGACAAGTTGTCATACATAATCGATTGTGACCAAGTAGCTAACAGAACAGAGGCCTTTACCCAACAACGGCGTTGTACTGGACTTAAGTGGCCCACACACAGGATCAGGGCGGATGATGAATGATGGTCTACCAACAAGACAAGCTCATTTGGTTCCATGTTTCTGAATCTGAGTCTGAAATCACCCGATCGATTCTTTATTGCGTAATTAGTGGAGTAGCCCGCGCTGCTTAGCCAGCGCTGACAAACGCCACCCTGACTCTATGGCCAATCTGACCCTGCCAAGCAGTGTGCTCAATGGTATTGGCACAGAATAACTATTTAGTCCTTACAGTACGGCAACGGATGTACTTACGCAGAGCAACAGCCTTCGGGGAAATGGGCTGAGGGATCGCATCACGATCTCTGTATGAAGAGATTGGGATTGACCGACAAGGACAGGCGCGGTACTGGGTAAGAACTTACATCGGTGCGGCATCGCCCGCCATCAAGAGCGTTGTCATACTTTAGGACTTATAGTAATACTTGTGGTATTGGTAAGGTTACCTTAGCAGGATCCTGTTGGTTGCTGGTGACGTAGACGGAGGCTCGGCGACCAAGCAGCGTGCGGCTCACGATGGAACTGCTCCGCCGTCCTGACATCCGATCCTGGGGCACTGGCAGCATTCTGATATGTTCTTACACACTCTAATATTTAATGCTTATTTTATTTCAGCTGATCGGTAAGATCAGAACTAAAGTTAGCTATCACACATTTTCTTTAGACTTTAATAAATATCTACTTAATAAAAATTCTAGGCACAATTTTTAATGGTGTTTCAAGTGGGTTTTAATATTTACACTTTACTGTCACGAAAAAGTTGCGAAAAAGAGTAATTTTGCAAAAGAATTTTAAAATTACGAAGTAGATGGAATTCAGAGTTTACGTGAAGAAGGGTGTTGTTCTTTGAAGCAGGTTATATTTGATCTGGAACAATGAGAAAAACGTTATTTTTTTTATCGTGGAATAACATTTTCTTTGTGGACGCGATTCGTGGATAAGGAAAAAAAGGCTTTGAATATGATGAGGGTCATAATTTGCGAACGCCTTTTTCACGTCCGCCAATCACATGCTAAAATGATATGGGTCCTGTTTAAGTCAGGTGTAACGATGTAGCAAGCGAGACATCATGTGGTATCACCTGATCTCTTTTGTTAGGCATGCTGATGTATAAACAAACATTTCAATCTTGAATCCAATTTCAATATGCTAGCAGATTCAATATGCTAAAAGAGGGCCGTGCTACCAATGCGCTGGCTATTCTAAATATGATGTGAATTAAGAAAATATACCTCTGACTAGCTTTTTCCTCTTTTCCGCCGGAGAATATAGTCGTCATCATAATTAAGCGTCCATTCTTAAAATTTCAGAAACATTCCAACAAAAGTTGGAGTAAATCGGTGGGCCATATGGAGCTAGCGATGCGAGATTGTAATTTTTTCGAACAGTGAAATGAAAACTTTTTTTTGTCTAGTTTGGTGCTCCAGTGCCCCAGAAAACGTGTGTTTCTCTAAAATACGGACTCATGTTACTGTTTGTTAATCTCTAAGACTTCATGAACGCGACTTTATGCATCATTCGTATACGAATTTGAAAGTGTGAGGTTCAAAAATAGCATTTTATACGATCGAAGTGGAATATACCGGCAATCACACCCGCCATACAGATACAAATAGTCGTCGACGTGTTCAAATATTTGTCTCAGTACCGCAATCAGCTCGTGACATTTCCGCTTGGCCGGACATGCGATAACTACACCACCTTGGTTATCTATTTCTATAAATATTATGCATACAGACTCTTGTTTTATACAGCATAGCATAGGATCATAGCATATGCTCACGACTATATTCCCCGAGAGGGTGGTTAGAGATATTCTGAAATCGCAACTTATAATGGACAGTGGACAACCATCACCTCCTGCACGGCAGGCAAGATTACTCGCCCCTGGACCACCACGGGTCCTTCTTAATATGCTGACGGTTTTTAAGTGTATGCTCAGAATAAATCTATTCCTTTTCGGAATAGCTTTCTTTTTTTTTCAATAGCATGGCTCCATTTTTAGGGTTCCGTAGTCAAACAAGGAACCCTTATACTTTCGTCCATTCTGTCTGTCTGTATGCCCCGGCTCAATTAATCCCTCATTGTTGAATCTATTTTATCGAAATTTGGCATGAAGACAGATAATAGTAACCCAATAACAGAAACATGGTATTTAAGGAGAAGCACAGTTTTTTCTCGCCACCTACAGTCCGTTTTATGTAACCTTAAAACATCCAACAGTGATAGTCCTTTCCATTACATTTTCATCAGACATTGTCAGTATGAACTTGAAGAAAAAAAAAGATTATAAAAACAAACTTTTGCTTTACACACGTTTTATAAATAGAATAAAACGTGCACTTAGCTTTCAAATGGACATCCTCGAGCAATGTTTTTCCACAAGGATTTGCGAGGTCGCAAATGGGCTTGAAAGCTTCCGTGCAGTTACTCATTTGGAGGAAAGAAGTACTTTATTCTTAGTTTAAGTATGTACCTACATATAAGCTACCTGGAATAACTGTATTTTTTTTCTGTTTCAATTTGACTGTGGCTATTATTGAGCTCCATTTAATGTATATAGGGTGTAACAAAACATCCTAGTAATACCATAAAGTTACTAATAGAGTGACTAACAGCTGAGAAAGCGAGATGTAACTAGCGGCACCACTGTATAATAGAAAGAGATACGTGACGGGAGTCAAGAGAAACGTTTTTGGGGATCTTATCGCAGGGTTAAAATTCGGTTTCCGTGAATAATTGTGAATCTAAAGTGAAATCGAAGATAATTTTGTGAAATATGCTAACACTATTTCATTAAATTATCCACGATTTCACGTTAGATTCAGAATTATACACAGAACTAGAATTTTTACCCTGCCGATAAGCTCCTGAAAACCTCCAAAAACGGTTTCATTTGACAACTCATGTCAGTTCCTCTACTCGTGTAAGGTATAATAACTTTATGAGTAATACTTAAAGGGGTGTTTCAGACCATCGAACTGAACAAGTTCCATTTGCCCGGGGCTGGACGTTTCTTTGTCAGTGATTATACTCGTAGTACTGAAATGCAATGATTCATCCTTTCTCTCGCATCTAAGTTCAAACCTGTCTAAAAGGATTAAACAAATGACCAAATATACTGAGCTTTAGGATCTCTTAATCTTTCGAATTATTACTTTTGAAGATTAAGAAACGAACCTAATTGTGTAAATTTCATACTTAACACCTGTTTTAGGTAAATTCTTGGAATTGGACTTGGATATTGAGAAGTAGAAGATATTATTTAGAATTATTTGGGTTTTTCTTTTTTTTACATAACTTAAACATAAATATCTAAAATCAAATCATAGGGATTAGCTTGAAATGTACAGGAAGCGAGAAAATAGTCTAAAATCTAGGTTTTAAACACGAGTAAATTTTATAGCGGACGGACGTCTACAAACAAAGAAAAACACACGCCGAAAAAAAGACGCCTCTAAAAAGGTACTCTTCTAATAGTCACAAAGTTGACTCTTACACAACTACCAGCATTCTTCGTTCCTTATTTTAGGGTAAGACAAAACACGTGGTCTGCAACCGTTATTCACCCCGTTTACCACGTGACTGCCACCCGGCCCCTAAGATTATTTTAACCTTACTAAATGAAAATATCTGGCGTCTGTCATCTCCAGCAGAATAGTGCGCGCCTAGTTATCTTTGAGTGAGACTACCGTGAATTAAACACGTGCAAATACCTACTTAGAACACTATACACTACTCTACCCTACTACTCTGATAGTAAAAGAAATAGGGAAAATGTTTTACACTGGTCGAGGAAAAGCTTACCTCTTTTCAATGAGTTCGCCTAGATGGTCAGCTGCGGACTGTGGTCCGTAGGTACATAGGGATGTTTCACACAACATTTAAAATGATACCAGGTCTGCTTTAAGAATACGCTTACGAATATGTTCACGAAGGGTTTGCATCAGAGGTATTCTAAATATCGCATATTCAGACTAGCATATTATAAGAGTATCTGTAGTTGAGAGTATCTGTAGAGTCGGCAATTAGTTATTAATCAATCAACATCTACTACTGCTCTATTCTCCACTATTTTACTTTAATGTCAATAGGTGTTTTATTATTATATGTAGGTAATTTAAAACTAATTATATACTGATAATGTTTGTATATGCAGATAGGTTTTTGATATTTCAAAATAGTGTTTGATTTCGACAGATTGTATTGTAATAGAAAGGGAAGTCGGATTCTTTTGGCCCGCTGGACTTTATTGTCTAGTATTGTGAATGATCGTTGCTCGCTGTTGATCCTGGTTTACAGAAGTTACAGTGGTGGCAATGTATCGTGGGCTTATGCCTGAGTCGTATTGGACTTGGGAATATAATTTATCATACGTAATTCAATTAAGGAAACTTATACCACACAGTAGACTCATACGTTAGAGGATTGTGAAACAATTAAGAAAATGACAGTCTCCATACAAAAAACTTAATGTATCGAAAATATTTGTACACCATTATTATAGAAATATACCTTATTATAGTTTGATTCTATCTCAAAGGTTTAAATTATTGACTTTGAGAATTCAATGGACTTAGTACAACGTTTCAATAAAATAGGTTTTGATTTGACTTCAAAGTCACGTCATTTTTGTGACACAAATTATTTTGGCATGAATATTTGGCTAGGCGTAAATTGAAATGCTCGTATTATTTCTACTAAATAATGTATTAAGAAATTTCACTACGAAATCTACGAGGAGAGTAATGAAAGTATCGTTTGAATGGCACCATAATGAAATTAATTATTTGTTGTTAGGACAACATAATGAAGGTCGTTATAAATATGTGTAGGAAGGAGGTCGAAATAATTGAGGCTCAATTTCAGATTAAGAGGAAAGCGGGGCGAAGGGTCGTGATCGGACGTCAGGACCATATACCGAGGGTTGCCAGCACCGAAATTAGAAATTCCGGACCAGCGATGTCACAAGATGGAAATTCTGTAAGGACGCCGCTAGAGTTCATAAACATAACAGCGGAAAAAGGTGATGTATATGAAGTGCGACAGGAGCTGGTAACATGATTCATAGTGAAGACATTCTTACACCCATAAAAAAACAGAGTAATTTTTTTGGGTGAGCGCCTTTTGCTAGTTCTTCATTAGAGCCATGTTGTGGAGTACCTAATGAACGTTCTATTCTTTATACAGGGTCCTTCTTAATATGCTGACACTATTTTAAGTGGATGATCAGACCGCATTTTTTCCTTCGCGATTTTGGTCCTATAGTGAAAGGATGTTCAGTGTGATGGTCTGATCATCCCCTTAAAAAAGTGTAAAATTTGGACCCTGTATTTATAGTTACTGCAATTGGCCTGTGGTATGTTACATACCTACTTTATAGAAGGTTTGTAATAGGCTGTTAAATATGACTTTTACCCTAAGGGGTTCCATACATTAATAAATAAGTACCTACCTAAAATGCAATTAGAAAAAATAAGATGATAAATAAAATTGAAAAATTTATGTACACACGGCGACACATCAAGCTACGCAAAACCAAAATAAGCTGGCTGCGCGTAGGTAGAATAATGTATAACGTCACGCGGCCAGCTTATAATGGTTATGCGTAGCTTGATGTGTCGCCGTGTATACACAGAAATGAAATTATTTATTGTAACGTTAAAATGTATTTATTACTTAATTAATATGAAATCTACATTATTATTGTTATGAAATGCTGTATGGAGTTAATAAAGCTTTTTGATTTGATTTGTTTTGAATAGGCTGTAGATTTTCCTAATAAAATAAAAAACCTACATCCGAATTAGTAAAACATTATTTGACATTATCCATATATTTACAACTTGTGTATGCTGATAATGATGATTAGGCCTTGAGGTGGCTAAGAAATACCCTGGCAGCAGATTGACCTGCATTTTTCATGCTACCTTTCGTGACTTCACCATAACAACAAAATGTTGAAACAAATACTGTACAGACTTAAATTACAGCCCATGATGCGACGGTATGACCTAGTATGACATTAAGAGAAGTTTATTTCTAATGCGTAAATGCGCGCTGCATACAAACGAAGTCTGGCGATATTTTCAATACTAACCAATTAAACTCAATGAAATTTTGCAGAAACAATCTAGAAACAAATTTTTATGCTTGTATCTTGTCCGATTTTTGTTAAAATATACAATTTCAATGCTAGGATTAGTTTAAGATTTGTATGGAAATCTTTGAGGCACTGTAACTTTAAAACTATACATTTTAACGAAAAAAGATTGTTCCTGAAAAATTTCACTGACTTTAATTGGTTAGTATTGAAAATATAACCAGACATCGTTTGAATGGAGCGCGCCAACAGTAATATACCCCTAAATATAGTGAGTTGCATCATACGCTATACGCTGCCATTGCCATGTAGATTTCAACCTGTGGTTAAACATTGTTTTTAGTTTGCTGGTTAAACTTCATCCGTCGTTCACAGCGACAAACACGCGCGTGGATTGGATTGATTGTGCATATTGATGAAGCACGTGATTTGGCTAGCCAGGCATAATTTGGTTTGAAAATCTAAAAAAATGCTTTGACAAATGCTGGTCGAGTTTTTATAAACATACCTCTATCAAGTCACTTCGTATCGAATTATCATCCACTGCACTGAGAAAAAAATGCTACGTATACGTAGCCCGTCGCAGCTTACGTACCACGTAGCTGACGACGCGGTATTGATTACGAGTGTTACATCAGTATTTAAGTTGTCTCGTACTTCACAATGAAGCTTCATTATGCTATGTATAAACTGCGACGGGCTACGTATACGTAGCATTTTTTTCTCAGTGCGGGTGTGCAAGGATAGAGCCTCCCCGAGTGAAGAAACCTGAGTTCATTTGGCGCACCCTGGGCAGTCAGCCTCGATACGAGCATTGCTGACCGGCTAATCTTGCCACTACGGCATGTGATATAAACCTGAAACGAAGAGAAGAAGAATCATCCACATACTTCCTTTCCATTTTGCCATCCTATAGAATGCGTCAAAACAATTTGCTCTTCGTCTGAAAATTTCTGGTTGACAACATGTTTTCGAATTCGAGACAAATGGTTTACTCGCAGCGACAGGTCGGAATTCAGAAACAAAGAGCATCGAGCATATTGAGCATTCATTGTTGTGACATATCGACGACGACGCAATACCATATATCTAACAAAAACAAAATTTGGTATATAAAACAGGCAATTTGTGCACTGAAATCTTCTATTATAAAACAGTACCGTAACTGATAGACTGACAGAAAACGCACACCCTAAACCGCCGAATCTCGCTGAATATAGAAACTTGATATTTGGAACATATACTCTATAGAGGATTTCGTGCGAGATCGAATAAGAAATAAAGAGATCCGCAGAAGAACCAGAGTAGCTGACATAGCCCAAAGAATTGCTGAACTAAAGTGGCAGTGGGCGGGGCACATATTGCTCGCAGAACCGATGGCCGATGGGGCCGAAAAGTTCTCGAGTGGCAACCGCGTACCGGAAAGCGCAGCGTGGGTAGGCCCCCCACATTGTGGACTGACGAACTGGTGGAGGCGGCGGGAATCCGTTGGATGAGGGCAGTGCAGGATCGGTCATTATGGCGATCCTTGGGGGAGGCCTATGTCCAACAGTGGACGTCCATCGGCTGAGATCATTATGATCATGATAATGATTCTATAGAGGACTAAGAACTGAGGACAATGTACTAAGAAAAATTTCTCTAAAATCAACCCCGGGTGCATCGAGATGTTTAACTTTTCCGAATAGCTAGTAAGAGATATTTAAACATTAACGAATGACCAGAGTTATCTTCAGTTAGGTATAATTTCTTTCTGATGAAAGAGTGATCTGACAACCCTAAGTATACGGTTGGCTAACGAAGATGGACAGGATGCTAATAACCTTAAAAACAAAACTAAACAAACCTATCGACTGACATAATGTCTACATAATTAAAAGGTGTATAGAAGTAATTTAGCTGAAGACGACGTGAATTATGTTCTTACGACGTTAAATAGGATGCAAGAATGGCCTTCAGGAGCTTTATCGCTAGACGTTTAAACTTGTTTATAACTACCGGTTCTTAAAGTTTTCACATTCCATTTTGTGCTAAACTTACCTTAACTAAAGTAGAAACTTTTTTTATCTCGCCACTAGGATTTATTACCTGTGGTGGTTAAATAGGTAAATTTCGTTTAAAAGTGTGCTAATTAATGAGTTATGGGAATCCTTCCGCGTTTGGGGATGAAAATATCTAGTTCAATGGTATAGCTAACTGATATGACATCTCCGAAAAAAGTGGCTATAGAAGGTCCGGACACGAGAATACTGTTAAAATGTTCCACTTTTCATTTTAGAGAAACGGAACCCTTGAAAGTAAGTTACAACCGGAAGGATGAGACTGCAACGCTAAGTCCTCTTCTTATAACTAATAAACACATTACCCTCCTTTGCGTCGCGCAGTCGGGTAAAAAGGCAAGAGGTGCATCGTATTCAGCCTCGATGAACCAGTGAGTTTTAGTTGGTTTAAGCAAGGCAAAGTACCCACTTGCGTCCACCTAGGTTAGCAATTTACTCTGGGTTAAATATAACTAACTCGGTTTTATAATAAATCATGGATTACTCCGTTCAGCCATTTAAGCGTGATTGCACTCGCCACAAACATTCGACCTTACAAACGTTGACATTTATAATATTAGTGAGATAAGATTGAGAATTTTTCACCAACTTTCCTGCAAGAAAGACTACGTCGGATACAAAGAAACCATTTTAGTTTTTGTAAAAACTTTATATCTTCAAAAGTGTAAGTATACTATCCATTCAAAATAGCAACGAAATTTTAAGGCTATTTTGCATTACAGAAGCAGAGATTTGAAACACTTCCTCTCACTTATTCTTAAAACAGCTTTAGTAACGTCCAATATATATCGGATAGTATATGTATCTAATAAATTAAATACATTTGGTAATCAGAATAGGCCAGAAAGCTAAATAGGAATAGGAAAATCTCGTCGTCCTTATTTTGAATGAAGTATAGATTGTAAAAAATAAAAGTTGAAGTGGGCCAAACAATATCAGTGACCAAGTAACGAGACGGCGCGGTGTGAGGCAGCGTCCATCGCGACATAATATTACGATTATATCCCATTTAACCGACTGCTGCAGAGCCCAGGAGGGTAATGTTATCCTATTAAGTTCATCGAGTTATAATGAAAAGTTTCAAAACATGTTCCTTTTGAAACTTTTCATTATATCTCGATGAACTAGAATAATATTCTATCTCATAACTTTTATTATCATCTCCTCCAAATTACACTGGATCATGTTTTGAAACTTTTCAACGATTGAAATACAGTGCACGCAAGGTGAGCATTAAAGGCATATTACTGTTGGAGCGCTCCATACAAACGAAGTCTGGTTATATTTTCAATACTAACCAATTAAAGTCAGTGAAATTTTTCAGTGACAATCTAGAAAGTAATCTCTATGCTTGTATCTAGTCAGATTTTCGTTAAAATGTATAGTTTTAAAGTTACAGTGCCTCAAAGATTTCTATACAAATCTTAAATTAATCCTAGTATTGAAACTGTATATTTTAACTAAAATCGGACAAGATACAAGCATAGAGGTTTGTTTCTAGATTGTTTCTGCAAAATTTAATTGACTTTAATTGGTTAGTATTGAAAATATCACGAAACTTCGTTTGTATGCAGCACACATTTTCGCATTCGGAATAAACTGCTCTTAAGAGGATAGACTAGTAATTTGTCCCTACAAACGTATTCCCCTGTTTCCTCTCTGGATAATGACACTAGAGCAAACATTTTTTTACCGTACAATCCATTTTACCTCTGCTATGCCCCTGCTATGCTTATCTTTTTTGCATAAATGAATTACTGTAAGAACTGGGACCAAAATTATTTGAGAGCCCGCCTATCCACTTAATATCTTTTCTTCTGCCTTCTTCTCCTACCACAGCCATCCACATATTCATAGCTTAACACTCCCAAGCCCGACAGGATTCTGATCCACTCTGGTGTTGAGCCACAAACGGGACAGTTGAGAAACGACAGCTGAGATGTGTGGTGTAACGAGAATGGACAGGATTTGGAATGAGTATCTTAGAGGAAGTTTGAAAGTAGCACCTATGATGGAAAACCGCAAGCTAATCGTGGATAACCCTGGTATGGGCATGGGATCGAATTTGGATAGAAGTAGGAGAGGAAAGGCGAAAAAAAGATGGATGGATTGTGTGAGGGATGATGGTTAGAAATGAGTGACTGCGAAGAGAGATGAATGGAAGATGACATATTGCGCCGACCCTAAATAATGGGAAATGGGCAAGAAAATGATGATGATGATGACTCGCTGTAGGTACGAGTACCCTTTCAAGAAACGACACCTCCCATAGAGGTATTATTAAGTTAAGATTAATTCTATATGCAGATCAGTTGTCAAAAGTACAAACAATATTGCCCGAGGCGCTTCTACCTCTGCAGCCGTCACGTTAATTGTTAGGGTAACACACGTGCATACCCTTGAGTGTTAGCTTCAGTACCTAGCAACAAACTTTGAGGACCTCACTCACTGACACTATTACCCCCGAATGAAACCCCTTAGCATATTTAACCTATTAGGAGGTTAATGGGCAATGATGGCGCGCGAGCAAGCGGGTTATTGTGAGCCTTAATTTTCCGCCAATTCTTGGTTAAGGTAGGTCGATTCGTGTTGGGTTGTGAGCTAAGAAACGTGGTGTTGTAAATAAATCACATACTTACACAAGAGATTATACATAAGAGAAACAATACATTTTCACTAGGTATAACAAATTATTTGTAAATTTAAAAGAAACACGTTTTTATTTATTTCTCTGTATATTGATTTTTGTTATATCTACCAGAATTAGGTTTATAAAAATAAATTTTCTTGTAAAGTCTGCTAAAATAAATAGTTGTCACCATAATATTACACTATTAGACTTTTTCTCCGTGTACGTAACGTGATGTTGAAAATAAATTACATGGTTATGCATAAGAAACAATAAAATGTTCACTAGGTAAAATAATTTGTTCTTAACTTTGAAAGAAACACGCTTTTACCTATATCTCTTTATGAGTGGATTATGTTGCAGTAAAATTGTAATTTTGCGAAGATTATAATATTCACTTCAAGTTTCATTATTTAAGAGGTTTTAATGGAATTTTCTTCAAATTGCATTGGGCTATTTATGTTTGTAAGGAGCACGACCCGGGACATTTCACCTTAAGGACATATGATTCGGAGCGCGCTCCATACAAACGTACTATGGTGATATTTTCAATAGTAACCAATTAAAGTCAATGAAATTTTTCAGAAACAATCTAGAAACAAATCTCTATGCTTGTATGGAGTCAGATTTTCGTTAAAATATACGGTTTCAGTGCTAGGATTAATTTAAGATTGTATGGAAATCTTAGAGGGCACTGTAACTATAAAACTATACATTTTAACGAAAATCGGACTCTATACAAGCATAGATATTTGTTTCTAGATTGATGCTGAAAAATTTCATTGTGCTTAATTGGTTAGCATTGAAAATTTCACCATAGTACGTTTGTATGGAGCGCGCTCCGAATTATATCCTCTTAACAAGACATACCCGGCTCTGCGCGTCTTTCATCGCGTAATTGATGGCTCTTACAAATAAATGCTTGTAAAATATAATTCGCTCCATTGTTCTGTAAGTAGGGTTTCGTGTCACAGGCGTCGTAAGACGTGAGATATTAAATGTAAGTTGTCGGATGAAAATGTTCTGTAACCGTACACGAATTTTCCCCCTTAAGGCGGTATTTCCTACTGTAACACACATGTGCGTGCGTTTGGATAATAATGTATTCTTTAGTTTAACATTTTAGTGAAAAGTAATTATTAATTTAGATGGAATACTTCAATGGCTCACACAGTGTGTGATAATGGGAAAACGGCTACGAGTACGCTAACGTGTTGAATATACCGACTACCGATGACTTAATCTATGACTGTTTAGTATGACAACTTTTAACTTATGGACATCAGCTGCTCACTGTTCAAAACCTTTTCGTTTCAGGATTTGTGTTTTGCATAAAAATCACAACGTGTTGTCAATGAACAAAAATCGGATCTATTGAGTCGATTGATAAAAACAGTACCATTAAGACTTTTAACTTTTAGTAAATTGTTAAAAGTGAAAACTTGAAAAAGTCTTATAGATAGTCTTAGTCGGATATTGTTTCTGGCCCTATATAGGTACATATATACGGTTTTATATTGAATTTTAAGTACTTTCAATAAAACTGCAACGAAACTCGAGCAAACGAAACTCAAAGCAAATCTGCTGTTAGCTACAAACAAACCACTAAGTAGGAAATTCCCTGTACTCTGGTACGCTCATTTGCTGCTCTGTGTCACAAACTCTGTCGACTAAGTTTGTCTATCTGAATCAGAATTTCATATTGATGTTCATCAGCTAATCGCTGACTATTTGCAATTTAAATTATTCAGCTAGCACTACACATGTTCTAGTATAATGACTAATCCTAGACCCAATTTGGAAATGTCACTATTTTTGGAAAGAACAATTACACGGAGAGAAAAATCTAGTCGATCTTAGTACATATAATGTTGTAGAACAAGTACTGTTAATTTTAGTATAGAACTTGCTAATAATTTGGTGCTCAAATTAATTAATATTGCTAAAATAATTCTGGTAGACGTGACAAAATCTGATTTCTTTAACTATAATTATTAAAACAACTATACTCCATTCAAAGTAGCGACGAAATTTTTATGGCTATTTTGCATTACAGAAACAGAGATTTGAAACACTTCCTCTCACTTATTCTTAAAATAGCTTTAGTAACGTCCAAGATATGTGGGATAGTATATGTATCCAATAAATTAATTACATTTGGTTATCAAAATTGGCCAGAAAGGTAAATAGGAATCGGAAAATCTCGTTGTCCTTATTGAATGAAGGTTTTATATTTGTTAAATATTTTTTCTCCGTGTACAATATTTACAGAATGGTTTCCCCATACGAACAATGACTTCCTGAACGGTTAGCCTAAGCCTGTATTAGACAGGATCAATGGACTATCTCCACGTCATACAATAACAAAATCTGCTGTAGGTACATTAAATTGCTGCTAACATTCTAGTCCATGCAATATCATTTTGCCGTCTCGTTAACAGCGTGCTGATGTGAAGTTCTTGTGTATATAATGTCATTGGACAGGATGGATTGGACGAGGTTAGTGGATGGATGCCTTTGCTCAGCATTAGGACAGGCTACATAAAACAACACTTTCGGACCTTCTAATTCCGTCACGTGTTTCTAACAACTCGGCAAGTTCTCAAACATTTTAGTATCAACGGTCCTGATTCTCGTCAGTTGGATACAATGCGCCAACTTGTGAACAAGTTCCTTATCCTTGCATTAGTAGATTAACGGTCTTCCAAAACTTCGGCTTTGATTAAAACCACAAGCCGTCGTGACGTGAATTATGAGACGAGTAATTTTGTTTAGATATTTTATTTGCAAAAACCTTATGCAATATGGATGAAAAGGATAAGTAATCATCGCCTCCTGCACGGCAGGCAAGTTTCAAGGATCACCACAGCTTCGAGAAGTAGGTAATGGGATAAAGACAGGAGGATGATGTTATTAGGCGATATTTGATATACATTCGAGGGGCATTGCAGAGAAGCGCGCACTTTCGATCATGAGGATTCCGATCAATCATATTCTTGTGAGTTTGTTCAAATATACGCATAGTACCGGCTGCTCTAAAATGGTGAACGAAAATATTGTGAAGAAACTAGTTTTTAGTAGCACATTCTAACCGAACAAAAATGAAAACGCTAAAACATATATCAGAGCAAATACATATTAAGGGTATATTACTGTTGGCGCGCTCCACGGAAACGAAGTCTGGTTATACAGAATGAATTTTTAGTCACCGTCCAAATTTTGATATATTAATCTTTGGCGAAAATCATTGAATACGTGTTTTTTCTTTTAGTATCACTCAATACAAAAATATTAAGATATCACATCACAAAGTTATCTATAAAAAGTTTATGTTTCTGGACACTGCCGCGCCGTGCGCACGCGCTAGGTGAATTTACGCGGGCCGCCCCGCTCCGCGCGCCGCCGCAATTCATTGATAACACAATAATAAACAAAGTTGCAAATTTTCCCTTCATACTTTCACGGGCTTAGGACCGTCAATAAGCAAAAGGTTTGTGCTATGTTCACTATGATTAGAATGTAATCCTTAATTAATCAATTACAAATAAAGTAAAAATAAATTAGATAAATAAGAACTTTAGACCTTATTAAAACCGTGCCAAAACGTTTTGCTATTAGGCGTATTTAAAAAATTTGAATCAACTTATGTACAAATAATTAAAAATTTAATCAAAATCATCTTAGAATAATCACATTAACAGTACTTTAATAAATGTTCGAAATGCATACCGTTTCTCTCTAAACAGAGTCTTGCACGTTTTTGCACATTATTTTTAATTTTGTTGAGCACTACAGTGTCACTTTTCACTTGGTCGAATGCACGTACAATTTGCTCTTTTAATTGGTCTAAGCTTTGGGCTTCCTCCACATACACTCGTCGTTTTATTTCGCCCCACAAAAAAAAGTCACATGGAGTAAGATCTGGTGACCGGGGTGGCCAGGGGACGGCCCCCCCCGCGACCGATCCAACGATCACCGTGTTCTATGTTTAAATAATCACGAACGGCGGCGGAGTAATTAGGCGGTGCACCGTCTTGCTGATAATAAAAATCTCGATGGGAGATTACCGGCACGTCATCCATGAAATCAGCAATTACTGTGCGTAACAAAGGCGAGGAATACTTTCTGCTTCGTATAGTCTCTGGGTACCGTTCAAGCTTTCACCACTAAGTATGTAAGATCGCACCATTTCGTAATACTCGCGGTTGGAATACATTGTAAACAAATTCACGATAGCGCGGGGCGCCGCCAACGAGATGCGCGGGAACACGGAAGTAAGCGCTTGCGTCGCGAATGGGTGCGCCGACCGACTGACGATAGATAGATGTGTCGCGCAGGAGTCGGGGGCGGGGGTAAGTGGGGTGTGCGCTGCCCTGTTCATTGAATGTTTACGAGGCAAGTGTAGTATTATTAACGTTTAACTTGTGACCACGCAGAACGATAATTCTTTCGAGAAAATTATTTAATACGAAAATTTTACGTATCGTTTTTTTTTTCAAAAATGGAGTTAGTGAATGATGCCTAATGCCTAGAAAAAATTTGGACGGTGACTAAAAATTCATCCTGTATTTTTAATAATAACCAATTAAAGTTAGTAAAATTTTTCAGAAACATTCAAGAAAGTATTTTCTATGCTTGTATCATGTCAGATTTTCGTAAAAATTTATAGTTTTAAAGGTACAATGCCTCAAAGATTTCAATACAAATCTTAAATTAATCATAGCATTGAAACTGTATATTTTAACGAAAATCGGACAAGATACACACATACGCATAGACACTTAGTTTCTAGATCGTTTCTACAAAATTTCACTGACTTTAATTGGCTAGTATTGAAAATATCACCAGACTTCGTTTGTATCCAGCGCGCATTTATGCATTCGGAATAAACTTCTCTTAATACTGGCTCCGAAACATCGAAGATATGACAAAAGTATAGATATTCTTAACTAGGTAATTCTAGAACCCTAGCTCCATTCAGATCGGACAGTAAAAGATATCTTTATAAAGTAACTGAGAACAACAAATCTTTTACAGTAGCTTCATCCTTTCAAGCTATTTTCACACAATAAGATTTGATGGGGCGTAATGCTGAAATCCGGTACCCTTTTATGTGTGAGTGATACATCCGTCCCTAATATTCATTTAGAGAATTAGGCTCGATTACAGTTAAACCCATCCCTTTATAAGATCCTGTATTTAACTTTATCTACTGGTTAAATGTCCAAGGACGTCTCTAGGGAGAAATGACGATGCCATGATTTTAAATTGGATTTTCCGAGGTATAAAACATCAAAGTGATAACTTTCTACTCCAGATTTATGAAGAATCAAAGAAAAACAACATAAGGAGCTCAGCGGACCACAAATAGTCGTGGGAACAGAACACCTAGTGAAATGTACATATAAATACAAAACTAACATAAATCCAATGACAATATATTAATAAAACATGTAACGTTTCATAGGTGTTAGAAGCACCTACCAACTTCATCATAACTAAAAAAAAGAATAAAAGTGAACCTCGTCACAACTAAACGCTTAAAAAGTTAGTTGGTAGTTGAAGACTGTAAGCTTACCTTCAAAAGTGCAGTAAAACTCATTAGTTTGACTGTATTTTTCCAGTCGCGTGATTGCTCTTCTCATAATAATATTACGAATACAGTAACTTCTCTGCTCAGGGTTAGTACTGTTTTGTTTTTGTTCTCTATTGGGATTATTTAACTAGATTTTTTTTTCAAGTTCTAATTGTAGTTATGAGAATGATACTGGCAAAAAAAAAGCCTATTTTTATTTACGAAACAAGGTGGATAAATTATATTTCTAACCGACATAAAAAAAGGAGGAGATTATCAGTTAGTCTGTTTTCTTTTTTATTTTTCCGTATGGTACTCTGGCATTTATCTGCCCATTTGAATGGGTTTCTTTCTATTTAGAAAATAATGATGTAGTAACCAAGTTTGAAAGAGGTATTCTTAGACGATTAGATGGTTCGGTCATGTATAGAGAATGAATGAATGTAGAGTTATTAGAGACAATTATCGATCCAATGTGAGCATGATAGACGAGAGAGGGTGTCCGAGGAGAACTTACCACGATCAAATAAAAGGTCCGTCCCCGAAAACAAGTGCCCAGCATGCTCATCCGACGGAAGTGCACGACGAGATGTATGAAAGTGGATGAGACAATAGAAGTATGTTAGAATCGTAACATGGGCGATAGTCTCTGCCTGCCACAGTGGGGTACCAGCGTGAGTATATGTATGTTTGTAGAAAAGAAATATAGCCATAGCAAGCTGGTATTCCCATATTAATTGGCATATTATTATTTGGTGAAGCTCTGATGAAGCGCTTTGGATAGGAGGTGGACGGTGAAATTCCTTTTTAGGGTTCCGTACCCAAAGGGAGCCAACAGAATTCTATTACTAAGCCTGCGCTCTCCGTCCGTCCTTCTGTTTTTATTTTTACCTTTAAATGGCTGTATCTTTTGAACCGTAATAACTTGATGTGATTATAGAGCATACTCTATTATAGTAAAACAACAAATTATAAATAAAAAGGGTTCGCGCTAAGGGTCCCGGAAAAAAAATTTTGTTTGGTATATCTGGTGGTACCTACGGAATCTTCGGTGCGCGAGTCCGACTCGCACTTGGCCGGTTTTTGTATTTTGTATTGTCATTGGCCCGCGCCCTCTCCAATGAATATTTTTTTTGAATGAAAAAACAGTGAATTGTTTGTTTTACTCTCTTAGTTTTAGTCTCTACCTACTGGGAAAAAGGCGTGACAGTATAGGTATTGTATCAACATCATTATATTGATGACGATATTATTATGCTCTAAAACATGTAGGTAATGATAAAACACGGGCGAAAGGGTTAATTATAGGTTTTCTCATTGTCATGGGTCCAATCAAAGTCCATTAACTAATTGGAAACCATGTTATGAATCACGGCACCTTTTATCGTTGATGTGTGTCGTAAACTATATGGCATGGCATTTTAATAACCCTTGTACTTTGTTTACAATAATTAGGTACCTAGGTGGGTAGAGATATTTCGTAATTAAAATTACCTAATTTTAGGTAGATAGATTAAAAATTTATTTGTATAAATAACACACTCATACATAATAGTACACTAGATGAGGGAAATCTTCCTATACATGGAACGATTGTGATATTTATTGACTCTCCATCAGATATTTCTGAAAATATTGTGATAATGAAATAATATATTATTTTCAATCGAATCCAAAACAGAAAATCTAATGTTGTCATTCCAAATAGCAACGAAATGTTAAGGCCAATTTGAATACCATAAACAGAGATTTGAAACACGTACCCTCACTTATTCTTAGAACAGCTTTAGTACCGTCCAAGATATGTCGGATAGTACCTACATCTTTCTAATAAATAAAGTATATTTGCTATTCAGAATTGCCCAGAAAGCTTAATAGGACTCGGAAAATCTCTTCGTCCTTATTTGGAATGAAGTATAATTACGTTGATATATTTACCAACTCATTCTTGTTTCCTCATATACATATTCAGCTGTACTAGACACAAACACAATAATCTAGAAACGACTTAAGTCGTTAGCATCGTATACATACATAGGCACAGTATGAATATATGATAATGTTTCTAATCTTAGCCACAGTCTTAGCTGATAATTAAATGGCATTCTTGTTATAAGTAACTTAACAGCTAAGCCATGCGTGAGGGGGAAGATATGTTAATATGTCAGTCATTTTACCCTATCTCGGGACATAATGTGTGGGCTCTCGCTGCGACATATTGCGCGGGTCCTCTACTCTGTGTATAGAATTTATATTTATAACTTTAATGAAAATTAACTTTCATTTTCCGTTTAAAATGTTGAATCGCTCTAAAGCGGATGATAAAGTCGCATAGGAAACAAGAACCTAGTACTCGAGCTTTTGATTAGATAAAACGAGACTACAACAGACGACTGATAGACGAAATGACCAATACTATTAAGTTTCGATGAGGTAAATCAATATGGTACAACTGCAAAATAACTTTTAAATGCAATTGTAAGTTCACCTTTGGGGTGATTTATGAATTGTATTATACAGGGTGTTAGGGTAAACAGTTGCATTACTTTAAGGGGTGATTGTACACATAATACTGAACAACTTTCCCTAAGAAACCTATAGGAAATTTAAAAAAAAATTTGGTCTTTCCGTACTAATCGAACTCGATCGAATTTTCTATAGGTTTCTTAGGGAACGTTATTCAGTATGCTGGCTACAATCACCCTTTTAAGTAATGCAACTGTTTACTCTAACACCTGTATGTCTGATGATATTATATTATGGCATGTCAAGTTAACTCCCTCAAACACACAATTAATTAAATATTTTTTAAATTATTATTTAAAACAGTTAATTTACTGAATAAACAATTTTAAATAATATTCCAACACAAAAGATCAACATAATAACTCGGTCTAAAATAGAAAACGACAACATCATAATTTGTTTTTGTTGAGATCGAGTCAAGGAGCGCCGAGGCCATTTTAGATTTATGTCAATCGTACACAAGACTTGGACAGTTTGCATATTTCTTGACTCAGTTATTACTTATGGGAATTTAGATAAAACTTTCAAAGACATTTTTATTGACTCGCGTCCAAGTTTTATACCTCGACGTATATAGACTCTATATTACTTGATACCTACTTACTTAACCACTCTGTGCAATTGCTGCACTTAAAATAAAACTTAAAAGAAATATGACTTATTCGTGCAATCACCACTATAACACATATTTCTCGGTAAAAACAGGGTCCTTCTTAATATGCTGACACTTTTTAAGGGGATGATTAGACCGTCAAACTGAACAACTTTCTCTATGGCACCAACATCGAAATGGCAAAAAAAAAATCAGCTCTTCCATACAAAACTGCAAACCTACTCGGGCCAAATGTATGGGACAGCTGATTTTTTTTCGTGATTTCGATTTTGGTTTCGTAGAGAAAGTTGTTTAGTTTGATGGTCTGATCATCTCCTTATAAAAGTGTCAGCATATTAAGAAGGACCCTGTATAACCTATTGACAAAAACAGATATTATCTATAAAATAATAATTATATATCAATAAAAAGTTAAAATTGTACAGGGTAAAAACTGAAATACGTTTGCATACTTTAAGGGGTGCTTCAGATCATCAAGTTGAACCATATTCACTAAGAGACAAACACAGAAATAGCGAATAAAAAATCTGCTGTCCTTTCGAAATAAGGATCCAGAAGTCGAATGTCGTTTTCTATGGAACAGCTGATGTTATTTTATTTTACACCCTGTATATAAAACTTAAGAACCTCTATTTACAACTGAACACTATTGTAGAAAAATAAAAAGAAAGGAAAAATGTTTTAATGTCTGTGTGTGTGTTGTGCGTGTTAAAATTTCACGGTTCATTTTAATTGAGTTAATACAATAAAATTCTTATTTGAACGAAAGATTCCACAGTTTAAGAAGTTTACTAACCTAATTTTGATGAAAACCACCAAGAACTTTCCTGGTGGAAAAACTTCCTGAATAAATTACGTATTCTGGATATTTTTTCAAAAGAGATCTTATATGGAAATTTCATACGACGTGCTCGTCCTGAAATAAATTGGTAGGTATTAAGAAAATGTTTCGAATTTTTGCTACAGTCAGAAGGTACCGAAGTTCATGTTCCCATTCATAAAAATTCGTAATTTTCGAAGTTTCTACGTATAACCGAAAAATACAGGGTGGTGGAACACAATGACGCACTCTTTAAAAATGTATTACAGAAAAGGTTAAATGACAGTTTTAATATTGGTCTAAGAGGAAGGATCTCTCTTTAAGACTAGAGTGAGCCATACCAATTGTAAAGTGTCCACTTTTTTTGACGTTTAGGTTTGAGTGTGTGGTGTCAAGTAGTATGGACAAAAGGCACCAAGTGACATATGGCCTTATGTTTACGGTCACTTTTCACACACACTAGCTCAAAAAAAGTGGACAGCCGCATAAACAAATATCTATAGTTCCATCTCCTTCTACTATTAAAGGTATGTCATAAGACAAAAGAGACCAACTACAATCGTAAATTTACGCGGACTCTATGGAGATCCTTCCTCTTAGATATTGGTAAGAGACAAAGATGACAAATATTGTGTTTCTTGCAAAAATAAATTATCTTTTATTTAGTGTCAACCCTATGCGCACATTGTTAAGTGGCCCAATTAACTCCAAGCTTGTCTAGTGCCACCAGTAGTGCCATTGACCAAATCAGCTGATTAGGGTTGAAAATGTTAACGAGCTATATTTTGAAAAGGTATATCAAAATAATAACCCTACCTAGTACCATGGGAACAAAAATAGATTTCTTTGGATGTTCCCTAGGAACAAAAAGATCCCACCTACAAGGTTAGCCACTGCTGTCGTATTAGTTTGGTCATTGTCCGATTTTAACCGATCGCGGTGGTTAATCTTTATTATCTCGTAGGTAGTCTACGAAACCTGCTGGAAGAATCAAATCAAATAGACATTTACTGTAGGCAAAAACCATATAAAATCGGTTAGTCCATTCCTTACAGAATGAGATAAATTAGAGTAATATTTCAATGATTTGGAAAAAAAGATCAAGTGGAGACCGCAAACGCAAACCGCGTTAATTGTTTTAAAATCCCTACTTATAACGTTGCGGTCGCGAGTCACCAATAATGTAATTGTACCTACTTGTTAACCAGCAATGTACCTCTGGGAAACCCACTCCTACACCTCTGGGAAAAGGCGTGTATAATATATATAAACTAGAAAGTAGTTTGTTTAGAAGAGCAGAATCGAATTATAATGTTTTCAACATATTATCTTTTTTCAAAATATTAAATATTTGTTTGTTAAATTTAAAATTTACTGAACTCGATCTCAACCCACCGCTCTGGCACTCTCAACCTACTCACTACCAAAACATGATTCTTAAAATGTATCACTGAGCACGTCAGTGCTTTCATTCATTGGTGAAATGAAAACAAATCATTTTTGCCTCAAACCTTAAAGTACGAATAACTTTAAATTTTAACTAAAAAAATAATGAAATTATTGTTTCAATCGAATTATTTTGTTATAAATCAGTTGGGGTGTATGCGGTTTTGCGCTTATTCATTAACACGTTGTATACACGCCTTTTCCCAGAGGCGTAGGAGTGTTCTTCGTCTGGGGCCGAACCAGGCTTTTTCATGCCAGTCAGTAAGTCAGTCCTGCTCTGCCGACCAATACTTATTGTGTTTTAGCCACGGTTTATACAGAAGAGACGTGTGGCGGTGGCGTATAATCTAAGTAACACAATTTAAACCTCATAGTACGTAGGTACGTAAAGGAGAATCGCGCCCGCGCCTCCAAGTGACGTCGCCTGGAGGCGCGGGCGTAATTCTCCAAACGACGCTATGCTACGTACTATAAGGTTCATAATTGTGGTACTTTGACTATCCGCCACCGCCACACGTCTCTTCTCTATAAACCGCGTCTTAGGTATAATTCAGACGCAAAACTGTACTGGTGCCATATACATATATGGAACTAGAGGGTTAGAAGCGAGGCAGGCGTAAACAAATGACGGTAAACCTAAAAGCCGATTCTTCAGAATTGATAGCTGAACAACATGACATTTTGCAAAAGAAAATTTGCTCAATAATATTTTGCTCGTTTTCGTGATTGTATGAATTCGAAAAAAAAACTAATTATGAAAAATTACATATAAAATGTTTCATCCTACAAACATTTATAATACTCAGGGACGGTTACGGGATTGGTATAGACTTCACACTGGTACACACCGGCCATGTGTCACCAAGCAATACAAAACCAAAATAAGCTGGCCGCCCGTAGGTGGAGTAACGTAAAGGGTCCTTCTTCATATGCTGACACTTTTTTCTGGGGATGATCAGACCGTCAAACTGAACAACTTTCTCTATGGCATCAACATCGAAATCGCGGAAAAAAAATCAGAAGTTCCATACAAAAATGCAAACCTACAGCTGATCTTTTTTCGCGATTTCGATATTGGTCCCATAGAGAAAGTTGTTCAGTTTGATGGTCTGATCATCCTCCTAAAAAAATGTCTGTATATTAAGTTGGACCCTGTATATCGCACAGCTGTTGCATATGTTGGTTTTGTATAGCTTGATGTGTCTCTATGTGTAAGCATCAGAATTTCTTCAGCGTACCTAGGCAGGTTTCCTCACGATGTTTTCCTTCACTGTTAAATCCTTATAAATCAATTAAGTACTAAATGGTTTTCAGGTTTTGAGTTCCTTTATTTCTAAGTAACGCAATTTGAGCAATACCGCATACAGTCGGGACAATTTAAAAAGCCACATTTGACATCTATTGATACTTCATCAATCATAACCTTGTAACGGCGTGCATAGAAAAATAAAAAAGATCTGTACAATTGCTTTACTTTTTTTTATTACGATTACATATTTATTGTAATAATGACCAAAGAATGTAATTTTACGATTTACTTTCACTAATGAACCATTCTAAACATAATAAACAATTTCTGTTCCAAAGAACTGAACGTCGTTACAATGTTGCGTCTGTGAACCCTTTTTCCTTTTTTAACACTAGGGATGTAACCCAAAAAAATCGATGTAAAACGTAGTTCCAACAAATCGCGATATTCACATATAATTCGATTCACGTATGTTTGAAATCCGTATCGATTCATTCGCTTTAATCGATGTTTTTATGCAGGTCACCTCACTATGAAGCTTAAACTGACAGATGTCAAATGTGGCTTATTACATTGTCCCGACTTTAGTTTCATTATATCTGTAATAAGTAAATACAAACAGTCAATTGTTTCAAAAATAGTTTTCGCGAAGTTTGATTTCCTCAAACACAATGTCCAGAATCCAGCTGCATCTAATTAAGCCCCGTATTCCGTCGTAGCCTCCGTCCCTCCGCTTTACTTCGCTAAGCTCCTTAATTCGCGCCAACACCGCTGGGCTCCTTAATCGGACAAACACACTTAAGACTGTGTTTTAGGGAAAGGGTTTATCTGCTGCATCTGTGCCTAGAACTTTGTGCTGATAGCTTTACACTAACGGCAGTGAATAACCACTATGAATTTATGTTGAGGTATTTTATTAGTATTCAATATAATTTTGAGATCACCTTTTATACCTATTTAAATTATACCTATTTAAATTATACCTATTTAAATTATACCTATTTAAATTATACCTATTTAAATTATACCTATTTAAATTATACCTATTTAAATTATACCTATTTAAATTATCAACATCTTCTTAATCTTAACTATTATAAAACTACAACAGAAGCGTGTCTGTACATTGAAGATATTTACACAAAAAAGATAACGATATGGTTTTTAGGTGTCCCTGATTCCAAATCAACCTTTTTTTTAAATGTTGTCTATCTGTTTGTATGTTTGTTTGTGCGAGCATCACGCGAAAACTAATGAGCCGATTTTGATGAAACTTTTTTTGTTTAAAATAATGGGGGCTTTAGACTACATTCCGAAACTTTACTCGACAACGCGAATCTTTGCCGAAGAACCATATGTCATTATCTCAATGAAATTATTTCTTTTAGTAGGTAATAGATTTAACCATATTAATAAAAGATTCGGAAGAAAAGTAGCGACAATAACGACTCAGTTTAAAGCCCAATAAATTCTCAAAAGCAATATCACACATATGATGTCAGTGCAATCTGTTATTCGATTCTTATACTAGCCAAAGTTTTTTTACTAAATATTGGAATCTGAGAAAGCTGCGTAGTTTTTTGAAGGAATTCATCATTATGTTTTGAAAATGTAAGTATACCTTTATACGAACTCGAAGGACGACGATAAAGCGCGACGTGTTTTTTTAGAAAGTAGAAATTTATTGTATAATTTACTCTAAAAAGTTACAATATCTCATCTCATCTCACTAATATTATAAATGTGAAAGTTTGTGACGATGTTTGTAAGGTTGTATGTTTTTTTGATGAAATTTGGCACCCAGATAGAATGTGTTCTGGATTAACACATAAGATACTTTGTTAAAGTCCACGCAGACGGAGTCGCGGGCAACAGCTAGTACCTAATAAAAACATCCTTTAAACAGAAAACAAACAATTACGAGTATGTATACACGATGGGTGACACACTAAGCAATACAAAACCAACATAAGCTGGCCGCGCGACGTAATACGGTACTCGACCTAGGCGCAGCCAGCTTATTTTCCGCCGACGGTAACACGATCACAATCATAGACATGTTGCGTCGTCGCCGTAATACTCGAAATCCCCATCGCCGCCGCGGGAGACAGTCGCGATCTCTGCCCACTCCTTCATCTGGCGTCTACAGACGCTACCGGCACATAGCTGGCCGGTTCCCACCGATCCCCGCTTCCCAACCCGTCGCGTAATCCCAGCAACGCCCATTGCCGAGGTCCGTGCCCCCCTGGGGTGCCCCTTGGGCAGGTTGCTTAAATCACTGGATCGGTGACCTACCAGGGCGCTTCGCCGTCACTGGTATGGCCACCCCCAAAAGCCCGCAGTAAAAAGCAGTAAATGCTCCCTGAGCAAACTGTACATGCCAGTCAAAAAAAAAAAACAGCTTATTTTGGTTTTGCATAGCTTGATGTGTCGCCATGTTTACAATACGGACAAAAAGTTAACTATGTGACTTTAAACATTACGGTAGTCGGTGCTTCTAACGACCACTGCTATTATGTCTCAATTACAACCGTAAGTGTTAAGTAGGTACCAATCGAATGTTGTAGTTGTGTTTTTGTTAAAGGTTTATATAGGGTCCTTCTTAATTTGCTGACACATTTTTAAGAGGATGATCAGACCGTCAAACTGAACAACATTCTCTATGGCACCAACATCGAAATGGCAAAAAAAAATCAGCTGTCCTATACAATTGGCTAAAGTACAATTGATTTTTTTTTCGCGATTTCGATGTAGATTCCATAGAGATAGTTGTTCAGTTTGATGGTCTGATCATCCCCTTAAAAAACTGTCAGCATATTAAGAAGGACCCTGTATAACACACATCATAATACCTAACCTAGTTGTGTACAATGTCTCACAAAACTGTTTTGACAGTTTGTGCTGCGGATTCATATTAGAGTCAAACAATACAATTTGGTTTACTGTTAAGTTAATTTCAAAGATAATATGCGGTAATGTTATAATCTGCTACCTAGTAGGACGCCACTAGTCCCATTTTGTGCTTTCAGAGCTTTGATTTGCAAACAAATGTGTAAAATAAAATAAACTAGCACTTTTATACAGGGTGTAAAGAAAAGTATCATTAACCTTTAAACCACATACTGAACAACTTTTACTATAGGAGCAAACCGATCGGAGCAAAAAGAAAATCAGCTGTTCCATACTAAACTGCAATACTTACTCGACTCAACTGTATGAACCAGCAGATTTTTTGTTTTGCTCCTTTTCGATTTGCTTCCATAGTAAAAGTGGTTCAGTTGGATGGGTAGACTTAGTTTAAAAGTATGTCAATGATATAAATTTCACCCTGTATAGGTATAGAGAGTGATGAAAACTGTCCTTTTTTCATCGTATAAGATGTGATTTTCTCAAATAGTTCCTTTTGAAAACAAACAATTCAGCTTTTTTTCTCTCGCTCTCGCTTATTCATACAAAGAGAAAAGTCATGCAGGGTCCATTAATACAAGATTCGTCAATGCTACGCATACAATAAACTTTTTGGTTTACTTCAGTGCCAAAGGCTACAACACCTTGATCTGGTTATAAATAGAGCAGGAGAGACGAGGTAGGTACCTACCCTATTTCGTTGGCAAAATATGCATACCGCGGTTTTATTCTTAAGGTCACAAGAATGTATAGTTTTGATGTTGACGGTAAGTTTTGTGGTCCTAACCATTTTTATGACGTCACCAATTTTTTGTATAGATTTTAAACTATTTTCCATAACCAATCGTGAGGGGTATCAAATTAAAGGGTTTCGTGGGCTGATTGAAAAAAAATAATAGCTACATCAATACCACGGTACGCATATTTTTCAAACGAAATACCTCGCACCTCCCGCATAAGTACTCTACTAGTCTAATTGCGTAACCAAGCGGCTATCTTACTCCATTCTCATATCAAATCATAAAGTTTACATTAGAATCAGCATGGTAATTGAATATTGTGCACTTTCTACATAATTGTGGCGCAAACATTCCAGTACCTATCGCTTAAGGGGATATAATTCGGAGCGCGCTCCATACAAACGTACTATGGTGATATTTTCAATACTAACCAATTAAAGTCAATGAAATTTTGCTGAAATAATCTTGAAACAAATATCTATGCTTGTATGGAGTCCGATTTTCGTTGAAATATACAGTTTCAATGCTAGGATTAATTAAAGATTTGTATGGAAATCTTTGAGGCACTGTAACTTTAAAACTATACATTTTAACGAAAATCTGTCGCTATACAAGCATAGAAAATGTTTTTAGATTGATTCTGAAAAATTTCATTGCGTTTAATTGGTTAGTATTGAAAATATCACCATAGTACGTTTGTATGGAGCGCGTTTCGAATTATATCCTCTTAACCACCTTCTGTTAATTGTTTTACAAAAATTCTACCCTAAGTTTAAAAGATAAACACATAAACCTCTAGTGGGCCATTAGTCCATTAAGTATACTTTTTAATCCGCTTGTATCTGAATGGAGCAGGTTCAGAGAAATTGGAGTCATTTTAATACCCATTCTCCTGGCTACACGCCATGTACTGGTGTAATCGTTACGTTTAACGTTCAAATTAGTGGCCCGTGTGAAAACTGCTTTTGGTTGTCAAGGTGGACGTAGACGGTGTCCAAAAGTATATTTTATCTTGAATGTACCGATTTAAAATGAGCGTTACCTGGAGATTTAATATGAAACTATGGAATAAGTAAATATTGAATAATATTGTGCAGTTGCAGTGGTTTCGTTATACAGTAGTACCAAAAGTGACATAATATGTTTCCGCCGAAAATTCATAATTTCAGTAAAACCATAAACCATAACTTAAATATAGCAGCCCTTCCATATAAAAAATAGCCCTTCCTTACTCTAGCAACCTTTAAATATCATCATCAGCTTATATAGGGTCTTTATTAATATGCTCACACTTTTTAAGGGGACGATCAGACCATCAAACTGAACAACTTTCTCTATGGCACCAAAATCGAAATCGCGAAATAAAAATCAGCTGTTTCTTACAAAACTGCAAACCTACTTTAGTAGGAAAATGTATGGAACTGATGATTTTTTTTTTACGCGATTTTGATTTTCGTCCCGTAGAGCAAATTTTTCAGTTTGACGGTCTGATCATCCCCCTAAAAATTGTTAGCATATTAAGAAGGATCCTGTATGTATGTCCCACTGCAGGGCACAGGCCTACTTGCATCAGGGGGGGAGTGTATGTACGTAAGTCCACCACGCGTGGAACCACTCTACATTTGATGATGTACTATGCAATTTTATTGGAATCCATATTTATCATATGATAGAAAACTCTTCTTTCATTCATAACATTAATGCATATATGCTCTCGACTATATTCCCCGAGGGGGTAGTCAGAGATATTCTGAAACCTCAGAACATCCACGTTTCACCAGTAGTACCGAAACTCTGTCCAGTGTGACGGGAGGTGCGCCCGTCGCCACTTATAATGGAAAGTGGGTACAATACATGTCTCGAAATTGAAGCATGCAGGTTTCCTCACGATGTTTTCCTTTACCGAAAAGCCAGTGGTGTTACAAATCGGACATAAATTCCGAAAAACTCATTGGTACGAGTCGGCATGGACGGGGATCGAACCATCGCCTCCTGCACGGCAGGCAAGGTTACTCGCCACTGGACAACCACGGCTATTAACATATGGCTATATAACATTAATGGTTCTTCTTAAATGTTAATACTTTATTGCTATTATTCATTAAACGTAACCCATCTCGTAAACTTGGGCAGTAAATCAATGTCAAACGTATAAGGCGTCCCGAGTCCTCACGATAAACGATAATGCTTGTCCGCAGAAAAACAGGATTTCAAACTTGTGGGTCGGCTTTATGTTTCTTTTAAAAGTTTGGTCCTAATGCCCTTAATGCTTTATCCAGCCCAGATTTTGGAGAAGATCTAGAATGTTTCGGCTTTATTACGACCTTCCAATATCCCTCTATTTACAAAGTTGGGGATTGCTGAAAAAAAGTATGAAGAATTTTTTTCCGCAAAAGCTAATTTCGAGGTTTCCGGCGTTCACGCGCTGTCGCTCGACGTTGGTCTAACGTTTTACTTTTTTTGACATATTTTTTTCCGTCGTTGCCTAAATATGCACATACATTTTTCACATGAAAGATTTTTAAGCTTTTGACATGACTACTAAATGTGTAGGTACTTAAATGTTTTTATTGTATAACTTATTTATGAAAATAACAAAACACATCGCCATACCTGTTCAAGTTGAAACCATTATCTTCCAACACATTTATAATAAATAGTTCAGTCACTAAAACAAAACAAAGTGATGAGAAACTGGAACCTCCGATAGCAAGAAGTTAGGGAAGACAACACGCGTACGAATCGCAGCGACGCGCAGCGGATGGCGGCCGGCTCGCTCGGACCGCGCTCTCCGACTGACGCTACGAGACCACCAGCTACGACACATGCTACGAAACAGCTACGCGGCTACAAGATAACCACTGTATTAACCTCTCTATCTAAAGTATCAGTAAATAACATAATCGTCACGTTGAAAACCCGATGATATCGCTATCGACTTTTATACAGCTTTTGTAACTGCAATGAACGTTCAAGGAAGATTGAGGTAAATTGAGGTTTTCTTGTATAAAGTTTGTGTATTGCTGCTTAATTGGTCTAACGAGGTTGATAACGTTAATAGAAGTTTTCTAAAAGTTTAATCAGAGTGGCTTTATTGTTCGGAAGACAGTTGGAAAGTGCGGGATAGGGAGATGCAACTGGGAATCGACATTTAGCTTCCTCCAGAACTTTGGATATAATGCAGTTTGTGTTTGGATCGCTGCGGTCACGAAGCATTGTTTTAAGAAATAAAATTTACATTTTCGGTTAAAGAAATATAGTTTTTTTGATACGGCTCAATCCCTCTCCCCTTATTCGTGAGAAGAGGCCTTTGTTTTGCAGTGGGAGATCTCACAGGCCATATAACTTGCTTTATGTATGTACACACATAAAATAACTTAAAAATATTTGTGGCTTCTGGAATTTTAGCATTGAAAATGGTTTTTTTAGGCGCTTCGGTATAGGCCCGATTGTCAGCAAAAGTGTGTCATCGCCCTGGTAATTTATTTTGCTGAAAATACTCAACAACTTTTTTGAAAATCGAGAAAATTTGAAAATTACGGTCGTTTTTCGCCCGGTATCGGTCAGAAAAAAAATGCATATTACAAAAACGAAATGAGGTATCGAAAAAATTAAAAATACCCTTAGAGATATGACTGGACTAAATTAAAAAAAATATTGGAGGTGCGTTCACTGCGTTCACTGAAGGTTGACGGACCTTCGTCACGCGGAGAAAAAATTTAATTCAGTTCATTTAGCAGATTCATTTTCAATGTCCCCGAATGAAAAGACACGAGATCTGTTTTTTTTAAAGATTAGGTTATTTTGTAAGATAAGGATAATTTGAGCTTTTTCTATGAACAATTCAATTTGGGCAGCAAAATGTAGAGGACGTCTTCAGTTTATTTAATATAAGATATCTTGTTGTAGATTGTTTCGTTTTACGGCTCCGTATTTAAATTACCTAGGGACTGTTATAAATGAAAAATTTTTTGTTTACGACACACTATATGTGACATCTTCCTTATTTTGGTTTTATCTAAGGAGAAAATAGATAGATTGGTTCTCTATTCAATCGAGCGAGACATACGAGAGCAACACATATCTAATCTAAACTTGATTAATTTCAAAACATAACAGAGGCAGTATTAATAGCTATGAGTAAACATGGCATATCAAGTTATCAATGCAATCCGAGGTCTCGATGTAAATTCGAGAATGTGCGCATTAGGGATCCGGAAATTACTTAGTAGTCCACTGACGTTGGCTTGGAGATTAATCTGGGCATAAAGTCGTGAGCATATGCATCTGCTTAATTTATTTACCAAAACTGAGATTTTCTATTGAGTTAACAATTCTTGCTTAGTAGGATAGAATGGCTAACACTTCCGATAATCAGCCACGACATTGCCGCGATATTTCTGAGATAAATTAGTGTCGCGGCGGAATCGCGATTAAAAATCGCGCCGCTTTATATAGTCGCAAAGTCGCGGCGGTGCAGTTGCGGATTTCTTGAAATCTTGGTCAATGGAAAAGGCTACTTTATGTATTTTCTTGAAAAAGTTAAAACCTGACTATTATAAACAATACCTTACAACCTTCTTGATGAACAAAATAAACTTCGGGCCAGGAAGCTAGGAAAGGTATTGCCATACTTCGGGCAATGTTTGCCCATATCCTAAAATATAAGCTATTGCCCCGATTTAATACTAGGGCGCGTAAACGAAAAATTCTTGGTCAATATATACAACGTGTTAATGAATTAACGCAAAACTAGAAAGTAGTTTGTTTAGAATCGAGAACAGAATCGAATTATCATATTTTCGACATAGGTAATTTTTTTCAAAATATTAATTAATTTGTCCGTAAAATTTTAAGTTTACTGAACTCGATCTCAACCCACCGCACGGGCACACTCACCCTACTTACTACCAAAACAAGATTCTTAAAATGTATTCACGAGCACGCTAGCGCTTTCATTCATTGCTGAAATGATAACAAATCATTTTTGCCTGAAAATTTAAAATGTGAATAACTTTAAATTTTAACTATCAAAATAATGAAATTATTGTTTCAATCTAATTATTTTGATATAAATCAGTTGGGGTGTATGAGGTTTTGCGCTTATTCATTAACACGTTGTAGAGATAGGAAATACTACGTATCTATGGGTCAATGATATAGGGTCTTTCTTTATATGCTGACAGCTTTTAATGATCAGACCTTCAGGATCAGACCATCAAACTAAAACATTTTGTCTTATGGAACTAACATCAAAATGGAAACAAAAACGAACTGTCCTTGTCTGAAATAAATATTTTTTTATGTTTTTCATTTATTTTTCTACTTCATAGATTCTAGAATAAGGGTCAGCGCACATCTAGCGGAGAACTGTTCGAGCATTTCAAAGTGCTCAATGAAATGTCGTCCTTATCCGATTCAAATAGAGTTGTAAATAGCATGCGCCAGCAAACGCCGCCGTCCGTTAGGTAAAATTATAACTTGACACTTATTTACAACTCTATTTCAATTGGATAAGGACGACATTTCATTCGGCACTGGAAAATGCTCGAACAGTTCTCCACCAGATGTGCGCTGACCATAAGTAGAAACGCAGATAACATTGTTTTCTAGCAGCTATAAGAGAAAACATTGTTATCTAGGTGGTTATTTTATATAATACAACGTGTTAATGAATTAACGCAAAACTAGAAAGTAGTTTGTTCAGAATCGTAAGCAGAATCGAATTATCATGTTTTCTTTATAAGTAATTTTGTTGAAAATATTTTTGCAAAATTTTGTTTGTAAAATTTAAAATTTACTGAGTTCGATCTCAATCTACCGCACGGGCACACTCACCCTACTTACTACTAAAACAAGATTCTTAAAATGTATCCACGAGCACGCTAGCTCTTTCATTCATTGCTGAAATGATAACAAATAATTTTTGCCTCAAAACTTATAATGCGAATAACTTAAAATTGATTAATGACATTATTGTATCAATCTAATTATTTTGTTATAAATCACTTGGGGTGTATGAGGTTTTGCGCTTATTCATTAACACGTTGTATATGCAGATATTAATTAGAACAGTGTAACAATGCGCTGGGTGAAGTTGCAAAGCGAGATCCTTGGAAACACGGACACCCACACACAACCCACGTCTGTTAGCATCCTGTCGTAGCTATTAAATAAAAGATACACTTAGTTCCAGAGTAGTCAACGGACAGTCAGCTGCTTATTATTCAGTCTGACAAAATCAATCGAATTTGATTTCTAATTTATGTTATTCACCTTTGATTAAATTAAAACAGGAAGAGAAGTGACTAGCCTTCAGAGTATGGACCGCATAAATTGAGCCCCCGTCGTCTAATTTCCTTAGTTGCAATACGAGCGGCATTCCGTGATGGTTTATACAGGGTCTAACTTAATATGCTGACGGTTTCTTTAAAGAATGATCAGACCATAAAACTGAATAACTTTCTCTATGGCCCGGGGCGAAATCGTGAAAAAAAAACTGTTGCCCCATACATTTCGGTCGACCAAGACTGCAGTTTTGTATGAAACAGATGATTTTTTTCGCCATATCGATGTTGGTCCCATAGAGAAATTTGTTAAGTTTGATGGTCTGATCATCCCCTAAAAAAATCTTCAGCATATAAAGTAGATACGCGAAAAAATTACATGTATAATCGTGCTACATGCATAATGCCTATAGAAAACTGCACTGCTTGCTTAAATGTCCCTTATAGTCATAGTCTCTTGTCTGATCACAATTAAAATGCAAACATTTTCTCGAGTAATCCGAAAAGCAGTCTTTATCAAAATCCATTCAGTGCTCCTCAAATTAAAACGACTGATTGACGAATGATTTATTTAAAAATCTTGAGTAAAATAAATGAAAGGAGCTGATTAATCGGCTACATAATAACTTTACTATTAAAAAGTTAGTTATAGCCTGTAGAATCCCAATGCAGGGCAAAGGAATAAGGGTTAGAAGGGGGAGGGCCATACTCCACCACGCTGGCCCCGTGCGTGTTGGTGGAGGCAAGTTAGTGGTCAACATGCTGTCAGAGAATTTTCAAGCTGCCTTTATAGGCCTCTGACCTGGCTTAACGGATAGTTACCATCTGACATAATTATCGAGACCAACTGCTTATCGTGCCTTCCGAAGCACGGAAATGCTCGAGATGAAATACCACTAAACGGTCACCCATCCAAAAACTGACCGGACCTGTGTTGCTTAACTTCGGTGATCGTTTTCAATACCGAAACACCATTACGCCAACGACCGCTGTACTATTATTTATAACTTTACTATTATAGATGATAATCCCTATAAATATCATATCATATTTCAACGAACGCATACTATCTAAGGAGTCTTTTCTCCTTACAATATCGTCGTCAAGTGTCACGAATGCATCTCTAATACTCAAGGGGAATGCATTTTTACTTTATAATGTAAATAGTGTGATCGTATTGGAAAATCTAGTCAAATCGAAAAGAAAACCTATATACAGGATCCTTCTTAATATGCTGACACTTTTTTAAGGGGATGATCAGACCATCAAACTGAACCACTTTCTCTATGGGACCAACATCGAAATCACGAAAAAAAAATCATCTGTCCCATACATTTGGCTCAAGGAGGTCTGCAGTTTTGTATGGAAGAATATAATTTTTTTCGCGATTTTGATGATGGTGCCATAGAAAAAGTTGTTCAGTTTAATGGTCTTATCATCCCCTTAAAAAGTATCAGCATATTAAGAAGAACCCTATACAACGTGTTAATGAATTAACGCAAAACTAGAAAGTAGTTTGTTTAGAATCGAGAGCAGAATCGAATTATCATGGTTTCAACACAGGTTTTTTTTTTCAAAATAATAAATAATTTGATTGTAAAATTAAAAATTTACTGAACTCGATCTCAACCCACCGTTCGGGCACTCTCACCCTACTTACTACCAAAATAAGATTCTTAAAATGTATCCATGAACACGTTAGCGCTTTCATTCATTGCTGAAATGATAACAAATCATTTTTGACTCAAAACTTAAAATGCGAAAAACTTTAAATTTGAACTGTCAAAATAATGAAATTATTGTTTCAATCAAATTATTTTGTTATAAATCAGTTGGGGTGTATGAGGTTTTGCGCTTATTCATTAACACGTTTTATACACGGTGTAAGCAAAAGTATCATTAACCTTTAAACCGTAGTGGCTACCCATCAAACTGAATAACTTTTACTATGGGATCAAACTTGTCAGTGCAAAAAAAAATTACTTGTTCCATACTAAACTGCAATTGCCTACACGACTCAAATGTATGAAAGAGCAGATTTTTATGTTGTTCTGACATGTATGTATGTATCCATTAGAAACACTGCTAGCTGTGCCTACATCAGAACTGGTGCAGCAGAGATAGCGTAAAAAAAAGCTCAGCTAAAGTGGGACTGGGTCCTGTTGAAGAATTCAATTTTTACCCGACTGCGCCAGAAGGAGGGTTATGTTTTTCGAGCGTATGTATGTAAGTATCTCTATTTCTTTGGCACGGCCCACAGCCTAAACAGCTTGATGGATTTTAACGTATGAGTTGTCTTTAGATTCGTAAAAATTGTGAGAGTTACATACGCTATATTATTTTAATATTGAGTCTGCGAAATAAAAAAGAGAGGGGGAATAAATATTTTTTTTATTGCAAAAAATTACAATATGGGTATCAAATGAAAGCTAGTAATCAGACGATTCCAAATATGTATCTATTATAGTACTTTTATGTTACCGTTTCGACACAAGGTTAAAAGTATGAAATAAACGAAATTATTAAGATAAAGAAAAAACCCGACTGCATAAAAACCTATTAACTGAAAAGAGAAAAACAAGCTCTATAATCACTAATCAGCTATAACAGTTTTATTTGAGCTAATATAATTTGCGTGTTATTAGGTAGGTAGGTATTGCAGGCAACACACCAATAACCAACCAAAAATCTTCTTTGTTCGCGTTTGCAATACCTACCTACCTAATAACACGCAAATTATATTAGCTCAAATAAAGCTGTTATAGCTGATTAGTGATTATAGAGCTTGTTGTTCTCTTTTCAGTTAATAGGTTTTTATGCAGTCGGGTTTTTTCTTTATCTTAATAATTATAATTTTAATTTAGTAAGCATATGCTCACGACTATATTCCCCGGGGGGTAGTCAGAGATATTCTGAAACCTCAGATTATCCACGTTTTACTAGGAAGAACCGAAACTCTGTCCGGTGTGACGGGGGGTGAGCCCGTCGCCACTTGCATTGCATTTGCTTGTCGCATTTTTATATTTTTAGTTTATTTATTAACTATAATGGGAATGTACCCACCTAATTTGTGGAGAAATAAATCATTTTCATTTCTTTTTCAAGAGAAGGACCAAAATAACCATACCTAGAATACGTTTCTACAAGACGGTCATCGGTGACGGGGTTCGGCCTTTGACTAATTATTATAAGGACTAGCCTTGCGGTAGCATTTCCCCTCTGCCACGGTATAAGCACAATTGATCTTGTGCATTTACATTCAATTTTACACCTTATCACTAAACGAGACAGCCTATAATTGCGAAATAATAACTTCAAACTTAGAACGTTTGGGGTTCACACGAGACTACTTTTCATGATTTTTAACATTCAAAATTAGAATCTAAAGTTATGGGAAATAAAATCAAAAGTTGCGGATTTCATGTTACCTCGCCCCCCGCAAAAAGTGGCAGAAATGTTGGTTAGTAGAATTACACGCGTAACCAGTCCACATATAAATAGTCAAAGGGTTCGGCTGACGAAATTGTAGACAGCGAGAGTTGAACAAAGACAATAAAGGCTACACTGCAGTATGACACTGAACAGACTACATAATAAATCTATAATAAACACCTCCGTGTCCATAAATGGAGCGAACGCATTTTTATTCAAACTGGTACAGCTACTTTGACCAGAAAAAGTTTGAAAATAGAAAACCTGAAACATTTTCACCCCGACTGTTACTAAAGAAAATATGGAAAGTTTACAATGCAGAATTGATTATATCCTGTTCAGCGAACAGCTATCGACGTCAAACATGACGTCACAAAAGACGCAAGTGTATGAAAAAGTTACCTACAAACTATTTTCTAACGCCGCGCCGCTAGACATATTATGTAAGTATAGAGATAATAATGATGTCGGAGTTTCGACTTCAACTCCGAAAATGTGAATAACTCGTTTAAGGCCCGATTTATGTTAATATTTTAGTATTGCTTGATTTAAAAACCGGCCAAGTGCATGTCGGGCCACGCGTAGGGTAGGATTCCGTAGTTGCCCGTTACAATATACGGACTTAGAAACGGGCTTTTTGTTTTATACTACGGTTTAACGGCTAATAAAGTATAAAAAGTACATTTTACAAGTTGGTCGACGATTACTCGTTAACTTGTAAAGCCTACTTTGCGGTGATAGCTTTCCTTTTAACTTCGTTATAACACTACTGACGTAAATTATTTCACGTGTCTAGAAACGACCGTTTAGCTGGCAGAGGGGGGACACTTGACTCTAACAACATTTGTCACTTTAAAGCTTAATATTTCGCTAACGGATCCCTAAATCGAAAAGTGGTTTTGCCACACCCACAATATTTTTAAAAGACCTATCCAACGATGCCACACTATGTGATAAACGAGAAAAAAAAAATTGCATCCCCCCTTTTCGTGTAGGAGAGGTACCCTAAAAAAATTTACTACTTACTAAGAGCCTCTGAGCTAAGCCGTGGGCAGATGGACAGACGGACAGACGGACGGACGTGGCGAAACTATAGGGGTTCCTTGTTGACTACGGAACCCTAAAAATTCACAAGCGTTTGTTTTTAGTTTATTAAGCGGAGATATTCTGCCACTCGCACAGATCCGGTGCATACATAAATTACTCCGTAAAATCATAATGGATGCTGATTAATAAATCACTATTTTTTTTAAATGTTGCTAGTGCACAGAGCTAGGGCTAGAGTTTGGACGTCCAAGATGTGTCAGACGCCTAAAGAAATTAGTCGCCGTCTTCGTCGTCTGTGTTTAGCACACACGCGCACTTTAAAATATTCTGCATATCTGATTGCTTTTCTGCAAAGATTAGAAGTCGCCGTAGTCGAAACCGACTAGGAATCCATCACTTCACCTACATGTTAACGCAACTTGTGCTGAGTTTACGATACAAAGATCTACATCATCTGCATTGACGCGTGTTTTCTCGCATCACTCGCCTCGAACTCACCCGCTCATGTATGAAACACGAATTTTACATTACACCGCTTACGTTGCCCGAGAAATGATTCACGAATGGTCTAGGGCAGGGATGGCAAACCTTTTTATATCTACGTACCAATAATGGTTCAAAATTTAATTTGACCATGACATGCTAAGAAGCAATAGATATTTAGTGTGCGAAAATTTATAAATGAATAATTTGATACTAATGAGTGTTTTTTTTATAATCAGTGCAATGTAAGTGAAAAAGCCACAATATTGGTTCTGCGCATAATCTAAAGAAATTAGCAATGAGGCGTTTTCCAAGACTAGTAATTCGAAAAATCACTAGATGGCAATGTTAAAATTACTCATAAACCATGTCATATTGACAGTAAAAAGTGGTGTTTATCTATGATTTGCATCAAGTCTGACAGGTGGTGTTGCCAATGGATAAATTGTTCACTACCAATGAATACGCAAAAGCAACGAAAATGTTTGTTAGTTATACGAACATTAACTGCACAAAAAGTCGATTAATTCAAAGTATCAAAACGTCTTTCACATTATAACCTTCATAATCATATTAAAGAATTAACAAATTGCTCCCTAAAATTAGGGAATCCATCAAATCACGTAACACTTTCGATCTGACAGCTAAATTGGCACGATTGTAACGTCATCCTTCCGTGTCTTTGAACATTTTTTTTTTATGAAAACGCCTAATTAGATCTAAAATATCTGAATACCACCAAAATCGTGCCCATAATTTTCAGTCGCGAGCCACCTTCGGTACGCGTGCCATTGGTTCGCCATCCCTGGCTAGGGCCTAGAATATTCACACGTGTATCATTTTGTTACGATTATCAGAGTTCCATTCAGGTTTCTTCATCGAAGTATCTCGCAGAGATTTTTTATGAGCCTATCTCGTTCTGCTGCTGGGCAACGGTCTCTCATTACTGTTTTAGGCAACCTCTGGCTACACATAAATAATTAGCCGCCGGAGTTCGAGCCGAACGAAATTCTTGCTCCATTTATTCTAATTAATATTTTGCTTTGATTTACTGGAAGCTATAGCTTATACCTATTTGCTTTGATATTGATGTTCAATAAACAATTTCATGCATATGCACACCAATTGTAATCATTTGACATCAAATAGGTAATTGAGAGGGAACTGTTATATGCAAGAGTCCGTGAAACGGGAAAATTTGTCAATTTACGCGTTACGTAGAATAAACAACAAAACGACTCTAGAAACTAACGAAGACATTTTGCATCGCCGCTGCTATGATCTGCAGTTATAGAAAATGGATCATATAAAAGTTGACCAATCTGACAATAACAATACACCAACATTCGATCCATTAGTATTGGATTTTAAAAACATTAATCCGTCAACAGAACGAGTAAACTTTAGTATTGGAGACATTGGGGTTAAAATCAAGCGCATGTAAGCAATATATCAACGTCCACTGAGCAAAAGTAAAACACATTTAGGAGTAGACAGGAACTGCACCCCACAACACACTAGACAAGCGGCAACGATAGGCACATGTAGCCCGTTTGAATCTGGTAAATCCTTCACGTCCTTTGCACGGTGACTTCGCGTCTCTTTGTAAAATGATCATAAAAAGTTGGTAGATGAAGATTAGAGAAATTGAAAATGAAAATTAAAGGTGAACGTATACTTACTTAGGTACCAAACACAAATATAATTTTAGAAAATAATTATGAAAGTTGATCCTATGTCGATCATAAATAGCGGATACATCACGTCCTTAGAAAACAATAAATTCTCACCATTGACTTACTAAGTTATGGGCGCCAGGTCTAATATAAGCATAGCATATAAGCATATGCTCTCGACTATATTCCCGAGGGGGTAGTCAGAGATATTCTGAAACCTCAGAACATCCACGTTTCACCAGTAGTACCGAAACTCTATCCAGTGTGACGGGGGGTGAGCCCGTCGCCACATAATGGACAGTGGGTACAATACATGCCTCGATATTGAAGCATGCAGGTTTCCTCACGATGTTTTCCTTCACCAAAAAGCCAGTGGTGTTACAAATCGTACATAAATTCCGAAAAACTTATTGGTACGAGTCGGTCTGGACCAGGATCGAACCATCACCTCCTGCACGGCAGGCAAGGTAACTCGCCACTGGACCACCACGGCTTTTTAAAGCGTCCCAGTCTAAGTCTAACCTACATAAACGAAAGTACGTGTTAGTAATATAGTCCAACTAAAACACAGAAACTGATGTTTTTATTTTATTTTGCTTGCGTAGTTCTTATAAATTCTTACAGCCCAGCAGCACGGCATGCGGACGTGCGCATAGTCCGTCAATTAAACGAAGACTGGCACGTAATTGTTTCTCTTTACGTATTTTGTTTCTCTTTTGGTTCGGACACTTTTGAGCGCGTACCCTACGTCCAGTAGTAGGTAAGTAAATTATAAAATAGGTACCTACTGCCAGGCGCATCGCTTACGATGCACCAAAGTGTAGGTGCTTATCTCAGTACTTATAATATGATCGAATGACGGAGGCCTGATGGTGGACTTATTACAGTTCAGTACTGCTTCATTTCTGTATTGGGGGTACTAGTATAAGAGGTAAGAGGAACTTTGGTAACAATCAGCTGCAAGGCTGATTAAGTATTCATAGGGTGTAGAGCATCTCTGTGATGGGGATGGACCAGGTCTGCCTGTATAACTCCAGTCGGTTTAGGAGTTACAGCCGTTCAAAGGTCTGTGTATCAAATGAACCATCATCTGCAAGGCTGATTATAGGACATTATTGTAATATGCATGGTACAAAAACTGTCAGGTTCCGAACATTGAACGGCTGTATCTCCTAAGCCGACTGATAGACCATATCAGTTTTTGTTCTGTTCGCATAGCTACAGTGCATATTACAATAATACCTGCATAATCATGCATATTCATTTTTAGCAACCATACCAGACCATTGAACGGCTGTAACTCCTAAAAAGACTGGAGTTATGCAGGCAGACATGGTCCATCCTCATCACAGAGAAGCTCTACACCCTATGAATACTGAATTAGCCTTGCAGCTGATGGTTACCAAAGTTCCTCTTGTCTCTTATACTATGCACTGAGTACACAAATTGCAATTCGAGGGACACCTAAAGGTACACTGGTTGGTTCATTTCCGCCGTCGCTGCACTGACAAGTCAGATTTTATACAGTTTCTACTCAGCATAACTAGTGGCATAACCAACTCTAAACTTTCTAAACTAAAACCTACTATTTTTTGTACAAACTACGCTATTTTTTTACTAGGTAGGCTTGGTCTCATTGTGATGGGATTTCTGTTAAGTATTACCTAATTTTCATGTAAATAACGAGGAAGGAAGGTTAACTGGAAGCATAATCTACATTATGAAAACTAGATACCTACCTATCTACTTCAAAGACAACCTACCTACGTTAATGTTATTTATTTCATTTAGTGTCTGGTGTGAAATCCCACTAATATTATAATTATGCATGTTTTTTGTGGTGTGAACTAAGCTGAGCACGTATGTAACTACACGTCCTAATTGAAAGGAAGGAAATATGACAAAAATGAATGAAAAATGTACGAAAAAATCTTTATTTGCAAGATTTTGGAAGTAGTTTCAACTAAGTCAAACAAAAATATCGCATACCTACGCTACGCAGTATGGGACAAACGACAATAGATGTTCTATCGCTCACTCTGTGTAATTAGCGTATAGGCACATCTTATTTAATACTTAGGTTAGGTTTGTCGTTTTCGCCACTATTAATATTAGTATAATATTTTAATATCAGTTCTATTCTCTTCTTTTTCTATGACTTGTGATGATGTTTGAATGTTTGTGACTGAATGACTTATACGACTGCTTTGGATTAAAGCAGACGAAGTCGCGGGAAACAACAATCCGATTCATGTAAAAAGTCTTTGATTAAATGAGTCACCTCTTTTATATTATACTAGCAGCCCGTCCCGGCTTCGCACGGGGTAGACAAATAAATTTTAAGACTCATTTTTCTACACCTTTGGTTACATTGTTCAAATTTTACCAAGGATCCCTAATTTTTTTCAAAATAAAATGTAGCCTATGTCAAATTGGAAGAATGTAGCATTCTATTGGTGAAAGAATTTTTTAAATCGGCCCAGTACTTTTTGAGCCTATTCATTACAAACATACAAAAATAGGTACAAATCTTTCCTCTTTATAATATTAGTGTAGATTTACCAAAGAGATTTTAAGCACAATATTATTTTTTTGATGGCTGAAAAAGATGAAAAAAAAACTCCTAGGACACCATTTAATATTTAAAAAGCATTTTTTCATTTTTTTATTAACCTGGTTTTTGAGAAAATAATTAAAATGGCCAGTAAAATTGTTGATGTCTAAAAAGGTTGAATTTATAAAAATACCCGTAGATAGTCAGCAAGAAGGTTTTAAGGTATTGCTCTGATTCCACGATGTTCAGGGGAAGCGAGAAGAAAAGGATGGGCCTTTGTTTCTTAATTCGTTTTCGCGGCTATTATTGTGTTAATGTGATGGAATTAGTATACCTAATAGAGAACAATACAATGCTATATATAGTAAGAGTGAGAAATAAAGAAAGGCGCTACCGTTTGATTCGGATTTGTATCCCCGCGTAAAACTCTCTTGAACATTAGAATGCGTGAACCACCCTCGCATTTCAATGAGTTAAATGAAAAAAACTACTGAATACTGCGGATGTAAGGGCTAGATCCCATTGTCTTTCCGAAAAGAAGAACTAAACTAAAACAATCCATGGTATTCATAACACAGATCTACATTCTACATAGGTATACATATTTGTGGGCGTCGTCCATAATACCTATTTCCAGCTTCCTGGCGTGTCGCATCAAAAAGGGTACAGTTGTCGGGTTTTGGCATCTAGATCAGTCCATGATCATAATATGAAATGAAAAAAAAGCTAGGTTAAAATGCCGACCATTGGACCCTTTTTGCGTGGACATTTTATTATGTAACCTTTGTAATCGAATTTGTGCATCGAAATAAAATCTGAAAATTAATAAATTCTGTTATTTTGGTAACTTTATTGTTCACGCCTTTCTATTTCAGGTGTTTACACGATTTTAAAATGAAAACCAGTTTGATAAAAGCCATTCTGACATAAACACTTGCGTAGACGATGGAATCAATAATAATTTTCTAACAATGTTGACGTTATTACGTAAAGAAATGGGAGCGCTATAATAACTTTAACTTCAGCTTCGCAGTTAACCAATCAAAATGTAAATGTGCTTTTGCTGGAAAGCAGAAAAGTACATATTACGAGCATACCTACGTCAACTTACTTACATTTGCATATTCTAAGTAGGGGGATACAATCTGAACTAGATTAGTCAAAAAATATGGAACATACCATTTACAATGAATGAAGTCAAGTAAATTTAAAGTCTTTTGTTATGAATTTCGGTGTAGTTATTGCATACTTAAGGGAATATAATTCGGAGCGCGCTCCATACAAACTTACTATGGTGATATTTTCAATACTAACCAATTAAAGTCAATGAAATTTTGCTGAAACAATCTTCATACATATATCTATGCTTGTATGGAGTCAGATTTTCGTTGAAATATACAGTTTCAATGCTAGGATTAATTTAGGATTTGTATGGAAATCTTTGAGGCACTGTAACCTTAAAACTATACATTTTAACGAAAATCGGACTCTATAGAAGCATAGAAATTTGTTTTTATATTGATTCTGAAAAATTTCACTGAGTTTAATTGGTTAGTATTGAAAATATCACCATAGTACGTTTGTATGGAGCGCGCTCCGAATTATATCCTCTTAACAAAACATAACTAACTGTCCACCAGAGGAGTGCGATGCATAAGCTTTGCGAGGATACTTATAGGAATAGCGAAGCTATGAAACAGTATGTACACACGGCGACACATCAAGCTACGCAAAACAAACATAAGCTGGCCGCGCGACGTTATACATTACCACAGAATAGGTTTATACAGGGTCCTTTCTTAATATGCTGACTCTTTTTTAAGGGGACGATCAGACCATCAAACTGAACAACTTTCTCTATGGCACCAACATCGGAATCGCGAAATAAAAATCTGCTCTTCCATAAAAAACTGCAAACTTACTCGAGCCTTTACAGGACAGCTGATTTTTTTTCGCAATTTCGATGTTGGTCTAATAGAAAAAGTTGTTCAGTTTGATGGTCTGATCATCCCCTTAAAAAGTGTCAGCATATTAAGAAGGACCCTGTATATGTATAATACTCGTAGTTAACATTACTCTGCCTACTTGATGGGTGTGTACCTGCGCTGCGTCCACCCAAGCTATGCGAGATTAATGACGGAGGTGAGGATGCGTAGCTAACCTAAAGCTTAACTAGCTAGCTTAGTTTAGTTATCTAGCTTAGCTACCTAACTAGGTACCTGTGTGAAACCCCGATAGTTCCTCTAGCACTTCCTCATACCCCTTACGCATCCCTAGCTCATATCCTCAGCACGCGTCTCTCGTTCGAGTTAGTTAATCCCTCGTCCATCAGAACTGTGCTAAGTTAAGCTATGAAAATGGAGTGATCTGATTGGTTATTTTTAGCTACATCGCACGTCACTGGTCGACAGTCATCCTAAGTATAACTATAGTTAAGATTTAAATCTTAATAAAAGTTTCCCTAATCCCAAAGCCAGGAATCAAGCTAGATATTAAGACGCTCCCCATATGTAAACGCTGGGCCGGGCCATTTTGTGCTGGTTTTTGAAGCTATCGGGTCGGGGATACCTCTTAATCTAAAATTACATAATTCTCACGCCTGTGTCCATTTAGTTACCTAGCAAGAGACAGCTAAACGCCACCATCTACGATCATGGCACATCTCTCTTGCCTCTTCTACATGCATTAACCGTTTCACACATCCTATATTACGGTTTAAAATTTAAACAAACATAGGTACCTACTGGAATTGCGTCATAGGATAAATATATATTCGTCTAAGTGTCTATCGCAAATGACCACTCGAGTTGTTAGAAGAATGCTTTTAAAGTTTCAATCTCATTTAGTGATGTTTCTAAGATAAAGAGTAAACACCGTGTTCCTTTCGTTATCGGCAGTAAACTGTGGTGCGTGACTCGCGTTCGGGCGGCTATTTCATTCATTCCAAAAGAAGACCCCTGAAAGAAGTCTTATTCCCATGTATTAAGTACGAAAATGTCGTGATTCGTGACATTTCATTTGTGCAATGAGTGACGATGAAATGCAGCAGACGGCGACCGCACGTAACTGCGATAACGTTACTTTTAAAAAGTCCTTTAATTGCAAGTTGCAGTTGTTATATTGTAAGGAATTTTTGCTCTAGTTTTTGTAACTGGTCTGGAATGATTTTATGACTCTTCTTGTTTTATGGGGCGCACGTAGCGTGGCAGTGATCGAAACGATCGTGCTTACTGGGACATTGGATGGGTGACCCCGCTAATTGATTTTTCAGTTTTTCTTCTCATCGCCACGCAGAACCTGAAAACTGTTTGAAATTTTTCAAGAACTTACATATCAGGTATTGTTTGATTTTGAATTAAACATTTTAAAGGGTTTTCATGGGTTTTGGTATATTTGAGTTCTTGGTATTATGATGTTCTAGGTATTGTTTGGTTTTCGATTTTGTAGTTATGGTTATCAAATCAAATCATTTATTTCAGAACATAAATTCCATATTAATTATGATGTTATGTTATAGATGAGGTAAAGGTATTTTTGATAGTAACAAAAATCTAATATTTACCTCTCAGTACACACTAGATATAGCTAAACTTGTGAGAAAAAATAGGGACCATTCCAGATAAAACCGTGCTTGTAGTATTCACTTTGGAATAAACTACAGTTGAGAAAAATCTACTAATTCTGTACACAGGGTCCTTTTTAATATGCTGACACTTTTTTAAGGGGATGATCAGACCGTCAAACTGAACAACTTTATCTATGGCACCAACATCGAAATCGCGAAAAAACACAGCTGTTCTATACAAAACTGCAAACCTACTCGAGCCAAATGTACGGGACAGCTGTTTTTTTTCGCTATTCTGATGTTGGTCCCATAGAGAAAGTTGTTCAGTTTGACGGTCTGATCATCCTCTTAAAAAGTGTCAGCATATTAAGAAGGACCCTGTAAACAGGGTGAAATTGATATCATTAGCATCATTTTAAACTAAGAGTCTACCCATCAAACTGAACAACTTTTAGTATGGGAGCAAATATATCTAAGCAAAAAAAAATCTGCTGTTCCATACTAAACTGCAATGCCTACTCGACTCAAATGCATGCAAAAGTTTTTTTTTTGCTCCTATTGATTTGCTCCCCTAGTAAAAGTTCTAAAGACTTAGTTTCAAAGGATGCTAATGATATCAATTTCACCCTGTATACCTAATTGTGTTAATTATCTAATAACAATAAACTCACCAATAATATAAAACCGTGAAGAGAAAGTTGTACTTTTGAACGTAAATTAAAAGATTTTTAATTTTACGACATTGATGAATTTTATAACTTTGAACAAAATAAACGTAAAAAAATAAACCTGAAATGTTTTTAAATAATAAGATTTATGAAATAAATTAATATGAATATATAGCCGTTCGCTCATAAAATACCCTAAAAAAAACCTTACAACCTTTGTTTTTCTATAATAATTATAAACTGTTACATAAAAGATCAAAAACTAAAAGCACTATTCCTAAAACCAATTCAAAACAGTTACGCGATAAAATTCTATATTTGACAGTAGGTACCTACCTAACATTCTATTACCCACAGCTTGTTAAAAATTTACCTAAAGTTTTATTTTATGACGCTCGAAATAGAAAAACGTGATAAACTCGTCAGATGAAGGTTTCCCACTCACGTTTTTCATTGACATGTTTTTAGAGCTATTTTAGTAAACGTTGTACCTACCTACACGGTACTGAGAAAAACCGTACGTTAAACCTTTGAAAGCTTAAGAGCTAATTACTGTAAATAAAGTTTGCTAATACGGTTTTTAATTTTTCAGTAGTTTTTAACTGTATTCCATTACGTATCTAAACCTATCCTGAACCTTAACGAATTATTTTTTTGCAAATATCTTCAATGTACCTATATCATCACTAATTTACAATTTTATTGTATGTATAGATATTGATAGCCCGTATACTTATTCTCCCCACGGCGATTATAAAAATTGCATTTTCAGAATATCCAAAAAATAGAGTTTGTAACTAAATGTTATCAAATTAAATGGTCCCAGCAAATACCGCTAGACACTTCCTCTCACCCGCACTAGTGGGTGGTCTTGGCACCGGTACCAAAAGTATAGGTTCTGTACCGGTTCCAGTCGGGTATCGGTACTCCGCCTAACAAGTTCCGGTACCCAATTTAGGTACTACATCTGTTTTCTCACTCTAACGTAAATATTTGTTTCGTACCGTTATAATACCGATACTTAATAGAAGTTCAATACTATTCGGTACTATTGCCCAAAAATTATATTACATTTCAAGATATTTCAAGCCCTGGAGTGGGCCTACCCTACACGGTACTAACCTAACCTAACATACTTTTATTCGTTCTACATTAACTTACCATAAAGGTATACAGGGGACAGCCCTCCGCAGCCTGAAACGGTGAACTCAGACCATAAAACTGAATAACTTTCACTATGGAGCCTACCTCAGGAAAGGAAAAAAAATCTAATGTTTCATAAAAGTGACCTGAGTCAAATGTATGGGATAGCAGATTTTTTCACGTTTTCTGAGATAGGCTCCATAGTGAAAGTTGTTCAGTTTGATGGTATGAGTACACCTTTTCTGTGGAGGGCTGTCCCTTACACCCTGTATTTACTACTCTTTTAAATTTTTTGTCAGGTACGTGAAATATTTCCTGTTTATTTGTCTACCGTCACCTGCTATACCGAAGTATAATAAATGTGTAAATCCGCGATGTAAATGAACGCGTAGGTATTAGAAAAGGTTAAAGATTAGGTACCTACCCCTAGAACCCTTTCGTTTCTATTTAACTAGGACTGTTGGTAATAGACTATAGGCATATAAAGAAAACGTGTTCACACTCTTAACGTTTCGACCTTCGAATTGAGCCTCTATATATTTTCTTTATCACTCCTATTCGCCCCTTGACCCTTTTGAAGTTAAACCTCTATTGTTTACTGCTCGCAGTTATTTAAAAATATGAGGCAATGTTACTAAAATAATAGTTTCTGTACAATATTCTAGTTGTTATAGCCTGTAGGATCCCACTGCAGGGCCAAGGCGTTCTGTTACGAATAACTGTGAGAGTAATGGGCCATACTCCACTACGCAGACCTAGTGTGGATTTGTGGTGGCCAGTTATTGGTCGTGGCATAGTTTAGAATAGTTAAATTTAAGTTTAGGTTAAATTTTGTTTATTCTAGTGTATTTACTATTTTTTTCTTTTAATAATCTGAAATAAATAATAAAAACAAATGTAAGCATAATCAATTCAATTATACTTTATTGCACACCAAACAGAACATAAATTTGAATACAGATAAAGAATTACAAGTAAATATTTACGTCATAATGCTCACGACTAAATTCTCCAAAGGAGTAGTCAGAGAAGTTCTAATTTAAACCCTAGGCATTCAGAACTTCCATTCTTCACTACTTCCACTTACTTAGTAGCAAAAAAAATTCCCAGTGTAACAGGTAGTAACCGCAGCATATAACTTAATTGTACAGGGTAAGGGGAACATCCAGGCAAGCCAAAAACTGACACGGTGAATTCAGACTATCATACTGATTAACTTTCATTATTTCAATGTCATGTTACTGCCATGTTGAGATAAATATCACCGTTTTAGTTTTACCTTGCTGTCCCTTACACCCTGTTTATATAGGTGTACACCACTAGTTTAATTCAGACCATGAATCTAAACAACTTTCCATAAGAAACATGTGTCGAAAAACGAGAAATTTTGTTGGACCTCCCACAGAAAATCGATCGGCTGATCCTTACTTTTGTATGGATGGTCCCAAAAAAAATCTCATTTTTCGACCCTTTTTCTTAGGGAAAGTTGTTTAGATTCATGGTCGGAATACACCCTTAAAGTTTTGTTAGTAATTAAAAACAAGTGGTATATAGGTCTCACTTGGTAGATACAATAATATAAATATTTTGGATATTGTCACGCACATTACGGTACATATTATATTGGTCACTTACGATCAGCATCAGAGTGGAGCGCATCTAAAACCTGACCCCTCTATCTAAATCTGTATGCTTATAAGGTCAGGTTTCTCTGCAGCTGACTGTACCAATTGAACAGACTAGATAACCATATAGGTACAATACATATTATCCGGACACAAACATAATACCTACCCATATGACTTTTGAACAATAAAGTTCAAACATTTCAATGCCGCGTGTCTCGGTTTTGTTTGCCAAGGAAGCCAGCTTAGCTTTGCCGATGCGAGACTTCTTTAAACTTTTCCGGGCAGAAGGCACTGCTTGTTCAATAAGTTTGAGCGCCGTAGCCCAATGCATTAATGTAGGGAATATACAAACCTAGCCATTAGAATAGGGCAATAGGGTACCGTAACATGCACAAAGCTACCGCTTTATACAGGGACCTTCTTAATATGCTGACAGTTTTTAAGGGGATGACCAGACCATCAAAGATTTAGTTTTTTGAAGAAAAAGATTTTGTTCCGCAACTTTGGGCTGACTCGTTTAGTGATAGGATATAGAATTGTATGTATCCAACATAGGATTTCTTGATTTTGTAAATTAGCAGAAGGGGAATACTAACGCGAGGCGGGTCCCTGTATGAATGGTCTAAGGTTTTTACCCATATTATTGTATAGAAGCCGACTTAAGATATTAGTAGTTTTGAACTGAGAAAAATACTTACCTAAAATAGTGTTTATGTACAGTCGACAGCAATGGGTTGAGTGCACTTTTGTTCAACGTCGTAGTGCTAAACTGTATGTGGCTTGTTGCTGCTGACTGTACCTACTAAAGTGATATATGTAAGCGATCTCATGTACCGCACTTCATATAAACCCAGTGGTTTCTGACAGTGCGGTTTTCTATGTATATATAGATATAAATTTTATGTATTGAATAAATAAACTAAAAAAAAACAAAAAAACTGAACAACTTTCATTATGGGACCATGAGCGAAATCGAGAAAAAAATATTTGCTGTCTCATACATTTGGCTCGAGTAGGTTTGCTGTTTTGTATGGAACAGCCGATTTTTTCGCGATTTCGATGTTGCTGCCATAGAGAAAGTTGTTCAGTTTGACGGTCTGAGCATCCCCTTAAAAAAGTGTCAGCATATTAAGAAGGACCCTGTATATACGGATTGTCTTGGTAGGTGCGCACCGCCTTCAGTGTATGCTTTATTATAATTATGACCAAATTCAGCAAAACTTTAGATAGGAAATGTCGATAATAGGTATTTGAGAAATGTATTTGTATTGTAGTTTTTAGTAGGAAGTAAACACATCACAATAATTTATTAAAACTGCTAGATTCCAAAGAAGACATCTAATATATAGGTACAGGGGGTAAAATTAAATGCGTTACATACTTTAGAAGGTGCGTAAGACCAACAAACTAAACAACTTTTACTATGGGACCAATATTGAAATCGCGAAAAAAACATCACCTGTTCCATGTACCAGTCGTCATTGACGTTTTCTATGGCACAGCTGACCTTTTTTTTCGCGATTGCATGTTGATCTAGTAAAAGTTGTTCATATAGTTTCATGGTCTGAAACACCATCTAAAGTATGTACCGCATCGTAAGTATGTATGTAAAATATGTTACTACCGTCTGTATGTATAATTTAGTCTATATGTAATTCTAATTCCTAGCTAGGTTCTCGTATGTAGGTAGTAGGTAACTACAAAAATAAAAGGTACTCTGGAGCATTGTCGTAAATAACGCATGAACGCTCCTCCTCTAATAGTCCTACTTATCATACTCTTTTAAAAGGTAGGTAAAATGTTTTCTAGAAATCCGATTCCATGTTTAATGTACAGAGAATTTCTTTTCTTTTTCTGGAAAGCATCGACAATGTCTTTATGTTCTTTCATTACCACGTTTGCGATTTCTTTTTAATCTCGCCTCGGCTTTACGTTTCAGAAATAAACAACGAATACATTTTCAATTGTTAAACATCTTTACGGTAACAACTATTCAGTTGAATATATGGTGCTTCTTAATAATTATGCTGACGGTTTGTAAAGGGAATGATCGGATTATCAAACTAATCAACTTTCTCTATATACCTATAACGGGACCAATGTAAAAATTGCGACTCCTCAGCAGTTAGGCGAAATTAAAATTTATAAACTTAGATGTAAGACTCTGAAATAAAGAAATAATAAAAAATACTCAAATACTCATACTTCAGCCGCAGACCAGTAATCCATACACGAACTTTAAAAACACAAACTCTGTGACCTATTGCGACTAAGATAAGTAAATATACTTGAGAGGAAAATGAAAAGGAAATACATAGTAGGTGAGTAGGTAAGAACAATCAGAGAGCGCTGTCAATGCTAACGTGTAGGCTGTATGCCGCGACCCGTCACTAATACAATATATTGTACACATAAAACTAGAAAAATATTGTTACTCGTAAGCTCGTACAAAAGGTGCCGCAGCTTCTGTTGCAGTCGAAGCAGTTTCAAACTATCCAGAAAGGTAATATGGTTTTAAATGTTAAAGTATGTTTGGTTACACACCAACGACATAAAAAGCGATGTATGAAATTATCAGTCAACTTTCTCTATGGGACTAACCTTGCAATACAATACAGTATGTAAACAGAGAATGATTCAATTTTACAACAAGTCGATTTAGTAGATGTTCTTTTTAAACTAAGTATATCTTTATTGGAGCACTGTGGCAAGGTTTTACTATATCATAATATAATTATCTACCTGCATTGTATCCTTTTACGTTGCCGTTGATGTCTTTTGCTTCAAATAATTAAGTCACTGGAACGAATATAAATACGAATTCTAAAACATATTCGAGAATAAGTTTAACTATCCTGAACACATAAAAAAAGAGCAGGATATACCTAGCAGATATCTGGAATTCATTGTATTGGTTGTATTTGTTTATTTATAAAGTAAATGAACAAGATATTACTATAAAAACCAATTTTGGTTTCTCTAAACACTATCGACTCGTCTTATAAAACTGTGTTATATATTACATACTTATAGTTAAACAATTATATATCACACATTTATTAAAAGAGAAATTAAACATAAAGACTAGACAAAACGAACAGAAGATTCAAACACATAATTCAAAGGTTCAACAAGTATTATGGAAGTAGCTACAAACATAAATCATAATAATTTCCTTTATCCCACAATGCGGTCTGCATCACGGCCAAAACATTACGCCACAAATCATAAAGAAAGTTATATTTAGCTCAAAACACCAGTATTTTTCAATCCGCTGTGAGTGATATACGGAAAGGATGTCATATCCATCTTCATAACATGCATCCATCGCGCGGACTGCGACCGGAATGGAAGTGTAGGCGTCAGATCATTGGAATGGAAAACTGCGAGGTTATGATCATATCGTTGCCTGATAACACGATTATCTCACACGAGGTCGCGTTGATTATTTTATACAGCAACCTTTTTTCTATTCGTTAGGAAAATACTTTTCTCTATTTTTTTGACCTTAATCATCATCATTATAGGGAGGGATTTTAGCCATAAAACACCACGCTGGTCAGTGCGTCTTGGTGCGTCTTCCTGTCACGTTGACCTGTTCCTCTCAAAACCGATTCTGATGCGTGAACATTGAGGTACCTACTAGAAGCGACATCCAGACTGAATTTTTTGGAACACTCGTATAGGCTAATTGGTGCAAGCTTACTACTTATGTGCCAGGCGCTCGCCGCACGGTGTTGCCCCCGGTGCGCGCCCCGCACTGCTGATTTTGGTGCACAGATTTTGTTCGCGTTCTCTGTTCAATACATAATTATTCAATATGCGTGAAGTCTGCTAATCCGCATTGAGCACGGTGGTCTAACGCCCATCAACCCTCGCCATTTGAATGACTTGTGTTGTGCCCCTGTACTAGAAGCGAAGGTATAAAGGCTTATGATGATATTGAATCTTTTTAAAGAAGGGCAGCTGGAATTTACTATCATCATCATCGTCGTCATCAGCCTATCATCGTCCACTGCGGAGCGTAGACCTCTCCCATGGCGCAAGAGTTTTCGGTGTTTCAAATCCAGTCCCTCCCAGCTACTGGTCTCAGGTCGAATGTTCCAATTTCCACGTTAACATCGAATACGTCAATTTTTTGTGAGACAATTTGAGCACTTCCATGCCCCGTTATATCCATCCGTTCGAATGGTTACGATAAACGATAATCATCAAAGCTAGTGCTTGAAATTATTCGTATCTCATCTCATCTCACTAATATTATAAATGTGAAGGTTTGGATGTTTAACACTCAATTACGCATGGCTGAAAGGATTTGGATGAATTTTAGCTTTACATATACAACGTGTTAATGAATTAACGCAAAACTAGAAAGTAGTTTGTTTAGAGACGAGAGCAGAATCGAATTATCATGGTTTCAACATAGGTAATTTTTTTCATAATTTTTGTAATTTGTTTGTAAAATTTAAAATTTACTGAACTTGATCTCAACCCACCGCTTGGGTACTCTCACCATACTTACGACCAAAACAAGATTATTAAAATGTATCCATGAGCACGTTAGCGCTATAATTCATTGCTGAAATGATAACAAATCATTTTTGCCTTAAAACTTTAAAGGTAAGGCAAAATAATGAAACTATTGTTTCAATCTAATTACTTTGTTATAAATCAGTTAGAGTGTATGAGGTTTTGCGCTTATTCATTAACACGTTGTAGAATATGTTCCGGATTGACACATAGGATACTTTTTTAAGGTCCACACAGACGGAGTCGCGGGCAAAAATTAGTTCTATACTATTTTGAACGCGCTCGAAATAAAAACCAACATAATTTGTTGTATAAATTTCCAATCACTGGAACAACGGGTAGTAAGGTTTTTTGCTTTCGTCTTCGGTCCGCGTCGAGGAATAAAACTGAGGTTAATTAAATAAGAGAAGCTAGCCTGTGACATAGCTCATCTCGTTTAATTAAAATACGAGTATAGGACGCTTCACATACGAAGCTCCATAAATCAAGCCATTATAATACTTATGACATCGGCATAAGAGAGGAATCATGTGCGGTGCAACTTATATAGGTAGGATCCTAACGGTTCTCTAGAAATACGCACGTGGACAACATTCAATTACTGACACTTTTATCTTACTCTGCAGCTTAGCTTACAGCTATACAAAAAACATATTGCAGTTAACTCAACTAATGGAATTCTTTTGTCGAACTGAACCTAGTTTAAACAAAACTAACAAATGTAGCTCTAGTGAAAACTCGGTTCAATACGAATGTGATTTGCCAACGTAATAGTATTTCAAGCCAGGTTCACGCCTTCACATAAAACCGTACCTTTGTAACACGCGCCTGTCAATATGTAAAATCAAATCTTAGGTGAAAACATCATCGAGATTTCCCAAAGGGCGTCCATTTTTATTATGTTAACGTGGCCCCGCGTCCATCCAATTTGATCCCTAGCTCTCCCGGACGGCTGACACGGTCACAGTGGACATGAGAACAGTGAAGAAACTTAATTGTAATATTTTCTCAGCCGGCATACACGCATTTACTTTCTCACCGATCCCATAGATCTAACCATTTCCAGATTTCTCATTGATTCTTATTTATCTCAAGCAATCCCATGAGGGCCCATATCCCGATACTTACGGTTTCCAGTAGGGTTGAATCTGCCGGCTGCTTCGCCAAATCCTTTGTCTCCAATTATGCTCCATAACAAGCTTTAATCGATTCACCCAGAGCAGTACTGTAAAGTCATTCAAAAGAGCGTATCACGGATTCTCAGAGTTTTCTCGGGACTCCATCAAATAGAAGTGTATGAAAAGTAGGCACCGAGATTTTTCCGAAGCTACGTTGTCTTTTATGAAGCTAGCTCACTGTACTTAAATGTACTGTGACCGTAACGATATAATTCCGTTGGACGCACGTCCGTTTGCATACATGTCTCCACATTAGTAACACTCCATTAACAAATTCACTGTTAAAACAAAGAGCTCTACCGACTGCATAGCGAAGGTTTTTGGGGAACGTGCTTGTTAAGTGAAATGGTGAGATTTAAATATTACAATGGAATTAAGGATTTTCAACGATGAATTATTTCACATGAAATACTTACTCGAAAATTTGTGCTAATTGACCGGGTAATATACAAAGAGAAGTCGACATAATTTATTCAATAGGAACTTGAAGCACGTCAAATCTTTTTTTGAAGATCCCAGCGTCGGAACGTGTTGTCACTGTAGAGAAGATGCGGCCAGAAACTCTATAACATAACACGACTTAATAACTATTACAATATACATTCTTAAGCTAGTCAAAGTAATATATACAATACTAACGGTCAGTTGTACGTATGTTCATTAAAGTAAATCCTCCATTAAATCTCTTGCTAGCTTTTGCAACGATTTAATGGAGGATTAACTTTAATGAACGTACATGAAATTGGCAGATAGTCTATTTAATAAAATAATTGATACTATACAGTAAACTTTAAGTTAGTAACACTCAGACCCAAGCATTTTGATCATTTAAATAATCATCCAGTTTATACCTATATTATGTTTTTTTACAGAGGTCTTTTTTGATCTGAATTTTAAACATGCTCATACAACAGGGTCCTTTTTTTTTAAGGGATTGATCAGTAGACACTTAGAAAGTTGTTCAGTTTGATGGTCTGATCATCCCCTTGAAAAACCGTCAGCATATTAAGTAAGACCCTATATCAGAGCTAAAAGTAGTACATAAATTCATTGGTGGATGGACGGCAATAACGATCACAGAGAGGGGCAAGTGAACACAGCACTACACTGAAAAGAAAGGCGTGGTAAAATAGCTAGAAAGAGTTAGAAAAAGAGTTGACAACTGTGACAACAATTAATTATAATCCAACATAAATCATCAATCAAGATACAAGAGCCTAGAGATAAATTTTACGTTGATTCTATAAGACGAATTTATAACAATTTATCAAAGTGACGTTTTCACTATCCTAATTCGTCCCCTTCGTCTGACATTAGCGGCTGGAGCAACTTTTACTTTTTACGAACGTGCGAACTATTTGTCTTCATATCGGTTTACAAAACGCTCGACGGCAGACCTACCTCGTTAATCACCTCTCCAGACGTGGTTTTAAGGGAGGTCAAAGAGGGCAACACCGCCCTCCTAAAATGTCTCTTATAAAAATGTTTAGAGTTTTTGCTCTAATGTAGTTCCATAAATGAACGACTGTTCGGGTTTAAAATACTTCCCTTGCATCAGAATTTATAAGACTCGTGGCAAAAGTTGCACCGATTTATTCCTCAGACGAAACAAACAGCGGTTTTATAAAGCTGTTTGGCGAGGCTTCACCACAAAGCCTTTTAACATGAAAATAGAATATCCAAGCTCTGAGCGGCGAGCACTGGCTAAGCAGATTGTCCGAGTAACAAATGGGCCAATTCCATGGACGATCCCTTAAAAAAACTTTCCTGGATTTACGCACAAACCCTCCCAATTTAAACCTCTACTATGCTGTAATGACCAAACAAAGGCGTGTATTTGCATAATTTTCGTATTATGAAGGTAATTTTCTAGAGTTCATGTGAATATTCGTTGTTGATTTAACTTTAACAAATAATAGTTTTATCTAACCTAGGTATCACATTCATTACATAGTACCTACTCACGTACGTATCAGTAAAGTTGTGGTAACTCATAGTTTCAAAACTATGTTTTACCTACGTACCTAGTTATTTGCATTAAATCATATGAACTTATGCAAATATAAAGGTTTGTTAGAATTTAAAAATGCTCGCAAAACTACGTTAACGATTTTGCTTTTGATGTTGAACTCAGAGCAATATTGAACAACAGTTTTGAGGTTTTGCGATCACTTGTTAACACGTTCTAGATCTTATACGTATACCTACGTATATCAAATTTCAGTCCATTGACTTGCAAAACGAGCTTGTCTCAACTTTGCATAGCGCCCGAATTCAGTAGTAGGTACTTACCTACCCACTACAAACAATGTAATACCTACCTAATGTAATATGCAAATCTCATAGTTAGAGTTTGCTACAAAAACAAAGAGAGTGCTTTAGTTAGTTGGCTTTTTAATATTATGTTTCAATCACAATACAATTTACGATACTCCAAGCTCTTCTGAATGGAAACTGTCTTTTGTAGGTCAAACGAAAAGGAAGGACAACAGATGTCGTACTAAATGCCAAGTTTCCTATATTTTTGTTTAATATTTCAACACCTTGGACACCAGAAACGGAGAAGGCATGCAGATTAAATATTTACCTTGCCTACATTCTTTCACTTTTTCTTTTTACAGGACAGCAAATAATGCAAGCTATTTTTAAACCCGTCGCGTGCCTACTCACATAGTTTGTAAATGAAACTACAATTTTCTTGGTACGTTAGTTACTTTCTTAGTTGCAACTACGATTATGAATCTTGGGCATAGTTAACAGGAGTTGTCGCCCAACGTAAATAATAAACACAATTTGATTCGACGCTCATTTCCTATTCATTTAAGGTGCGAAAACAACATTAATGTACCTACTGATTTCCCCGCGGCAAACAAACTTCCTGATTATATGAAGTTTTCCAATTTTATGAATTTTTTACATTTTCCAAACTTTCTTTATGATTTTCGCTACGAGTTCCAATTACAGGAATACGTTCTTTGAGAGAAACAGCACGATTTTCGATATTTGATTTATGAGATCGTTATCCTATCACAGAAGGGGAAGCCATTTCCCTCTCTGCGCTCGTGAAAATTCAGACGAGTAAGTATTAAAATTCCATCCACAAATGGAAGTAATAAGTATAATAGAACAGTTAGTCTAAAAACAAATGCGTATCACAAAAACAAAAACTCGTAATGAAGGAGGAATGCATTGTGGTGAAATTGACTTGCAAAGTAGGCACCGTTCGTGCCACTCCCGAGTCCCGGATAGCTTACTGTCTGTTCTGTAAGCTTCCTACTTTTTTGAGAAGAGATTTCACGAAATGTGATACCGACCTACTTACTGAAATCGAATATTATTAGGTTGCATTCGGTAATACGGACAATCTACATATTGAGAAAAATTATAATGAATGAAGAGATAAATCATACTTCAGGAGTGCGATTTTTGAAAATCAAATCAGCACTAGAAAGATGCATCTCCATAGTAATTTTGACATTTTCAACTGCTGAGTTCAACGAATGAGTTTCAAAAATCGCACTCCAGCTGATTTTTTTTCGTTATTTCGGTGTTGATGCCATAGAGAAACTTGTTCAGTTTAACGGTCTGATCATCCCCTTAAGAAACATATTAAGAAGGCTCCCATTCATATAAGGTCCTTCTTAATATGCTGACACTTTTTTAAGGGGATGATCAGACCATCAAACTGAACAACTATCCCTATGGCACCAACATCGAAATTGCGAAAAAAAAAACCGTTCCATACAACACTGCAAACCTACTTGAGCCAAATGTATGCGACAGCTGATTTTATTTTTTCGATTTTGATTTTGGTCCCATAGAGAAAGTTGTTTAGTTCCATGGTCTGATCATCCCCTTTAAAAAGTGTCAGCATATTAAGTTGAACCCTGTATAGGGTGTGATGGTTATGTTGACTATCTACCTTACGGATGTAGCTTTAATTTTGTTTACGACGAAATATACATGCACTCTGCGTGCACTATAGATAGAATACAGATAACGAATGAGATCCATTTTTTTATTAACTACTATTTCTATTCCTGCCATGTTTTTAGCTGACCATTTAATCTATTTTTAGTTGAGAATTGGTTCGAGCAATCAGTGCAGTGAATAAAAAACCGACCAAGTGCATGTCGCGCCACGCGCAGTGTAGGGTTCCGTAGTTGTCCGTCACAATACACGGACTTAGAAGGGGGCTTTTTGTTTATACTACGGTTTAACGGCTAATAAAGTCTAAAAAGTAAATTTTACAAGTTGGTCGACTATTACTCGTTAACTTGTCAAGCCTACTTAGCGGTGATAGTTTTCCTTTTAACTTCTGCATCCCCACTTTTCGTGTAGGGGAGGTACCCTAAAAAAATATTTTTTAAGATGTTATTTTACTACTTTCGGTGTGTTTCGATTCATAAAAACAGTGCTGTGATCGATTACAGCGCTAAAACCCGTTTCATTTGCGTTAGCGCGCCGACAGCGCTGATAGCGTTCTACCAATTCGGAACGCTAGATATCGCGCTCACACCGTTCACACCACAACATTCAAATATTCACATTATTTTCTTCATCACTAATCGTTATTAAACTTTTATTCGTCTTTTTTAGAACATAATCAAACCCAGTACTACTAAAGAAACCTAAATCGAGACCTAAACAAACCAAAAATATAGGACAGCAAAACTGTCAAGCGTCACTTTTGAAAATTCGCTCAAAAATTTACTAGAACAAAACTATCAAACGTCACTTTTGACAACTCGCTCACAGTGCTAACGCCACGAACCGTGAGCACTGTTATTGCAAGATGGCGTCGGTAGTGACGTCATGAATGTTTTCGATTGTGGACGCGCTCACGTCAAATCGGAACGACATTTATCGCGCTCACAGCGCTGTCGGCGTAATTCGGGACGCAGCGTTTGTCGGCGTGATAAATATGTATACCCATGTCAAATTAAAGCTTTCTAGTACTAAGCGTCTCTGAGCTAAGCCGCGGACAGACGGATGGAACTATAAGGGTTCCTTGTTGACTACGGAACCCTAAAAACGTAAATAAAACAGCGCACTAATCATAGAACACGGCAAACCAATAGAATAATCGCGTTATTGTTCAATGCTGAACAAATAAAAATTACGAACTATTGTTGATGCGGTTCCGTTTCTGTCCAGGGAAAACTGCTGATTTAACTAGACTATAAAACTAGATTATAGTCTTAATTTCAAACTTATCTGGTTTATTATAAAACTTGAAAAGTTTTGCAAAGCATATTAAATTGGTAGACAAGACAGGGAAGTATGTAAAATTTTTATAGCTAGTACCTACAACATAATGGGTTTTTATAAAAGTCAAAAATAGATATGTTCACAGATCGAGCTGTCTCTGAAAAGATTTCTTTCAGCAATATATTTTCAAATGTATGTGTATATTCGGCTATCTTCCAGCGCTTCGAAATATAGGTACTTTTTTAGTTCTACAACGGCAACGAATCCAAAAAATAGAAATTATGCAACTACATACCTGTGGTGTTCTGCTATTTAAATAAATATATATTATAATATTAGTAATTATAAATATACAGGGTGTAAGTTACAGCCTAGCAAATACTGAAACGGTGAACTCAGACCATCAAACTGAACAACTTTCACTATGGAGCCTACCTCAGGAAACGCGAAAATAAATCAGCTGTCCGATACAAAACTGCTTTACCTGCTCGACTGAAATGTATGAGACGACCGATTTTTTTGTTCGCGTTTCCTGAAGTAGGCTCCATAGTGATCCGTTGTTCATTATGGCCTGAGTTCATGGTCAGTGTTTGCTAGGCTGTTACTTTCACCCTGTATATTACAGGGTGCCTCTTTCCCAGTGGGGTAGGCAGAGACCAGAGCGCGCCATATACTACGATCCTTACATACCTCTTTTGCCTCATTCACATACATACATCTCTTCATACATGCCCGTCGGTTTCGAGTACTCCGCACCTCCCCTTTTTTTAGGACGCAACCGATTTGATCAGAATACGTCCTACGAGGGCGCCCTCTGCCGACACTTCCACTCACTTTAGCTCCATATATCTCTTTCGTACATCTGCTATCACTCATCCTCTCCACATGCCCAAAGCAACGAAGCATACCCTTCTCTATTCTTGTCACAACATCTTCTTTCAATTGACATCCATCTCTAATCACACAATTTCTCACTGTATCTCTCAGTTAGTAATAGTGTATTGTAATAATAATAGTTGTTGTATTGATCTTAAATAAACATAGGTATGAATTGTAAGTGGTGGGGGCAACACCCGCCATCATTACTAATCTACGAGTTTGCTTGGGGCCATTGCTCTTGCTGTGTTTCGTGTTATTTGAAATTCGTAAAAAATTGGTTTTAGTGATATTTGTGACATAATTTCGTGCGGATTGTGTACCAAACAGTTGCGTAAAGCGACCGACGTAACAGGAATCTCAAATAAATACGATAACAGAACATAAGTATTGGTTCAAGTTAACTCGTACATGATCATTTTGGCGGCAACGCGCGAGCTTACGAAATCGACCATAGATTCATCGTCATTTATCATCCCATCATCAAAATAAAGAATATAAAGAAAAAAATAACGAATGGCTCAAAAGGACTAGTATCCAGAGCCGTTAAAGACATTATAACAACAACATTACTAATCTACTCCTCGTACCGAGCGGACGTTGCATCCACCAGTTGCCGTGTGTAACTTAACTAGTGAAATATTGTTCTCATTTACCACCTCACGCTGTGAACACCACAATACCTATAGACAAGGTCTTTCTTAATAATTACTAACAGTTTTTCGAGGGGATGATTATACCATCAAACTGACCATGATTTCTTTATGAACACCTCAAATGTGTGAGCTTTATTATATAGTGCTTCTTAATATGCTGACACTTTTTTCAGGGTATGATCAGAACAACTTTCTCTACGGCATCAACAAAGATATCGGGAAAAAAATTTGCTGTTCCATACAAAACTGCAAACCTACTGCAGCCAAATGTATGGGATAGCTGATTTTTTTTTCGCGATTTCGTTGTTGGTCCCATAGAGAAAGTTGTTCAGTTTGACGGTCTGATCATCTCCTTAAAAAAGTGTCAGCATATTAAGAAGGACCCTGTATACAACGTGTTAATGAATTAACGCAAAAGTAGAAAGTAGTTTGTTTCGAATCTAGAGCAGAATCGAATTATCAAGGTTTTAACATAGGTGATTAATGTACACAATATAAAACAAATGAAGGTGCGAAATGTAACTAATATTTTCTTTACATAGGTTACATTTTCCAAAATATTAAATAATTTGTTCGTTTAATTTTAAATTTTCTGAACTCGATGCCAATCCACCGCAAAGTCACAATCATCCTACGTACTACCAAAACAAGATTCTTAAAATGTATCCATGAGCACGCTAGCGTTTTCATTTACTGCTGAAATAATAACAAATCATTTTTGCATGAAAATTTTAAATGCGAATAACTTTCAATTTTAATTAATAAAAGAATTAAATTATTGTTTCAATGTAATTATTTCGTCATAAATCAGTTGGGGTGTATGAGGTTTTGCGCTTATTTATTAACACGTTGTATAAGTATAACGCAGAAATGGCGCGAATCATCTAGGCCATCCGAGCACGGATAAAAATGAGGAAATACTTTCTGATCCTAATCTATGTATACTACCGATATAGATCAGTCAAAGATTAAGAAAGTTGAAATGAGAAACTAATGTTTAGCGTGTAGGTATTCGATTACTTGGATTACTTATACCGCGATTAGATGATACCGTGGGAAATCGATCTCCGGGGCGATAGATTAAGGAGATTACTGAAAAAGATCTCACCGTGATTAAAGTAATTAATCTTAAATTTGGCCTGAAGGGGACTAGGCGGGGGCTGGGTGTTTTTAACGATTAATTTAACATAAAAGTTTTCTGAAGGTACCTACAGTCAAACCAAGGTTTGTGGATTTTATAGAATGCTAAGGTTTGATATTTAGAAAAACGGATGGTTCCCAAACGAAAGTTTGTCCCAATAGCGGCTATTTCTTAAGAATGTTGCAGACCGTATTGTTTTTTTCGATATGTAGCCTACAGTTACAATAGTACTCGGCAAACAGCTTGAAAAATGGGCGCTGGTGAGGGGTATGCGCAGTAGCGCTTTCGCCTGCAATTTTTATTCTGCGCAGTCAAGGTCTTGCTCAGGATGTTTTTCGGTCTTTATACCCACCTTGAATAAGTGTATAATATAAGTTTTGCATTGTACAATTACCAAGAAATAAAATAAAACACATACCTAGGTAAATAATTCATATTTTGCAGAAACAAATTTGAAATTACTTCGTAAAACCATCTCGTTGTAACAAATGGACAGTTACCTCGATAAACGGTCAAATAACAACAAGTATGCCATCAAACACTCATTAAAAAGTAATCAATAACATCCAGCGGTCGCTCGTCGAAACGAACCGTTCCGATAAATAATTTGTAGCAGCATCCACGATCATTATTATCATCAGTTATTTTATTACCACTCGTTCAGTTATGATTACTTTAATGTGCAGCTCATTTGACTTTAAAATCAGAGCTTCAGTGGCGCCATGCGGAGAGGTATGGACACACAATCATGAGGGTTTGGGTTCGAATCCGCACGGTCAACAATCCATGCAGGTACCAATGTGTTTTTCTAACTTATGTACTAAATACTGACGACTACTTTCCATGCATACGCTGAAGAAGAAATTCAACGCGTAGTATGTCAAGTCTACCAATCCGCATTGGCACGCGTCGTGGACTAACACCGGTACACCTTCCTTGAGGGGCCTACCCTGTGCCCTGCAGTAGACTGACGATGGTGATGATCCTTCAAATTTCGGAAAGAAATGATAACTATCACATAGACTAAGATTTTTTGCGAGACATGATAGAAAATGCATAAAACATTAGGCGGCCCGTGACCAGAGCCCGTTTCCGTGATCGAAATTGATCGGTTGACTGAAACTCTCAATATTTTTACTTTTTTGTGACAAAGTTATGTTCAACATGCGTTTAATTCCGTGAACAAAATAATTACTGATAGCCTAGCTTGTCTTGGAACCGATAAGTGTAGGTCGCCTTAATTCTACTAAGATCCCAAAGCAGAGGTTTGAAACTTTCGCAGTTCTATCTAAAGCGGAATTTAGGGCGAATGAGTGCGGCAAATAATTAAAGCAATTTAGGGGAATTGCTCCCGATCGTGCGATTCTCGCCTTGATTACAATTGAACCAAACCACCTTGATTAACTTTGTTCCTATCAATGTGACACCCAAAATAGTCCAAATCCTGCACAAACATTATAATTATAATGGATATTACATTGCTTTCGTTTGATTTGTTATGTACCTACTTTTGACCTTTCTTAGAATCCTCTAGCATTATTACTCTTAGTAAATAACTATTTAGTAACATTTCCCTAAATAGCAACCTAACACTAAGCGTTTTCTCATAAAGGCTATGATGTTATATAATATAATAATATAGACCCCTTTGTTCAAGTGCAAGGGCAATGAATACAAATATGAAATTTAAGGAATTTCGCGTAACGTAAAATTCCCCAAAGTATTGAATTCGCTCTCTGAAATACAATATCTAAACACAAATTTACATACAAGGTTCATTGGACAAGTCACTCAATGCATACAAAAAGGTCCCAGCGAAGTGTGAACCGAGAACACCTTTGTTAAATAAAATGTTGGCAAAAGGCAGGCCTACGGCTACACTTGCGAATAGGCTTTACCTATTTGAAATATTCAGCTCACGTTTATACCGAATGTTTCATTTAATACAATTGACCCGGATACCAAAGCATTCAAATGTGTAATAGGATTTATCCAACGTATTTACTGAAAATCTGAAAAATGACAGGAAAAGTATTAAATAAAATGTTTTCAGTATCAACCTCGATACAAGCAGAACAAATGAACGCCTCATTTAACAGTTCAGTGATTTAATTTAAACCTGAAAATAATAAACAATAGCATTCGATGCCACTGAAAAACATTTCTCAATGCGCCTTTGTTTCCAAATCTCCAGATTGTTGTTCGTGACCTATAAAACAAAACAGTTCTTTGTCGTTAGTGGAAGTAGAAAAGACAGCTCTACAATTACCAGTTGAGTCATTCTTTCCCTAATGACAAAGTTGCACATCACTTCGTGAAAAGTTACTTTAAAGAGTGCATTTTTGTTGCAGCGTCTCGACCTTAATAAGTGTGCCAGCAATTAGTGCGCTGGCAACAACAGCGCGCGATCGCGGGTTCATTACCGCTCGCTTTCCCCTTCCGACAGCTTTAATGATCGTCTCCAGAGAATCATAGCTAGTCCTGCCTGATATATCACTGGAATATTAAGCAAATTGGGCACGAAGGAATACCCAACATAAGCAGAAACAGACAGGTATATCGTACGCGACAAAAACTAACGATCTGAACCTCTAGCATGATTTCTCTAAACGCGCGACTCGGCTTTATAAAAAGGCTCGGCTTAAGGGGATATAATTCGGAGCGCGCTCCATACAAACGTACTATGGTGATAATTTCAATACTAACCAATGAAAGTCAATGAAATTTTCCTAAAACAATCTTGTAACAAATATCTATGCTTGAATGGAGTCAGATTTTCGTTAAAATATACAGTTTCAATGCTAGGATTAATTTTAGATTTATATGGAAATCTTTGAGGCACTGTAACTTCAAAACTATACATTTTAACGAAAATCTGACTCTATACAAGCATAGAAATTTGTTTCTAGATTGATTCTGAAAAAATTCATTGAGATTCATTGGTTAGTATTGAAAATATCACCATAGTACGTTTGTATGGAGCGCGCTACGAATTATATCCTCTTAAGTGCAAGCGTGGCTTGCACTCGGAGGGCGCACCTCCGAAAAGCGCAGGAACCGGTTATTTAGTATGCATCGAAGGCGCGTCGCGCGCGTGTAGAGAAATCATTCTAGATGTGCAGCTAGTACCATACAACAAAAAGGCAGATTACGCCCAGGCATCATCACATCATCAGTTAAAAAAAAATCTCGTCTCGCCGGCTTTTCACGTGCATAATATAATTATATGTTGATGCTAGTATACAGAAATTGATATCATTAGCATCATTTTTAAATAAGAGTCTACCCATGAAACTGAATAACTTTTACTATGGGAGCGATCGGAGCAAAAAAAATCAACTGTTGCATACTAAACTGCAATGCCTACTCGACTCAAATGTATGCAACAGAAGTTTTTTTTTGCTCCAAATCGGTTTGCTCCCATAGTAAAAGTTGTTCAGTTTTATGGGTAGTTAGTTTAGTAGGTCCTTAGTTATCAATTTCACCCTGTAGTTGCCGACACGTATCTTCAACCCGCACTATTTTAAATCTGACTGCTAGGCCATGATCACTCTACGATTTTCTCGGAGAAAACGACCAGACCACTTTACTGAAGATATAAGTAAAACGAAATTTCTATCACAATCATTTCTTGAAATTTCGCGAAAAAAGTTACAAGCTGACGTATACAACCTAAACTATGATGCACTGTGATGCCAGGTTACCTACTTAGAGAAACAGGAAGGTAGAAGGGAAACTAGCAAACAATTTTAAAAGAGAAACAATGTAACTGACTGTAATCTGCACCAGTGGGACATTTTAACTTCAGCATCCAGTCGCGTCGCGTCGCCTCGATTAAATGTGCCGAAGAAAAAACTTCAATAAAACCGACGTAAATGTATCTTTGTGCTTTATTGTTCGAAAGCCGTTCGTTTTCTGAAACAACCGTCCCTATGCGAATAAGATGTTAAAGATGGGGATAAGAGCTTTTACTACCTCATTGTTATGATATTGTGTGGGCGTAATCGAATTAACTACGGGGTTAAACATGATAATACTCAATGTACATAAGGATCCAAAGCAGGACAAGATATCTCCTTTTAGTGTTAGTTTTTAGGGTTCCGTAGTCAACGAGGAACCCTTATAGTTTCGCCATGTCCGTCCGTCTGTCCGTCTGTTCTCTGATCAACGCTAAGTAAGCTTTAAAAGTTAGCGAGTAAAAGTCAACCAACTTGAAAAATGTACTTTTTAGACTTTATTAGCCATTAAACCGTAGTATAAAACAAAAAGCCCCCTTCTAAGTTCATATATTGTGACGGGCAACTTCGGAACCCTACCCTGCGCGTGGCCCGACACGCACTTGACCGTTTTTTTTTAATCTTAAAGAAACATAAGTCTTATCTTATCACTCTGCCCTCGTATTAAGTTAGTATTAAAATGGACATGGGAACAAATTCTTCGTCTTATCGTGTGGGCAGCAAGCCCTGGTGTCAGAGTTTTTTCAAACAGCCCCACGGCCTCCAACGTAAATTTTTATAACGACTACTACCAACAGAGGTAGTAGCCGGGACCAACGGCTTAACGTTCCATCCGAAGCACGGAATCATCTTTCTTTTCAGGCAATCATGTGATGTAATTCAGCCTATAATGTCCTAACCAACTGGGGAAAAACGCACAAAGTGACATATCACTCGTGGGAATCGAACCCACGACCTCCGTGTCAAGAGCCCATGCTCTTAACCAATAAAACCACTGAGGTAGATGAGTTAAGTTGGTGGGTAGTATATAAAAGAACGGAAAGAACCTCAAAATACAGGGTGTAATACAGCCAGGCGCAAATACTGAAACTGAAATTTTGAATTCAGACCATCAAACTAAACAACATTTACTATGGAGCTAATCTCAGAAATTTTGAAAAAATCTGACGTTTGCTGTTTTACACATTTGAGTTGGGAGGTCTGCAGTTTTGTTTGGAATTGCTGTTTTTTTTTCATAATTCCTGAAGTTGGCTCTATAGTGAAAGTTGTCCAGTTAGATGAATTCAACGTATTTGCCTTGCTGACCCTTATAATAATTTTTGTTTTATTTGGCCCTAATTTTGGACAATTATTTAATGTGGTGATATTTTTTATTTTGTTACTCCATTTCAAGTGTCTAATTTGTGAAGAAAGTTAAGCTTTCAGGAAAATTTTAGTTCAAAATTTAAGACAGTCTACAAAAGCTACATTATGATTTCGTTTGTTCAGTTATGGAAATTGTAGTCCAGAAAGTTTGCTGGCGGTACCTTACTGGAGCGTTTCGTATAAATTAGTTATTCACGTTAAACCGTAGTCGCACTGGCAGTGTCGCAGCTTCTGCGGCTTCGTAACGACATCAGCGGATAAGATCTAACCCGCATAAAGTGCCTTTGAAACCAACTTTATCCAAATGACATTTTCAATAGCAAAGTGAATAATATGTAGCTAGCATTTTACTAAGCAACACAAGTACCCAAGTTTTATAATGAGCAGTTGACTATTTATAGGGTTCCGTACCCTATTCATAAGTCTACGCCGTCCGTCTGTCCGTCCGTCCTAAATTCAGAGGGCTCTATCTTCTGAACCGTAATAGGTATTCAGTTGAAATTTTCACAGAATATGTTTTGTATTGGATTTAACAAATAATGGTCCAAGAAACTAGTTTTTATGGGACAGCAGATTTTTTTGGTATTGCCTGTGGTAGGCTCCATTGTGAAAGTTGTTCAGTTTGATTCACTATTTCAGTCTGTGGAGGGCTGTTTCTTACATCCTGTATAACAACAATTAATAAAACTGGCCCTTTTTGACATTTTATTATTTGTTAGCAAATCCTCCATAATAGCGCACATTCTGTGAAAATTTCAACTGTCTAGCTATTACGTTTCAAAAGTTACAGACCTAAATAGGTAGGATGGACGGACGGACGGACAACGTAAGCTTAGCAATAGGGTCCCGATTTCACCCTTTGGGTACGGAACCCTAAAAGTTGATGCAATCAACCTGTCACATTGAGGACTCAACTGAAAAAACAGGATTTTAATCTGGCACTGCCCACTTCTCACGTCTAGTAAACATCTAAAAAACCCGGTTAGAAATACTTTTGTACCCTATCTGTTCTTTGAATCTGATTAGATACTCTGGCTGTTTTACGTTAGCCAGGGACTACGGAGAGCTGACAAGCGACAATGATTGGGATTTGGTGGTGATAATCTGTAGCATGTTTTATGTTAGTTGAGCTAAGCAAGACGAAAATAATCCTATTGAGTTGGGATAGATAGAGTTGAGTTTATCACATCAAAAGTTGAAGAGTACCTATATCTTAATACTGTACTACCTACTGATGCCATATGGTTCCGGCTTAGAATTGACCACCCCATTTCTTCCTGTGGATGTCGTACGAGGCGACTAAGGCAAAAGGTTTCTTATGCAATATTTCTGTGGGGGAAAGACTAGATCCCTATAGATTTGGTAATTGTAAGGTATCTGACCACCCCGAAAGGGATTATGGTCGTGAATTTATGTATGTATGCATGAATGTAACTACCTACTAAGAACTTGACAGACAAACTTTCATCATCATCATTTACTTTTGTTGTAGATGAGAATTGCTACGAGCAAAGTAGGTGTTGTAGCAATGTTTCTGCCCGCCCCGAGGGAGATTGCGATCATGAGTTTGTTACATAAACAAACTATTTCTTAATGTAAGGATGAATTATAGTTTCAATACATGAAGTTTTGAATCTAATCACTAAATTAATATAATTCCGATGCCTTTTGATAGAAATAAAAATAAATTAGTATTCCCGCATTTTCGACTCAGTAAGGTCAACACATCTTTCATGGGGTACTGTATACGCTATTATAATAAGATACCAGAGAATATTCTAAACTTGCCAAACAAAAAGTTTAAGTCCCATGTTAAACAGGTCCTCTGTAAAAAAGGTTACTATAAACTCGATGATTATTTGAATGACTAAAATGACTGGTCTTGGCAATGTTACACTCATGTAATTTAATATTGGATTTTTATGATTGTACTTTATACAAATAATTCGATTGAAACAATAATCTCATTATTTTTATTATTAATATTTAAATTTAATAATAAAAATAATGAGATTTATTCGCATTTTAAGTTTTGAGTCAAATATGATTTGTTATCATTTCAGCAATGAATAAAAGCGCCAATGTCCTCATGGATACAGTTTAAGAATCTTGTTTTGGTAGTAAGTAGGGTGAGTGTGCCTGTGCGGTGGTTTGAGATCGAGTGCAGTAAATTTTAAATTATAAAAACACATTATTTAATATTTTGAAAAAAATTACTTATGTTGAAACCATGATAATTCGATTCTGCTCTCTATTCTAAACAAACTACTTTCCAGTTTTGCGTTAATTCATTAACACGTTGTATTTTTTTTTTTTTAAAGAAGTGTGTTGTAGAATTTCTGGCAGCATCTTCTCTACAACGGAACACCTTCGCGGACGCGGTGGTAGATTCAAAAATATGACGTCAGAAAGTTATCTGTGTGATATTATTTTGAATAAACAATTTTGACTTGACTTGACTACGAACATTATTAAACATTTCAAAACTTTCAATAGCACTGCTCGTAAAGTTTAGCTACATCGTTATGTTACATCACAAACCGTATAATTCAACACTTTTTCGAACTATTTATCGCCCATCAATGGTTCTTTCGCCGTCTTCGCGAATTCACAAGAGTCTGTAGTCTAGGGAAATAAATTATATTTGGGTAACTAATAATTTTTTTTAGTATCTGTAATAAATTGAGACCAAAATTCATCAATAGGACAGAAGCCTACTTATTTGTCTCTATCTTAATTAGATTTTTCGATTTGTAGCGAATGCAATTCTGTTATTAGTTTAGCATCGTGCAACGGCTCAATTAATCTAGGCAAGTATATACTTAGAAAATAATCCTAAATATTGAAAAAAAATTGCTAATAGCTAAATGTCAAAGACAATTACCAACTTTTTTTAAATACGATTTTTAGATACCTACTCTAACAATTTTTTAGTTATTTATAAACTTATTTAATAAAACTATTATTTTTTAAATTTAAAATGGAAATGTAAATGGAAAAACAACATTTTCTCCCCTCCGGGCGGAAAGTGTCATCTTTCGTCCCGCTGCGCTAAACGAACTTGCTGCTTTCCGCCTCCGTCAAGGAGAAAAACAGTAGACACACCTTGGGCAGTAAATAAGAAAGCCTCAGATCACACCTCATTATTGGCCAAGATGAAACGTCGATCTTTCTTGCTTTCCTACCATCGGTGTGTTATACTATTAATTCAATCAAACAAATACAAATTTTATAAAAACATTTTAATAGTTCCGGTAGAATCAGGTCTCAGCTCAGGCCGACCAGACCATAAATAATTAACTCGCGAGAAACAAAAATATAGTTACGCCGTTACGCCAATAAGATTCTATTGACGTACTGAGATCCTAGTTTCTATTCATTTCACTTTAGACGGAGTGGCTGAACGTGAGATTTATCCTTGTATCGCCGGATTACAGCGTGCTTCATTCTAAGCCGCTCTCCCTTCGCCGCTCTCAAATGAATGACTTAGTTTTTATTGCCCCGCGCTTTTAGAGATCCTTTTGTTTATTTATCATGCTTTATTTTGCTTGCTCGTTTACGTGATTAGTGTGATATGATATTACTAGACTTAGTAGATCCTATAAAAATAATGGCGACGTCTACAAGGTGTTACAAAAGTAAAAATAAACATTTAAAACTTTTAAGGGGGTTGTTTAGACCACTTTGGGACCAACATCGAAATCGCGAAAAAAAAATCTGCTATCCCATATATTTAGCTCGAGTAGATTTGTAATTTATTATGGGACATCCGATTTTTTTTTTCGCTATTTGATCTTGGTCCCATAGTGAAAGTTGTTCAGTTTAATGGCTTAAACCATAAATGTTTATTTGTAATTTTGTAACGCCTTGTATACACTTAAGAAAGAATATAATCTAGACAAAAAATCAGAACAGAGACATAATACGAAACCTAACAATAATAATAAGTAACATGTGTTATTAAAGATATCGAATTAAGATCAGGGGATTATTTATCTATGAATATTCGCGGTAGGTATTACAGATTCAAATTAAGCCGAACAACAAGAAACTTCCAGCCACGTAAATCAACCAGAACTGTGAAAGCTCTACGTATAAATGTATTGGTAAAGGAATGAAGATCTTCGCATTGATTTTTATATTGTTTTACTACGAATTTACATAGTGGCAGAGGCATTATTTCAGGAACTATTTATTTGACATAGTTTTTATAAAAAGTCGCCTTCTAGAACTATCGTATGAATTCAATGCCAGCTCGGTATTTTATTCAAAAGACTATTAAGAGAAGTTGATTCCGAATGCGTAAATGCGCGCTGCATACAAACGAAGTCTGGTGATATTTTCAATACTAACCAATTAAAGTCAATGAAATTTTGCAGAAACAACAGAGAATAAAATCTCATAGAGCGCGCCAACAGTAATACAAGGCGTTACAAAAGTAAAAATAAACATTTAAAACCTTTAAGGGGGGACCATCAAACTGAATAACTTTCACTATGGGACCAACATCGAAATCGTGAAATAAAAATATGCTGTCCCATACGTTTCGCCCTTTGTGTGCAAATAAATAATATTTATCTTTATCTCGAGTAGATTTTTAGTTTAGTATGGAACATCAATTTTTTTTTCGCGATTTCGATATTGGTCCCATAGTGAAAGTTGTTCAGTTTGATGGTCTAAACCACCCACCCCCTTAACTGTTTATTTGTATTTTTGTAACACCTTGTATACCCTTAAGATGTAGTCATTAAGCAACTATGTACTCATTTGAGGTATCTCCTATTTTTTATATCTCCGTTCCTTGAACAGTAAGTATTATGAGATTTAGTTAAGGGGAACTATGTATGTGTGTAAAATCTTTGCTGTAATATACTCTGTTTTTGAGATTGAATATGTAGACGCAGCCCAGGTAAAAAAATGTATGAGTATTTCGTAAACTACAGAAGAGGCACTATTTATTTGACCTAGGCACTATTTTAATGCACTAGTATTGTATATTCCAGCTTGATAGACACTTGCTTTTTTTTCTGTACACAAGTCTTAAAAAAATATATACAGGGTGAAATTGAAATCATTGGCATCCTTTTAAACTAAGAGTCCACCCATCAAACTGAACAACTAACCGATCGTAGCAATCAGTAGTTCCATACTAAACTGCAATGCCTACTCGACTCAACTGTATGAAACAGCAGATTTGTTTTTGCTACGATCGGTTTGCTCCCATAGTAAAAGTTGTTCAGTTTGATGGGTAGACTTGAAGTTTAAAAGGATGCCAATGATTTCAATTTTACCCTGTATATTGTATCAAAATTATGCAATCAAAATATCTTTTATTTCGTGTGGTGAATCTTCTAAAATAAGAAAGTTACGGAACCCAATAAATTACAATAAATTATGCTCGAACCATTTAAATTTACCTAATTGAATTGAGAAAAGCTCAGTTATCTGAAGACTCCTTGGAAAAGATCGTTTGCTATATAAGAATTTTGTATAACTTACTTACGCTTGTCTACCGCCTTAAAAGAAGACAGGAATTTGTAGCAAATCTTCAAATGTACCGACCTACTCTGTCGGTGTCGCATTTTATCATTTCCCCGACTAGCCCAGTCATTTTACGGAGTTTTGTGGGTGGGGCGGGAAGTAATTATGAATAGGACTTTTAAACTGTAACCGGCACCATTTAGAGACAAAAAGACTATCTAAAACATATAAAAATGTCGCTACGCAACATAGAAATCAAAATTGTATCTCCCAGAAGGCTTTTAACTTAATAATATGAATATCCATGTACTCATTTTAATTCAAAGTCAAGTCAAAGTCAAGATAATTTATTCAATATAGGAGCTTGAAGCACACTTATTAAACGTCAAATCTTTTTTTGAAGCTACCACCGCTTCGGAACGTGTTGTCGCTGCAGAGAAGATTGCGGCCAGAAACTATACAGCATATAAATAAGATTCGACAACAAAATGTCTTTTGAGCAATTAGAAAATACAAATGTATTTTTCAAAGCTTTCTAAGTAGCCAAAAATATTCGTGTTTGAAGTGTGTATAATGGTAAAGTATAAAAAAAGGGCTCACCCCCCGTCACACTGGTCAGAGTTTCGGTACTACTGGTGAAACATGAATGTTCTGAGGTTTCAGAATATCTATGACTACCCCCTCGGGGAATATAGTCGTGAGCATATGCTTATAAAAAAATTGAAAAAAAAAGAATTATACCATCATGTTATGTAGTACGAGATAAGTGCTAAATTTTAAAGGGGCTATTGCTAACAGGTTTTTTTTTATTTGGTTATATTTCTAGGCTCAAATTGGCTCTTAAACGAACCTACCGAAAAAAAAAACGATTTTAATTAGTCCCGGCTCAAACCGTAAAATGACTGGGCTAGCCTCTGACAAGCTCTCGGGGCTTAAGTAAATAAAATATACCTAACAGTTGCAGCACTCACATCTATCATTTTAACCGAATGTGTCTACAAGCGTAGGTGTGAGCACATAAAAATATCTTAATGCAAATGGAAGAGCTCCGCGTTTGTTGGAGCACGATAACTTGAATCCTGAGATATGGGGCTTCAGCGGGAGTCCGCTCGAGAAAATTGCACCATTCATTACGTTCCCGACAGATGTCGTGAACCGGCAGTGCGAGTCGAGACTCTAAAGCAATCGATTCTATAATTAGCATCGGAGATCTCGCACGTAGTCAAGTGATCAATGATCAAACATTTTTAGTGGAAAAAATAGCAAATGGAATTCCGACCGATTGCGCTAATTTAAAACATAGAAGTTCTATTCTAATCCAATTTCAGTTCTAATCACATTGCAATCCAATTACTATTCAACTGTGCTGAATTCCGCATCACGCTAAACTCTATGTAACTGAGCGATCTGTCAAAACGGCTCTAACAGCTGTCATGAGCAATACCGCGATTAGCGCAATACCAAATGTGACAAATTGTATGGTTCGTACGTAGTCCAGTCACGGTTCAATCACCGAATATTTACCGCGATTGCAGCCCAGGTGTCAGAGTTTTTTCAGACCGCCTTACGGCCTCTGACGTGGTTTTATAAGAAAACAGAATCCTAGTAATGAACACTATGCCTGAAGCCCTTTTGCACAGAACTGATAAATACTTGGAGAGTAAATAAATGACCAAAATATAAACATGACGATTTTTTTAGTGTTTACTAAAATTGATCGTCGCACGAACGACGCGACGCATAGAAACAAAAAAGCTTACAAATTAGCCTCGTCGAATTTCGTTTCGAGTTTGAAATCTTTATACAAGTGACATTAAAAAATCTGATTCAAATTCTGCACAAGCAATTTCCGAGTTCTAGATTGGAGACCACCATGTGGCTTTGCGTATCGTATAAGCACAGAATATACAGGGTGTAAACTAAAATGCGTTCCATTCGAACAGGGACACCTTTTAGTCAAGCTGCTTTTAACATTTTCTATACAACAGCAGATTCTTTTCGCGATTTCAATGTTGGCTCCATAGTGAAAGTTGTTCAATTTTGTGAGCCGCCGTCAGCCCGATGGACCGACGACAACCTGAAAAAGGTAGCCAGAAGCGACTGAATAAGAAAACCAACTATAGATTGTTGGCTAGCTTTGAGAGGCTTTTGTTCAGCATGCAGTGGATAATGACGATGATGATGATGATTTCTCGTTTCGCTATTTTAAGTTTACTCTTGTATGGAATTTCTGAACTCAATTCTTTATCGCCCATGGTTTGTCATTCGTATTCTTTTCTACATAGTACCTATAAAATGAAGTCGCTTTCGACGTCTGTCTGTCTTTATACCTATCCGCTATCCCCTATCTTGATGCGGTTTCTTGAGCGGATCTTGATGCGGTTTTCAATGTCATTTAGAGAATTTCTTATAGGTACTTAAATTGCTATCCCTACATACATATTATATGTAGTGATAGCAATCAATACCAAACTCCCTCAGGACAAATCCAATCTCTTTTTCATTACCCCAGATACCGCGTGTGACAACATCTCGTGACGATGACCGGGATAGAATATTGCATTAGGTGGACTATTGATAGCTCCACAACCATAACCATAACAACACTTAAGAGGATAGGCGGGCTGAAATGCTAATTTAGAGAATAGGTCACTTTCCCGACTGTATACATATTTGTCCGATCCGCCCCACCCATACACTCCACCGACTAGAGTGCGAAAGAGACAACTGCAGCTCGGACCAATTTTATCTACATAAAATCGACGAAAACAGCATTTCGTATTCCCCTGGGTCCTCCTCCAAAACTAAACCGATTTTAATAATTCTTTCAAGAATAATATCAGAAAGATTTTGGTTATGTATGTTTTTCTTTTTTGTTTTTATTCGTCAAATTTGTTTGCTGGATGTCTGAAAACGGGCGGTAAAATCGGTCATTTTCGAAGATCCCTAGTTCATACAGTAATTAATCCAGGGAGGAAACAGGGAAATACGTTTGTATTGAAAAAACGGTACTCGCCTATCCTCTTAATATCGGACAATTCCTTTCAGGATCAGAATTTTTTTATGAGAAATCAAAAATAAAGTATATTTATAGAAAAAGACTTTTATACCCACAAAAGTAGGTCAGCCTCAAAAAGATGTAAATGCACTTTAGTGTCACGCATTGTACCACGAAATGGAATGGAATAGTTCGAGGTAAGTGAAGAAGAACGACGATAGACAGATTTCTCTGTAAAATCTTCTTGTACCTACCTATACTCCATTCGAAATAGCAACGAAAATTTAAGGCTATTTTGCATTACAGAAACAGAGATTTGAAACACTTCCTCTCACTTATTCTTAAAACAGCTTTAGTAACGTCCAAGATATGTCGGATAGTAGGTATATGTATCAAATAAATTAATTACATTTATTAATCAGAATTGGCCAGAAAGCTAAATAGGAATCGGAAAATCTCGTCATCCTTATTTTGAATGAAGTATAAGTATCTAATGTACTAATGTTTTTTTTTATACACGGTATAAAAAAACGATCGCGTATAAAAACTTAACGAAAACAATGTAGGAAACCGGATGAGATAACCAATGAATGAAGTATAGTTCATCTGTAGTTGTGATATTTCCAAAGAAAATTATACTCAAATAATTTTCATCATCATCATCTCAGTCGATGGACGTCCACTGCTGGACATATGCCTCCCCCAAGGATCGCCATAAGGACCGGTCCTACGCGGCCCTCATCCAGCGGATTCCCGCCGCTTACACCAGGTTGGTCCAGAATTGCTAAATTAAAGTGGAAGTGGGCGGGGCACATTACTCGCAGAACCGATGGCCGATGAGGCCGAAAAGTTCTCGAGTTGCGACAAATTCTTAAAAGCACAATGATTGCTGACGGTTTTTAAGAGGATTATCAGACCATCTAACTAAACATCTAAAAAAAATTCGCAATTATATGTTAGTTCACAGTGAACGTTTTTCAATTTGATACCCTGTATAATTATCTGCCCGCTCACTTCTTAAGTAAGTAATTTTATTCCACGAAACCAACTTTAGATTCCATCCTATATATCAAGCCGATCGTCTAGATAGGTAGTGTTATATGTGGATATAATTGACAGCACTTTGGTGTCGCAACGAGTGGGTGCGTAAGAGAGTTGAACAAATATTTGCTAACTTAACTGTATCTACCAAGTAACGCGTCACATGCTTCCTATGTCACGATCACAAAGTGTACGAAAATGGAAGTAAAACGTCGCGACATGGAACAGAAGTTGGGACTAAAATAGATACGTCGGTATTCCACCGAAAAATAGCGACAGTGTAACCGTTTACATGCACATTGTAACTGTATTTCAGCTACACATAAACCATTCCATTTCCTTACAAAGTACCAATAACTCTCGAACTCTCACTGCATTAAAAATAGCTAAAGGTATAAATAATAAAAACAAGAGCATTTTTATCACGCCTATATAGCGTAGCTAAGTACTGGATACGCCGCAAGACGTTTGTGTCAAATTACACTTTTTATTTCAGCAGATTTTATTATGGCAATAACACGTGAAGAGCCATGAATAATGTTCTTCGCTTTAACAGGATCGTGAATTTCTACAGCTTGTAGGTACAAATAGTTACCTTTTATTGCTGTGCTTTACCGGTAGGAACAACAACGACGCGACATAGGTATACGTGAACAAATACTGTACTGTTTTATGTTTTAAGGTACCTATAATTTAGGACTTGGTATGAACCGCCGCCGTGCCAAAATAATTATTAATATGTGGCCGTGCGCCGACAAGATAGGGCGCTCCTTACAAACGAATTTAAATTATCAATGAAAATTTAGAAACACGATGAAGAAACTAATGTGCCTGTACTTTGTCAGATTTACTAGGGAAAGTTGTTCAGTTTGACGGTCTGATCGTCCCCTTAAAAAAGTGTCAGCATATAAAGAAGGACCCTATATAGAAGTATCTTGGCACGTACCACAGGTCTTATTTATCCAATTTCATAAGGACAGACAGGTTCTTAAAATCCATGTATAGGATGGTAAGTAAATATACTGTTCAAAGTCATTGGTTACTAATAGTGGTGGTAGGCAGTAGGTAGGCTATTTATATTCTCTATAAATAGTTCTAACTAACTAACCAGAACTTATGTGAAAAACAGTTTAAATAATGCTATGACCATAGCGTAATAATATACAGGGTGTCCGGTGGCAGATTTAGGATTTAAATTTCGAATTTCTCCGTAACCGTTGCACGGAGGAGCGGGGAGGGGGCCGCGTTGGCTTCGTCATTCGTGCGGGTTTTTTAGTCGCAATGTCGCAGTGGACGGGTGAACAACGTGCGTTCGCAATCGAAGCGTATTTTAAAGCCAATGATTCGTGTGCAATTTCTCGTCGAAGATTTTGTTCACGTTACAATATTCGACGGTTACGTGACGCCCCAAGTGAAGATTTGATTCGATCATGGGTGCGAAGGTTCCGGGCAACAAGTTCAGCAGAAAATAACCCACGACCGGGGCCCAGCCGGACGTCGAGAACAAATGAAAACATCGAACTCGTCGCGTCCAGTTTGAGCGATAATCCGCGTCAGTCCGTTCGCAAGAGAGCGGCTGCCTTGGGGCTTCCAAAAACTATAGTGCACGAGATATTGAAGAAGGATCTTAAACTTCATCCATTTAAAATTCAAATTGTGCAAGCGCTTAAGCCTAATGATTACAACTTGCGTAAAAATTACTGTGAGACAATGTTGGAGCGATTTCGCACGGTGAACACTATTTTTTGGAGTGATGAAGCCCACTTTCACTTAAATGGCAGTGTAAACAAGCAGAATTGTCGTTATTGGTCTCCTAAAGGACAAAACCCCCACTTAAAACACCAAAAGCCACTTCACAGTCCCAAAGTGACGGTTTGGTGTGCATTATCAAGCAGGGGAATAATTGGACCCTATTTTTTTGAAAATGGTCAAGGGCACGCAATTTCTGTGACTGGTGTTGCTTATCGGCGAATGCTCAATGATTTTTTTTTTCCAACATTGAGAGACCATCCTTCCTACACTTCACGGACATGGTTTCAGCAAGATGGCGCCACCCCGCACACTGCTAGGGAGACCATGGCGCTACTGCGTGATTTCTTCCCCAACCAACTGATAAGTCGTTTCGGTGACATCCCCTGGCCACCCAGGTCACCGGATCTTACACCCATGGACTTTTTTCTGTGGGGATATCTCAAAAATAAAGTCTACGAAACAAACCCGGCGACTATCTCATCATTAAAAGAAAATATCGTTCGCGAAGTTCATGGCATCTCGGCGGCACTTCTCCAGCGAGTGGCAAGAAATACTGAAGCCAGATTCCATGAATGTATCCGACGTGACGGTCAACATTTAGACGACATAATTTTTAAGAAATAAAACCCGCATTTGTCTTCTTTATAATGATTAAAAATATAAATGTATATTTCACGTAGTTTTTTTGTTATTTATATTTTAAATCCTAATTCTGCCACCGGACACCCTGTATATACTTTGCTTTGACTATGTGTAGGTAGATGTTTTTTATTGGTAAAATTTCTATTTTTAGGGTTCCGTACCCAAAGGGTCAAAAGGGGACCCTATTACTAAGCAAACGTTGTCCGTCCGTCCGTCCGTCCGTCCTACCTATTTAGGGCTGTAACTTTTTAACCGTAATAGCTAGACAGTTGAAATTTTCACAGAATATGCGTTATTACGGCGGATTTGTATAAAAATGGCAAATAGTTAAAAATTAAGAGGGGCTTACTACAATAGAATATTGTCGAATAATCACCGTTCTATAGTAGAATTTAACACGGTTAGCTCGACTTGCAAAAATAAAAAATTCAAAAGTACAGAGAAATTGGTGAAATAAATTTCCAGTGCAATGATCATAGAAGATTGTTACTAGTATCCAACGAAATTTCCCTGTCCCTAAATGCATTGAGAAGATAGAACAGTTTGTTAACCAATCCTTTGTCTCATATGAAACGAGAACCACTCATATGAAAATATTGAATTCATTCTCTATGCTGATACTCAAATTGACTTCTACAAGTAACTGAGGGAGCAGAAGAGTAGTAGTGATAAAGGTTGAGTGCACTATTTATATTCAAAGCAATCTCCGAGGTTTATATTGAACCCAGATAAATACAATACAATATCTAAATTAGTTTTATCAATTACGTGCCGTGGGGTTCCGGCTTGGAATGGACCACCCCAATTCTTCCCACGGGTGTCGTACAAGACGACTAAGGGATTCAAGGTTTCTTATGCAGTGTTTATGTGGACGAAAGCCTACGAGTATCTTACCGATCCCCGCTACCCAACCCGCCGCGTAGCCCCAGCAACGTCCTATGCCGAGGTTCGTACCCCTAGGTCGGTTGCTTAAGTTCATTCATTTGACTCGGTAGACTCGTCGTGGTCCCTCCAATAGTCCGCAGTAAAAATCAGTAACTGCTCCCTGAGCAACGCTGTATTCGCCATTTAAAAAAAAAATCTTAAGGCTAGCCAACCTCTCACCAGTTGAGATCTTGAGATTGACACGTCATTCCATCCTGAAACTAAAATTTTGAGCATTGCTACAACTACATTCTTAAACAGAAAGTTGGTTGCGACCCGAAAGGGATTACGGTCATGAGTTTATGTGTGTATGTGTGTTGTATAAATTAATATTGAATCAAACGGCATCCATGGATTGCTAAGCGAAGTCAGATTATAGGGTCTTGAAAACTTTGGCAGCAAGTTAACCAAACTTTGCCTCCAACTTTCAGCTCTCATGGTAGAATCTAGACTGCATCATTTCTTTTTATCTATTAGTGAGACGACTGTGCTGTTATGTAGTCGACAGTACATATGCTGATGATGATGGAATAATAAGAAAACTGTATAGGTAACAACACGCTAGCTTGGCACTACTTTTCAAAAGAAAAGCATCAACAAAATCTGCAACCCTTTAAAACATTTATAAGTATTATACTAGCCCATTTAGGCAAGTAATAGTAATCTTACGTGTAAATGAAGTCTACAAATGCAACAAAAAAGAAACAAGGAGAAATATTTTGAACAAAGAAATTTTGGTGTTAGGCACACTTTATTTATCACAACAGCATTGCGCTAATAAAAGAAATTGGGCTAAAACACCTGAGACAAAAATATACAAACATTATACCAACGTAAGTAAACATGCGTTCAGAGTTTTACCTCCTCTTTTTTCCCTCTACCTTTCTAAAGCTTCGAGGATTTTGGACAGCGAGCATAATTTTATGATAGTGTTTAGGATATGAATACCACCTCGTGACGGTTAAGTAGGTATATTTTAATCCGCATTTGATGGTTAAAACTTGACTATCATTAATAATTAGTCATCATCATCATCTCAGCCGATGGACGTCCACTGCTGGACATAGAGGCCTCCCCCAAGGATCGCCATAACGACCGGTCATGCGATGCCCTCATCCAACCTATTGTTTTTTTTTATCAATAAATAATGCTGAACTTCCATAAGAATTATTTTTTACATTAACGATAAAGTTGTTTTTACGACGTTACCGGCACGCCGAAAAACACAACGTTATCGTTATTGTAAAATAAGTTATCCTTATGGTAGTTCAGAATTCCGGTAGTAAAATGTTTATTATGAATGAATAAACGAGTAGATCTGCAATGACCGGAAATGTTAAAATTCGGAAACAACAATACACCTATGGACTATGGACACAGAATAATACTAGTACCTACCGGTATGGATACGAAAATGCAGACAACATGAAACAAGATAAATCAAACAACAAATAGGAAACCGTAATTGCTAATCTAATATCAGCTTTATTGTCGGAAGAGAACTAATAAAACACTTTTACCGACCCAAATGTTGTATTTCAAATGAATCAGCAGAAAGTTTATTAGGTAGTATATGAATGAAGTTTATACAAAGGCGGTCCCGGTGACTAGGCGTTTTGTTAGAACTTTTTTGTTGAGTTCCCATCGTTCGTCATCTCTGAATACTTTGTACCTCCGATTTGGGCCAGTGGTCAGATACCTCGCTAAGCCTGGCTGCGAGCCAACTCGAATTGACTGTTGTGATTGATTTCGCTAATCTAGAAAACGTACGGATTTGTAAATCGATCGTTAGTTCCGAATTCCGATTCCGACACTTCACTAATGGTTTTTGAAGAAAACGGCTTCCCTTTATTTGAAACCCCAAAAACAGGTTCACCGATTACATCTAGTTAAGTAAGTAGGAAGGTGAACAGTGGCGGGGCGGGCGGCATATGAGGGGCGACCAATCGTGACAAAAAATTCACTGATGATAACAAGAAATAACTCAAAGTACCTAAATATTCTAAAGGATCGCGCACATTATTTCATTAATGATTGAATCGATTTCGATTAAAGTTGGCAATGAAGTAAATTCATTAGTCTATATGATGGGTGCTGAGAAAGGGGCGGCTGGTAATTATTACATGGCCTGCGGGCCTAGAGCGGCCGAGAATGTAAAGCCAATGTGCCACTGTATGTGAAAGTTTTTGAAATCCTTAAATATAGTTTATCCAACATTTTATACGAACTAACAGAGTTGATTGATGAATGAGAGACCGATGAATGAGAGACCGATGAATGGCGAGATATAATGATGTGATGTTATTTTGAAGAGGCAATATACTTTCCGAATCCGTGTGATAAACTCTTTAAGGATCGACCATACTTGCCGTACTCATGTCTACTATTTTTTCTACCTCTTCCGAATGAGATATTACTTACAATAAGGATCAAAGTTTCATTATAGAGCTCGTCACAAGGATTTCGGAAAAATACCTACAATCCGAAGTCACCACTAGTCAAATTAACAACTCTTTATCAAACGTCAAAACGCGTGCTTTGTATGAAATATTGCACTAAAAATTTAATTGTGACGTCATTGTTTTTCGTCGTCGTTTTGATACTTTTTATAGTTTATCCAGTTATTAAAAATAGTATTCAAGCAACAGTATTACTGAAAATGTTAGTTTAGCGTTATTTTCAAACAGTTTATTTACTGAGTAGTTAAAACTAAAATATATTTTATGTAGTCAACTCCCCTAATTGTATCTAAGTATGTGTACCTAAGTATAGTATGTTATACTTACCAATCCAATACACTATATAATTTACCTATTACCTACTAGGCATTATGTCGGGGTAAAGGTTTGCAGATAACTCGAAAATAAGAGTTATCACTGTATAAAAGGTATTCAATTCACACATTCATAGGTATTTTATCTCAATAGTTAGTTCGTTAAGATTTATAGCTGAATTTATCAAACTTTTACGGTTCACGTTCCGCGAAAAGCCCTAAATCAAAAATTCTGACAAGGGATGAATAAAACCAGGGACCTATTCAGTACATACCTATACAATTTATGTATGTCGATATTTCATGTTAGGTACATTCGAACGCTAACTGCCGGTGTAAGTAGGTCGATGTATAGTAATCGGAACTATCGTTCTGAGTTTTTTGTTTCGAAACTATCCGTGAGCTATGCAAACGATAGTTGACCAAAAATAAGTAAGTAATAATTTAATAACATGGGTATAGGTAGGTACCATATTATCTACATCTACACTAATATTATAAAGAGGAAAGATTTGTACCTATTTTTGTATGTTTGTATGTTTGTAATGAATAGGCTCAAAAAGTACTGGGCCGATTTAAAAAATTCTTTCACCAATAGAATGCTACATTCTTCCAATTTGACATAGGCTACATTTCATTTTGAAAAAAATTAGGGATCCTTGGTAAAATAGACAATTGTCTACCCCGTGCGAAGCCGGGACGGGTTGCTAGTTTACAATAAAAATGAAACGTAACAATCGGCTGCAGTCTCCAGACATTTCATACAATGTAAGTAAGTGTAGCCAAATGTACGTAACATTATCTACCTAAGTACCTAGTGAGAAATATATTGAACGACTGTTTATAGTCGTAGTACCTAGAAGTAACCTACTTAGGTACTACTAGGCTGCCAAAGAATGGAAAAAGTGCTTCCAACAGAATCACGCAATCCCCATGCCTATAAAGAAAACGCTGGAGTCATTTCCTACTTACCGTCTCCCATACAGGTTACCTATCAGGGCTGCAATCCCGGTAAATATTCGGTGATTGAACCGTGACTGGACTACGTACGAATCATAACTTTTGACACATTTGGTATTGCGCTAATCTCGGTACAGCTCATGACAGCTGTTAGAGCCGTTTTGACAGTACGATCAGACGTTAAGGGGATATAATTCGGAGCGCGCTCCATACAATTGTACTATGGTGATATTTTCAATACTAACCAATTAAAGTCAATGAAAATTTGCAGAAATAATCTAGAAACAAATCTCTATGCTTGTATGGAGTCAGATTTTCGTTAAAATATACAGTTTCAATGCTAGAATTAATTTAAGATTTGTATGGAAATCTTTGAGGCACTGTAACTTTAAAACTATACATTTTAACGAAAATCTGACTCTATACAAGCATAGCAATTTGTTTCTAGATTGATTTTGAAAAATTTCAATGAGTTTAGTTGGTTAGTATTGAAAATATCACCATAGTACGTTTGTATGGAGCGCATTCCGAATTATATCCTCTTAAAGGCTGCCAGTTACATAGAGTTTAGCGCGATGCGGAATTCAGCACAATTGAATAGTAATTGGATTGCAATGTGATTCGAACTTAAATTGGATAAGAATAGAACTTCGATGTTTTAAATTAGCGGAATCGGTCTCCTGGACTGACGACCGAATTCACTCCCTGTACGATATTAATAGTGCATGGCGGTTAGATTGGGGCCTTTTTGACCATCCGCATGCAAACCTCGTGCGAGACCCAGCTGCCAAACCGGCTGGTTTTGATAAGGGCCGGAAGACCTGGGCTAAGCTGAACCGGTTCCTGACCAAACCCTCACCCATGTGGTAAATGAGTGCACACTGTGGCTTTTCCCCAGTAACATAACTTCAGACGGTAAAAAGTTTTCTGAGTCATCATTATGGTCAAGTAGTATGTAGCTATTCACTTCCGACGGTAAAGTTGCTATGGTGTTGTCCTAAAAGGCCTCGTTCTTAAAATGCGATCAGTTCTATACAACGTGTTAATGAATGAGCGCAAAACTAGAAAGTAGTTTATATAGAATCGAGAGCTGAATCGAATTATCATGTTTTCAACATAGGTATTTTTTTTCAAAATATCAAGTAATTTGTTTGTAAAATTTAAAATTTACTGTACTGGATCACAACCGCACAGGCACACTCACCCTACTTACTACCAAAACAAGGTTCTTAAAATGTATCCATGAGCACGCACTTTCATTCATTGCTGAAATGATAACAAATCATTTTAGCCTCAAAACTTAAAATGCGAATAACTTTAAATTTTAAGTATCAAAATAATTAAATTATTGTTTCAATCTAATTATTTTGTTATAAATCAGTTGGGGTGTATGAGGTTTTGCGCTTATTCATTAACACGTCGTATATGTTTAGGCCCAGACCAAAATGTTTTTTTGTGATTACCTGACCGCTCTGTAAAAAATGTCATTGACCAGTTTGAGTCGTAAGATCGAGGCTAAAAATAACGTAGTTTTGAGTGATATTCTGTTCTTTCGAGCTAGAATGAATCCAGCTTTCCAATACGTTTAGGCCCTAGACCAACGGTGGCTCTGGATCTATATGGAGCATCTGATTTTTTTGGCGATATCGATATTGGTCTCACAGTAAAAGTTGTTCAGTTTGATGGTCTTAAGCACCCCCTAAAGTATCATCATATGACGCCTTTAATTTTGCTCTCCGATATAAAAACATCTCATACGAAATAGGTAACTATTTCTTAATTTTATAAGTATGATGTAGATCATGTATACCTATATTAGTAAGTAGGTATATTATATATTAGTAACTATAGATAATAAGAATAATAATTATTCTTATTATCTATAGTTACTAATATATTTATTATAAGTAGGTATATTTTTAATCAGTGCCTAAATCTTTTTAATGCATCTCGAAGATTCTACCTACTTAGGTAATATACAAATAATATACACTTAGCTAAAGATCCTGCCATGATTGTTATTTTTACGACTTCAATACGATAAATATACCAGAAATGCTTCCCAAAACTAGTAGCACGTACATTGCAAAATCAACCATATTTACTAGCAATAAAAAGCAATATAGCATTCGAAAATTAACGACGAAATCCGTAACTAGGTACCTCTTAAAGCAAGCGAAGATATTTTCGGATTTATGGTTCGCAAATAATCGTCAAGCTAAATTTTATTACCTACTCTGGTCTCCTCGGTATGAAACATTCATTTCCTATTCCTTTATAAGATATACGTTGCAATTCGGTTTTTTTCTGACATAATTTTTGTTCATACCTGCACCTTCCCGGGCATGCACACATCAACCCACCAGAGTTTCATCGCAATCGGTCAAACGGTGTCGAAGTCTATTATTCTCAGATATCCCAACATCAATTTTTAAGGTTCCATAGGTACCCAAAGGGTGCCAACGGAATCCTATTACTATGCCTACGCTGTGTCCGTCCGTACAAACTAAGGGCTGTATCTTTTGAACCGTAATAGCCAGACTGTTGAAATTTTCACAGAATATGCGTTATTATGGCGGATTTGCTAACAATGACAAATAATAAAAATGATAAAAAGTTAAAAATTAAGGTGTGTCCTAATACAAGAAACTAGTTTTCATCAACGTTTTTTTCTTTTCGCTCTATCGTAAAAACGGTAATACATACAGGAGACAAACTTGGTGTGATTATAGAGCAAACTCTGCAGTATAACAACCAATAATAAAAATCGGCCAAGTGTGAGTCGGTCTCGCGCTAAAGGTCTCGGTAAAAACAAAACTTGTAAGTTAATTTTTAACAACTATTACCGTTTTTACGATAGAGCGAAAAGTAGTTTCTTGTATTAGGACACACCTTAATTTTTAACTTTTTATCATTTTTATTATTTGTCATTGGTAGCAAAAATTAACTTACAAGTTTTGTTTTTTCCGAGACCTTTAGCGCGAGACCGACTCACACTTGGCCGATTTTTATTATTGGTTGTTATACTGCAGAGTTTGCTCTATAATCACACCAAGTTTGTCTCCTGTATGTATTACCGTTTTTACGATAGAGCGAAAAGAAAAAACTTTGATAAAAACTAGTTTCTTGTATGTGGACACCCCTTAATTTTTAACTTTTTATCACATTTATTATTTGCCATTGTTAGCAAATCCGCCATAATAACGCATATTCTGTGAAAATTTCAACAGTCTATTACGGTTAAAAAGTTACAACCGTAAATAGGTAGGACGGACGGACGGACGGACAACGTACGCTTAGTAATAGGGTCCCGTTTTCACACTTTGGGTACGGAACCCTAAAAAGGTCAAAAATAAATTCGTCTAGGTAGGAACGAATTCGCGTTTATTTCAGTACAGTAACATTAATCATTTATAAAACATACTAATAACTGATAAAGTAATATCACAAAAGTAAAGTTTTTACTTAAATTACAGCTACACAAATAAACTAAAACTTCAAATTCAGGGTTGAAATATATATATATAGGGTACAAATGTTAAAATATTTAACTAACTCAAGAGATGCGGATTCAACCAAATAACCAATGTAAAAACTGCGTCGATTAGAGAGCGCTTGGATGAATTTGCTTTGCTGTATTTCTCTTTTCTGTGGTACAAGACGCGCAACGGTTTATGAGCGCTGACGTTGAATATGCAGAAATCAAATTTCGGTTCTAGTTGGCGAGGGGAAGTACTCGTAGGAGGCGGTCGTCAGCGCCATTTGGTGACGTTACTACAGTAGTAAAGAACAGTGAAAACTCATGGCAGGCCTACAGTCGCCTTTTACGTCAACTTGCGAGTGCACACCTACCCCTTTCGCCCACCGCTCATAAACAGTTGCGCGACCTTGACCATCCGTAAATTCACGCACCATGCGATACCACCCACTCTGCTGGCGTAACACGGAGTACGGAGTACTATTACTGTACGTACTATAATAAAAAAAAAGACATATAAGTACGTACAAAATATTATCTTTTAACTATACAGGATCCAATTTAATATGCTGACGGCTTTTTAAGTGGATGATTAGACCATCAAACTGAACAACTTTCTCCGTGGGAGCAGCATCGATATCGCGAAAAAAATTTCTGCTGTCCCATACATTTAATTCGAGTAGGTTTAGGTAGTTTGATGGTTTAATCACCCCCTTTAAAACCGTCCTTTAAAGTCATGCGCAACTGTCCCCCGGGGGAGCACAGACGTTGGGGGAGGCAGGCGCGCGCTTCCTTTCCCACCCGTCGCTGACATCGAGAGTACCTCGCCTCCCCCAACGTCTGTGCCCCGCCGGACGATTGCGTACTAACTTGTCTGACTATGCATTTAGCATTTAGACATTGTTATCCTCCTGGATGATTAAGAATTGTTTCAGATACCTATCGGTTAGGGCATATAGGTCTGTGGTTAGGGCCTTTTTAGAGTCATGCGGGTAGCACGCATTTTGAGTACATTACCGGCTACATACATAGTGTGATTTGACAGTAGGAAACATTAAGCATTGCATGTAATTTACACCAACTTCCCGCACGTACACAACTCTAAAAACTCACTTACATCGGACATCACAGTAAAGCAATCGGTTTAACATGTTTTTAACATTATAAATCATGCTCTCACACCTTGGTTCTTAAACACTTTGGAATTTATATAAAACATTCATTAACACTCTGCAATTAACTCGTACAAATTCAAACACGCTTCAAAGATCCAATTGGGTCGAAGTATTGCTGGCTTGCCAGCCCTGATAATAAGAAACACGCTTAGCGTCTTATACGAACTTTGGATATAAATGTCATATGGAAACAAAATACATAGAAATAAACAAAACTTATTCACTGTTCAACACTATCAACAGTATTATTATTAGTCGCTTCAGGCTCCATACTTTGTGGTTCTTCCTTAATTTCTTCTGCGTCCATTTCTTCTGTCTTAGGCTTTTGTGATTTAGCTGCACTCTTTTTGGGAGGGGTTTGTCCATTTGATTTTTCCTGCGACAAATTGTTTGTACTTAATAAATTTACCGAGCTCGTGACTGTGTTTTTCATGTACGAATTTGTCACTATCTCAGCGGTGTGGAGGAAAGCTTTCAAGTTTTTATTTCAAGGCATATTGTAATGTATTGTAGTGGCGACGGGCTCACTCCCCGTCACACTGGACAGAGTTTCGTTACTACTGGTGAAACGTGGATGTTCTGAGGTTTCAGAATATCTATTACAGTCAAATACAGGGTGTAAAGTTAAATGTGTTACGTACTTATTTTGAATAAGGTATGCACGGTACGAGATCCGACCGTAAAATTATGCACCTATTTGTTTGGTGAACGAAATGTTTATACAGAGGTTCATACAACGACGCCGGGTTGCCTAGCAAAATCTTGCCGCAAGTGTCTTTACCATGATGATTTATGGTACCATTTTTTCCACCGATCTGTTTGGGAAGTAAATGAGGTGCCATCTGAAGGAGACAAATCTAAAGAACTGGAAAATCACGGGTTGCCACCTCTCAGTCTGCCACAACCTCACAACTCTAAGGGTTAAAAATGACTTATTTGAACCTGGCAACCCTAGAGTAGGTAACCCTAGTTCTACCAGTTCTTTACGTCGGTCTCCTTCAGATGGCACTTCAATTACTTCCCAAACAGATAGGTGGAAAAAAATTGGTACCATAAATCATCATGGTAAAGGTACTTGCGGCAAGATTTTGCTAGGCAACCCAGCGGCGTTGTACCTCTGTATAAACATTCACTTAAATCACATTTCGTTCACCAAACAAATAGGTGCATAATTTTGCGGTCGGATCTTGGGTTAAACTTAAATGCGTTACATTTAAGGAAAACTATGAATTTCCAGGACCAGTCATCATCACAATTCAAAATATTTACATTTTACAAGCACTCTGCCCAGGGTGGCAAGTAGTGAGCCCGTCGTCATCATTGAATGTATGGAATGTATTACGGAAAAGTATGCTTACCTCAGTTCTGCCACTGTCAGCAGTGTCCATGGAATTAGTAGAAGTGAGTCTGCTTCTAGATTTCCTTTTAGAATGTTTCGCTTCAAACTTTTCAATGAAGTCTGCTTGATTCACATAGGTTTCCGGTTTTTCTATTGAATACATTGCGTGCAATTCAATTCCTGGAACAAATTTACAAAATAAATAACAATCAACAGATTGTGTCACAATTAACACACAATAATACTTCAGACCTCAAAATTTGCTGCACCCTCCAGTATGATATCTCTACTCACGCGCGACGCGCCTTTGCTACATATAAACTGACTTGCGAACGTCGCTCTTACAGCGACAAGTATTAAAAGAGGAGAATCGCGTGCAAGTATTTATTTTTATTTTATCGAATAAAGAAATCATAGTAGAGGCACGATTGCCTCATTACTGTGAACTAATCGATAAGTAAACCTATAGCAGCCCATCGTAAACGCAATTATTATTATGGGCACTAGACACTTATACAGGCTTGCACCTGTGCCACATCTACCATCGCTGGTCTTTTGTGAACGCCCTTTTTACACTCTAATCACTTAGTCTAATGCCTTAAAAAGCAAAAAGCTAAAGAGAGCAGGCTGGCTTATAAGGGTTGATTTTATTAGCCAACCTGGCATTGAATGGCATTTTCTGACGCTCTATCCTTTTCTATCGCTCAGGAACGTCATTTGTTAGAGGGAGAAATATAGATGGGAATGCGAACGCACGCTGCAGCACTGGCAGGGCTGCGACCTTTCTCGCTCTATGACGTTCCTGAGCGACAGAAAAGGATAGAGAGTGAAAAAATGGGATTCCGCGCTGCTAGATGAGGCTTAAGCACAGAATAGGTAATAGTATATAGTTCTACATACAGAACGGCCACTCCCCGCCCCCCTCTGACTTCAGATACCCCACCTCACCTCACACTTTCTGAGAAAATTGAGGGAAGCAGAGCAAGGGAATGCAGTCAGGCGCTCGCACCCGTAGTATTTGACTACACAATTGAGTCTTTTCAGTGCATAAAAAACGTTGAAAAATATCGCTAAATTCACATTTTTAGCAATACTTTAGCTCAAATACTATTTTAGATAACAGAACGAACAATAAAAAGTAACGAAATGTAGATGATGTTGATACAATGCGTGGCATGTGCACATGTGCGAACGTCATCATGTCAAATCCAAAACATTGTTTGGAGTGCCGGCCCTGTGGCTTAAGCCTAAAAGGTTTATTTTCTTACCGGATCCTAAAACCTCTGGTACCATGAAGGGGAACAACCAGCCGACAAGTGGTGTCTGTCCAGAGACATAGTGAGCTTTCTTGTGATAAAACAGCAGTCCGTCCAGCGTAGGCGAGTTCAGAGGAAACGGTGGATGTGACAACATGAACCTGAAAATGATACGTAATAAAAGTTATTTAATAAAATAAATACGTTTTAAAGCAGTTGGATAACTCGAGAACTGAATTGAACCGAGAGCCATTTCGAGATAATTGTCTCAATATCAATACTTTGTGAGCGACGAGTGACATCACTCGCAGAACCGTAAACTCCTTGGTAAACTTAAAATCAACTTAAAACAACTGGCCATTAAGACAAAAAACATACTCACTATGTCAGAATTTGACAATTCATGTTGCCGTTTCGGATTCCAGCATAGAGTTAGAAAGAGAAGGCAGGTGATTTTTAATTATTTTTAAATAAGCAAAGGTTTTTATCCATGGAGTTCGAATGATTTTTCGCGACTACTTTTGAATTGAGAGATTACAGATCAAAATTATTAAAAAGTTAACTTTACATTGATAAACTCTATGTCGTCTTAAAAATTGATGTCTTCTATCCGTAAAAAATATAAAATAAATAAAACTTTACATACCGAATTCAATAGTTACTACTACGGTGAAGCCTGCTTATTATGTTGATGAAGAATTTCTGATGCATACTTATATGTGTAGTCTATCAAACTGCATCACGCGTAGTGGTGGACTAAGGGCCTTTTTACGAGCCGCACGGGCACATATGCGGTCGGCACGCGTTTTGCGTACATGGCTGGCTATATTTGATGTATCAGAAGTTAACATTATACAAAGCATGTAATTTAAGGCGCCAGAATACCGTAGCCGCGTTACTGGAAAAAGGCCCTTACGCCCATACACCCCTACTTGACGGTAGACATGTGTTCTTCAGTCGGACGTTTATATATATAGGCTGTTGATGATGATTGGGTTTTTTGTATGACGGACACCCAAAAGTTATTTTGATCACATACATAAGAATAAACTTAGTAAATCTTATTACGACATGGCATATTTTTAACTTATATTAACTAGATTTTGCCCGCGATTTCGTCCGCACCGGTAGATAAAAATATACACCTTGTTTTTATGCCTAATCATAAGTTATTAAACACAAAATGTTTCATAAAATTGGTCTATTACCAGATTCTAGCCTTGACTTGTAATACTGTAGTTAACATACTTTTGAAAGGATTCTGGATCACAAGGTATCTTGGGCAGGATTTCGAAGATTGTTTGGTTCCTTTTATTTAGTAATTTCAAATCTGGGAATTCTGCCATTTGTGTCTCGAGCCAGTAGTGTCTGAATTCTGTCTGAAAATGTCAAATGACAAAATTAACTTAAATGAAATTAATTTATAAAAACTTAAATTAAAACCTATTACAATTAGAAGTCTGATGTGGTGCTCTGCTTAGAAAAGACTTCCTTTCTTCTATTGAATGTCGTAAGAGAGAAAATTGTGAGCAAACCTACATTACTTCAATTTCGAGACATGTACACACGGCGTCACATCAAGCTATACAAAACCAACATAACCTGGCCGCGCGTCGGTTGAGTAACGTATAACGACGCACGGCCAGCTTATGTTGGTTTTGAATAGCTTGATGTGTCGCCGTGTGTATTGTGTCCGAAGTATAAAAGTTGCGACGGGCATTGTCCCACACTGAAGAGAGTTTAAGAACCATATGAAGTTTTGTGTGGGCATTCTACATAATATGCTATATACTTCATTACCCCCACGGAGAATATACAACGCTATGTTGTTTCAGATGCTTACCTCACCATCTGTCATTGGTTGGCTGTTCCATGCTAACAGGTCCAGTACATAGATAGTGTTAAGCTTCTCGTTGTAAAAGCAGTCAAGTACACAACATTGATTCTTGTATCGGGAACAACTTGGGTTGCCTCCGGGCAGAGCTGTGTGATTCTCATATGTAAAGCGGCCATGTTTTGTGTAGTATTTTGTTTTCCCCTGCAATACAGAATTGTTTATTTTATACTAGAAATAAATATAATTTAATGACTGAGAGAACTATGAAGTAGACTAAGATGGACACAGTCCATGATTCTGACACACTTCTTTCGCTGCATCCTCATTCATATAAAACGTGTTAATGAATTAATGCAAAACTAGAGTAGTATGTTTAGAATACAGAGCAGAATCGAATTATCATGTTTTCAACATAAGTAATTTTTTTCAAATTATTAAATAATTTGTTTGTAAAATTTTAAATCCACTGAAATCAATCTCAACCCACCGCACTGGCACATTTACCCTACTTACTACCACAACAAGATTCTTAAAATGTATCCATGAGTATGTTAGCGCTTTGCTGAAATGATAACAAATAATGTTTGCCTGAAAACATAAAATGCGAATAACTTAAATTTTAAGTATGAAAATAATGAAATTATTGTTTCAATCAAATTATTTTGTTAAAATCATTGGGGTGTATGAGGTTTTGTGCTTATTCATTAACATGTTGTATACACTTTTAAATAATAAGTTTACTCACATGGCTAGCTACAACAAGCATCCTGACTCCTTTAGGGCACGGCACCACAAACCAGTTGTCATTGAAATCTTCAGGTTTCTCTATTATCCATTCTGACATCATCAGCACATTGCTGTACGTTGGAGATGCCTTGTTGAAACCAGCTACATAGATAGTTGGTCTGTAGAAAGCCTGAAAAAGAATTATTTGCAAGTCCCTTCATAATTATGCTGTTTTGAAGGGCATGATCAGATCATTAAACTACATTTCGGACTAACATTGAAATAGCAAACAAAATCAGCTGTCCCATACATTTGGGCATTAAAGACATTAGACAAGTTTCATTTTGTCATTCAGCTCCTAGGGTGTCTTTCCATCAGAGCTGCGCAAGGATGCGGATATATGGTAGCTCCAAAAAAGATTTGACATTTAATGCATGCATCCATCACTAGCTTCCCTCGCACACATCTCAAGTTTGCATTGTATGAAAAAAACTTTGCTCTGCTAAGCCTTTTTTCACCAAAGCTGCATTGTACGATGCAAAGAGAATGAAGCAGTGTTATTGCTAGGTTTTTTCCTCGCTCACAGTGTAGCTTTCTCGCTTAACTCTCATCATAGCAAGTTGGGCTATATAACCTAGACCTATTGAAAATAATAACAGGTGTCTTTTTTTCTTCTGGCTACTTCTGTTTTTCTTGTTTTGTTTTTCTTGGCCAGATGTCCATTGATTGAGTTTCTGCCACAGGTCTGGCACTTCAAACCTCGTTTTAGATTTGACATGATGACGTTTACACATGGAGCAAATTAGGCTTGACTTACCACGCATCATATGAACATCATTATACATTTTGTTTATATGAATAGTTCATTCTGTACTGAAAATGTGAATTTAGTGTTATTATTCAATATTTTTTTTTTACTGAGAGGATAAAAATATAATATATTTTATGTAGTTAAATCCAACAAGGCCTGACTGCATTCCCTTGCTCAGCTACCTCAAGTTTCCCCTCAAGTGTGAGGTGAGATGAGATATCTGAAGTCAGAGGGGGGCAGGAAGTGGCCGTTCTGTATGTAGAACTATATACCTATTCTGTGGTTTCTGCTGCAGATTTAATAATGATACTTACTTTATTATGATTCTCAAATATCTGTCCTTCCACAGCATTCACAAGTTCCAATATTCCTCTGAATCTATCTAGCTTTGAGTTTCTGTTACTGTGAAATCAAATTGTTATGAGTTACTAAAGAGTGATCCGATTTCCACCGCTCTTCAAATAACTTCAAAGGATTTTCATTCAGTCTTTTCCACCTACTCATAAAATTTTTGTGAGAATCCATATTAATTAATAATTGTTAATAAATACAGTGAAGGCCACAAACAGGGTAACAAATAAATACCTAATAAATAAAGAATATGAAAATGTGCCTGGGTGTCCGTTCATCCTGTTAAAGGCTTAGCCGCAGAACCAATTTTGAAGATATTTTTATGAACATAGCCTGATTGCATGTACAGTTCAAGTTATGAAAACAATAAACTACATTTATGGAGTCATGTTGCAGGTTATGAACCGAGCATTTGTCTCGCGTGGTTTTCGCGCGTCGCCAAGAGGCTCCACAATCCTCAATCTCTTCTTGTTCTTGACCAAAAACAATCCCTGAGATTGGGTTAGATACTCCCATTAACTACTTGACATTGGTGGAAATGCAGTGCTAACACACAAGCAAGAGTTAATTAATTATAAATAAATAAAAAATACATTTAAAAAAATCCTTTTATTCCTTTTTGTATAGCAGTGAACATCTTAATCATGCCTGTTACTAAACTAGAACTAATTCTCTCTCAGTGAATAAATATTTATATTTCGGCGTTCGTTCGTCGCGAAAATAGAGGCCTAATGAAAACCATGGTCAAATGAGACCTGGCTATTTATAATTTCTGATGGACATAATAGAATAAGCAATGAAGTTACGATTTGTATCGGAAATCATGCAAAAACTCACCTTTTTTGTACTTCAAGAATTTCCTTTCGTCTTTCTTCCTGGTTTCCTAATTTTCCGCAATACTTGTATAAAGTTGCAAAATTAGTTTTACCCTCGTCCTTAGGCTCATGGCCAATAAGAGTTTGTTCAAATTTCTCCAGTACTTCTTCCATTTTTGTAGTAAAATAATATTATAAAATGTTTAATTTGGCCGCATCGCCGCCCGATCGTCAAACATGAGCTGTCATCTTCGCTGTCACTGTCACTGTCATTTCAGTTGTCAGTTATCACAGTGACAGCTTGTAGTGTCCTCTTGCGTCTTATTCTATCACTTGAAAAACACAAAGGATGCCACATTTTTTGACGTCATAAACACGCTGCACATCATTTCTTTTTTTAAATTTGTTAAAGCATTGGCATCGAGGTCATCACCTTAAAACTAGTAAATGATACCAAATTAAAGACGTTTTAATTTAGGGGGCGTCCACACAGCATCATTACGTGACGCCATGGACATCAAAATACCTATGCCACCTTCCTGCGTGACGCATAATGACGCTAATTAGGGGTGGGTTTACGTCCAGTGTCACAGGGTCACATAGAGGAGAGGGAGCCCCTCTCCAAACCAAAGTCACACGTGCCATTTAGCGATTTCATTGTACACTAACCCAATGGACCACATATAATTTATTTAACCACTTGTTCTATATGAAAATAGGCTATAAGAGATATTATCGTAAATTCTTGAGCCTACTTTGATCGCTCCTCGTTTTTAATTGTATTGCAACGACCTAGCGTCATTGTAGTCAAATCTCCAGCTTGCTGCGCTCCGTTCACGTATTTATCAGATTTTATTGTTGATCCATGTTTCTATTTTAATTTAATTTAGATTTTTTCATACGTTCATAGGCTGTGGTGTATGTGGCCTTAGCCTGCAGAAATAAAAAGAAAACTGGCAAACCTCAGATCAATTAATACAAGTCAATAGAAAGAAGTAAATAGCCAGGCAAAGGAATCCATCCCATTTGGCGTAGATTTTAACTTATCAGTATTATTCAAATAACTCGAGAATTTAATGGATGGAAAATCGAATAATGTATGTATGTATGTATGTATATGATCACGACCATATTCCCCGAGGGGGTAGTCAGAGATGTCGAAGCCTAATCGAATAATTAGGCTTTGAATCTCATAATCTCCAAATATTTTTCGAATTTAGTCTACCTTTCATAAAATGAAATGTCCATTCTGTTGAAAACAAAACTAAAAATGTAGACAGAAATTCCTACTTTACGAAGAGGCGGACTATGCCTGTCGGAGGCCCTGGGCTGCAAAACTAAATGAGGCCTTTCCAGGAATTGATATCTACGATTTTTTCGAGCCATGAAAAAAACTTGACATAGGCGCCACTTCCATCCACGATCTAAAATATAGAGCGAGCGAAGCGAGCTCGAGATTTGCAAACTTGCAATACGATCTAAATCCAATGCGTCTGAGATACACTCATAACTGAAAACATAATTTTCACTGTTTGTTTGTACACACGGCGACACATCAGGCTACGCAAAACCAAAATAAGCTGGCCGCGCGTAGGTAGAGTAATTTATAAAGTCGCCCGGCCAGCTTATGTTTGTTTAGCGTAGCTTGATGTGTCGCCGTATGTACACATTGAATTTGCCTTGTGATAATGAACTGTCACTTTTGCTGGTATGTTGGAAGAAATATCTTTCGAAATAAGCTTGCCCTTTGTACATTTATATCGATTTTAAGTTATTTCTCAGGTTCCTGAGCCTATATAACCACGAATTTTAGTTCAAACACAATTTACTAAAGTGTCTTTAATGCAATATCAAAACTAATTTTTCCTCGACTACAGTAGTCGGAATAATCAGAGCTTCGCATCGCATTCTTCACTATGGCTAAAACATGCTAATCTAACCGTAATGTAAATCCGTTAGAGAATCGCCGTTTGTCAGTTATTGTGACTTTATTTTATTCTTAACTAATGTTTGTATTTCGTTAGCATGGTCCTGATAATTTAACTAGATAACAATGCGGCTAAACGTAGGCCGCCCGCCGTATTGTAGAACGTATCGCAATGACAATCTAGCTAAACATTTGAGTCGCCGTAATACAAAAGGAATCTTTTTTTTTAACAGCTAGCTGCTATGTAATTTGGCTGCGCTGCGACCGACATGGAATAAAAGACACTTGCTTTTAAAAATTTTATTTCATTTGTTGTTTTTATTTTTAAGGAAAATTGTCTATGTTAAGGAATTTAAAGTTTTCTGCAATCTAGTAGGTTCCTAGCTTTATGTTATGTCCATTGTTATCTTGGCGCGAAAAATGAAAAAGAAATGATGAAGAAATTTGGCTATGGAAAATGCATCTCATTAACTTATTTAATATATTAGTTTATTTTTAGTTTTTTCAGATAACTCGTGAAATAAGGAATAGGAAAATCTGATAATTTTTATGTACTTAGCTGTGTATTGTTTGACCTAATTTCGGTACTTTTTAAATAAAAATTTTGCCCATTTCATTACAATGGAAGTTGTATTGTAGCGCAAATCAGAGTCAGAAAAAATAAATTAATAAACTGATTCGAATAAAAAGTCTACGTGCAAAAATAGTTCAGGGTCCACTTTACAATGGCTACGGAACCCTATCATGGGCGTGTCCAAAACGCTCTTGGTCGGTTTTTTACGTTCCTGGTTTTTTATTCTAGTTTTATGATCTTCGAATTTGCCGCGCATGGTCTTAGGTACGATTATATTTCCGGAAATTTCTATTTCATAACTTTTAATGTTAATAGTGTATTTTGATTATTGTTACATATTTTATTAAACATTAAATATGTGTGAAGATTCATAGTGAAAAATTGTATAGTCATGGTTGGTAATCCTTGTGCGAGATTTAAAACCAAATTTTATGGTATTGCTACTATATAATTTTACCAAGATAAGGGGAAATCAACTCATATTATTAGTACTCTTTGAATACCGCAGTGTTTTGTGGGCGAAAGGCTATACAGGTTTTAAACTTAAATACGTTATATACTTTAGGGCTTTAGACCATCAAACTAAACAACTTTAACTATGAGACCATCTTTGACATATCGAATAAAAAAATCTGCTTTTTCATACATTTTGGTTGAGTACCTATTTACATTTATATGGAACAGTTGTATCTTTCGCGATTTCAATGTTTTACTACTTGACCAACTTTGAAACTGCTTAAAAAATCAGCTGTTCCATAGAAAATGTGAATGACCAGAATCTATGGAACAGTTGATTTAATCGCAATTTCGATGTTCGCTCTATAGTGAAAGTCTTTCAGTTTGTTGGTCTGAAGATATAAATAAATAAATAAATATCAGATATGTAACGTATTTAATTGTACACGCTGTATATTGTAATCTACATAATAATTATGTATGTATAATATACACTCTCTGATAAACAGCAAGCAATTTTACAGAATCATCACAGATCATAACAATGTTTTACTGTAAGCGATAATACAATACTTAAGAAATGTATTTTTTGAACAAGTAGGTAACATGGAAATGCGGGATTTTCTGACAGCTTACTAAAAGTTAAGAAAAAAAGCCGTGGTGGTCCAGTGGCGAGTAACCTTGCCTGCCGTGGGCGACGGTTCGATCCCCGTCCAGGCCGACTCGTACTAATAAGTTTTTCGGATTTTATGTACGATTTGTAACTCCACTAGCTTTTTGGTGAAGGAAAACATCGTGATTTTGGTGAAGGAACTGACACGCGGCTATTCAATAGCAGACCCACAACGCGACTCCATTAGATAACGTGTTATTTAAAATTTTTAGCTTAAGCAGCGGTTACATTACCGAACATGTCCGGCCCGATTCGGCATACATTGCGTACTTTGATCACTATACTTTAAAATAGAGGAAACAAATCAGGCAATGTATACCGAAATCGGGCTCGACCAACTGCAAGTGTAATCGATGCTTTAATCACCATCTTCGGATCCATGTCACGTCAAAACGCCACTTATCAAGGCATATTGACCTAACGTTTTTTATTATTAAACTAGCTGTCAGAAAATCTCCCCCGTCGAACAGAATTTTGTTGGGTAAATATTTTAATAAGGTGGCAACATTGCAGCAAGGAGACGAAATTCGCCGAACGTTTTTCTATTGGCGGCCGCGGCGGCCGAGTACAACCGAACGTATGATTAGGTCACGTGGTACTTTTTGAGTCTTCGTGGCGTAGCTTGTTCAGCTGCTCGTCGAAGCGGCTGTCGGACGGTCGCCTCTCAGCGAGTCGGCGTACGATGTAGCGGCCATATTTGTTCTTAGTTCATAATAACGTGCGCTTATTTATGTATTTAGACGGATATTTAGGACATTTTCACGATGACTATTATAGTCTTCCTAATAGATACATCAGCCTCTATGAACCAAAGAGCTTATTTGGGCGGACGCCCAACATTGCTCGATGTAGCCAAGGGCGCTGTGGAAACGTTCGTAAAGGTAGGTGCAGTGTCATCGACTCGTCAACCGCCTCGTTTTTGTGATTGATTTGTTATTCGCGTGCTAATATGTGGAAATGATTATTTCCTAGGTTCGTCAGCGTTCTCCAGAAAGCAGAGGCGACAGGTATATGCTTCTAACTTTCGAAGAGCCACCCGCGAACATCAAGGTTAGTGTAGCAAAGTGAACACGTTTCTGATGAATCTGTCGCAGTTAACCCATAAACAGCCATATTCACACCAGTTCTGCGGTGTCCTTATGTGAAACACTATAATCTGCAATCCAGAACATTAGGTACATACTTTGAAAGTGCGAGTTTTACTGAAATAGACAGAACGCACGACGTAAACAGGACGAGCCACCGCCGCCGCTTGCTGCCTTCGCGATAGCGCTCGCGACTGCGTGCCCGGCGCATTGCCATTGGCTAAGCCACCATACGTAACGAAATGGCGATTTGGGGGGAAATATAAACATTACGCAGATAGCGACAAACCATGAATTATTAAGAATATCCTCCAATTTAACTAGACATAATCAGGAGAATGATATTAAATCCCATTCAATTCTTATAAGTAATCTTGTCTGTTTTGATGGGTCAGAACCAGAACAAGTTCTGAAGAGTAGTCTTCTGCCTCTTCTCTATTTATAGTTGGATTTTGTATCTATTAGTATTTTATACTCCATTCCAAATAGAAACGAAATTTTAAGACTATTTTGAATTACAGAAAAAGAGATTTGAAACATCCTCTCACTTATTCTTAGAACAGCTTTAGTAACGTCCTAGATATGTCGGATAGTATATTTTTCTGATTAATAAATTATATTTGCAAATCAGAATTAGCCAGAAAGCAATCTAGGAATCGGAAAAAAGGTATTTTCACTGATTAGGTATTTGGAATTTGACTTCTCAATAGGGAATTCCTTATAAAGATTTCTATTATAATGGGAATTAGATAACTTATTTTTCAAATGTTTTTAATTTCCAGGCCGGATGGAAAGAGAACCTAGCAACGTTCATCAACGAGCTGAAGAATCTGCAATGCCTCGGTCTGACGACGATGGGTGCTGCTTTGAAGCATGCGTTTGATGTTCTGAACATAAATCGCATGCAGACTGGTATTGACACGTATGGCCAGGGCAGGTGCCCGTTCTACCTTGAGCCTTCTGTCATAGTTGTTATAACTGATGGGGGAAAACTTTCAAGCAATGCGGGTATTCAGGAAGAAGTAAGTATCGTCACATGAATTTTAGGGTTCTGTACTCAAAGGGTGAAAACGGAATCCTATTACTAAGCCAACATTGTCCGTCCGTCCTAACTATTTAGGGCTGTAACTTTTGAACCGTAATAGCTAGACAGTTGAAATTTTTACGGAATGTTCGTCATTACGGCGAATTTGCTAAAAAATAATAAAAATGACAAAAAGATAAAAATTAAAGGGGGTCCTTATATGAGAAACTAGTTTTTATCAATGGTTTTTTCGCTCTATCATAAAAACGGTAATAGATACAAGCGTCAAACTTGGTGTGATTATAGAGCAAACTCTACAGTATAACAACAAATAATAAAAACCGGCCAAGAGTGAGTCATTCTCGCGCTAAAGGTCCCAGAGGCAACAAAACTTTTTTATATGATAATATGTTGTGCGGTACGGAACCCTCGGTGTGCAAGTAGCCCAACTCGCATATGACCGTTTTTATTTTAATTCTCAATTCTTTCCAATTCTCATAAAATTGTGGCTCGAATGTAATATTGATAATTATGAAGAGTCTTGCAAGAGATATGAGAAGAAAAGGATGGGCTTTGTTTCTTGATTTTCTAAATTCGTTTTTCGCAGCTATTATTGTGTTAATGTAGTGGAATTAGTATAATAATCTGCCGTTCATGGATAACAATATAGTAAAAGTGGGAAATAAAGAAAGGCACTACCATTTGATTCAGATTGATATTCCTGAATAAAACTCCCTTGAACATTGGAATGTGTCAAATGGCTGTAAGGGCTAGATCCCATTGCCTTTCCGAAAGGAAGAAGAACTAAACAACTAAACAAATGTAGATGATTATGCTTCTGCCTAGTTATACAAAATTGCTCATTTGCTTGGCATTCTGTAAATTAATAAAAAAAAAAGGTTCCCTATTGAGCCCTTTCCTAATCATTTGGGGCATTTGAGGAAAAACACAGTGACAGGTTTTTTTGACTTAAGCCATTGAGACTAGAAGTCATTATCCGTATACTATGAGACCAGAAGTCACTATAACATCCAGAGTTCATCGGACCAATTTCCCACTGCCATTCCATCCGGATCCATCCAAATGGTCCAGAAGCATGTTGTCTCACGTGAAGGTTACCTGACTTAGCACCTCTTCATATTACTAAACTTTAAATTACTCTTCTTTTTATTTTATGATGGTGTTTCTATAGGTTTTGGACTTAGAGCGCAGATATCTCGAGACATAAGCATTATAAGGATAATGGACATATCTATAGCTATCCAAAGACACCTCGCTCGATTTGAAAAAAAAAAAACCTTTTCTAACCCCCCGTATGTCGTTGTATGGGAGGGGGAAAAAAATTGTTTCTTCATAACTACTACATTTCTGTTTTTGAGGTACTGTTATCTGCCGTCATACCAAATTTCGATGCAATAGGTGCAAAAATGAGCGAGTTATTGAGGTGGGGCATATAGACAGACAGAATGGATGAAAGTATAAGGGTTCCTTGTTTGGCTATGGAACCTTAAAAAAGATTCGTCCAAAGAAAATCGATTCAGCAGTATTCATGTAACTTTAAAATTATGAAATATCATTAAATTACAAATAAATAAAAACCCTTTTTTAACGTTAATATGTTGCGTTGTGGTGTTGAACCCTCGATGCGCGGGTAGCCCGACTCGCACTTGACCGGTTTTATTTGACCAAAAGTCATTTATATTGAATATAATTAAAACGCATTGGAAAAAATTCAAAGTGCATCGGGATTAATATTTTCAAGTGAAAAGCCATATCTGCCAGCCAGCCAACGTCGGCTGCAGCAAAGGCACTTTACTCCATTTATAAGAAATCTTTAAATTTGTAGTCATTTATTTTTCTATTTCTTCATTCTCTATTAACTAGTTTTTGTAATTCATGATATAAAGTCTGTGAACCTACAAAAAAAAACCCACAGAGCGACATGGCCTCAGGCCAAGCTTTTTAATATAGATTAAAAAAAAAAAATCATATCTGGGAGAAACAATTTTGATTTCTATGTTGCGCAGCGTTTTTTTACAATTTGTTATCAGATATTATTTTTGTCACTAAATGGTGCCGGTTACAGTTTAAAGGTCCCATTCATAATTACTTCCAACCCCTCCTAACAAAACTCCGTAAAATGACTATGAAATGACGATATTGTTTCTTGATCGTATTTAAAAAATTCCATTGAATTGAATTGCTTACTATTCAAAATAGAATTAAACTTGTTTGTATGATTGGAGCGCGCTCGCATATATCATCTCAAGGGGCCATACGTCCCGGAATTACCTGGGAACTTCTTATTTTTCGTTATTCTACAAGATTTATATAAGTTACCGAAACGAAGAAAATACACAGTATTATTGGATAATGTATCTAGTGAAAGTCAGAGTAGAGTAGAGTAGTCATTAATTGAATACATGATTGAAATTACTTCACTCGATAGAATTTATTTGTGAAAAGTAAAGAAAATAACGTATTTTTAGCATTATTTTCTCAAACTAGAATAACTTGCAACCGTTTATAATTAAGTATTGGAATTTCACTCACATCATTAGTTTATTTAGTGAAATTATAAAACAAAATGTATAAAAATTACTTGTATTAATTCTTTTTCATCGTAAATACGCATGCATTATTCTGAGGGCTGGGCATTCGCATTTCATATAGAAAATATTCGCCTGAACCTATGGCCCCTTAAGACTCATGATATAATAGATACCTCAAGAGGTCTTAAGGCGTATCCGCCTAGGACCACGACTCCAGACTAATCGATGTGAACGGGCTCCGGCTTCGATCAGAATATAGCCGTTTTCTTTGAAAAATTATATGATTTTTTATGAATTTTCAAAAAATAAGAAAACATTTGATTTTTTTTATTCTATGTTGTAAAGTGAAGTATATTGTAAATTTTCATTTTCTTCCGATCAAAAATGTAAGAGTAAAATGGTTACTACTGGAAAATAAAAGAGGTGACTTTAGATGCCTTTTTCCTCAGTATTATTAATTAAAATAGATTTCGAGAAAAACCATATCACTTCTCATGTCCTGTAGATTGTTCAGTTTTGTTTTCTGCTTAAAAAGTGTCATAGTTAATCTATAAAATGGTTACAAAGTTACCCCATTTTACGGTAAAATCGGGCGGTAGAGCCTTAAAGTAGGATGCTCTTTAAACTTAACGCTTAGTATATAGAACTTGTTTGGACGAACTTTACTAAACTAGTATTCAGTATTGACACAAACATTTGTCCTGGTTCTCGTATCTTATCGGTACTTTGATATTGTGTTGTGGCTTATTTGAATTTTATTTTTTACATGTTTTTAGTTCCTTTTTTGCCTTATTCTGTTCGTTTCATAATTTTAATAATTCTGACTTAGGTTAGATGATGACAGGATAATTTTTTAGGGTTCCCTACCCAAAAGGTGCCAACGGGACCCACCGATTGTCATTTTTACAGAATGTTGTATTAAATAAAAATAAAAAAAATTTACAATTAATATGGTTCCCATTCAAGAAACTAGTTTTACTAATGTTTCTTGTTTTTTTTAAAGTTTATTTACATACAAGCATCAAACTTGTGTGGGTCTAGCTCCGCAAAATTTGATTAAAACCACAATCCTACCACATACGTACCTACGGAGAAAAAAAAATGTTTATCTCTTTATATTTTTAAAGTTATCTAATCTTTTTCTGCGAAAACGATACTCACAGCTAGACCCAAATGGTTTTAAATATCATCTTATGGTTTTTTGTTTTATTTATTTTATGGAGACATCCTGTGACTATTTAAGTAAGCTATTTTCGTATCCAGGTTGTGTTAAAACTGAACAACTTTCACTATGGAGCGTGCTCTCACATACAAAATTGCAGAATGTGCTCTTTTATACAAAACTGCAGCACCGACTCGACTCAAATGTACGGGACAGCTGATTTTTTCCGCTATTTCGATGAAAATGTGATCGCGTTCTACAGAATATCCTGTCACTAACTACAGCATATTCTGTAGAACGCGATCCACCAATCGGCAATTCATCGAATCTTCGCATTGCATAGCAACCGTTGCGTTGGCTGGTGCCTTGCACATAGTCTAACGATCCGATATACATTTCCTAGAATTTGCGATGCGTTCCTGGGATATCGTGAAGATCTAGAACCTTTTGATATTTCTAACATTTTGCTGTACAATGGATGGGTATCATGTTCGAGCTTATTAGTTTAATTTACCTTACAAAAATACTTTTAACCTAGAACAATATTGTTTATTCAGCTGTTCTTACTTTTTTATGAAGTTTAAGAAAATTATTTAAGCGTAAACTCAACTTAAACTACATAAAAAGTAAGAATTTGTTTAACATTAATTTAATTTACAATTTCTCTATAAGTTCATAAACTTTTGAATTTGAATTAATAATTTCTTCATTGTGTGCATTTGTTCACTTGACAATGCGAATTTCTTATTAAATTGAAAAATAATTACTTACCTAGTGCTATTCATATTTAATGAAAGTTTTCGTGATTCTTATACGTATTATAGCATCTTTGACTAATTATTATAAGGACTAGCCTTGCGGTAGCATTTCCCCTCTGTCACGGTATAAGCACAATTGATCTTGTGCATTTACATTCAATTTTACACCTTATCACTAAACGAGACAGCCTATAATTGCGAAATAATAACTTCGAGTTTAGAACGTTTGGGGTTCACACGACACCACTTTTCATGATTTTTAACATTCAAAATTAGAATCTAAAGTTATGGGGAATAAAATCCAAAGTTGCGGATTTCATGTTACCTCGCCCCCCGCAAAAAGTGGCAGAAATGTTTGTTAGTAGAATTACACGCGTAACCAGTCCACATATAAATAGTCAAAGTATAGCATAGTAGCGAGATAATTTATTTAGACCATAAACTCTTTATTAGCAAATAGATTGTACTGAGTTCGATTAGGCGCACAATGTCACATTCACAAAATGTCATCTTGGCGCAAAATGGAATATTTGCATAACGACATATTCGCAGAATGTCACACTCAAAATATCGCACTTTTACTACAGACAGATTAGTCAACAATTTTGAATATTATATGGCTTTTGACATGACTTTCGACCTTTCATTTTCTGTGGCTTCCAATATTATCATGAATAATTAGTTCATTATTCATTATACTACTATTATTTATTTAATCTTTTTACCATGAACTGTTAAAAGTTCGATGAACTACATGAATAAAATATGCAGACACTAATTTGTGCATCTGAAGTATGAATCATCGTTCCAATCGCTTTTTGTTTGTGAATTGTCTTTATTCAGTTCTCTAATTCTTTCCGATATAGATTGTAGATTAATTTCTGCAGTAAAAATGATTTCTAAACTTTATTTTTAAAGGAGCCAATATTTATAAACTACCCAAGCACTCGCGGGCTCTCCTTAAGACGCTTTCGACGATTCTTATGACGCTTACGAAAACCGTTTCAGCTTACGAGCGTCAGAGCGCTTGGGTTTGGTTAATTAATAAGGGCCTCTGAATATCATGTAAAATATTATGGATTATTAACATATTACAGGGGTTGCGGGTTCAAGTCCCGTCCGAAACAACAAAAAAAACTTTTTTATCCCCCCATCTCGGAAAGAGTATTTTTACTCTTCGATATCTGAGTGCAAAAGCCGTTTTTATCCTCGTAGAGAATAAAGTAAATTGAATTTAGAACATCGTGTGCACTAAGTTTGTGAATTCAAAACATCAGTAAACCTATTTACTTCTCCCTCCATGGTGCCGAATTTATTATAAAACTTTTTTTTTTGCATTTAGTCATTTCCTCGCTGAGGTTGGATGAAAAATTTTCTTAAGATTGTTTTGCCGTTCGTTACTAAAATTAAGTTAATATCTTTCACAGTTCAATCTGCCGATGAACTGCCCCATACCAGGGTCGGAGCTGACACGCGAGCCGTTCCGCTGGGACCAGAGACTATTCTCTTTGGTGTTGAGGCTAGCCGGCACGCCTGCAGTGGAGCGGGACACCGGGCTCGTACCATCTGACTCCTCGCCTATAGATGCCATGTGTGAAGTAACTGGGGGTGAGTGCTCGCTTCTTTATTGTACATAGATAGGTAAATAATTGTTTTTCATCGGTAAAGGGGTTTGAAGATTTGACTATGGAATTGTTGAGAAGGCCTATCCCGCCATTAATGTGTTATTTTTTTCGAATTCTCTTTCGCTCCTTGCAGTGCAGTCTTTATAAATCGGTATAGAAAACAGATGATCTAAACTTATAAAACTGTAACATATGGTTTTTAGGTGTCCCTGACTCCAAATCAACATTTTTAGAATGTTTGTCTGTCTGTCTGTTTGTTTGTTTGTTCGATATCACGCAAAAACTACTGAACCAATTTTGATGAAACTTTTTTGTTTGATAGCTTACGATTTGACTTAAAATCTTGTACATACTTTGTGCGGACGCAGTCGCGGGTAAACTCTAGTAAAAAAAAACATTTTGTCTATAAGCCACCGGTCTCAGAGTTATTTCATGTCAAAGATTTATTTATTAGAATTTAGATCGCACAAATCCATTATATCTTCATAACTGGCGATGATGCGACAAAAAGAAATTTTTTTTTTTTTTTTAGCATGATATGCCACTAATCTTCAAACCCATTCTTTCTTTCCATTTATATACATTTTGAAAATCTCATCGCAAGGGACGGATAAAATTCGATCAATTTTGATATCAAATGTTGTGTAGTTCTGTTTTAAGATTTTACATTCGTTCGTTTTGGTTGTATTAAATTGTTTAAATAGTCATTCTGATTGTAGTTCATTGCTTCAAATTGTATACTGACCAGCCATAAAATTGAATTTTTAGGGTTCCGTACCCAAAGGGTGAAATCGGGACCCTATTACTAAGCCTACGTTGTCCGTCCGTCCTACCTATTTAGTACTGTAACTTTTGAATCGTAATAGCTAGACAGTTGAAATTTTCACAGAATATGCGTTATTACGGCGGATAAAATAATAAAAAAGTCAAAATTCTAAAAATTACGGGAGTCCTCATACAAGAAACTAGTTTTTATCAACCTTTTTTCTTCTCGCTCTGTCGTGAAAACGGCAATACATACAAGCGTCAAACTTGGTGTGATTATAGAGCAAACTCTACAATATAACAACAAATAATATAAACCGGACAAGCGTTAGTCGGTCTCGCGCTAAAGGTTCCGGAGAAAAGAAAACTATTTCTAAGTTAGTATGTTGTGCGGTGGTGTGGTACGGAACCCTCCGTGCGCGAGTAGCCCGACTCGCACTTGACCAGTTTTATTTAAATTTTCAAATGTAAATAAAACAAGAGAAAACCGCAATAGAAACAAGAAAATAATGCGTTGCGAACGTGTTGCGCGTATTCGTGTATCAGCGTCTAGCGTAAAGCCCTACTGAAAACCAGTCTGACTAGTTTTTGAGACGGCAGTACACTTAATGTCAAGGAGTTTACTGCATTTTAAATATTTTATAAATTTGTTAAATACAAGCAAACGGCTGACTCGAATGGTAAAGAGGCCTTTGTCCAGCAGTAGAATGATATAGGATAGAAAAAAATACTTCAATTTATTTTTATTAAACCTGAAATGACGTAATTTAGTAGTTTATACAGTTACAAAATTTTTTACAGTTACAAAAATAAAATAAACATTTATGGGTATATTACAGTTGGCGGGCTGAATACAAACGAAGTCTGGTTATATTTTCAATACTAACCAATTAAAATAAATGAAATTTTACAGAAACAATCTAGAAATATCTATGCTTGTATGGTTTCCGATTTTCGTTTAAACGTATAGTTTCTATGCTAGGATTAATTCTCCGGGACGCATGGAGAGAACGGCCTTTGCCCAACAATGGGACATTTGCAGTTAGTATCTACTTACATACATCACACATCCTACTCGCAAATGTCAGATTTAAATTGAAATATAATATGATTGCAGTGGTTCGATTTATGGCTTGAAAGAAAATGCGATCACAAACTTACGATTTACGTTTTAATTTCCAGGTCGTTCCTACTGCATCACGTCTCACCGCATGTTAATGCAATGCATCGATAGTCTGGTACAAAAGGTGCAGAGCGGAGTAGTTATTCACTTCGAGAAGATCGGTCCAGACCCACCTCCCATCGACGGTGGCAACAGCAAGGACGGCGAGCAAGGCGACGATATACATGAGGTTGAGAAGGATTTGGATGGCGATGCTGAACGAAATGGAGTGAGTTTTTTTTTTCAAGTGCTATTATAGATTTGATTTTTAAATATAGTCTACTTACTGAGCGATTTTAATAAGATGTTTTTGTATCACCAAGTCGATTCTACTTTTGCTGACTGGCTATTCACTACAGCATGAGTGAATGTCATGCGTTCTAGCTCATGCTGTCTTTAATTTTTCGCGTCGGTCTTTGTTGCGTTTTATAGTCTGCATTCACTTTACCTATTTTCCGTTTTCATTTAATTTTGAAAATTGAGTATTTCGAAGTCCAGGCTAGCTGTCTAGAGTAAAACATTTTTAGTCTATAGGGTCTTTACTAATATGCTGACGGTTTTTATGGAGATGATCAGACCATAAAACTGTTTTTTACGCGGTTCCGATGTTGGCCCCATAGAAAAAGTATTTCAGTTTGATCGTCTAGTCATCCTCTTTAAAAAAAACGATAGCATATTAGAAATGACCCTGTATATTATTATTTAGTTTTGCTTATCATACTCGTTCTTTGGCTACATAGCCTAATTTATTAAATAAAATAAAAATAATGTTGTGCCCTAAGGGTCCTCATCGGGCAGCACGGAATGGAATTTTTGGACGCTCCATCTTTTTCTGTCGCTCAGGAACGTCATTTTGCTAGAGTGAGAAAATAACGGTAATGCGACGGCACGCGGCAGCATTTGCAGTCGACCTTTCTCGCTTTAGCAAATGACGTTCCCGAGCGACAGAAAAGGATAGAGCGTGAAAAAATTCGATACCCTGCTGCCAGATGAGGCTCAACCCTCGGATAATAGTTTCATAGAAGTGGGGTCCGATTTTAGAAGTCAATTTTACGCTATGATAGTTTTACCTTAATTATACAATTGCAACCTTGCAGCGTTGGAACGGCGGGGCGTATCAGACCGGCATAGGCCCAAACCAAGGGGCGAGCGCGCCGCAAGCGTGGCACTCCTGTCGCCGACTCATCTACGTGCCCCGCACTGTGTCACAGAAAGGATTCTCTGTTGGATTCTGGCCGATACCGGAATCTTTCCGGCCTGATCCTAATGCACCTACATTGGTAAGCATTCATTCAAATTTAAGATTGAAAAATATCAAAATAATAGTATCAGACGGGTCTTGAACCCGCAATCTGAACCATAGAATAAATTACCTTCTGCCCGAGACTTCGTCCGTGTGGATTTTGGTAAAAGTGAACACCCTGTTACACCCCTTTAGGGTTTGATTTTCGAAAAATCTTTTCTTAGTGATTCAGTAATGAACATAAGAAAATAAGAATGTGGAATTTTATTTAAAAATAATTCATTAATCTGCTATATAGGTCGAGTATAGAGGTATTGAAATAGTAGTACCATTAGGTGGTACGTAGTCTTTTATCATAATCTGTTTATCTACAAATAGGCTAGAACGGCACGGACTTCCCAGTTCGGGATTTTCCCTACTAGAACACAGTCACATTTACTTTAGATTTAAACAAATTAGTCACCAATGTATTTCCATTTATAACTGTTATTAATATAATCTTTGCATTATGTATGTGTAACTTTGAATATGAACCTGTGTCCTTGATAATGGACAGTATTTGATGATGATCAAAAACAAATATGCCATAAAAGTTAAGTATTCTGCAAATGTACACATAAAATAGGAGAGTGGCGACGGGCTCACCCCCCGTCACACTGGACAGAGTTTCGGTACTACTGGTGAAACGTGGATGTTCTGAGGTTTCAGAATATATGCATGCATGCATACAAATAGTAGATGTTACAATGTTTCTGTCTACAACCATTGAGCTATTTTGTACTAGAGGAGAAACTGCACTTTATTATACTGCTGTGATCCAGTCTTAAGTAGAGCGAAATAGGCGCACACATAGACGCATGCGTACGGACACAAAATGAATAGATAGATAGGACTGGCGTTCGATCGACATGATACGAGATCGTTGAACGTGCGCGTCTATGTGTGCGTGCGCCTGTTTGCATGAAGTCGCCCTCCTGCACCTGTCTCATTTGTGCCCCAGTGGTACATGACGTTTCTTTGTCGTGTCATCTCTAGTACTAGTACATAAGAGCTCTATGGATACTTACAACCAAATCGAATTTATTTTATGGTGGTGATAAATATGTTTTAAATACTTAAATTTTCAAACATTGCAGCCACCCCGGTCAGCGCATCCCGTAGTGAAGTTTACGTGTAAGAGCCATGAGCCCATGGTGATAGACAACCTACCATTTGACAAGTATGAGTTGGAGCCCAGTCCCCTGACGCAGTTCATACTGGCAAGGAAACAGCCTACCACCTGCTGGCAGGTATGTTTGAACTTGACAAACATTAGTGTCAATAGCGTAGACAGAGAAACTATAGACAACTATAGAACACCGCATACGCAAAAATTTTTATCTTGTCTATTTCATTCTCTGTCTACGATCAAAAACTATTTTGTTAACTTTTTATCAAATCGTGAATGAATCGGTTTTTAATTTATTAAAAGTTTATGAAAAGTTAATTGTTTCACAAATTTATAAAATTAAATGCTGATAAGGTAAATTGATCTGTAGAGGGCTGAACATTTTATGCTAAAGATCCGTATCTTGCATGCCTGTGCACCTTCAATCTTCGTTTTAGCTCCTAAATAATGTTGTCTACACTAAAGTGTGTGTACATTGAAGATATTTACGAAAAAAGATGACATCCCTGACTACAAGTCTTCAATCAAAGAATTTTTGGATTTTTTGTCTGTGTTTGAGCGTCACGCTAAAACGGCGGGACCGATTTTGATGAAACTTATTGTGTTTCAAATGCTTAGCGCATAGCGTATGTATTGTATCTCGTCGACGGGAGCTGCCGATGCGAACAAAGTCGCTTGCAAAATATCGATTTTAATTATATTTCTAAGACGAATTATTTCTCGGTTCCAGGTATTTGTGGCCAACAGTAACTGCAAGAACTCTGAAGTGAGCCATCCATTTGGCTACCTGAAAGCATCTACAAATCTGACATGTGTGAACTTGTTTGTGATGCCGTACAATTACCCTGTTCTCCTGCCTCTACTCGAGGAACTGTTCAAAGTACATCGGTGTAAACCTACGCCTGAATGGAAGCTCGCGTTTCAACAATATTTGGATAGAATGCCTTCGTATTATGTTGCGGTAAGTTATTTCAAACTTTGATATTGCTTAGGTTGTTTGCAAAGAAAATAAATTCTATAATTTATCGACTATTCGAATAAAAAAAATACGGTTTAGTAGCCATTGAAGAGTTCCACTATCCTCTTGGCTCCATCGTCAGACCCTTGTCAAAACAAACCAAATGCTTTATGTATTTGATGGATGTATTCGTATCACTAGACCACCACGGCTACATTCAACACCGACGTCATTCATTCATTCCTCATTTCATTTGACTGCTGCGCAGGAGGCGATGGTTCGATCCCCGTCCAGGTCGAATCGTACCAAAGAGTTTTTCGAAATTTATGCACGATTTGTAACACCTTGTGGCTTTTCGGTGTAAGAAAATCGTGAGGAATCCTGTAAGCTTTATGCTTCAATTTTGAGGCATGTATTGCACCCACTGTCCGTTGTAAGTGGCGACGGGCTTACTCCCACACTAAACAGGTTCAGTCTTACTAGTTAAAACCTTTGTTGTTCTGAGTTTTCAGAAGATCTCCCACTTCTCTCGGGGAATATAGTCTTGACCATATGCTTATGTATTCAATGGATTAAGTAATTAATCTTAACTATTATAAAACTGTAACAGAAGTGTGTCTGTACATTGAAGATATTTACATGAATAAGATTATGATATAGTTTTTAGGTATCCCGAACTCCAAATTAACTTTTTTTAGAACTTTTGTCTGTCTGTTTGTTTGTTTTATGTTTGTAACAGCATCACCCAAAAACTACTGAACAGATTTTGATAAACTTTTTTTGTTTGATAGCTTATGATCTGACTTAAAATCTGGTATGTTATTTGTGCGGACGAAGTCGCGGGTTAACTCTAGTATTTAATAATCTTCTAATAAACTAGTCGTCCTCTGAATTGTGTTTATATTTTAGGAGTCATCAGTTGAATAAGTATGAACAGAAACTAAAATATTACCTTCTACTTCCAGCCATTGAAAAGGGCCTTGACGAAGATGTCTTCAGCACCTCTACTGCAAAGTTTGATCCCCGATACGCAGGACAATTCGCTTAGTTTCTCCGTACTTAACTATCTAAAAAGACTGAAGAATCAAGCTAAGATTGAGTTTGAGAAGCTATGCGCTGACGTCATCAATCGCGCTTCCAGTGCTAATAGTCAAAAGGTAACTGTAAAATGTTCTTTAATTTAAAAAAACAATCTATACATTATAATAAAATAGGGGAGTTGACAAAAAAAAATATTTTAGTTTTAACTGCTCAGTAAATAAACCGTTTGAAAATAACGCTAAACTAACATTTTGAGTAATGCTGTTGCTTGAATACTATTTTTAATAACTGGATAAACTATAAAAAGTATAAAAACAATGACTTCACTATTAAATTTTTAGTACAATATTTCATACAAATCACGCGTTTTGACGTTTGATAAAGAGTTGTTAATTTGACTAGTTGGAAACTCGCGGATTGTAATCTTGGTATGAATATACATTATTACATACCTGCTTGGGTACTTAAAAAGCTGTGAAACACTTTTTAATTGAATTCAAAGAATAGGATAGATTTAGATGCAGAAATTTTATTTTTATTTTTATTAGCTTATTAAGATTTCTTGTTTTTAGATTTTATTAGTTTTAAGATATTGCTACACATCCAGGGTTTGTGTGTGCTGCACCATATTTTTAAGATCTCATGTAACCACATACCGCAATAAATAATATGATATGACGCAATTTCCAAATACCTAATAAAATTTAAACCAAATATATTTTCAGGGAACAGAAACGGTACGCGTGATACCCCGGTCACCACTCAAGAAGGATCTGACGACACACCCGTGCCTTCAGGACAAGTTCGCGGCCCTGCGTGACCAACTGAACGAGTTCGGCGGCTTCGTCGTCGGATTGTCGAGGGGGAGACATAAGGTGCAAACGCACACTTATAGGAATCCATTCGACATACAGAGAAGAGATTTATTGGACCAGGTAATTAAACGTTTATAATTTTTTTCCAATAGGCATTTCTTTACAGATAATGTATTCCAAAAATTTAACGTCTTCGCAAATCGATCTACAATAAGGGCCTGTATAACCACTTCCGAATAAGTTCTTGTTTTCTTATACGACAGCTCGTTTTGACTTATTTTGTATGAAGAATATGTCAAATGAGCTGTCGGATAAGCTAACAAGAACTTATTCGAAAGTGGTGAAATAAAATCTACTATTATAAAACTGTAACATAAAGGTGTTACATTGAAGATATTTACAAAATAAAAAGGTTCTGATATGGTGTTTAGGTGTCCCTGACTTCTAGTCACAGATTTTTGTCGTTTTTGTCTGTTTGGTCGTTCAAGCGTCATACAAAAGACTACTGGACCGATTTCGATGAAACTTCTGGTGTTTAAAAGCTTATGATCAGCATTGAGAGCTGGTAACGCTGCGACCTACATCGCTGTATCGCGTGGTGTGGCGTTGCTCATAAAGTGTACAATTTTGATTTTAATCTGTGACTCTCTTTTACAAAGTAGCGTTGATGACGCTACTTCAAGCAAAATTTTACATGCATTTTATTCTTGTTAGGCTAAGCTCCAATAGTTTCAATTAAGCATCGATAATTTGGCTACCAAATCTATTATACTATTCTGGTTCAGTATACATTGAGACTCATGTCTGCCAGATCATATTTTGTGATCGCTCTAAAGTCCTTTATAAGTAGAAATTTCCTCTGGCCAAAGTATGAAGAAACTATTAATCATTGCTTTATGCTATAATAAAATGTATTAAGTATTCATACAATATTTCTACGGTACGTATTTGCTGTTTTACAACTCTTATATTTTTTATAACTGTACCAATGAGTTTTTCTAACCATTGAATCATTCAATATTTATTGTTTTAAATTGTTGGTTGTTAATTATTGTTTGTTGAAAAAGAAAGCAAGAAAAATATTGTTAAGAACATCTTTATGTTCTTAACAATATTTTACAAGTTCTTGATATGAACCCTGTGAGTGCACAGCAAATAACAATAAGTACTCATTATCTTAAGTACGTAGTACCGACTGCTCTCAAACGGTGAACGAAAACATCGCGCGGAAACCTGCATACCCTGAAGAAGAAATTCCGATGCGGTATGTGAAGTCGACCAATAAGCATTGGGCACGCGTGGTGGACTGACGCCCATGAACCCATGAGGGTAGGCCTGTGCCCTGCAGTGAGACGTAATATAGGCTGTGATGATGATGATCATAACTCTTGAATCGTAAAATTGCAGGTGGTCCGAATGAGAGCGAACTTCCTACAACCGTCGTTAGTTCACACGCGGCTGATCGACGAGGACAGCGTGCACTCGATGCCGGTGGCGCAGATGGGCAACTACCAGGAGTATCTGAAGCGGATGACACCCCAGCTCAGGGAGATCGAGTCCCAGCCCGTCAGGCAACACATGTTCGGCAATCCCTTCAAGATAGACAAGGTTTGTAGGATTAGGATTGTTACTTTATATAATTGAACTCTACATTTTAGCTCTCGTTTCAAAAAACTGCCTATTAAATTGTGTTCGATGGCATCGACTAATGGAATATTTACAAATACGGTTTCAGGTTTTACATTCATTTATCAACACGTATATATATTTTACATTTATTATTATTTCATAGCCTTAGCTCCACGATATTATCGCAGCAATACTGTAGCCGAACCACAAGATTCCATACTAAACCTGCGAGCTTCACGCCGCGTTAAAATCGCCGTGTGGAGATTACATTTAGTATGGGATTTCGTGGCACGGCGAGGACATCGCTGCAATACTATCGGAGATGGCGTTCAAACAATGTTTGCAGTACTATTGCACTCTCTAATTAAAACACATCTGTTTACAGCGCATGATGGTAGACGAAGCGGACATAGACCCACTGGGAGCTGTGAGGAACTCGGGCGGGGGAGGTGCGGGCGGTAAGCGCGGCGCTGAGAGTCCCCGGGCCATCCCGCCGAAGCGCAAAGCTGGTCCCTTGCCGCACCACATAGTGGCGCGACGGCCCTCGTCCCCCGCGCCGCAGTCGCCCCGCGCGCCCCCCTCGCCCCTGCCCCCGGTGTCGCCGCCCCCGCTCCTCCCGGCTGCCCCTCTGTCGCCTGTGACGACTCGCAGGCCAGCCTCGCCTCTAGCACCCGCTCCATCTGATCTACCGTCTGGGAGACCACCGGAGGTAAATTTTTGTTTACCCTACTTTAGCTTTGCGACTTTTAGCGTCATGTGAATTATGTCTGAAATTCAAAGACGCGCTTTAAATTTGAGTTCGAGCTCCCGTATGATGACCCTACACCAGAGATGGCGAACCTAAGGCAGGCGTGCCGAAGGTGGCACGCGACTGAAAATTATAGGCACGGTGCCGGTGGTATTGAGATATTTAGATCACAGATATAATAATTGCCAATTTCTCTAAAAAATGCTTAGAACCTGACCTGACCTCACCTGACGGCTGAGACTACTGTGAGCCATACCAATTGTAAAGTGTCCACTTTTTTTGACGTTTAGGTTTGAGTGTGTGGTGTCAAGTAGTATGGACAAAAGGCACCAAGTGACATATGGCCTTATGTTTACGGTCACTTTTCACACACACTAGCTCAACAAAAAGTGGACAGCCGCATAAACAAATATCTATAGTTCCATCTCCTTCTACTATTAAAGGTACGTCATAACACAAAAGAGACTAACTACAATCGTAAATGTATGCGGACTCTATGGAGATCCTTCCTCTTAGCTTCAGACGCTGGATGTAGACTTATGAACCTATGTCTACAAACCAAATTCGCCATACGCATAAATAAATAAGTGACCTTTGTGAATATTCCAGGAGCCTCCACACGTAGACACGGGTGGTCCAGTGAGTGGGCCCTCATCCCCGCCCTCGTCCCCGCCGGCCGTCGCGCCCGTCAATCTACCGCCCGTTATCAAACCATTTCTCAATGGAGGTCAGTTCACATTATATGCGTTTTATTATTGCTGCATGTGATTATGCGGGGTGTTACAAAACACCCTAGTAATACTTAAGGTGGTGTTTCAGACCATACAACTGAACAACTTACACTGTGGACCAAACATCGAATTCGCGAAGAAAATCTGCTGTTTCATACAAAACTTTTTTTGCGAGAGCTATGTTGGCTCCATAGTGAAAGTTGTTCAGTTTGATGGTCTGAAGCAAACCCTTATGTATTAATAGGGTGTTTGGTCACACCTGTGTTTGAATGTTTGGGATTAAATTCAGACGAAATGATTAAAACGATTTTGATTGTGGTAGTTGTACATTTGCTACACATTGAATGTTAGTTTCATATAAACGATGTCAAAAATATAAAAAAATTGCTTTATTTTGAGGTGTTTGAATAGTTGTATGTATGTATATGCTCACGACTATATTCCCCGAGGAGGTCAGAGATGTTCTGAAACCTCAGAGCATCCACGTTTCACCAGTAGTACCGATACTCTGTCCAGTGTGACGGGGGGTGAGCCCGTCGCTGCTTATAATGGACAGTGGGTACAATATATGCCTCGAAATTGAAGCATGCAGGTTTCCTCACGATGTTTTCCTTCAACGAAAAGCCAGTGGTGTTACAAATCGTACATAAATTCCGAAAAACTCATTGGTACGAGTCGGCCTGGACGGGGATCGAATCATCGCCTCCTGCACGGCAGGCAAGGTTACTCGCCACTGGACCGCCGTTTGAATAGTTTCCTAATGGAATAGGCCATTTGCCTACATAAAATATAGTTATAAAATTTTACTCTTTTCAATAAAAAAAGTAAGAAAATTACGCTGAACTCTCATTTTTATTAATTGTTTAGCTTCAATACATTTTTTTTAATAACAGGATAAACAAAAAAATAAGTATAAAGTATGTGTTTTCACTTACATGGTTTTCACAAATTGCCATGATAACCAGACTAGAGTTAACCCGCGACTTCGTCCGCACAAATTATGTGCCAGTTTTTAAGTCAAAGTTTCATTGAAATCGGTTCAGTAGTTTTTGCGTGATACTGTTACAAAAAGACAGACACACAACAATTCTAAAAAAAGTTGATTTGGAGTCAGGGATACCTAAAAACCTTATCGTAGTCTTTTTCTTGTAAATATCTTCATTGTAAAGACACACTTATGTTACAGTTTTATACTAGTTTAAATAAGTGTGTTCGCAGTATATCACAAAACTTCATTGTATATTTCAGATGCGTACACGACAATGGGAAGCAAGATGCCGCGTTCGCCGTCCCCGCCGGCCGAGCCTGCGCCGGCGCCGCCCGCCCCCTTGCCCTCTCCCTCCCCGGCGGTCACCCCCTCTCCCTCACCCTCGCCCTCCCCCGCGCCGCCGCCCCACGACTCACAGGAGCTGCAGATTAACGCCATACTGCAGGGCATCGCTGCCGAGAAGAGTTACCATGCACGACCGAGGAAGAGGAAACTTAGGAAGGTGAGATTATTTTGCTTTTTTTAGGGCCTGTGTCACCACTTCGGGATAAATTCAGTTGCGAAACATGATTTTAGAGAAGACTAGAGTTTACCTGCGACTTCTTCCGCACAAATTATATACCAGATTTTACATCAGATCATAAGCTATCAAACAAACAAAAATTTCATCAAAATCGGTTCAGTAGTTTTTGCGTGATGCTGTTACACACATACAAACAGACGGACAATAATTCTATAAAAAGATTGATTTGGAGTCCGGGATACCTAAATACCATATCGTAATCTTTTTCGTGTAAATATCTTCAATGGACAGACACACTTCTGTTACAGTTTATAATAGTTAAGATAAGATAAAAAGTTATTCATTTAAGACAGCACATAATACACAAAAGTGAACAAAACAAGAAAGGGTACAATAGAAACATTGATGAATGATTTATTGTCGGTCTTGACTGACTGATGAATGATTTATTGTTTCTACATAGCCCAGGGCAGGTCAGAAAGGGCTGACGGGTTTTTAAGGGGATGATCAGAGTATTAAACTGAACAACTTTCTCTATGGGACTAACATCGAAATCGCGACTGCTAACCTACTCGACTCAAATGTATGCAAATCCAGATTCGTAAAATGTTCTAAGCTAGATACATAACTGTTTCAGAGCGAGGAAAAGCAAGATGATCCGGTATTACCGCCTCAGTTGCCGCCGCACGCGCTGCCCACGCGGAAGGAGCTCGCGGATATCAGGAAACACAACCTCTCCGTGCGCTCCGAGGTTTATAGGGCCGTCAGGCGACCTGGGAGAGGTAACTATATTTTGTTTTTTAGGGTTCCGTACCCGAAGGGTGAAAACAGTCCCCTATTCATAAGCCTATGCTGTCCGTCCGTCCGTCCGTCCTAGCTTTAGAGTGCTGTATCTTCTTAACCATAATAGATAACCAGTTGAAATTTTCACTGAATATGTATCATTGTATTGGATTTGATAACAATTAATTTAAAAAAGTAAAAAATTTAGGGGGATTTACAAGAAACTAGTTTTTATCAACGTTTTCTCTTCTCGCTCTATCGTAAAAACGGTAATAAATACAAGCGTAAAACTTGGTACACTAAGCCCCACTCGCGTCAACTCAGTTTAGCAATTAACTCCGGGTAAAATAGCTCTCTCAATTGTTTTCCTATACAAAAAATAATGGGTTACCAACTTAACCTAGAGGTTATTGCTAGCCCAGGTTGACGCAAGTGGGGCTTACAGTGCAAACTCTACAGTATAATCATAAATAATAAAAACCGGTCATGTGCGTGTCGAACTTGCGCTAAAGATCCCATAGAAAATAAAATTATCAGTGCGCGAGTCCCATTTTTATTATTTTGTAACACCCCCTGTATGCCACACACGTAGCGTAATTTGGCATGCGTAAAGTACAAACAAAAATCTGACAACATGCAAGCATAGAGATTAGTTTCTAGATTGTTTCTGAAAAATTTCATTGACTTTAATTGGTTAGTATCGAAATTTTAACCAAAATTCGTTTGTATGGAGCACGCCAACGTTAATATACCCTTAAGTTAGCCAGCGTCCTTTCAAAATCATACACATTATAATTTTGAACGTATAGTCGCTGTAACTTAATTTAATCATATTATTTACCAAATTACAGAATAGTATACTACTGTGATTATTTAATAAATAATCAATAGTTGTGAGCCCAACAGAGGGGGGCCTGCCCTAGGCTCAACTCCCTTCTGTAGTAATTACGGTAGTACTTTTATAGTACTCTGTGGTAGTAACATCAGAAAAGACGGGACTATAAATGTTGCATTAGTTTTAAGGTAGATGAGATTTCAAAATAATTGCTCAACTAATTTTACTAAACGAATACGTTATTTTTCAGATTTCACGAAACTATTTGAAAGTTTGAAGCAACTGAAAGGCGGTTTGGATGATAAAAAGGAGGTTATTCGCGAAGTGATAGACGAATCGCTAAGGTTCAAGCGGAAAGCGCTGGCGAAACTATTGGAAGACTTTTTAGTGGGACTAGAGAGAAACGGAAGCAGTGCCTCGGTCAATAATGTGAAACGAATCGCGAATTCTGTGTATAGTACTAACAACCATAGCTAGTGGTCGCCGCGTGTGTCGTGGACGTTCTCGACTTTCTAGTGTTATTAACGCCCGACACGCAGACGAGTGGTTCGCCTGGAGTTCAAACGAACATTGAGATCGGTCACAAAAACGGTCTGTCTTGATCTTACTGTAATGATAGAAAAATTTCACTTTATAATTGTCTTTTGCTTATATTAAATCTTGCTAACAGATCTCGGTTTGTAAACAATATTAAATGTTTCCGCCTAAAAAACTGAAATTGAATCTAAGAAAGAAGGCAGTAGTTAGTAGTTGCAATGCTTCCCTAGTCTGTCTTAACAACATTGTTCCACTAATTGTCTTACTTATTATTTAGTGAAACTTTTTAAGTTTTAAGGCATTTATTTTATATGTTTTAAACATTGTGTAAGTTGACAATCAAACCTAATACAGGGTCCAACTTAATATACTGACAGTTTTTTAAGAGGATGACCAGACCATCAAAATGAACAACTTTATGGGACCAAAGTCGAAATCGCGAAAAAAAATCAGCTGTCCCATAGAATAGGGTCGAGTAAGATTTCAGTTTCGTATGGAACAGCAAATTTTTTTCGCGATTTCGACATTGGTCCCATAGAGAAAGTTGTTCAGTTTGATGTTCTGATCATCCCCTTTAAAAAGTGTCAGCATATTAAGAATGACCCTATATAAATGATTTTATAAAAACCAAAGCGTTAAAAAAATGTTCGAGGTGAAGAATGTTCACCTATTTCTAGATTGATTGTTAGCTTATCCTATATTACACTGCAAAACTGTATTATTGATTCACAGTTAAATGTGAGTATTAATTTTATCTTTGACCAACATATAGCGTATGCGTTGATCAAGCTGCTCGGTTTTACTGTTATTTTGTATTTAAGAGGGCACCGAGCCTCACGTCCTGACCTCAATCTTATTTTTTAATTTCTGAATAAATGTACAACATTTCCACAAAACAAGAATGCCACATTGTAGTCATTGCTGATTTTTAACTTGTCGGGACATTACTGGTGTCTTTTAAACTGTTTGTAGTTACAATTTAAAACCGCCGAAGGTTGCTACTATTGGCGATTTACTAACTACAAACATAGCTCGTAATGTTTCGATAAATTGAAAATCTGCAATGGATTTTTGGAAATTTTTAATTGTTACGAAATCAAAAAAAAAACCGCTTGATGGCAGCATTAAAGTCTTGGTGCCCCCTTAAGACTTGTGGTAAAGTAAACAAAGCAATATGCAATTTTTAATTATTGATATGACTATAAGTGTCTTATGTCATGCAAAACGACAGTGAAATTGGGTTTCATAAATGTAAATATATCGATTTGTAAATATAAGATGTATTGTTATTACCAATGGAAATACATTTACTGGTAGGATGCTTTTATGCATCGGTCAATGCGATTTTTAGTGCGGCTGGACCTTCGTTGAATTTGTTACTTGATAATTAGTGAATAAGTACCTTAGAAACAACTGAGAAACCCGTAGTTGGAAGGCTATTTGTGATATTTGATGTTGTTTTATGAAATCTGTTCGCTGTTTTCAGCGATTATCAATGAATTTTGTTGTTAATTTTATCTCTTATACCTGTCCATTTCGTTTTTACATCAGAATGCTGTAATCTCGTTTTATTTTACCAGTTTTGGCAAATGCTGTGGATGTCCGGCCTCACTAAAGGACGTTCGGTCAATTGTAAAGTGTATTATATCTTTTTCTAAAATAAATTATGATCCTTATTGGATTTTTAATGTCGTGTTTTATTTTAATTTCCTTTATCTTTATAATATAAGATAGATTATTGCCCGGGCTATTAATAGACAAATAAAATACAAAATAAACCGAACTTATGATCAGTGAATGTTATGTAGGTATACAATGTACTAAAAATAGCAAGCCTCGAACAATGTTTTGTTCCATTTTACAAGACCCTCTATCGGGTAGGTATACGTTTTTTTTATTTGTTGTGTAGAATTTTACCATTCCAAAATAATAAAAATCGGCCACGTGCATATCGGGCCACGCGCAAGGTAGACTACAAAAATTTGCACTTTAAAGCTTAATATTTCGTTAACGGATCCCTAAATCGAAAAACGGTGTTTTCCCACACCTGTTTAAATAAAAAAGACCTATCCAACGTCTTAGAGAGATCCTTCCTCTTAGATCCAATGGTCAGGTTTATAAGTATTCTTTGCCCCACACCATCGGATAGACGAGAAATAAAAATTGCATCCCCACTTTTCGTGTAGGGTATATTTTTGTTCTTAATATTATAACGATTTCGGTTATTATAAACACCCCCCCCCCCCCCTCCATTTCCCTCCGCAATTGAAATACAGTTGAAGAGAGAAAAATCCCTGTGGTGTGTTCGCGTTATCTCTATGTGCGATGGCACTAAGTAGGTAACCATGTTAAATTTAAACCGCGGCTAAGTACATATTACCATTTTTTACGAATTGATTTAAAACAAATTAAACGTTTCGATCGGCCACTCGTTACGTTCACTTTCGTTTCATATAATATAAATCGCCTTGGGAATGGGAAATTGAAGGCGACGGAATAGCCTGCAACAACAAAGATAATGTAAACGCAAAATTGGATGCGCCGGTCCACGGCACACCTACCTACGCTACACTCCCCCGCAATGAATTCTACTCCGACTCTGCCTGGTCACCCGCTAGGAATAAATTGCAGGGAGTTGAGTTTTTTCATAATTCGTCTAATTTTAGACACATTACGTTCATACACAGTCTAGTGACAAGGAGCCCGATTACGCTAAGTTAAAACATCGAAGTTCTATTCTTATCCAATTTCAGTTCTAATCACATTGCAATCAAACTACTATTCATTTGTGCTGAATTCCGCATCGCGCTAAACTCTATGTAACTGACAGCCTTTAACGTCTGAGCGATCTGTCACTAACCAACGGCACTAACGGATGTAGGTAAATAAAAAAATATTTTTGTTTTGAAAATGAATAATTTAAAGTATAAGAATATTAGAAGTATTAAGTATTGATAATTTTTGTTTGTTTTACACTAAGTTTGTTCAGTTTATCACAAAACAAATAAGGGAAGTACAATTTCAAAACTAAGAAGATAAAAAATAAAGGAAGAAAAACAATGAAAATTTAAGATTGGCTCAAAAAGTACCTACTAATACGTTCCAGAACCGTGAAAAATAAAGTACCCTAAAGGGTACGCTAGGGTAGGGTACGTCTAAAGACGGGCAATCGATTGTATGCTTTCTGTCAAGGCCTTATCGCCCGTTAGCCAAATTGCACTGTCTAAAGACCCATCGGACGATACGATCGCAATCTTGGTCTCAGCCAATATATTGAATGTAGAAAGCAGACAATATCTAGTATAATAGCAAGAAAAAATAATATAGTGGAAGCCCCGATCAAAGATCTTGGATGTACCTACCTAATAGGTATACATACAATACCTACATTATTTGATTGCGACGGGGGTTTTGCCTCTTCCATACACGTATAATCTGAACAGTGATAGCAAGATAGATTGTACATTATGGAATAATAATGGAAAGGATGAGTAACATGTTTATATCTAATTATGAATACAAAATAAATACCGTGTCGTATGACGCAACTCTGAAAGAGCTCTTCCGAAATATATCAAAAGGAAAATCTATTTTTAAATCATGACTCGTTCAAGCTTCTGTACGTTGTTGTCGAATACTTATTATTGCTATGCGTACCTATATGTAACTTATTATTATGTGGTAAGGTATCTGATTTGACGAGATAGCCCAGCATTTTCGCGCGGGCGAACCTAAGAATTATGTTAACGACTATGTTCCCCGAGGGGGTTGTCAGATATATTCTCAAAACTCAGAACATCTAAGTTTCTCTAGTAGTAACGAAACTCTGTCCAGTAGTGCTTTTCTTGAAAGTGACAAATTGAATTGCGCATCTTTCTACTGCTGATATGAACATGTGACTTTCAAAAGTGTAAATAATTAGTTCAGAGGTACCTAAATCTCTTATTGTTTATTATTGTATGTGGAGAGAAATAAATAAATTTATTATTATTATTATTATTATTATTAAAAATCGCACTGTCGTGCAGTGAGCTCGTCGCCGCTTATAACGGACAGTGGGTACTTACAATACATGCCTCGAAATTGAAGCATGCAGGTTTCCTCACGATGTTTTCCTTCACCGAAAAGCCAGCCAGTACTACAAATAAAATTGTACATTAATTCCGAAAAACTCATTGTTACGAGTCGGTCTGGGCTGGGATCGACCCGTCTTGTCTTCTGCACTGCAGGCATGGTTACTGGCCACTAGACCACCACGGCTTGTAAGACAGATAGATAAGAATACGTTTCAGGCAACAATTTCAAAATACAAATAATAAAGTAGGTAAGTACAAAAGGTGTTACAAAAATACAAATAAACATATAAGGGGGAAAGTTGTTTAGTTTGATGGTCTAAACAACCCCTTAAAAGTTTTAAATTTTGGCCGGTCATGTCTGTCGATTACACCCGAAAAGATGGGCCAAAGTCCTAATACCTGGGATCCAGGAGAATGGACGTCGCCGTCAGGGTCGACGTCAGGGGAGATGGAGAGACGACCTGGATACCTTCGACGAAGGGTGGATGGAGCAGGCTTAGGACAGGGATGCATGGAGGACGAAGGGGGAGGCCTTTGCCCATCAGTGGGATAAAAAGGCTAAGCAAAAAAATAAAAAAAACTACTATTAGTCATCTGATGTAGCTTATTTATATAAAATGTTTATATTTCATAATTTTTTGTGGTGAAATACATTAATTCGATTCTGATTCGAGTTATACACGCAAGATGGATATCGATACATGACATCGATACGAAGCAAATGTTTCAATCGAAGATTTGCTGTCAAAGGAGGTGTTCTATTGTGTAGCTCAAGTGTAGCTCCGAAGCGCGTCATCAGATCTTCACCGAATTGAAATGGGTCCACCTCGGGAGTATACCCTTTCCAATAAAAAAAGAATTATCAATATCGGACTACACTGTAAAAAGTTCTGCGTGGTCGTACATAAAAAAAATATAGGTATATACGACGTGTATTATTAATGAGCGCAAAACCTAATATACCCCATCTGATTTATAATAAAATAATTGCATTGAAACAATAATTTCATTATTTTATAATTAAAATTGAAAGTTATTCGCATTTTAAATTTTCATGAATAAATTATTTGTTTTTATTTCGCGAGCTCATGGATACGAGTACATTTCAAGAATCTTGTTTTGGTAGTTTGTAGGGTGAATGTGCCCGAGCAGTGGGTTGACATCAAGTTCAATAAATTTTAAATTATACTAACAAAATATTTAATATTTTGAAAAAAATTTAACCTGTGTTGAAACCTTGATAATTCGATTCTGCTCTCGATTCTAAACAAACTATTTTCTAGTTTTGCGTTTATTCATTAACACGTATATACGCGTCGTCTTCAGAACCTCCTCCGTTTTATTTCGTCGATTAATAGAAAGAAAGAACACGGATGTACCATTTATTTAAACTATTTTGTATACATATACATGTAAGAATTATTACAACAACAATACTAAACCATTTTTAAGTTATTAGGTATACTACTTACCTACCGTTTTTAGACTTAGTTATACATTTAATTCAAAACATAAAAGATTGCACGTAAAAGAGGATTCATGATTTACGAGATATCAGCGTATTAGGAAACACTTAGAAATCATCTGAATCGGAATAAGAACATGTGCGTTCTCGTTGTCGAATGGGGATGTATTGGTCGTCTTCCCTACTACTTTCGGTCCTCGATGTTCCTGGGTTCGTAATATTCGTGTTTTCTCGATACACCTGAATAAGTCCATCATTATTATTGTCAATTGCCTGTGGATTAAAAAAATGCATAATCAAAAGTGCTGTTGACATTAAGAACTTCTTTTTGCTAAAGTGGGGGGCCTCCTCAGCCTCACAGCCTTCATCTTCGACATCTTCAGTTCTAGAATCTTCAAGTGAATCTTCATATTCCGCACGACTCGAAGGTCCGGCTGAATTTCGATAATGTTCCACCTGTTGCTTGTAAAGATCAGATTTCTCAAAAGTCTGAAACTCAACAGGTGTCAACAAGCCAGCTACAATATTAGCAACATCGTTTCTTCTAATGCAGCGGACGTAATTTCTCATTTTATTTAAATATTCTTCTTGGAGAGAAGAGCTTAACTTAACTAATAGATTATTTTGTTCGTTCCAAAAGTACTTGATTTGTTTATGTTTTATGGCAACATAAAGATCTTCAACCATTATTTTAAAAAGAAAGCTCGGTTTTTTCTGCCAGAATGTTTTCACCTTGACTTCGACGATTTTCCATAGAAATAATGTTTTTATGTAATAACTTGATATGCTAGTCATTTCTTGTGAGTCTCGCAGTTTTTTCACCTGAAATTATTATTTAGCGTATTAAAATCGTAATTGATATAAATGGAAAAATTATACGAAGATGGAATTGTATACAGGGTGTTAGGGTAAACAGTTGCATTACTTTAAGGAGTGATTGTACCCATGATACTGTCACGGATGCTGCCAAACGTCGAACGTAAAAAGGCATTCAAAAATTCGGACGGTTTATTAACAGTCTCCGTGGCGCAACCGGTAAGGTGCGATCCCTTAAATCGAGAAGTCCTGGGTTCGAGACCTCACCCCGATGAAAACATTTTTAGATTTTAATGTTGTTTAGGAATGTTCTAGAAGAGAGAGGGAGAAGGAATATTTAGAAAGAAACAGAAAATAACAAAAAGACAGTCGTGTTTAGGAATGTTCGGGAAGGGAGTAGAAGCGTTTGGAAGGGAACAAAGGAATAACGAAAAGACGATCGAAATTCAAATTGTCTAGAACATTCTAAGGGGTATATAAACCGGCGAGTTTGCGGTCACAGGGGAGTATTGAGTTTAACAGTGAAAAGTGCTAAACAAAAGGAAGAACAGTGAAAAAGTGCATAGTGAGAAGTGCAAAGTGAACAGTCAAGTGACAGTGTAGTGCGTTTTACTAGTGACGTAGTGAACAGTGGTGTAAGAGGAATCCCTGCGCGGAAAACCGTGAGTAAGATAAACCCAAATAAACTCTGTAAATTTGGACTTGGCGTTTCACTCCAATCCCGGAACCCGTCGCTCGTAACAATACTGATCAACTTTCCCCAAGAAACCTGTAAGAAATTTGTGGACTTCCCATACTAAATACTGTTTGTATGAAAAGCCGAAGCTTTTTTTAGAATTTTCTATATGTTTCCTTGGGAAAGTTGTTCAGTATCATGGGTACAATCACCCCGTAAAGTAATGCAACTGTTTACTCTAACACGTGTAGATAGCTACGGCTGAATATAATATGTGTGTAGACACCATTACCACAGTATACAGCATCTAGATTTTAGTACTACATCCATTACTTAAGAATTTTTACTAACCAATCGGAGGGTTGTCTTCAAGTGCTGACACCCCTTCATCAAATCACGTTCAAAGTGCTGGAATGAGAGGCGCCAGCAACGACTTTTTAATTTTTCGTCACTGAGAAGATTGTCAGGCTTCGGCACCACGAGCCAATCCCTCACAACACTTTCTGGTACAGGTCTGTAAAAAAAAATATTGCGTTGTTACTATTTTAAAACGGAATCAAAAATAGTCGGATTGTTCCGGCTTTGGATAACCACTCCAACTCTTCCCGTGGATGTCGTACGAGGCGAGGTTTCTTATGCAGAATATTTACGAGTACACTGAGAAAAAATGCTACGTATACGTAGCCCGTCGCAGCTTACGTACCACGTAGCTTACGATGCGATACTGATTACGCGGTACTGAACCTTCATTGTGAAGTACGAGACAACATACATACTGATGCAACACTCGTAATCAGTATCGCGTCATAAGCTACGTGGTACGTAAGCTGTTACGGGCTAAGTATAAGCTGCGACGGGCTACGTATACGTAGCATTTTTTCTCAGTGTATGTAGGCGAAATGCTATAGGCGTTATACAGACGAGTAGCAATGTTTCTGACCACCCCTAAATTGATTTACTTTTTTATTTATTTAATTGGTGTGTCGCCGGTATAGGGAAAAGCATTGCACGCGTATTCAACAGAACGTTCGTCGCCGAACGTACACTAAGTGTATTTTATGTGCAATGAAGTTCATGCAATTCGGTATGTCAAGTTTTTTTTGGAGTTCAATAAATTACGTACCTATTATTGTATTGTACGTACATACATAAACTCACAATCGGAATCCCTAGAAACTTTGCTACACTTACCACAAGTTTGTGGTTATGTGGACAGGTTGTAGCAAGGTTTTCACGTTTAGCATAGGAATATAAGGTTTCAGCCTTTAAGGTTGGAATGAGACGTGACAAGCAATGATTGGTGGCTAGCCTTTCGCCCACAAATCCCCAATTCGGTATGTCAAGTTTTTTTGGAGGGCTGAATCGAAAACCATTTCGAGATAATTGTCTCAATAATAATATTTTCTATGTCCGAGATTTTAAAATGAAAAGATTACAGATATTTTAAATAAAATAACGTCGTTTTTCGGTCAGTCCAGTGACGTCACTGGAAAACCTGTGAACTCCTTGGTAAACTTAAAATAACTGGCCATTGAAAAAAAAATACATTCACAATGTCAAAATTTAACATTTCATGTTGTCGTTTCTGTTTCCAGCATAGAGTTAGAAAGAGAAGGCAGGATTTTTTTTTTTTAATAAAGCAGTAGTTTTTTCCATGGAGTTTGAATTATTATCTCTCCACCATTTTTGAATTTAGAAATTACAGATAAAAGTGGTTTAAAAATTAAATTTATGTTGACAAACTTCATGAATCTCAATAAAAATTAAATTGGTTTCTTAAAATTATGTTTTCTATCCGTAAAAAATATAAAATGAAGACAAAAAAAAAACTTGACATACCGAATTGATTGATGATAAATGTTTGTATCTGTTTCATTAGGTATAGTCCAAAGAGATTATACCTAATAGAGTGAGCCATACCAATTGCAAAGTGTCCACTTTTTTTGACGTTTAGATTTGAGTGTGTGGTGTCAAGCAGTATGGACAAAAGGCACCAAGTCATATTATGACCATATGTTTACGGTCACTTTTCACACACACTAGCTCAAAAAAAAGTGGACAGCCGCATAAACAAATATCTATAGTTCCATCTCCTTCTACTATTAAAGGTACGTCATAAGACAAAAGAGAGTAACTACAATCGTAAATTTATGCGGACTCTTCCTCTGAGGTATAGTCTAATATAGAGTCATCACTGAGAAGTTTATTCCGAATGCGTAAATGCGTGCTGCATACAAAGGAAGTCTGGTGACATTTTCAATACTAACCAATTAAAGTCAATGAAATATTTCAGAAACAATATACAACATGTATTTCAGAAAAAAAAATTTACGCAAAACTATAAAATAGTTTGTTTAGAATGGAGAGCGCGGAGATATAGGTGGAGTACAGCCACGGTTCTGACGCACACAAAACAAGATTCTCAAAATATATCCATGAACATTCTAGCGCTTTCATTCATTGCTGAAATAATAACAAATCATTTTTGGATGAAAACTTAAATGTGAAAATCTTTAAATTTTAATTAATAAAATAGTGATAATATTATAGAGATGCGATTTTTTCGTCGTGAATAGTGATGGGCGATGGGTAAATACCCATCGGGTAAAAACCCGGGTATATAGTCATTTGGGTATATATTGTTGGCATGATTAAAACAAGTTGTTTTAAAACACGTGTTTAAAACAGTTTGAATTAAAACCGTGTTTTTTATTAAGTGTTTAAAAACACAGATTAAAACAAGTTTTAAACAATGTATAAAACATTAAGAAAAAAACAAGGTTTAAAACGACTTTTCATTGCGAATGAATGGAAATAAATTAATATTTAGGACTCTAAATAGCTTGAAATAAAACCAGTTGAGTCTATCTCTATGCTATTGTACTGCTATATTATATTTTTGTACTTTTGAAATAGGAATTATAAGGAAAATTTTATTTAGCATTGTAATTAAATAAAACGTATAATTTTTAACCAACTACTAGTGCTAGTGGGGTAGTCCCCACTAGTGACTAGCGAGCGGGCATTCCCCTGATTTACTATATTCAAACCAGGGTAATACCCACTAGCACTAGGGTAGTTTACCCTTATTTTAAACATAAAATATATTGGGGCTTCCCCTATTAAAAATGAAGATTAGTTAGAATTATTAGAATGTAAAGCGTTCAGTATTGATTAGAGATACGTAACATAAAATAAATGTTTATCCACTGACAGATTTTTGTACATATTGAATTTATTATGGCGAATTTGAAAATACCTAGTCTAGAAATCAAATATCATAGGTCTAATTTATTTGAAATTAATGGCAAAAAAAACATAAAAAACAAAAAAAAAACACTTGTTTAAAACATTTTGAACTGTTTGTTTTATAAAATTAAAAAAAAAACTGTTTTTTTTCCAACCCTCTATATAGTTGTTTCCCAAGTCAACTTTCCCATACGGGTATTTATTGGGTAAATACCCAAATGGCGGGTATATTCATTTTTTATTAATTTTATTTATAATTAATAATAGTAATAAAATCATGTATTTTTCTCCACAAGCAAAAATTATAAGAACTTACAATAAATAGGTCCAGATAGAATTGTGGGAGACTGGTGTCCGAAATAGCTAAACCAAGGGAAATCCTGAATATTTTCGAATCAACAGGCGCCCACCCACAGCGATCGTAATTATCACGAATCCTATAGAAAATGATTTAAAAAATTATGTTTTCATATTAACTGCGAGTGAATACCAAACTATAGTTAGTACAAGAGTGTTCAACCGAGTAAATTGAAAAAAATCCTAGAATCACTGGATTACAACCACATTCTTTTATGCAACCTTCCCGCGAAGTTTGGGTAGGTAAAATAATATGAGTCCCGAAGCTGTTTCAATGAGTGTTATTTCAACTTTTTAACCAATGTCAAAAACAGGAGATAATTACTCCACAATATTACCAGAAACTAACTAAAATACTAAAAACAACCAACAACTTCTAAAAAGGTAACCTAAACTACTACAATTACCATCAACAATCAACAACTAAAAACTAGGAAAAACCAAAAACTACGAACAACAACAAAAAACTAACAACAACTACCAGAAACTATCAAAATCCAAAAGTAGGTAGGTACCAACAATAACCAGAAAGTATGTCTCAGTTTTTAAAATGTTAATATTGTTACGAAAAAACACAAATGAGTTATTGATTTTCAGGCACAATACTGCAAATACGTATATTTAGCGAATATTAGACATTTTTATTTCAAAATATATTTGGAACCACTGATAAAATGAAAATATCCGAATATTTACCCATTTGGGTGCTTTCACGGGTATTTACCCGGTATATACCCGATCTCGGGTATTTACCCGGGTAGAAACCCATCTCTAGTCGCAAATCAGTTGCGGTGCATGAGGTTTTGCGCTTATTCATTAACACGTAGAAAATAATATCTATGTTTGGATGAAGTCAGATTTTAGTTAAAATATACAGTTTTAGTTCTAGGATTACTTTAAGATTTGTATGAAAATCTTTGAGGCACTGTAACTTTAAAACTATACATTTTATCGAAAATCTGACTGTTCGTGTTGAAAATATCACCAGACTTCGTTTGTATGGAGCGCGCTCAGAATTATCTTCCCTTAACTACCATTCGTCATCATCAATGAAAAATAAAATATCTGCCCCGTAGTATGGCTGCGTGAAACAGCGCTATTTCTATTTCCGCGCGAACTAACGAGATAAATGGCGAGATATAGCCGTAAAATGCCACGACTTCTGTTCATTTATAAATTTCTCCACGTGTCGTCGTCTTTCTGTTCATTTGCACTCTCTTCTATTCATGCTCTTCTGACCTTGAGTTTAGAGTGGCCATTGGATGAGATTAGCTTACCTGTAACCTTCCGGCCAAAGCGGACGCATAAACCTGATCACAGGCACCAAATCCACGTCCAACTTAAAATCTTCTTGTCCTTCATCATTAGAAACAATATTCAACGTATATGCTGGTCCAGACTCTTTAAATGTTACCAAGTAAGTGATCCCATTGACTTCAACTTGTTTATTTATGTCGGTTAACGCTCTCTGGACTGTGCTCTGTATCCATTGCCGGAATCTATTCTGAAGGAAATATTTCTCTTCGTCTATCCAATCGTTAGTAATGCTGTGGCATTTCTCCCAGTTTTCTTGAGTACGCAGTCTGTCAAAACCCTTATTTATTTTGAGCTTTACGAATCCTGCATGCTCATTTTCAATAACGATATCGTTTTCGTAGTTGATCGGCAGTCTGATGACTAAGTCCATATCAAATTCATCCATTTTAGATACTTTTACTCTATCGAATACACTGCCGGCGTATAAATCCTGGAACATCATGGGTGGTTTAGATTGATACACTGACTGGATCCAGTGCTGTTAGAAAGCTATCGACGAAGGAAATTGTTACCTTTCCCTTTTTCGCATTATTCTCAATTTTTTCAAGTAATAAGTAATTAGGATTAAGTACGGTTGGATTGATTTGAAAGAAGTATATTAATAATGCGAAAATTTAAATTTTTGTAGGCAGTGCCTCACTGTAAAATAATTCAATATTTCGTGAAAACGTCATAAGACAGGATATTTCGAACGGCACTGTATCAATCTAAATCGGCTCGTATGTATGAAACTTATCATATTTTGTTCTTTTGATATTTGGTATGAGAAATTGAGAACTCTGAAAATCAAGCTCTATTACTTTTCAAAGTATTTTGTCAGCAACATAGCAAATTAGAAAGAAAGAATCGTCACTGTACCTGGCTACCGTATTTACCGAAGTAATTACATTTTTCTGCCATTTTATTCTTGACTTCGCTGAACACAGCATCAAACACTTTCTTCGCTCGTGTGTAGTCGTCATCTTTAATTAACACGAAATTGTTAAAGATCTCAAGCAAGAGGTTATCTAATTTATTTCTTGCCATTTTTAGCAACGAATAGTAATTTTATACTTTGGTTTATGAGGAATATGTTCTAAGAAGAAACGATTCGACTCGACGATTAACCTAAAGAGAATGGAATCACTACGTTTTAGATTAACCTTTATAACGAACGAAACTATTATAATGTTGGCTTGGCAGTGTTGCTATTACTTACAGATAAATTCTACTGTTCACTATTCGAATTATTTTATTTTAGGAATAAAGCGATTTTGATCTTCGTATCATGTAATCTAGGTTGATCAATAACATTTATGGAAAAGCTGAAATTTAATTGTAACTCCTTCAATGATTTACATTATTATTATTATTGGTTAGTATACACGTTTTATTTCCACCAAGTATTAGTTTAATGTTATATGTGGTAACATTGCTGCAATAGTATGTGGGAAATACCGTATAAGAGACGTTTTGTAAGACAATATGGCCTTTTCATGGTTCGTTTTTAGTGAGCGAATTATCTCAGCGAAATGAATGTGAATAAGTTTATTTTGGAAAACTAATTTATTTGCAAGAATAATCAGTTATCAGTTATCTGTTATGTTAAAGTAGATAACAAGCGTGATTAGATAAAGTAAGTGCAACAATTGTTACGAAAATTTTGATTTATGTAGCATTTTTGTAAGCACTGTTTGTTTATTTAGGTACCTGTCTACCTATATATCATTGATGGTTCTGTTTATGTAAGAGATCAATGAATTATATACAAATATATAAGAACCTTGGATAAAATCATGAGACGGTTGTGTCGGTTGTGTAAAGTATATCAATGTGTATAATTCAGGTATTCCATACAATGCCTAGGGATTGGTTCCTCTCCTCTCCTCTCCTCTCCTCTCCTCTCCTCTCCTCTCCTCTCCTCTCCTCTCCTCTCCTCTCCTCTCCTCTCCTCTCCTCTCCTCTCCTCTCCTCTCCTCTCCTCTCCTCTCCTCTCCTCTCCTCTCCTCTCCTCTCCTCTCCTCTCCTCTCCTCTCCTCTCCTCTCCTCTCCTCTCCTCTCCTCTCCTCTCCTCTCCTCTCCTCTCCTCTCCTCTCCTCTCCTCTCCTCTCCTCTCCTCTCCTCTCCTCTCCTCTCCTCTCCTCTCCTCTCCTCTCCTCTCCTCTCCTCTCCTCTCCTCTCCTCTCCTCTCCTCTCCTCTCCTCTCCTCTCCTCTCCTCTCCTCTCCTCTCCTCTCCTCTCCTCTCCTCTCCTCTCCTCTCCTCTCCTCTCCTCTCCTCTCCTCTCCTCTCCTCTCCTCTCCTCTCCTCTCCTCTCCTCTCCTCTCCTCTCCTCTCCTCTCCTCTCCTCTCCTCTCCTCTCCTCTCCTCTCCTCTCCTCTCCTCTCCTCTCCTCTCCTCTCCTCTCCTCTCCTCTCCTCTCCGATTGCAGATATATTTAGTAAAATAACTTCGCTTTTCGGTCCGTCCAGTGACGTCACGGGAAAACCCATGAACTCCTTGGTAAACTTAAAATCAACTTAAAATAACTGGCCATTAAGAAAAAAAATACATTCACAATCTCAGAATTAGACATTTGATGTTGCCGTTTCTGTTTCCATCATAGAGTTAGAAAAAGAAGGCATATTTTTTTTTCATGACTTTTGCATGTAGAGGTTACGGATCAAAGTAATTTAAAAATTAAATTTATACCTACCTATTGATATACTCGATGAATCGCAATAAAAGTTAAATCGGTTTCCTAAAATTATGTCTTCTATCCGTAAAAAATATAAAATGAAGACCAAAAAAAACTTGACATACTTATCGAATTGCGCCACCTAGGTTAGCAATTTGACTCTGGATAAAACAGCTCTCTCAGATTGTTTTTATTTAGAATAATTAAGGTTATCAACTTAACCTGGGTTAGCAATCAACTCTGGGTAAAATTGCTATCTATAGCTATTAAGTTTGTATCTATGTTACTACCAACCTATCTAGCAACTAAATTACTCTGGAATGATAGAGACGAGGGCGGCACTCGATCTTTACGTTTTCCATCTCTGATGGCATCACAGTCTGGTTGCTTTTCGAGGCAGTTTCCACTTTGCAGTCTCCAAGTGCTAGAATGACTTCCCACCTCCGGTTAAAAAACCGGAATCACTAGCTTCTTTCAAAAGAAAGTGTCGGGAGTGGTTACTCGAACAACAGAAAGATTATCTTGTGTTTTATAAAAAAATCTAAAATTTTAATTTAATTAATGTAATTATAACGGACATTTTATATCATTACAATTTTAACTTTAATTTTTAATATAATGTTTTAATAAGTAAATATAACATTTGAATGAATGTACACACGGCGACAGATCAACCTACCCATAGTTGAACTATATGTTCATGGACATAAGGTCCAACTATGGGTAGGTTGATCTGTCGCCGTGTATACTAAGGTTAAGCATAGCATATGCTCACGACTATATTCCCCGAGGGGGTAGTCAGAGATATTCTGAAACCTCAGAACATCCACGTTTCACCAGTAGTACCGATACTAAGGTTAAATATACGAATAAGCGAATATCATATTTGAATGGATTGTAGAATCTAATAGTAATGTGTGTTGTTTTGTATAAGTTGTATGAATATTCATTTCATGTAGGCTGTGAGCTTGGAGGTATTTAAATTATTTGTGTATTTTTATAATTGTCGTTTTCTCTGCAACAGTATAGATAGAAGTAGGTAATGTAATGTTATGTTAAAATTGTACAAACAAAGAGGGGAAGATCGCAAAACAGCATTTGTGCTGAGGCTCCACCTGTTCATTCAGGAAATGTTGATGATCCGTGTATCTTTTTCTGAGGAATAAATATCTTTTTTTCTCTTTGCTTGTGCGTGAGCACTGCATTTCCGCCAATGTCAAGTAGTATGTGGGAGTATCTATCCCAATCTCAGAGATTGTTTTTGATCAAGAACAAGAAGATATTGAGGATTGCGGAGCCTCGTGGCAGGTAAAACGCGATGCGCGAACAACACGCAAGACAAGTGCTCGGGTCAGAACCTGCGACGTGACTCTTTATTTTATTTACTTAAAATCATAGATTATCAAATTGACGCAAATGGGGCTAATTGTATAGTATTATTAATGTCTTTTAAATGTAGTAGTAATTTATGTTACCCTTCTCCTATTTTGCTTATGAAGTTGGATGACGGACAGATGGACAGGTTGAAAAGCGAGCTCAAGAGAATTTGTTTATCACCCTTCGGCTATACGAAATCTTGAAATGTTTAAACAGCTATACAACGTGTTAATGAATAAGCGCAAAACCTCATACACCCCAACTGATTTATAACAAAATAATTACATTGAAACAATAATTTCATTATTTTGATACTTAAAATATAAAGTTATTCGCATTTTAAGTTTTGAGGCAAAAATGATTTGTTATCATTTCAGCAATGAATGAAAGAGCTAATGTGCTCGTGGATACATTTTATGAATCTTGTTTTGGTAGTATGTAGGGTGATAGGGCCCGTGCGGTGGTTTGCGATCGAGTTCCATAAATTTTAAATTCTAAAAAAAAAATATTTAATATTTTGAAAAAAAAAAAAACTTATATTGAAACCATGATACCTAATTCGATTCTGCTCTCGATTCTAAACAAACTACTAGTTTTGCGTTAATTCATTAACACGTTGTATAAACACACGAACTAACTACAACAAGGTAAATGGGTATGAGTAAAAGTATTGCCATTTTTTAAATATTCGCGGGCACCAATGAAAGTATTGTACAAAAATAATTAAAAGTTAAAATATAGTCAGTAGAATCCCACTGCAGGGCAAAGGCCTCCTCTCGCGAATAAGGGTGAGAGGGAGTGGGTCATACTCCGCCATGTGCGTGTTGGTGGAGGCAAGTTAGTGGTCAACTTGCTGTCAGAGAATTGTCAAGCCGCCTTAATAGGCCTCTGACCTGGCTTAACGAATAGTTACAACGCCATCTGACGGAACTATCCAAGACCAACTGCTTAACGTGCCTTCCGAAGCACGAGATGAAATGCCACTAAACGGTCATGCCACAAACATCCAAAGACTGACCGGACCTGACGTTGCTTAACTTCGGTGATCGTTTCCAATACCGAAGCTCCAGTACGCCATCGATCGATTCTAATAATAATAAATATAGTACTACTATAAAACACACATATTTTGTAAAGAACTCTTGTGGCCTAGCACGCATCGGAGCTGAGATATTTGACTCTATAGGTAAATGAAAAAGTAACCAAAACCTTTAAGAATCAACTCGTTTTCAATCTCAAATCAAAGTCTTCGCGCTAAAAAGCGATTTCTTCCATACAACCTTAGAAGTTATTTGAACCTTAATAGCACAGCTCCGGCCTAGCAATGAATGTGATGTTTTTAATGTATTTTGAAATAATTGATGGTTGTTCCATCGAAAACGTCAATAGCTACTCGACCCAAAAGTAGGGAATAGCTGATTCTTTTTTTGCATATCCAATGTTCCCATTGAGAAAATTGTTCAGTTTAATGGTCTAAAGCATCCCCTTAGGTACTTATGTAGCGCATTTATGTTTACATCCTATAAAACAATAATAATTACTTTTACACGTGCGAAAATCAGCTGTCCCATACAAAATTGTGAAGCTATTTGACCCGAATATATGAGACAGCTGATTTTATTTCTAGACGAAGTATCGAAAGAAGAAGAAGAAATCCAGTCTAAAAAGTTGTTTAGTTTGATGGTCTGATTGTGCCCTTAAAAACCGTCAGTATAAATTATGAAGAAAGATCCTACATCCAAGAGGTACGAAGTAACTTCAACTTTGTCATACAAAACCAAGCTTTATACCTATAAGGACGACGAGATTTTCCGATTCCTATTTAGCTTTCTGGCCAATTCTGATAAGCTATAATTTATTTATCAGAAAGATGTACTATCCGACATATCTTGGACGTTACTAAAGCTGTTCTAAGAATAAGGTGAGAGTAAGTGTTTCAAATCTCTGTTTCTGTAATTAAAAATAGCCTTAAATTTTCGTTGCTATTTTGAATGGAGTATACAATAATAATATAGAACAAGTCAGCATTTGTAACATTGCTGTCTTCCCATGGTCACTGTAATTTATTGTTAAAGGGAGATTTATTTACATTTGTATCCATTCCCCTATCTAAATTACGAGCTTTATCGCTATTTATACGGTTAATGTGATTTTTACTGCCTTCTATGATTAACGTTAAGCATCTATATAGGTTTAATAAATAGTAAAACACATTCCAGCCCTTTTAAATAGCACGGTTATGGGGTATGTTTTTGGCTGCGAAGAGTATTGTCTTCAAAGATCTCATTTTTAGTGTCCCGTAGTCAACATCTATCCGCGGCTTAGCTCAGAGACGTAAGCGTCTTTCGAGTACTAAGGAAAGCTGTAATTTGACATGGGTATACATATTAATCATCCTCCATTAGAGTTTCTGGCTGCATCTTCTCTACAACAGAACATGTTCCGACGCGGTGGTAGATTCAAAAACATGACGTCAAAAAGTTATCTATGTGATATTATTTTGAATAAACAATTTTGTACTTTTGACTTTTCTACAGCTATTATCCAGATAAACAAAATATCTTGGATATTGTTACACAAATTATCTGGTCCCATTTTAAAGTACCTGAAAACAGTTCACAGTATGTACACACGGCGACACATCAAGCTTCGCAAAACCAAAATAAGCTGGCCGCGCGTAGGTAGAGTAATGTATAACGTCGTGCGGCCAGCTTATATTGGTTTTGCGTAGCTTGATGTGTCTCCGTGTGTACTATTAGTACCTACGTTATGATACAATTGACCCAAGTTGGTGCTTGCATTTGAGACTGTAATACAGCCCGAGCTGCAGGCGAGGGCGTAATCCATAGCCGAGAGTGTAATGACAAATGCTCACGCTCTTCATATCACGTTATTCAACACTCTTGCGAGAATGATTATAGTAAATATAATTCCATTAATAAGTTTCGACAAATTTTAATATTTATATAAAGATGTTTGCTGAATAGTTTTTTGCTGCATTGATTAATTATTTAAAATTTACCGCTGGTTTCCATGATCATCCTTTCTTTGCCCGACTACTACCATACCATACCATACCATACCATACCATACCATGTAACATACCAACCTAAGTACTAGATATTAACGTAATATATTTTGGGTTACCTATCCGAACGTCTATTGAGTTATGAGTGTAAAAGAACGGTAACGTCTATGATGACGCTATACGGAACCCTCTCCTTTCTGTTATCATGTTTTATGGGTGTATGTTCCGAAAAATTCTGCTCCGATGTCGGTATAAAGGTGGCTTACGAGATTTTTAAAGTAATGCGGCAAATATATAGAGTTGCGACAGTTTAAGTTAGATCGGCAGTCAGTGCTGCTGACTAAATAAAGTGAATTCTCATGACTCGGATTTGTAACCACACAAGTCGCAAGCGTAGCTTCCTTTTAGTGGCTTAACTGTGCGAGGCCTCTGCACTACGGCATCAAAGTAAAAATCCGTCGAGTACCTACAAGTAATGATTTTTTTCCAGCAGAGGAGCAGAGCAGCAGGTACCTGTTATGTCATAGCAATATGTTCTGAAATACACACCTATATGGTTAGGTCGTTGCAAAACAATCTAAAACCATAGGAGCGAGTGAAACTAAGATTTAGATTTTTACTGAAAAATCCAGTAGCTATCTCGAGATTTTCCTACAATATTATTAAATCGTTACAAATCTGCAATGTAATCTAAATCCTATATCCTCAATACTTTTTACTACAATATCATGAAATTATTGCAAATATATCTTATCGTCTGTGTGCTCGGTAGGTTCTCGTGTCCCTTTCAAGCCCGGGGCTTCTGGTATTTTGCCAATCCTGCCAGCCAGTAGGAACGCTGCTTCCTCTATTTGTTTCATCTAAACATACATAGATTCCGAAAATAATTTTAATCACGGAGGACACAAAGCAGCGGAGGTGACGCAACGCAATTAGGTCCGTCATATTTTTTTTTTTTTTTGCTGAGAGTGGTTTTGTCAATAAAATACATCTAAAACAATGAAGTGCGCTGTTCCTGGATTCGGTTTTACGGGCGGAACCTGCGCATCTTTCTACTCCTGGGGCATTTTGGCGACACTTCGATAGAAATATTACTTTGCGACACCTCCGCTCCTTTCTGTCCTCCATGATAATCACACTATCACGGATGTTCAGGTCCGCTTTTTATTACTATACTTACCTACCTATAAGAATAATATTTTTGTTTGTTGGTTATTTAGGCATCTTCGGCCATTTCTTGGCTTAAAATATATTCTATCTATCTATTTCATCATTTCTATTTTCTGTCGGTGGGCCATTAAGTTTTAATGTTATTTTATTATTAATAGAAATAAACCAACGAAAAGAGAAAATATTTTTATAGATAGGAACTTTGTCACTCTTATATTATAATAAGACACACCTCAGAACCTCGGTGTATAGATCAACTGTAGGTAGGTGTTGACTCCAGTGCATTGACACGACCAACATTAATTTTTCATAATATCTGTCAACATTTTTACGAACTTTATTAACAGCCGCAACACTTGGAAATTGGCTATAGGTATGTATACAGGGTCCTTATTAATATGCTGACAAAAAAACAGCTGTTCCATACAAAACTACAAACCTACTCGAGCAAAATGTATGGGACAGCAGATTTTTTTCGTGATTTAGATGTTTGTCCCTTAGACTAAGTTGTTCAGTTTGATGGTCTGATCATCCCCTTAAAAATGTATTTAAGAAGATGCACCCATTAGCGCGCTCCATACAAACAAAGTTTATTTCTATTAATTAAATTAATCATAGATCCAACGTATAAATAATTATAAAACAACCACGAAATAACCCGATTTACATAAGAACTCCTTGGTTAAAAGAACTTTTTTTGTTAAATATTCACCATATACCTAGTTTTATACAAAACAATAGTTTCACGTTGAATAAAATTCATGAAAAAAATTTCTTAGGTCACACTTTAAATATAAAAATTTATTGGAGTTTGCTTGGCGCCATTGCTCTTGTTGTGTTTCGTGTTATTTGAAATTCGTAAAAAATTGGTTTTAGTGATATTTGTGACATAATTTCGTGCGGATTGTGTACCAAACAGTTGCGTAAAGCGACCGACGTAACAGGAATCTCAAATAAATACGATAACAGAAAATAAGTTTTGGTTCAAGTTAACTCGTACATGGTCATTTTGGCGGCAACGCGCGAGCTTACGAAATCGACCATAGATTCATCGTCATCTATCATCCCCTCATCAAAAAATAAAGAATATAAAGGAAAAAAATAACGAATGGCTCAAAAGGACTAGTATCCAGAGCCGTTAAAGAAATTAAAAAAAAAAAAAAAAAAAAAAATTTTTTTTCTTTTTTTTATAAATATGGTTCTTGACAAAAGAATGAATGGCCACTAGCTTAATTTATTTAAAAAGATGCAATAAGAAGTAAGTACCTATAATAAAATGGTAAAAACAAGAAAAATGTTACCGGTTCTAAACGTGTTATCATGTAATTAACGCTGTAAAATGAAAATTTTGTAGGAGGTAATTTGCAGTTTATTAACCAATCGAACGAATTTAAATTAAATTAAATTCTATGTGCTAATCACAGCTAACTTGACTTTATAAAACACGAGAGTTAACCCGCGACTTCGTCTGCACAAATTACATACCAGATTTTAAGTCAGATCATAAGCTATCAAACAAAAAAAGATTCATCAAAATCGGTTCAGTAGTTTTCGCGTAATGCTCGCACAAACAAACACACAAACAAACATGCAACAATTCTAAAAAGGTTGATTTGGAGTCGGTGACACCTAAAAACCATTTCGTCGTCTTTTTTATAAAAGGTGTTACAAAAATACAAATAAACATTTAAGGGGGTGGTTTAGACCGTCAAACTGAGCAACTTTCACTATAGGACCAATATCGAAATCGCGATAAAATAATCTGATGTTCCGCACTAAACTACAAATCTACTCGAGCTAAACGTATGGGACAGCAGATTTTTTTTTCGTGATTTTGATGTTGGTCCCATGGTGAAAGCTGTTCGGTGTGATGGTCTAAACAACCCCCTTAAAAGTTTTAAATGTTTATTTTTACTTTTGTAACACCTTGTAAATATCTTCAATGTACAGACACACTTCTGTTACAGTTTTATAGTAGTTAAGAAGATTTACAATAAATAAATTATAAAGTTTTATAATATGGTCGATACATGCAAGAACACATCGTTTTTATTAATATTTTAGCTCATTAATAATTGCTCATTTCATTACACTACTATGAAAAAGAAAACATTGTTATCGAAGTTCGTTATTCTATTTATTGACATCGTACAATTAGCCAATAGGAGTCCTTTTATCTTATCGAGAGGTGGGCGAAGAGATCTGGGCGGTCATAGCTTGTTTAATTACCCTCCCTTACTTGAAAGTTAGACATATTTTGACACTGAAGTTAGGAGCGGCTATGTTGTAACGCCACAGTAACTTTAAAGTACCTCTATCTAATAGGCTCAGACTACCTCTTGTACTGTCTGTAAAGATGTTTCTACTAAGTTGGTATTTAGATAGGTACTGATAGGCAATTTAATTAAAATACTTGAATTTTTGGAGCTTTGCCTTCGGGGCTATACCGCGACTCAGTGCGACCTAATAATTAGGTACCTATTACAGCTAACTAACTACTGGCTGGCATGACTAACAAAATGACAAGAGTCCCGGGACTGAAATTTAGTAAAAAGACAACGTTTTTCAGTAGAGTGGCTTGGCTCACGAGGCGTCCATCCTGATTTTTGATTATTCACAATGAACATATTTCTTAATTTCTTCTTTTTAGTTCCTAACAAACTCGACAGATAGCATGTTAATTGCTCCATAGAGCCGTTCGCGAGATCCTGTCAAAATCATGTCAAGAGTGTGCCTGCCTTTTTAAGGCCAAGGGATCGAACAATTCAACCATATGGCAGACGTAAACAATTTCAAATTTAAATAATGAAATATTCCGTCAAAAGATGCGTTGGCATCTTTTCGATCATCTTTCCCTCTTTATTATTTTAAAGAAACTCTTTTGGAAATGTTGACGTTTATTCGCGGAGACCGTAGTGCTATCTATCTATCCCCTAGAAAACCAAAAGAAAAACGCTCCTTGCCGACAAATTTCGAGCTTGCTTCGGGTTTTCGTCAGAAACGTATTGGCCATATTTTTTCGTTTCGCTTTCTTCAGGTGTTATGATATTATAGTCATTAGGATTGAGGATGTATGTAGGATGTAGATTTAGATTGTTTTGCAGTTTTGCCTTCGCTGTATATAAAACAACCTTCCCGCGCTTTTCAGAAAGCGAACGTCGCGCTACTCGCGACAAGTGGCGTGGATAAAAGCCGAGTGGGCAAGTAGAGAAATCATACTAGAGGGGCAGGTCAGTAGGTACGTACATAAAATCTTACTATGTCGAGCTCGCTCGAATCGTCGATGATCTACGATTATAAATTGTATTGCGACCTAGGCTCTAGGGCTATTGTGTAAGTTTCCGATTATAATCGTTAACAAGAGCGGTAACGTATTATGACTATAACAGGGAATAACAGGGGGACCCATGGCCCTTCCAGTCTTCCCTGGAAAATCATTGCTACACGCCCTCGTCGGATTTTTACTTTGATTGAGACAGAGGGCTGCACTATCCTGATTTTTTCGAGGGCCACATAGTGCAGTTACGCCACTGTACAGAACTGCGATTGATTTTCGTTTTGTTTTGTCATTTTTAGGGTTCCGTACCCAAAAGGTGAAAATGGGACCCTATTCTTAAGATTACGTTTTCCGTCCGTCTGTCTGTCTGTTCTACCTATTTAGGGATGTAACTTACAGCCGTTACAGCTAGACAGTTGAAATTTTCACAGAATGTGCGTTATTATGGCGCAATAGTTATAATACAAATGTCAAAAAGGTAAAATTAAGGTGGGGTCCTCAAACGAAACTAGTTTTATCATCGTTTTTTCTTCTTGCTGTATAGTAAATACGGTAATACATACAAGCGTCAAACTTGGTGTGTTTATAGAGCGAACTCTACAGTACAACAACCAATAATAAAAACCGGCAAAGTGTGAGTCGGTCTCGCGCTAAAGGTCCTGGAGAAAATAAAACTCTTTTGTAAGTTTATATGTTGTGTGATGGTCACCAATGGTGTGGTACGGAACCCTCGGTGCGCGAATAGTCCGACTCGCACTTGAATATTATTACAGCTGTTGTACCTAAAACCATAAAAGAGGGCAGACAGGTACAGGGTTCAACGAAGGTGTCGTAAATCCGAAATGCCGAATTTCACGTTCGAGTAACTCCGTACAGTCAAGTTATAACTTATATTTAATACAAAATAAGAAGCCGACTGATACCACTCTTCTATCTATGTAGTAAGTATTAAATTAGCTTGATTCGCGAGACTTTGTAAATAACAGGAATTACATATGGCGTTCGGACTAGTGCAATCCGGGGTAGATCTTGCTTGAACGTAAAGCAAGACATTAATATTTACTATCATACATTAAAGTACTCAATTTGCCGGAGTTAGCTATAAAATTGTGGTGTTTGTGAAGTTTTTATATTATGAGAAGATGGATATGGGAAGTCAGCTCAAAGCGGATATAGGAGGCAAAGAGGCCATGCTTGGCTACTCTGTAACTTGAATAGTTTTGGCCAAATCTAACTACAGGGTATGTCAAAACACCCTAGTAATATTGAAAGCGGTGGTTTACCACCAAACTGAACAACTTTCAAAATGAAGTCAACTGCGAAATCTCAAAAAGAAAAACAGCAGTTTCATACAAAACTGCAGTGCCTATTCGATTCAAATGCATGGGACAGCAGATATTTTTTTCTTTCGTCGATGTATCCATAGTGAAAGTTGTTCAGTGTGAATTTGATTATTCTAAAAAAATCATTAGGGCAGTCAAGAAAGTCGTTTTAAGAGAAGTTTATTCCGAATGCGTAAATGCGCGCTGCATACAAACTAAGTCTGGTGATATTTTCAATACTAACCAAATTAAGTCACTGAAATTTTTCAGAAACAATCTAGAAACTAATCTCTATGCTTGTATGATGTCAGATTTTCGATAAAATATACAGTTTTAATGCTAGGATATAATTTAAGATTTGTATGGAGATCTTTGGGCCACTGTAACTTTAAAACTATATTTTAACGAAAATCTAACTTCATACAAGCATAGAGATTAGTTTCTAGATTGTTTCATAAAAATTTCATTGACTTTAATTAGTTAGCATTGAAAATATCACCAGACTTCGTTTGTATGGAGCACGCTCCGAATTATATTCCCTTAAGTGACTACTTACTTGTAATTTTTATGCTTAATTTGTTGTGTGTTGTTTTACATATATATTTTTTAATTGAATAAAATATTCAAGTTTTATAAGCACTAATAGTTAAGTAAAAACGTTAATCTGAAAATAAATAAAATATTCACTAAAATAAAAGTAATAAATAAAAGTCTTAAAAGTACAATTTTAATATACTTAATTTATTTGTCTATTCATCCGATTTTCAAAATTGGATATAAACAAACTATGAATAATGTTGTACCTCCTTATTCTAAACGACTATTAAGAAAATTCTCAAAGTATTTTCTAAAGTGCCACAAAGTTCACATTATTTTGTAAATAAATGACGATTGCTCCCAACAATAGACTCCATCCAATATTTATTTATCCAAAGAAAACAAACACAAGTTGGTTTCATATCATGCTTAAATAAACATTTTCCCAAGCGTAAGTCTGCCGTGAAATTTTTCGGGATATTTGATGGTTTGCTGATAAATTTGGAAGCGATCATATCTTTCAGTTTTATTGACCGTTAGATTCGATATTGCCCCGAGATCGACCCAAGGGAACTGATATTTTCGTTGACGTGACGCTATTCACTAGTTACTTGGGCTTTTGGCCTTTTTAATAATAACTAAATTGTCGTACGAAATTATGTAACTAGCTAAGAGTCAAACTAGCGCAAGGGAAATTATAAAGGAAACTATGTACCTAACTAAGTATATAGGGTCCTTTTTAATAAGCTGACACTTTTTTAATGGGATGACCAGACCTTCAAACTGAACAACTTTCTCTATGGCACCAACATCGAAATCACGAAAAAAATCAGCTCTTCCATACAAAATTGCAAACCTGCTTGTGCCAAATGTGACAACAGATTTTTTTTTCGCGATTTCGATATTGGTCCCATAGAGAATGTTGTTCAGTTTGATGGTCTGATCATCCAATTAAAAAAGTGTCAGCATATTAAGAAGGACCCTGTATAGAGATTTTTTGAAAACTATTTTACTTTCACTATGGAGCCAACTGCGTAATCGCGAAGAAAAAACTGGCCAAGTGCGTGTCGGATTCGCCCATGATAGGGTTCCGTAGCTATTGCATAAGAAGAATAAGAAAAAAGAAATAAAAGCGATTATCTTACTTAAATAAAAATTGTGAAACCTAACGATAGCGCGATTTAATTTCCTGCAATAATTTTCACTAAAAGTACTTCAGATTTTTCTCTCCTGTATTTTAGAGGTTAGAGGGGAAGGGGGGAGGGGAGCCCTATTTTTGTCCTTGAGCGCAGATATCTCGAGACAGAAACATTATATCACCACCATCTGCTGTTCCATACTAAACTGCAATGACTACTCGACTCAAAATATGTATTCAACAGCTCAATTTTACAACAGCCCTTTTTTTGCTCCTTTCGGTTCCCTCCCATAGTAAAAGTTGTTCAGTATGATGGGTAGAGTCTTGGTTTAAAAGAATGCTAATGATATCAATTTCACCCTGTATGTTGGGTTCCTAGTTCCTACTCATATTAATATTGCCTTTCCTTCACAGGCTACTTATTGTCTGACCTTTTTAAAAGTTTTAATTTTAACTTTATATAAACTTGAAAACTAACATAGCCAGTCTGAGTCGAAATATGTGTTTTATTAATGTTTACATAAAGTATTGATGATGTAAAAAAATATGTTGATCTGTTACACATTTTCAAGTTTTGCGTTCATTTGTGAACAGCTTGTAGGTAGGTATATGATCCTTTTGTGAGCCGGAAAAATCTTTTTCATATCTTCTACAAACGGCTTACTAGAAATGACTCAGATAAGTGTACACGACAGTCTTGGAAAGAGGCTTTAGCTGCTGTAGTACAAACCGACCTACTATTTATGTAATACTGTGTTTACACGAACACGGCGGAAAGAACGGTTATGTTTATATTGCGTCCAAGATAGCTCCGTGATTTTAACAGGCAATTTTAGAGATCAAAACTTTGTCATATCAAAAAAGTGTATTACACACAAAATATACAAGATTAACAATCAAATTTTCACAGAATATGCGTTATTTTGGCGGATTTTTAATAAATAATAAAAATGTCAAAAAGTTAAAATTTAAGCGGAGTCCTCATACAAGAAAGTAGTTTTTATCAACGTTTTTTCTTCTCGATCTATCGTAAAAACAATAAACAGATACATACAACAAACTTGGTGTGATTAAAGAGCATACTCTACAGTTTAACAAAAAATTATAAAACCGGCCAAGTGTGAGTCAGTCTCGTGTTAAAGGTCCAAGAAAAAAACATTTTTTTTAGTTATTTTGTTGTGTGGTGGTGTGGTACGGAACCTTCGGTGCGCGAATAGCCTAACTCGTACTTGACCGTTTTTTTTATATAACTCACACTCAGCTAGCAAGAGATTTAATGGAGGATTAACTTTAATGAGCGTTTCTGCAACTGAGTGTCAGCAAAGAAATCAAATTCATGACTCGACACACGAAGAACAATCCTACAAATACCAGTACGTAAATAATATTAGAGTATGCATTTCGCAATCGTAATTTAACCAAACTAAGACATTTTGGTTAGACGTAAATAACTCGTATTCGTATAACAATTATTCCTGCGACACATTTAAATTAGAGACTGGCTCAAAATTAGCTCGAAAGTCTGTCTGCAGAAAGCCTGGTTACGTTTTAGTAAAACTGAATACATTGTAATATACCTACTAGAAATTCTGACGATTACACTGAGTAAGAGAATATTCTTAATTATTGAACGAAAGGCATGACCATAGTCAGAGAATAGGTAATATTATATAGTTCTACATACAGAACGGCCACTCCCCGCCCCTCTCTGATTCCAGATACCCCACCTCACATAACACTTTCTGGGGAAACTTTAGGGTAGCCGAGAAAGGGAATACAGTCAGGCGCCCGTAGTATTTGTCTACATAAAATTGTGTCTTTTCAGTGCATAAAAAATAAAATTTTTAGTAATAAGCTAAATAAACATTTTTAGTAATTCTTTAGCTCAAACACTATTTTTAATAACAGAACGAACAGTAAATAGTAACGAAATGTAGATGATTTTCATACGATGGTAAGTCAACCCTACACAAATGTCATGCACAATTTGTGCAAAGTGCGCATATGCGAACGACATCATGTCAAATCCAAAACGTTGTTTGAAGTGCCGGATCTGTGACATTACTACAGGTTCGTCACACCACATGCATGCTGTACTTCATAACTGTACAGTTGCGAGCTCGGACGGGAAGGTATGTTTTTAATTGTAGCATAGGTTTTGATCGTCCCAATCAAAAAGAAATTCCATCGTAAGGATGTATGATTTTTGGGCTCCATTTAATAAACATGACAATCTGCAATAAATTTACATTACATTGACAATCCAGGGTACGCTGCTGATAATGTTAGGACACATGTTAACTACTGCATGTTTAGCGTCGTTAATAAACAGGATATTATCCCTAAATGGTCATTGAAAATCTAATGTTTATTAAATAAGGCGCTCGGCTTGTGGCTCGCTTGGTGGGCAGATTGACCCCGGACACCAGGTCCACCAGGTTCCAGGGGGGGTCACTTCGGAACTTCGATCCTACACTGAGAAAAAATGCTACGTATATACACCGTGTTAATGAATAAGCGCAAAACCTCATACACCCCAACTGATATATAACAAAATAATTAGATTTAAATAATAATTTTACTATTTTGATTGTAAAATTTTAAAGTTATTCGCATTTTAAGTTTTCAGCCAAAAATGATTTGTTATCATTTCAGCAACGAATAAAACCGCTAGCGTGCTCGTGGATACATTTTAAGAATCTTGTGTTGGTAATAAGTAGGGTGAGAGTGCCCGAAAGGTGGATTAAGATAGACTTCAGAAAATTTTAAATTTTACAAACAAATTATTTAATATTTAAAAAAAAATTACCTATGTTGAAAACATGATAATTCGATTCTGCTCTCGATTCTAAACAAACTACTTTCTAGTTTTGCGTTAATTCATTAACACGTTGTATAGCCCGTCGCTGCTTATATGTAGCCCGTCGCAGCTTACGACGCGATACGGATTACGAGTGTTGCCAGTATCGCGTCGTAAGTTACGTGGTACGTAAGCTGCGAGGGGCTACGTATACGTAGCTTTTTTTTCTCAGCGCTTAGCTCGGCCTTCGGCCTCGCGATTGGCTAGGCCGTTCTTGTCTGAAATGAAGGAGTTATTTCGTCTTGTTATATCAATAGCAGAGCACAGATTGGGATGCATATTGACGTATGAAAGAATACCCATCACAGGCTAAAAGAAAAATTTAAACCTGGTTCTACAAATCTATATATTTTAACGGAAATCAGAGGCCGTAAGGCGGTCTGAAAAAAACTCTGACACCAGGGCTTGCCCACACAATAAGAAGAAGAACGGAAATCTGAGATCACAGATATTGGTTTCTAGATCGCGTCTAAAAAATTGCATTGACTTTATTTGGTTCGTATTGAAAATGTAACCAGAATTCGTTTGTATGGAGCGCGCCAACGGTAATATACCTACCCTTAAATTTTACAGTGCCAATTACATGATAACACGCTAAGTTGTCGCTATTTCGCCCCTTGAAAAGAACTAGCTTTTGCCTCCCACTTCGTCCGCGTCGATTATAAACCTTTACATCCCATTTATTTTAAAAAAAATCTTTTTGCACCGTTATTAGGGAGGCCTGCGTCCGTCAGCGGACAATACGGACTTCTTGTACATAGGTACCTGACCTCGCTTCATTTGATATGCATTAGGTCCTTATTTCCAACTCTAACAACTTATTAACTTCTATCAAACCAAGCACGAAACCCACAAATTACTCCGCGGCATCTGATAGCAAAGCCATAAAAAAAATATTAAAGCGTCGTCGGAGATCTCAGTAATGATCTACAGTGTAGCAGGACCGCTTTGAAATTGTTTTCGTTTTCCTTTCAGCTGGGCTTTGGACGGACGACTTAGTGCCACTGAAGAAATACAGCTTATCTCTCACTCAAGAAATGTATCAAGCTTTGGGGTCTACGTACTTTTGTATCGGTTTTGGAGTAAGTTGTAATGATTTGTCGTTTGGCTGATGAGCTTCGCTGTTATACTATAAAACTTGTTAGAAACAAAAAGGTTTTCATAACAAACTGTTCTGTGGACTTAGAAGTAAAATATATTATTTAATTGTTATTATGAAAAGGAAAATTAGTGTATTAAAACACAGCCCTGGAGAGTTAAAGCCCTTTCACACAGGCGTTTTCTGGGGGCAGGCGAAGTCTCTTATTTGGAAATTGTAGTCAAAAAAGGTTAAGTATTTGTTATACAGGCTGTAAAGTCAAATGCGTTACAAATTTTAGGAGCTGTCCGTCGAAAATCAAATTAGTTCAGTTTCATGGACCACCTAAAATATGTAATGCATTTAAGTCTGTAAATATGTTCAGAGTTCGCGTTATTTAAAAAAAATCATTCTTATGTAACCACAAGAAGCAATGAAGTATTATGATCACTCAGCACAGCGAGCGAACTAACTATTTCTAAACGATCTTAACAAATACACGCATAAAACATCACATTAAACATCTTTACTTTTAACACATTAAAGAAATGAAGAGGTATAGTATATTGCAAATAAGGAATGTTCTCTATCATTGATAATGTTGATGTCAGGCACGAGTAACTAAAGTTGTTATTTTTAGCACTCACACTTGATTCCAATAGAACTGGCATATGACGTAAAATTGCTTCACAAAACACAACACGGCAAGAAATACTTATTCCTCAAGATCATTCTACAAGTTACAACCATTAAGATCTCACAAAACCTGTAAGTAAAGACCGGCAATATCAACACTTTTTGAAGCAAATCAACTCACTCGCAACGTGATAAGATTGGAGGTACTTCGTTATGTCCTTGGGATACCAAGAACTACTCTACTATTGACATCTCGCTTATTCTAATTGACGTTCGTCATAAGTGTGAATATGTGTCGAAGTCAAAGTCAAAGTCAAAGTCAATATAATTTATTCAATATAGGAGCTTACAGCACACTTATCAAACGTCAAATCTTTTTTAAAGCTACCACCGCGTCGGAACGTGTTGTCGCTGTAGAGAAGTTGCGGCCAGAAACTCTACAACATAACACGACTTAATAACTATTACAATATAAATTCTTAAGCTAAAGTTATGTATACAATAATAAATAGTCTATTTAATAAAATAATTGATACTATACAGTAAAGTAAATAAACTATAAGCTAGTGACCTCGAGTAGTGTTTTTATGTTTTGCTTTATATTATTTATCTACCCCTAGGTATACTTTATCTTTTGTTCTAGACTGTAATCACCAGGGCCAGAATAACCCGTTAACCAACCTATAAGAGGAGATCACACCAGGGGAGGAGGAAAATATTTCAAAACTTTGAATTTAAATCTGTACCGTGTCATTTGTGACTTTTGTATGTTTACATCTTTTGATTATCCTATTGGAATGGGGTATATTTTCATATTTGTTTGAAGTTTTTTTCAAGATATAATACTTCAACTGGTATTTCTCTGAAATATTAAATAAAAAAAAGATTTCACTTTAATAGGAGAAAACGTGTCTTCTTAGCCTAAGTAAACATCTTCATCGTCATCATAGGTATACCATCTGTTACAGATGATTAAAGAAGTGTTGTAGAAGAAACACTTTTTAAGCGTAAGTAATGAGATTTTAATAATTATGTCTACTAGGGTTGGTCGTCTAGCTTTAGGTTATTTAAAAGCGCGATAGCCTCGCTTTTTGAGACGACAGAGAGTGATAAATAGAAACAACAGGGTTATTCAGAGCATTATCAGCAGTCGCCAAGTTTCTTGCTGATTGTCGGCTAATTCTTCGCGCATCGTTGGAGGCTGTACAACGCAATAAATTCATGGCATTCAGACGAGGCATCCATGCGAGAGAGCTCTGATAAAAACGGGATGACGTGGCATCTGACACATTTTTTCTCAGAAAACAATTCTTGAGACCTCTGAGGTGTTAAGACGTCAAGATATTGATAGGCATTGTCTTCACTCGTATTGAAAATTTACGTTGAATATTATAAATCTTAAGGTATTTTCGGCTTTGCGTGAGTACCTAAGAATAAAATAATGAGCTTATGTATAATATTAGCATTAAATTTTCTTGAATTGTGGCTCAAGTATTAACATACAAAGTCTCCTAGCGTAGCGTTAACCTTAACGTAGAAAGACGATAAAACAATTGATTGTTTGTATGAAAACCCTCTTTTACGGACAAAAACTGTTTACAGGTAAGCGAATAAAACGACAGGCTGCCTCTGGGCGGACCGCAGCGCAAAAATCCGCCCAAATCGCTTCTACGAGTATACAATTTATATGAATGATGCGGCCCGCTCCATCCCTTTTTACTTCGTCTGGCAGTTTTGCTTCAAACTAAAAATCTGTCAATGCGCTGCGACCGGATCCGCTCTAGTGTGCGAACAACGCATTTTCCGCTGCGATGAGGTCCGCCCTAACATGCACCTCTCATAACCTGTCGTAGGAATGTAGGTAAATGTTTGCATCCCACACGTTGAAGTTACGGCAGTAAACTTGATCTTGCCCTTCAGAAATACGAGCGATGTGGAAGGATAAATTCTAGGTACTACAAGTCAAGAGCAAACATTTCCGCCTATCGCTCTGGTAGTTCGATTGCTACTATTTTTGAAAGCCGAAAACGTTCCAATTTTATTTTCACGCCTGCAGTTCGCAGATACGATGAAACTTTCATCGGAGGCTTTCACTAGACGCGGGCGAAACATAAATTTATCGTGGACGTACGCTATGCCATGCCACCGGCGCGTTAGGTACGTCTTTATTTTTAAAAACAACGTACATTTGTATGGAAATTTCAATATTTATGCTTCTTTTTCTTTTTGCAAATACAATACAAAAAGAGACCAAAATTTGAACTTCTCGATCATAACCTCGTAACGCCCAGGCTTTTTCGAAAAACATTAGCCTACTGCCCGTATGGTACCGGCCTAGGAGGTTAAATTTTCGAAAAAGTGTCTTAATGCGCATATCTTATAGCACACTATTTAATATCTTATGTCACATTCAGATCGAGCGCCTTTTAAAAGGTTGTTGGGCGTCTACTGCATGAAATTGGATTTCATCTTGGGCAAGTATCATAATGGAGCTGAAGACGTTTTAAAAGCATCTGGGTGTTACGAGGTTTAAATTTAGGTAGTAACCAATCTGTGCTTTAAATATTTTCAGAAATCAATAACATGGCTGATAAAGTAATACATAAATGGCGAAGACATTATATCATATGATAGATCCTTATCGATATACGTGAAAAAATTGTCTTCATTTATTCCAATAACAATTTATATCATCGCGGGCCCGCCGAGTGATTTGTCATTCTCTCAAAGAAAATGGGACGCTACGGCCGACACGACACTGTATGTCTCTATCTATTGAATTGAATTAGATACTTCTGAATTTCTTTCGGACATCAGTTTTGAATGTATTAATAATTTATTTACACTAACATAATTTTCAGTTAATCTGGCTTAATCAATGGATACCAGGAATGGAATTATCATCGTGACTGAATTAATTGAAAACTCGATTACTAAAGCACACACGTGGTGTGAATGCAGTATCAGTTATGCCATGACAAACGTTCTCAACTCATCGGTATAACGGATTTGCCGATTTTCAATAATTTGCTTTGTATGATTATGTTTATTTAAACGTTTTGAATTCATTTAACAAAATTTTGAACCACCTAAATCGCACGCCATAGGGAAAATTATGTTTATGGGGTTTTTAAAACTTCTTTGGTCGTAGTAGCAAAAATAAGGCAGGGAATATAGATTTGCCTCTGGCACGGTACAAGATCAATTGACCATGTGCATTTTTTTACCTTGTCACATTTACATAAAATTTTATACCTAATCACTAAACGAGACAGCCTATAATTGCGAAACAATGACTTCGAACTTATCTCGTTTGGAGTTCACACGAGACTACTTTTCATGATTTTTAACAATCAAAACTAGAATCTAAAGTTATGGGGATTAAAATTCAAAGTTGCAGATATCATGTTACCTTACCCTTCCGCAAAAAGTGGCAGAAATTTTAGTTGTTAGAATTACACGCGTAACTAGTCAAAATACAACGTGTTAATGAATAAGCGTAAAACCTCATACACCCCAACTGATTTACCTATATAACAAAATAATTAGATTGAAACAATAATTTCATTATTTTGATAGCTAAAATTTAAAGTTATTCACATTTTAATTTTCAGGCAAAAATGATTTATTATCATTTCAGCAATGAATGAAAGCGCTAATGTGCTCTCGGATACATTTTAAGAATCTTGTTTTGGTAGTAAGTAGTGCCCGTGCGGTGGGTTGAGATAGAAGTAAATTTTAAATTTTACAAATAAAATATTTAATATTTTGAAAAAAAATACCTTTGTTGGAAACATGATAATTCTTATCTGCTCTCGATTCTAAACAAAGAACTTTCTAGTTTTGCGTTTATTCATCAACACGTATAAATAGTCAAGGATTTTAGCCTCTGAATCATGGAAAACAGCATAAATAAATTAATAAAATAATATCTTGGAAATTGTCAGCTGTTCCATACTAAAATGCAATGCCTACTCGACTGAAATGTATGCAACAGCTGATTTTTTTGCTCCGATCACTTTGCTCTTTTGCTCGTTTTATAATAGTTAAGATTAAGATAAAAAAAAAAAACTAATTCTCCTCTTATAGTGAACTCAGGGCCGTCTCTACCATGTTAAGCGCCAGGGTGCGAGAATCAGCCTGCGCCCCCCTTTCCAACAAAAAAATCTACAAATTGTAATTTTTCAGTTTCATTTTTCGCCCCACCACCGACGCACGTGTTTGATAAACAATCAATTAAATTCTTGTAGTAATCTAAATGGCATACCTGCCTATGCTCACGACTATATTCCCATAGTCAGAGATATTCTGAAACCTCAGAACATTCACGTTTCAATAGAGTACCGAAACTCTGTCCAGTGTGACGGGGAGTGAGCCCGTCGCCTTTTGTAGACAATATGGGTAAAATGTTTGATGAGTAATTTTCAAAACTATCAGATTACGCACGGTATGAGTATAAGGCGATCGGATTACGCCCCCTAGGTCCCTGCCACGCACCTCTTAAGACGACGGCCCTGAGCGAACTACAACAAACATTGCAAAGAATAATCTCGAATGTTTTTGGCTCCAAAAATTTATAATAAGTTACCAGAAAGTGTAAAATCTAGGAATATTATGAACTTTAAATGTAAATTGACTAAAATATTACTGGACAAATGTTACTATAAAATTGATGATTATTTATTGGATGATTTGATCTAAGAATTAATTTTTTGAAGTACCTATGTTTAAATCTAATTTCTTGTGACATTTATACCTATTGACATTTCTATAATTTATAATACAATTTTCTTTAATTTTTCTTAAATATTTGTACGCCACTGTTGGCTGAGAGTAGCAAGAACTCTAATTATTATGTTATATTATAAGATCTATATGCATTGTACTTACTTTCAACAAATAAATTATTTGATTTGATTTGATTTGATCTCATAGATCCCATGATATAAGAAATAAGACGCTGCCATGACCGAATGAAAGAGATCTCAAAATGGGTTCAGTTTCAGAAGGGCAGCGATCGGTGAGCAAATTAGCTTACCGATCGCTGTCATGGGATCTATGAGATCAAAAACATTCGACATTATTCTTTGCAATGTTCAGCTAATGCTGAAAGACGTTCAATGGTAGGTACAAACATATGCTATTGTGTATGAAAACATAAATGTTCAATCAATTGGTTTTGCTTACGATGAGATACTGTACCTGACATGGGCGGTTACTATGCAAAAATTTAGACTTACTCGTAGAGCCAGGAAGCACGCCCGCCGGCGCCGTGTTAGTCGTCACTCTTCTAGACAATGTCAGAAATGTTGATATCCGACGCCAGCGAACTACAATACTATGGAACTCGCATTCCATTCAAAAAATGGCACCACGCAAACCCCAATCAAGTGGGCGGGGTTAAAAAACTACAACCGGGCGACAGCGTCAACGTCAGCCAATCAGCTGCTGCTGCACGACGCTGCGTCTAGAAGCGGACATTGGCCTTGGCCAGAGTGTCGCCAGTGTGTCAGTTGTCATAACGATGTAAATAGGTAATTCCAAATAAACCATATTTTACCTATTGCGATGTAAGGTCGAATTTGGTATGGGCTCTCCATAAGTATATAGGTTATACATATTGGTGGCGGTGAGCCCGTTTTGCGAGGCCATTTTGTTTGAAGTTATTCTTCCAAAGTATGTTAGTTCGCTGTTCGACGCTGGGTAGGGGAGGAGGTCGGGTATTGTAATTATTGGATAAAAGTACGTCCCACGTGGCTAGACAAGGCCTGGGTGGGTAGAACAACACCTTGACCGAATTGTGACTAAATTTAGATAAGAAGCGGGTCGTCCAAGTGGGTGAATCTACTTGAATATAAAAACTGTTTCTCCAGAATGGATAACTAAGCAACAATTGCTAATTTACTTTGCTTTAATATATTCTGTCTGGGGATTGTATAGAAAAAGTACCTCAGCTGAAAATATCGATTCTGTACGAATGGTTTCAGATTTGCCGTTCATTTTGTGTAGTCGTATAATCTCTATTAACCAGATATTTCCTTCATTGAATAAGGGCTGACATTTAATACTGCGGCGGGGGTGTTGTCAACTTTTAACGAACCCTAAGAAGTCAAATTTCATTCTTCTTTGTAAAGGGCGTGAAAGGTTACCGTCAAAACAAAATGCCATTGATAGGTAAATGAGGCCTTGTCTCCTGCTATGAATAAACAAACCATCTCTTTTTATACTCTAAATTTTTTTGTCATAACTATTTGTTTTCGAACAAAAAGCATGATACTTGTTTCATCCTAAAACCTAAGTAGTTTAAAAGTAAGCCTTTCACTGTTCACTGCATAAAGTATATTTTAGTTTTATCTTTTCAGTAAAAAAAAACGGCCAAGAGCGTGTCTCATACAGGGTGTAAGGAAAAGTATCATTAACCTTTAAACCACATACTCTACCCATCAAACAGCAATTTTTATTATGGGAGCAAACGTGTCAGAACAAAAAAATATTAGCCGTCCAAACTTACATAATCTTAAATTTAGCCATACGTTTGAATCGAGTAGTTATTGCAGTTTAGTATGGTACAGCTGATTTTTTTTGACAGGTTTGCTCCTATAGTAAAAGTTCTTCAGCTTGATGGATAGAGTATGTGGTTTAAAGGTTAATGATACTTTTTCTTACACCCGGTGTAGTTAAATATATGGGTTTTGTTTGACTATGGAACCCTAAAAAGTAGTAAATTCTATTATCTTACTTAAACGTTCGATATTATACATACAGACGAACATAGATCCACCTCCTTTTTTGAAGTTGGATAAAAAGTAACGAAACGACGACGAAAAAGAATGACGCCACTTTGCAGGATTTATTTACATTTTGGACGTCAAATAGAGTTACGGATTTGACTAGTTAGTTGGAAACTCGCGTATTCCACAATTAGTTGGTTCCTTCCGCCCCAAAACGGATTACGGCCGTGACTCGTGAGTATACAGGGTCCTTCTTAATATAGTCCAGTCAAGTTACGGTGCGCTTGTATGGCGAAAGTAAATAATTTATAACAGCCGTTTTTTTTTTCATTTATACTTTAGATTATAATTCTAGTTATTATGTAGATAAAAAATCCAACTACAAATTTTCTTAAATAAATACACAAACTAAAAAAAAAAACTTGTAAAATTGGCAACAAATAATTGGTCCTTTGTTAAATGCATTTCTATTCTTTTATGTTTGTAAATTTTTTAAATAAGTAGAAATTACGAAATACTCAATTTTAGTACAAACTTGACACAGTGTATGTAAACTCATAACCTAAAACAAACAATAAAAAAAATATTTAAGAAATCGTACACTATAAGTAAAAAAAAAATCATTTCAGTACTAAAAACTAAAAATACGAAAAGTTGGATTCGTTAATAAAGTATCTTAATATCATTTGTATAAACGATCTAGCAAAAAAAATGCTTATTATAAATTATTTCCTTTCGACCCGTATTTTTACTGGGCTAATATGCTGATAATTTATGATTTTTGGGGATGATCAGACCATCAAACTGAACATCTTTCTCTATGGGACCAATATAGAAATCGCGAAAAAAAAAAGATCTGCTGTTCCATACAATATTTACGTATGTAACTCGAGTTAGAAAGAGTCGCAGGTATACCACGACTGTTATGCCGTCTGTTTTTTCAAGTGTTGTATTTTCGTTACAATTTGAACATTATTTTGAGTTACATATTTGACTAGGTTACAATTTTTAGTTAACTACCCTATTATTTTGTGTTTTACTCTTGTAAACGCTTTCTTGCTTCAAGCCCTTATTTAGATTAGGCTGAAATATATAGTCTAGTCTATCTCCTGTCTTGTTAGGTACCTAAATATAATTCTGGTTTTATCTGACCTTTCAAAAACGTCTGGGTGTAAACCTTGAAAATCAGAGCGGATTGTAAATTAGGTAATAGGTACGTCAATAACAAGAGACTCGAAAATATTTGTGTTACTTACTATTATCGAGTATCTTTTATCGAGATTGATTTTGAACAAAATCGAAAAAAACCGGCTAAGAGCGTGTCGATACCTATCCAACGACACCTCATTCGATTAATTTAAAAAAAAATCGTGGTATGGGAGGGGGCCGAAAGAAATTTCTTTCTTAACTACTAAATTTCTGTTTTTGGGTTACTGTCTTCATGCCAAATTTCGATTTAATAGGTATAAAAATGAGCGAGCTATTGAAGCTGGGCATACAGACAGCCAGACAGAATGGACGAAAGTATAAGGGTTGAGTTTAAGTTGGATAAGAAAGGTTGTTTTACTACGTCACCAAGAAAAAGAGTGACAGCAAGAGATTTAATGGTGAGAATGAATATAACTTTAATGAACGTACGTGCAAGTGGCAGCTAATCTCATTATTTCGTCATGTCACATCGATGTTGAACATAGAGTTTCACGTTTGGTTTTAACGAACTTAAAAAATAAATTGCAAAATTTAGTTTCAACTTTCAGAAGCAACAATAATTATCTCCATTTCCAAAGTATTTAGAACCGTAATTACCAGTATCTTTTCTGGAATCAATTTATCTATCCAACTACAGTTTACTGGTAATCCCAAAAAAGTCAAAAGCACGGATTGGATTTTGCAAAGCTGACCCCGACCGAGTGAGGTAATTAATTACGCGTGGCTGTTTTTGCAGTGGCCAGGCGGAAGAAAACGGCCAAGATTTATCGTTTGTGTCCATTAATCGCTGAAGTAAAGGAGATACGGGAATTACGTAAGCTATAAGTCCCTGTCACTAAAAACTGCAATGCTGCATTTTTATTCAAGAGTTGTCAGGCAAATAATTACTTTGAAACTTGAAAATATGTGCCTAATAGAATTATAAAAATGAAAATATGGATAAGCTTGAAATTTTTTGTGTTATTTATAATTTATTTACAATGTTATTATGTAAAGAGCGTCGGTGGCGCGTTGCGGAGAACTATAGAAGCTCAATATTGAGGTCCAGGTTCGAATCCGCACGGACGACGATGACTTTTTCTAACATATGTAGGTACGTAATGCCGATTGTTCACAAACGGTGAAGGAAAACACCGTGAGGAAACCTGTGCAGGTTCCCTCACGATGCACGCTGAAGAATAAATTCTGATGTGTATGTGAAGTCTACCAATCCGCATTGGTCACGCGTGGTGGACTAACGCCCATACACCCTCCCGGAAGGCAGGCCTGTGCCCTGCAGTGGGACGTATATGCTGATGATGATAATACTTATGCAATAATGGTGTGTTGTTGTCTGGGTTTTTAATCTAATTAGTAAATTATATAGTTTTAATTTTAATCGAATTAGTTTCTATCTTTTATTGGGGCTTTTAACCCTGAGGATTTGTCTGTTTCTATCTTAATAAGTCTAATTTCAGGTCACCAGTTAAAGACATTGGCCTTACTGACCGTCAGGCCAATATCTTAGAACGTTCAATCAATTACTCGTACCTATCTTTTATTTACACCAAACATAGTACAGAGTAATGTAGTAAGAGTAAGTAAGAGTAAGAGTTACTCTGTGGTACAGAAGAGAAATATCGAAGGTTATCAAAATTGTGAACCTAAAAAAAACACAATGCAATTTACCTGCCTCAAAATGAAAATATGTTGACCTATTTAATTATCTTCTAGGCTCAACGTTAGCGCCACTTCACTCCGGCGTCGCTAGACGGGGAATTACTAATCTTTTCTTTAATTCTGATCCCTTGTTTTCTTCGGGCAGTAATAGAGCCGTAAGCAGGATTAAAGGAAATGCTCATTTTAGCTCCGTTTATATTGCTTCGTTTCAAAATATAGCTTAAAGTGTTCTGCAGAACAATTAAGTACCTTTGAGAATTTAGATGCTTATACAGGTTGTTAGGAAAAGTAACAATACTCTACCCATCAACTTGAACAAATTTTACTATGACAGTAAATTTGTCAGAAAAAAAAGCTATCTCATAAATTTAAGTCATTTCAGTTTATTATGGAACAGCTTTTTTTCGCGCTGACAGGTTTGCTCAGATCATAAAAGTTGTTCTGTTTGATGGGTAGATTATGTGACTTAAAGGTTAATGATATACTGTTCCTTACACCCTGTATACTATTAAAATTGTTAGATTGTAGTTAAAACGAATTACATTGCAAACGAGTGTAAGTGTGTAGACATTTTAATGGTAAAAATTATGCTTTTATGTAAGTGATTTATAGAATAATTAAAATCACTGTTTTACCATTGATGTTACTCCTTACCCATTTGGATTTGGCGAAACTGGTCGTGTCTCCATTAATTAAAGTTTCCATCTAACTAAAATTTCAATAACGGAGAGGTCACGAATTTGTCCTTCCATTTATTATAATGCCCCACGGACAGATACCCAAATAAACTTGTACATAACTAAATTGGGTTGTTCCCGTTAGGGGTTACCTTGTTATGTGATTGAGATTGCCTACCCAATACTACTGAGGTTTTGATGAAATATCTTTGTGAACTTAAAAGGGTGCGAAATTTTTATCAGTTTATAGAGCCTGGCAAAAAAGAGTTTGGAAATTTGGGCGCTGCTGACTTTGTAAAAACCTGGCAACACCACTAAAAAAGTTAGTTCTGCGATTGCTTGTCGCCATTGTTTGATTTTCGTGAAAAATCGGTTTTAGAAATATTTGTGATATAATTTCGTGTCGATTGTAAAAGGTTGCCTAAATCGACCAGTATGTGGCGAACTATCCGCCACTACTTGTACCAGCCCTTACTTTGGTACAAAACGCTACCGCCTATGAACCTTGGGCCATACACCAAAGCCCGCTGCGTTGTGTGACGTTGCGCTCGCGCACCCGCTCGCTCTTCCACCAACCTGCATGCGGCATCCCGCTCGCACCTGCACCGGCGAACACGCTCGTCGGACGCGCTCGGAGGAACCAGTGGGGATACACACAGATTGCTTACCTACGACCCGCGCGTAGCATCTATTTGCATATAGATAATTTATAAATTATTAATTCTGTTACCTACTTAAGTACTTAATTCTGTTTCCTATTAAACTCGTATTCTATTTACTAAATTAATAATCTTCATTTCCGTCTTCCGTGAGTTCTTACCTACCTATCTTCGCTGTGCCTACTTCTTATCTTCTCTTCTACCGGGTTCGATTCCTGATATATGTGGGACTACCTACCACACCCCACATCTGGTGACCCCGACGTGATCCACGGCTTCGGTGGATTTGGACAACGCTGATCATCGGGAATTGCTGGTAGTTGAAGAAAAATCGCAGTTCAAAGTGCAGACAGGATCGTATGATTTTTGACGTTTGGTCCAAGTCAAAAGTGGTGAGCCAATTTTTTTTGTTATTATGGCTAACCCCAATCAGGAAGATTTTGAAGACGCTATGAATGCTCCTGGAGCTCAAGTACTGAGAGTTGGAGTCAGGGTACCGCCATTTTGGCCAGACGACCCTGCATTGTGGTTCGCCCAAGTCGAAAGCCAATTTACGCTCTCCAGGATTACTACTGACGACACTAAATTCTGTTACGTAGTGGGGCAACTAGATCATCAGTATGCCGCTGAGGTTAAGGATGTGATCACTTCCCCTCCTGCTACAGGCAAATACGACAAACTCAAAGCGGAACTGATTAAACGTCTCTCCGATTCGCAACAAAAACGCGTGAAGCAGCTTCTAATGCATGAGGAGCTTGGCGACAGGAAGCCTTCTCAGTTTCTACGCCACTTAGAGGGTTTAGCTGGTCCAACGGTACCTAAAGACTTCATGACTACCTTGTGGTCAAGTAGGTTACCACAAAGTATTCAGACTGTTGTTGCTTCACAGACAGACCTATCGCTAGAGAAATTGGCTGAGCTGGCTGATAAAGTGCACGAGATTGCTCCACCGATCCCTCACGTTGCAGAAATCAACCCTTCATCATCATCATCACCTGCTTATGACCTCCTAACTAAGCAAATATCCGCTCTTACAAGGCAAGTAGCTTCATTATCAGCTAAAGTTAAAAACCAGGACAGAAATAGAGGACGCTCACGTTCACCTCCACGATACAGGAAGTATGACCGCTCACGCAGCCGTTCTCGCCCAAAGCAGCCGCCACCAAATCATCCACACTGCTTCTACCATTTTACTTATGGCGCCAATGCTAAGAAGTGCAAACAGCCCTGTACCTATCTGGCGGAAAACTCAAAGGGCGGCCGGAAGTAACGGCTAACGGTTGCCCTTCATCAACAGGCCGTCTTTTCGTCACCGACCGATCATCCAAAATACAGTTCCTTGTTGATACTGGGTCTGACTTGTGCGTTTTTCCACGGTCAGCCGTCAGGACGCCCTGCATAAAATCTAAGTACGACCTTACTGCTGCTAACAATTCGGTTATCCATACATACGGACCAGTCCAATTACATCTAGATTTCGGACTACGACGCGCCTTTACCTGGAGCTTCACCATAGCTGATGTTTATAAGCCCATTATTGGGGTAGATTTCCTGAACTACTACAACTTACTCGTGGACTGCAGAAACCAGCGCCTGATTGATGGTATTACCTCCCTTTCCGTCCACGCTCTTCACTCAGATTTATCAGACGACATCTCATCAGTTAAAGCTGTCTCTGGTGAAACCGAGTTCCACGAAATTCTACGCGAGTTTCCTGAAATCACACGTCCTTCAGGTATTTATACCTCATCTAAGCACAAGACCTTGCACTACATCAGGACGACAACCGGACCTCCCGCCTCCTGCAAGCCGCGTCGTCTTGACCCTATTCGCACGCAAATCGCTAAAAGTGAGTTTGAGGATATGTTGGCGAGTGGCATAGCTCGTCGATCCGAGAGCCCATGGTCTTCGGCTTTGCATCTAGTCAAGAAGAAGGACGACGGATGGAGACCCTGTGGTGACTACAGGGCACTGAACGCCAGAACCATCCCGGATAGATACCCCATCCGTCACATTCAAGATTTTTCATACCAGTTGTCAGGATGCACAGTTTTTTCCACTATAGACTTGGTTAAAGCTTATAACCAGATCGCTGTGAATCCGGAAGACATACCTAAAACTGCAATAACGACGCCTTTTGGATTGTACGAGTTCGCGTTCATGACCTTTGGACTACGTAACGCGGCTCAGACATTTCAAAGGTTCATTGACGAAGTTCTATTGGGTCTAGATTTCTGCTACGGATATATTGACGACATACTCGTATTCTCAAGGTCAGTGGATGAACACAAACTTCACCTGCGTCAATTGTTCGAACGTCTCAAACTCTTTGGCATCGTAGTTAACACCAGTAAATGCACCCTTGGTCGAAAGGAAGTCACATTCCTCGGATACTCCGTTTCTGCTGCCGGCACTAGACCCCTCGAATCGAAAGTCCAAGCTGTCCAGGACTTCACTACTCCGAAAACTGTGAAAGAACTTCGACGTTTCCTGGGCATGCTAAATTTTTATCGTCGTTTCATCCCCAATGCCGCCCAGCTACAAGCGCCCTTAAACGCTGTCTTAAGTGGCCCTAAGGTAAAAGGTTCGCACCCAGTGGCAATGACTGCAGAGTTGCTGAAAGCCTTCGAGGATTGCAAGACATCACTCTCTCGAGCAACGCTACTAGCTCACCCTGAACCATCGGCAGATCTAGCCATTGTTACAGATGCTTCGGACTCGGCAATCGGAGCTGTCTTACAGCAGAGAAGAGGAAAAGACTGGCAACCGCTTGCCTTCTATTCGCACAAACTATCTATCTCCCAAAGAAAGTATAGCCCATACGATAGGGAACTCTTAGCGATATACGAGGCCATCAAATATTTTCGCCACATGGTTGAAGCTAGGACTTTCACAATTTTCACAGACCACAAGCCTATCACTTTCGCCTTTTCTGTGAACAAGGATAAATGTTCGCCTAGACAGTTTCGGTATCTAGATTTTATTTCACAATTTACCACTGACGTAAGATACATACCGGGACCAGAGAACGTTGTCGCCGATGCACTATCTCGCATTGAAGAGATCACTATTATTGATTACCAGGCTCTTGCACGACTTCAGGAAACCGATCCAGAACTGCAAGACCTACTTCTTCATGGCTCTTCTCTGAAACTAAAAAAGCTAAATGTAATAGATGGCAACCTACCTGTATACTGTGACGTGTCCACTCAACCTCCGCGACCATATGTAACTCCAGACCTGAGGAAAAAAGTATTCGACATGCTTCACGGATTACATCACCCAGGAAGTTCAGCTACTGTGCGACTGGTCACCCAAAGATTTGTGTGGCTAGGGATACGTAAAGATTGTAGAGAGTGGTCTAGGCAATGCTTGCAATGCCAAAAGTCTAAAATTACCCGTCATACCATCTCTCCTCTTTCCACTTTTCCTACTCCTTCCTCGAGGTTTCTGCACATACACCTCGATATCGTAGGACCGTTACCTTTGTCCTCTGATTTCAGATACTGCCTCACCGTCATCGACAGGTTTACGCGATGGCCTGAGGCCTTCCCTCTGAAGGACATCACGGCGGAGACCTGTGCCGCCGCCCTTGTTTCTGGCTGGATAGCCAGATTTGGCTGCCCTGCTCGCGTGACCACAGACCAAGGTCGCCAGTTCGAGAGCCATCTCTTCAAAGCTCTCACTAACCTGGTTGGAGCGCGCCACTTCCGCACCACCGCATATCATCCTGCTTCAAATGGCATCGTAGAACGTCTGCACCGCCAGCTCAAGGCGGCTATAATGTGTCATGCCTCTTCGCAATGGACTGAAGCCCTTCCATTAGTACTCCTCGGCATGCGGAGTTCCTGGAAGGACGATCTGCAATCATCCGCTGCTGAATTGGTCTACGGTGAGCCCCTCCGCTTGCCAGGTCAATTCCTGTCTCCTGACGCTAACCACACCACAGCTGACGTCACCGAATATGCGACACGTCTTCGCTCGCAGATGGCCAAGCTGACACCCAAACCAACTTCGTGGCACACTTCTTCACCGTTCTACATACCACGCGAACTGTCTACCTCGTCTCACGTGTTTCTGCGTCAAGATCAAGTACGTCGACCCCTTGTACCGCCATACGCTGGACCTTATAAAATCTTAAAAAGGCAGCCCAAATTTTTCACAATAGACATTCGAGGAAGGTCAACAAACGTATCCATTGACAGACTAAAACCAGCGTACCTAATGCGAGAAATCACAATTGCTGAGCCACCCAAAGATCAACCCAAAAGAAATCGAAGTGGCTTAAGAGTAACAATTCCTGAGCCGCCCAAAGATGACATCACCAGAACTCGAAGCGGCCGAAGAGTAAGGACTCCTCAATTTTATCGACCGTAGCTACGGTCTGGCCGGGGGAGTCATGTGGCGAACTATCCGCCACTACTTGTACCAGCCCTTACTTTGGTACAAAACGCTACCGCCTATGAACCTTGGGCCATACACCAAAGCCCGCTGCGTTGTGTGACGTTGCGCTCGCGCACCCGCTCGCTCTTCCACCAACCTGCATGCGGCATCCCGCTCGCACCTGCACCGGCGAACACGCTCGTCGGACGCGCTCGGAGGAACCAGTGGGGATACACACAGATTGCTTACCTACGACCCGCGCGTAGCATCTATTTGCATATAGATAATTTATAAATTATTAATTCTGTTACCTACTTAAGTACTTAATTCTGTTTCCTATTAAACTCGTATTCTATTTACTAAATTAATAATCTTCATTTCCGTCTTCCGTGAGTTCTTACCTACCTATCTTCGCTGTGCCTACTTCTTATCTTCTCTTCTACCGGGTTCGATTCCTGATATATGTGGGACTACCTACCACACCCCACAAGTATAACAGGAATCTCAAATATAAATGAAAACTGCAAATACTTTTTGGTTTAAGTTTCCTTGTTTATACTTGGTCATTTTGTCGGCAACGCGCATGCTTATAAAACCGACCACAGATTCATCTATCATCCATCATCAAGATTAAGAATCAAGAAAAAATTACGAAATGCTCAAAAGGACCAGTCACCAGAGCCTGGTATCTTTAACAGATACTACTAAAACTCGTTACGTTAAACCCATATTTCCAGCGTCCTGCGTTAAACACTTTTTTGCCAAGCTGAAGGCACGAGTATTAAACAGACAAATGTAGTAATACTCATAAAAAAAAATTGCCTAGAAGTGCATGCTAGTGAATCCCTGATTTCCCAAATGGCTAAGATCAAACGTCAGTGTTTAAATAAAAGCACAAACCTAGGTGTATCATGAATAAGTTAGTGGACTTTGGTTTATAGAGTACAATTTAGCGAATTTCAAGATGGAAATCTTAAGCAATTTTCAAGTAATTGAAATTAATAGTCTCAAAATCAGCAAAACACGTATTGAACATTAACCGTCAAATTGGACAAATTCCCACGAATAACCGATTTATTTAAGCTCTATAATAATTACAGTATTTCGGTGCATCGAGTTTAGACTAATCATGTTAGTATTTCCACGGCTTGCTTTGCTAAGCCACACCAAATAGGAATAGTTAGAAGTCTAGGTATCTAAGCCGCTTAAACTACACGAGACGAAGTATAAAGCTGTAGTGTACGAAGGCGACCGAGCTCAACGCTATTTTGGTGGAAATTTGCTCGTGATTCCCTGTTATGTAATTAACCAGAATTACGTGTGGAACAGGTTGCAAGTTGCTTGTAATGACAAGCAGTATTGTGTGTGCTCCGAGCCTAATCTATTAGTGAATTGTTTAAGGTTTCATGATTTCAGTGAAGTTCTATCTATAGTTGTCTTTTTGTGTATTGGTTGTAACAAGTAGTTTAGGCACACCTTTGACACTTAGCTGTCATTTCATACAAATGGGATAAATTTAGTAAATGTATGGGGTAAATTTAATTTGGGAGTTGTGAGTCACGTTGCAGGTTCTGACACGAGTACTTGTCTCGCGTGGTGTTCACGCGTCGCGTTTTTGCCTTCCACGAGGCTCCGCAATCCTCAATCTCTTCTTGTTCTTGATCAAAAACAATTCCTGAGATTGTGATAAATACTCCCACCACAAACTACTTGATATTGGTGGAAATGCAGTGCTAACACACAAGCAAGAATCCATTAATTATAAAAAAAAGAGTTGGTAAGCATGTGCGATACTGGGTGAGTGCGAGCGAGACAGGATTACGCCATTGCCTACATTTTCCGCCACGCTTCTGGTGAAACTGGTGGGGAGGCAGGGAGGGAGTGTCCGTACTGTATGTAGTAGATAATCTTTCTGATACCTACTGTGGTTTAGGATAGGTAGGTTGAGAGTGAAATTGAAAAGAATATGTTTAAATGTCTACTCCACTAATCCGTGTTCCATTTATCTCGCAACTGTTAAAATTTCTCCTCGATAAGTAAAGTTTGTTAATTTTTTCTGCAGAATAAGTAAAATTTCAAATGAGATATGGCTTTAGGTATTGTTGTTCCTAACTTTGGTCGTTAATTAGTGAGTCGTGCTTTAGAGCAGCGCGTTAGACCCAGGTGGGATGCGCTCTACGCTCAACGTATTTACATAAAAGTTAGCGCACAGTTACATAATATGGTCGACGTCGTCGCCGCCGGTGCCGTGTGCCGTGAATGAATGTTGAGTAGTGAGCGAAATACGACGCGTGAAAAGTTTAAATTTCGAATTCTATTCGAAGCTGAATAGGATTGCGAGTTCGAGCGCTGATGGTCTACACAAAGTTTTGTGTTTGTGCAATTTAACTGGTAAAGAAACACAGGTGAACGTGCATTCCACGATCTAGTGGAGATCCGTGCTTTTAAACTTTTCCATACGACACAACTGTCTGAATCGAGAACAAGTCTATATCAAAGTCTTCCAACTGTTTATTTGTTGTTAACTCTACTTAGAACCCGCGTGGTTCCGGCATACAATGGACCACCCCATTTAGTCCGTAGATGCCATACTAGGCGACTAAGGGATAATGGTTTCTTGTGCAGTGTTTTGTGGGCGTAAAAGCCCCCTAGTTAGCCCTCTGTCACCAACTGACACGTCATTTCATCCTGAAATCTGTATGTGCTACAATTGAACCTTGCTTCAACTTCACGCTTAAATATGTAGCTGGTAGTTTTAGCAAAGCTGCTGACCACTACAAAAGGGATTATGGTCGTGATTAATGTATGTATGTAACTCTACTTCGATAGGTATTTAAACAACATCAGATATAAAGTAATGGTTACCTATCAAACTATCTTTGAAATTCACAAGACAAAAGCAACCATTATCGGGTTTAGAATTTCTCGTACAGCTCGTAGTTGTCTATGGTCCATAGGCCGCATCTTGCGGATCCCGGCAAAGCGTCGAATGAGGGCTAATGGCCCGTTAATAATGCCCGCCAGTCGCTCTGTTAGCAGCCTTCGCCGCCACGAATTACGAGCCGAGGCTTTCGGCTAAACTGCCGAGAATTGTACGTTTACCCCTTACGGCTGTTCAAGGAGCCTTAATGAGACGTGGCTGAAAAGATAGGTATGTGTTCGCTCGTGTGGCATGATTAGGTGGGTTGAAAGACTTGAAAGTCATCATACAGTTTTTAGTTTCTGTAGCCAAAACAAGCGTATTTTTGTCAACCGATTCTTTGAACATTAAACGCTGTCGAAGCTTTTCCCTGAGTAAGTTTTGCTGTTCGAATTTGATAGCCTTTATCGTTTGTATCGGAATAGATTAAGAACATTGCAATTAAAATGTCCAAAAGTTTACTGATAAAAGACGATTGAAAAACAGTCGAGACGCAAATGCCAGAATCTACCCACTGTTGGGTGTCGGCCTCCTTGTTTCTATTCCACTCTCCTCTTTCCATAGTTAAATATTAATTATTTATAATGATTAATCGGTAAAAGTAAATCACAATCCTTTATCTAGAGAGTGTCAATCGTATTATTAGGAAGGTCTCAATTTAGCAGTTTTGTGCTTTTTCCATATCTTACGATAACTCCACAGGTTCTCTCCGAGACTATAATTTTCTTAGCTCACGAGGCTCGCCCAACCGAAAAGAGTAAGATAAAAAAGGTGGTCTCAGCTCTTTTGTCGGCCAAATGTGAGTGGGTCTCAGATTTGTGAATGTACCTAAACGTAACTAACTGCCTGCGGTAAGCCTGAAATTATTTTCTAGTCTGCTCGCTAAAAGGATTGGGTTGGCTCTTCATAAACAAACGTTTGAGCTAGGATAGGCACTTTTTTCGAGGACTTAACTGTGGTTTTGTGGGAACTATTTAGTGTGTTATTTTCCATTGTTTTTGAGATACTTGACCTCTTATAAATTCTTATAAAATTAGGTATACAGGCAGGATGGTGTAGTATGGGACACACTGCAGCCCGCTGGACAACGCCGATCTCAGCTGGCGAGGCTCGACTGGGTGAGGAAAGCTGCAGATAGAGGTTTGTTGCGCGCCTTGGGAAAGGCTTTTGTTCAGTAGCAGACGATGATGATGATGATAGGTATACGGGAAGCGGAGGCATTACCATGTCTAACAAAACAGTGTAAATATTCAGTGTAGAGATTTACAGGGAACGTTCAGGAATGTATGTACTCCAAGGTTCAACGGTCACAGCATTATTTCATGTAGCAGAGAAAATAAACTATCTTATGCATCAGCTTGCCTGCGATATGTGACTGTCCACATTTAAATATGAATAAAAGACGAGGGTGAACTGTGCCCTGTGTAATAAATTATTTCTAGCAAGTCCGCTACGAGAGGCTCGGAGGTGACTGGTTTTTTTAAGTTCTAAGAAACAGCCTAGCGGGGGCTGTTGGCCTTGCCAATAAGTTACCTGTAGGTGTTCTGAAGCTATTTTGGAAATGGTAAATGAGTTTATCCACACTAAACATCTAAACTATTATAAAACTGTAACAAGCGTTGTCTGTACATTGGAGATATTTAGACAAAAAAAAATGCTGTTAATGTGTACACACGGGGATACATCATACTACGCAAAACCAAAATAATCTGGCCGCGCGTTGGTAGAGTAATGTATAACGTCGCGCGGCCAGCTAGCTTGATGTCTCGCTGTGTGTACCTGGGTCCAAGTCACAGATTTTTTAATGTTATGTCTGTCTGTTTGTTCGAGCATCACACTAAAATTAAACGTCCGATTTTCATGAAACTTTTTGTGTTTAAAACCTTACAATTAGATTTAAACTGGTACATATTTTATCTCGCTACGATTTAGGGAACGAGTGGTTCGGACGACGTCGCGGACAAAAGCTCGTTACAATTATGTCTGATTATAAGTACTCTGTGATCTATACACATATAATACCACGAACAAACTAGTGATGGTTTATAGTGCGTCAATATTTGTTAACTTACTAACATTGTAAATTCATATATCAATAAATAAATATTAAATAAATAATAATATTGTAAACTTGGCGTGGATGTACGTTCGACTCCGTAACGCGTCCGTACTGACTAAAGTCAGTGGTCTGCGCGTACGGATTCGGGGGTGCTGCTAGTATAACAAACAATTTGCTACCGTCTACAAGATTTTACTAAAAAATTTGAAGCCTGTTCTTTTCAGTACATCTTCTCCTTAATTTATATTAGACAGCACACTGTCTCTTTGTCCAAGGGGAACAAATCGTCCAGGATCGCATTATTTTGTGCGTAGATTTATAGGCTCAGGCGGATCGAGGTCCCTTTTGTTGGGATTTTCCATAAATCTTTCTCCTATTTAAACGGTTATTAGGACACCAGCGATTGATGTCCACTGCCCACCATTCCGATGTGAGAAAGCACTTATTTTGTACCAAAACATAATTTAAAACTTTCGTTTTGTAGACATGCCTACCATTTCGGCGACCTAGGTCTTTTTCTATGCACGTCGTTTTCTACTGAGTGATTTTTAAAGACATTTTTAAAATAATTAAAATAGCTTTTAGTATGAGAGCAAACCTAAAATAGTGAGTAAGTCGACTAAGCATTGCAGTTTAATAGATTAAAAATAAATATCTTGGAAATTGTCATACCAATTATCTAGTCACATTTAAAGTCAAATCTAGCCCGTTGTCTAGTTTCATATGGAACAGATTTTTTTTGGCGATTTTTGATTTGCTCCCATAGTAAAAGTTGATTAGTTTGATGGTCTGAACCACCACTGAAAGTTTGGAAAGTATATATGAAATAGTGTGTACATAAACTCACGATCGTGCTACCCCTCGGGGTGGTTAGAAACCTTGAATACCACCTTGCAACTGTAGCATAAGGTTCACTTTTATAAGGTTAAGGTTTCAGGATGATATGACGTGCCTATGTGGTGATAGGTCAGCCTATAGCCCACAAAAAATATTTCATTAGAATCCTTAGTCGCCTTTTCGTACGAAACACAACGCGAAGAAATACAGGGTGAAATTGAAAAGACTTAAAAACGATTATAGTTTCGACAAATGTTCAAGGGTGTGTCAGACCATCCAAGTGAACAACTTCTACTATGTGAGCAAACTCGAAATCTTTAAAATTTATGACATAAAATGAAAAAAAAAAAAAAAACAAATAACAATATTTTTAGGTTTTGCGTTCATTTCCCATAAAAGGATAAAAGCAAAAGAAGGAAAAAGAAAAAAAAAACATCTTTCACATAATTTTAACTTGATTTTAACGTGTAGGAAATTTATTGCTTCATTACAGATTATTAAGCACTACCTACCTACTTCTAGATTTTAAATGGATTTCTTTACTCGTATACTACTAGAACCATTTTAGATATGCAATAATGCCCTCTTAGATTAGTCTCTTAGTGGGTGATATTTGCATGTAACCAACCCCATAAAGCCAGTTACTTGAACCAGCGGTAATTTACTTAATGTCATTGCAGACAATGCTGCATAGGTCACTTAACTGTGTATTAATAATTATGCATGACGTTTGAGATTGTAGAGTTGGTTATTAACGCAGCTTGCATCGAAATTGGTATCTTTGACAATGAAAACAATGCCAATTTTGAACAAGATTCGTTCTCTCCGTTAGTTATTGTCCTGAAAAACATTATGAAAGTTGATCGCAAAGAGATCACCAGAAGGATGTTTTTTTTTATTTTACAAAAAAAGGAGGAGGTTCGCATTTAGTACCTTTTCTTGGGATGGGACAGCAGATTTTTTTTTCTCTATGTTGGCTCCATAGTGCAAGTTGTTCAGTTTGATGGTCTGAAGCACCATCTTAAGTATTACTAGGGTGTTTTATTACATCCTGTATAATATGTCTTTGTAGACTTACTTGTTATGATCTATTTCAGTAGGTGTGTGTTTCGGATTCTGATAATAATTTCGTACTTCTAAATGTTTAAAAAAGAATGATAAGTACGATTTTCAGTACAGTACTATCGTAATCGATTAATATCTGAAAGAAAAACTTTATGTTATTTCTTTTCTCGAGTTCGATTCTCGATTATAAAGGTCGAAATTGATTCTTCTTCTTGTATGATACAGAAACTAAAATGCGTCTTGACAGTCCGAGGACAAAGCAAATTTATAGAATCGGAGGAAAAAGAATTAACGGTACACAATAAAAGAAATACTTACCTGAGTGTTCTTCAAGAATGTCCTGCTGCGAGCACTCCAGTGAAATAGATTCACTCTCAATTTATCTTTTGTGGATTGCTTTGCTTGTAATAGCTGAGCGTGGGAAACTGTACAAAAAGCCTATCCATCCAAAGACTACCATTCTAATAGACTCCTAATTCAAATTCAAATAATTTATTTCAGACAAGATGTCCATAATATAGTGTCTAACGCATGGCGTGACAATGTGTATGCCATAGCATTGATGAATGGTCATAGTTAACAATCAGATTGTCTCGCTATGTCTAAGCGGGCATTATTTCAGTCAATCGATATTGAGATTTTTGAAAGTCTCGCATCTTAATTCGAAGGTGATGCCAAACTCTATTAAATTTTTGCATTGTTTGAATACGAATTAGGACTCCAGTGCCCTTCAGTGACTAATCTACACATCCGATTTTTATGAAGATATTTGATTTAAGTATGAAGTAAAAGTTTTAGCGGAAGGCCTGTGCCCATTATTGCCCATTTCCTATTAATTTGCACTTATTAATGCGCACTATAAAAGAGCGAGCTTAGTGAGGTATGGCCCGTTGTACATTCATACAATTTCAGATAATATTTCTCGGGCCGAGTCAAGCCTAACCCGCTTTCTCACACCGTTATTATTTAGAGGAGACCGTGCCGGCTAGCAGTGGAACGTAACTTATTAGGTTAATGAAAATATGGTGAAATTTCTCATAAGAAGTCTACAGGGTAAGTTGTCAAAGCCTACAGAGCTTTACAGAGCCGAGTAGCGGACCCATTACACAAAACGTTATTCCAAATTACATTGGGAGCGTTACGATAATGTGCTTGGTCATTTGATAAAATAAAGACCGAAACAAAATTACAAGTCGCGCTGTAGCTTTCAACATTTCAAACTGGGAGCGTTGACCTGCCAGTGGCCATTTGACGGATGTCCTAGTTTGAATCTCTGATTTCAGAACTGGACCTGGATACTAAATTGGAATCAGTTTATTTTGGGTCTAGATTTATGTGTCATGATTTTGAAAGGTGTAGGTCGGATCTTCATTTTCAGCAATAATAACTCCATGTTCCATGTCCTAGTGACATGATTAACTTATCCTTTCAATAGGACACTTATCCTAGATAAGGCATATCAAATATGAAAAGAAAACAAGCTATCATAAGGAGAAATAAAACTAAGAGGAAGGTTCAAAAAACCTAAAATAACTAAATATTTTGAATTTAAAGTAATTGTAACTTTAACAAAACAGAGCCTCTAGACAAAGTACTTTCGATTAGCGTTAACGACACTAGAAAGCATAAAAAATGTATGGACTTGACGTATGGTGACGAAAACAATCGTCAAAATGTTACGATTGCCAATGTCAAATCCATACATTTTGTCCGTTTCTACTAGCGTCGACGCCAATAGAATGTCACTTTGTCTAGGGGGCAGGTGTTGCTCTCATTACCGTTAAAAAATTGTAGTATTTCGATAAAATGACAATAAGCCTGTAAATTCATGCATGTGCTACATTGTAAATCCAAAATAATTGACTCTCATGTAAACACCTAACCAATTTTCAAGCAAACAATAGCTCCTGCAAAATTGACTTTATTAGATTCACTACTAGAGCAATAATAGTTTTTGTGCAGTAGAGACTAGATTTCTAGCCATCCAGTATTCACTAGGGATGTTATGAAGATCCATAACGTTTTTATTGTACTTATTGTGTATAAGTAACTCCGTTTCGACACATTCAATTTCGTTTAAAAAAACTATTCGTATCCGTAATGTACATCCGAAATGTTAGTAGGTACAAAAGTACCTGATAAGTCGTTGGTATGTCAAGTTTTTTTTTGGTCTTAATTTTATATTTTTTACGGATAGAAGACATAATTTTAAGAAACCAATTATTTAGTATTTAATTTTTATTGCGATTTATCGAGTTTATTATATTAATAATTAATATTAATAATAAACAGTTAATTTTAAATTACTTTGATCTGTAATCTATAAATGCAAAAATGGTGGAGGGAAAATAATGAGAATACTCCTTGGCGAAAAACTATACTGCTTTATTTAAAAAAAATGTACTGCTTTCTCTTTCAAACTCGATGTTGGAAACAAAAACGGCAACATCAAATGTCAAATTCGGATATTGTGAATGTATTGTTTGTCTTAATGGCCAGTTATTTTAAGTTTGCCAAGGAATTCACAGGTTTTTCAGTGACGTCACTGAACGGACCGAAAAACGACGTTATTTATTTAAAATATCTGTAATCCATTCATTTTAAAATCTCTGACAATGAAAATATTATTATTGAGACAATTATCTCGAAATCGTTTTCGATACAGCCCTCCAAAAAAAAACTTGACATATCGAGTTGAGTGCCATCCGCTTCGATACCTGGCTTTTATTCTCCATGTAGCAGAAGTAAAATTCCACTCTCCACATCATAAGAATAGAGCTATCGGATATGCAGAAATAATTTGGTACTATGCGTATCCGAACGGAAAATCTGATATCCATAACATTACTAACCAGTTAGAAGTCAGTTTAAAAATATGAGCATGAACGTTCGCTGACTCCGTTCAATAGTCGGTTAAAGCTGGTTTAAAGGGAACTAGTCTTGCGGCGTTGGATTAGACTGGGTCTACTAAATGTTCCAGATCACCGCATTTATTTTCCAGACTTTCCAGTTACTGAAATAGTTTTTAGGGTACCGTACCTAACGGGTGCCAACGGGACCTTATTCATAAGCCTATGCTGTCCGTCCGTCTGTCTGTAGGTCTGTTTGTCTTCCCTTTAGACCACGGAGGCAGTCATTGTGAGTGGCTTGTTTTGAAAATTAAACTGTACTACAAATAATGTGAACTTTATTAACTTATCCCTTTTTTTCCGTGGGTGGGTGAGACGAAGCCACTAGGGAATAAAACGACGTTAAACCAGTTTTTTCTTGAAACTAAATATGTTGAATGTTGATACTTGCTACAGCACACTTATAAACATAGTAGATAGTTGTTTCAAAGTTCAAGGAAAGTTTCTGATCTCCCCCAACCTAAATATGAACTCGAGTTTTTATTATGTATGAAAGTTAAACAAGAAAAAGATGTGGGAGTTTCGGAGGCTTTAATTTGTAGCTGAAGTCTGGATGACGGTTTTAGGGTGCAAATTATTGATTTTTATAAGAAGGATGGCAAATCTAGACCCTGTCTATTTTACGAAATATTTGATGCCAAACTGCTGCCGGGTTTTATTTATTTTAAACAAAAAAAGAAGCCAAGAGCGTGTCGGACTCGCCTATGATAGGGTTCCGTAGCCATTGTATAAGTAGAAAAGATTTTAATCCGTTTATCTCACTTAAGAGAAATTGAAACAAAATGATAGCGCGAATAATTTTCAGATTTTTCACTCGAGTATTTTAGAGAGGGAGAGGGGGGGGGGGCATATTTATGAGCGCTTATTCTGGTGGAATTCGGCGCTTCGGTCTGGATAGTAGGTACCTATGAGCTAAAATTTTCAGGAAAGCATGTGGTCATCACTCTTATAAAATGTACTCAAGATAACGTTAAAAAACAAAATTATCATTGACCATATTTTTCCTGTATTACTCGAATTATTTTACTTTTAACAATTTTGCAAAGGTTGCATTCGTTATGATGGAAACGGTAAAAGGTCGTCAAAGATAACAAACTAACAACAAAATAAACATAAACAACAAATGGAATGGAATGTTTAGGAATAATGTATGAAAAATATATAACTCCCAAACATTGTGATTGATATTAGAAGTAATAAAAAATATCAGCATTTTTATTTTTAAAGTTCGTAAATACTGATCGTTTTTGGAAGTTTATTTTTACGGAAGGCCCACTTTTGTTTTATAGTAGCTAGTGTCTGCTATTAAATATTTTACATCCTTACAACCTGTTACAATACGAGACCCCTGGGTAAACATTTGACGGATTTTATGGACTACATGCTCTTGTACAGCCTACACGTAATCTGTAGCGACATTTTAAAATCTGCACTCTTTTAATTTTACAAGTTGTTTTTAGTTTTTACCATACAATAGTATAAAGGCATCTCATAGGCACATTTTGCAATAATTTTTTGCAATAATTAACCTGTTTATTTTTCTTTTCTTTTAAAAAGTGGTATTGTACGAGTATATGCCAACCACGGTCAAATTCTAGGTTTGTATGAAAAGGGGTAAGAGAATTGCTTATAAGAGGTTCTGATCAAACGGTTTTAGTATCGTTTTGCGTTAGTTTATTTAAACGTAAAATATTTTAATCATTACAGCTTATTTTCTACTAGCAGTACCAAGCTATAAGAAATTTATCCGTTTTATTTGTTGTTGCAGGGAAACAGGGAATAGCATTATGATACAAGTGAGCAAAGTTGGTCATTACAGCCGAGGCGGGATTGCAGCACCAGCCGCCAGGTGAGTGCTGCATACTAGCCAAGGCTGTAATGACCAACGCTCACGCGTTTCATTCGACGTTTTTCAACATGCTAAAATTAGGTAAAATACTACAATTTTAGACAAATATTTGTGGAAAATGGCGCTGGGCTTCTTTTTTTTGCAAACAACCTAATATTAAAAACGATATAATCTTAATATTTATGTATTTATAGCACAAATTAATGTCAATTTGTTAATAAATTGTTTAATGAAATGAAGCGTTTATTCATCATATTTTAACTAAAACAGATTAATTAATTCAGTAAAAAGTTCGTTTTTATATAAAAACTCTTTGCTGAGATTTAAAAACAAACGATAGTTAAAAAAAGTAAAATTACCGCACTAGTGCGATAATGTAATAATTTTCGCACGAGTGTTATAAGCTGTATTATGTACCTAAAAGCGGTGCAATAAGAGCCACTTTACGAACACCTATAAGCTGAAGAAATAAGTCTTTTGAGTATTTGGGTCCAATTCAAGTAATGTTGATACTAGATAGGGGTGTAATCTAAATACTTACCTGAATTTCATCTGTCAAATTTTATCTATGTTGAGACTTCGGAAATACGGATAAATTACAAACATGGTAAATGTCGATCCATTTTTGAGAGTTACGCGGTTATTATTCTCAACTATACCTAACTCGGAACTCAAATATACTTAAACGCGGTAAGAACCCGTTAAAATGTTTAATTCTAGATGGCAAATGTCGATAAAATTTCTAAATGGACATTCTGGCCCCGTCCCATCTACGGGGAACGAGCAAAAGAGTGGGCTCGGCGGCGGAATCTGCTGAAAAGGCAAAAGAGGAGAAATACAAGGGTATCGGCACGCAATACAAATTCATGGCATTCGGTGTCGAAACCCTTGGACCGTGGGGTCCCGGCGCCCAGGCGCTTTTTAAAGATCTGTCAAAGCGCCTGGTAGACTCGACCGGGGATCCAAGGGCTGGCGCTTTCTCGCTCAACGGATCAGCTTAGCCGCTCAGCGAGGAAACGCTGCCAGCATCTTGGCTACCCTCCCGCGCGGCCCAGACCTGCACCATATTTTAGGTTAAGTTAGTTATAAGTTCTCTATATTTTTAATTTTTAATTTACCTACCCTACATTTATTTGTTTTATGTTAATAAATTTTTAATAAAAATTAACTCTTATAAAATATCACCTTCTAACTACAATACTACCTATACATCAAGTTGGTACACTTATATCACAGCTTAAGTATATGAATAAAGTTATCGTAAACAAATCTCGGATTCAAAGTTAGAGCACAATTGACTGTGACAAGAAACTTGATTTATTTGGAGGCAAAACAGTCGCGGCCCCGGTAAACCGTTTATAACTTACCGAAGTTACAGAAATAGGTATTTTCTCAATAAGATTCGGTGTACAAATAAAGACGTTCGGCGGGAACTAATGGCGCGTTAATAACTCGCCCAAGTCTATTCAATGGAAGCCTCTAAGATTTATCACTACAGGATCCTGGCAAGATGCCTCCTGGCAAGCTCTGATTATGCACTTTTTAAATGTTTCCTTTGTATAATTAAGTAGGATTTTTGTAACATACGTTTCTGAATAACTTACTATCTGTCGTGCTATACCTACTATACAGCACAAAATTGATTTACAAATTTAAATTTAAGCTTAAAAATTAGATGTCTAATAGAGTATTAGACAGCATTGTTAAATATAGGATCCATTGATGGCATCCGTATTAAATATGAATTTTAGAAACCAACTATTTAGTCATTTAAGAAAAATACTGGATATTTTAAGAGAAAATGACACAAAAATATTTTTTTTTTTACTTTAGTCACGTGATCGTAAACGACTGTGATTGGCCGGATGGTTGATGACGTCAACTGCGTCTAATCAGTTGCGTGTAGTGTGAGTGTCGTACAAAGTTTACGTCTTCGTGACGTCACCTGCTTGTTTCCACGTGTATTGTCAAGAAAAGCGTTTTCGCGTGATATTTAAATAAAATGTTTTGTTTTCGCTTTATCTTGCACTATATGTAATGGAACGTAAAATATACATTTTCTTTAGAGTCCTTAGACATCAGTGATTAACGTAGAACAGTCTTTAAAAACCTGTAAAATACCATTAGTAATAAGCCATGTTTGACCTCTCACTTTCTTTCACGTTCAGGTTTCGAATTTGTGCTTTATAGAATAGCCTAGTTATAGCTGACTTCTTTGGATTTATCTTTTGTGTTTCTACATCCAATATAAAATTGTATTTGACAGTCCGATAATCCAGTTGGTTCTGTTTCTACTTGCCAGCGAAGCGAAGGTCTCATGTTCGAATAAACCACACAAAATAAACATAGGCAAGTATATTTTGTCTGTTGAATATTACGGTTCGTAGCAAAGCTATCGTTAACGTAATCTAAATGCGTAAACCTATATCGTAATGTCTTCATCACAATTCCAATTCAGTATGTTCTTCTAGGGCTGTATCTTTTCTATACATTTTCACAGAATATTCGTTATCACGGCGGATTTGCTGAACGGGAATCGATAGATCTGTGTGACAATGCACAAGATATTTAGTTAAAAATAATTAGATAGATATACAACGTGTTAATGAATAAACGCAAAACCTCATACACCCCAACTGATTTATAACAAAATAATTAGATTGAAACAATAATTTCATTATTTTGATACTTAAATTTTAAAGTTATTCGCATTTTAAGTTTTGAGGCAAAAATGATTTGTTATCATTTCAGCAATGAATGAAAGCGCTAACATGCTCATGGATACATTTTAAGAATCTTGTTTTGGCAGTAAGTAGGGCAAGAGTGCCCGAGCGGTAGGTTGAGATCGAGTTCGTAAAATTTAGTAAATTTTAATCTTTACAAATACTTAAATTATTTAATATTTTGAAAAAAAAAAACCTATTTTGAAACCATGATAATTCGATTCTGCTCTCGATTCTAAGCAAACTGCTTTCTAGTTTTGCGTTAATTCATTAACACGTTGTATATAGGTAGGTAGATGCAAAATGTTTTTGCAGATGTAACACCCACATAACATTACAGTTTACAAAACAACACAACAAGTTTACAAAACAAGAATACAACGAAACATTAATAGAAAAACAATTGTGTTAGCGTATTAATAAATCTTATTAAATACTGGCTGCCTCGGTATACCTACTTAAAATTTAAAATCGAACTCAAAACTGAAGCATTTGAAGTCTATGGAATAGCTTTTTTTTAGATTTCACCATTGCTCCTAAAGTATACAACGTGTTAATGAATTAACGCAAAACTAGAAAGTAGTTTGTTTAGAATCGAGAGCAGAATCGAATTATCATGGTTTCAACATAGGTAATTTTTTTCAAAATATTAAATAATTTACTAAATTTTACGAACTCGATCTCAACCTACCGCTCGGGCACTCTCGCCCTACTTACTGCCAAAACAAGATTCTTAAAATGTATCCATGAGCATGTTAGCGCTTTCATTCATTGCTGAAATGATAACAAATAATTTTTGCCTCAAAACTTAAAATGCGAATAACTTTAAAATTTAAGTATCAAAATAATGAAATTATTGTTTCAATCTAATTATTTTGTTATAAATCAGTTGGGGTGTATGAGGTTTTGCGCTTATTCATTAACACGTTGTATACAAGTTTTCAGTACCAATTAGCTATATACCTTTATTAATGAGTCTTTGTTTATACTATTTACCCAGTATAGACTCACTGAGCTTATTTAATTATGATTGTATGAAAACTATAGTTATTATTAAATTAAGGGGGATCGTTTTGTAACGTGTCCCAAACAATCAGGATCTAATTTGAAGGTTGGAAACATGGTGAGTTTTAAGCATATAAGCATATGCTCACCACTATTTTCCCGAGGGGGTAGTCAGAGATATTTGGAAACTATAAGAACACATTTCAACAGTAATTTTAACTAGCACACTTTTTTGATTTCAATTCGAATCTATAATAAATCTAGATTTTAATACAAAACATTTAACGTAAGTACCTATATTTCTTTTTTGGACAGAATATTTAAGAGCTGGACATTATCTAGTTGGTAGTTGTAGCTAAATTTCTGACTACCCCGAAAAGGATTATGTCCGTCCTTCTGTTCTACCTATAAAGGGCTGTATATTTTCTATAAATTTTCACAGAATATGCGTTATTACGGTGTATTGATTGACAAATAATAAAAGAAACAAAAAGGAAACAAATAAAGGGGGTCCTGGAAACACGAAACGTGTTTTTTACAAAAAAAACATTGTATTTACTCTATATCGTAAAAACGGTACCTACACGCGTCAATCGTGGTGTGATTATAATCCTTTCCTACCTCTAAAGTAAAACAACAAATAACTCCGGAAATCCCAAAGAAACGCAATTTTTGATAATATTGTATGGAGGTATACGTTCGTGCAAGCAGACGGAGTCGCGTACAACAGCTAGAGCTAAAATATTATTTTTCCTAGGTAAAGGTATCACTAATTACATTGTGTCCAGTTTTTGTTCATTTATATTTTATTTTTGATTTACTTTACCATGGCTACTTCCAGTTTGTACAAAGCACGATGGATACCGTTTTACCTTAGTGAACAATATTGAAACTAGGTTGCCAACATTTACAAGGTAAGTAACTGTTAATTTTCCTTTACAGTCAAATTAACCTTGGTACCTAGTTAGTTCTACAAGGGTAGATACATCTACATAGGCAACATAAACTTCGATACCGCCCGTAACAAAAGTTTGGTTAGCAGAGCAAGGTCGTAACATAAAATTTTATAACAACTTTAGACGTAAGGATATTATAGCTTTTTAATAACTTGCCGTGTTTAATAATCGGTTTATTGCAACATAATTTCATTTTGGTTTTACAATTTTGTCTGGAAATACTGAGTTTAAACTCTCAATGAAATTCATCCATTAAAAAATCTCATAGTCAAGTTTAACATTAGATTCAGACAAAATTTAAAAAAATCTTCTATTAGTGGACAATCTATTAAAGTCAAAAAGACAACATAATTTTGTCAATATAAGAACTTGAAGCCAAATTTATAAAGCGCCCCTCTTCGGAACGACGGACAGAAACTCTACACTACAACATAACACTTCTTATTCACCATCATCATCCATCACCGTCCACTGCTAAACATAGGCCTTATATTGTAATAGTTATTAAGTCGTGTTATGTTGTAGAGTTTCTGGCCGCATCTTCTCTACAGCGACAACACGTTCCGACGCGGTGGTAGCTTTAAAAAGATTTGACGTTTGATAAGTGTGCTGCAAGCTCCTATATTGAATAAATTATATTGACTTTGACTTTGCCTCTTCCAAGGCTCGCCACAAAACTCTGTCCTCGGCCTTCCTCATCCAGTCTCTCCCCACTACCTTTTTCAGGTCGACTACCCCCTCGGGGAATACAATCGTGAGCATATGCTATGCTCGATGTAGGTATCACAGTGAAAGTTGCTCAGTTAAACCATCCCTTTAAATATTACTAGGTTATTATGTTACACCCTATATAGTTAATTATTAAAAGCTTTTTGTGGATCTTTTCATTTCATCCACGAAACCTGCCAATTAGCAGGTAATCAACCCGTTCAAATAAACGAATACCTGATACCTTGCATACTAGGTATTTCAGAGAAAATGCCCAAAAATACCGTCTCCCGAACCAGCTATAGGTAAATGGTCCTTCTTAATATGCTGACACTTTTTAAGGGGATGATCAGACCGTCAAACTGAACAACTTTCTCTATGGGACCAACATCTAAATCGCAAAAAAAAAAGTTTTCCCATACATTTGGCTCGAGTACGTCTGCAATTTTGTATGGAACAGCTGATTTTTTTCACGATTTCGTTGTTTGTGCCATAGGTAAAGTTGTTCAGTTTGACGGTCTGATCATCTCTTTAAAAAGTGTCAGCATATTAAGGACCCTATATAATACTAGGGTATTATGTTACACCCTGTATGATTACCTAACTATTAAAACCTTTTTCTGGATCTTTTCATTTCATTCACGAAACCTTCCATGCCAGTATTTCAGAGAAAAATGCACAAAAATATCGTCTCCCGATTCAGCTACGAGAGAGCCCTCAAAAGAAGCGCAAGGGGGAGCAGAAATAACAATAACAATAAAAATATTCAACGGCTATCAGTGTCGGCAACTCGTCACAATTTAATATTAAAGTTTGCTCGAAAGTGTTGCTGGAGGGATACAACGAATTTGCATATTTGTGCGTTTTAAGCTGAGCATCCCGCGCGGGGGACCGCCTGAGTGATTGAATTATTAACTGACTGGCACAGGCCCACCGGTACTTTGGTCAGACGTGAGCTGACTACAGACGTGAATTCGCGCTGGCCCTCATAATTGTTATAATTACCAGAACGCTGTCCCGTTTCGGTAATGGTTCCCGGTATCCTGGGCTATAATCAACTTCAGTAGCTTTCCCTGAATAATTATCACTACGAATTCTGTTTATAACCTGTTTACTGATTAATTGACTACCTATTGTTTCATATTCCGCGAGGGGGCAGTCAGAGATATTCTGAAACCTCAGAACATCCACGTTTCACCAGGAGTACTGAAACTCTGTCCTGTGTGACGGGGGGAGCGCCCGTCGCCACTTATAATGGACAGTGGGTACAATACATGCCTCGAAATTGAAGCATGCAGGTTTCCTCACGATGTTTTCCATCACCGAAAAGCCAATGGTGTAACAAATCGTACATAAATTCCGAAAAACTCATTGGTACGAGTCGGCCTGGACGGGGATCGAACCATCGCCTCCTGCACGGCAGATACGTAAGTAATATGTACCTACCCGGAACCGACCAGCATGTATGAAGAGGCTTATAATAGGTATGGATGTTCAGCCAAAAAACTGCAAAATTCCTTAATATTCTTAAGACTTTGGCGGGTTCGACTTGGGGGGTACATCCAAAACATCTTAGGAGGCTGTACATAGCATTGGTTAGGAGTAGAATGGACTATGGTTGTTTTTTTTATGATAATAGTGCAAAAACCCATGTATCTAAATTGGACATCATACAGAATCAGGCTATGAGAATAATCGGTGGGTTTATAAAGAGCACTCCCATACACGTGATGGAGAGCGAGCTTTGTATACCTCCGTTATTTTTAAGGAGACGTTATCTCGCTACCAAGTATTGTCTGAAGTGCCTCTCGTGGTCAAATAGCTCACTTATTGATCTTCTAGACCATCTCTATTCTTCTTACCAAGGTAGATACTGGCAGAAGAAAAAGAAACCGTTGGTACCTTTGATACATAATGAAGCTAAGGAGGACAAGGTGTTCTCCTCATATCCCCTGTTGATGTTTACATTGGATACATGGGTTTCAAATATAAATATTAATGATGTAATAGTAACAAACTTAGATTGCATAAAGGGACCAAAATCGTCATTTGAACCTAATTCACTCAGGTGTAATATTATGTTTGAATTAGAAAGAAAATATGCTAGTTGGCTTAAAATCTACACAGATGGGTCGAAAGGTGACAGTGGTTTGGGAGCTGCATATATTGACGCGACCTCTAAAGTTAGCAGCAGTTTTAAAATTACGTCCAATGTTTGTATAATGACGGCGGAACTATTTGCAATCTCAGAGGCTGTATCTTACGTTGAGGGCTTGGGAAAGGAAAAGGTTGTGATTCTTACTGACAGTAAAAGCGCATTGCAACATTTGGCTCGCTGCGCCTCTGGGTGTAGGGGTGTGGCCTTGGCGTATTCCGTACTTAGCAAAATAAGATCCTTGTCCCGTCATCTGACTCTGAGATTGCAATGGATTCCCTCCCACATAGGGCTGAGGGGTAACGAAGAGGTTGACTTCTTAGCAAAAGAAGCTTGTTTGAACGGTAGCGAGGTTTTTGTGATACCAGACTTCACAGAAATGCTCCCTAAATATAAAGCTAGGTGCTATCTTAATTGGCAGGAGTATTTTAACGAAAGATCGAAAGAGAAAGGGATCTGGTATAAAACCATGCAAAGTGAACCTCCTCGTATACTCTGGTTCAGTGATGCCTGTCTTAGTAGGAAGTTAGTTAAAATAGCTTTTAGGCTGAGATCCGGACACATTCCACTAAATAAATTTGCGTTTTTAATGAAAAAGGCACCCTCACCTAACTGTGAGGTGTGCGGTATTGTGGAGGATGTCCAGCATTTATTAGTGGAATGTGTCAGGTATCAATCGCAGAGGCTATTACTGTATAATAGTTTAAAATTAAATATTTTGAATATAGGCTCTTTTGTCACCATTTTAGCCGCCCCTACGTCGGAAGAGGCTAAAATGGTGTACCTTTTTATTTATAGTACTATTGTTTAGTTGTGTATTCATTTGGATGTGTTAGGTTTTCATTTTATTGTTGTGTAGTCTCAAGGTTAAGGCACGATGGGGCTGGCATAACCTCTGGGTTAAAAGCCCCTATAAAAAAAAATATATATATATATATATATATATAGAATAAAAAAATAAAAAAAATAAAAAAAATAGGTATATATATTCTTAGATACATTCTCAGAATCGTAGCATATGGCGAACTATTTTCTCTGCTTACCCCCTAGTGGGATATAGGTGTGAGAATATTATTAATTACTAGAGTTTACCCGCGAATTCGTCCGCACAAATTACCGCAGCTATCAAACAAAAAAGTTTTATCAAAATCGGTTTACTAGTTTTTGCGTGATGCTGTTACAAACATACGAACAGAAATTCTAAAAAAGGTTGATTTGGAGTCTGGTATATCTAAAAACCATATTGTAATCATTTTCATATAAATATCTTCAAAGTACAGACACACTTCTGTTACAGTTTTATAATAGTTATAAGATGTACCTATGTATCATCATCATCATCCTACGTATAATCTCTCATAAAAACAAAAGAATAGCATGTTAGTAATATTCTCGACATTGCTAGAAAGCTTTAATCTTAAAAAGTTTCTATAATGGACTCTTAGGATGTGAAGCTTTTAGATTATCACATTTATTCAACGAAAAACATATTTATGTTCTATACAAAGTTTTTATTTTACATACCTGTCACAAAAATATTTATGTAAACTATACAGAAAATGAACAACAAGTTTTTGGTTTGTAATTTTAGTTAAATTCGTTCGAAATCCTAGAAGTTAGTTTAGGATTGAGGTTTTCCTAGAACAAATTTTATAAAACAATTGACCACATGTTTAGAAAAAATTTAAATATCTTTTAGTGTAGGTAATTTACGACCGTTTTCATCGTGAGGAAACCTGCATACACTGTTACACTGACGAAGAAATTCCAATGCTTATGTGATGTGAAGTCTACCAATCCACCCTGTCCCTGCCGCCGGTCAAGCCTCTACGGAACTGCCTAGGTGAGAGTCAAACAGTTCAAATACCTTGATCATGTCGTGACAGAAGACCTGAAGGATGTCCAGGACATTGAGCGTGGACGTAGAGCGGTAGGGTCAGAAGCAATATGCTCGCCCGTAGGTTTGCTCGTTGTACAGAACTCGTTCAGATCATCCTCTTTAAAGCGTACTGTCAATCTTTCTACACGAGCAGCCTGTGGGTGAGATATACGCTGAAGGCCTGCAGTGCCTTACAGGTCCAGTACAATAACGCTTTCAGAATGTTGTTGGGGCGGCCGCGCTTCTGCAGTGCATCAGTCATGTTCGCCGAGGCGCGCACAGACGGCTTCCACGCTAAGGTGCGTCAAAAAAGCTGCATCACTGATGAGGAGAGTCCGCGGCAACTCCAACAGTATCCTGAAGGAAATAGTAGGCAAGTGTCCCATCGCCAGTCATTGGTCCGCACTTATGACTAGATATAGACTTGTGTAGATAGACAAATTAATTAATTTTTCATCTTAAATTCAAAATTATTGTCATTATTATCTCTTTTGAATTTCCCCATTGAAATTTTGTCATTTAATGTAATTTAACAACATAGGAGTAAGATGACATTATGTACTTTACTTACTTATCAACATTTTTATGGAAATTGTTTTCCGAAATAAATGTATTGAATTGTATTGAATATTATTGTTGATGATGATGATGTTATTATTACTTTCAACATAATTTTTGAAATAACAAACTTGACCTACGTATAGCGATTATTTTAGTAGGTAATAGTGGACAAACTAAGGCTCGTGTCGCAAACTGAGAACAAGAGCTGCGGTCTGGGGGAGGGGCAGGGAGCAGTTCATAACAAAGCACTAGGTTATGAAACTGTTCTAACTCAAATTGCGATTGAGTGAACTCATGGCTCGTGAGCTTTTGAATTAATAACTGATGCCATTTGGACTTGTGAATTTAGAGAACAGTCGCATATGTTTGGCGAACGCCTGGCTTTTGTTAGGTCTAACAGTAAAACGTATGTTACAACTTATTCGTGTTGAGTTTATTTGTGTTTCATAACTTTTTACAAATGTGAATTATATAATCTTGAATTCTTACGAATAAATTGATATCTTCTTTAGTATAGTTGACTTACGAAACAGATATACAGGTTGAAATTGATATCATTATCATCCTTTTAAACTAAGCCCGGCTTGCACCAACACGTATTTAGACTTAAACGTTTTTAGTGATAGTTCTCTCTTTTACACTGCTTATACAAATGATAGTGACAGCATCATATTTTAAACATGTTTAAATTTAAATACTTATTGGTGCAAGCCAGCCTAAGAGTCTACCCATCAAACTGAACAACTTTTACTACGGGAGCAAACCGAACGGAGTATTAAATCAAGTCACAATTAACAATTTAAGGGATTTCTACAAATGATTCAAACTTCTTTAAGCATTGCTCTACCGTTAGTGCATAAAGTTGTGTTTTAAAAAACGTACACAAACATTTCTAACATCACAACCATAGTCTGAGCGTTTATAATAAATAAACAAAATAATGGTTCCCGACACAATATTTCATAGTAAATTGGGTACTTTATAGCGTGGTAGGTATGATCACAATGCACACTTGGAGTCATATATCACACATATTATCAAGGCTGCAAAAGGCGGACAAGCAGCCGCACGCGGTCCTCGTGAAAGTAATTTTACAAGAGCAGTTCGCTTCCCCATTCTACACGAATATCTCGAGAAGCCTGAAAATGGGTTCCGTGACGACGTAAATGATACAAAATTTCGCTATAGAGCCTTTGAGGCAAACTGTTCCTTACTCCTTTAGATGCGATCCGCTACTCATGTTCGCTTCACTCGCTTCCTATGTATGCATACAATTTGTTCATCTCTAGTCTACTTGTAAGCTTGAAGCATTTTAAAGATAATGTAATGCTATACAGGTCGGTTAACTATAGCTTGTGCGTGCCACACATTTACGCAATGCCTTTGTCTCACTGCACGCATAATGAAAAGATTCTCTATCTCTATCAAGCACGGAAAGAAAAGACGCAACGCCCCAGCTTAAGTTAAGTAACCTGTATCATCTACATTCTTATTTAAGTCGTTCTCATTCGTTCACAAGGTGTTAACAATAACAAATGAAAGTAAAACATGACACCAATGTTTCTAGAAGCGATTGCATTATACTAAAAACCCGACTGCATAAAAAACCTATTAACTGAAAAGAGAAAAACATCATCATCAAACATCTCTATAATCACTAATCAGCTACAACAACTTTGTTTGAGCAAATATAATTTGATTGTTATAAGGTAGGTATCACAAACGGGGACAAATAAAATGTTTGGTTGGTTATTGATTGGTTTGTTCCCACCTGCAATACCTACCTAATAACAATCAAATTATATTTGCTCAAACTATGTAGTATTATTAGGTAGGTATCGCAAACGGGGACAAATAAAATGTTTGGTTGGTTATTGATTGGTTTGTCCCCGCCTGCAATACCTACCTAATAATAATCAAATTATATTTGCTCAAACTAAGTTGTTATAGCTGATAAGTGATTATATAGCTTGTTTTTCTCTTTTCACTTAATAGGTTTTTTATGCACTCGGGATTTTTGTTTATCTTAATAATTTAGTTTATTTCATACTTTTTAGTCTTGTGTCGAAACGGTAACATAAAAGTACTATAATATTTATATTTTTGGAATCGTCTGATTACTAGCTTTCATTTGATACCCATATTGTAAAATTTACCAAAAAAAAAAATGTTTATTCCTCTCTTTTTAATTCGTAGACGCCATCTTAATATAATATACCCTATGTCACTCTCACGATTTTTACAAATCCAATGACACTTCATACGTTAAAATCCAAGCCAGTCCAGCCGTTTAGGATGTAGGCCGTGCCAAAGAAATAGACATACAAACATACATCGTATGTATGTAAAAAAAACATAACCCTCCTTCTGGCGCAGTCGGGTAAAAAAAACAAAATTTTGCTAATGGCCTAAAATCGGGTTCATTTATTAACACCTATTGCTAGTCAAATATATTAAGCCGAAATAGGTATGCACAAAAGTCAAGGTAATAAAAAACAAGCTTATCTCAAAAACGAAAAAAAATTGAACGGATTTTTGCTTTTATTTTAGAAGTGAAAACGTAATCATATAAATAAGAGACAGTGCGGCACGCAGGCTTTTTTATGAAAACCAACCGGTAAATAAGGCAAAGGTCCCAGTCGTATCCATTTGTCCCCTCGGAGCATTCGTGGGAATGAGCAAAAACAAGTGAAAATAAAGTGAAAACATTGTTATTCTCGTGTGGATTACCCGCGTTGTGTTATTCCAGCCGGTGGCTCTGTCTCGCTGGATAACAAACTATGGACTTTCCCACTTTCATACATTTAAATTTAAAAATAATTTCGCGACTTGCGGTATTCGAGGAGAGCTCTAATTGAGTCCATTAAAATTTTTTGCGGGAAATATTTTTGCTATTATACGAGAATATTCTCGTACTGCCACGAGCAAAAATATTTAACATGTTGTTGGGCTGGTAAGGTTACAGTTACATTTAATACGGTTCTGTGATTTTGTTACTTAGCAAGAGAACTTACTTGTATATTCTGTGGCTGTTTTCCGTCTGAGCGGTGAACTAGTTCTAATCATTTTCACTTACAACATGAAAAGTTAAGTTTAGGTTTATGTTAAGTTTATTACGTCACTTTCAATAAAGTGTAGGTATACAAGGTGTAACAAAAGTAAAAATAAACATTTAAAACTTTTAAGGGTGTTTTTAGACCATCAAACTGAACAAATTTCATTATAGGACCAACATCGAAATTGCGAAAAAACATATCAGCTGTCCCATACATTTAGCTCGAGAAGAATTGTAGTTTAGTATGGAACATCAGATTTCTTTTCGCGATATAGATATTGGTACGATAGTGAAAGTTGATCAATTTGATGGTCTAAACCACCCCCTTAAATGTTTATTTGTATTTTACTGCACTGCAGCAGCACGCAGATACAGCAGCAGCACAAGGGTAAAACACGTAGTAACTTATTATTAATCTGTGGTAAAACCTTGTATAGTGCAGTGCTAGTCTTTGTAAGTATTTAAAATAAAGACCTAATTGAAATATACAGGGTGTAAACTTAAATGCGTTACATACTTAAAGGGGTGCTTCAGACCATCAAACTGAACAACTTTTAGTATGGGACCAACATTCAAATAACGAAAAAGAAAAACAGCTGTTTCATACATTTGGGTTGAGTGGCCATTGACATTTTGGATGAAACAATCACAATTTTTGTCACGATTTCGAAGTTGGCTTCAAAATGAACTTTTTTCAGGTATATGGTCTGAAGCACCCCGTAAAGTATGTATCGCATTTAATTTACACCCTGTAAAATAATTTGCTTTGTAATGTAGGTAAGTCTATCAACAAAAGCCTATTATTTATCAAACGGTACATTTTTATTTACGATAAGTGATAACTGAAAAATTAATTGTGTTATGTTGTCTTTTCAGTGTCCCACTGCTGGGCAAAGGCCTCCTCTTTTACTCTCCAATCCTCTCTATTGTATGCAACTCACCAACTTTCCAAAAAGGCATCCATGTTGTCTCTTCACCTTTTTCTGGGTCTGCCCCGACGTCGTCGACCATCCTGGGGAACCCAGTCCGTGGTGATTTTGGCCCATCTTTCCAAATGCATGGTACAGATGAAAATCTAGTATATACGGTCCATCTTAATATGCTGACACTTTTTAAGGGGATGATCAGACCATCATACTGAACAATTGGTCCCATAGAGAAAGTTGTTCAGTTTGATGGTCTGATCATCCTCTTAAAAATTCAGCATATTAAGTTGGGCCCTGTATATAAATCTCGTGTCACGGTGTTTGTGGTCGCACTCCTCCGAAACGGCTCGGCCGATTTTAATGAAATTTGTATTTATTATCGGTAGGTATACGAATTTGATTACGATTAAATAAAGGATAAATGCTAATCCAAACTAAGGTCTCTGCCTTTATGAAAACCTCATCTAAGTCGGTCCAATAGATTTTAAGTGATGCGCGCACAAACAAACGTACAAAAATCTAAAAATTGTCTCAACGCATTCCGTCGAGGTACATAAGATACGTATCTTAAATGCCCCCAATTAGATAAGATAAGATAGATAGATAACTCATTTATTTCATAAGAACAATACAGGTTAAACAGTGACAGACAAAGGCAGTAGGTAACACTACATCATCGAGTAAAATGAATGGTGGATGGTGGAATTAATATTTCTTGAAAATTTCTTTATCTTCAATGTTCCACGCCAAGTTAATTTTTTTATGTCGTATATATATAAAATAAGATAGATGTAGATGTAATACACAAATAATTTTTCATCCGAAAATTGTTACACAAAATGTTACAATTTTAGATAAATTTTAGAAACGCAGCAGAAAGATAGAGAGGAAATATAATAACAATAATACATTTAGATGGAGTTATTATTTTTCCACATCGCAGGAGCTGTTATTTTCAGTGAATGTAACTGAAAATGGAAACAACATTATTCTTGTCGCGATTACTTCGTGTTATCTCTGCAGACTCTTTTAAAGCCACGAACAGCCATTGTGCTAGTATGTAATGCTTAAACAGCCATTCTTCTAATTGTTTTATTACCGAATCTTCACTATTTTTAATACCCAACTGCGCCAGCATAGCATATGCTCACGACTATATTCCCCGAGGGGGTAGTCAGAGATATTCTGAAACCTCAGAACATCCACGTTTCACCGGTAGTACCGAAACTCTGTCCAGTGTGACGGGGGGTGAGCCCGTCGCCACATAATGGACAGTGGGTACAATACATGCCTCGAAATGGAAGTATGCAGGTTTCCAGGGTCCAACTGCGCCAGAAGGAGGGTAATGTTTTATTTATTTAACTGTTTATTAAAACTTCAGTTGATGAAAGTTATTTGTTACAATTCTTAGATGTCGTTTATGGTATGAATTCTATGCATAATAACTACAAAGTTAATTCAAATTATTAATCTATGAGAGCTTAAATTTTTCTTTTTTATCGTCAAATAGAAAACAATCGAATTTAGTTATTCAAAAATAATTGGTACTAAAACATATACTATAAAATACAAAAAACTGGTATCCCCACAACATGCTTCTTCACCTAATCGAATAACCCACCAAATTTATTCCAAAATAAACTATTTAGCCACAATCCGCCAGTCTAAAGCAAAACTTTTTTGGTGTAAACTTTTTTGTTTTTTATTCTTAATTTTTTTTAATTGTTATTTCTTTGCTACCGTCAAAATCCTTCCCATTCCGGTGAGCAGACAATAGATCACCATCTTCGTTGATATAGGTACCTAGTGTATACTGATATATTGGTGGTCTAGAGGCGAGTAACCATGCCCGACGTACAGGAGGCGATGGTTAGATCCCCGTCCAGGCGTCACACTGGACAGGGTTTCGGTACTACTAGTGAAACCTGGATGTTCTGAGGTTTCAGAATATCTCTTGACTACCCTCTCGGGGCATATAGTCGTGAGCATATGCTGAACGACCAATATCCAAATCGTAAAAAAAAAAACTGCTGTTATAAAGCTACAAATCCTACTCGATCCGAATGTATGGGACAGCAGATTTTTTTTTCGCGATTTCAATGGGACCACCCATAGTGAATGTTGTTCAGTTTGAAGGTCTGATCACCCCCTTAAAAAAATTGTTAGCATTTTAAGAAGGACCCTAAAGTCGTAAGCATACAAACCATTCTACATTTCAAGCGTATTTTGCAACATATCTCAAAAGACTGTCCAAAGTACAGTGTTAGTTACACCCAGCATCTGACCTACATCAGTAGTAGAGCTTGAAGGTCCTAGTATGCTGGTTCCCATCATAATAGTATACAATAGGGTGGTTGTCGGACCGCGTATTTGCGAGTGTAAATTGAAACATGTCGCGAGTTAATTGCGTCCAGGTCCGTGAGGGCAGTCCCTGGGATAATCCCCACCCCCACCTCCCTCGTCTTACCACCTCTTCAGATCTTTGATGGTACAAATAAAGATGTTATATGGATATAGACAGGGGAATTAACTTACAGGATGTAGACTAATAACATTCTAAAAAATAATTTTTGAAATTCGCAAAATAATTAATTTCAGCCGAAATTATTCATTAATGGCTAAAAGTAAGCTTTGTTACTTTTAGGCATTAATGAATAATTTCTAAAAGGGGCAATCTGTTGGCTTGAAAGTATAGTTGGTAGTTGTAGCAAAGCATCTGATCACCTTGACTGGGTTTATGGTCGTAAGTGTACGTATGCATCATATTTATACAGGTGTAAGGAAAAGTATCATTCACCTTTAAACCACATACTCTACCCATCAAACTGAACAACTTTTACTATGGGAACAAACCTGTCAGAACAAAAAAATATTAGCTGTCCCATACTAAACTGCAATACCTACTCGATTCAAACGCATGGGACACCTGATATTTTTTTTGCTTTAACAGGTTTTCTCCCATAGTAAAAGTTGTTCAGTTTGATGGGTAGAGTATGTAGTTTAAAGGGTAATGATACTTTTCCTTACACCATATACAACATGATAATGAATTAACGCAAAACTAGAAAGTAGTTTGTTTAGAATCGAGAGCAGAATCGAATTATCATGGTTTCGACAAAGGTAATTTTTTGAAAATGTTAAAATTTTTGTTTGTAAAATTTAAACTTTACTGAACTCGATCGCAACCCACCGCTCGGGCACTCTCACCTTACTTACTACCAAAACAAGATTATTAAAATGTATACATGAGCACGTTAGCACTTTCATTCATTGTTGAACTGATAACAAATCATTTTTGCCTCAAGACTTAAAATGCGAATAACTTTAAATTTTAAGTATCAAAATAATGAAATTATTGTTCGAATATAATTATTTTGTTATAAATCTATTGGGGTGTATGAGGTTTTGCGCTTATTAATTAACACGTTGTATATGCGTTCGTTCATTTGTTATAGTCACCGTCTATGTATAGTTATAACCTCTATCTACCTTTTGCGTAGGATAATTTTTGCGGTCTAAACATCAGGTGTTTGACCTTTTGTATGTAAATTAATTAATTAACAACAAAACAATCAAACTTAACATGTACCTTGCAAATTTAAATGAAAAAAAAAACTAACAATTAAACTTAGGTACTTTTAATGATTTTTTGTATGGAGTTTAGTACAAAAATGCAATATAATTTACGATACTAAATTATTTATTTTCAATTTCAAGCTCTAAGATATCTTCCTCTTTTATTAGTGTTCCGTATTTTTAAGCCTTCATGAATTTTATCTTGCACTTAGCTGATATTCCAGTGTATGCAGTATGAAAACTGCAAGCTGCATATTATCTACAAGATATACTTATGTGACTTGCAAGAATTTTTCCGTACTTATATTTTAGATATTAAACCTAAGATATAAGGCTTTTTAAAGATATAAACTTAAATCAGAGGACGTACACACGGTGACATCAAGCTACGAAAAACCAAAATAAACTAGCCGCGCTTAGGTAGAGTAATGTATAACGTCGCGCGGCCACCTTATATTGGTTTTGCGTAGCTTGGTGTGTCGCCGTGTGTACAGTCAATAACAAAAGTCAATGAACTTTAGCAAGATTCGTATTGAAATTAATCAAGTCGATATTTTACTGTTTAGATGTTACGTGAAAGAGCGTTCAATTAAATTCACTTTAACTATTAATAAAATTAACAGAATTAATATAACAGTAGGTAGATAATAATTTTATTTTGAAATTTACTTTCGAAATCATTCACGTTGTTTGATGTTGACTGTACAAATTCTGAACTAATAACAAAGTGTCTATCGTATTACCTACAGGGTCCTTCTTCTTCTTAATATGCTGACAGTGATGATCAGATGATCAGACCATCAAACTAAACAACTTTCTGTATATGACCAAAATCTAAATAGTGAAAAAAAAGATGTAACATACAAAACTACAATCCTACTCGACATAAAATAATATGGGACAGCTGATTTTTTTCGCGATTACGATGTTGGTCTCACAGAGAAAGTTGTTCAGTTTGATGATCTGGAGTGCGATTTTAGAAACTCACACGTTGAACTCACCACACTTTTGTTATTTCTTTAGAATTTGTACAGTCAACAACATTTGATAAAGCTTTAGTGAAGCGAAAAATCGTACCTACTAACGCCAATCATACAAGCCCGGATCTCGTGTGGGCCATTGTTAGTGTTTTTTAAACCATTAGTTCTGTAATGGTTCTGTATTAAGCAACAAAAGCTTAAGGGTATATTACTGTTGGCGCGCTCCATACAAACGAAGTCTGGTGATATTTTCAATACTAACCAATTAAACTCAATAAAATTTTGAAAAAACAATCTAGAAACAAATCTCTATTCTTGTATCATGCCAGATTATTCTTAAAATGAACAGTTTTCCATACATATCTTAAATTAATCCTAGCATTGAAACTGTATATTTTAACAAAAATCGGACACGATACAAGCATAGAGATTTGTTTCTAGACTGTTTCTGCAAAATTTCATTGAATTTAATTGGTTAGTATTAAAAATATCGCCAGACTTCGTTTGTATGCAGCGCGTATTTACGCATTCGGAATCAGCTTCATCTTTGTAAATGTAGCAAATTAAATGTATTGTTTGGGTATTTACCCGACTGCGCCAGAAGGAGGATTATGTTTTTCGAGCGTATGTATGTATTTATGTATGTTTGTATGTCTATTTCTTTGGCACGGCCTACAGCCCAAACGGCTTGATGGATTTTAACGTATGAGGTGTCATTGGATTCGTAAAAAATCTTGAAAGTGACATAGGGTAAATTGTTTCAAGATGGCGTCTATGAATTAAAAAAGAGAGGGGGAATAAACAATTATTTTTTGCTAGAAATTACAATATGGGTATCAAATGAAAGCTAGTAATCAGACGATTCCAAATATATAAATATTATAGTACTTTTATGTTACCGTTTCGACACAAGACTAAAAAGTATGATATAAACTAAATTATTAAGATAAACAAAAAACCCGACTGCATAAAAAACCTATTAACTGAAAAGAGAAAAACAAGCTCTATAATCACTAATCAGCTATAACAACTTTGTTTGAGAAAATATAATTTGATTCTTATTAGGTAGGTATTGGAGGCGGGGACAAACCAATCAATAACAAAACAAAAATTTTCTTTGTCCCCATTTGCGATACCTACCTAATAACAATCAAATTATATTTGCTCAAACAAAGTTGTTATAGCTGATTAGTGATGATAGAGCTTGTTTTTCTCTTTTCAGTTAATAGGTTTTTTATTTATGCAGTCAGGTTTTTTGTTTATCTTAATAATTTAGTTTTTTATACACTTTAAAGGAAAGGTTTGAATCATTCTGCAAGAACAAATGAAAGCAATATCATGGTTTGGAACGGTCCTTTTATGAATGGCTTTGCGTACGTACGAGGTCTATGACACTCACACATACAGACGATGGACGAAATATTAAATAATTTCAAAGCTTTATATCTTCGTAATTATATTATAAATTACAAATGTTATGTGATACGCGGCATCTAGATTTTCTAAACTATTATTCCATATATATAACAAAGACTTACCAACCAACTTACCAAACCAACCAACCTTACCAACTTTTAAAGACACCGTCTGCGCGTGTAACGCGACAAACATTTGTATGAAATTGACAACTCTGCAACCACCTTAACGGATAGTTGTAGGTTGATAGACAACCTCCAAAAGGGGCCATATTTGTACTACTGAATGTTATGTGTGGCGTCAGAAAAATATGGTAATAATAGTTTGCATAAACATATTATTAAAACTTTATATTTCAACGATGTATTTTGTCATACAAACAGATTTCTTGAATTTCATGATGGATATTTTTGTTCAAATTATGCAAAAATGGCGGCAAAAAATCGGATCGGATTTAGTGGAAAGATCGTTTTATTGAGCTATTTGTGATTCGAGTTGTCGTAATATTACTTTACTTTGAATATTTTGTAACACTATGTAAACGAATGTTTTATTTGGGGCTATTTTTGCCATTGGATTGTATTTCTATCATATTCTTCTATATTATAATGCGTATAGCAAAGCTATCATATGAATATCACAATTTAACCGAACGGCCCATACATGGACGCATGTTGTCATTTCCATAAAAATTTACTGGCGTTACTGTAAAATTTTGGTTTATGAAGTTGAAGCCAAATCATTTCTAACTAACCAACTATGCCAAGTGTCTAAACGCTAGCCCCAACTTGAATATTAACTGAGGATTTGGATTTAGTTGAGAGTGGAAATTGAAACATGTCGGCACTTAATTGTGACTAGGCCCGCGGCCGCAGTGCTGCCAGTTAATTCTGAATTTGATATCAGCTGTGGAAGCTTTTGTTCTTTTTGTAACTTTTCATAGAACTGTATGTATCAACTGTATAACCCTGTTATAAAAATGAAAAATCATTGAACTATTATACAGGGTCGTTCTTAATATGCTGACACTTTTTAAGAGGATGATCAGACCGTCAAACTGTGCAACTTTCTCTATGCCACCAATATCGAAATCGCCATAAAAGTATCAGCTGTTCCATACAAAACTGCAAACCTACTCGAGCCAAATGTATGAGACAGCTAGTTTTTTTTTCGCGATTTCGACGTTGGCCCCATAGAGAAAGTTGTTCAGATTGACGGTCCGATCATCCCCTCAAAAAAGTGTCAGTAAATTAAGAAGGACCCTGTATACCTACTATAACACGGCAAACAAAATTCATGCGCCTCATACTACTATAACTGCTGAGACAGCCTGCTGTGATAGCCTCTAAGGGAAGTAACACTTTATTATTAAGTTAAAATGTATTCAAATTGTAATAGTGTATACTTTGTTGGCAGTCCTTAATAAATAAAATAAAATAAAATATACTTCATTCCAACAAACATAAATAAAAAAAAAATCTACTTAAGTTAGATATTTAAGAAATAAGTATTACTTCCCGTTTTACAGTCTGTTGCAGAAACGCTCATTAAAGTTAATCCTCCGTTAAATCTCTTGCTAGCTTTTACTACGTCAACAAGACAAAAAGTGACAGCAAGAGATTTAATGCAGGAGTAACTTTAATGAGCGTTTCTGCAACTGAGTGTTTGTCATTTTTATCATAAAGTCTAACTCTAAAGTACATTACTTATAACTTAACTCGCCGCAAACATAAATGGCACATAATGGTAAATAATATTTTTATGATTATTCTTGGAAATAGTAAGAAGAAGAAAAATTTGTCCCAAAGTAAATATATGTTTTAAACTGAAGTAGGTATGAAACAGATGATATTGCAACGAAAAGATTGGAAAACCAAGAGAGAGCTCGTCTACTAAATTATTTGTTCTGACTTTTATAATAGTTGAAAGTTGAAAACAAGCATCTTTGAGTAAACTAAGATAAAAAAATCGGATTTCAAAATACAAAATGTCTAAAGTATTTCCACTAATTTGAAATTAGCGCTAAGAGAAATGTGAAAAGCTCTTTGTTGAGCATCGATTTTAATTTAAACTTAGAGAAAATTAATTACATCTTTTGTTTTTGCTAAGTAATTTCTAATCACCTTTTGAAATAGGTTTGATGGAACATTAAAAGCACGAAATATTTCAAGTTGTTGGGTTAAAATCGTTGACGTAAATTATTGGATAGTTTGTTTGAGAACGGTTGTAGATAAAGCTACTGCATACAGGTTGATTGTAATGAATTGAGTTTGAACAGTTTTGTTTGTTTTCACGGGTCACGGCGGATGGCCCTTGATGCCGCACTCGACCCGTTGCGCTGCGCTGCGCGGTGTATGCGGCTTGCTGCTAATTTTACTTTACATTACGCTGTAGATGGCTGCTTTAATTGTAATGTTTGTATAATAGAACGTGGAAATTAATACAAATGAATAACCCTGTGTACCTAAAGTAACTAATCAACATTGAATTTTGATACAGTAACGTACACACGGCGACACATCAAGTTATACAAAAGCAATGTTATCTGGCCGCGCGACTTTATACGTTACTCGATCTACGCGCGGCCAGCTTATTTTGGTTTGATGTGTCGCCGTGTGTACACGTACGTAACTTTATTATTTTTGGATAATTTATTGTGTCACAGTCAAAGACCTTTAGTTTGCATGTCTCACAATCAAATTGTCTCAAATTTAAAATTTACTGAACTCGATCTCAACCCTCCGCTCGGGTACGCTCACCCTAGTTACTACCAAAACAAGATTCCAATGTATCCATGAGCACGTTAGCCCTATCATTCATTCCTGAAATGATAACAAATCATTTTTGCCTCAAAACTTAAAATGCGAATAACTTTAAATTTTAACTATCAAAATAATGAAATTATTGTTTCAATCTAATTATTTCGTTATAAATTAGTTGGGGTGTCTGAGGTATTGCGCTTATTCATTAACACGTTTTACAATTTATATGAAGTGACAGTGAGTCAGGTACGAAAAAGTGGTTACGTCGATAAGGACAGCCTAAAGCGTATTTGCTTTGTGCATCCCTTATTGAGTGAATATGAAAAACACGTCCCAACCTCTATTACTTCTCCCTCTACGGTTTTTAGTCTTTGCTCTGTCTGTTTGTGTTTTTTTTTATTCAATACCTGGAATTCAGCTTCTATTTCAGTGCAGTGGCTATGCCACAGTCCAAAGAGATTTCCCCGCTTTCAAAGAATATCTGTATGGACACTGACAGACAAAACCGCGATCAATGTTAGTCCAATTCTTACTTTATCGTTACCGACGAGCGTATACAATTACGCTGGCAGTATTTAAATTATTTAAATGTCAGTTAGTGTGAGCCGTATTTAACTGTAATTAAGTAATTGAATCCCCTTCACAACTCGATTTCTTTAACATTTTTCGATACCAAAAGTGTGTTTATGGTAGGTTTGGCTTTAGTCAGTAATTGGTGTGTTGTAAGTATTATTAAAATAAATTGTCTACGTTTTGTTGTGTAAACATACTCACAGTATACGTATACATACCGATGGGGGTTTTTGAAGACCCTAAAATAGCCTATGTTATTAAGGTATACCTATACCTAAGAGGAAGGATCTCCATAGAGTCCGCATAAATTTACGATTGTAGTTGGTCTCTTTTGTCTTATGACGAACCTTTAATAGTAGAAGGAGATGGAACTATAGATATTTGTTTATGCGGCTGTCCACTTTTTTTTGAGCTAGTGTGTGTGAAAAGTGACCGTAAACATAAGGCCATATGTCACTTGGTGCCTTTTGTCCATACTACTTGACACCACACACTCAAACCTAAACGTCAAAAAAAGTGGACACTTTACAATTGGTATGGCTCACTCTAGTCTTAAAGAGATATTCTTCTTCTTAGACCTATACATAATATAGGCTTATTTTAGATATGTCTTAATAAATAATAAACAGAATAAAACACCCTTGTATTTCTTGTGTCAAAGGTTGTTTAGACGATAGAAACTGAACAACTTTAACTATGGAGAAAAGGCCAAAAGAAATTAAAAAAAAAACTGCTGTTCTTATGCATTTGAGTAGAGTAGGTCTGCAGTTTTGTATGAAACAGTAGATTATTTCGATATTGGCTCCATAACGAAAGTTGTTTAGTTTGATGTTCTAAACCACCCCTTTAAATGTTACTAAAGTGTTTGGTTACACCCTGTATAATCCCGAAAAATCTGCTGTCCCTTAGGTTAGGATAGAAGTTTTTCATGGAACAGCAGATTTCTTTTTCGCGATTTCGACGTTGGTCCGATAGGTAAAGTTGTTTAGTTTGATGATCTGATCATCCCCTTAAAGCCGTCAGCATATATTAAAGACACTATAGAAAGTCAAATAATTATGATACTAGCATATACCTTTCACATTAGTGTTACGGCTATTAAGCCGTGAGGCCCTTGAATCAGTAACTATCTAAGTTCTAAACTTAGAGTTAATCTATTACAATGTCACACTCCGTAGAGCGTCTTACGTGAACCGGTCAAACGTGATTAGGTAGTTAGATATAGATAATTACACATTCCATTTGTACGGTTAATCCGGGGCTAATCGGATGGCGTTTGATAAGGGTTGCCTTCCGTAGGTGTAGGGGGTCCACTACAAAGTGTGATTGTCCATGCAACAACAAAAATATATCTGAATTTATTGTATGTTCCTATAATAGATATTTCAGTTTATTGTTCTGGATTCTTAATCTCCATCATTTTTAGGGTTCCGAAGTCAATAAGGAACCCTTATAGTTTCGCCATGTCCCTCCGCCGTCTGTCCGTCTGTCCGCGGCTTAGCTCAGAGACGCTTAGTACTAGAAAGCTGTACTTTGACATGGGTATACATATTTATCACACCAACAAAGTGGTAAAATAAAATCTTGAAAAATGTTTTTTTTAGAGTTTCTCCCCTACACGAAAAGTGGGGATGACATTTTTTTTCTCGTCTATCCCATGGTGTGGGGTATCGTTGGATAGGTCTTGGGTAAACAATTTTTCGATTTAGGGATCCGTTAGCGAAATATTAAGCTTTAAAGTGAAAATTTATCTTAGAATCAAGTGTCCCCCTTGCCAGCTAAACAGTTGTTTCTGGGAACGTGAAAAAATTCACGGTAGTAGGGTATATAACGAAGTTAAAAGGAAAATTATCACCGCTAAGTAGGCTTTTTAATAGTCAACCGAACTTGTAAAATGTACTGTTTAGACTTTGTTAGCCGTTAAACCGTCTGCCCTCTTCTAAGTCCGTATATTGTAATGGGCAACTACGGAACCCTACCCTGGGCGTGGCCCGACATGCACTTGGCCGATTTTTATTTATTACGATAATACTCCAGGAGTAGAGAACAACAAAAATATATCTGAATTTAATGTATATTCCTATGATACAGATTTTAGTTTTCAAGTTTATTGTTATTTAATCGTAATCTCCATCATCTTTTATATCTTATAATTGAATATTTACATAATCTAATTAAATGTTGTTTGTCTCTGGCAGAATATAATGAATGAAATTGATATCATTAGCATCCTTTTAAACGAAGAGTCTAAGTCTTTTTTTTGGTGCTCCGATCGGTTTGCTCCCATAGTAAAAGTTGTTCAGTTTGATGGGTAGACTCTTAGTTTAATAAAAGGATGCTAATGATATCAATTGTACTCTGTAGATAAATTACACATATAAGGTCTTTCTTAATATGCTGACACTTTTTTAAGGGGATGATCAGACCATCGAACTGAACAACTTTCACTATTGGACCACAATCGAAATAGCTTATTATAAAACAAGCTTATTTGATTTCTGGTATTTTTATATTCAACGTTTGGATATTCGTATGAAAATGCTGCTGTGTAATTTGAGTGGGAAAAAAAAAGTTAACTTTTGAAATATTATCATCTTGATAGTAAAAGGAAAAATCTAAAAACTACCAACACGTTTAATAAGTTAACATTTGTCTACCATTGGCGGGGTAAACTCGTATGTAAAACTTTTGTACCCAAATGTCCCGAAACTGTGTAAAAACCATCAAAAACATGTGAAAACTTCAGTTTAAAAGACAAGGAAATATAATAAAAATACTCAGTCAACTTGAAAATAAAAATATGAGACGGAAAATGAAGAACAAAAGGCGAAATCGCATCAGTTTTCCCACGCAACCTTAGCGAATATTTTTCGCGGCTTTATTGAATAAATATACATAATTTTACGTTATACTTCTTAAGAAGCTTAAGGAGGCTGGAGACTACCGTACATGTGGTTGTGGACATACTTGTGCCAACACCGCGAACATTTATGAAAGAAAATAAATAATCGTTTGTAACCGCGAGGCTGCTAATAACAAAATGTTGCTTATTTTTCTTACACTTATAAACGGGTCCTTCTTTATATGCTGACGGTTTTCTAAAGGGATGTTTAGTAGACCATTGAACTGAAATTCTATCTCTTTTGGATCAAAGTTATCCTCTAGAAGTAAGAAATTTTCAACATATTGTTAGTAGATTAGTCGTAATAATATTCTTCTTGCAATCCTAAGATAATATTGATATATCAAAAATGATTAAAAACCTTTCTGAAGGTGTGGCTTAGAATGAATCACCTAATTTCTTCTATTGATGGATTTCTTAAGAGGCAACTAAGGTTTCTTAGGAGTGTTAATGGAGGCGAAATGCGGAAAGGTAGCCACCTTAAAAAGATATATTTGGTAGTTAAAGAAATGATTCTGACCGGGATTATGGTCGTGAGTTGATGCATGTACGTCTATACTGAAGATCTTTAGAATTAGAATCCATAGAAAAACAGTGGCGTAGTAACAATAAAGAAACAAAGGAAGAATCTATTTTCATAGAAGAGACGTGTTATTGTATATGAAACACGGCTGCGGCAGGTACACCGGGGCAGGCAGGACGTCGGCGACAGATGGTAGCTAGGAATAATTCTGGAGCAATTTTATCGCCACAAACTGCAGTAGTCATCTGCCACTCGCTCTGTTCGCTTCCATCTGCACGGTGCGATGCAAATTTGCTAGATGTTTTATGTGTTTGCATTCGCAGTTTGTCTGCTTTTTGGTAGTCACTTAAATATGACGTTTACTAAGGAGACAGTTGATATGTTGCAGGTGCAGTAGTGGTGGAATTATGTTGTAGTTTGTCTTTAAAGAGTTTAAACTATATTTTTTCAATTTCATTATTTTTTACTACTTATGGGACGGCATATTTTATTTCGCAATTTCGATGTTGTCCCATAGAGAAAGTTGGTCAATTTGATGGTCTAATCAAAGCCGTCAGGATATTAAGATGGATGTATGTTTACTGGCAAACTTTGCCCGCAAATGTATTGTTTTTCTTTCGGGTTGCATAATTATTTGCACGGGTTGCATAGGTACTAGCACGTTTCATAATTACCCGACTGCGCCAGAAGGAGGGTTATGTTTTTCGAGTGTATGTATATCATGTTTGAATGTCTATTTCTTTGGCACCCCTACAGCCTAAAGATTTTAACGTATGCGGTGTCTTTAAATTTGTAAAAATTGTGATAAATAGGGTATATTAAATCAAGACGGCGTCTACGAATTAAAAAATAGAAAGGGAATACAAATTTAATAAAACAATAATTACAATATGGGTATCAAATGGAAGCTAGTGAATAGCAGATTCCATAATATATATATATATATATATATATATATTGTACTTTTATGCTACCATTTTGTAAATAGTATGAAGTAAACTTAATTATTAAGAAACCGACTACACGAAAAAAAATAGTATCTGAAAGGAGAAAAACAAGCCTTTTATTCATTAATCAGGTACACCAATTTTGTTTGAGCAAATATAATTCGAATGTTATTTATTAGGTAGGTATTGCAGGCGATAGGTAGGACTTGTAATTTTTCTTTGTCCCCGTTTGCGATATCTACATAATAACATTCAAGTTATCTTGCTAAAAAAAATTGGTATAGCTGATTAATGAATACTGGGCTTGTTTTTCTCTTTTCAGTAAAAATTTTTTTTTCTTTATAAATTTGATAGATTTTTTTTCTTTTTAAATTTTGGGTACATTGGATCAACGGATATTGCACTACTAGATTAATATAACGAAGTAACATTGTGGGTTATGGGTAAATATTGCATGCGAACCCTTTATTCGTGGTGTATTTGTTATCATAATCCTTTTTGGCACATTTTGGTCATGTGCCTGTTTCCACTCTACTCTCTTTCACATTATTTGATTCGCTTCGTACTCGTCACGTTGTTCATTGTGACAGGATTCCGTAAATCCGCAAAGATAATTGAAATGGAATATTACCTTTTTCGTCCGAACGATCTTGCTTTCGGTTCTATTTTGAGATTTTTCTCGCTTCAGTACAGATGGTACAATTTGTAACGCCTAACATAACATGGCTACAGTTGTTCTTTTGGGGCTATGAACAAAAAGTGTGTGTTCAAGAAAAAAACTGTAATAGAATGTACGAAATGTACCCTATGTGAAGAAAGAAGATTGGTACCTAATTTGGTAGTGAATTTCGACGTGTTAAAGGTCAAGGACAAAAACATTTTTTTTTAGTTATGTATTAGTGTGGTACGGAACCCTCAGTGCACGAGTTGCCCGACTCGCACTTGACCGGTTTTATTAATTAAATGAAGGATGGAATCCCTATTATAGTTCGTAAAATGTTTTTCTATTTACACCAGGCAGGCTACATCAAAAAGAAATGGGCATTAAAATTTTAATAATATTTCGACCTCCAAATGATCATAACGCTAAAGGACCCACAGAAATTTTTTGTTGTTGTTGTTAATATGTTGTGTTGTGTGGTGGTGTGGTACGGAACCCTCGGTGCGCGAGTAGCCCGACTCGCACTTGACCGATTTTTTTAATTACTAACATAACTTTAAGGGTATACCTATTCAGAAACTGAAACTAAACCCCTTTCCCTAAGAAACATGGGTCGAAAAACGAAAATTTTATTTGGACCTCCCTTAGAAAATCGATCGGCTGATCCGCAATTTTGTATGGTAGGTCCTAAAAATATTTCGACCCATGTTCCTTAAGAAAACTTGTTTAGTTTCAGTGTCTAAATAAGTTATGTTAGTAATTAAAACTATACTCCATTCAAAATAGCAACATAAATTTAAGGCTATTTTCAATTACAGAAACAGAGTTTAGAAACACTTAGGTACTCGTACTCTCACTTATTCTTAGAATAGCTTTAGTAACGTCCAAGATATGTCGGATAGTACATCTTCTGATAAATAAATTATATCTGCTTATCAGAATTGGCCAGAAAGCTGAATAGGAATCGGAAAATCTCGTCGTCCTTATTTGGAATGAAGTATAGTAGTGTATAAACTTCCTAGCAAAACATTTCGGAAGAGAATGGATTTGGTTTTGCATGCTCGGTTTTTGAACGTTTGTGGTTCAAGAACGATTCGAAGCCTGCCAGAGCTATGCTTCATGAGATTTTTATAAAATTTCTATTATTTTATGTTAGTTTATTTCAATTATTAAAATAGACTGGGCTCATGTAAAATATTCATTTCACAATTTTTTTTCGTTACTTTTAACTAATTCACTATGTATCCAACTAAAGAATTAATCAGAATAATCTCCAGTGGAGTGCACTCAGGGTATACACAAATACAGTTAAACCCTAATAATTTCTAAACTAAAGCCATTTTGTTTACTAAATGACTTTGATCTGTTTAAATACAGGCTAATTAAACAATTAAAATTCATTTAGTAAACAAAATGCCTTTGGTTTAGAAATTATTTGGGTTTAACTGTATTTGTGTTTACCATGAGTGCACGCCACTGCTAATCTCTGGCTTAATTACAATGTAACAACTTATATTTCTACTCCTCCTTTATCTTCTCTGATATTTATATCAGAGAATTACGAATGGATATCGTTACGAAGTCCAAGGCAGTTTACAGTGATCCCCAGACTCGATTGACTTCATTGACTAGTACTTATTCAGAATGGTCGCTGCTTTTGATTCTAGGGTTACACTGGTGGCAAAGCAAACCCAGTTAAAAATAGTATTATGTAAAATTTATTAACAAGTTATATATGAAACTGCTAATCCAATTCGTGGCTTAGCTGAAGAATAATGAAACACACCCCACCCCACTCACAGACAGAGAAATAAATTTCGCTCCTGAAGACTGTTAAGGGTAAAATTTAATAAAGCAAATAGGCACGGTGTTTACGAGAAGGCTGTATTTAAACATTATTTTAAGAGATTTATTATTAACAGTAGAGCGAAGAAAATTTAGAACGTATTTAAAAATAATTTTGTAAATAAGTGTGTTGCCGTTTGGATTTAGTACTGTATACAACGTGTTAATGAGTAAGCGCAAAACCTCATACATCCCAACTGATTTACAATAAAATAATTAGATTGAATCAATAATTTCATTATTTTGATGGTTAAAAATTAAAGTTATTCTTAAGTTTTCAGGCAAAAATGATTTGTTATCATTTCAGCAATGAATGAAAGCGCTAGCGTGCTCGTGGATACATTTTAAGAATCTGGTATTGGTAGTAAGTAGGGTGAGTGTCCGTGCGGTGGGTTGAGATCGAGTTTATTAAATTTAAAGTTATACCAAACTAATTATTTAATATTTTGAAATAAAAATACCTTAGTTGGAAACATAATAATTCGATTCTGCTCTCGATTCTAAACAAACTACTTTCTAGTTTTGCGTTAATTCATTAACACGTTGCAGACACTTGACTTAATTATTCATCTAATCCGAATGCATTTTTAAAACAAAACTATTTAATCAATCAATCAAATCAGCCCACTTCAACCCACTGCTGGGCATATGCCTCCTTTTGTAAGTTTCTAATGCATTGGTGATAAAACAAGTACTAATAAATTTACTCAATAATAAAATTTTAGTTTTACATTAATTTCCTTTTGATACAATGTCGCACCGATTGTGTATTTGTCCAATGAGTTTTAAACGGGATTTCCACGCTTCAACTCTATTAAAAGTTTCCTACGTCAAGCTCGCTCGTTCGCACAGTGGTTTAGTCTGGTTTAGTTCAATGGAACACTTTCCACAATACTCTATACATTTGATGTAATTTTTTGAAGTTTTACATAATTTTTCAGGTTTTTTTGTTATCTGTATATTTCTGTCGACAGTACTAGGCTGGTACTTGTTTCTGTGTTCCGTAGTTACAACTGCCATCACTATAAGGGACAAACAAACTCAAATAATTTTTATCGGTGCGGTGAAAATAGAGTCTCAAACAAAGATGAGGCTGTGACATAACCTCAGGGTTAAAACCCCCATATAAAAATAAAAGCATTTTTAAATAGTTTTCTGTTCAATTAGTGGTTGCATGGCGCTAAATAAAAAATTACCTACGACCATCGCTATTTTCGCGATACCTAAAAAAGACTAGGTTAAAGCAAAAGTATACGTAGTACTACCTCTAATTACTTTGGGGTGGTAGTCGGAAGGTGCCCGTTAATTGCGGTTCTAACATTCGGAAACATGACTTAAACCCTTAAACAGACCCTTCCAGATTATTTTATATTATTAATCACATACGTTAACATGCACCTTTGTTTCAAAACTGTAGGAGTTGGTTCGGCGAGAGAATATCGGTTACAACGTGATTTAAATTTCAAACTATCCTGTTTTGTGTAACGAGTCGTTTTCCAAGTGCTGTAAAAATAAAAGTCAGTTATGGCGTTGGTAAATTTGACGTAAACACCTGCCAATTTGAAGGTTAATTAAGAAAAACAAGCTCTATACTCATTAATCTGACATACCAACTTTGTTTGTGCAAATATAATTTGAATGTTATTAGGTTATAAATTACCAATAAATACGCAATAACACCGAAAACGTTAGCTTGTTTTACTTAAATGAACATAAGCTGCATAAAAAGACTTTAAATTCAAAGTATCGGTTGCAATGTGAAGTACGTCTGTCACGTTGTAACCATTAAAATCGAATTAATGCATTAACAAATGTTTCCCTGAAATAGAGCAATATAGAAAAATTACAGTCTCGGCTCGTACAATGCAACACTCGCCTTCGGCCGGTGCTGTAATCTCGCCTCGACTGCAATGTAATGACCAACTTAGCCCACTTGTGTCATAATGTACTATTGTGGTTTATTATGATACCGAACAACAATGTCTCCGTTTTTAGGGTTCCGTACCCAAAAGGTGAAAACGTGACTTTATTACTAAGCCTACGTTGTCCGTCCGTCCGTCCTACCTATTTAGGGCTGTAACTTTTGAACCGTAATAGCTAGACAGTTGAAATTTTCAAAGAATATGCGTTATTACGGCGGATTTGTTAACAAATAATAAAACTGACAAAACGTTAAAATTTAAGGGGGTCCTCATACAAGAAACTAGTTTTTATCAAAGTTTTTTCTTCTCGCTCTATCGTAAAAACGGTAATACATACTAGCGTTAAACTTGGTGTGATTATAGAGCCAACTCTACAGTATAACAACAAATAATACTAACCGGCCAAGTGTTCGTTGGTCTCGTGTTAAAAGTCAAGGACAAAAAAATAAATTTTCAATATGTTATGTGGTGGTGTGGTACGGAACGCTCAGTGCGCGAGTAGCCCGACTCGCACTTTACCGGTTTTATTAATCTTAATAACACGAGGGATGGAATTCCTATTATAGTTCCTAAAATGTTTTTCTATTTACACCAGGCAGGCTACATCAAAAAGAAATGGGCATTAAAATTTTAATAATATTTCGACCTCCAAATGGTCATAACGCGCTTATGGCAGGTTATAAAAATTCAACCACAACATTTTTTTCCAATTTATCTTAACAACTTTTTTTATAACTCAATATCTAAGAAAAACGTTACGATAATAGATTTACACACCAATTATAACTTTTATGAGGCACCGCTTTTGCTTATCAGAAAATTTGTTTTGCCCAAAGTTACACCGTCATTTCCCGGTGTTTAAATTGTTTCATTGAAAGAATAAAAAGTGTAATTCCAGGTAAACGGCAGCAGACGGTTTAATTAAGTTTTGAAAAAGTTAATTTGGTAGTCCTCACTGGGTTAACTAGCGTTGCACATAATTATTCGGTATTTTGGAAATTATTGGTAAATTTTTGGTTTTATGTCTAACAGTAGACGTCTTGCGACTGAAATGAGGAATGAGGACTTACCTTATGTTGTTCCAATCTTGGTCATCATCATCATCATTATCATCCTCATCATTATCATTATTAGCAGCCTGTCATAGTACACTGCCAAATAAAAGCCCTCCCAAGGCTCGCCACAGTAAAAACGGTAATGGCCTTCCTCGTTCAGTCACTCTTCACTTCGTTTTTAGGTCGTTTGTCCAGTGGGTTATTTCTTGGTCTCCATTCTAGAACTTGGTCTCCCCATCGGTTGTTAGTTCTTCGGCAGATATGACCAGCCCATTGCCACTTGGTCATTTGCTTGATCGAAAACTTGTACTTAATCAATTCTTTACGAAGATTAAATTTTTAGATTATAGTTTAATAATGAATCCTTAAGTATTATTTGGATCGAGTGTATTAAAATTCCCAATGTGGCTGAGTGAGCATCGGCACGGCGCCGGCGGTCGCAGAAGCTTTTCGTAAATCATCGCTCAAAAATTTGCCAGTTGCCATTGAATGGGAGACTTGTTCGGATTATGCATGCGCCATTAGCTCAATTCATGCCTTTGTGTGTCGTTCGACTAGACTCGACTCATTGTCACCCAGGACCGGGTACCATCGAGACAGACTTAATTATACAAGTCTGCAGTTTACGCTTTCTTCACTTATTTCAGTATTTGGACTGTTCATTTATCGATAACTGACACGAGAAAAACAATCTGCTATTGTATTCCACAAGGATGGTATCCTGATGGTTTTCAATTGACGGATTGAATGAATGAACTTGAATATGTGTCGGAAATTCATTGTTGTGGCTGGTGGGCAGACGCGAAACTGACAACCATCTCTTTGTAAAATTGTCTGTATGCAGATCGTCAAACTCGTACGTTACTTCGATTCATTTTATTTGGGGTAATATTTTATGTTTCCGTTTTATTAGCTTCCGTCTGTTCTTTATTGTTTATTCAGCTGGTTAGAAGATCGCAAATGCATTTTCGTTGTTCGTTACAGACCCACGGGCATTGATGGGAATATTTTACCGAAAATTTTGCTAACAGAAACAATATCCATAGTCAAGTTTCCCCTCAGGGACCAATCAGAGGGATTGCGAGGAATATTTCAACCTTTCATTGATATGACAACACAATGGACGTTTGCGGTAACAATACGTATAAAGTTTATTCGTACAGAAGCTGTTCCTATTCTGGCTAAATGTAGGAAGCTTATATAAATGTTGATACAGGAACTCTCACCTCCGCGCATTGAATTGATAATGTCGCCACATACACAGCTGTTGCCGAGCTTCAACTCAAACTACTAACTACGAGTATACTATGCTTAATCTAAATAATAAATTCGGCCTCAAATGCTAACAAGCTATACTAATGCAGCCTATGGAAAATTCTCTTCAGTTTGTCTATTTGTTTTCCATATGTATAGAATTGTGGTGCAGTAGTGAACGAACTGAAAACATTCAGACCGCATTTAATTTGACTCCGAATGTAGATATGAAAATATGTTGAAATGAAATTGAATAAAAGCCTATACGGTTCGTAAATGGTAAACTGATGAAATAAACGAATCGGTCACAGTTCTGTGAGAGAAAATTGTTTTTATTATAAAACGGTTCTGACAACCATCTATTCTGACTGATGTCTCTGGTACATTACACAAAACTTTTTTAGGGTTCCGTACCCAAAGGGTGAAAACAAGACCATATTACTAAGCCTACGTTGTCCGTCCGTCCGTCCTACCTATTTAGGGCTGTAACTTTTGAATCTTAATACCTAGAAAGTTTGACAGAATATGAGTTTTACGGCGGATTTGTTCAAAAATAATAAAAAAGTCAAAAAGTTAAAAATTAAGGGGTCCTCATACAAGAAACTAGTTTTTATCAACGTTTTTTCTTCTCGCTCTATCGTAAAAACGGTAATACATACAAGCGTCAAACTTAGTGTGTTTATAGAACAAACTCTACAATATAACAAAAAATAATAAAAACTGGCCAAGTGTGAGTCTCTGTCGCGCTAAAGGTCCCGGAGAAAACAAAACTTTTTCTAAGTTAATATGTTCTTTGGTATGGTGTGGTACGGAACTTTCGGTGCGTGAGTAGCCCGACTCGCACTTGATCGGTTTTATTAATACCGACGTTTAAAGTTTAACAAAATATGAATGCATCGAAATATTACTCTCCATTTATAGTTTGTTTCGGCTTTTGAATTTTAAGCCCTTGTACACACGGCGACACATCAAGCTATACAAAACCAAAATAAGCTGCCCGCGCGTAGGTCGAGTAACGTATAACGACGCACGCCAGCTTATATTGGTTTTGTATAGCTTGATGTGTCGCCGTGTGTACAGTATTTTATTTATGTCACATTTGTACATTTCCCACACGGCTCTCAAATAAATTTTAGGTAGTAAGGAAGTAAAGTTATCCCCAAATTTCCTACGTACTAAATTTCCAAAGCACCCGGACGTATGCTGACTTCAGACCTGGTCGTTCACAAATCGCGCTGGAAGTTTATTCAACGAGCAATAACGCATTCCACTCGCCTAGTTTAATCTGTTCTTAATCGGTAATCAGGTCTGCGATAAGGGCTCGTCCCACCTGAGTGCCCCGTCTTCCTAGAATGTTAATTATCAAACTCGCCCACATGACTCTGTAACGATTTGGTGAGTTGATATTTTTGTGAAGAGCCGAGCGAGCAGCGGATATTTGGTACATCATTATCATCATCAGCCTATACAGGGTGAAATTGATATTATTAGCATCCTTTTAAGCTAAGAGTTTACGCATCAAACTGAACAAGTTTTACTATGGGAGCAAACAAATCGTAGCAAAAAAAAAACAAATCAGCTGTTCCATTCTAAACTGCAATGCCTACTCGACTCAAATCTATGCAACAGCAAATTTTTTTTGCTCCGATTTGTTTGCTTCCTTAGTAAAAGTTGTTTGGATTGATGGGTAGACTTTTAGTTTAAAAGGATGCTAATGATATCTATTTCACCCTGTATACAGAGTCCTTCTTAATATTCTAACACTTTTTTAAGAGGATGACCAGAAAATCAAACTGAACAACTTTCTCTATGGGATCAACATCGAAATAGCGATTAAAAAATCATCTGTACCATACAAAACTGCAAACCTACTCGAGGCAAATGTATAGGACTGTTTTTTTTTCGCGATTGCGATTTTGGGTCCGTAGAGAAAGTTTTTCTGTTTGATCGTCTGATCATCCCCTTAAAAAGTGTCAGCATATTAAGAAGGACCCTATATGTCCCACTGCAGGGCACGGGCCACACCGTGGCGTCATCGTCAGGGGGTATGGGTGTTAGTTCACCACGCAGGTGTATGAAGAAACAATATTAATAAAAATTTGTAGCTCGTTCGACTGCGTGGAATTTATATGTCTATGTCTTTTCTCGCCGTGGTGGTCCGTGGTGAGTAACCTTGCCTGCCGTGCAGGAGGCTATGGTTCGATCCCCGTCCAGGCCGACTTGTACCAATGAGTTTTTCGGAATTTATGTACGATTTGTAACACCACTGGCTTTTCGGTGAAGGAAAACTTCGTGAAGAAACCTGCATGCTTCAATTTCGAGGCATGTATTGTACCCACTTTCCATTATAAGTGGCGACCGGCTCACCCCCCGTCACACTGGACAGAGTTTCGGTACTACTGGTGAAACGTGGATGTTCTGAGGTTTCAGAATATCTCTGACTACCCCCTCGGGGAATATAGTCGTGAGCATATGTATGTATGTCTTTTCTCGGGGTTTAAGCTATCTCGGTACCAAATTTCAATCGGTTCAGCGGTTTAGCCGTATTCAGTGTTTTTTTTATATTTGCTCTATCGTAAAAACGGTCATACAAATTATAAAAAACCGGTCAAGAGTCGCTTTTACACTTCAAGGATCTTGCATTAAAGAATGGTTTTAACTATTCAGCATCATATCAGCTGATGGACATCCACTCCTGGACATAGGCTTCCTCCAACGGATTCCCGCCGCCTTAACCAGGTCGTCGATCCACCTTGTTGCCTATCCACGCATTCAACTATTGTAAAGTCTTTAAAGTCTTTGTGATTAGAAATAACCCAATGACAATAAATAAATTATTGTATTATTATTATGTATATTACATTTAGTAATAGTGTATTGTAATAATAATAGTTGTTGTATTGATCTTAAACAAATGTATTGCATTATAAGTGGTGGGGGCAACACCCGCCATCATTACTAATCTACTCCTCGTACCGAGCGGACGTTGCATCCACCAGTTGCCGTGTGTAACTTAACTAGTGAAATATTGTTCTTATTTACCACCTCACGCATTGAACACCACAATTACCACCTGTGAATAATAGTATTTTTTTGAGGCCAATCTACCGACAAAAATATACTTACGTAATATTCATATGACACGACAAGGAAAAGATGAAAATTTTAAGAGGCGCTTGTGCCAAATTCTTCGCTTCTCTGCTACCCTCATCACTTTGAACGCGTTCTAATTGAGGGATAAACCGACAGACTGTATCATGTAGGTACGTACTCGGGGGGTCGTTAAATTGTACAAACTTTCAGGCTTAGTAATTTACTCAAAGCATTGAGTATTAATTAAAGGGTATGTAGTACCCTAAATTGTATTATGTTTCATACAAGTAACCGAATGAAGTGTCGGATTGATGAATTTTGTCTGATAATTTATAGCTGAAGAAAGAAGATCTTTATTTTTTATACAAAGTGACAAATAGCAAGCTCCCTCGTCAGTTTTTGATCACAAATCATTATCGTGAATCGTGTAACATCGTGTTTTCAAGAAGAATTGTAACATCCTTAACATCTTAGGCTCATCACTCAGGGTTTAATAAAAAAAATATAAGACAGTATACACCGTGGTATTGCGGGCGATTTGAAACCGGAACAAGGTGTTTCAGACCATCAAACTGAACAACTCTTACTATGGGACCAAATTTTAAATCGCAAAAAAAAATCTGCTATTACATACATTTTTGTCGAGAAGGTTTTCACATTTTCTATGGAACAGCTTATTTTTTTTCAATTAATAAATTAAGTCTTAATATAGACTTAGTCTATAGTCTTTTCGTATTTGTTTAGAAATTTCGTGATTTCGGTATTGGCCCCACCCTGTTTCGGCTTCTAAATTAATGGGTTAATGTGCTGACGGTTTATTAAGATGATGATCAAACGATCAAACTGAACAACTTTATTTATGGGACGAAAAAAACAGCTGTTTCATACAAAACTGCAAACCTACTCGACCCAAATTTTTTGCGATTTCGATGATGGTTCCATAGAGAAAGTTCAGTTTGATAGTCTTACCAACCCCAAACCGTCAGCATATTAAGAGGATAGGCGGGCACTCGAAGAAATTTAGAGAATAGGTTACTTTTTCGACAGTTTATGTATTTGTCCGATCCGCCCCTCCCACACTTCCCGCCGACTAGACTAGCTAAAGACACAATGCAGCTCGGACTGGTTTTATCTACATAAAATGGGCGAAATCAGCATTTCGTATTCCCCTGTATCCTCCTCCAAAACTAAACCGATTTTGATAATTCTTTCAAAAATAATGTTGGAAAGACTTTTTGTTTATATTCGTCAAATTTGTTAGTTAAATGTTATTATTATTTGTTGTTGTTATTTGTTTGTTGTAATTTGCTTCGTTAGTTTGCTGGTTTTTGCTCTAGTGTTATTATCCAGGGAGGAAACAAGGGAATACGTTTGTATGAACAAAACGGTACGAGTCTATCCTCTTAAGAAATAACCTGTACAGTTCAATACACTCCCCTGAATGGAATAACATTAGTATAAAGGTATTTTCGATACATATTCCATTAAAATATTCTCTGACAACTTTCTCGGTTCAATTCGATTAAAAGTTTCTCAATAACAGACAGTGTATTTACAGCAACTCCGTCCAAACGGAAAATATACACGAGTGTAGGTAAAGGGCGCGTCGCTACACGCTTGATGATTTGACCTGGCCCTGTTTCATGGGAAATTATCGAGTGATCTTGTTTTCCTACAACGAATACAAAACAAGCTTGATCTACAAACATATTTTGAAATATTTTTAACAGAAGTGTGTCTGTACATTGAAGATATAAAAAAAGTTACGATATTGTTTTCAGGTGTACCTGATTTGAAATCACCATTTTTTGAACTTTTGTCCGTTTGTTTGCTTTTTCGAGCATCACGCGAAAACTACTGAACTGATCTCGACGAAACAATTTTGGTTTGAAAGCTGATGATTTGACTTAAAATCTGGTACATAATTTGTGAAGAGTAAGAAGTCGCGGGTAAACTCTAGGTTAAAATAAATGTATGTATGGTGCTATGTGGTGTCCGGCTTCAAAGAATAGCACCAACCCAATCGGGTGTCGTAAGAGGTGAATAATTTATTCAGGCGTCATGCATATCTTTGACGTCCAAACAGTGTGGCTGCAGGCTACAACCACTCTTATATAATTTACGTACTGGTATTTGTAGGATTATTCTTCTTGTGTCGAGTCGATGGCATGTCATGAGTTAGAGCGATGATAGTCCATACGGAAGAGAGCTAGCGCTTCAATCATTCGTTTCCTGGCCTGTACCACTAAGTTCTTCGGAATTTATGTACGGTTGTATTTATCATTTACTAGCTCGGTGGTGAAGGAAAACATCGTGGGGAAACCTGCATTCCCGAGAATGAAAAGAAAATACCATAAGTTCGGAGGTATGTGTAAAAATGGGTTAGCTTGGGGCGAACACAAAGGACCAGCGCTGATCTCAGTGTTACATAACGACCCTTGCTTGCTATAGCCCAACCACAAATCATACAGCCAATGCATCTGAACTCACCTCTGATCGTATCGGTCTCCAGTTCTATGAGATTCAGGAGGGTAAGGACGAGAGAGTGTATCTGTGTTTAGCGCGTACACTTATGCAATTCAAAATATCCTTTGCAAATATCCTGACTGCTTTTCTGTAAAGATTAGCAGTCGCCGTAGTCTAAATCGACTAGGAATCCGTCTTTATCATCATACATGGTGTAAGAAAATACCCTGGTAATACTTCAGACCATCAAACTGAACAACTTTCAGTATCGAGCCAACATCGAATCGCGAAAAAAATTTCCGCTCTTTCATACATAATCTAAAACGTTGTTTGAAGTGCCGGACCTGGGCTGCAATCGCGGTAAATTTTCGGTGATTGAACCTTTATTGGACTACGTACGAACCATAACTTTTGACACATTTGGTATTGCGCTAATGGCGGTACTGCTCTTGACATCCGTTAGAGCCGTTTTGACAGATCGCTCAGACGTTAAGGGCCTATGTCGAAAAATAATTGAAGCGAAATGGGCGTGGCTTAGCGCAGCAAGCGCCCCGCGCCCCGCTACCGAACATCGTCGCGCACTAGCCCGCGAAAATCAAATCACTCAAAATGCGTAGAAGACGCTTCGCTGTTAATATATTATTAGTACCTTTTGTCGTATGAAAAAACACAATATATTATAATTAAGTATCGTTCTATTTATCCTCCTTGATCAATTATTAATTTGTTACAGGATCAATTACGGACAACCAATTTATAGATAGAAACAATACCTAACTAACGATACTCTTTAATTGATTTCACTTAAAAAACTTAAAACTCATTAATATCATACCGAAAATCACTGTACCTATCTAGAAGGAAAAAAACTATCATTACAGGATTTTGTTTTACTTTATAGTACGAGAGCTACCTGTTGGTCTTCGGTTCGGTTCTTGGTTAGGCTTTACGTCTTTAGGTCCCGTAATCAAATCAATTCAACTTCTTATTTTGTACTTGTAATTGATATAATACAAGTCAAAACATTATATGGTCAAAACATACCGACTATCTAGATGAAACCTGGAAGTTATTTACGCCGTCAACAAAAATGTAAGAAGAACGTGAAAAAATAAGTTTCGTAATACTGCAATCTCAGTTATTCTCGATACCACAAGAACTTTCAGGTTGAGAAGTTGTATAACACTCATAAACCTATTTTGAAAATCCATAGGTAATTCTAAAATACCTCGCATCCCTCAGATGCATGGCATAGCATTGAAGGATGAGGATGATGCAGGATATTATAACAGGTATGAATGAATTTTAAAATGGTAAATCAACATTTATTTACAAAATCACTAATAATATTTATCTTACGACCTAAAATCAACATTTATTTACATTAGTACATTACGATAAGTGTGACTTAAGTAGTTCATTATTGCACAGCGTGAAGTTAGCACCCGAGCACAAGCAAGGGTGCTAAACTTATATGCAGGTTTAGGTCACAGAGTGCTGGAAAATTATTTACAACTTATTACCTTTTCTTTTCTCTCATACTTCTGGTATGTTCCTGCCTACGTTTCAAATTTAATGTTTTGTTCCGTTTTGTTTTTCATTATCACTGTTTCTCCTAGTACCCCAGGAAAATTAGGTGAAAAAAAGGGTCAACCTCGGATTGAGAGATAATAAGCTACAAACTTCTTTAAATCATCGTTATGACATCCAATACGTTAGGTCAAATGTCACATAAAATCTCGTTTATGCAGGTCAAAAGATTCAAGGTAAAATGTCAAAAAACAGGTCTTTAGGAAATATCTTCTTTTCTATGCTCTAAATGACCTTTGAAGTTTTAAAAAAAATTGTAGAACTTTAAATTTTCTTCAAATTTGGTCATTTATAATAGTTAACCGTTCTTGAGATAGATAGGTAGAACGCAAAGAGTTGTAACTCCCATAACGGTTTGCTCCCATAGTAAAATGATACTTTTCCTTACACCCTGTATAATATTATTTGGCGTTATTAATGAAAATACATAATTTCAATAACTATACACGAAAGAAGATGATGAAGAATTATTTCGAGTTTGAATCAATCGGGATAGAAAAACGAGTACAGAATAGTGACACTGAGCAGCGCGCATTGAAGATATTGAATGAAACCAGTCACCGCCTGCCCGACAGACGCTTCAAAACAATACTTATATGGAAAGAAGACGACATGAAGATTCCGAACAACTACAAAAACTCACTCAAACGGCTGCACAACCTAGAGAAGAAACTAGACCGAGATGAAGACCTGAAAAAGAAATATGAAGAAAGAATGCAAACCCTCTTCACTTTGGGCTACGCCGAGGAAGCTACCACACCGCCGGTGCCAAATAAAACATGGTACCTACCCCACTTCGCGGTCATTAACCCCGCGAAACCGAAGATAAGAGTAGTACACAACGCCACAGCGAAGACAGCCGGACGCAGCCTGAACGATATGCTACTCTGCGGTCCAGACTTGCTGCAATCTCTGCCGGGAGTTGTAATGCGATTTCGTCAACACCAACACGCCGTGCCAGCTGACATAAAGGAATTAATATTTATGCAAATATAAGTTCAAGAGGACGACAGAGAGGCACTACGATTTCTATAGCGGGGCGACGAGAGAGGGAACCAGCGACCGCGAGAGTACCGCATGACTTCAGTGATCTTCGGCGCGATGTTATCACCATGCACCGGCACCGCGCTATACGTGAAGAATAGAAATGCTTCAGACTTCAAAGCAAAGTATCCTGCAGCCGCGCGAGCCATTGAAAAGAACCACTACATGGACGACTACATAACAAGTTTTCCGACCGAAAAAGAAGCCAAAGAAGTATCGAAATCAGTCGACTACATTCATCGGCAAGCCGGCTTCGAGCTATGCGGATGGGTGTCCAATACAAATTCAGTAGTACAGCAGTTTTCCGTCAACTCGGGCGGCGCCACGGTCTCTATCGGCGGGAGCGAGGTCCGATGGTACAACGGGACGAGCTTCCTACGAAACCACGAACGAGAATGGCCACAAGAGACGAAGACAGAAGCACCGAAGACAGGAGAAGAGAGGGGACTTGTCACGTCACCCACCAGCGACCTGACCACGCTCACCTACCTCGAATCGAGCGATTTTCGTCGTTCCCACTTTTGCTACGAGCTACGGTGCGCATGCTACAGTTCGTCAATTTATGTCGAAAGAAGAAAAATGAAACAGTATTGGCTACGAAGCGCAAACGAACGAAAGAAAACAATAAAAACGACTCTGATTCAAAGATTGATAAAAACACGCAAGAGCGAGACACCGTACGTGAAGAAATGAGATAGCAACACCATCGGTATCGAAACTCACTATCTCATCCGCGCTGAGAAACTATGGTGGAAACCTGTACAAGAAGATTGTCTTTCCGAAGATTTACGTCGAGTAAGGAACGGCGCGGCGCCTCAGCCGGGAGACAAGCTGTCGGCGCTATCAGTGGTCGTCGGCGAAGATGGCTCAAAGGAAGAATCCACGTAGCACCTGACATCGTTGAAGACACTGCGAGCCCGACCGTACTCGACGGGAAACACTACTTCACGCGACTGTACATACAACACGTACACGAGCGACTACATGGCGGTATCGAAACCGTCGTGAATGAGCTACAGCAGCGACTATGGGTACTGAAGATATGTGAACGTCATCAAACTCTGTCAACTATGCAAGATACGAAGAGCGAAGCCTACTTCTCCGGCGACCGGCGACCTGAGGAGGTTCGTGGCACGAAGAGGAGTGCCTAAGGAGCTATGGAGTGACAACGCAACGTGCTTCAAGGCTGCGGAGAAGGAGCTCGCCAAGGCCGCGCTGGCGGCGGTCAGCGAGGAGGCGACGGCGCGGCGCATCACCTGCCGCTACGTACCCCCGGCCTCCCCCTTCATGGACAGCGCGTGGGAGCGCATGGTACGCACCGTGAAGGAGGCACTGCGCGTCAAACTCCACGAGCAGTACCCTAGCGACGAGACACTGCTCACCCTGCTCGCCGAGGCGGAGAACACCGTCAACTCCCACCCACTCACACACGTGGCGGTGACCCCAGAAGAACCGGAGGCGCTTACACCCAACCACATCCTGTTGGGACCCAAACGACCTCACCGCGCGCAAGCGCAGCGCGCTCAACGATGGCGGACGTCTTCTGGAGCCAGGTCAAAGAGTACCAGCCTCTACTCCAACACCGGCGGGAGCCTCACACGACTAGCGCACGCTATCGGCGACCTGGTACTCGTCTGCGACCCCACCCTGCCCCGCAACACATGGCCGACAGGAAGGATCGTCGCGGTCTACCCAGGGCGAGACGGCGAGGTGAGGATCGTGGACGTCGTAACCAGCAACGGGCATGTCCTCCGGAGACCGACCAAGAGGATCGTCGTGCTACAGGTTGGATCGCAGAGCTGCAACGGCGAGAGAAATGTGCACGACAGAACCTGAATTGACTACCTTTGTACATAGTTTTTTACATTACTTTGTTTATTTCGTTTTATATACCCTTTTATACTAGTAGGATAAGTTAAGTGTTCATTTCAATAAATAAAATTTTCTTATTAGAATTAGGGCTTAGCACATAAGTTATGTAAATAGTTCTAACAGGATTCGTATTCGATTTCTCTAGTGATTTCTACCCCAGATTAGATTAGGTACACTTCCCTAATAAAATTAACGCATTACACAAGTAAATAAAACAATCAGAATCGAGTTAGAACTTATAAATTCCAATTAGAAGTTATGCCAATAAGCTTCACTGCCTCATTAGAAGGGGTAGAATCCTATTAGAAATAATTGTTAGAAAGAGACAGAACGCTCCATCTCTGTCAGCGCATACAGGCGAGCGAGGGGGGCCCCGGCGTCCGGAACCTGTGTTATGAGGAAGCGGGGGCCAGGGTCATATAAATATTGTACCTTTCCTTTTCGTTCTGCACTCTGTTATGCACCGGCGGATGATGCACCTGCTATTTTTAGAATAAGAAAATAAGTATCTTAACTATATAATTATATTGGTTTGTAAACGTAGAAATTAAGATTGTATGAGAAATAAAGAGATTAGTATTCAGGGCAAGAGTGCGGGGTAAGGAGGGGTGGTCGCTTGAAAATGATATAAAATGGCGCCAAATCGGCGTAGATTCATTCCGGATCCAGCACTCAAGAAAGAAACAACTTGGAAGAAGAAACTCTCTGCGACCACTCGCCTTCCCTACCCTGCCCTTCAGCCTGGCTCACCATACTGACTACCCATACAATTAAGGGCCACAGAGTTCTCATACCAGGCAAGATGTTCCGGAGCAATAGAATCCTTCAACTCGGTAAAAATACTGACAACGGTTCATAAATACGTTTATAACCAGATTCCATTATGACAAATAAATTTAATTATTTGAAGAAATTGAAAAACAAGATAGTAAAACCGAAAATTACGACGACTAAAGATAATAACAGCTAGCTCTTGGTCTATGAAGTCCAAAAAAACTGCTATACATATTTGAGTGAGAAATATACTTAAGAGAAGTTTATTCCGAATGCGTAAACGCGCGCTGCATACAAACGAAGTCTGGTGATATTTTCAATACTAACCAATCAGTAAATGAAAAATTTGCAGAAACAATCTAGAAACTAATCTCTATGCTTGTATGAAGTCAGATTTTCGTTAAAATATACAGTTTTAATGCTAGAATTAATTTAAGATTTGTATGGAAATCTTTGAGGTATTGTAACTTTAAAACTATACATTTTAACGAAAAACTGACTTCATACAAGCATAGAGATTAGTTTTTAGATTTTTTCTGAAAAATTTCATTGACTTTAATTGGTTATTATTGAAAATATCATCAGACTTCGTTTGTATGGAGCGCGCTCCGAATTATATTCTCTTAAATGTGAAGCTGCTATGGCCTCGAATTTATTTTAGATTGTATTTAATATATTACACTATAATATTTACACGTAAGCTGGATAATTAATCGTAATTCGGAAATTGGGCATGCGAACGCAGGTCCGACGCGGGCAAAGGCCACAGCCGACTGAGCTTTTTAATAGATTGTGATAGCTTATATTACTGCCTGACGCGAGAGAAAGAGATGGGGCGGCGCGCTCGCCTGACTAAATAAAACGACGTAAGCGCCAAAACAAACTTTATTTAGTTGTGATTTTACTATTTATGTAAGTTAATTTCTGCTGCAATCAAAATTTATAAAATATCAATCTCTATTTTTTAAATCAAGTCTCGTGTTTCTATTATTCACCGTTTAGCAGTTCCAAGCGTTTATAGATAAAGACGGAGGCTACTTTGGCTTGTTTTTCTATCGAGAAAATTTGTCTTAATCGTGTTATGGCGGCAATCAAAATTTTAATAATATGTTCAATTTACACATATCCTGAAATCATACTCCTACTGTTAGTACTTCATGATATCTGATGCTTTGAAGAATCCTATTTTTTTCACATATCCTCTTAAGGGCTGTCAGTTACATAGAGTTTAGCGCGATGCGGAATGCACAGTTGAATAGTAATTAGATTGCAATGAGATTAGAACTGAAATTGGATAAGAATTGAACTTCGATGTTTTAACTTAGTGCAATCAGGCTCCTGTGGTGGCTATGTGCAAAGTGGGTGTTGGGAACTGTCAAGTCGATCGCAGCGCACGCTGTAGGCTTTGAACTATTATGGCCGAAGCTGTGTCAGGTTTGCTTGAATCTATGCAAATCCGCACACTCGCTCACCACTTCAATATCCAAAACTATAAACACTTGATACTAACTTGAAATTTGGCAGGAATGTATTTATTGCGCTCTAGGTATTAAAAAAAAAAGATTTTTCGCATTTCCACCAACCCCCAAAGGTGTGAAAACGGGGGTGAAAGTTTGTATGAGAATTTCGTAACAAAGAATGGAAATTCCAGCAAGTTAGGTATAAGAATATTTTTTAATATCAACAGTATTGTTCGTTTATTTAGTTTTTACTTTATTTTATTATTGGCTATGTGCGAAGTGGTGATGGGAACTGACAAATCGATCGCAGCGCCCGGGGTGGCAGAAATGTGTACTGTTGTTGGTCAAGCTGTGTATAATATGCTTGAATCTATGCAAATCCACACACTAACTGAACGCGAAATCTCAAAAACTGTAAAGACTACAAACTTAAAATTTAGCATGGAAGTTTCTAATCTAGGTGCTCACTAAAAAGGGTCTTTTGAAATTTTATCTCCAAAGGTCTGAAAACCTGGATAAAAGTTTGTACAGAAATTGGCACTGCAAATATCGTGAATTCTAACAAATCAGGTGATTTAAAATTTTTTATATCGATAATGTAGATGATTTTTTACATTATTTTATTATAAAATAACAAACTTTTAACTAACATGTTACTTGAAATAATTCACGGCGGTCCAACACCGCTAGGGGCGCTAGTGTTGTGCACATAGCCAATAAAATAACAAACTTTATCCGAACATTTTATGTATAAATAATTCACAGGGTCGTAGTGCGCTAGATGGCGCTAGGGTTGTGCACAATGAGTTCATCATTGCCAATGAGTATTCTATCTCACAATAACAAATTGGTTCAAAGTATACTCACCCTGGCACCTGCTACTTACTGACATGTACATAATCCGCTTTTCAAGCCTTCACAGTGCGCAGTGCACAGTCGGCGAATAATCGATAAACTGACGTACCCACAATAAGCCTTCAATACGAGCCTATCGATGTTGTAGAGGTTTGTTTGCAAAAAGTGTACCAATTAAACTTTACACGCTATTCATGTCGCCCATCCTGCCTGTGCGGTTGACGGTAACATGAGAGTTTAAATCTATTGATTTTTATCTAGGAAAATATTTATATAGGGTATAATATTTAAGGGGTGCTTCAGAACATCTAACTAAACTTTCCCTAAATGGGATCAACATTGAAATCGCAAAAAAATACGGTTGTTTTATTCATTTTAGTCGAGTAGCCATTGACATTTTCTATGGGACAAAACACTTTTTTTTTGTGATTTTGATATAAAAGTTGTTCAGTTTGAAGGTCTGAAACACCCACTAAAGTATGTAACGCATTTATTTTGCACCCTTTTTCGACACTTGCGATATACTTATGAACCAATAATAAAACCGGTCAAGTGCGAGTCGGGCTACTCGCGCACCGAGGGTTCCGTACCACGTTACCATTCCGTACCAAAGTTATGGTTCGTACGTAGTCCAATCACGGTTCAATCACCGAATATTTACCGCGATTGCAGCCCAGTGTCTGATGCCCACAACGAATAGTAGTGTGATGTATTTTATTTTGTATTTGGAAAGCTTACAGCAATAGTACAGATAGGTACAGTACGTCCAGGAAAATAATTCCGCTCGTCAATCTTCGTTTGCGCAGAGCATCGAAACCAGAAGTCGTTTAGTAATCAAAGGGTGCAAAGTCTGATAGCAGCGAAAAGGGCGTAAAAACAATTAGCCCGCGATTGGCTAAATGTTTTTGCGCCTTTTTCGCTGCTTCGCATGGATTCCAGGCCCGCGAAGGTGGCACATCCTGATTGGTTAATATAATTTCGCGCGGTATTAAATCTATCAACTGCGCAGGAACATCGGTAAGACTTATAAACCTGATTACTGTAAGTAGGTACTTTACAATTTTAGCCTACTTCAGGCACAACCTGGACATTTCATACCGACAAGAAGAGTCTAGCACACGTGTGCCGAGTTAGTGAGAGTGAGAGTTATACACCACTGCTTACTGTCGTCCACCTCCCGCACCACCGAAAGGGGGTGAGATCAACATTGGTGGGCGGGCAGGGAGTGTCCATAGGTAAATACTACACAGTGCCAAAGCTTTTATGGAAAGGAGCGTAGAAAATGTATTGTTTTGGATGTAGCTTTGTCTCTCTTGGGTATTTTACTCATGTGGTATTAGTACTTTTACTTATACTATGTTTCAGGCCAAGCTTCCACGTATAATTGTGTAACCAGTTTACATTTCAAGCTTGCAGAAAATACCTTTGTTGTGTTAATGGCTATTTGATAGAGCTCCTCACAGTAGTGGCGCCATTGTATTTGAGTTACTACCGTCCAATCTTTGCGGCTAGTTTACATTTTACGAGCATCGTTAAAACATTTGAGACTGAACGTATTTCGTTTCTGTAATGGAACTATTTGAATGTGTTTGGTTCTAAAATTTCACGTTTATTGGGAGATAATATTTTTTTATTTCTTTACAGTGTTATCAAGATGATGTTAAGTACCAGTTGGATGCGACTAATTCCTTCTCAGGGATCTTACACATCTTTGACGCCGAAACTGTATGGCTACAGGTTATAGCCACTTCATCTGACCCCAACCCTGATCTCCTCGTCCTTATCTCATCGGTCTCCCGTTGCATCAGACAAAGGAGGGCAAGGACGAAGAGTACATCTATGTATAGCATGTACACATATTATGCACTTCAAAATATCCTGCGTGCCTAAATGCTTTTTTAGATAAAAACTGTCAAATGCGAGTCAGGCTACTCGCGCACTGAGGGTTCCGTACCACAACATATTAACTTGCCAAAAAAGTTTTATTTTCTCCGGGACCTTTACCGCGAGACCGACTCAAACTTGGCCGGTTTTTATTATTTTTTGTTATACTGTAGAGTTTTCTCTATAATCACACAAAATTTGATGCTTGTATGTTTTACCATTTTTACGATAGAGCGAGAAGAAAACGAGTGAGGACCCCCCTTAATTTTAACTTTTTGTAATTTTTTTTCTGTGAAAATTTCAACTGTCTAGCTATTACGGTTCAAAAGTTACAGCCCTAAATAGGTAGGACGGACGGACAATGTAGGCTTAGTTATAGGGTCCCGTTTTCACCCTTTCGGTACGGAACCCTAAAAAAGATTAGCAGTTGCCATAGCCGTAGAGGAAACCTACATACGCTGCAGAAAAATTTCTGATGCGTATGTGAAGTCTACCGATTCCCATTGGGCAAAAATGGTGGACTATCGAACATACACCTTCCTTCAGGGTAGGTGTGTTCTCTGCATTAAGGGTATATTACTGTTAGCGCGCTCCATACAAATGAAGTCTGGTGATATTTTTAATACTAACCAATTAAATTCAATAAAATTATGCAGAAACAATCTAGAAACAAATCTCTATACTTGTATCGTGCCAGATGTTCCTTAAAATGTACAGTTTTAAAGTTACAGTACCTCAAAGATTTCCATACAAACCTTAAATTAATCCTAGCATTAAAACTGTATATTTTAACGAAAATCGGACACGATACAAGCATAGAGATTTGTTTCTAGATTGATTCTGCAAAATTTCATTGAGTTTAATTGGTTAGTATTGAAAATATCACCAGAATTCGTTTGTATGCAGCGCGAATTTACGGATTCGGAATAAACTTCTCTTAAGGACGTTTATAGGTTCATGATGATAAGTCGCCGTTCAAAATCTACTAGGAATCCATCATAATTATGTGTATACAGAGTGTAACAAAGCACCCTAGTAACATTTTAAGGGATGGTCCGGACCATCACTATACAACATTCACTATAGAACCAACATTTAGAAAAAAATTTATAAAAGTCAGCTTTCCCATACATTTGAGTCGAGTGTGTACCTACTGCAGTTTTATATGAAACAGCAGTTTTTTTTTCGCTAGTACGAAGTTGGCTTCATAGTGAAAGTTGTTCAGTTTATGGTCTAAACCGCCTCTTAAATATTACTAGGGTTTTTTGATATGTACCTATACAGGACGTCAGGAAAAGTATAATTAACCTTTAAACCACATACTCTACCCATCAAACTGAGCAACTTTTACTATGGGAGCAAACCTCAGGGTCAGGGCGAAAAAAAACAGCTGTTACATACTAAACTGCAATGCCTACATGACTCAAATGTATGAAACAGCAGTTTTTTTGTTCTGACAGGTTTAGTCCTATAGCACAGATTAATAATAAGTTACTACGTAACAGATAAATCACTTCAAACAAAATCTTCAATACCTTCCGCTGTAATAGCCTACTCTTTCACGGCGCCGACCGCTGCGAGCGAAAATTTACCTTAAACGTTTACGCGTACTGTTAACATTGCTTCGCAGCTGCCCGCGGTCGTTGGCCTTACTGCAACGACAGGGCTGCCTGTTTCGTTAAAAAATAATTACCTACCCAATATGTAGGTAAATAAAATAACGCTTTTTAATGACTGCCCCAGAAGGAGAGTAATGTTTTTTCGAGTGTATCTATGTATCTATGTCTAATTCTTTGGTATGCCCCATAGCCTAAACGGCTTGTTGTATTTAAGAGGTATCCTCCTCTGAACGACCTTGGCCCTTTCAGAGCCGCCTCACCTCTACCAAACTGTGTGTGTCGCAAGTAAAAGTGACTTCAACATAAAGTAGATGCACGTTAAACAGACTTTTTCTAATATTTAGGCTTTCCTTTGCGCACAGGTTTCATAAGTACTTAAAAAAAACGACTAAGTGCGAGTCGGGACTCTTGTCTGTTTAAAATGGGTCGTTGAAGACAACTACTATAAATTGACACTTACTTAGTATGTGGTCACATAGTAACTGAAGATCCTTTTACACTGGTGGCTGTTTTTTGGGTATAGAAAAAAAACTATCCAAGTTAGAGCCAGCGTGATAATTTTCCCGCCGTCTACACCTTATTTCGAATGCTCATGATTCTTTCAGATTTTACATGACTCTGGTTTTTGAAATATCGGTGGGGATAGCAGTTTTTCTGTGTTTGTTGAAAAATGTTGTTTAACAAAGTTTCAAAGAGAAAATAACAAAAAAATATTGTTGACTCGTATTTTTATAAGCTTTGATACCCCACACCATACCGTAGAAACATTATTTTTTGTTTTTTTAACTCTTTCTGAATATAAACATTAAGCTTTTTTAACTCTATTTATGTCATTGGACCGTTCTACATCTATCTACTGCACATAAACGACCAGTAATAGAAGTCATATCGACAAGAATTACGAAATACGTCAAAGTCAAAGTCAAAGTCGAAATTGTTTATTCAAAATAATATCACATAGATAACTGTTTGACGTCATGTTTTTGAATCTACCACCGCGTCGGAAGGTGTTCCGTTGTAGAGAAGATGCGGCCAGAAACTCTACAACACACTTCTTTTAAACAAAACAAAATATACAAAGTACAATTACATAAATTCAATATTAAATTGCATAGTGTAACATTGTCAAGGTTGTCAATTACGTACGTCTCAGTACGAAATAATGGCACACGTGCGCGCGTCGCGACTGTCGACAGCCCACTGCGATTTGGGGTTCCGGAACACCGGCGGCCGGTAGGTAATTAACGCGCGCAAGTACATGGAGTGGCAGAGGCCTGCCTATAGTAAAAGTTGTTAATTAAATCAGGTTAATGGTACTTTTCCTAACAACCTGTATACTACAAAAATAAAAATAATACCAATATTACATTTTCTCTACATTTATGCTTTGAATTGTGTACCAATTTCCCATCGTAAGTGGCGAAAATCACGTTTTGATTACAGTCACGTAAAAACACTTGTTAGAAGTCGGCTGAAACGACAGCCAGCATCAATCACTTTTGCTTTGCCATGTTTAGATTGCTCAAATTAAGGCTCCCTGTGAGAGCGCCCTCGTGCCTCGACGAAAAATAATGGCGATTATTCAACTCTTCTTGTTACATTCGTTATGATTCTCTGAAGGAACACATACGTGACTTTTCATATGTGTAAAGAAGATACTTTTGATCGCATTTTTAGGATTCCGTAGGTAAACCGCAAAACTCTTTTACGGGGTGTTAAGGTAGACAGTTGTGTTACTTTAATGGGTGATTGTACTCATGATACTGAACAGGTGTCCCAAAAAAATGTTAGCTTTTCATACAAACAATTTAGTATGGAAAGTACAAATATTTATTGTGAATTTCCTATCGGTTTCTTAGGGAAAGTTGTTCAGTATCATGGGTACAATCACCCCTTAAAGTAAGGCAACTGTTTACCCCGTTTGCCCTGTATGCCCTTATGTCTCAAAATCTTTGACTGTTTATATGTGGACTGGTTACGCGTGTAATTCTCCTAACAAAAATTTCTGCCACTTTTTGCGGGGGGCGAGGTAACATGAAATCCGCATCTTTGGATTTTATTCCCCATAACTTTAGATTCTAATTTTGAATGTTAAAAATCATGAAAAGTAGTCTCATGTGAACCCCAAACGTTCTAAGTTCGAAGTTATTATTTCGAAATTATAGGCTGTCTCGTTTAGTAATAAGGAGTAAAATTGAATGTAAATGCACAAGATCAATTGTGCTTATACCGTGGCAGAGGGGAAATGCTACGGCAAGGCTAGTCCTTATAATAATTAGTCAAAGCTCAAAATCCATAGTAAAAGCAGCATTCTCTTTTCGTCCAATATTTTTTATAAATCTACCACCGCTTCGGAAAGTTCTTGTTGCAGGAGATAACATTACGTTTAAAACAACCAATATTTGTAGACTTCCGTAAAAACTGTAGTAAAAAATTTTTTTGGTAAATTTCGAGTTTATTTGTTCCTGCAATTTACAGGATATTTTTAAATTTAAATCGAATGGCGCAACTAGGTGGTTTTAGTAAATATGCAATATTTTTTATTCGAGTTCTGCAAACCCAATATATGACAAGTTTGTAGTCAAGGGTTCTGATAAAACATCAGCTCAGTTCGTATAAAAACGTATCCATTTTACCGTTGCTTATGTCAGATATTCCTTTTTTCGTCTGTATTAATTTCCGTTCTCCGTCTGTCTGATCGTACAAACGAGGATTGGTGACTATTTTCGCTACCTGTCCACATTTGAGAACGTTAATCTACTTTTTGATATCAAACGGCCCGATAGCTCGGTAGTAAACCTGCCAGTAGTGCGATTTTTGAAAGTCACACGAAGAAATCAGCAGTAGAAAATTACAAAATTATTTTGGATATTATGCATCTTTACTGCTGATTTGAACGTGTGAGTTTCAAAAATCGCACTCCTGTTATGTTGAGTGTCACGAGTTGGAAATAGTTCGAATCCTGCGATGGGCAAATATTCTGATAAAATTATGTAAATCGGACTTGCGTTCCGGACCCAAATATTTGTACCTAGGCCTAGTTATGGATGTTTGTATTTATCTTTGCACATTGTTTTGGGTCACTTCTAGAATTTAAGCCTTTTCCTGTATTTTATAATCTTTATGACTGTATCTGTTTATGTGCCTAACAAATATAGGGTCCTTCTTGATATGCTAACACTTTTTTAAGGGGATGATCAGACCATCAAACTGAACAACTTTCTCCATGGTACCAACATCGAAATCACGAAAAAAAATCTGCTGTCCCATACAAAACTGTAAACCTACTCGAGCCAAATGTATGGGACAGCTGATATTTTTTTAGCGATTTCGATCTTGGTCCCATAGATAAAGATGTTCAGTTTGACGGTCCGATCATCCTCTTAAAAAAGTGTCAGCGTATTAAGAAGGACCCTGTATAATATATGAATCGTATAATGTATATGGTTTTCTGGTCATGATAATACAAGTCTAGACTAAATTTTAATTCTTTAAATGGGACCAGATAATTTGTGCTATAATGTTAACGATAATTTATTATTGTTGATTCTTTTGGCGCCACGAATAATATTTATTCGTAGTTTTCAAGGGCTTCAAACGCAAAACTATTGTAATGCCTCCGTTTGTAATGATGTTGAAAATACAAAAGATAGACCTATCTATTTGTTCTCATGGGTGTCGTACAAGGCGACTAAGTGATAAGGTTTCCTTCTAAGTAATTTTGTGCATGAAAGGCTAGGCACCACTTCTAGTCACTTTATTTCAGAACCCCGAACATGATAAAATTGAATCTTTTTACCTCCGCACACACGATGACACTTGTATCAATGTGTGTGACTTACAACAGAAAACCGCACGTTTTTATACAGAATCAATAACTGAACAACATTTGATGTAGGCTATTTTATGTATAATTTGTTGAATACATTGTTACCATTTTTCATTCATTCAAAATCGACGGTTTTCGAGTTGAGCTTGTTGCATGAATAGTCGAAAAATGTTCAAATGGCGTTCTTTTGTATAAATACAATTGGTGCACTGCAGGGAAAGCATGCGGTTATTAATGTACTTCAACGTATCGTATGTGAATCGAATCGAATGCGATTTAAACAAAAAATTGAGTAGAGCTTTCATATTGTCCGTCATCATCATCATCTCGGCCGATAGATGTCCACTTCTGGACTAAGGCCTCTCCCAAGGATCGCTACAATGACTGGTCTTGCGCTGCTCTGCCCTCATTCAACGGGTTCTTGCCGCCATCACCAGGTGCGGTTACCATCAACCTTGCGGTTCTACCCATGCTGCGCGTTCCGGTACGCTGTCGCCACTCGAGAACTCTTCAGCCCCATCGGCCATCGGAGCCTCGCCCATTGCCACTGTAGTTTACCAATTATTGAGGCTATGTTCGATGCTCTGGTTCTTCTGCGAATCTCTTCATTTCTGATTAGATCTAGCAGATAAAACTCCGAGCCATAACCCTCTCAGTCAAGCACCATATCGTCCGTAAATACAGTCAATTAACATTAGATACTTTGAAGCTACGATAAAAACTCGCATTATAGTGCTGTATACCTAGACACCACTGATCGACGTTTCAGCTTAGTAAATTTTCCACTCAATTACTTAAAGAATGAATCAGCGATTTTGGCGGTATAGTAAAAAAAATTCATGCGATGCGATGCTTTTGTTGAAATTAATGATTGATTTAAAACTCAGAGTCTAATATTATTATAACGCAGGTATATAGGTATAACGTAGTTTGCTTTTAATGCCTGAATTTGAGGTCCATAATTCGGGAAAAAGTAATGATTTTACGTTCGTAGGTAATTTATTTACCTAGTGCTTTTATGTCAATCAAATCAGACAATATTTCTATAATGATTTGAGTAGACCCTCTTTCGATTTTCGTACGACTAATAATCATCCGTTTCGTCGCACTCGATACAGTAATGATACGTTACAAAACTCCTATAATTTTTTAATCAAATAGGACATTTTTAGGAAAGTTAATTCAATTTATGTGCAAAAGAAACATCTTGTGTTGATAGTTAGTTTGCACGGCAAACGGCGTCAAACTCTTAGCCGCCCGTTCGCCCTGTGGTCACCTGGAGGTGTACAGTTTTCAGTAGACAAGGAGCTAAATTCATTGGATCCGACCTGGAACAATGTCAGACGGCTAGGGATCGGTGACAGTGGCGAAGACATGTGAGGGTTTCCACCCCCGTGAAGGATAGGACAACAACAAGTTTGCACAAACAGGTAAATTATTAAGAGGAATTGATATGTTGACGCCCTTGACACTACTCTAGAAAACTCTATCTAAGTGTTCTTAATTCTCCATTTTACCACATTATGGAGGGAAAACATGTACAGTCAACATCAAAAGTAAATGACGGCGAAAGTTGCTTTATAACTTAATTTGAGAAATTAAATTTTTAGTTTAGGTGAAGTTAATTTAACGCTCTTTCACGTTAATTTCATTAAGAATTTCGCAAATGTTCATTGATTTTGCTGTTGACTGTACACATGTACAAAAAATAAGTTAAAAAGAGATTTACAATTAGTCCTTATAGAAAACATTTTGAGAATATCGTAAGCAATAAATAACATATCTCGTAGCATTGCATACATTAATAAAATACATAGAAGGCAAGAGGCAATAAAGCACAAATTAAATTAGCATTTTATGAAAACAATTTTGCTTTGTGATTGATGCTACAAAAATAAATTATAATTTTAATGGTAGACTCAAAATTGATGCATTACGGGCAGGCAAGTTAATTGGACTAATTAGTACGTTGGAAATGTGTTGGGGATAACAAAGTAATTGTACCTAATTGATTTTCAATACGACAGAGTATTCTGTGCATTAAAATTTCACAGTTGACAAACATTAACCGTAACTAAAAGTACGGCAGCGCGCATGCCAAGTTCTGTTCTTTTGAAATACATTTTACCCGACTGCACCAGAAGGAGGGTTATGTTTTTCGAGCGTATGTATGTAGGTATGTATATAAGTATGTATGTACGTATGTTTGTATGTCTATTTCTTTGGCAAGCCCTACAGCCTAAACGGCTAGATGGATTTTAACGTTTGAGGTGTCTAGATTTGTAAAAATTTTCGTAGTGACATAGGGTATATTATTTAAAGATGGCGTCTACGAATTAAAAAAGAGAAAATATAATTTAAAAGGACAAACCAATAACCAACAAATGGCCCCGTTTGCGATACGTACCTAATAATATTCAAATTATATTTGTTCAAACAAAGTTGGTATAGCTGGATAATGATTATAGAGCTTGCTTTTCTCTTTTCAGTTAAATTTTTTTAGGCCGTGTCGGGTTTTTTTTTCTTTTGAAGCTATAGTTTTATTTGAGGTAAAATATTGCTAAACATTTATTGAATTGATTCAAATGCACAGATTTTTATTTTTGAAGATCGAAACAATTAATTTTGAACTAAAAGCTAAAACTAAAAGCGTGTTATAAACTTAGTTCTCTCTCACAGCACTGGGCTAAGTTTATGGTCTTTACTAATTTGCTCGGTTCACTTTGTTTAATCGCATCACAGTCGTGCACGGAACATCTATTCCAAGATCCCACTACAAGTTTTCTACAGTATTTGTTTAGGCAATGATGCATTTTTTCAGGGGAAAGGTCATCGTTTAAGAGTTAAAAAAAATACGGTTGCCACCAAAACCCTCTGACGGCCGGCCGGATGCAGAAATTGTCAATTTTTTGCCCGTTACATAGTTAAAAAATACGCAATTAAACATTAAGCTAGACACCTACTGACCATAAGAATTGTTCTCTTCCGTAAAGTGTAAACTTGTTGCCTTTTTGGTTAGGTACCTATATGTATATAACTAATATGAGTAATTGAAATCTTATCAAATTAATTCACATCAATATTGAATTCATACAGTCACGATTCCCAAAGCCTATTTCGAGCGAACACATCATCAAGCTGGTAATTAAATCAAATTATCTGATTTAACTCTGTAAACATTACCAATCGCAGAGGAATAATATCATTTTCAGATCCTTCTGACTGAAAAATGAGGATTTAATAATAATTGAAAGTCGTAACAATGACACGTCTTTGCTTTTATTTTTTGTAACCATCAGGATGTTAACGTTTTACATTTTTCAGAAGAAGTTATATTCACTATACTATAGACACGTATGAATGTAGGTACTCTGTAATGCAACTTTAGACTTGGCAATTTTTACAATTAGGTATAAACCAGCGACCGTATATTTACCTTTTCATGGTAAATAGCAACCTGCCCTTTACAAATATATAGTAATTATACAGGAATATTTATGTACTACTGCACAAATAAGTTTCAGATTAAACCGAACTTTTACTAGGGAGCTATATAAGTATAGTATGGGAATCGCAAAAGAGATATTCCGTTTCTGTCGCGTACCTTAGTTCTTGACATTTATTTTATGAAACAATTGATTTTTCTCTGATTTTATTTCTTATAACTAACTTCGGACTTGAACACATTTTGAAATTCAGGGGGTCGTTACCATGCCTTTACCATTATAAAGAAATGTCAAATTTGGATTAGATTTAGGCAAATAAAATGCATCCCATTCAGCCGTAAACATAATTTTTCAGTATTTTTCAAATAACTCGAGTAATAGGTAAAGGATAGAAAAATCTGTTAAAAATCTCCAAACGGTTTTCAAATCTTGGTACCTTTCTTATTAAAATGAAATGTTGTTCATTATGATATTATGAATGAAAACCCTGTTGTAGTACCACGCAGGACATATAAACAGGCTGATGATCTTACAAATATCCAAAGTATGAGTGTTGTTTCTATGAAAAAAGTTGTTTTGTTTGATAATATGAACCACCACTGAGAACTGGTGCAGTGATAAAAAACTATCCCTGTATAAAACTTGATTCTCATATTTAAAGTTGCAATTAGAGTAAAAAGCACTGGAAACAAGTTATAGATTGGTATTAGGCCCATATTGCGGTAAGTATTAAATTTGTTTATAATTATTTTTCTGAAACAAATAATAAGTAGGTAAATATGTTTTCTATACTATACTTAAAATTTACATTTCAAATCCATATTTACAAATTGAGGCGTCGGTAGTTACTAGCGCGATTCCAAATTAAAAACATTCGTTTTTTTATAAAATCCAATAAGATTTTTACGTATGTTGTTATTAACAAATGATTGTTTAGGTATTTTAACATAATAATAAAACATATTTTACTGTGGAGCTATGCACTATATACATAATATATGAATTATCTTCTTAGATCGGTTATAACTAGAGATCGGATATTCGGATGCATATTTACCCAAACTTCATTTTTAGCTACGAAATTATGGAAGCGGCTTCTAAAAATTTTCTTTGTAAAGAAATTCCGTATGCCAGGAAATCCGGTAATGTATGCATAGTGTTCAAGCGACTTCTTAAAACTATTTGATTTAAAAAATATGTTTTTCGGTCAAATAAATTCCGGGATGTCAGGAAGTTCGAGAATGCATAACTACTCGGATGCATAGTATGGAGGCGACTTTTTAAAATTATAAAATGAGAAATAAAATATTAATTTCGATACAAAACTTCACTCCATAATAGCCAACTCCTCGACTTTAGGTAAACATGCATCCGATTATGCGATCTCTAGTTATAACAATGAGCTATAATTTTTCTAATTAAATCTGATAATAACGAATATAAAAATAAAATTGGTTGTGGAATTTACGTTCTTAAATAAATGATTTGAATTGAATTAGTGATCCAGAGTTGCGCTAGTGTCACTTTTTATTTGCACCTTTTTACGATGCTAATACAAAGTATTTAACAACCAACCAAACAACTTTTAAACCATTGTTTCGGTAACTGAACAACATCTGATAATATTATGTAGAGACTAGAGAGTAACCAGGTATAGTCTGAATATATGATTATTCCGAATATTCACACTTCAAAAGCAGTGAATACAATCTATCTGGTGTGCTTTCTATTTTTCTAAATTAATGGCCGGTTGCTTGCGTCTAGCGCGGCAATTCTGCCAATGTCAAGTAGTTTATAATCTCAAGTGATTGTTTTATGGTTAAAACACAAAAGAGTTTCACAAAATGGCGGAGCCACGTGCAAGCCTAAGAGAGGCCAACACGCATGCGTCTACCTTCCGCCAGACTTGCAGCGCGACTCCCTGGTGTGCTTTGTCGCCACTTCTTATTGACAGTAAATACAATATATTCCTTGAAAATGTAGGCAGGTCTGTATAGGTTTCCTCACGATTTTTTAATTATCGAAATACCTAAAAATTAAGATAGTAAATAAATAAAAAAATTAAATTTTGTTACCAAAAACAGTAAAAAAAAAGGTCTTTTATTTTATTATTGAAACTTACTTGATTAGACTAGTGTAAATTTCATCTCGTTTGACATTTACATACATGAGGCTATATTTTATTTTTTTGCGAATTTCTAAAAGTGGCATAATAATTATTGTTCTGTTATCGATTCTAGAGAAATGGTTTTAAGGTCGTGCGTTCAGTTGTTAACAGCTTGTGTATTGATTGCTCAATAAACAGTTTCTCATCGTACTAAATAGATATTATAAATTCATCTAATTACTCAAAACAATAATAATAGCAATATACATGGCTTCACGTTAATTCAATATAAACAGTTGCTTAATTCTTGACAATAATATGATTGTATATCCAACATTGGTTATCCGCAATCGTTAAATATATTATAATTACAACGCTTTTGATATTTACTTACAATAAACTATTTACAATTTTATATCTAGTTATTATCACGTTACGCGCTGATGGAGTATAATATTGTTATAATTGAAACCGATAAAGTTGGCTACACACATTGAGATTAAGTATTACGTACTAGAGAAGAAACTGCACTTCATAACTCTGTCCTATGCAATGTAACGATATTTGTAATAATAGGTCCTATGCCGCCGCAAAGGCCGCACCTGACTGCGCGACATCAGTCGGTAGACTCTGTTTCGCACGCGCCTACCCGTTTGCGTTTGTTTATCGCGTCGCCTCTAGTACGTAGTACAAAATAGCTCAATGACTACACATTATGAAATAGTACGGTCTAAACAAAGCAGCCTACGTTCGCGCAGTGTCGAAAATCTGAGATAGGTATATGGGTCCTTCTTAATATGCTGACACTTTTTAAAGGGATGGTCAGTCCGTCAAACTGAACAACTTTCTCTTTTGCACCAACATCGAGATCGCGAAAAAAACAGCTGTTCCATATAAAATTGCAAATCTACGTGGGACAGCAGATTTTTTTTCGCGATTTCGATGTTGGTCCCATAGAAAAAGTTGTTCAGTTAAGAAGGACCATATTCTATCGTTTGAGATTTGAGTTTCATCACATCGCCACATCACATATCAAGTAAAATTTTCTATTGTATTGTGTTGTATTGCATTACATCGACCACAGTTTACGCCAGTTAGACCGTACCATAACATAATACTCATCGATAACTTGAAGCAAATGATTTAATTGTATATCTTCTAACAATATAATAACACAGAGTTCATCTGTTACAACTTCTATAACTGATATTAACAGTCTCATGAGAATTAAACAATAGGACTGATACAACCTAAACTAATTTATAGAAGTGATCCGATTAAATGAAGGAAGATTGTTATCGTGAAAGATGTGGTTAGAAGTTTGCTGGCTTTGTTAGCTGTGACCACGACTTTACCGTCGTTAGCGTACCATTTGTTGGCTCTGTCTGGCACCCGGTTGCTTTTCTCGACGTCATTGTGCGCAGTGTCATCATCATATACTTCGGTCCCGTAGTCATCGTCCGGCGTTATTCGTTCTTCTGGATAGTGGTATACATGCCTGTCTGTGCCTGGTATTTCTGGGAAATAAAATACTTTTGTTAAATTACAGATTTGTGCTAATTGCGTCACATCTGGGTATCCAGAATTTTTTTTTTGTGTAGGATACGCATCATCTTCGGCAGCGTTGCTCAAAGTCGTATGGGGCGTTTCGGTACGTTGGAGCTCATCATGAATGGACAACATTTCATTTTTTCAACCACCTGTTTTTGCATTGCAAAATATAAAAATATGTTACGTATTTTTCGGATTTCATTTTTTATCGGTGGGTATTACTATATTTAATTAACGATGGATGAATGGCTATAAAAATTGGCTGCAATGAAATTAGAAAAAATAAAACCGGCCAATTGCGTGTCGGGCCACGCGTACGGTAGGGTTCCGTAGTTGCCCGTCACAATATACGGCCTTAGAAGGGGGCTTTTTGTTTTATACTAAGGTTTAACGGCTAATAAAGTATAAAAAGGGCATTTTAGATTTTGGTCGACTATTACTCGTTAACTTGTAAAGCCTACTTAGCGGTGATAGTTTTCCTTTCAACTTTTATATACACTAATGTCGTAAATTTTTCACGTATCCCGAAACAACCGTTTAGCTGGGAGGGAAGACGGGGGGGGGGGGGGGGGCGACTTAATTCTAAAAAAATGTACACATTTAATCTTAATATTTTGCTAACGGATCCCTAAATCGAAGAAAGCGTCTCTTAGCAAGGCCGCGGACAGACGGACGGACATGGCGAAACTATAAGAGTTCCTTGTTGACTACGGAACCCTAAAAACTGTCAAGAATCGAAATGTCATTCATACTTTTTTAAATTTTCCGTATTTTTGTGAGTCTGATAATTTGTATGTCTGATTTCCGTATGTCTGATAATTTTTAGGGTTCCGTATCTAAAGGGTTAAAACGGGACCCTATTCATAAGCCTACGCTGTCCGTCCGTCCTAGGTTGGTTGTATCATCTGAACTGTAATAGGAAGGTACCCGGTTGACATTTTTACATAATATGTATCATATAATGTCATTTTATTGGATTTGATGAAAAATAATAAAAATACCGACGCGCACTTTGCCTGAAATCAGATAATCTCCAAATAGTTATCGAATTTTGGTATCTTTCATAAAGTGAAATGTAGTCCATATAGGCAAATTTTAACATGTTTCGTAGCAAATGTTGCCTATCTGATAGATAGCCTACTAGGATTTAGGGTAAGCTTTATGCATCTCTTGGCCGTCCATTAATTCAATATTCCACGTGCGTTGGTTAATTTTGCGCACTTACACAAAGTTTATGTGCTATAATGCATAGAGTTAGCGTGTTTTTACACAAATATTATATGGAACAAAAAGGCTGCGAAACAAAACATGAATAATCACATTACCGTATAATCTTATCTTGCTCTCGACGTCACCAAGGGAGTTTTTGGCGACACAAATGTAACTTCCTAAGTCTTCACGGCGAATATGCTTAATAGTCATCGACATTTCTGCCTCGAACATGGATTTTTGTCTGACAGTCATCTCATGATGCTCTGACGGTATTATCAGCTCACCTGAAGAATAATTTATTACTTAAAACACTTGCTTTCAAATTCAATATTAGAATTTCATCTTGCCTCGGCGAAGTTTTATGAAAAATGTAAAAACTTCGCGCAGACACCTAGGAGTTTTATGGCTGCCTTATAATTTGTTTCGCTTTATCGCGGATGCTACAAGGAACTAATCAAATTGGTATTAGCATCGACATTAAAAACGTTTTTAATTGACAATTATTTTATAAGTGGCGCTCTGTATTAATTATGAGGAAATACTCGTACGAATTTAGAACAAATAAAGCTTATTATTGTCGTATAAACAAATACCGACGCCCGTATTGGTGCCATTCAAACTACTTGTTGAATAGTCAATAACTGAATAGGAGTGTATTTGATGTGTAAGATGGAATTATAATAGGATACGTGGCTTGTCTATTTCCATATGTCGATTATTACCTGGATCTTTGACCCAGTAGTTGATGGATTTGGGCGACGACTCGACGTAGCACTCGAGGGTGACGTCAGTGCCGAGCGGAGCTCCGACCAGCTGGTTAGGCACTTGGATTACTGGGTGGACTGCGGAGATAGAAGACATTATTAGAATTCCCTGCATCACCAGCTTGAAAGAGAACTTAACAAAAATATAGTTATAAGGCTGCATGTCCACTGATACGGTGCGAGGCTGCGGAGCGAAGAAACAAGGGAATGTTTTTGTTGGCCAATGGGATTGCATAAAATCTCCGCCCCGAGATTTTATGCAATCCTATTGGTTGATATTTCTTCGTTTCTCCACTCCGCAGCCTCGCTCCGCTTCAGTGGACAGGCACACTAAGTAGCTAGAATTGAACATTTTTATTAGCATATTTTGACGGCCCGATAACACAGTCGGTAGTGAACCTTCCTGCTGTGCCGAGGGTCGCGGGTTCAAATCCCGTAAGGGATAAATAGATAAGTTAATATAATAATATAATAATAGCGTGTACAAATAATTATTTGTACACGAGTCATGGATGTTTGTATTCTATGTATATCGTTGTCTAGTCATCATTATACAAGTCCGGGCTAGATTCAGGTACCTCAAATGTTACTAGATAATCTGTGTGATAATGTTCAAGATATTTAAACATTTCAACAGGTTCATACCGTGAAGCAGGCACTAAACTCTCGCCGAGAACAGACGAGAAGGGCCGAGAACGAGAGTGTAGACTTCATTGTTCTCGCGGCATCGTGATGTGAAGTGATTTCCTTGGAGTTCTTGCCGAGAATTCTCGCGAGAGTGTACTGCCTACTTTATAATAAAAAAAATAGTGCCTACCAGTAAGGCTTAAAAATATCTCTTCATTCTTTTAAAACGTAAAGATAAATCATACATACACACAAATTCACTATAGTAATCCGTTTTGGGGTGGTCAGGTTTATAATATCTAACACATTTGAATGAACGATGAAATGTTCATATACAACGTGTTAATGAATAAGCTCAAAACCTCATGCACCTCAACTGATTTGTAACGAAATAATTCGATTGAAACAGTAATTTCATTATTTTGATAGTTAAATTTAAAGTTATTCACATTTAAGTTTGCAGGCAAAAATGATTTGTTATCATTTCAGTACTGAATGAATGCGCTAGCGAGCTCATGAATACATTTTAAGAATCTTGTTTTGGTAGTAAGTAGGGTGAGTGTATCTGTGCGGTGGGTTGAGATTGAGTTCAGTAAATTTAAAATTTTACAATCAAATTATTCAATATTTTGAAAACAAAAATGCTATTTTGTAACCATGATTCATGATTATTTCGATACAGTGATACGGCTGTATCACGTCTTTTATCTCGTTCGTTCGTGCGCAAATAGAAAGAGAGCGAAGGTGTGATACGTTATATCACGGTGTTATGCTAACTATGCTGCTCTCGATTCTAACCAAACTACTTTTTAGTTTTGCGTTTATTCATTAACACGTTGTATAGGGTCCTTCTTAATATGCCGACACTTTTTATGATGATAAGACCGTCAAACTGAACTTTCTCTATGACACCAATATCGAGATCACGAAAAATAATCTGCAGTTTCATAAAAAAATTCCCCTTCGGCCGCGTACGAAACCAAAGGTTCGTCATCCCCTTAAAAATCTGTCAGCATATTAAGAAGGACCCTGTATAAAAAACTTTTCATAATTTTACCCAATACATTGTTAATTAATAGAGAGTATCTACCTGACTGACAAGCTATCTCATTCTAATGAGACAGAATATCAAGAAAATGATGGATGAAATGTTTTTGTCTTTACCAAACATATTATGTTATGTGAACGAATATCGAGTAATGAACAAAATCTGAAAAGCCCTTTGTTTTCAAAAACACAAGGTTTTCACAAACCTAATAATGAGTATTTTACTGTAAAGTATGATTGAGAGTGCTTATGTTTTTCAATAATCTTTGTTGAGAGACATCGAAGATAATTAGAATGTTTGAACAGTTTGAAGGTAAATACCTACAAAGTGTACAACTTAAATTATAACAGTTAGCGCGCTCCATACAAACGAAGTTTAATTTTATTTGGGATATTAAAGTCAATGGAATTTTTAAACACGATCTAAAAACTAATCTCTGTGTCTGTGATAGTTTCAAAGTGACAATGGCTCAAATATTTCCATACGAATCTTAAATTAATCCTAGCATTGAAAAATCGGGCGAACGACAATCTAGATCATGTTTAAAACATTTCTTAGTATTTCAATACTAATACTTTCAGTAGGATCTAACTTGGTATGTATGAAGCGTGCTCGGGCGCCCTGCACAGACTCTTAAAACTTGAAAAGCTTATCTCTAGAATCGATAAGATTAAAAAATGTTACAAGTACGAGTAAATTTTCAATTGTCAAAAAAGTTTTGCTTGTCCTTTCAAATCTGCCACATCGTCGTTTGATGTCATTGCGATGAGACTGCTTGTACTACTACATATTTTTAAGAACGGTCTTCTTTCAAACATAAGTAAAAATAAATAAAATAATAATAATAAATAAGTGTGACTAGGGCCAGACATTTTCATGGCAAGAAATAAACTGCATGTAATTTATCTAATTTATGACCACTTGCTTGTATTTTAATTGCATTAATTACCTCGATTAATTGTTTGATAATATCGATAACTTTGAAAAACGATGTCTGTCGATAAACTGAACTATTTTAATTTTGCCGTAAAAATTCCGGGCTATGCTTTGCTCATTAGAAGTTATGACTACTTATGTTATAATTAAAACTGGCACTATCCTTTAAGGTGTCTTAACTTGGGCCTTTTACCGCTCATTGGAAAATTTGAGATTTATCAATTAAGAATTAAAATGAAAAGTGCAATACCAAATTACTCTACAAAAGCCTAAAACCAAAAACTACCACCAAAAGTCACCAAAACTATCAAACCAACAAACCACCAAAAGTGCGGATCAGACGATCGATTTTCTGTGTGAGGTCTAACAAATTTTTTCGATTAAAATGGTCTTCTTCCAAACATTAATAAGTATGACTAGGGCCTGACATTTTAACGGCAAAAATAAAATTGCATGTAAGTAATTTATCTTATTTTATGACCACTTGCTTGTATTTTAATTGCATTCATTACCTCGATTAATTGTTTGATAATATCGATAACTTTGAAAAACGATGTCTGTCGATAAACTGCCTTTTAATTTTGCCGTAAAAATTCCGGGCCATGCTTTGCTCATTAGAAGTTATGACTACTTATGTTATAATTAAAACTGGCACTATCATTTAAGGTGTCTTAACTTGGGCCTTTTACCTCTCAGCGGCGTCCTTATCACAAAATTTAAGATTTGTCAATCAATAATAAAAATGAAAAGTGCAATATCAACTTACTATACAAAAGCCTAAAAACTATTTTTATAGTTTAATTGAATTTTATATTTTATAGTTTGATAGTTTTATTTTTTTTATTTCCATTCCACTTTCAAGAAAATATAAATAAGTATGTAGATAGCGGTTTCTTTTCTTATATGTATGTTTCTAAGTTGGTGCAGCACTTTTCTACTTTAAGTTTTCGATTATAAGAGTATCTAGTACTACAAACAAACAAAGTATAAGAGTATCTAGTACTACATACAGTACGGATACTCCCTGCCCCAACCAATTTTAATCTCACCCCCGCTAGGAAGCGTGGCGGAAAATGTAGGCAATGGCGTATTCCTGTCTCGCTCGCACTCATTATCGCACCTTTTCTTGTAAATTCCCATTTGGATGAAATAACAGCTAAGTGACGCCACTGAACGGTAAAAGGCCTCTTAAACTAAAACTTACAGTGTACACTGACATGGATCCTTTTACTGACGGTAGGCGGGACCCCGTTGCCAGCGATGCACAAGTATGTCCCCATCTCAGAACGCGATATCTTCGATAACTTCAGTACTTCACCTTGGTATGTGAGAACTGTGAACAAAACACTCCTTTAGCAAACTTCCGCACTTAAAGCGTGAAACAGGTTGGAAAACTCCTACCAAAGAGGGTATTTATACAAGATATTTGAATTGACATAACGATCGTGGGGACTGGTAACAAAATAAAACCGCAGTCGGGCTACTCGCGCACCGAGGGTTCCATACCACACCACTTAAATAAAAGTTTTGTTTTCTCCAGGACCTTTAGCGCAAGACCGACTCGCACTTGGCCAGTTTTTATTATTTATTGTTATACTGTAGAGTTTGTTCTATAATCACAGTGTCAAACTTGACACTGGTTTGAATTACCGTTTTTACGATAGAGCAAGAAGTAAAAACGTTGATAAAAACTAGTTTCTTGTATGAGAACCGCCCTTAATTTTTAACTTTTATTTTATTTTATTATTAGTTAGCAAATCCGTCATAATAATAACGCACATTATGTTAAAAATTAAACTGTCTAGCTATTACGGTTCAAAAGACACAGCCCTAAATAGTTAGGACAGAAGGACGGACGGACAGCGTAGGCTTATGAACAGGGTCCTGTACCCTAATTACCCTTCGGGTACATAAATTCGTGTTAGAGTACGTATACAGGAAGTTCGGGTTTACCCAAAATGCCACTGGTAACTGTTTACAGTTGGCAACCAAGGTTGGAAAACTGTTACCAAAGAGGGTATTTATAGAAGATATTTGAATTGGCATAACGATCGTGGTGACAGGTACACAAATTCGTATTAGAGAACGTATACAGGGTTTTAGGGTTTTACACTAAGATACCTTTAGATTTCGAGGTCGAGGTGTTTCAGCCAGGTGACAATTTGTTCTAGTAGAAAGTAACCTCTATTCACATTGGATAAGGGTTAGAAATTATGAGTGAGAAAATACCATGAAAGTAATAAACACTGAAAATACTCGCCTGCGTATAATCTGCGTTGAAAAAACTCGAAATCAGAATTCGTTAAAAAAATATTAAAGTTAATGTGCTCAGAGTTAATATTAACTAATCATGTTAACAAAATTTTATAGTGTGCCTTTATTATTAAATATTTCTGGGTGTGACAGAATCTTTTATATCGCCAACTTTACGGAGAAATTCTTTTATAACTACTGAATTCTCTGACTGAAGATAGATAATGGACTAAACTGACGCCCCGATAAGTGCTAGCCAACTATGATGAATTACTAAAACGAAACTACACAAAAGTTTGTTTCTTGTGTTATATATAGACAAGAGCTAACCATGGATAATAGAAGTCACAAGCTTCTTAACTAGGTCATAGGCAGGTTAATGTAAATAATTTAATATATTTCGAAATTAATTTCAACTCGTTGCGATCAAATTTAGTCAACAATAATTATATTTTTGCATTGATATCTATATACAATACACTGAGAAAAAAATGCTACGTATACGTAGCCCGTCGCTGCTTATAAGTAGCCCGTCACAGCATATACCTAGCCCATCGCAGCTTACGTACCATTGTGAAGTACGAGACAACTTAAATACTGATGCAACACTCGTAATCAGTATCGCGTCGTAAGCTACGTGGTACGTAAACTGCGACTGGCTACGTATACGTAGCATTTTTTTGTCAGTGTTAGCAGAACTAGATAAAGAATAAATGCTCCAAAAATGGCAGAGCCACGAGAGTTCCTAGAGAGCTCTTTTGCTGACTAGATGACAGTAAACATATCAAGTACGACTAAGTTTATTAATCAAATACACCGTATTAGTGTCACTCATCAACAGCAACAACATGCATTTATGCATCAAGTATACTTTATTAGTGTGGGATATTGTGTCGATTCGGAAAACAATTTTCTAACATTTTATTTATGAGACCTGCTGCAGAGACTCAGCAGTTGAAAATGTCAAAATTACTATGAAGATGTGCGTCTTTCTACTGCTGTTTTGACTTTCAAAAATCACAATCAAGGAGTGCGATTTTTGAAAGTCGAATCAGCAGTAGAAAGATGCATATCTCCATAGTAATTTTGACATTTTCAACTGCTGAGTTCAAAGAATGAGTTTCAAAAATCGCAATCTTGGAGTCTGTATTTTGACATAAATTATTAACTTATCCATTTGGTGTAAGTGATCGGGGTGGAATTCCGTATTAAAATCAATATGATTTAAAATATTCGTGTACTGCCATAACTCCTAGCTGACTAATCTTTTACTACAACAATTTATTAAAAAGCACCATAATGTTAACACGGCTCTTCCAAGGTTCGAAAAACATAACTACTCACAGCCAACTAAACGAGACTTGGATGAAGACACTGCCCTAATTGTATATCGTGTTTACAAAGCTCTATTGCGGCAAGATTTTTGCATTGAACTATTCAAACGGTTTCAGAGTTCATACAATAAGATCTAGAAGTCTATTCAGCGCAGAACTCTACTAATTACGACAAACTTTAAACAATACTGGACGCGAAACTCATCCCGAGAATAGTCGCCGCTCGGCTCATTGTGCCGCCACGAATGCGGTCACAGAGACATTCGTATTATTATACATATTCAGAAAAAAACAATGCCGTCCTTTCCCCATTCAGATAAATGAAGACAAATGAAATATTTTTCGCTCAAATCAAGCTTCTCGGAAGTTTCGTAAATTTTTGATTGTATAAAAGTTTTATAGCAATCAAGGTTTGTAAACAGTTCCGACTCGTTAAGGTTCATAAAAGGTTAAGAACTCAAAGCATGGTTATTTAATTCTTGGAGCATGTTCACCGTGAGAAGGAAAACCAAGCACAAGTAACTGAATGGGAAAAATATGAAGACTAAAATAGGTTTGCTAAACGAATGCTCGTCAATGACCTAATTCCATGCCACAAGTTTCGAAGTCAATTAGAAGGGTTTTAACAAGTGATTAATAGTTATATCCGAATTAGAATCCAAATTTAGGGGATCGAAAACATAAAAGCTTAAAATGCTTTCTGGATTGTAAAGCATCGCCAGGGCGTCGCATATTTCCAAACTTGGCTGACACACTGCCGTGTCAAGATTAACTTCAAGGGCACATTAAAATACAAAAGCATTTTATTTGTAAATCCATCATAGCTTGTAAAAAAGAAACAAGCTTTCAATCACAATTGTTAGTCGCGTCGCGTGCTCGAATGTTGATCTTATCGGGGCTTTGTTTGGTTGTTTGCGGGAGTCGGATTGCCATTCTACACCGGTAATTTGTGAAACAACACTCCACTCCAATGCTTAGCCCTCTATAATATAACGCCTACCTACCAGAATACAGATTTTGTATATACGAGTAATAATTATTTTTGGAGTAGTCTTATCGCGCAAAATTTCGGGTATCTATTCCTTTGGCAAACTTTGACTTCGCGGTATTTTGGAATAATTATGTAATTTACTTAGTTAAAACATTTTGATCTTGTCTGGAAAGTTCAAGTATTTTATAGGTGTCTTATACAATAAAACAGTCCATAAACAGTATTTCACTCTGTCAACGTAAGCTTTTGTACTAGTCAGCAGTACTTGCAAAATTGCAGTACCAAATACAGAAGTTTGTGACTGTCTAGGAAAATCTAATACTCTACAGGGAGTCACAACTTTAAACTTGGCTGCAACTTTATCATAAAAAGCTTGTGTAGAATTTACCTTTAGATTTTGCTCCCGTGTGGTCCCTTACAACAATGTCTTGGCCGTCCTCTCGTTTCCACATCACTCGAGGAGGAGGCACCCCTCTTGCGCGACATGAGACTCTCGCGGTACCACCTTCGGGTACCATGGTGTCTCCTGACGTTTCTTCAGGAATAAAGTCTGGTGGTATAACCACTTCTAGGAAGCCCATCTGAAATCACACCCAAACTTGTGGTTACGAGTACCAAAATTACAGAAATAATCGAATATCCACCTGGAAAAACCTAATCTGAATTCGATTTCGACGTAGACTAGACACTTGATGAAAGTGATCGAAATAATCAGAGGTTTAGTTTCAAGAAACAGGAGAAAAGTTCAAATAAATTCTTGTGGGCTATAAATAACCTACGATTGAAAGCTATCCCGATCACTGCCGCGTTCATTTGCTAAAATTTTCCCAATCTACTTCAGAGCTGTCCTTTGAAGCTTTTCGGACACGGACTGAGTGAAGAATCAGATTACATTTTCGGAGCTTCGTCCGAGTCCATAATCAGATTTTAAAACTAATTTGAAGCTTTTTCAGTTTTGTGGACGATAGACCTATTGAACCGGACTAACGATTAGCGAACCCCGCTGTTTGTTTCCTAGAGATCGCTTGGATACATATTCGTCGTTGGATAATAGGGTATTTGAAAAATTGTCAAATCAGCAACTCTTTATCGAACGTCAAAACGCGCGCTTTGTATTCATAATGGAAAAAAAACGGTAACGTCAAATTTCAATTCGTTACCTTTTTTAGGTTATTCTGTTATTAAAATTAGTATTGAAGCTGAAGAATTACTGAAAATGTGAGTTTAACGTTACTTTCAAATGGTGTTATTACTAAGAGGATACAAATAAAATATATTTTGTATGTAGTCGAAGTACCTAACCTATCATCTACATCATTATTAACTTCCTTATTACATTACAATAATTGACGCAACTGTGGTGCAGGTTGTTGGGTAAGCGTTAACATACCGTTTAGTAAATTAGATCTTCATTAGAGTCACAATATTTAAGTACAAATACATTTTTTGAATTATCTTTCGTGATACTCCTCTGATAAAAATACAAAACATTATGGGTCTTTCAAAAAAAGCTTACAATAACGTTTCAATAGTTAATCCACACACATCCAAGATAATATTATTTTGGAAAATCATTTAATTAGAATGGTTATGAAAATTTTTACGTTGATCGAAGATGACAATGCAGTGCTTGATTTGCGAAAGTGTATGCCCGACAGGTACATGTTCGAGACAAGTCACGTTGGGGCTGCAGCTCAGGGTTGCAGACGTGGACACATGTCAGATGACGCTATGACGATGATGTAGCTAACAATTGTTTGCTACTGCTTCTCTTTGACCTCTACCAGGATGAGGGTGCTTAGTAACCTAATCCGGAGAAACAACATGGGACTTCGTTTTGCTTTTTAGTTCTTTGTGCTCGGGAAGTCATCTTGAAGATAGAATAGTTGCCTAGTAATTTGCAGATTGATTAAGTTTTTCTTGCTAAGTATTATAAGTTAATTTCAAGTTAATTGTGTTAGGGTACTTGAAAACGTAACAATTAACTACATGCAATTATAAATGACATGCTTCGGGGCTATCAGGAAGACGGACGCTTTATTTTATTTGTAATTATAGAGTAAGGAGTACTTTTTACATTTGTGATATTGATATTCCAAGTGAAAAAACAACATAAAATATATGTTACATTAGGTACTTGTGGATTTTATTAAAGGGAGTAAATCGCCTGTGTACTCTCGTCTTCAAATTCGTATTTTCCTCACCATTACAATAAATACAAATTCTTGGCATAATATTAATGTACCTTCCGATCTTTCTAGATTTGGTTTCTGCTTGCTGTCTCAAGCTTTTTATCAGAAAGTTTTTATATGTACAAGACTTATTATAAATATTTGTCTGTTTTTATTTGGCACAAGAAAGCTTTTTATTTGCATTACATGACACATCGCAGGGTGTGTATTAATTTGGCATACATGTACTACAGGATGTTAGGGTAAACAGTTGCATTACTTTAAGGGATGATTGTACCCATGATACTGAACAGCTTTCTCTATGAAAACAATAGGAAATTCGCAAAAAAAATTTCGGACTTTCCATACTAAATGCAATCAGCTGATCGAACGTTTGTGTGAAAAGCCGATTTTTTTTTTAAATTTCTTATAGGTTTCTTAGGGAAAGTTGTTCAGTATCATGGGTAGAATCACAAGCAACTGTTTACCCTAACACCCTATATACTACGCATGTACTAACCGTATGTAGTATTAGATACTCTTTCTTATACCGTGCCGAGGTCTTCTTTTTGAAAGCTTTGGGTTAGGACGACTGCTCCGCGTGTAACACATACTATATTATTGAAGGGTTACGAGCAAAAATGACACTTACTTGACTTTTCATAGGGTCTGTATTGATTTGGCACATGTACTGGCCCCGATCTTCCTCCTGGACGCTCTTGATATGAAGGTACCAGGTGGAGTGGTCAGCGTGAGAGACTGACACCCGAGGGTTGTGGGTTATCACGTGTTCGTGGATCGCTTGGATCGCCTTCGTGTCTGCTTTCACCCAGCCGACCTAATGTTTGAAAGAATATAGTCAGACAGTGCAGGCGATTATTCATTTGTTTCTAATGTAGAAATTAATCGAAAAACTAAGGTCGATGCCGTAGGGAAGTGGGTCACAACGTTAAACTGGCGATAGGTGGGATTCTTGACTCACAGGGAAAACTGCCGGTGGACCAAATCATTATCAGAATAGTGAACATGGAGGTTAGTAAGCAGACCACCATCAGAAATGGATCAGATCTGTATGTAACGGATGTGTAAAATAAAAAGGGCATATGTCCAGCAGTGAATTGATGTGGTATGATTGATTGTAGGTACATACTTATTTTTGCGTTGTCATCTATTTGAAAGTGGTAAATAGCAATAGTTGAACCACTTTTTATGGAAGTTCAGAGATCAATGTAAACTATGATCATTTTATCGAACTTAAACGATCACCAACACATATCACATTTAACCACCCCGTCTTTGATAAACTCGACCGTTGTCAGGATTAAGGAGAGTTACGAATAGAAGGTATATAAAGACTTCATGCAAATGAGGCTTAACAACACTTACTCGGAAATTGCCAAGATTGACAACAATACACTTGAAGGTAGCGTCGCGGCCTATCGGCACCGTCAAGTTGGTGATAGGCTCTCCAAACTCTGGCACTTCCACACCTCCTGTTAACAATTTATAGAGAACGATAAGGAAAGACGAAATGTTTTATGGAATATAATAATAGGGTGTAAAATAAAATGGGTTACATAATTTAGGGTTGCTCCAAACTATCTAACTGAACATCTTTCACTATATGGAGCGAAATACGAAATCAGGGGAAAAAAAGGTTTTTCTATATAAAAATGTCAATGGACACAAATATTTTATTCACGATTTTAATGTTGACCCCCTAGTAAATGCTGATGGTTTTAATTTAGTTAGACCATGCTTTAGTTTCTAAAGCACCCCCCAAAGTATGTAACACATTTAATGTTACATTTACCCCAAAAAAATATGTTGTAAAAACTGGATAATGTTAAAGCATTTAAATAAATTTGAACCCTAATCAGCTGATCAGGCTAGAGTGACTAAGTTATCGGGATCTTCTCTGATCCGAATCTGCACTATTTGTTCCCAACCGAGGTTTGAAAAAACCTCGCTGTCATAACCTCGGCAACGTTTTAGACCAAGTCCTTACTTTTTTTAAGGTGTAAATAGAAAGAAACTGAGCGAAAAATCCTGGCCAAGCTTTAGATTCTGTTTACGAGGTTGTTTGAGCTGAAGAGAATTTTCCAAAAGTAAAGAATTTTCTAAAACATTCCTTGCACTGGCTTAGATAAGCGGCAACACGTCCAATGTACTACTTCAGTTTCACCTGCATTTTTAGTTAGAATGTCTAGTTAGCACGAAAATACAAAAGATGTTTAGAATTGTTGCGAAATCGCAGACCCGTCGCTGAAGATATCGTATAAAGTTGCGCCGTACTATACGTATAGGTACATGCTCGTACCAACATAGAATGCACTGCGAATTACTTTAAGACAACTGTTTGAACTACACTTCCGCGAAGGCCGATGAGTACCGAACTTAGTTCCACTGGTTCCACTGACATTAGTTTGTGGGTCGTCTTGTGGGCTTAACATGAATGTAAATTCCGTTCCAAATACTAAGTCCCTGGAACATAACTCTTCTACCTACGAGTTAAAGACGAAAATGTTTCGTTTCGCGGGTCTTGTTACGTGTAACGAAGTATAACGAAGTTCGTCGCCAGTGATACTGTCGGCGGCAGTGAACCCCGCTGGAAGTCTTGGAAGACCATGCAACAAAGTGTCAAGACTCAAGTTAGGTACTACTTCAACTCAGACCGCATTCACGGGACTGCTTGAAGCGTGAAGTGCCACGATAACTTTGCAAGTGATATCAAGACAAACGATTTTAATGTTCCAACAAGTTAGTTTAAATTGTAAGCTATTGAATAACGTATGGTTTGTAAGACTAAGCAAGCTTTTGTGCTTGAGTTTTAATGGTTCTATATCGTATGACACCACGTTCTTTTATATTTCAGTTAGAATATAACTGCTTCTTCGAAAAACTATTCAGTAGATTTCGCTTAGATTTTTATTTACGTTCTTCGTTAAAAATAGAACACATATTTTTCGGAATTTTACCTAGTATCGGTTTTTTTACGTAGTCTATTCAGTGTTCCACTGGTGGGCAACCCCTTACACTCTCCAATCCTATTTATTGTTAACTACTGACCAATTTTGCAAGAAGGCATCCAGGTCTTTCCACCTTTTTCTGGGTCTACCTCAGTGCCGGCGACCATCCTGGGAAATCCAGTCCGTGCCGTGGTGATTTCCGAATGAATGTAGAATTCGGAGTGATGGACCATTATCACGAATCTAATGTTTAGCAGTGTAGAACTGTTTCATTTGTGAAGAAATTCACGTTATGGGTAACTTCGCTAATTCTGTAATTGCATGTCAACATTTTCTTTCTAAATAAAGAATTAAAGATATAATGTTACACAAAGTTGCGAACAATAGTTTATATAAAAAAATTGTAGTCATTGAGATAATAATTTTTAAATGGGGAGATCTATCGAATATTTTGTTGAATGGAAAATCTAGAGTAAAAATAACAAGCAACTAGACTGGCTTTGTATAAGGTCAACTTTTTACGACGAGACGAGACTAGGCATAATTTTTACACTGAATGATTTTGATGGGATTATTTTCAACTTCACAAGACTGTCATATTGATGTTAAATATAACTAGGCCCTCAAACTATTTTTGATAACTAGAGTTAAGTAAGTTAAATAAGTTTCATCAAAATCGGTTCAGTAGTTTTTGCGTGATGCTCGCACAAAAAAACACACAAACAAACACACATACAGACAAAAATTCTAAAAAAGGTTGGTGTGGAGTCAGGAACGCATTGTAAATATCGTTAATGTACAGACACACTTCTGTTACAGTTTTATAATAGTTAAGATAACTAGAGTTAAAATTACCTGCCTAATTAAAAGTTTTCACACAATTTGTACCCTTACCCCACTTTAAGGTAACGTAGTTATGAAAATGATTAAAACATAAATACTGGACTTTCAACTCGATCCAACAAGTTCCTTATTCTACGACATTCAGGGTCAAATTAATGGCGAAACTTTGACTTTGTGCTGCCTAACTAACCATCTTGGTTTAATACGCTTGACATTGTCTGACACCGGCACTAAGTCACGTATAAGTCCCTAACTAAATTGTTATGACCTTTGAAGAAATCGGTAGCAGTTGTTGACAGGGTGAAATTCATTGAAAGTCGTTTAGAATTAAATGCTAGTCAGTGGAAACTATGTGCTTCTGGAAGATCAGTAGGCTTGTAATTCTGTAAGAATTTCTGCTTGCAACATTGTATGTCAAGTAAGAGTTTATAGAAAGCATCTTACGTGGTACAACTCTTTGATTAGGTACTTATCTATGAGCAAGGAAAACCTAGTTCTTATCTATTTATAAAAAGTTAAGAAAATATAATATTAATATTTAAAGAGCAGTATCACAAGAGGTACAGGCACAATAATATATTAACTGAATAAATAAGTATGAGTAAAATTTCCGTGGTGGTCCAGTGGTGAGTAACTTTGCCTGCCGTGCAGAGGCGATGGCTCGATCCCCGTTCAAGCCGACTCGTACCATGTTTTTCGGAATTTATATACGATTTGTAACACTACTGGCTTTTTGGTGAAGGAAAACATCGTGAGGAATGCATGAGGAATGGAAACATCTGCATGCTTCAATGTCGAGGCATGTATTGTCCCCACTGTCTATTATAAGTGGCGACGGGCTCACTCCCCGTCACACTGGACAGAGTTTCGTTAGTGAAACGTGGATATTCTGTGTTTCCAGAATATCTCTGACTACCCCTTCGGGGATATCTAACACTTGTCTAAGGGGAATATAGTTGTGAGCATATACTATGAAATACTCATTTTGCAGTCGATAAAATATTATTGGCTATAAAAGTTTTTAAAAAGGTACTTATTTTTTAATTAACAAAAGGATAACTCTTTAAAAAGATCGCACAAAAAAGCATCTATGGCGGCAACGTAAACGTAATTGTAACGTTGCACAGAGCGGTCTCGCAGAAAGCAGTAAAAACTGTCATTCTGCTGCGACAGCGTCCACAATATCGTCACAGACTGGGACGCAGTAAAATGTTTACAAAATGTCCTGCTTTTGTTGAGGGTGCCTCGGAAAGTGTTGGATATTGCTTTTGTATTACCATTTTAGTGTAAACTGTGTGAACTGCTTAGTCCTTTTTTTCTTATGGTTTGTATTTCAATGGACTGCGAGGAAAATCTGTTTATTATTTGCATTATTACTTGAATACAATTAAAACATGCTAGAGCCCAAGATGATAAATTAATTTAATAGATCGCATCGAATTTTCCTGGTTTCAGTAGGTAATGATCTAAGAAAATTAAAAAAAACACCAACGTGAGACTTATTTCCATTTCCTTTTATTAAATAATTACATAGGTACTTATTATGCATCTATGTAAAACACGAGAACATAACATGAAAATGTTGCCGATTTCCAAACGTAAAACATTTGGGGACTGTATACGTTTAATATATTTTATTACCATAGATTTTACTAGGTATTCATAAAAGCATCCCATAATATGATACAATGTTTATCACAATTTTACGTCCAAATTTTCAACCTCGCAATTTCAACGATACGTTCATAAATTCAATGAAATTACCCATCTTTCTGCGCTTCAAAGAGGCTATATATTTTCCAGTGGAGACAGCGCCTTGCAATGTCGACCATCACGCGAATGATAAATCAGTAGCTTTAAATATAAAGCAAAAATCTCTAGCACGAGAATATCACAGTTTAGACCTTTTATCTGCCGAGAACATTATTTAAATGGTATTTTTCGACTAACTCTGCTAAATTTACATGCTGGAGAGGTAAAATAAGCTGATATTTCAAGCCTTGATATATGAAGCGGTCAAGTCAAGAGATAAAATAGAAACCTAAAAACCATTCAGACAATTTCAGACAGAAATATAGACGTAGTTTCAAGTGTCCGTGACTGAAATTCAGAAGTCGGATTTTAGATATTTTTGGTCAATTTCTCTTCTACGGAAATAGCAGCAATTTACTATACCGCTCTTGCTTTTCAGGTTTTTGTCACATTGCATGTTAACGAATCTTGTGTCGAAATTAGTAAAAAACAATTCCATGATAAAAGGATAGAGATTTCCACGTAATCCCTAAGAGACGTTGGTACGAGTAACGTAGGTACCTTTTTTAAAAAAAGAATTGTGTCAGATTGAAAACTTCCAATCCTTATTGTGAGCCTTGCATTTCAATATATTTAAACAATTTTGCTCATTGCTCAATTACAAATGATCTTACCTTACAATAAACGTAATAAAAAAATATTGCATGCGTCCTAGAATTTAGCTGGTTTAGACGGAACGTTAGTGTAACCGCGTATGAGATAGCGATAGTCATAAAATCTTGTACAATTTATATGAAGTGACGTTTGGAAGTCAGGTGACCATAGTACAAAAAAGTGGTTACGTCGATAAGGACAGCAATAAGGTAGCGATCTCCTTTTTTAACCAGAGTGAATTTGCTACGTGCATCTCTTATTGAGTTCCGAGTAAACACGTTCCGACCTCTATTACTTCTCTCTCTCTACGGCATGAATAGAGAGGATTACCAACTTTCTATCAGAGTATTTTCAAGCCTGTCTTAATATTTATAATTTTATTGTTCTACTGTAAGGCAGATGAATAAGAAAGAGCCTTTCCACGCAGCTCTAACGAGGGAAAAGGCTCTATATGTGATATGGCCCCTTTACTAATGTCCAGTACATATTAATGAAATTAACGTATAACTAAATAATGTTTTATATCGCAATCTATTCAACTTATTACAAAAAACTCAAACTCAAAATTATGTCACGTAGATAACTTTCTGACGTCATTTTATGACTCTACCATCGCGTCGAAAGGTATTCCGTTAGTAGAGAAGATGCGGCTACACACTCTAAAACAGACATCTTTTAAACAAAACAAAATATACGAAGTACAATTACAATATTGAATTACAAAGTGTAACATCGTCAAGACCAAACATTTTCGTCATTCATACTTTCATCGAGTATAAATCAGTCTTGTTGATTTTCTATTCTATACTTCGATATAGTTGCAGTAAACATTTACAAAAGTGAGGGCGTACATGGCAGACGGATAAACGAAATATCTGCCATAGAATTATATTTATGTTTCGAATTAAATCAAGAATTATTTTAGCAAGGTTTTACTTAAAATTTTGTAACGGTGTTTAAAATCCTCCAATGTTTTTCGTTTCATTATAAAGTCTTATTTATTAAAATAAATAAAATATAAATAATAGATACTTTTCATTAGAAAAGATACATGGATATATTATTACATTTGTTTTATTTCAATATCCAATATAGTGTCTCACTCAAGACTGCTGCAATCGAGTTACTTTAAAAAATCGAAGTTCAATCCTAATCCAATTTCAGTTGTAATCATATTGCAATCCAATTGCTATTCAACAGTGCTGAATTCCGTATCGCGCTAAACTTGACTTATTTACTATTTGACTAACAGCCTTTAACGTCTGAGCGATTTGTCAAAACGGCTCTAACGGCTGTCAAATGATTAGCGCTATACCGAATTTGTAAAAAGTTGTGGTTCGCACGCGGCCCAATCACGGTTCAGTGGAAATTTATTTAGCGCGAGAAGTCAGGCCTCTCACGAAAAGGATTAAGAGTGGTTTATACTTACATACATGCGGAACCATTACGGATTGATAGTGGCCATCTTGCAGTCCGAGTTTTTCTAGCTTCGGTAGGCCTCAACTTTGGTTGTAATGTACTTACAGGTACAGCCATAGCCAGTAATAATGTTATTCAATTTGTGTCGTATACCAGTTGATACAGCGATTAAACCTACAATATCCTCCGAAGCTCATTGGCACATATTTGCTTGTTTAATTTGGATGGAAACTAAATGAAAGTTCCAGCAGGTCATTTGTCATTGGACGGGCCGGCGCTGGCGCTGGAGTTCCGGCTGCTGCTTTTATTAATATTTCCACTGCGAATCCACGCTTTATTAGTAAACAGCCGTCATGTGGCTGATAAATTATTAATGTGGTCGCAGCGCAGCTTGTTTCGTGACCCGTTTTTTGTGCGGTACCGTTTGGAACGTTTTACACGTGTTTTTTCTATTCTCGTTAATAATTGCATTGGGTTCAGTAGTAGACGCCGTTATCGGAAACTGAAACCGCATAATTTCGTGTATTCTATTAATGTTTCGACGGCAATATTTCATTCCTAATTTGATACAAAAACCAATTAACAATTTATAATCGATTTCGTATAGAAACTGGATGTTGTATTTGTTATAATGTATAGTCTTATTTTAAACTAGTGACTAACTAGTCTTCCTAAGCGCCGAAATACGGTGTTATCTTTTAAATAGTCATAACTTTGGACTGGGTCAGCCGATTGCTTTGACTAATTATTATAAGGACTAGCCTTGCGGTAGCATTTCCCCTCTGCCACGGTATAAGCACAATTAATCTTGTGCATTTACATTCAATTTTACACCTTATGACTAAACGAGACAGCCTATAATTGCGAAATAATAACTTCTAACTTAGAACGTTTGGGGTTCACACGAGACTACTTTTCATGAATCTTAACATTCAAAATTAGAATCTAAAGTTATGGGGAATTAAATCCAATTCATGTTACCTCGCCCCCCGCAAAAAGTGGCAGAAATGTTTGTTAGTAGAACTACACGCGTAACCAGTCCACATATAAATAGTCAAAGGCCGATTGTGATGAAAAAAGGCTAGATGTTATTCCAAATAAGCCTTACCTACCTACCTTTTGTACCTTCTGTAATCGATCAGTAGTTTTAAAGTGATGCACAAAGAAGCTAACAGACAAAAATTCCAAAAACAATGGAACTGGAGTTTAATTTCATTTAAATTTTATTATATTTGAGTAGCTTACAGCAATAATACAATTAACTTACAAAATATAGTCAGCTTTACGCCAATTACAAGCTTCCACATTCTATTGGCTAGGAATTAATGCATTTAATTATAAAATGGAACCTAATCAAGGTATTACTGCGCAATAATCAATGCGTAAATTTTGTAACGTTAACACAAAGTCCTTGTATACTGCACAAACATTTTATGTTTTTTACGGATAGCCTAGCCGATTTCTTACCCCAAAAAATAGTTTTAGCTCTAACCGTACATACCACTTTTATGTAGCCTAAAAAGAAACGACTAGAAAGGGATACTAGTCTTATAGATAGCGGGGAAGAAAAACTGTTATGACAAAGATATAAAGATCGAGTTCGTTGTCTCCCTCGTAGTACGATACCCCTAATAGATTATAGTACGTCTGAAAGATCATTTATCATAAACGCAGAATGTGTAAAATACTCCAACTTGGCGGAAACAAAGCGTTAGAATATACAGGGTGTAAGGAAAAGTATCATTAACCTTTAAACCATATACTCTACCCATCGAACTGAAGAAATTTTACCTCGGGAACATAATTGTTAGCGCAAAAAAATCTGCTGTTCCATACTAAACTGCAATGCATACTCTCGACTCAAACGTATGGCAGTGGCGGCGTAACGCTGATTTTTTATCTTTGCTTCCATAGTAAAAGTTGTTCAGTTTGGTGGTGTTTATGTGGTTTAAAGGTTAGTGATACTTTTCCTTACACCCTGTACATTTTATTCATTGGCTCCATAGTGAATGTTGGTCAGTTTGATGGTCTAATTCACAGTTTCAGTGTTTGCCAAGCTCTCACTTACACTCTATATAAATATGATTGACATAGTTGTGTGAATCGGTTGCGTTTTTACTTATAACGCGACACTTTAAGTTTGACAAATGATTTAAATAGCTATACATCTCTGGCATAATAAAAAGTTTTTAGTAAGTATTATTGTAGCTTTGAAATTTCCAGTCAATCAGGTTTCTGAGCAATTTCAAGTAAATTACCTAAAACCTTTCAAAAGTTTTCTTGTATCCATTAGTAAGTAATTAATAAAATACTTAATTTAAGATTTAATAAGTTTGTTTAAAGAAAAAAAGATCTATTTTAAAATATAACCTTTACACTTTTGAGTCTTGAATTTTTTGTAATAGTATCTCTATAGTCTCTTCGAGAATTTGATCACTGATATCAAAGGTAATTTAATTAAATAGCACTGAAATAGGACGATAGAAAAATTCCTTTGTTGTAAATTTGTACCAAAGAGTAACATTGTCAGACCCCTCTTCCCAGATCAATGGTTTTCAGAAGGAGAGCTATTTGCTCAGTTAATTTTGAGCTCTAAAAAAAGGAGACGAAGAATTTCATCGCTTTGTGATGTGATGTTTAATGATTTTTTTTGTAAGAATTTTGTTTTAATTTCAATTGTAGCGCCTCGCTTCTCTTCAACTATACAGGGTGTTAAGCAGACGGTTGGACCGAGAGGAATTGCGGGTAAGGGGGGATAATTTATAACTTCCATATGCTAAATTACCTATGTGCAAAATCGCACAGATTATTTGACCTACACATAAATTTTACAAATTTTTTCAATAGTTTTCGAACATTTTATTGTGGTTGTTGTCTGCATAAAACTGTTTTTTGGAAGGAGTATTACAAGGTTGAAAATAATAAATAAAAATTGCGCTAAAACATCAAACAAATAAATAAATCATTATTTTTCGATACTAACAATGAAAAATAGCTTGACTTCGCACATAGGTAATTAGACCAAATAGGTTCTAAATGATCTCTTCTACCCGCCATGCGCCATTTCTCTTTGTCCAACAGTCTGTCTAACACCTTATACAGGGTGAAATTGATAACGTTAGCATCCATTTAAACTAAGAGTTTACCCATCAAACTAAACAAATTTTACTATGGGAACAAATAAATCGCAACAAAAAAAATCCCATACTAAACTGCAATGCCTACTCGACTCAAATGTGTGCAACAGCTGATTTCTTTTTTGTTGCGATTGGTTTGCTCCCTTTGTAAAAGTTGTTCAGTTTGATGGGTAGACTGTTAGTTTAAATCATCCTAATGATATCAATTTCACCCAGTATATTTCACTTTTCCTCACCTGTCACCACTTGAAATGTCATTCTATTTTCTAGGGATCATAATTGTGCAGGGTGAAATTTATATCATTAGCATCCTTTTAAACTAAGAGTCTACCCATCAAACAGTTTGCTCCCATAGTAAAAGTTGTTCAGTTTGATGGGTAGTTTAAAAGGATGCTAAAGATATCAATTTCACCCTGTAGGTGTAATAAAATCCGTAAGCACTATTAAAAATACCGACAGAACTAACTTGCCTTCACTTAACAGCACAAGGCCCGCACGATGGAGAATGATTCACTCCCTCTCCCCTTTATTCGTAAGTGGAATTCTGTACCTACCTTACACTAAGAAAAAAAAACGAAACGCAAACTATTATTCAGTGAGTAGGTACCTACTGAATACGTAATATAGAGCGAACATCCAGGGAATAAAAACATACAGTAAATGTCTTATCGCAATCTGTGCCGCACAATTTATTAACATCGCTCTCTACAAATAAAAGTAAACTTAAACGTTGAACGAATAAGAGATAAAATAGAGCAAAAAAGCTATTTTATTTGGTAACTAACTATCCAAACGAAACATCAAGTTTCAATAACATAGCGTGGAATAGGATTGGGTCATCCCCTGGAGGGTTCTCGAAATCAGACTCGCAAAGTCTAAACATCAACCAACTTAATTATCCTCAAGTTAATATGTTCGTGGCACATTATTACTTTCATGTCAAAGGTAATTAATGTCAATTCATGCGACATATTTTCGTAAATATCCTTTTAATTGAGCCTTTTCAACTCCAGACAAGATGCTGTAAACAACATTCGTTGATAGGTATAATTACGAACTTTTAAAGTCAACATTAAATTTGAAATGCATTATTATTGAAACTGTACGTTTAAGCAGATTAAAATAAGTACCCTTCAAAATGGACATCTTTCGTGTTCGAATTAAAGATGCGAATTAATTTATCATGTCAAAAAGAGGCAGATATTTCAGACTTCATTAAAAATTTTGCCACAACTCGATTCCGATGCCGTCAGAATGAACTTTTCCCATTTTTCATTTTCTTAATTACCTAATCCTAATTAAAGAATGTCCGGGGTGGATTACGATAGGTGAAAATAAAAAATAATCTATCTCTCTATTAGGTATACAGGGTGAAATTTATATCATTAGCATCCTTTTAAACTAAGAGTCTATCCATCAAACAGGGCAACTTTTACTATGGGAGTAAAAAGATCAAAGCAAAAAAAATCTGCTTTTCCATACTAAACTGCAATGCCTCAAAACCTCACACTCAAAATTCAAAACTCAAAAGGCATAACTCAAATGTATGCAACAGCTGATTTTTGTTTTGCTCCGATCGGTTTGCTCCCATACTAAAAGATGTTCAGTTCGATGCGTAGACTCTTCGTTTAAAAGGATGCTAATGATATCAATTTCAATTGATATGCTTTTATCAATAGAAATTCGTTTATGTTCAACTTGGTTTCCGGCGAGTTATAAAAAGGCGCTCTTCCTTTTTTGCTCTGTCATTATTCGGTCGGAGAATGCTAAAACTACACACATAAACTCAATACTATAATCCCTATCGATAGCCCCGAAAGGCTTCTGGCCACCCGGATTTGTGAATCTTAAATATAAGCTATAAATAAAATTCAAAAGACATCTAAATACATTTAAACTCTTTTCAAAGAGCTAGCTCGAGTCCAACCAAAACAAGCGGTAAGTAAATAAAATATCGAACATAACACGAAACGTTTGTACCATAGTGTTTTATATCTGAGCGCATTAAACTTTAGGCGTAAGATCTCAAATAAAGTGAGGATCACGTACAAGTGAGTGATATCACGTCTGCGGCTCATCAGCAGGCACGTGACGACTTTAGCACAAACAGATTTCACAACACGACCACCGACACTAGGCCTCCAACCAACCACTGACTTTTTCCACCTCTCAGAAGAAATAAAAAGAAATAAAGAGATCATATTATACTGGGGACGTTAATACGCAAAAGAGCGGCCCGGTACCGCGGGCGCTACAAACTTTTCTTTCTCGTAACTTTATTACGCCATTAGAGATCGCGTGACGAAGAATCGCACTTTCGCCGTTATATTTATCTTGACAATTGTATCAGGCACACGTTTTTTATCTGTCGCGTAGTTTGATTAGATTTTCGTCTACCATTTACATGAAAAGAATCTGGTTGCCTCAAGATTTCTTATGTACCATAAGGGAGCATTCCCACCGGGAACATTCGGCGCTAGCAAACGAAAATTAGAGTGGTGAGGACATTGAACTAAGCAATACAAGACTCGCATACGAGCTGGAAAAATCTGTAGTGTATTAAATGAAATTAAATTAAAAGCTTTTAAATAGAGCAGGTGGGGTGGGTCTTTGTGGTCAGGTTTTTTTTCTGAAGTAATGCTGGTCGCTTCTGCCAATGTCATGTACTTTGCGGGAGTGTATCGTTATGTTATGGATGGTTTTGGTTTTACAAACAAAAACACATTTGAGGGTACAATATGGCAGAACCGCGGAGCCCAAAAACACCCGACCGAGACGACGGCCTGTCAAAAGACTTGCCCAGGTATTACTGTCATTTAATAAGCATTAGCATAATACGCTCACGACTATATTCCCCGAGGGGGTAGTCAGAGATATTGTCAAACCTCAGAATATCCACGTTTCACTAGTACCGAAACTTTGTCCAGTGTGACGTGGAGTGAACCCGTCGCCACTTATAACGGATAGTGGGTACAATACATGTCTCGACACCGAAGCATGCAGGTTTCCTTAGGTTGTTTTCCTTCACCGAAAAGCCAGTGGTGTTACAAATCGTACATAAATTCGAAAAACTCATTGGTACGAGTGGGACTGGACGGGGATCGAACCATCGCCGCCTACTTGGCAGGCAAGGTTACTCGCCAGTGGATCACCACGGCTTTATGTATTATTAGAGATTATTATTGTTGGTTTATTGTCAGTCGTAGTTAATGACATTCAGCATCATTATCACCTAAACAGGGTGTAAGGGACAGTCCTCCGCAGACAGAAAAAGTGAGCTCAGACCATCAAACTGAATAACTTTCAATATAGAGCCTACCTCAGGAAACGCGAAAAAAATCAGCTGTTTCATACATAGTTGCTGTACCCGACTCAAATGTATCGGACAGCTGATTTTTTCACGTTTCCTGAGGTAGGCTCTATAGTGAAAGTTGTACAGTTTGATGGTCTGAGTTCACCGTTTCAGTCTGCGGAGGGCTGTCTCTTACACTCTTTATGTACACACGGCGACACATCAAGCTATACAAAACCACATTAAGCTGGCCGCGCGACATTATACGTTACTCGACCTACGCGCGGCTAGCTGATTTTGGTTTTGTATAGCTTGATGTGTGGCCGTGTGTACGTCCATTTGCTTGCAGGATACATTACATCTCCTGTCCCGATAGGTAGAGGTTTAGATGATGATAATGATGACAAAAAATGCAGCAAGTTTTCTAAACTAAATGCATGTCAAATGAATTAAACGTGTAAAATATTGATTATAAGTAATTATAGATAACTTATAAGTCAAAAGCACGTAGACTAATTTAAATAAAATTTGCACTGCACACAAATGTAATAAATAATTACGATTCTGGTGAGAATCGACCTTAACATTTTACAGACGAAAGCCATAATACGCTTATGGTATTGACGTTTCACTATTTCATCAGGTTTGTACATTAAATATAGATGAGGATTAACCTAGCAAATATTTATAACTAAAGAGAAATTTCGTTTTATTTTCCAAGAGAGTAATAAGCAAGTTTAAGTTTGCGAACAACCAGAGCAGAGGGGAATTGAAATAAAAAGTGGGGACATCTCGTGTTTTCAGGTTTATTACCTAAAGGAGAAGGTGATGCACCTCACTCATAAAACTAACGAAAGATCTTACTTTTGGGAGATGGTTTTTCATAAAAGCTTTGATGTTGAAATTACGGTTTTATTTGAAACTACGGTAGGTAAGTATAATTCGGCGCAAATGCTCTCAGGTATTCAAATATAATATCTTAATGATAGGGATCCATTTTGCTACCTAGATGTATCTTCAGCTCAAGATTTCAACCGAGTTCTCGTGTTTACCTAATGTTGCCAGCCTCCACCCGCCAACTTTTCCGCGGATTTTCGTAAATGAGATTTCACACGAGCACACCCTGTTTGGTTTGAATAAACTTAGCAGAGTTCCTTGTGTTTTGAAGCGAAAGGTCTCAATTGAACTTTTTGATTAATGTTCTGATTTACATGAGTAAATATTTTGACTGAACGTTTTATTTTAAGTATGTTAACTTTGTTACCACATAACATGACATGGATTATAAGATTAATTAGACTCTTTACAAGAAATAGGATACAACTTTAAATGAAGGACTCTAACCATCAAATGAAGAATTCAATCTACTGGGTCGGTAATACTCAAAGAGCTCTTGATTAGTTTGTTCGATCAGAAACATAGCAGCTAGGTGCTACGGAAAGTCTTAAAAGCATACTTCTTGAAAAAAGTTTGCCACCTCGCAGCGTTAAAATGAACCAAACGGACAAAAATTTCGCAACGGCCTACGTCGGAAAATATGTTTGCATATAAAATGTGCCTAAGCACAAATTGAGAAGAAACGAGTGTTTTACCTATTAAACAAGTTGGGCTAGCGATGGGTTTGTGACGATTACCAAAAATTATATTCCTATATTTGCAAATAATCGATGTAATTGAGTTCAACAATTGGTAGGTTGATCTGTCGCCGTGTGATATCTACACTATAATCTACACTAATATTATAAAGAGGAAAGATTTGTACCTATTTTTGTATGTTTATATGTTTGTAATGAATAGGCTCAAAAAGTACTGGGCCGATTTAAAAAATTCTTTCACCAATAGAATGCTACATTCTTCCAATTTGACATAGGCTACATTTCATTTTGAAAAAAATTAGGGATCCTTGGTAAAATTTGAACAATGTAACCGAAGGTGTAGAAAAATGAGTCTTAAAATTTATTTGTCTACCCCGTGCGAAGCCGGGACGGGCTGCTAGTAATCTACACTAATATTATAAAGAGGAAAGATTTGTACCTATTTTTGTATGTTTGTATGTTTGTAATGAATAGGCTCAAAAAGTACTGGGCCGATTTAAAAAATTCTTTCACCAATAGAATGCTACATTCTTCCAATTTGACATAGGCTACATTTCATTTTGAAAAAAATTAGGGATCCTTGGTAAAATAGACAATTGTCTACCCCGTGCGAAGCCGGGACGGGCTGCTAGTAATATTATAAAGAGGAAAGATTTGTACCTATTTTTGTATGTTTGTATGTTTGTATGTTTGTAATGAATAGGCTCAAAAAGTACTGGGCCGATTTAAAAAATTCTTTCACCAATAGAATGCTACATTCTTCCAATTTGACATAGGCTACATTTCATTTTGAAAAAAATTAGGGATCCTTGGTAAAATTTGAACAATGTAACCGAAGGTGTAGAAAAATGAGTCTTAAAATTTATTTGTCTACCCCGTGCGAAGCCGGGACGGGCTGCTAGTAATGTAAATAAAGACAAAGCCATGGATGGTTCTGTATAGCATTAAGGCGCAATAGTAGGACAAAATACCTTGGAGGCATCTTTTAGTTTTAATTTTTCGACTAGATTTATACAATTTACCGAAACCAAAGTCATACCTCAGTATTCTTGGATAGTTTATCTACTGAAATCAGAAATTGAATACACGATCCGAATTACTAGTATTTTCATGTATTTTTAACATTTTTCTCGTTTTAGAAGAACTTAAAATAGTTTCCGATTTTTGGTATTTATACTCACATTTTCACCATTAGTTTATCTGGTGAAATCATAAAAATTTTATAAAAGTATTTGTTCATTTTTTTAATCGAAAATATGGCACACGCAAGCACTTTTCGGAGGGCTGAGCAATCGCGTTTCTCATAGAAAATATTCGTCTGAACCTATGGCCCCAAACTAGCATCTTACTGTTTAGAGCTAGCAATATACTGGGTCCTTCTAAATATGCTGATACTTTTTAAGGGGATCATCAGACCGTCAAACTGAACCACTTTCTCTATAGAACCAACATCGAAATCGTGTAAAACACTGATATGTTTTAGAGAAAGTTGATCAGTTTGATGGTTTGGTCATCCTCTTAAAAACTGTCAGCATAGTAAGAAGGACCCTGTATAGACAAGGTGCTCTGTGCTTGGAATTGCGCAGCGCAAACCTGTCACAAATGTCCTCCTGATTATACCTACGAATAATCGATGCATACAAAGTAAGTACAAATGGAGATGAAAAGACGGCTGTATACATCATTAGCACGCTTCCGCTGCCTAATTGCGTCGATGGCGCCTCGGACGGAAGTGAAAAGATTGCGTCCAAATAGCAACGATTTCGTTCTCGCTATTAGAACGGTAATGACACTCTTCAAAACGACATCGATTACATTATTTGGATTTTGTATCTGTTCGTCGGCTGATCTTAAGAAAAATAGGTGTTAAGTGTCTAGAAGAATTTTTTGGTTTGAACTCAGTTCCCACATTGCTATCATTCCTAACCGATGGTTTTATTTTGAACGACACAAATAATGACGACAATCAAACCGGAATTAAACTTTATAAAAGGGTCTTACCGCGTTTTTTTACCCATTCAAAGTTTAATATAAGTTTGTTACGTTTGTAATAGCGTATTAAGTTTAGGGTATTACGCGTACCTATGTTCCAAAAACGAAAACGTAATCGAATTTCAACCTAGAACCTCTGAATTGGTAGCCTGGAGTGGTAAGTATCAGTCTCGGGCCATTGATGATAAGTTGTTAACACCATAATCGCTTTGACTATAGATTGAAATGCCTACATTATCTACATTTCTACATGAACTATTTGGAATAATTATTTGACTCTTCAGTCATACATTTGCCTGAAGTTATGATTGTATAATGTGAGAAAATTTAAATTAATAAGAATTGAAGCTATGCCTGTATTATGCAGACATTTTTTAAGAAATTTAAGTTAATACTCTATCTAGTGTTGTAATTTTTGGAAAAGATGTTTTATCAGACGCCTACTTTACACTCGGTTTAGTTTTTAATTTTCTTAATTGTGTTTAAAAACTCTGAATAATAATTTAACGTTGTTTAAATATAACTGTGTTATAAGAGGGGCGTAACTCAGGCATAAGTTGTAATTTTAGCTTTGATACAGTATTTAGATTAGCTGAGATATTAATGCTATTCATTAATTTGTCTAAATACTACACATGCTAGAAACTTAGATGTCGAATACAACAAGATAATGTACCTATAGAGGAGTCGACGTACAGATGATATTGATGATTTAGATGTATTTTACCTAGGTATCGTCATCATAATTATCAGCCGACAGACGTCCACTGCTGAACATAAGCCTCCCCCAAGGATCACCACAACGACCGATCCTGCGCTGTCCTCATCCAACGGGTTTCCGCCGCCTTCACCCAGGCCGTCGTTCCACCTTGTGGGACCTACCCACGCTGCGCTTTCCGGTCCGTGGTCTGCTTACCTAGTTATAAACCACCCAATTACAATATACACAAACTGCGATCATGCCAAAGACTTTGACTAATATGCCTATTTTGCTTTTTATATTCACCCTATTTGTTTTCAGTTTGCTGGAAACATTAGCAGCACATGATCATATGTAGGTATTGCATACAGTACAAACTATGGAAATAAATATGGCTTTTGGCTTACATCAAAAATACAGCATCTTATATTTTCGGCTTCTTGTCGGCTTGTAACAATGCGAATGACGGCTCGAATTCTACGAGAAAGCACAGAAAGGCCATGATTGATGAGGAAACTAATTAATACGCCACTTCCTTTTCGGTCGAAAAAAATAAAACGAATATTCCCATGTTATAAATACTAATTCGGCGGTTAACCTTTGATTGAACGAGTCTAGTGTAATTTGGGCTTTGTAATGCTAATAAATAAGTGACAATTTGATGAGCTTTATTTATTTATAGCTATGACTCCTGATTTTAGCCACGGTTTATACAGAAGAGACGTGTGGCGGTGGCAGATAATTTAAGTAACACTATAAAACCGTAGCATAGCGTCGTTTTTATCGTAAAGTTGCGCCTTCGGCCGCGCCTCCAGGTGACGTCGCCTAATTCTCCAAACGACGCTATGCTACGTACTATAAGGTTTATAATTGTGTTACTTTGACTATGCGCCACCACCACACGTCTCTTCTGTATAAACTCCGCCTTAAGCCCCAGCTTGTAAGTATGGATGGATGTTTGTTACTCTTTCACGTAAAAACTACTGAATAGATTTTAATGAAATTTGGCACACAGATAGAACATAATCTGGATTAAACCATAGGATACTTTTTTAAAAGATAGTAAATTATAAGTTTGCTTTCATGATCTACTTATTAATGATCGAAAATAACTTGATCAACACAGCGTGTTGATGATTCCTAGTTATCAAATTTATGTTTGCTACTAATTTTGAACCTGTGAACCTCGGCCTGAAATCCAGATTAATTATAAAATAGGTTATCAAGCAGTCATATAACGTAGTCATTAATTCTCAGTTATTAAGGCACCACCCATCAACCAAAAGTGGTTATAACGAGTTCTAATTCGAACTTGTGGAAGAAAAACTGAGGGAATTAAATAAGACCACTGCGCCATTACTATCCTCCAAACGCCATATTTCTCAACCCTTTTTCTCGCCGTTTCAAAAGTTTTAATTAGTGCCAGAGGACATTATCCAGACTCTCTTTACTTCTGTCTCGGTTATCCGTACCTTCTCAAAATAAATATCCAATTCTATTTTTAATGTGCCTTAACAGTTTTAGAAAGTTTGATAGTAACTTTGTTTTTTTTCTTTGATTGAAAAAATATAGGTTGCTGGTAGGTATCATCATCAGCCGTCCAAGTCTATATACGTCCCACGGTACTGCAGGGCACAGTCCTACCTTCAGGGAGGGTGTACAGGCGTTAGTCCACCACGCGTGCCCTATGCGGCCTGGTAGACTTCACAGTTCATCGAAAACCGGAGAGGAAAAATGATCGGACACTTGATACGAAACGACAATTTCTTTAAAACCATATTAGAAGGGAAGATAGAGGGAAAGAGAGGCATAGGAAGACCTAGACAGAGTTGTCTAAAGTGAAGGAATAGGTTTAAGAACTTAAGATACTTGCGGAGAAGAGACAGGATTGGCGAATTTTCCACCGACAAGAGCGTAGCTCTTAAATAAGATGATGATGATGACGAATGCAGGTTTCCTTAACCGTTTGAGACAGTATTACGTACATAAGTTAGAAAATACTCATTGGGACGTGGCATGTCATCCATCCATACTTCTCTTCTCTGCAACGCGCCACCGATGCTATCTGTTAGGTATATGTGAAGAGAATTATGATGGAAAGAGTAAAAAGTTCATGCATATTATAGTCAGATAAAAGTTTTAAATAAACTCGTCATGTGGGCGTAGCTCACGTTTATTAAAAATACTTTTCATGTCACCGTGAAAATCAACACATTTTTTTAATGTGAAGTGGGTTGCTGTTGTTTGTTTTACTGTAGTACTATGGGCTGTTCTTTTGTAGTACTATGGACGTAAATCTCATATATAACTTATTGGTTTAACTTCCATATAAATCATGTTCCGTTCATAAATAATTTCTTCAAAGATTTATTTCTAAAACAATTGTATTTTTCATAATCAAAATACCGACACTGGAACATAATGGAAATGCCAAAGAGTGGGAGCCCTATTTTTAGACAAACATGATCTTTTACTTGTCTTGTATTGTACCGTTAATTAATGTTATGATAAAATTCAATACTACTATTCAGTGAACTAGATTAAAAGTTAACAACTAGTTCTTGTTGCTTCCAACAATATAATAGGGAGAGGACTTTCTAACTTTGCATAGCTTTACTCGAGCAAACCTATAAACACTAAAACAAATGAATTTAAAAAGCCTGTTTATTCTTTCTCAAAGCTATACCTAAGTAAAACAATAAGACAAGAAACGTTTCAATTAAAGCTTAAGCCATGTTAAAAACGAAATGCTTAGGGTTGTTGTCAATTGGAGCACAAGTCGCATGCTGAAGATGCGCCCTCGTTTCGCTTAATCCTCGGCCTCCAGCTGGATGAATGGACATAATTTTCTGCACTTGACACCGTGTCTAGCTCTGTCATTGTGGAGCTCAACTACTCCCCGTTTTGTTCCTTTTTATTGCTGTCACTTGTTAATGTATCTACATTTGTCTGACATAACTGCGGCGATTTTGTTGTCTCCTATTGTGGACAACGTTATCTTTATCACTGAAGGGTTTATTTGCATTTTATTGGCGTGAAACTCAATTTGGGTGCGGATAGGGACTTACTGGAAGCAATAAAGTTCTCTTGAGACTTACAATTTACAAATCTTGACAAATTGACTGTTATTTTCAATAAGTCTTGGATTAAATTAAAATAGTTCGATCGAAAAATGCTGTTTACAGTTTAGGTCGAGATTTATAATAGTAAAATGCACTTTCACTTTTTAAGCTGTTTTTTATTTCATAAAATTATATTTTATCTGGCTATTACAATGATAAATTTCCTTCTTTAAGAATGATTTTAAAATGTAGAATGAGAATCCTTTTGTTTATATTCAGAGGGAATTGGCTTATGAAAGCGATTCAAATTTGCAAGAGATTCAATTTACATAACGAGCGATTTGTACCTCATGGAGATTAAACCTTCTGCGCCCGGTTGTTTGTAGATATCTGCCTCGATATTCCAAGGAACGCTTTTTGAAGAAGCCTACTCTAACTACGTCTTAATTTGAAACCGCTTCCGGATATTTATAGTTCCAATGTTTGTTGAAATTCAGGCCAGGTTTTTAATAGGCTAGAGTGCATTTTTGTGTATATAGACAGAACCGATTTTAATGGGTGTATTTTTGGGTACTAGGTAGGAATACTAATGATTTAAGATAGATTTTAGAGCTGTATAGCTTTAAAGGGTAGATATAGATCGTTTAAATGATAGAAACGATATAAAACTTACCATTTTTATTTTACACTTATTATTTATGCACAGGCTAATCAATTATTCATAAAGAAAGTATTTTGTCAATTTATCTATTTTAATAGACATATCTGATAGTAAGTATTGTTTTAGACAACTTGTATTTTAGAATAACCTCACTTTAAATTAAGGGGCCACAAGTTCAGACGAATATTTTATTTAATATTATATTTACGATTAAAAAGAATTAAAATAAGATAATTAGATTATTAGCTCGCCCTTTGTACTTGTCTATTATGCTGTATTCATCTGTATTTTCGTGTGTACAGTAAAGTGTTAAATAAATAATATAAAATAACAAAAGTACTTTTATTGATTTTTTTTATGATTTCTGAAGATAAACTAATGGTGAATATGTGAGTATGAATACCAAAAATTGGAAACTATTTGAAGTTCTTCTAGAACGAGAAAAATGTTTTTAAAATACATGAAAATACGTCGACTTTGTGACGATTTTCTATCGAATACAGTAATTCCAATCGTGTATTCAATTTACGAATTAACTAGATAAACTATCCAAAAATACTGAGGTATGACTTTGGTTTCGGTAAATTGTATAAATCTAGTAGAAAAATAAAAAATTAAAGATGCCTACTAGGTATTTCGTCCTACTATTGCGCCTTAAAGGTAAATGATAATAGCTGTGTAACTATTTAATCAAATTTACTGTCATGCAAGCTTTCTGGCAGTGAGAGTGAGAAAATACTAATTAATTTATTTTTCTTCAAACTTTCAGAATAGATTTTCGAAATAGTTGAATTAATTAAAAATAAGCATTTTTCATGATTTCAATAGGAACAGTTTTATTTTTATTGGCCAACAATATCCCAAAACGAGAGTTTTTGCAGTAATAAATGTAAATGATGCCGAGGACGTGCAATTAAAGGGAGACATCCGACGATATTCCCAGAAGGTCCCTTTTCTCTATACCTATTTTCGCTCTGTTCAAAGTTTTAATTAGTGTAAAAGATCATCGTAAAATTAAATGGTATTTTATATTTCTTCTACTTGTTTGGAATGATAACGAATATTATTTCAACACTTGATCTCCGATAAGGTTTGCTCTTTTGAAATGTAGAGACGTTTACTTCATTCGGTATATTTATATTTATGGACATGAGAAGCGTTGCTTTATTATTGTCATATCGTATTAGATTCGATAACGATACGCTTGTAAACAAATACTCTTCAGCCATTGACCATTAAATAATTTAAAAAGAAAATGACGAAGAAAAAGATATCACCGACTCCACAATTACACAATTTCGTTCCTACGAAACTATCATATCATGGGAATATAATTTTACATTAATTTAATTTTATGACAACTATATGATAATTAATAAAATTCAATGTTATATCAAAGAACTAGCAAATGATAAGATTCGATTTATTACAACCACTGAAAGTGATTTAATTTTAATATCAATTTTTAATTCGAGCAAAAATTGAAAACGTTTTATCAAAAAAATAAGGGTTGAAAATCATACATATATAGGGTCCGTCTTAATATGCTGACACTCTTTTAAGGGGATGATCAGACTGTCAAACTGAACAACTTTCTCTATGGCACCGACATCGAAATCGCGAAATAAAAATCAGCTCTTCCATTCAAAACTGCAAACCTACTCGAGGCAAATGTATGGGACAGCTGAAATTTTTTTCGCGATTTCGATGTTGGTCCCATAGAGAAAGTTGTTCAGTTTGACGGTCTGATCATCCCCTTAAAAATCACAGAATATTAAGAAGGACCCTGTTATACAGAACTGAACTCAGTAGTAAAATATGTATAATTTCATTGACTGAACTAGATACATCTAAATCAACGCTCCAAAACTGGCAGATCCAAAAGAGCTACTGAGAGGCTCTTTTTTTGTACTAGCTGACAGTATCATACCAAATACGATTAAGTTTATGAATCAAAAACAACATATTCGTGCCACCTAACAGCATTCATACTTTATTTGTGTGGGTTATATGTGGGTTATATGTCAGATTCGGACAAAAATTTGCTACGATTTTGTATGAGACTTGAAGTCTATAGTATTTAAGGTTGAAAATATAAAAAATATGTAGATGTTATGTTATTAAGATGGACGACGTTGTTCTAAAAGAGTAGGTATGCCATTTCCATACTTTCCCAATGATTTCCGATTTTCATAGCAGCCGTTTTCCTCGTTCATCGCAAAAACAAATCTGCTGTCCCATACATTTGGGTCGATTAGGATTGCAGTTTTGTATGATCCAGCAGATTTTTTTTTAACGATTTCGATATTAACCCCATAGAGAAAGTGTTCAGCTTAATGGTCTGATTATCCTCTTAAAAAACCGTCAGCATATAAACTGACACACCATAACGCTGATCGACCAATTTCATTGTTTTGTCCTGTTTCATTACTAACACAATTTTTCGTCGTTAATTATTTTCGAAAGTAAGCACATAGAGGTTCATTGTGCATCGACGTCGAAGTTCCGTACGATAATTATTTTGAATTTTAAACCAGTGACAGCGGTTGTCAAATTCACTCGCGTCGTTGCGTGTAGTTCGCGCGTCATCGATTTCTGCTAATTGGATGTAACTTTTCAATAGTTTCCCACTGTCCACTGTCCACCGATGGACATCGTGCACATATCCACAGCGCTCAGCAATGTGTATTTCACGCATCAATGCCTTCCATCATTCATGATGCGTTCGATGAATATTGTATTAACTCGCGTAACGGCTTTTAATAGCGATATTAATTTGTTTCCCGCTCCTTTTTTGGAATGCTGAAAAATGAGTTTTCAAATATTAAAATTTTTTCATAAATTGATGGTACATACCAACATTCATATTCTTCACGACTGTCTCTCACTATGGTAGTCAGAGACAACGGAACGCCACCTGCTACGATCTGGCAAAGGGTCCTTCTTAATATGCTGACACTTTTAAAGGGGATGATCAGACCGTCAAACTGAACAACTTTCTCTATGGCATTAACATCGAAATCGCGAAAAAAACACGGTTTGACGGTCTGAGCATCCCCTGAAAAAAGCTTCAGCATATTAAGAAGGATCCTGTATAAACCAATTTTACCAAAAACATGTCACCAACAAAATAACACTGGAAGATTATGTTTTACTCAGAAATGTGAGAGTAAATAACTATTTTTTGTCATTTGGCAGTTATCACCTGCTCCCAGCCGGTATGTAACACTAAGCTGAACTGGGGGCGCGTTATTTCATAAAGTAAATATTTATGAGGGAAAGGAGTTTTCCTCGCGCGTCCTCCCGTAAGCCGCCTGATCCGAAAAGACATAAACCTCCAGGGATTCAGTTCTAAGTTCACAAAGGCAACGCTCTTTTTTTTCTCGCTGGTTAGGTTTTTCTGTTTCAGTAACATTTTTCCCGTGCGGTTGGTGGACACCATAACGTAGGGTTACCATACATATTATGTACTAACTAAAGCAGAAAACAGTGCTTTATTTATTTTAAGTTGTTTCTTTCTTCTTTTACTGGCTTATAGAGCTCACAACTGGGGTATTTACTGGGCGTAAACTAGAATGTATTATACAGGGTGTAAGTGACAGCCTAGCAAATACTGAAACGGTGATCTCAGACCATCAAACTGAACAACTTTCACTATGGAGCCAACCTCAGGAAACGAGATAAAAAAATCAGCTGTCCTATACATTTGAGTCGGGTAAGTACAACAGTTTTGTATAGGAAAGCTGATTTTTTCCGTGTTTCCTGAGGTAGGCTCCATAGTGAAAGTTGTTCAGTTTGATGGTCTGAGTTCATTGTTTTAGTATTTGCTAGGCTGTCACTTATACCCTATGTATTATAGGGGTGTTTTAGACCATCACATTGAACAACTTTCACTACTGGGACAACAGTCGTGAAAAAAAATTCGGTTAAAGTTGCTCAGTTTGATGGTTTGAAGCACCTCCTTTAATTTGTAACGCATTTAAGTTTCTCTAAAGGAACTGTCTCACAACTGTACTCTAAGTAGTCAGAACTTTACAACAATTACCATTTAACCTTTTAAGCATGCAGAAAACAACTTTTACAAGGCAAAGTCCACTGTTAGCGTATCGAGGGAATCAATTAATTGCTCATAGGTGTGTTATAGTACATTTTCAACATACTTGCTCGTAAAATGGCTCTTGTTGCACCGCTTTTAGGTACATAATGCGGCTCATAGAACACGCGTGCGAAAATGGTTACATTATCGCACTAAAGTCCGGCCGCTGAAAGATTGCGTTTGACAGTTACCATAAAATTGGAAAAAATCGAATGAAAACTATAAATGCCGATCATTATTTAGTAGCTTTTTGAAATTAAAAGGGCAGCTAGTGCCCTGTGTACTAGAGTGAGCACAGGTAAACAATATTTTCATTCAGTTTTTTACAATTTTATGGTAACTGTCAAACGCAATCTTTCATCGGCCGGACTTTAGTGCGGTAATCCCGCCTCGGCTGTAATGACAACTTTGCTCACTTGTATCATAATGTACTATTATGTAATTTCTCTTGATTTTATGTTGAAACAACAAAACCGGCATCATTATTATAAATCCATTGTGTTATTTCATAAGGAGAAATTGTATCAAAGGTGATACGAGCCTACTCACTAATAGGAACTTATTCAATTACATGAACATTTTATTGGCGTTAAATGCGTCAAATTATAAGTAACCATTAACAGACAACGGATAGGTACGACGGATTCATTACTATGACAAATTATACTTCACCTAACTAGAAAGAACCTAAGTACCTACGTATTAATTCAAATTTTTTACGTTCATAATTAAATTCATTATTTATTATATTCAATTAAACAACGTGTTAATGAATAAGCGCAAAACCTCATACACCCCAATTGATTTATTATAAAATAATAAGATTGAAACAAAAATATCATTATTTTGATACTTAAAATTTTAAGTTATTCGCTATTTAAGTTTTCAGGAAAAATGATTTGTTATCATTTCAGCAATGAATGAAAGCGCTAACGTGCTCACGGATATATTTTAAGAATCTTGTTTTGGTAGTAAGTAGGGTGAGAGTGCCCGAGCGGTGAGTTCAGATAGAGTTCAGTAACTTTTAAATTTTACAAACAAATTATTTAATATTTTGAAATAACTTATCTATGTTGAAACCATGATAATTCGATTCTGCTCTCGATTCTAAACAAACTACTTTCTAGTTTTTCGTTCATTCGTTAATACGTTGTATATACTTTATTACAAAGAAGCTGTTTAGCATCCCAAATATTATTAAATAAATAACAAAGAAATACCTACCAACGAACCATAATTAATCATTCAGAATAATTGGTACTTCTTTTCTCGATAATACATTTCAGACGCTCGTTATGTATGGAAAACATAAACAAGTGAAGTGGAATTAGGGGTGTAACGTTCTTCTGATTTATATAACCATTAATATGTTTGGCCTGGTTGCTCTTGGGTGAAATTACACATGTGTTTTATTATAATGAGTACCAATGAGTTTTTCGAGTTTTTTGACTTGACTTTGACATTATCACTGGCTTTTCGGTGAAGGAAAAACATCGTGAGGAAACCTGCATGCTTCAATTTCGAGGCATGTATTGAACCCACTGTCCATTATAAGTGGCGACGGGTTAAACCCCCGTCACACTGGACAGAGTTTCGGTACTACTGGTGAAACGTGGATGTTCTGAGGTTTCAGAATATCTCTGACTACCCCCTCGGGGAATATAGTCGTGAACATATGCTTATGCTTATGCTTTTATTATAATTAGGTATAATTACTGAAGTAAGGTTTTAGAACTAGAAGGTCCTTTTGGAATTCAGTTCGATTTTGTGACTGTAAGCAACGACTAAGTGGCTTTATAGGCCTTGCCTAGTAGTGAGTGGATATGGTTTGAATAAATAGATAGTATAGGCAACGACAGCTCGTGCTTGGGAATGCATCTTCAGTAGGACTACCACAAGTTGGGTATGTGCACGACACTAGCGCCCCTAGCGGTGTCGGACCGTCGTGAATTATTTCAAGTAACATGTTAGTTAAAAGTTTGTTATTTTTATAATGAAATAATGTAAAAACTAAAGAAATTAGCAACATTATCGATTTAAAATTTTTAAAATACCTATTTGCTAGAATCCACGATATTTGCAGTGCCAATTTCCGTACAAACTTTTATCCAGGTTTTCACACGTTTGGGGATAAAATTTCAAAAAACCCTCTTTAGTAAGCACTTAGATGCCAATAGAAACTTCCATGCCAAATTTTAAGTTTAGAGTCTACAGTTTTGGAGATTTCGTGTTGAGTTAGTGTGTGGATTTGCATAGATTCAAGCATATTTTACACAGATTGTCCTACAAAAGTACACATTTCTGCCACCCCGGGCGCTGCGATCGATTTGACAGTTCCCATCACCAATTCGCACATAGCCATATATTAGTTAACTTTTAGTTAGATATTTTATTTTTGTGTATAAAATCAACATATCTAAAAGAATTGTTGACACTAAACCAAACATTGGACTTTGGACCTTTGGATTTTCCGAAATTAATAAATTCATTCATTCATTCATTAATAATATATATTTTTTATTTGTTGAAAGAAAAAGTGAGTTTTCCACGCGATGTTTTTGTATGTATTATATACATATTTTGTAGTTATGCCAAGATTGAAATAATAAGTACGAGTGTCAGTGTAGGCTACGATGATAGCCTTCTGTTTTGCAACTTGTGCAAATTAGCAAAAGTTTCCCACTTCTGAATACAAACTACTTTTATCAACATTTTGTGCCCGTCCTCACCAATAGAAAGCTCGGCTACTGCACTTTCGCATTGTGAACATTGACATAAAAACAAATGTTTTCCTCCCAAGAAATATAGATATGAAACATTTTTTTGCAGTGCCATCTCGTACATGAGGTTCTTTATCATCATAACTAATATCAAGAACCTGGGATGCTAATTAGATTGTATAATTTAGAAAACATCAATAATTTGTAAATTTTGATCGTTTACAATAATTATTAGGTATGGTCATGGTATGGTCTAAGATTAGGACGTTCTCAAATATCGTATTTTATCGGTTTTCTAAAAACAGTGCTCTAGGTTTTTCGCTCATTTGTTACCACATACATACAGGGTCCTTCTTAATATGCTAAAATATTTTTAAGGGGATGATCAGACCGTTAAACTGAACAAATTTCTCTATAGCACCAACATCGAAATCGCGAAAAAAAATCTGCTTTTTCATACAAAACTGCAAAAATACTTGAGCCACATGTATGCGACGGCAGTTTTTTTTTTCGCGATTTCGATGTTGGTTCCATAGAGAAAGATATTCAGTTTGACGGACTGATCATCCCCTTAAAAAGTGTCAGCATATTAAGTTGGACCCTATGTAATGAGAGTTTTTCTCGAAGTCAGTTTGAATATTCGTTCGCGAATGCTCCTGGTGAGAACGCTTCCCAAAATCAACTTATGAAACAGTAACCTAGGAATTCTTTTAATGAATTGAGTCAGGGACCGGTGAGAGATGAGGAAAAAAGGTTGAAAAAAAGAAGAAAAAGTGAACAAGGCTTCGCAAGGTTTATGCAAATTTTACGCCAAAAATTTTCAACTTACCGACTCGGTGTTCTTATTATTTGCAAACAGCAGGGGATAAGTCTAACGTTATACACTTTTAGATGTTGAATACAAGGTAAAATGGTTTATACTTTTTTTTACCTATATACCTGTATTTTAGGGATTTTGGATTAAACTTTGATAACTCAGATCAATGTGGCGCTTTTGTGTGAAACTCTTGTAAAACTTCAAGCTTTAAAAAGTTCTCGAAATTGTAATTTATTACTACACTCGTATGTAATAAGCAAACTAGGACTTTTAAGATATTTTACTGAATCTTGGGCCATTTACTAAAAAATTGTTTTTAAATGATTTTATGAAATTCGAAGACTTTTTATTTACACCAAACAAATAGATACATACAGTATAAATTGAAAACAAAAATGATGGTGGTACAAATGGGGCATCACTAAAACACGATTTCTTGCATAAACCTGCATGCACCTTAGGGTAAAATTAATCACAAATAAATAAAATGAAGAAATAAGATGTCTACTTTTCTAAAGAACGATCTAGCATTGAAATCTTGTAATCTTAAACCTACTTCTCGATAACCGATTGTGTTTTTTGCATCGATGTTTGCCATTTGGTACTTTTTCAACCCAGTTCGAGGCTTCGCAAGCAGCTCTACCAACTATTCTATCAGGCAAATTACTTCAAGAAATAGCAATTAAATCGTCTACATAAGTACCAACCTAACGTTGACGCGATGTTACAAAAGATCCGTCGTGTTTGTACCTAAATAAAACGGTTTGCTACGTAAAAGCTACACCCAAGCATTAATTATATTTCAGTCTTTGTTTGTTGCTTGTTCTTTGTACAGTGCTGTTAGTAGGTAACAAGTTATGCGAACAACTTGAGGGTGTGCTTGGCCGAGCTCCACAAACAGGTATAAAGCGCACAACAGAAGCTGGCAGCATAATACTTATGCATTTCTCGGCCATATCACTATGTTTCTTTACTGGTGTCATCCAGTAGGGTAAAATAACCTTTTTCTTATTCTTTTTTTCTTATAACATTATACTTTGTTCCAGATAACAATAGAAGTTAGAGATATTATGATTATGAATGACGGGGACAAAGATTTGCAGTTCTTCGCAGTTTCAACTCGCGTTTCTTAAGAAAGGCTTGGATAATAAATCCATGCTAATAATAATGATGAATAGCATTACTTAGCTATAAAATTAATCGTAATTTCTAGAAAGGCCAAATTGACCAGAAAGGTTTATCATCATCATCATCATAGTCTATATACGTCCCTCTGCCGGGCACAGGCCTTCCCCCAGGGAGGGTGTTTGGGAGTTAGTCCACCACGCGAGCCCAAAGCGGATTGGTAGACTCCTCTCGATGTTTTCCTTCACCGTTTTAAAGCAGTCGGTATTACGTACTTAACTTAGAAAAACTCTTTGGTACATGGTATGTCATCCGTACTAATTCGAACCTGGACCTCAAGATAGAGTTTCCATAGCTCTCCGCAACGCGCCACAATAGGAATAGAATTATTTTTCTATTATCTTATGGAATGAAGTATAGAGTTACCTATTTTAGATACATTAATGTTTGTCATGCCATCTTTCGTTGCGAGCGATATAATTATACAACTCAACTTACTATTTGTTAATTATTATATAGATTAGAATTCACCGTGCATGCCGGTGTTGGCGGCCGCGAGGGTGGTGCTAAGTGCAAAGAGGTACACTAGCATGCCCCCTCTTCGCGCCACGGACGCACATCGGGCCGCAAGCGTCCCCTAGGTTGCTATTAATTTAGATATATGTGTATAGGGCCCTTCTTAATATGCTGACACTTTTTTAAGCGGACGATCAGACCGTCAAACTGAACAACTTTCTCTATGGCATCAACAGTGAAATCGCGAAAAAAAATCAGCTGTTCTATACAAAACTGCAAACCTACTCGAGCCAAATGTATGAGACAGCTGATTTTTTTTTCGTGATTTCGATGTTGGTCCCATAGACAAAGTTGTTCGGCTTGAGGGTCTGGTCATCCCCTTAAAAAATTTTTAGCATATTAAGAAGGACCCTGTATTTAACTTACCGTGCTTGCCGGTGTTGGCGGCCGCTAGGGCGGTACAAAGAGGTGCACCAGCATGCTCCCTCCTCGCGCCACGGACGCACATCGAGCCGCAAGCCCTCCACGATGCTATTAATATAGATATACTTATATGTAACTCACCGTGCTTGCCGGTGTTGGCGGCCGCTAGGGCGGTGCTAAGTACAAAGAGGTGCACCAGCATGCTCCCTCCTCGCGCTACGGACGCACATCGAGCCGCAAGCTCTCCACGCTGCTATTAATATAGATATACTTATATTTAACTCACCGTGCTTGCCGGTGTTGGCGGCCGCTAGGGCGGTGCTAAGTACAAAGAGGTGCACCAGCATGCTCCCTCCTCGCGCCACGGACGCACATCGAGCCGCAAGCCCTCCACGATGCTATTAATATAGATATACTTATATGTAACTCACCGTGCTTGCCGGTGTTGGCGGCCGCTAGGGCGGTGCTAAGTACAAAGAGGTGCACCAGCATGCTCCCTCCTCGCGCTACGGACGCACATCGAGCCGCAAGCTCTCCACGCTGCTATTAATATAGATATACTTATATTTAACTCACCGTGATTGCCGGTGTTGGCGGCCGCTAGGGCGGTGCTAAGTACAAAGAGGTGCACCAGCATGCTCCCTCCTCGCGCCACGGACGCACATCAAGCCGCAAGCTCTCCACGCTGCTATTAATATAGGTATACTTATATGTAACTCACCGTGCTTGCCGGTGTTGGCGGCCGCTAGGGCGGTGCTAAGTACAAAGAGGTGCACCAGCATGCTCCCTCCTCGCGCCACGGACGCACATCGAGCCGCAAGCGCGTCCCACGTTGCTATTACTGAAATCAAATGTTCCAATTATAAAATACATTCACAAAATCACAACCGTAATCTCTATTCCAGCAATCTTCTAAATCGTGAAGTTGTAGCTTACTTTTATCATATTCAAGGTTTCAGGATGTTGTGACCTTAAGGTTAATCATACAAAAAAAAGAATGTTGTGTGTTTCTAGCTCGCGAATTATAGAAAAAAGATTCAGAAATGCCCCAACGAGTCAAGTGACTGGGCCGTATCAATTTGGAGGTAGAAAGTTAACATCAGATAATAACAACATGAAAGAATATTTCGGAAGAACGCATCTTTTTATTTCTTACTGCATTTTTACTGTCATCACTTTTCAGTTTTCAAAATGTTTGATCATGTTATACTTAGGTAATATAATCTGTTTTTTCCATCCCGCTTCTATGTAGTTATTTAAATTGAAGAAATGTTTTCTTTTAAAAATAAACGATGTAGCATTTTTCTATAATACTCAATAGTATAATAAGAATATTAGCTTATAGAAAGAGTCTTCTCCTACTTGGCGTATAACAGGACCATTTAGATTCGTATAATGTAGTTGCAATGATTTCTTGTAAGTGCACTACACGGAGAGGTTCCCCATAAAAATTCAATGCTGTAGTCGTTTTCAGCGCCCCAACTAGAGCCGTATAGGTCCTAAAGTAAAAACTACCGCTATGTGTTGCAGCTGAGATAGCGAAAAGGAAGTTCAGCTTTTAAACCTTTTAGCGTCCCACTCGTACTTTGTAAAAATCTTCTATTTCTATTATTGTCCGTTACCATTTCAAGACTCCAAAGTTTTGATCTAATAAAACCGACCGAAATAATCTCTCAGTGATGTCAACAAAGGCCCTGAGAAATTAGTCAAAATAGACAGTTGTTAATAAATTCTCGCGATTCCTTTTGAGACGTCGTAAAACAGTGGGCAAGCAGAACTGGAAACAAGTGCCTATCAGAGTTTTCGTTGTGAAATAAAATATAATTCCCGCCGAGGAACTGGGAGCGGTTTGAATAACAACTCTTTAATTGAAAGTTTAGCAATTTGCTCGTACCCTCCCGAATGGACCCGAAGGCGCGGGGTAACTCTCATCCACCGCGTTTCAAAATTGAACGTAGGCAGATGCTCTTAATTACCGGGCCAGATGCTGGCCGCCTCTCCCCGCCGCTTATCTAGAGATGAACCTCCACCTCGGAGGCCACGATATTTGCTTGCTAAGAAGCGTTTAAATGACTTTTTTCAGAGACCAATTCGTATGCCACTGCTGTCGGTAATTAAGGAGTTACGTAATTCGAGGATATCCCAGTAATTAGGTACCTATTGACAAAAAATAAAATCATTCGATCGTTTCACAAGCGTTCCTCGTGGAAAACGTAGCATATTAATGAAATTAATTAAATTGTTCTTCAAAGTCGTTGAAATTAAAGATTATTACGAGCAATTAAATATAACATGGACGGACATAGAAATCCAAAAATCTTTTAATTTTATCTGTTTCTTTGCAAGCCTCGTTGAAAGTTTGGCCGAAACCGGTTCTTAACAAGTGAACTTATAAAACTGGGTTTGAGTTTTCCAATAATGTCCCCGTAAGTGCCCTCTGCACTGAGATATGAGCCGTAGTCAAATAGAGAGATAGCTCAATATAAAGACGTCGTTACGGTACGGGAGGGTGAAGTGTGCGGGGTGCGGGGGACGGGGTCTCTACGTGCGGTGTCACACGAGTGAATCAAACTTCCCTTTACATTTTATCTAACTGCAAGGGCGGTCGAGTTTATGTTCCTCGCCCTACTTGATTTAGTTTTGATGGCGGAAGGGAGCGGCTTTTAGATAAATGATTTCCAGCCGCCTGGTTCCGAGAAACTGATTTGATGCTATGGATTTGCAACAATGTTTTAGTTTATCGGTTCCCCTAGGTTTCGTCAAATTCGTTGCAGCGTTTATAAGGATGTAATGAAATGGATTGCGTCCGTGAGGGATGGTTAAGTGATTAGATAATACCACTAAGAACGGCAGATGGGACTGATGTTGACTTTAGTACCTACATTTTGGTCTCGAAATGTTGTTCCTTTGAGAGCATTTGTCGTCATATCTATCATCTCAGCTTATAAACTCCCTTTACTTATAAGAATTATGTTCTTAGGTTGTGATAAATTTTTTTACATAAATATTATTGTATTTAATTAGTGTATTTTGGTGTGCAAGTAAAGAATATTGTAATCAAAATAATGATGTTGATGAGATCATTTCATTTCATTTATTCAGACTTAAATTGCATGTAGGTATATAGAGTTGTGAATTTTCGTTTTAGTTCATTTTTTAGTAGTAGGTATATTAAATTAATAATAAAAGAAGTAGAGTTTCAGGCCGTATCTTCTCTACAGTAACACCTTCTACCGCGGTGGTGGTAGAGTTACAAAAATTAGTTCAGATAGTTGTTTTTATGATATTTATATCTACCTATAAAGGGTTTAAAATTAAATGCGTTATATATCAAACAGGCACCGTATTTGACCATCAAACTTAACAACTTTCACTATGGAGCTCATATCGGAATCGCGAAAAAAGATATAGCTGTTTCATAGAAAATTTCAATATCTTCGACCAAAATATATGAACAGCTGATTTTTTTGGCTCTCTCCATGTTGTTACATAATAAAAGTTGTTGAATTTGATGGTCAGAAGCACCTCATAAAATATGAAACGCATTTAAGTTTACACCCTGTACATCGACCCCCTTTGTTTTAAATGTAAATTTTGGAAGTTGTTCCTTTGAAAATAGTGATAGGATTTCAGTTCTCTTTCCGGACTTTAATTCCTAGTAAAATCTATCAGAGTGGGAAATGCCTTGCAAGTTATAGGGATGGGTGGACGAAGGTTTTGGCAGACGATCGTACAGCCTAGATTTAGATAAACAGTTGCATTACTTTAAGGGGTGATTTTACCCGTGATATTGAACAACTTTCCCTAAGAAACCTATCCAAAATTTTTTTTGGTTTACCCATGCTAAATGCAATCAGCTGAACGTTTGTATGAAAAGTCGAAAAAAAATTGCGAATTTCCTATAGGTTTATAGGTTGTAGATAGCTACTTTACAACCTATACCAAATGATTTTTCAAACCGTTCCAAAGCATTCATAAGTTCAGACCATCAAACTGAACAACTTTCAATGGAGCAAACGTGAAATCGCAAAAACAAAATCGGTTGTTCCATACTAAACTGCAGTGCAGATGTACTATCACGTAATCTGTGCCTACACTAAAATGATGAAAATCAATAGCTAAATTAAATTTATTTATAACTAAATTATTTCATATAGGTATTGAAGCGAAGGAAATATAGAACGCCTCTGTATTAAATTATAGATCGATTTAACAGGCTTTGAGCTAATTGCCTAATCTCTCTAGTAAACAGGCTTTACGTACAAACGCTCAATTACGATAACACGAGGGATTCCAGTGCTTAATTAGTTGATATGATTGTTCGGTAATGTCGCGATCACGATCGTCGAATAGGTGCCAAGAGCGAAATGTGTTAATGGTCGGCTCTAATCAAAGAGTCGTTAGCCGCGGGCTCAGCAGTCGATTACGACTATTACGAGACACAATGGAAACTATAGTCCTTTCTACATACAAAGTCCCGGGAATCTAACAGTTTTCACCCTTAAGTTGTAGTTCTAAGATTACGGTAATAGGACTTAAGTGAAATGAACTGTAGCTACAGAGGCGATACTTCCAACGATAATCGGAGAGTGGAGGAAGTGGGAGCAACATGTTAGAAGCATTTGGGTAAGAAACTTTATGTTATCGCGTGAACACAATTTTGGGTGTGACGCTAGAGTCATAAAATATAAACGGTCATAGCGTAATTGTAGTAATAGGGCACCGGCAAAGTCGAGTCGGTACCGCGCGGGGCACGCTCCCCCCGGCCCCGCGCACGATTGACCGGTCGCGACCGCCGAGCGAAACCACTAGTTTAATTACACTTTGAAACGGTGGTGGTTAGAATAAACGACAATATTTCTCTGACTAGGACCGAGAAGGATGGCAAAATAGAGAGAAATCTTAAGACCTGCAGTAGGTGGATACGGGCTGATGATGATTATTATTATAACACTTTATTGTACACATAAACACATTGATACAAACAATAGAAAAGACATGTACAAAGGGCGAGCTTATCTCTTAAGAGATGATGATGGTTTGATTGACTAAGGGAAAAGGATTCTTTGTAGTATTTTTGTGACCGAGATTTTAAGGGTAGATTTTCGAAAAATCCTTTGTTAGTGCACCCCTACATTCTCTGTAGAATATGCACCTGTTCCAAACATATTTCTATCTTCAGAGGTTTAGGCTATTTTGTCTGTCAGTCAGCAGCGGAACAGTTTTAAATATTTTAGATTACTACTTTAATAATGATTTTACTTCCAATGAAACCTCGCGGTTATACAGTGATTAAGTGACAGCCTAGCAAATAATGATACGGTGAACTCAGACCATCAAACTGAACAAATTTCATTATAGAGCCTAAATTAGGAAACGCGAAAAAAAATCTGCTGTCCCTGCTGTACCCGACTCAAAGGTATGGGAGTATTAAAACCACTCACAACTCTAATCTGTTATGTTCTGCTGTTTCAGACTAATCAGTACGGATCATATTGTTGTCAATAATAACAACCAATCAGATCACATCAAATTTATTTATTAGGTTAACAAAAGTCATTGGTTTTTTACGCAATCACTATCGTCTCCTGTTGGACGCCAATTAGATTATTTTTTATCCTTTCAAAGATATACAACATCATATTTTATTTATTTATAGGTTTCAAGCCTGCCCGATTCGCTACGAGGCGTTATATAACTTGAAAGGACTTGGCTTGACACCGATTTCGACAAAACAAATCAATGTATAGATAAATGCGAATGTAAAAGACATGGGTTTTTATTTGCTAAGTCGGTTCTTATTTTATCGAAAAGTATTTCTTTTTCTTTGACAATTATCAATGGTTACCAGACTCGTAAGTATGAAACTTATATACAATTATTATCAGTTATGTACACATAAGGGCGATATACAGGGTGAAAAATTACATACGTTGCGTTATACTAAGTGGGTGCTTCAACTTTAAATTTTAGTATAGAACCATTATAGAAACCCAAAATAAAGTTATAATTATCACAGCATCACAGTTGATTGGATGGAAGTGGAGTGTAGTGGAACAGTAGATTTATTTTTCGCTATTTCAATGTTGGATCCATAGTAAAAGTTGTTCAGTTAAATGGTCTTACGCACCCCCTTAAGTATATAACGTATTTAAGTTTACATCATGTATGTAGGGACCTGACTAATAAAACCGCGAAAAAAAAATCAGCTGTCCCAAACATGGGGCTCGAGTAGGTTTGCAGTTTTGTATGATTTTTTTCCACGAATTGTTGGTGCCATAGAGAAAGTTGTTCAGTTTGACGGTCTGATCATCCCCTTAAAAAGTGTCAGCATATTAAGAAAGACCCTATGTACACGAGACAATTTCTTTCATCGCCTATGATTTGCCGTCATCCGTCGATAGGATTCGACATTACTACTCACGCTTGCCTTATAGATAAATCTCAATCGTCACATCAATCTATTCTCATCCATTCTTTCCATAATGACCAATCCATTTAATGTACTTATTGCGATTTTTTGAATTTGTCAAGTGTGAAAACAATACCTATCTATTACGAAAGTCTATTAAGACATGTTTTTGAGGCTTATTCCCAAAATGTTAGTAAACTCTAGCAATTATAATGTATCATAGTTTTAATGTTTATGCCCAGTGGTGCTTTAAGCCGCACAGTTTCTCGATTTGCCTGATTGTCTAATATTGCCTCATTTTGAACAACTAATAAACCGTGATTACTGCTTCGTTAATACGAATATGAAGCAACAAGTGATTCTTTGTTTTGCAATTTAGTTAGCTAATTTGGGTAAGTTAATAGACGAAATTTATTAAGTTTTGTATCGTTAACCTATAAGTGTATTGTAGGGGTTAATATTGAACGTGTAGGATCGAAGGTGAATATATGGACACAAAGTGAAACTACACTTCAACATAGATTTTAGTATACCTTTTAGGATATTGTATTCAGTAGGTACGTGTTGTTTTCTGTTTTTACCCGACTGCGCCAGAAGGAGGGTTATGTTTTTCGAGCGTATGTATGTATGTTTGTATGTTTGTATGTCTATTTCTTTGGCACGGCCTACAGCCCAAACGGCTTGATGTATTTTAACGTATGAGTTGTCATTGGATTTGTAAAAATCGTGAGAGTAACATAGGGTATATTATTTCAAGATGGCGTCTACTAATTAAAAAAGAGAGGGGGAATAAACAATTTTTTTTTGCTTAAAATTACAATATGGTTATCAAATGAAAGCTAGTAATCAGACAATTCCAAATATATAAATATTATAGTACTTTTATGTTACCGTTTAAACACAAGACTAAAATGTATGAAATAAACTAAATTATTAAGATAAACAAAAAACCCGACTGCATAAAAAACCAATTCACTGAAAAGAGAAAAACAAGCTCAATCATCACTAATCAACTATAACAACTTTGTTTGAGCAAATATAATTTGATTTGCAGGCGGGGACAAACCAATCAATAACCAACCAAAAATTTTCTTTGTCCCCGTTTGCGATATCTACCTAATAAGAATCAAATTATATTTGCTAAAATAAAGCTGTTATAGTTGATTAGTGATGATTGAGCTTGTTTTCTCTTTTCAGTTAATGGGTTTTTTATGCAGATGGGTTTTTTGTTTATCTTAATAATTTATTGCTGTTGTCTTATTTCGTAAAACCATAAAATTATCACAAGAAATATTTAAAGATAAAGATAATACTTAAAGATTGTAAAAATTTTGACTAGAAATCGTTAAAATTGTATATTGTAGGTAGGGTGTAAGGAAAAGTATAATTAACCTTTAAACCACATACTCTACCCATCTAAACTGAACAACTTTAACTATGGGAGCAACCTGGCAAACTGCACAACTTTAACTGTGGAGCCTACCTCCGGAAACGCGAAAAAAAAATCTGCAGTCCCATACATTTGAGTCGGGTAGGTACAACAGTTTTGCATGGGACAGCTGATTTTTTTCGCGTTTCTGGAGGCTCCATAGTGAGAGTTGTTCAGTTTAATGATCTAAGTTCACCGTTTCAGTTTACGGGGGGCTGTCCCTTACACCCTGTATATAACCAAACTTTTGTGACTTCCAAACGGTTCTGTAGCACATAAACAAACCTTTGGTTAAAAATAGCAAAACTTGCTGGGTTATATTTGACAAAACATTTTTTTCAGTGTAGGTAAGTATATTGAATTATTAGATTCACCCTAAGAGGAAGGATCTCCATAGAGTCCGCATAAATTTACGATTGTAGTTGGTCTCTTTTGTCTTATGACGTTCCTTTAATAGTAGAAGGAGATGGAACTATAGACATTTGTTTATGCAGTTGTCCACTTTTTTTTTAGCTAGTGTGTGTGAAAAGTGACTGTAATCATAAGGCCATATGGCACTTGGTGCCTTTTGTCCATACTACTTGACACCACACACTCAAACCTAAACGTCAAAAAAAGTGGACATTTTACAATTGGTATAGCTCACTCTAGTCTTAAAGAAAGATCCTTCCTCTTAGGATTCACCCTTCGAAAACCGTGTTGTTTTCTGGATAAAAAGTAGCCTATAACTATATCCACAGACTATCTGAATACAAAACAAAATATTTCGATTGGTTGAACAGTTGAGACATGAGAATATAAATAAGGTTATAATAACAGTTACAGCATTAGTCACGTTTTAATCCTTGATCGACGAAACTTCATTTAATTTTATTAATAAAGGCAAAGTGATTGTCTGATATCAAACAAAGTGAATCAGAACAAATTATTAGTTATCGCCTAACTAACTTCAAACAATTACGCTTTCCACTGAATAGCAAGCAACAATATGCGTTCGTCGTCAACAATTAATCTTCATTAATGGTTCACTTAAGCTACGTGCGGTCTGCTTCAAAGTCAAGGGGATGCTAGATGCGACCTCACGTCCAAATGTGTTACAATACAAGTTCACAAAGGAGCCCAAACTATTCTAATGCGCATAGTAATGATAAGATGTTACGTACAGTGCTCATAATGTATTTGTAATGACAAAGTAGGGTTAATATTGTTTTTGGTCTATACAAGGTGTTACAAAAATACAAATAAACATTTAAGGGGTTGGTTTAGATCATCAAACTGAACAACTTTCACTATGGGACCAATAATGAAATCGCGAAAAAAAAATTGGATGTTCCATACTAAGCTACAAATCGACTTGAGCAAAACGTATGAGACAGCAGATTTTTTTTTTCGCGAGTTCGATGTTGGTCCTTTAGTGAAAGTTGTTTAGTTTGATAGTCTTAACAACCCACTTAAAAGTTTTAAATATTTATTTTTACTTTTGTAACACCTTGTATAGGGTCCTTCTTGATATGCTGACACTTTTTTAAGAGGAAGATCAGAGCGTCAAACTGAACAACTTTTTCTATGGCACCAACATCGAAATCGCGAAGAAAAAATCTACTGTCCCATACATTAGCCTCGAGTAGGTTTGCAGTTTTGTATGAAATAGCTGATTTTTTTTCGCGATTTCGACCTTGGTCCCAGTAGAAAAGTTGTTCAGTTTGATGGTCTGATCACCCCCTTAAAAAGTGTCAACATATTAAGAAGGACCCTGTAGAAAGGGTGTAAAATTAAATACGTTACATATTGAGCGGGCCGCTTCAGACCATCAAACTGAAAAATTCAACTTCAACTTTCACTGTGATGCCAATAATGAAATCTCGAAAAAAACTGTGCTGGAAAACTCCCAATCCTGTTTCGCCTACAAAACTGGTAAATTAGAATTTGAATTTTATAAGAAATGCCATGATAGAAAAAGGATAATTTCCATTTCTTTGGAAAGAATGATATTCCTCCTTTTTTTGTGTACAATTTTAGCTATCATACTCTTTGTAGATATTTATTCTTTGATCATACTCAACGTTAGCTGTGAAACGATTTGAAACGAATACATTTCGTTACGTGGATTAGAAGGCACCACAGTGACAGAATGAAGGACAAGCCAGTCAAAAATAGGTATTCCTACTAAAATGACGTAGTTTAGTAGAGGTGAGGCGGCTCTGAAAGGGTCAAGGTCGTTCAGTGGGGGATTCATCTTAAGGACTTCGTACTGTTATACTGAACAGCAACTGCCTGCACACAGCAGTCACCTCAAGGAGAAAGCCACTCAACCGCCCGTCGTCGTCTCGGCTTCAGCACAATAGAAGAGCAAGATAATGACTACATCAGGACGCCTCTTGAATACAAAATTTTAATGTAATTTACACTAAATTTAGATCACAAAAAAAAGTTTGAAAATTGTAGACATCTCAAACATAATAAATGTGAAATTAATGCAAACTGGCCAGTAATAAATCTCCCGAGCTTTAAGGCAATAAAACAAAAAAATGAGTATTACAGTTTGATAAAACAAAAACTTTGTTTGGCAAGTGCCCCAAAGGACAGGGCCTAAACTCTGTTAGATCCGCCCAACGGTTTTTAACCCCTATATTCCAATATTTCGACTTTTTATGTTTGAACATGTACCGTAGAGCTCGTTTATTTCAGTTAGTGGTTAACGGTGTATGGGGATCGGTAACAAACAAATTATTCTATAGGTCACAGGGTCATACTTTTTACTTACTTTTTGCTTACTAATTGGTACCTTCTCGAATGTTCACGAGACTGTATAATACTCGTACCTATAATTATGTACTGAGTCCTCTTGATAGGAATCGATTGAATTTAGTAACCTGTTTGGAAAATACAGGGTGTAAACTTAAATACGTTACATACTTAAGCAGTGCTTCAGACTATTAAACTTTCAATATGGGACTTACATTGAAATCGCGAAAAAATGTATCCGTTGTTCCATAGAAAACTAAAATGGTTCGCCCCAAATCTCTGAAAAAGCGCTTTCATAGTTGGTCCCATACTAAAAGTTGTTCCGTTTGATAGTCTAAAGAACCCCTGAAGTATGTTACGCATTTGCGTTTGCACCCTGTATAACGTTTTGCCACGTTAAAATGTTATAGCCGTGTTGTTGCGTTTCGGCTTAAAATGAAACACCCCTTTTTTCCCCGTGGGTGTCGTACGAGGCCAGTTTTAGAAAAAGAAAAAAATACTGCGTCACCAAAACAAATAGTGCGTCAGAAAACATTTTGATACTTTTGTATAAATAAAAAAAGGTGGAATTTAGTTAATGTTCCAGTAACTTTCTCGATGATTGTACCATTCAATAAAAAGCTTTTATTGATATTAATTTCGTAAGTGTACCTTCATTTAGCAGTTTGTATATTTTTGGGTCTTCGAATCGTTCAAGGGACTTAAACAAACATTCTTTTTTACCTACCTTTCATTGATATTTCTTTTAGAAACAAGCAGTCCGTGTTGGTTATAAAAGATCCATAATTCATTCATAATAGATGAAAAACACCGTTTTACGCATTATAAGTAAGTTCATACGCAAACAGACTCATAACCGTTTTCTTTTTTTTAAAAAAAGGTCGGCAACATAGCTTCAATTTAACTGATTAGAATGATTGTACATTTGAAAATGTTATATGGATCCAACATTTAAAATCGGGAAACAAAATCGGCTTTTGTATGCATATTGGTTCGAGTTGCCACGACGACGTTTCCTATGAAGCAACGACATTTGTTTTAATTGATTTTGATGTTGGTTATATTTAAAAACACCCGTCAAGTGCGAGTCGGGCTACTCGCGCGCCGAGGGTTCCGTACCTCACCACCACATAACATAATAACTTACAAAAAAGTTTTGTTTTCTCCGGGACCTTTAGCACGAGACCGACTCACATTTGTTGTTATATACATTGTAGAGTTTGTTCTATTATCACACCAAGTTAGACGATTTTATGCATTATCGTTTTTACGATGGAGCGAGAGGAAAAAACGTTGATAAAAAGTTGTTAATTGTTAACTTTTTGACAATTTTATTTGTTACCAAATCCGCCATAATAACGCACTTTATGTGAAAATTTTAACTGTCTAGCTATTACGGTTACAGCTCTAATAGGTAGGACGGACGGACAACGTAGGCTTAGTAATAGGCTCCCGTTTTCACCCTTTGGGAGCGAAACCATAAAAAGTGAAGTCATTATAATCAAATATTTGTTATTAACTTTATAAACTTTCCTACGATTGGTACCTTTTTTTAGTCACACGCACACGGGATTTTAAAAACAGTTAGTTTAAACGTTTTGTATAGGTATTTGTATTTACAGGGTCCAACTTTATATGCTGAAAGTTTTTTAAGAGGATGATCAGACCATCAAATTGAACAACATTCTATAAGGGACCAACATCGAAATCGCGAATAAAAATCAGCTATTCTATACAAAACTTCAAACCTACTCGAGCCAAATGTAAAAAAGTGTCAGCATATTAAGAAGGACCCTGTACTTACATATTAACCTCATTTATTAATTACTAGGCAAATTTTTAGTAAATAAAAATACGTTAAATGTTTACTGAACTTTTCCTGATAGGTATCTACGCAATGCCACTCTGCTAATAATTTAGGTAAAAGTCTGTAGTAAATTGAGGATCAGATTTCAATAATTACTTTATAAGATGTTACTATTTTAGAAAGAAGCGTAAATACATCGCCGAACAATCAATCAATAACTACTTATTGATACTATGTATTCGTGTTCACATGAGCGTTTTCTTCAAACATGTTTGAAACAATTTTAGTATTTGAGAAGGTCTTGAAAGGAATCTCGTATTTATTTAATTTGTGTGTGTCTCTAATAGTCTTTGTCGTTTAGTTTCAGGCTTATAACATCAATTAAAAAAAACCGACTGCATGAAAAATTATTAAATGATAAGAGAAAAACAAGGTCTATAATCATTAATCAGTTACAACATCTTTGTTTTTGCAAATGTTATTTGAATGTTATTAAGTAGGTATCGCAAACGGGGTCAATTAAACATTACAAAACATACCTATTTGTTGGTTATTGGTTTGTCCCCATGTCTACCTACCTACTTAATAAAATTCAAATTGCATTTACAAAAACAAAGTTGCTGTAGCTGATTAATGATTATAGACCTTATTTTATTCTTTTCAGTTAATGTTTTTTTCATACAGTCTGGTTTTTTGTTTTTCATAATAATTAAGTTTATTTCATACTTTTTACTCTTGTGTCAAAATGGTAGAACAAAAGTGCTATATATATATTTGGAATCTGCAATTCAATAGCTTTCATTTGACATGAAATCTATTTTGTTAAAAAAAAAGCTTTTTCTCCTCTCTTTTAAAATTCACAGACGCCATCTTGAAATAACATACCCTGTGCCACTCTTACAATTTTTACGTATCTAAAGACACCTCGTACGTTAAAATCCATCAAGCCGTTTAGGCTGTAGGCCGTGACAAAGAAATAGACATACATACATACGTTCGAAAAACATAGCCCTCCTTCTCGCGCAGTCGGGTACTAATTCACTTCTTTAAAACAGTGCCGTGAAATCTGTGTAATTTTGGTCCAATTAATAGGACGTTTTTATAATGAGTGAAAGTGGAATACTTAAGGATGTTGAAGTACAACAATTAATATAGAAGCAATGTACGACAATTAATGTAGATAATAAGTACCTATCATAATTCTTATTTGTTAACGTTTTATTGTCTCTTAGTTTCTTAGGTGTATTAATTAATTTGAAGTTTGACATTCTTTCGCAACAATACAAAATGTTATTTTAATGATGATGAAAAAATGTTGTAATGATCTTTTAAAATAAAATAAAATCGTTTAAGGTAAATTTTGTAATAGGATAAAAAGGCTGCATGTATGTACCTATAAGATAGTGATATAAAATAATGTCATGTTTTTGTATGTATTTATCTAATTGCTATACAGCAAAAATTTGTACGCCTGATGGGCAAAATGAATCAGAACTTTTAAGTATTATTCAGAACAACAATAATATATACATTTTCAAATCTGAAGTAGCTATATAATAGTTTGGGTTAGGTAAATTAAATTAAATTCCATTGGGGTAGGTAGGGATACCTACCCCAGTGGATCAAAAACTGGAGTGTATGTATGTAGGCCGAGACCAACAGCTTAAAGGGCCTTCCGGAGTACGGAAACGATCGAGATGAAATACCACTAAACGGTCAACCATCCAAAGACTGACCGGACCTGGCATTGCTTAACTTCGGTGATGGTTTCCAATATCGAAGCTCCACTACGCCAACGAGCGCTTCATGTATGTAGATACCAACGATTTTTTTTGGTTTTCGCTGCAAGACCAAAGAAAAACGTTGTAGGCACGTTTAAATAATTGAACACTGTCTGACAATTCTACGTAAAATTTTTAGTCCAATATTAATTTATTCACGTTTGTATAAATTGTCAAAACGAAACTGAAATATCACGCACGTGAAACTAAATTGGCGGATTTTTATGTACACACTGTAACAAAGTTTCATTTCATAAAATTGTATTTGACTTTGAGATAATCTGTATATCAAAATAATAGAAAGGTATAAAGTTACGCAACACAATAAACAACCTCGCTAACCTGTCACATAATTTGTATCCAACTTTATTATCTTAATTAACATCTAGTCTTTTTGTACGTTAAAAATAAAAAATTCTTTGACAAATGTTTATATTAACTAAATTGTCCTTGAAAAAAGTCTGGATAAAAATCTACTACGTTGTTTGAAAATCCATTATACGCACAAATGAAGAAAGAACGCAAATTTCTTTTAACAGATATTTAAAAGAACGTTATCAGTTAGGCAGGTAATTGTAATTGAAATCAACGACTTGGAAACACGCCGTATCGTCGCCGCTCGTCCCGTATAGGTAGACTGTTAATGACTTGAGCCTCTACCATCACCCCTCTCAAACGGTCTCATAAAATTTTACGGTGACTACATTTTGTAAAATAAAGTTATACGACTGGGTCGCATCCCTTCACATTTTCAAATTACAATGAATTCTTGGAAGAAATTGCTAGTTTTCACGACCTTAACTCTATTTAAGTTTCAGTTATTAAAATTTTAAACAAAAAGCTGTATAATAAAGGTTCCCAATCCAAAACTTGTTTAACGTAAAGGTTTTATAAATTGGGAGCTGAATTACTTCTCAGAGCTCGTCAAATAAGTTGGTTTAGCTCATTCTTCTTATAAATTCTGCGCGACAAAGCATTTTGCGTTGAGTAAATGACATTTTTCAATCTCGCCCAAAGCCCTTCTAAATATATTGTGTGTAGGTACTTGTTTATAATAAGTACGCAGTATTCTAGGGCCATTTGCCCTGCCATAAACATGAATGGCGCCAAAACGTCTCTCTTATCTCGGGCATTTCTCGGAGGGGCGGAAGCGGGGCCCTAAAGGCTCTGTGCCGTTCTTCAAGTGTGGTCCTAAAGGATCTCGAAATAAGGGCCGAAGAGATCCCTTTGAGAAAGCACTTCGTTCTTAGAGCAAATGGATTGTGAAGAAGAAACTCGGAACCGATTTTGATATTGATTTTTATTTAGCCGATAGCACCCGCGACTCTTTTCCAATGAGAAGCTTAATCTGAATCTCTGTGTAATCTATAGCACATTATAGAGCGTGCGTCTCAGCCTGCTGGCTTTATTTAATTCGACCTTTTGAGCCTCCCCCTATGAGTGCGCGTTTTGTATTCACAAGATTAAATTGAAGAAATGATCAAGTTATAAATTGAATTCAAACACAAATCAGTCATACTACGGTCTGATTCAATTTACTCGCTCAGAATGACTGAGCTACTATGATAACCCTGCTTTGAAAATTTCATTTGAATTGGAAATTCGAAAAATCTGACATTGCGAATAAAGTTATAGAAGTTGCATTGTAATGTAAACAAGCATGACAGTAATCTTGCTTAGCGACTATCTAAGCAAGATTACGTAAAAACTTTTATTAGTTTTTTAGCAACGTTTTCTGCACCCATTGCATGGATAAATTGTAAACTGGATGTTCCTACATGGTAATTTGACAGTTTGGTTTGAGAGTTTAACAAATCTCCAGATTAAGTATATCTCTGAACGAAGATTTCGACAACGCGGCATATTTACGACGTCAGTTAAAACGCTTATCTTCTTGCTCTCATGTGGCTACATATTCATGGGCAAACTCGATGCGGCGGATAAGTCTCTGAATTCGTCACCAGTTTCACTTAACGCGAGTTTCACTCATGAATAATAAGTAGATAATGCAGTTATAATGTACGCCAAGCTCAATGTTAATGTCATATTAAAATTGTTATATGCCTACTAAAATTCTCGCATCTTTGCTGTCATGTTATAGCGTAGGTAACAGTAACACTCAGGCAAGAGAATGTAAATTTTATAAACTGTAATTTAAATTAGGTTAAGCTTTGAGAGTTTTGATAGGCATGCGAAATTAAGGCTTATCTTCTTATGTAATTATGGTTTAAAAGTCCTATTTGATTAATATTATAACTTGTTTAAAATAAGTACATTGGAATGGCATATTCAGGCGAGATCTCACAAATTAAGAAGGAAAGTTCCTCCTCTAGATCATAAGAAATTAATTTAGCAAATTATCCAAATGCAGCGTCTTGCAAAAGTTTACTGGCGTAGCGTTCCTGTCACAATTAGGAGCTATTTTGCACAATATTAAATTTGAAGCTTAGCATTGTATCTATCTATGTTTATAAATTTCATGCTTATCTTGTTCTACTTTTTGTAGATAATTTAGAAATTTCAGCTGTCTGTTTGATAATAACGTCTGAATTGCAAATACAAATTGAGAACATAAATTTGCTGAAAAGGCTGTAAGTAGGTATTTCTATTTGACGAGTAAGGTGGATTTTGTTCGATAGGTTAAGTTTTATTTGTTACAATCTTGAGATATCCCTATTTTTATTCCTTGTTTGTCAGTTATGGTCTGGTCTTATTGGAGGGTTTTAACTCTTAGGAAGCATGCCGTTTCTCTGTGGTTATAACGACCTAAAATGTATCTTTGTAATACTAAAAAGAGTGTAGTTTTTAATTAGGTAGGAATCGCAAACGGGGACAAAGAAAAATTTTGGTTGGTTATTGATTGGTTTGTCCGCGCCTGCAATACCTACCTAATAACAATCAAATTATATTAGCTCAAACAAAGTTGTTATAGCTGATTAGTGATTTTAGAGCTTGTTTTTCTGTTTTCAGTTAAGTAATAGGTTTTTTATGCAGTCGGGTTTTTAGTTTATCTTAATAATTTAGTTTATTTCATACTTTTTAGTCTTGTGTCGAAACGGTAACATAAAAGTACTATAATATTTTTGGAATCGTCTGATTACTAGCTTTCATTTGATACCCGTATTGTAATTTTTAACAAAAAAAAATTGTTTATCCCCCTCTCTTTTTTAATTCGTAGACGCCATCTTAAAATAATATACCCTATGTTACTCTCACGATTTTTACAAATCCAATGACACCTCAAACGTTTAAATCCATCAAGCCGTTTAGGCTGTAGCCCGTGCCAAAGAAATAGACATACAAACATACATACATACATACGCTCGAAAAACATAACCCTCCTTCTGGCGCAGTCGGGTAAAAATAGCCGCATTTTCATAAAACAGGTATTAACAGAGAAAACTCTCAAGTAGCTTCTTCTATTTTTCCAACTTATTTAGCCGGTGTAATTTTGTTTCGTTAGCTGGCGGATATAGGTGTAAAATTACGAAATGGGATGAGATTGTTTGTGAACAAACAACGAGTGTCCGCTTATTAGAAGGGGCCTACTGTAATAAAAACATCGCCTTATTACAGCCGGGGTGCTGCCCCGGGCGGAACACTGAAATTAAAATTCAAACATAAAACGATTTGTTTTTGTTGACGCAATAAAAATAAAATCAGATTTAACAACGGGGAGATTTTACGCATAACGCGGCTGTTAAGTTTTGCTGGTATCATTCTAAATCATGCGATAAAACCTTTACATTTTCAACCCGGGGTGCGCATAACCAGCACTCGATAATCGGATCATTAATGTAAAAAGGTTGCTTCAAAATATTTTACGACAACTTTTTCCTTTACAGACTTAATAAAAAATGATTACTAAGTAAGGTATACTTATCTGTGATTATATAGGAACTTTCTTAATTATGCTGACAAACAACTTTCTCTAAGGAGTAACGACTAATATAGAAATGAAGGAAAAAAAAATCTGCTTTCAACTATTATTGATGACGAATCAAATTTAAGATTGAAAAATTTGTCTTGGGCGGGACTTGAACCCGCACTCTTCCAAACCGGGGAAGTGCGCTATCCGATTTCGCTAGCGAGTCCACTAGCCAGAGAACGAAATTTTCAATCTATTGCGTCTTAAGGGGATGTGAGCGCCATCTACAGGATTTTTCAATCTTTAATTTGATAAAAAAATCTGCTGTTCCATACATAACTATAAACCTCGACCAAAATGTATGTAGCTCAATAAAAATATGGGTTGAAACGAAGTAATTTATAGACAAAAAAAAATTTGTGATAGATCGCTGAAACAAATGATTTTATGGTACTTTATTAACGAATCCAACTAAACTTCTTATTTACAGTACTAAAATTGATGTTTTTACGGTTACGTACCCAAAGGGTGAAAACGGGACTCTATTACTAAGCCTATGTTATCCGTCCGTCCGTCCGTCCGTCCATCCTACCTATTTAGGGCTGTAGCTTTTTAACCGTAATAGCTAGACAGTTGACATTTTTACATAATGTGGGTGATTACAGCAGATTTGCTAAAAAAATAATAAAATGTCAAAAAATTTAAATTGAAGGGGTATATCCTCATACAAGGAACTAGTTTTTATCAAAGATTTTCCTTTTTGCTCTATCGTAAAAACGGTAATAAATACAGGCGTCAAACTTGGTATGATCATAGAGCAAACTCTACAGTATATAAAAATTTAATAAAAACCGGCAAATGTCTCGCGCTAATGGTACCGGAGAAAACAAATCTTTTTTGTAAGTTAATATGTTGTGTGGCACGGAACCCTCGGTGCGCGAGTAGCCTGACTCGCACTTGACCGTTTTTATTTATACAGGGTGTAAGGAAAAGTATCATTAACCTTTAAACCACAAACTCTACCCATCAAACTAAACAACTTTTACCGTGGAAGCAAACCTTCAGAACAAAAAGAAAATTAGCTGACCCATACGTTTGAATCGAGTAGGTATTGCAGTTTAGTATGGGACAGTTGATATTGTTTTTTGTTCTGACAGGTTTGCTCCCATAGTAAAAGTTGTTCAGTCAGACTATGGTAGCAAACCTGTCAGAACAAAAACATAATCAGCTGTTCCATACTAAACTGCAATACCTACCTACTCGACTCCAACGTATAGACCAGCAGACTTTCTTTTTGTTCTGATAAGTTTGCTCCCATAGTAAAAGTTGTTCAGTTTGATGTTACGCGATAAATTCGGAATTTTTTGACAGATTTGTATGATTCTCTTTCTGTTCTGAAGGAGCTAGGTACCGCCGAATAGGTACCATTATTATTTTATAAAGCATCATCATTCTCTTGCCCATTTCACATTATTTGGGGTCGGCGCATGCCATTTTCTTCCATTCGTCTCTCTTGACCGTCATTTCAGCACTCTTTTCTTACACATATAATAACATCTTTTTCAACACACTACAACACACTAGATACTCTACGTATGTGGTTTAAAGGTTAATGATACTATTCCTTACATCCTGTATAGTGCCAGTTTTTTATTTGTTACCTGTTGTTTGTTTTAGGTTATGACTAGGTATACACTGTGACAAATTAGTCGTATTATCCATGTCGTTTAATGCTATCTTTTTTCTACATAATTAAAAATGTTTAACCTTCGTACTTTCGTTGTTTTGATAATTCTTATAACCATTAATTAAAAATTATTTACACAATAGGTACCGCAAAAGTTATTTCATTTTAATTAACGCCGCTCCACTGACTGTGCTAGCTTTATTTTATCATAGCATAACAGAAACCTACGTACCTACCTACTAAAAATTTCCTATTAATTCCAAAAAGTAATCAAATTGCAAATTGTTTTCATGTAAAGTAATGGAAAAATCTATACGTTTAATAAAATTGTAAACTTGGCGTGGACGTTTATTAAAGATTTTTGCTAAAATATTAATTGCGGGCGTTTAGAATACGCAAATACGCAATGGAATGCATCGAGTCCATTGTTAGAATTTTTGTCTTTATCTATCTGTGTACATAGGGCTTCGTTTGAACTTACATTTAGGCTTTATTCCATCGCAATCGGTTCCTTCAATCAAAAGTTATGAGTCTTTAAAGTCAGTGGTCCGTGCGTACAAAGTCGCGGGTGCTGCTAGTATTAAATAAATTTTAATGAAGAGATTTTCGTATGGTTTGGTTTATCGTTATCAATTTTTTTTATTTTTTTTATTTTAAATTTTTAACAATTACAAATGGTACAAATTACTTTACATCTCGCCAAACTGCAGTACAGTTTGTATTTTAACGCATTTAACACGTAAAGGTACTTACATTATTTTAATTTCTTCATCATTTATACCTGCGAATCTTGCGATGGTGTATGTTACATTATAGGAAGTAATTGGTATGTATTAATCAAAATTACTGTACATTGAAAACTTGCTACAAAACAAAAAAGTAAAATATTTTTTAAAACTAAATAGTTGAAATGTCTTTTACATTTGTAAATATACGTGTCAAGGCTTGGTGTAATTTATTTTGGAATGGCTTGAGACCAGAAAAACAATGGAAAAGATAGCTGTCATAACTTTTATACAAAAATTCGGATTTCGGGGTGGATAACTCCGACCCTAATTTGTTTCATTGGAGTCTATAAAGATACGAATGTAATATACATTATGATACAAGTGAGCGAAGTTGGTCATTACAGCCGAGTCGGGATTGCATCGCGAGCCGTAGACGAGTGCTGTATATACTAGCCAAGGCTGTAAGGACCAACGCTCACGCGTTTCATACGACGTTTTTCAACACACTTGCAAGGAAAATTAATAAAATTTCGTAAAGCACAACTTTTTTGGTCAAACATTTTTTTGGTGCAAACAACCTAATATTAAAAACGTTATAAACCGAATATTTATGTATTTGTAACTCAAATTAATGTTAATTTGTTAACTAAAATAAATTGTTTAATGAGATTAATCGTTTATTTATCATATTTTAACTAACACAGATTATAAAGCTGCTTAGATTTAAAAACAAATTAAGTATAGAAAAAAAAAGTAACATTATCGCACTAGTGCTATAATGTAACATTTATGCACGCGTGTTCTACAAGCTGCATTATGTAACTAAAAGCGGTGCAATAAAAGCCACTTTACAAACAAGTGTGTCGAAAAAGATGTTATTATATGTGTTAGAAAAGAATAAGTGCTGAAATGACGGTCAAGAGAGACGAATGAAAGAAAATGGCATGCGCCGACCCCAAATAATGGGATATGGGCAAGAGAATGATGATGCTTCATAAAATAATAATGGTACTAATTTGGCGGTACCTAGCTGCTTCAGAACAAAAAGAGAATCATACAAATCGGACAAAAAATTCCGAATTTATCGCGTAACATGCAGAATATAAAAACAGACGAATTGATAACCTTCCTTTTTGATGTCTATTAAAAACTTATGAAGTTGTTAAAATAATAAAGAAATCAGGGTAACCGTCTTAAAGTTGCTAATATTACCGACATGTAAAATTCATCGCACCGCTTCAAGCTAGTTAAAACGTGTAACGAAAATTTGCTCTCGGCCCCAAGGCTTATAAATATTAATATTTCCTATCTCAGCTGTTAATTACCCAGACAACTACGGATGAACCCCGCCCTGTATTCATTAGGCCAAACCTAATTAGCACAGACAAACCGGGGGACGATACAAATTTCTTTGTCGAGAAATATTGAACATTATCTCTCTTGGTCGCTCGCCTGGGTGAATGAATAGAACATGCTTGTCTGTGACATAATTTGGGACATTTATTATTTTACGTTTATTATATTTTGCTAACACTTTTACTAAATATCATTACAAGAGGAAACTTTTGTCAAAAGTAATGAAGTTATATTAAGCGAATTTTTAAACGATTTTGTGAATACTTTATTTTTTTATTTGTTAATGGATTTATCTTTGTGAGTTAGCACTGCATTTCTGCCTGTGTCAAGTAGTTTGTGGAAGTATCTATCTCAATCTCAAATATATTTTTTTAAAACAGTTGAGAAGAGATCATGGAGTTTCGTGGTAAGTTCAAACGCGGACCGCTCGAACGCCACGTGAATAAAACAATCACTCGCGGCAAAACTTGCAACGTAACTCCTAAATAATAGTGTAAATACTTTCAAAACCACAATATTAAAGTCGACTAAAGGAAAAATATAATTCAGCATTGGTTAAGACAAGCGGTGTCCGTTAGGGGAATGGGATAACGTCACAAAGGATTTTTTCGAGTATACACGGAATGTTAAATTATTATTACTTTGTTTTTCGATCGGGATGGAAATTATAATTTCATGGGGAAAGGTATTTCATTGTTTGCACAAGTATTTTTATTGTTATTTGAGATTTGCTCGTCAAATATGCAATGCAACAATACGTGTAGCTTTTGAATTTTTTGAGGACAATTTTTCTTTTTTTTAAGTAGCCACCAGAAAAATATCAATAAAGAATGTATAATTTACGTGTAGCTTATGTTATGCGAAATATCAATGTCAATAACGGGAGTCACTTTGCAAGTTGGGCCACGACCGTGCACGCGGTTCGTGTTTGAGCTTGCCACGAGGCTTTACCATCTCTTTTCCAAACCATCCATCTTGTTTCTGCTCAAAAACAATCCTTAAAATTGGGATAGATAACAAACTACTTAACATTGGCCAAAATTCATTGCTAGTCACAAGCAAAACAAAATAAATTTATTTAAAAAAAAACATTGTGGTTGTAAATTGAGAGGCATTTGTCTTATGTTGTGAATTAATTAGCATCAGTTATGTTGGCTCACAACTTAAACAACAATCGAGATCCTATTTCAATGCTATCAACAAAAATGGTAATAAAGAGGTTTGCATCAACAAAATTGTTTCTCCACCGCTACTTTGGTGTTATCAGATCGTAAGAAATTTTCCATTCAATAAGTCATGGCAATGTAGAGGGTCGGCACGCAACATATCCGAGTGTAGTAATCTGCCATTAGGGCAAAAAGCTCTCCTCGCTTATCTGCGACATCTGGACGATGTTTATATTTTGAGGGTCTACGACAACCTCTGTAACGACTCAGCGCTTATCGTCGTCTACATGTCTAGGTAATCTTCCAAAAATACCTCCATCGTAGCAAATTGTACTCTACTACGTATGAAAGAAAATCTACAGTATTTCACGACGGCCTTTTTATGAATGTACCTTGAATTCGTGACTAGGAAGCATTCAGTATTGAAATCTAAAACGTTTCGCGTACGGTATATTTTGCTTTGTCTGTTTAAGTCATGCCTGAATTCTGCAAGTTTTGTAAAAGCAAACGTAATACGATTGTTATAACACACATTTTCATTTGTCGTTAGATTTACGTAAATAGAAACATGTCAAACATGGTTGTTTAATGGCAGACCTGTCGGCAGAATTTACAATTTGAACCCTTCCTTAGCCATTCAGTGAGGCTGAGGTGTTTTGTACTACCTCTAGTGAGTGACATTTATTATTTCTTCCGTCCACTGCTAGACCAGGCAGGACACGGTAAGTTTATTATCTTTTTGATTAACAGAACTAACAGCTGGGAAGAGTTTAGTTACGTAGGTCTCAAAATAAAACATTAGAATAGGATGTTAACCAAACATGAGAATGTACCACTTGATTGTGTTTTTTCTGGGGTCGGCTTGAATTCTCCAGATATAAGCTCTTTCTTCGTACTCTGGGATTATGTCAACTATGTTATTTGTATCGATGTAGCCGAGAGTACATTAAAGTGTTAAAATGAATTAATGACTAAAAATCTTCTCAATTTATATTTTGAATTGAATATTTATACACGAAATTCTGGATTTATAGTAGAACCTTAGAAAAAGTATATTATCCAAGAATAGAACATTTAATTGCTATCCTTGATTAAATGATGGTAAGGCCGCCAGAGAGGGCGACATTTCTCTTTGTGAAGGGAATTTTGCAAGAGCAATTTGCTAAATATATTGTAAAGAAATAGAGGTCTATTGTTGCATTTTAGTAAGCTTCGTTTAATCGTTATTGGTGTTTATATTTAAGACGAGAGAAATATTTTTGGTCCATTCTTTTAATCTTCTTTACTATTATTAAACTGTAACAGAAGTGTGTCTGTACATTGAAGATATTTACAAAAAACAAAAATATCGATATTGTTTTTAGATGACTCCAAATCCAACTTTTTTAGAATTTTTGTCTGTCTGTTTATTTGTGAAAACTACTTAACCGATTTTAATGAAACTTCTTTAGTTTGGTAGCTTATGCTTAAAGTTCGAAGTGTTTCTTGCCTATTTTGAGGTTGCCAAAACACAAAATGAAGCAACACAACATAAATGGTCGAGATATAACAATACATACATTGTATTTTGTTACGGATTTCTGTTGTATGCTATATAATTCGTACAAATATTTTGTCCGACGTAAATAGAAACAATTTTATAGTTACGCAGGAGCGTCTGCCCGTAATACCTGCGACATGAATTGACAGCCTAGAAAATGACAAAGAAAATATCAATAGTAATAGGAGTTTCCATTATAAACGGAACGAGGAAAATGTTATTGTTATTTATTTTATTCTTCTACAAACAACGAATATGATTATAGTGATCGAGCCGTCGTTAGAAAAGGTATAGAAGCGCATAAGGCTGTAATGCTATTTTTCAACACACCTAGTCGTAAAGTGAATCTTATTGCACTGATTTTAGGTTCATAATGCAGCTTATTAAAACACACGTGCTTTTTACTGGTAATGTAAGGTAAAAAGCACGCAGGTAGTTCTAAATCGAAAATAGAAATCCACCCACCTTTTTCACAAATATTTGAATCATATTTGCGTAATTTTATTAAATTTTTCCTCGCCAGTGTGCTGAAAACGTCACACGAAACGCGTGAGCGTTGGCCATTACAGTCTCGGTTGTTTACCGCTCTCGCCTTCGGCTCGAGCTTGCGATGTAGGCTCGTCTGTAATGACCAACTTAGCTCACTTGAATCATAATGTAATTTGACAATGTGCTAAACTAATCAGAAACGTCACCGTCGTCTGCGACAGCGAGCGACACGATAATAGAAAACGATAAACACTTTATCGTCTGACGGAGACAAATTAACGAGTGCACGTGCTGAGGCGCTGGCGCCTCCTACAAAATGAGTTGGGGCGTACATCATGTGAACTTCGCCCGTTTATTTATTCCCGGGGTCTTTCCCGGAGCGGCTTAATGGCGCCTTAAGCGGTAATGTGTGGCCATAAATTAAACGATAATAAGTTCGGACAACAACGTGGCCGTTAATGACTGCGCTCATAGATAAAGTTCGATGTCACTGACCCACCGACAAGGCAGGCTTTACGGGAAAAAAATTGATAACTGAAAGGAAGCCGCAAAAACGGCACTTTTTTAAAAGGATGATCAGACCGTCAAACTGTTCAACTTTCTCTATGGCATCAACATAGAAATCGCGAAAAAAACCATTCCATACAAAACTGCAAACCTACTCGAGCCAAATGTATGGGACAGCAGTTTTTTTTTTCGCGCCCCGTGTTGTTCAATTTGATGGTCTGGTCATCCCCTTAAAAAACTGTTACCATATTAAGAAGGACCCTGTCTTTTAGGTTGCGTAGGTAAAAATATGTTTCATAGAACAGCTGATTAATTTTACGCGATTCCAATGTTGCTAAGCAAAGGTTCGGTGTGTGAACTATCAATAGCTTCAATAATTGTTGCATGAAATTTTTACTGGAGGTGATCAGAAAATTGCCGTCTATTTTTTTTTTTGAATGTGATTACTTTAGCATTCCATGAATACAGACGTCGTTTGCCGTGTGATGTCGGCTAAGAATAGCACCATCCCATTTCCTCCTGTGGGTATCGTAAAAGGCTACTAAGGGATCTACCTGAGGATGGGAAGCAGCATCCTCTAAGTACACAACATTCAATCCAACTGTGATCGCCAACCCACCTGTCAAGCGTGGCGATTGTGGCAAATCTCCCCGTTTCGGGGGAGGCCTATGTCCAGCAGTGGACGTTTATCGTCTGATATGATGATGATGATGAGACGTCGTTTCGGACACCCATTGAGAATATGAGAACACGTGGGAAACAATAATTACACAGAAGTCTTACAGTATCTACGAGAAAAATCAACAGGACGATGATCCGGAAAAAACAATATTTCGCAACTATTCTCTGGTCCAAAAATGATAATGTGTGAGGAAACAATAACAAATCTATTTGTATTTGTAGATAACAACACCGCACCAGTCTGTTTAAGGAAGATAAGGTCGAAAAAGGAAACGAGGGGAACTGTTTCAGATTTAGAGAGGAAAAATACAAATTTCGATGTTATTTTTTTATTATATGAAACTACTTTTTAGGGTTCCGTGGTCGACAAGGAACCCTTATAGTTTTGCCATGTTCGTCCGTCTGTCCGTTTGTCCGTCTGTCCGCGGCTTAGCTCAGAGACACTTTGTACTAGAAAGCTGTAATTTGACATGGGTATACATATTAATCACGCCGACAAAGTGGTAAAATTAAATCTTGAAAAATATTTTTTTTAGGGTACCTCCCCTACATGAAAAATGGGGATGCAATTTTTTTTTCTCGTCTATCCCATGGTGTGGGGTATCGTTGGATAGGTCTTTTAAAAAATTTTGTGGGCGTGGGTAAATTATTTTTCGATTTAGGGATCCGTAGGGAAATATTAAGCTTTAAAATGCACATTTTTGTTAGAGATAATCCTCCTTGGCCGCTAAACGGTTGTGTCTGGATAAGTAAAAAATTCACGGCAATAATAACGAAGTTAAAAGGAAAACTATCACCGCGAAGTAGGCTTTAAAAGTTATCGAGTAATAGGCGAACAACTTGTAAAATGTACTTTTTAGACTTTATTAGCCGGTAAACCATAGTATAAAACAAAAAGCCCCCTTCTAAGTCCATATATTGTGACGGGAAATTACGGAACCCTACCCTGCGCGTGGCCCGACACGCACCTGGCTGGTTTTTATTATATGATCCTACTTTTTAATTTATTTCAACATATACGTCCATCCATATATAAAAGTAGAGGTATGCACATACATAGAAGTCCATATTGATAAAGCAATTGATATAGCCATCGTCTACGCTCCTAACGCACTTCTCTTGCCCCTTTAACTATAATATAATTTTGTTAATGCTGCCAGTAAAGAAAAATGATTGGACAAAAATTATTCTTGGAAGAAATTCAGTGACAAAAAAGTGTTTATTTTTCATTACAGGTTTTCCTACGAGAGGTTTTCCTAGGTACTTAGTTGTTTTTTTATTCGACAATTCATCTGACCTCTGCACAATCTCAGGTAGGGAACGAGAGTTTTCAGTCTTTGGTTGTATTTTTGTTTTGATTGTTGTGAACTGAACTTTCTGCTGAGTTTGTGGCATAACAATTATATGGGAGTCGCTTGGTAAGTCTTTTTTTAACGGTCTTGTTGGGCTAGCCACCATTTTATACAACGTGTTAATGAATAAGCGCAAAACCTCATACACCTCAACTGATTTATAACAAAATAATTAGATTGGAACAACAATTTCATTATTTTTATAATTAAAAGTTATAAGCATTAAGTTTTCAGGGGAAACTGATTTGTTATCATTTCAGCAATGAATGAAAGCGCTAACGTGCTCGTGGATACATTTTAAAAATCTTGTTTTGGTAGTAAGTTAGGTAAGGTTAGTGTACCTGTGCGGTACATTGAGATCAAGTTCAGTAAATTTTAAATTTTACAAACAAATTATTTAATATTTTGAAAAAAATTACATATGTTGAAACCATGATAATTCGTTTCTGCTCCCGATTCCAAACAATCTACTTTCTAGTTTTGCGTTAATTCATTTACACGTTGTATAAGCGCAAATGTATGTTTGTACATAAATCAATTTTGAGATTAAGATACTCCCAAAACCCACTCGACTCGTTTTCTCTCACGAATAAGAGGGAGATGGAGTAGGGTTTGCTGCGAAATGCAAACCCACAGGTGAAGATTAGTGAAGATGAGTGGTCAAGGTTATACAGGATATTAGGGTAAACAGTTGCATTACTTTAAGGGGTGATTGTACCCATGGTACTGATCATCTTTCCTAAAGAAAGTTGTAGGAAATTTGCAAACAAAATTTTCGACTTTTCATACAAAAGTACGATCAGCTGATTGCATTTAGTATGAAAAGTAGATTTTTTTTTCAGAATTTCCTATTTGCTTTCTAGGGAAAGTAGGTCACCATCATGGGTATAATCACCCCTTAAAGAAATGCAACTGTTTACCCTAACACCCTGTAGTAGTACAGTTTTAAGAGTTACGCGGTTAGGTATATCGGTTAATCAAAACCTTTGACTAATTATTATAAGGACTAGGCTTGCGGTAGCATTTCCCCTCTGCCACGGTATAAGCACAATTGATCTTGTGCATTTACATTCAATTTTACACCTTATCACTAAACGAGACAGCCTATAATTGCGAAATAATAACTTCGAACTTAGAACGTTTGGGGTTCACACGAGACTACTTTTCATGATTTTTATCATTCAAAATTAGAATCTAAAATTATGGGGAATAAAACCCAAAGTTGCGGATTTCATGTTACCTCGCCCCCCGCAAAAAGTGGCAGAAATGTTTGTTAGTAGAATCACACGCGTAACCAGTCCACATATAAATAGTCAAAGATCAAAACCTAAGATTGACTAAAGATTGACAAAATTGTCTAGGACACGATACAAACCCGGAACCAAAACAAAACAACACACACAACACAACAAACATGGCTGTAACATATTAATAATAAAACATATTTGAAACGTTAAAGTATTTTCAATGCTTCTCAAAATGCGAACAAAATATTGTAGGTAGGTATTATATAGGTACATTTTCTGACTCTACCTATATTTATTTTTATGTCCCTACAAATTACATACTACAGTTGATTGGTAAGTAATTACTCAACAACCTCCGGCAAAGGGAGAAAGTTTCGCAAGGTCCGTGAATGCCAACAAAACTAACACAAATAACTAATACCGAAAGAAAAAGAGTGAACGAACTTACATAATTATAACGGAAAAGAATACTTTTAGGGCTATGTATCCGAAGGGGTCCGAGGGAAGGTAATGAGGTTCCCTTCAGTGACCTTTTGTATTTATCCGAAAGACATAATATAGCCGTGTGGTTCAAAGGTTAGAATAGACCATGTGAGGTACAAAGCAAGAAAAAAAAATTATTTATGGGAAGTATAGTGTATATTGTATTGAAATCTTGTGTATATGGGACCTTGTATCCTGAAATAAATGATATTTATTTTTATTTTTTTTTATTTTATTTTTATTTTTAAAGCACCAAGTGTATTTTAATTCAATAGCTCGTAAAATTTAATTCATTTTCTAAAAACGCTAAAGTAAGCCCTTTGTAACAATGTAAGGTGTTAAATTAAATTGTTAGCTTAATATTATGCACTGTATTGAAAACAAATCAAAAATCTATGAAAATAAGAGATGAACTTTGTGAGTTTTTCTATACAAGGAATTTTATCTATTATGTTTTAGTCAATGTAAGACCTCGAAAATGTGATTTAATATTAATGTTTTTTTTTAGTTAATTTCGACTAGATTTTATGTAAAATTCAAATCTATTGGTGATTTTGCTTTACATCCTCTTAAGCAGAATTTTAGTGGGTTAAAGATTAGTCAAATATCACCGCCAACCTCAAAAATCTTATAAATAAACGTTGATACAATCTTGAAAGTTGAATGATAGTTTTTTTTTATAATTAATGGACTTCTTGCTTGTTAGCACCGCATTTCCGCCAGTGTCAAGTGGTTTGAGGGAGTATCTATCCAATCTCGAGGATTGTTTTTGAGTTAGAACACAACTGAGAAGGATTGCGGAGCCTCGTGGCAGGCTGAAACGAGAACCGCGCGAATATCACGCGAAAGAAAAGTGTTTGGGGCAAACCCTGCAACGTGACCTAATGATAATTTTAGCAACCAGAAAAAAAAATAACTTATACAAAATGTTTGAATACCTTTTTTTTAAAGGCCGGTTGCATCACGAAATAATTAAATGTGAAGTTTTATAAAAATCGGTTTAACATTTACAACTCGTATAAATTATAATTTATCCGTCAGTTCTGAGAATTAATTTTCAGATTTGTCAGCTATAAGAGTACTCAACCAAACAGATTTTTGTCTTGAAATAAACCCGAAAAAGATTTCAGCAGAGATAAGGGAAGGTAAGCTCAGTGAGAGATATAATTTCTATTTGTACCCTCACCAGGGACGCTTTTAGTACTTGCCTGTAGTATTTGTGTATATCTAGTTATTTATAGATTAGACGTGGGTGTTGAAATAAAGGTAAGGCACAGTATTTATTTATTTACTAGCATTTGCCCGCGACTTAGTTGGCGTGGAGTTCAGAAAATCCCATCAGGGGTCGATTTTCAAAAGATCCGTTTTTAGTGCATCCCTATACCCTCTGTTAACACATATATTCCCAGATTCGCATCTATCTTCAGCGGTTTAGACTGTGCGTTGTCTGTCAGTCAGTCAGTGAGCCGGTCAGTCCTGGAACTGTTTTATAAGTAAACAGGACATAAGGCAACTGCTTTCTAAAACTCAAAGTACCCATCGATATGAACAACTTTTACTATGGGATAAACTAGATGACAAGAAAAAGCTCGTCCAAGCATAAAAAGCATATGCTCACGACTATAATCCCCGAGGGGGTAGTCAGAGATATTCTGAAACCTCAGTACATCCACGTTTCACCAGTAGTACCGAAACTCTGTCCAGTGTGACGGGGGGTGAGCCCGTCGCCACTTATAATGGACAGTGGGTACAATTTGCCTCGAAATTGAAGCATGCAGGTTTCTTCACGATGTTTTTCCAAAAGCTCGTCCACACCTTTGTTTTTTAATTTGAGTATGAGAAAGCAGATTTTTTTCTAAATTTTCGGAGTTTTCCTGTTATCCCATAGTAAAAGAAGTTCATATTGACGGGTGCTTTCACCCCTTTGAGTTTGTGGGAGCGGTTGCCTTACACATTTATTCACCCTTGAATAGATTTTATTAAGTACTAGACTCCGTCCGCGCAGACCACTGACTTTAAATACTCATAAGTTTTGATTGGGAACATCCACATTTAACTAGTAGTACCGAATCTCTGTCCAGTGTGACAATGGGTACAATACATGCCTCGAAATTGAAGCATGCAGGTTTCCTCACGATGCTTTCCTTCACCGAAAAGCCAGTGGTGTTACAAATCGTACATAAATTCCGAAAAACTTATTGGTACGAGTCGGCCTGGACGGGGATCGAACCATCGCCTCCTACACGGCAGGCAAGGTTACTCGCCACTGGACCACCACGGCTCCACGGCACCACGGCATGGAATGTGGATAAGATCCAGGAAATAGGGACAATTGCAATAATTATGCGAGTCACTACCTCTCATTACGATGGTATTCCACCAGCGATGTATGTAATTAATACGGCTAATAACGTTTTCATAATTAATACAGGTTGTAAACTTAAATGGGTTACACTTGAGGGGGTGCTTCAGATGATCTAACTGAACAACTTTTAATATGGGACCAAAATAGAAATCGTCAAAGTAATTAGCTATTCAAAACATTTGGGTCGATTAGTAATTGAAATTTTCTATGGAACAACCAATTTTTTTTTTCCACTAGTAAAAATTGTTTAGTTTGATGGTCTGAAATACCCCTTAAAGTATGTAACGTTTACACTCTGTATACACTAACATAATTCCTTGGAGTGGTAAATAACCTTACTACTACTACACTCATCTTTTCAAACCTGGAATGGGGAACTTGCACCAAAACTATAATGAGAAATTATCTTAATAATTCAATAATAATAGTTACGATAAACGAGTAGAACATATTTTTATTTTTTACGAAATATTTCAAATATAATTTACGTGGGTCGGAACGTAATATCAAACACCAATCAGCGCAAAGTGACGAAGCGTTTAGCAACTTGCGTGCGTTAGAAGAGTACGGCAAAATATTATAGCAGATGATTTGTGATGAGCTTCACGTGTCATGAAAAGGAGTGACGTCACGTCATGGCAGTGAGAGTTTTGGCGCGGAATTTGAAAAGTTAACTTTTGATTTGCAATAAATGATTTGTGCATATTTTATTTTTATTTTTGGGGTTTTTTATGTAAAACTTTATGATACACTAAAAATATAAAACTTCATGTTCCCCATTGTAGTAAGGCTATAACTTACCATACTTACCTAATCATGCCTTGTAAATATTCCTAAACTAACTACTAAATCTAGTTATAGCGAGGTAATATTGGTTTCACCTACCAAATCCCTTTTACCGCCTTTAAGGTTGAATATAGAGACATTCCTTCCTAGCGTACATATCCGAAAGCCACCCAAATCTTTCATGTTTCTTGATACGAGCTGAACAGTAAATGAGGCAGTCATTTGGTTCATTTCTCACTATTCATGTTGCAATCTCGTTTCTCGATCGCAATAGGAAAATACATCGTGTTATTAGTAGACGAGTACAAAAAACAGTACATTTTTCCACATTTGTTAAAGATTGTTTGATGACTAAATATTCGAAGGCGGTTTTACTTTGTAGGTAAATTGTTTTCAACAGAATATGTTTTAAACAAGAGCGTATCGGACTCGCCCATGATAGGGTTCCGTAGCCATTGTATAAGTAGAATAATAGAAAACAGTAAAACTGAGGATCTTACCTAAATTCCAATTTTGAAACATAGCGACAGCGCGATTTAAAAGGGTTCCTTCTACGGAACAGTTCTAAAAACAGCTTTTTGCTTGAATTTTTAAAGAATATCGTTTCTTGTTTTTTGAAGCAGATAAATAAAATTTTGTAAAAACTTTAGAGGCCGAGCTTCCAGTGCTGCCCTCAACCGTATTTTTAAAATTTCAACAACTGTAAAACATTTCCAAATAAACTACAAAATTTTGGAACGCGATTACATATACACAAACACATGATACTCAACTAATACTATTGCATACCTAAAAAACTAAAAAAAAATCCGTAATGTGTCCCAATAAATTGAAAATCAACATTGACCACTATAGGTACAATGAGACATTCTCGTTTTTTGGAAATGTTATATGATTGTCAAAAAAAAGCTGACTGAAGGCAGCGCCAAAGGATCGATACTCTGAGGATGAGCTCTGGGAAGGTTTCTCCGATGAAAAGGGAAGATCTTCCGCCGAAGATAGAAAAGAAAAAGTTCTTAAGGAACAACTTTTTTTAAATTTAATGAAGAATTAAGTTAGTTTAGTTTACAATTTTTGTTTTGAAATTATAAAGCTTTGTAGGTATTTACTTTATTAACTGTACTTTCTCAACAAAAAAACCAGTCCAATTGGTTAATTTTAAGTTCACTAATTTCTGAAAAAAAAAAAATTCCTGGCGGGGTCAGCAATCTAAAAAAAAAATGATATCCAGCCGGTCTGGACCATCCTGTATAAATGGAGATAACTTCTTTTACTCTTGTTTAAAACTTGCTACTCTACTGTTAATTTTATAAATAGGCCACAAAGGAGATTTTGCACTTTAATGGCCCAAACTTTCTCTAAATTATATCCTCTGAAAAGAAACGCCTGGAGACGTCAACGGAATAAATTATTTAGCTGGAAGGTTTTAGAATTAGGCAATAAAGTATGGAAATTAATTACCATTGATATCAATTTCGGTATCAAATATTTTAAATAATATTGAAAAATGAGAAACAAGGACGCGAAGTATTGAATTACATTAATTTAATGCCAATGGTTCCTTTAAAGCTAAAAATATTGTCCTCTTTCTGGCGTAGTCTGGTAAAAATGGCTCTAGCTTTATCTATAGTTGTGTCCAAATATAGTACTAGAGTTAACCCGCGACTTCGTCCGTACAAATTATCATATCCTACTAATATTATAAACGCGAAAGTTTGTAAGTATGGATGGATGTTTGTTACTCTTTCACGTAAAAACTACTGAATAGATTTTAATGAAATTTGGCACACAGATAGAATATGATCTGGATAGCACATAATAGGATACTTTTTTAAGGTCTACGCAGACGGAGTATACAGTAGCGGGCAACAGCTAGTATACCTTAATTTAAATCCAATCATAAGCTATCAAACAAAAAAAGTTTCATCAAAATCGGTTCAGTAGTTTTCACGTGATGTTCGCACAAACAAACACACAAACAAAGAGACAGACAAAAATTATAAAAAGGTTGAAAGCAGGGACACCTAAAAACCATATCGTCATCTTTTTTTTGTAAACATGGTGTTAGTGTAAACAATTGCATTATTCTAATGGATGATTCTAGCCATGATACTGAACAACTTTCCCTAAGAAACCAATAGGAAATTCGAGATTTTTTTTCGACTTTTCTTACCAACGTTCGATCAGCTAATTGCATTTCATATAGAAAGGCTGAAATTTTTTTTGCGAATTTCCTATAGGTTTCTTAGGTAAAGTTGTTCAGTATCATGGGTACAATCACCCCTTAAAGAAATGCAACTGGTTACCCTAACACCCTGTATATCTTCAATTCACATACACCCTACTGTTACAGTTTTATAATAGTTAAGATACAGAGTGTTAGGGTAAACAGTTGCATTACTTTAAGGGGTGATTGTACCCATGATACTAAACACCTATGGAAATTTAGATTTTTAAGATAATCCCAAACTAAATGCAATCAGCTAATTGAACTTTGTTCAGTATCATGGGTACAATCACCCATTATAGTAATGCAACTGTCTACCCTAACACCCTGTATTTAAGGTTTTTGGATGTAATGACGCAAAACATAAAATTTTGTAAAATTATTATTCTTAACGTGTCCTTAGCGGGTTCGAATGGATCGCCCTAATTCTTCCCGAGGGTGTCGTACCTACAAGGTGACTAAGGGATTAAAGCTTTTTTATACAGTGTTCATATGGCTAGCCAACTCTCACCACTTGACACGTCATTCCATCCTGAAACATCTTCTTCTTGTTATCGTGTGGGCAAGCCCTGGTGTCAGAGTTTTTTCAGACCGCCTTAAACTTGAAACTTAAATTGCTAAATGTGACCATTGCTACAATCTACATCCTTAACCTGAAAGTTGTTAGTTGTAATAATGTTTCTGACCACCCAGAAAGAGATTACGGCCGTGAGTTTATGTATGTGTTTATGTATGTTTATGTATGCATGTATTATTTTTTTGCAGTATACATCTATTTTTACGGTTAAAATATGTAACTTTATGTAAGTGTCTATGTGTGTAAATTTTTTTTTAATTTGAAGTTATTTTAAATCGTATTATATTTCCCCATGTATCTTGATGTACAAAGCAGATAAAAAAATATATATTCGTTTCGGCAACAGATTGCCACAGAAACCGACAGAGAGTTCAATAAAAACAAGTAAATATCAGCTAAGTCTTTCAAATTAAGACCCTATTAGGTGCACGTTAAAGGTTAAAACCCTCAAAGCGTTCGTACACCATCACGACTAATTATTTTCCTTTCATCTTCGACAAACTGGCAAAATAAAGCGATTTTGACAAAGGCTATAGAGGCTCTGGATAGAAAACAAAGAGGCCTAAAGAAAATTGAGAGGACCCGAGACATCGTAGGCCGTAATTTTCTTTGTTATTCGAACGGATTCGAATGTGTAGCTGTAGCATGAAATTACGGAAAAACCCATGTGATATAACAATACATACAGAACTCACGTAGGAATTTAATATTAATAGCTATGTATGGCTTTTGTTTACTTTTACTTGATATTTTACTCAGCGGTCGCTTTCACATAAAATATTAAAATGTTGTTTTTTCACTTTGTTGATATTTGTAACCGAGTCATGGATGTACTAGATACAAACATCCATGACTCGTTGGGTACAAGTATTCACATATATAGTAAAAAAAACAATATTTTTATTTGATTTTATTGTATGTACTCTATATAGTTTTCTTCTCATCATAATACAAGTCCAGGCTAGATTCTGTAATGTCCAAGATATTTATTTATTTATTAAAAGGGAAGTCATTATTTAAATTATGAATAAAGAAATCGCCGTAATATTAGGTTCTTTAATTAAAACGTTTACGGCTTGGGTTTTATAATAGCTTATAAAGAGAGATTTGAAATGATTTAATGTTTTCATTACATCTTCAAGAATCTTAGGATAGGTATATCAAGTTATGAAATATTTATCATTTCGAATCAATTTAAAAAACTTTCCAATGATGAATGACTGTTCTATTCATATTGCAGCACTCTTCAAAATAAATATTTGTAGTGATTTAATGTTTTCATTACAAATAATCGACAATCTTAGGTCTTATCAAGTCTTGAAATAATAATCATATTAAAAATACTTACGAGTCCTTTTAAAAAACTTTCCAAAGGTATTACTGTTCCATTTATATTACAACACTCTTCAAAATCAAACAATCAATGTTTACTAAAAAAATCAACTTTATCAAGTTAAAACCTCCACACAAAAGTTTCGGTAAAGTATCGCTACGAGCGCTACGTCGCTACGAAACGTCTACGCGGCGTAGCGTCCGCGCTGATTCGCGGGGCGCGTCGTACTGAACAGAATGCCTCTTGACAAGACAGTCTTTGCCCGTATGTAGTGGCCCTAGACAACAGGCAACTTGTGAGCTTTCACACGGATAACAGTAGTAACTGGAGCTTTGTGAGCTCGCCCTTTTTTAACACTTCCATCACATTCTGAATTGGCAGCTCTTTTCTGTTCTGACTCTATTAGCAACGTGATTGAATCTTTATTTGAATTTGTAAATAGAATTAAGAATGTTTTGTAGGTACATTGTAAACAATGTGTTAATAATTGAACGCTGTACTTGAAAATCGTCTGCATGTATAGTAGATTACCGTTAAAATTAACATTTTATTATTAAAATTTGTTATCTAAATAGTAAAAAGGATTTGGAATTGACGTTGAATTTCGGAATAACCTGTTTTAAGAGGATGATCAGACCATCTAACTAAACAACGTTCTCTATGGGACTAACATCGAAATTTATCATAATTTTTATCGCGATATCGATGATGGTTCCTTGCCCGACGATAGCGTAAAGAAATTTGATGATCTGAAGCACTCCACTAAGTATGTAACTCATTTAGGTGTACATCCAGTATACAGGGCGTAAACTTAACGCATTAAAATTGTACTACCATCTACAATTTAGTATTTCTATTTTTATACGTAAACTCTAAAACCTATTCAGCTCTATTTATACGAAAAGATAGACAACAAATCTTCTCTATCAACAGAAAAAATATTCAGTCGACGTTAATTTTTACCACATTATGTAATAACACAAATAGGAATAACATTCGTGTTTCTGTAAGAGAACAGCAAAAAGGAAGTGGTTCAGTGACAGTGCACATGCGTTTTGTCTTTTTGCTCATTATGTAATGTAATGCATAAGAACTTGGCAGGAGTACGGACTTTGTACGACTTACGTTAGACTTCTGTTTGTTGTTTAGGTAATATAACTCGTTAGTTTAATTTTAACAAGTCCTTTACTAAATTCAGAGTTTTAATCTAAGGGACATTAGATCAATTTACTTTTTGAATTTAAATGAAGTGAATCACGTAACACAAAATATATGTAAAACAAATAACAGAAAAAAGAACTTATGCGCAAATAATATACGTAATGCAGTATCAACTGCTTAAGAGTAATAAGAAAAATATAAAGCATGCAAACTGATACTATGGAAAATATATTGTATGTTTTAAGTACCAAATGCATTTTCATTCAATAACTCGGGAAATAAATATGTCATTTTCTACAAACGCTAATGTAAGCCCATTGTAAGCGATCCTTACATAAAACTTTTGAGTCAATATTGAACGCATACTAAAAATAAATCGAAAATCGATTAAAATAATAGCTTTGTGATTTTTTCCGATCGAGAAAACTTTCATCCATTGTGTTTTTATCGATATAAGACCTTGCAAATATGATGTAATATCCATGTAAGTTTTTTGAGTTAATTTCGACTTGATTCAGTTATGTAAAATTAAAATCTAAGACGGCGATTGGTCTTTGTAACCCCTTAACGTGCTTACTAATTTACGGAAATTGAAATACCACTAAAACTTCTTATCCCAAAATTACCACTACAGTAGCAGTTCAAACATGGAAATACATTTTTTTTAAACTTCCGACAAAACCAAGTGCGATTCATGAATCACTATTGGTTCTGCCAGAGATAATAGAAAGTGTTTCTGATTGAATATTTGCAGATAATCAAGCAGAAACACTAAGGGAGTAACATAAAGAAATAAAAGTGTGCTATTCTATAATATACAGCGTGTTAATGAATAAGCGCAAAACCTCATACGGGGTGTATGAGGTTTTGAACTGATTTATAACAAAATAATTCGATTGAAACAATAATTTCATTATTTTGATACTTAAAATATTAAGTTATTCTCATTTCAAGTTTTGAGGCAAAAATGATTTGCTATCATTTCAGTAATGAATGAAAGCGCTACCATGCTCATGGATAAATTTTAAGAATCTTGTTTTGGTAGTAAGTAGGGTGAGAGTGCCCGAGCGGTGGGCTGAGATAGATTTCAGTAAATTTAAATTTTACAAACAAATTATTTAATATTTTGAAAAAAATTACCTACGTTAAAACCATGATAATTCGATTCTGCTCTTGATTCTGAATAAACTACTTTCTAGTTTTGCGTTAATTCATTAACACGTTATATAGGCTAATAAAGAAAAATAAATATTACCTAAAATTACCTTTTATTTTTTTATTTTGTTGTTGCTCCAAACTGTCACAATCCGCGAAACATTGTGCTGGCGTTGAACATCCAATCATATTGTTTACACCCGATTCAAATTCAAAAAAGATCTTTCACTAAAATACGTACATTTTCGCTTCAGGCGTAAATAAAAACAGGCAAATCACAAAACAAGATAACATTTGGTAGGAACCACTGCGGGAATCTCATTTTCAATATGTTTTTATAACTTTCAGTGAGGAAATGAGGTGGTGCTCCCGGCGCTTCGAGGCGGCATTGTCATCATAAACCAAGCGAGGCCTCCTTCATAAATCCCACCAAATGTACCTTTATACGCATTATGCCATAACACCGAGGATTCTTTTTTTACCGTACAATGCTTTTAAAGCAAACAAATAACTCGTTTCTGTTTGGTTTTTTTATCATAAGTTCGAGGTTTATTAGTCTTGTAATTTTTATACCCTGAAGCTATAAATATAGCTATAATATATTGTTGTATGATGCTATATTATTTTATATAGGTATTATAATTGAATATATAGGTATTATAATATAATTTCAAACGTGCTGCTGAGTTGTTATGTAAAATTTTTAATATTTTTTGCAGTGGTGAAATGAATGTAAACTAGTATTTTGAGTAAATACTGTTTGATTTATAAGTCCGTTTAAAGAAGTTTAAAACTATCTGTTTTGATTGTGGGTATCTTCGTGAGCATTAGAGACGAATCCATACGAAATTTTGACCAAAACTTTTAAAAACCCTTATATTTAACGTTGAGCCTAGAAGTTTTAATCCTGAACGTTTCAATAGTGTGTTAGACACTTGTTTATTATTCGTAGGTTAGACAATAAAGTCAACTCAACTATAACATAGGTACATCTAGCTTATCATCATCTTATTTTTATCAAAACATTGAATGTGTGAACTGAATTTTTGTGTGTCGTTGCTCAAATGTTTGTATTTGATAGCATGGCAATGTGGTGGTAAGCGTGTGCATTTACTGATTAGAATACGCATAATAATTATAAATGTGATTCTAATATAAAACATTAAGGTTTAATTAACAACAATGGAAAGATTACATTTGTAAATTAAATTTCCATGAAAAATGAAAGCTAAAAAATGCTGTTGGAGTTTTGAAGCACCAGCGCAGAATGCAGCGTTTTCTTGTTCATTTTTCGCCAGACCCAACATAATAACCTCCTTGTTGACTGCCCCCACAAGGCCTGAAGCACTCCACTAGCAATAAGACAGTAATAAATGTTCAGAACCCAAGACAAGAATGAAAAGGAATATAATAAGTGAATATTGTGAATCAGTAGTTGTAGGAGTTCAATATTATTGCTTCACTCTCTGATAGAAAATATCCAACTCGATCCGGTTGCTTTATCCACTTATCATTAGAAGTTTAGATTTTTATTGTGATTGTGTGCGGCTTCGTGCTCTGAGTTTTAAGCGCTTGGTAATAAAATCGAAATTGGTTCTGTTAGTTGAGTGAGAAATTACTCACGGGGATACTCCGATATGAAAATAGCTAAACAATCTAATTGAGCGTGAAAAGGGCGAAAATCCAAAAGCAAACAATGAAAACACAATTTATCTGTTGAAAGCGTTACCGTTGAGTAAAAATGTAAACATAGGTTACATACATTTATTATTATAGTACTTTCTGTTCATTAGTTATAGTTCTGATCATTTTAATAATATAAGAATACATCTAGGTGTCATCGGTTTCGGGTGTTAGCAGTAGTAAGGAAGCCGAAGATAAAACAGAATAAAAAAATACAAACTGAATTGTCATCAACAAAATTGTTTGTGTATCTTGAGTTTAGAGTTTCCCGATGCCAATAGATGCTGCCATTTTTTAGGGTTTCGTAGTCAACAAGGAACCCTTATAGTTTCGCCATGTCTGTCCGTCTGTCCATCTGTCCGCGGCTTAGCTCCGAGACACTTAGTACTAGAAAGCTGTAATTTGACATGGGTATACATATTTATCACGTCGACAAAGTGGTAAAATAAAATGTTGAAAAATATTTTTTTAGGGTACTTCCCCTACACAAAAAGTGGGGATGCAATTTTTTTTCTCGTCAATCCCATGGGTTATCGTTGGATAGGTCTTTTAATTATTAAGATAAACAAAAAACCCGACTGCATAAAAAACCTATTGACTGAAAAGAGAAAAACAAGCTCTATAATCAATAATCAGCTATAACAGCTTTATTTGAGCTAATATAAACCTACCTAATAACACGCAAATTATATTAGCTCAAATAAAGCTGTTATAGCTGATTAGTGATTATAGAGCTTGTTTTTCTCTTTACAGTTTTAGGTTTTTTATGCAGTCGGGTTTTTAGTTTATCTTAATAATTTTGTTTATTTCATACTTTTTAATCTTGTGTCGAAACGGTAACATAAAACTACTATAATATCCACATATTTGGAATCGTCTGTTTACTAGCTTTCATTTGATACCCATATTGAAATTTCAAAAAAATATAAATTTCACAACTCTTTTTTATTTCACAAACGCCATATTAAAATAATATAGCCTATGTCACTCTCACAATTTTTAGGAATCTAATGACACATCATACGTTAAAATCCATCAAGCCATTTAGGCTGTAGGCCGTGCCAAAGAAATAGACATACTCGAAAAACATAACCCTCCTTCTGGCGCAGTCGGGTAAAAATATAGTGGGTGTGGGAAAGCCATTTTTCGATTTAGGGATCCGTTAGCGAAATATTACGATTTAAAGTGAAAATTTTTGTTAGAGTCAAGTGTCTCGCCAGTTATGCCAGCTAAACGGTTGTTTCTGGATACTTGAAAAAATTCACAGCAGTAGTGTACATAACGAATTTAAAAGAAAAATTATCACCGCTAAGTAGGCTTTATAAGTTAACGAGTAATGGTCGACCAACTTGTAAAATGTACTTTTTTGACTTTTTTGGCAGTTAAACCGGAGTATAAAACCAAAAGACCCGTTCTAAGTACGTATATTTTGACGGGCAACTACGAAACCCTACCCTGCACGTGACCCGACACGCACTTGGCCAGTTTTTTAAATGTTATTATTAGGAGTTTACAACAATTTCCACACAAGATATCTTCACTTTCTGTTGAGTGAAACGCTGTATTTTAATTATGAAAAACCTAATGTTAATCATAATGATGGTAATGAATAAATAATTTTCAAGTCGGGTGAACGGCAAAGGATCTTCGTAGCTTCATTTCCAGCGCCGTGGATTATCCATATTATCCGAAAATCTCGAAACGGCAGCCGCTTTCTCTGTACAATGATCGCAGCTCATATAAAATGACTTCAATTTTAGATCGTTACCATTTAATCCTAACTTTAAAGTTGAATAATTGCGCAGTTTTCCTTTCTGGTTTTTATTGCAGCTCTTTATTGGAAATTTTCTTTTGATGGGAAATGTCGAAAGCATAATAAAAAAGAGATATTGGTTTTATTCAGTAATGGAACAAAGTGAGCAAATTATATTGTTCCGAGACTCGTGAATTGTGACCCGACGACTATCGCATCATTACCGTTTCGTATGCCTCTTTTTTTTAATCAATCGAGCTGCTCTTTGTTCGTAAATATACATAGCTAGAGTTTACCCGCGACTTCGTCCGCTCATATTATATACCAGATTTTAAGTCAAATCATAAGCTATCAAACAAACAATGTTTCATGTTCGTTTCAGTAGTTTTTGCGTGATCCTCGAACAAACAAACATACAGACTAAAATTCTAAAAAAAGATGATCTGGAGTCAGACACCTGACACCTAAAAACCATATCGTAATCTTTTTCTTGTAAATATCTTCTATACACACAGACACACTTCTGTAAAAGTATATTATTGTTTTCACGCATTGATTTAATTTATTTAATTACTAGAGTTTACGTTAGATTATAAGCTATCAAACGAAAAAAGTTTGATAAACGAAAGAAAAAGATTATGTTACAAACATACAGACAGAAAAAAAATCTAAAAAGATTGATTTGGAGTCCGGGATACCTAAAAACCATTTTTTATTTATTTCAATGTTTATTTTTTTGAAATAAAATCGTAATCTTTTTCATGTAAATATCTTCAATGTACAGAAACACTTCTGGTACAGTTTTATAATAGTTAAGATTTATGAACACATTCACACAAGAGAAGTTTATCCTAGAGAAGTATCATACAAACAAAATTCCGTCCTAGTTTCAATATTTTAACCAATCAAAGTCAATGACATTTTTAAGATACTACTCTACTTACTTTTACGATCTAGAAATCAGATTTCCGTTAAAATATATAGAGTCCTTCTTAATATGCTGACCCTATTTAAAGGGTATGATCAGACCATCAAACTGAACAAATTTCTCTATGGCACCAACATCGAAATCGCGAAAAAGATATCAGCTGCTCCATACAAAACTGCAAACCTACTCGAGCGAAATGTATGGAACAGCTGTTTTTTTTTTCGCGATTTCGATTTTGGTCCCATAGAGAAAGTTATTCAGTTTGATGGTCTGATCATCCCCTTAAAAAAGTGTCAGCATATTAAGAAGGACCCTGTATTATAGTTTCAATGCTAGGATTAATTTAATATTTTTATGGAAAACTTAGCCACTTACTGCCAGTTGCACGTACGTTCATTAAAGTTAATCCTCCATTAAATCTTTTGCTGTCACTTTTTGTCTCGTTGACGTAGTAAAAGCTAGCAAGAGATTTAATGAAGGATTAACTTTAATAAGTGTTTCTGCAACTGAGTGTAAAACTTTGAAACCACATTTTTAACGGAAATCTGACAAATGTACAAAGCCCAAATATTGGTTTCTTGAAAGTGTCTAAAAATGACATTTACTTTAATTGATATTAATTTGTCAGATTTCTGTTAAAAATGTGGTTTCAAAGTTTTATAGTTTTATCCCAAATATAAATTAAACTTCGTTTAACTTCGTTTAATTTACATATTAAACTTCGTTTAATTTACATATTAAACTTCGTTTAATTTATATCCCCTTAAAAATACAGGTTAAAATTGATATCACTGGCATCGTTTTAAACTAAGAGCTAAGCTGAGCTGAGTTGAGTTTTGCTCTCATAGTAAAAGTTGTTCAGTTTGATGAGTAGATTCTTAGTTTAAAAGGATGCCAATGATATAAATTTCACCCTGTATACTCGTACTCGAACTACTAAAATGATATGTTCAGTATCTGCATAAAACTCAACCATTTTATCAAATCAGAACATTATTTTTCAACCAAGGCAAGTCATCCTACACCAAAAAGGTTTGTACACCCTAATTCAGCGAAACATTATCATACAAAGATTTATACAGTAATTAATTAACTAACATTTTGTATACATGAGAAGGTAACATATTATCTGATGCTGAATATACCCAATTAAAATGTAGAATACAAATTCTTAATGTTATTTCATACATATAAGCAAAGGAGATTGCATTATCGGGGATTAAAAGGACAGTAGAGCAATCGCGCTAAATAAATCGCAACTGAACCGTAATTGGCCCGCGTGCGAACTACAACTTTTAGGAAATTTGGTGTTGCGCTATTCATTTGACAGACTTTAAAGGCTGTCCGTCACATAGTAAATAAGTCAAGTTTAGCGCGATATGGAATTCAGCATAGTTGAATAGTAATTGGATTGCAATGTGATTAGAACTGGAATTGGATTAGGATTTAACTTGGATGTTAAAAATTAGCGTTAGGAATTCCACAATACGCAAAAAAACGCAAACAGTCAATGTTGGTGAGGAAACTGCCAAGTAGAAATGGGTTTAGGAAAGAGACCCAGAAAGATGAGCTAAAGTTTTAATACCTTGGATCCCGGAGAATAGTCGCCGCCGTCACGATGACCCCGGAAGAGATGGAGAGACGACCTGGACACCTTCATCGAAGTGAGGATGGCTCGAGACAGGGATGTAGGATACAGGGGGATTCTTTTGCCCAGCAGTGGGATGAAATAGGATAAGAAAAAAATCATAAACGTATTTACTATTTTTTTTAAAACGGAATCCGATTCAGAACGAACCAGATAGTCCTTGATTCACAAGGACTCTTTTTCAGTTTTCAGTTAATTAAACACGAGAAATTCGAGCTTGTAATGATTTGCTCAACGTCCACTCCGCTCAAATAATAATTTGCCTGCCTCACATGGTCTCTGAGGATGCTTCTGATATGAACAGAAACTCTAAAACAATCGACTTGTTTCATTCTATGAGATTTTGTAAAGCTATGTACATAGGCAGTGCAGGCTAGGTGCACTATAGAGAGGCGTGAAGGTAAAACGTTTCTAGGGCTTTTTTATCAGCTAATGGAAGTTCTTTGTACGGATATTCCGAGTGGACGAGCGGGTACGACTTGAAATCGGATTAGTGATATCGAGCATAGAACACCTGAATTGTTCAAGCAAATCTTTTATTTTTATGTTTGGAATACAGATCAAATTCAAAGTTTTATTGTATACTAGAGTTTACCTGTGACTTCGTCCGCACAAATTATATACCAGATTTTAAGTTAAATCATAAACAAAAAAGTTTCATCAAAATCGGTACAGTATTTTTAGCGTGATGCTGTTACAAACAGACAAACAGAGAGACAAAAATTTTAAAAAAGGTTAATGTGGAGTCCGGGATATCTAAACACCATATCGTAATCTTTTTCATGTAAATATCTTCAATATACAGACACAGTTCTGTTACAGTTTCATAATAGTTAAGATTAAATAAACTAAAAAAAAATGTAATATGACAAGATTATATAGGTATAGTCCCATTTAAAGTCGGTACCAAAATCTAGCGCAGACTTTTATTGTGATAACTAGACAACAACGAACGAACGAACCATGACTTGAGTACAAATTTTAATATTCTTATTCATCATACAAATGTTTGCCTCATGCGTTATTCGAACCCCCTCAGCACAGCAGGCAAGTTCTCTATCGACTAAGCTACTGGGCCACCAAAATAGTATTCGTACATAATCTCAGTATTATAATCCTATTGGTCAGATGCTTTGCTACAACTATCAAATATATTTTAGGTGCGCTATTGCTGCAAGCTTAGCTTTAGCAAATATTTCAGGATAGCACGACGTGTCAATTGGTAATAGATAGCTAGCTTATCGATCACTAAACAATATCAAGGTATGATTTTGGATTCCTAGTCGATTTCTACTACGGTGACTGCAAATCTTTATAGAAAAGCAGTCAGGTACGCAGGATATTTTAAAATTGCATACGTGAACGCGCTGAACACATATGCACTCTATCGTCCTTACCCTCCTATGTTTGATGGAACGGAAGACCGATATGATTAGAGGTGGAGTCAGTTGCAGATGCAGTAGCTATAACCGGCAGCCACACAGTTCAGCGTCAAAGATATGTGAGATGCCTGAAGAAACACCTGTATCAAAACACATAATACTCAGTTGATCAGTAAAATGCGATTGCAGCGTTTGTCTTTTAATTACTAAAACTAGTTTGTTTCGTAAGTGACATCTCACTCTTCGGAAAAGGACATGAAAATAGAAATCTTGCAATCAATTATTGCACAATCTATCTCAACATAGTAATTCTCCTAACAATCTGGTAGGAGCAGAAATGTGCTAGATATAGAATAATGTCTTGGAAGCAGAGACAATGCAAAATAAAGACCGTTCGGGCCCGAAGATAACGTAGACGTGAGCGTTTGAATAGTACGGGATAAACGGCTATTCGAAGTGCTGTTAAGATTTAGACGTTGCTATATTGCCGTGCTAAGCCAAAAGGGCTTATGTCCATTTTAGCGGTTTCGAGAAAAAGCTGTTTTTATGTTTTTATTTATCGCATTAATCAAAAAAATAAGCTAGAATAGAAAGCAAGAAATTAATTATTGAGCTTCACTTTCCTTCACACCAAACTGCAAATCATTAGAACCGTCCTAAGCGGTTTGGACGTATTTCCTACTACACTTAAGTCTTATTCTATTAGTAAATGAATCATACTACTTTTTCCCTTATTATTTTAGACATACGTCTAATATGTCTAGGAATTGGTGCAAAAAACAACATAAAGTCTGATTGCTTTCTCGTTTTAAGGCACTTCCAGTAAAGATATATTTTTTTGGTTCCAAAATTTTGGAAGCAAAAAAAAAAGAACTGATTTTAGTCATTTTCGGACATACTCCCTTTTGGCTTATCACGCAGATAGTTTGCTAGGAACATATACTGGGTGTTATAAAGGATATAAACTTAAATGCATTACATACTTTATGGGGTGCTTCGGAGCATCAAACTGAATAACTTTCACTATGGGACTAAAATTGAAACCGCGAAAAAAAAATCTTCTGTTTCATAAATGTATTTGGGTCGAGTCGCCATTGGCGTGTTCTGTGGAACAGCCATACTCTACCCACACTCTATCAACAAACATACAAAAACCCTAAAATTAAAAAAGCTCGTGCCCAAAAATTTTAGTAATAAATAATTAGCGATGTTTAGTTTAACAGTTAGTTCTACAACGGTTATAAACGAAAGAGAAATTGATATTTTTTGACATTCGAAAAATTTGTCTCAGACGGGACTTGAACCCGCAACCTGCCAAACCGGGGCTGTGCTTTAGTCCAATTAAGATGCTATTACGTTATAAGCTAAAAACTCTGTACAAAAATGTAAACATTAACTAAACTAACAAAAATTAAAATGTTTATGCTATAACATTTTTACTTATTTTATACTTATCTTTATATTTCCCATAGCAGTGAGACTAAACAGTCCACATAGAGAAACATTTATGATACTAAATACGAGTGTTTTCCTACCACCGTATTATGATGACATGGAACTGTATTGATGACGAAGACGGACGGTGGTAGATGGTCGCCTAAATTTATTATAGGAAACAGTATAAATATTATTATATTGAGCCCTATTTTTGACTTTGATCGCAGATGTCTCGAGACAGAATCATTATAATGATTTAGTTTCAGTGGGAGTTTTGTTCCATTGTACAGTACCTATCCAATGACACCTCACTCGATCTATTATAAAAACATTTTTTTTCGAACCCTCTTTTTGTTGTATGGGGAAAAAAAATCGTTTCTTTATAATAACCACATTTCTGTTTTTGGCTTACTGTTATCTGTGATTCGCTGTGTTATTGTGATCAGACAGACAGAATGGACAAAAGTATAAGGGTTCCTTGTTTAGCTACGGAACCCTAAACACGATGTTACCAGATCTTTTATAGGCATAATACCGAATAATCAGACGTTAGAATTCGAAGTAAACGCGTCTGACAAGCTCCTGCGAGAAAATACGATCGGTAGTTATGTATTTATAGTCTTTTTCCCGTGGGGAAATAGGTTGGGGGTGGTACTTAAATGTCAGATTTTTAGGGTGCATTGATAATGCATGGGGATCGCCTGTTATCATAAATATTGATAAACATTTCTTATTTAATGATAGGAAGTTTTTATGTATTAATATTTCGGAACCAAATAAATTTATTTTACAAATCAACAAGGAAGTATGGGGCAGCTCGTGATATAGAAGAGGCTATACAGGGTGTAACAAAAACATCCTAGTAATATTTAAAGGGGTGGTGTAGATCATCAAACTGAACAACATTCACTAAAGAGACAAAGTAAAAAAATAGACTGTTGTACTCCTTTTGTATGAAACGGCAGATAAACCCTGTGTAAGTGACAGCCTAGCAAATACTGAAACGGTGATCTCAGACCATCAAACTGAAAAACTTTCACTATGGAGCCAAAGTTTTACCTCAGGAAACGCGAAAAAAAATCAGCTGTCCATACATTTGAGTCGGGTAGGTACATCAGTTTTGTAATTAAAATTTTATCTCGAAATTGGTTCTATTACGGTGGGTCCAGGTAGAGTTTTTAAAAACAGTTTTTAGTTACCACACTTTATTGTCTATCAAGAATTATCAAAAATAAAACAACCCCAAACTAGAAGATGTCCGTCGCGAAGTTCAAACTCTAACTGACTCGTAAAATAATAATTAAATGCGAAAATGAATTATGAAATGACGTCAATGTAAGTTGATATTTGTTTCCTCTACTTTTAAATCGAACACCCTTTAGCTGGAGTCAGCGGAAATATCTACATACATTGACTCTTAGCGTGATATTATAACAGTTCCATAGGTTCTAAACCCCTTTAAAACTTACTAGAGTGTTTTGTTATAACCTACAGAGTAGTGTCAGATTCCTAGAAGGTGCTGATGCCGTTCAATAGTCACTGCCTACACCAGTGGGACAGATTTAGACATGTATACACAATGTAGAATAAAAAATGTATTATACATATGTGTACGTAGTATTTAGAATGTCCTGCAAAAGCTATCGCCGCAAATGTTGTCTAGAGTAAAATAAATGAATGGTGACAATGCACTTTCGTAGAAATGGCGGAGACTTCTGCTTATGCTGCACATGTAGGTTTATGTGTGAGTTCTTTTACTCCATTATTTGCTTTTTCTATGTTTATCTAACTTTTTCTTATTCACCTGCATGCTTCAATTTCGAGGCATGTATTGTACCTACTGTCCATTATAAGTGGCGACGGGCTCACCCCCATCACACTGGACAGAGTTTCGGTACTACTGGTGAAACGTGGATGTTCTGAGGTTTCAGAATATCTCTGACTACCCCCTCGGGGAATATAGTCGTGAGCATATGCTATGCTATGCTATGCTTTTCTTATTCAGACTGAAAAATTTTTTTGTTAAATAGGTATACCCAAACTTTAGTGAATTCAACATTTTTTGCCATTTATAACCAAATATTTGATTACGTGCTTCAAAAGTTGCTGTTTGGAAGTCACAAAAGTTTGATTACATTTAAAAAATAATTTCTTTCAGTGTAGTTTTTCGCGGAAGCTGATGAAAATATCAATAAACGTCAAAAAACATTCCAAATTACCATACTACGGATTTAGAACTTCTATACTAATTGTGATCAATAACAAAACCAAACAAGACAGGTCGAAAAATATTCAACACTGTGCCTATCTATCTATCTATCTATAACTAGACTGTAACGACACATCCATTGAATTTCGCAAAATAATTGTACATTACATATAAAATATCAGTGTTATCTAAAACAAAATTATCTCAGACCAGTGGCAATTTTTGTTTGCATCTTGTGCAATGTAAAGAGGTATTAGTGTTTTATTTTCTTTCTCAATTAAATTTTTAAGCATAGTGGAATAAAAGGAGGTATAATGAAGTGAATTAAGCTCGGCACGGCCACGAGGATGCTAAGAGGAATCCAACTAAGATGGATGACGTCATTTTCCCCTTCATTAACCCATTTACTTGACTCGCAACGGCCAAAATAGTTCTTGTTGTCAACACTTACAGCGCTCTTTTTAGCTCATTCGTTCTTAGATAAAATAGTACTGAAACTTTTCCAGCAATTTTAAATTAGGTACATCGGTTTTTTTGTATAGTATAATGTCATTGTTTAATTAAAGGATTACACCTATAAAATTTTAAAAGTTCTAGATAAAATGTTTTGTTTACATCAGACCATATTTCCCAACGGTACCAAAGTTTAAACTTACGACAATCCATGTCGATCTGTTGCTTATTTTCTAGGTTTTAAAGATTGTCTATGTACTCAATTTGTATTATTTTTTTATTCCTGATGCGAAAAAAATATACCTAATGCGTATTAACGTACTATTAAAACATTCGCATTGTGATATAATGCGATAGATGTAGATATTTATCTTATTTCGATATCAGTAACCCTACTTAAGGTGGTTACAGAGTTGTCATTTTCATACAACAGTTTGACGCGTAATACCCGCACACGGTACAATTAAAAGTAATAATATTATATATATGGAAAAATAGTTTAGAAAATCTAGATGCCGCGTATCAAATAACATTTGCAATTTATAATATAATTATGAAGATATAAAGCTTTGAACTTATCCATAGAAAATTCGTAATTATATTATAAATTTCAAATGTTATTTAATACGCGGCATCTAGATTTTCTAAACTATTTTTCCATTTATAAAATATTACTTTTAATTGTACCGGCTTCGTGTATTACGCGTCAAACTTTTGTATGAAATTGACAACTCTACAACCACCTTAACACCCGATTCTTATCCTAGGTAACCTACTTTCGATAATACACATTTCAGTATCTATAATACGAGTGAGTATCACGTTTTCAAGGGGCTGTATAGCTGAGTGCGCATCGGATATGTGCCTTTTACTGACCGAACGTTTGAAGAGCTCTCAAAGCCAAGAGATGTCCGATTTGGGAAATCACGTTACCGTCTGGCAGGCGGCGGCGTCAAGGCGATATACTTGGACAGCATGAACTTGTGGTTTGATGTACTCTTAATTAAAGACAGAGTGCAATTTAACTAATCGAGTTTTGAAGATGATGTTGCAAGTGAATTATTAGATTAGTTGTTTGGTTAATACTAAGAACGAAAAACTGCTTGCATGCTTATGCATATGCTCATGACTATATTCCCCGATGGTGTAGTTAGAGATATTCTGAAAATGCAGATAACACCCACGTTTCACTAGTAGTACCGAAACTCGGTCCAGTGTAACGGGGAGTGAGCCTGTCACTGCCACTTATAATGGATACTATTAATGATGTTTTTCTTAAACGAAAAGCCAGTGCCAGTACCTTTACAAATCATTCATAAATGCAGAAAAACTCATTGTTACTCTCCACTAGACCACCACTGAATATCGTCAAAATCCTGTTCTCCATAGATCGTAGCGATTTGTATAAAAGCTAAAAAGAATTCAATAAAAGTAGACAAGATACTTGGGAAAATGTGAGGAAAAAGAAATCTAAGGCCCCCATACATAAATATGTAACAAGTAACGAAACCCGGTGGCGGCTCCGTCCGCCAGAAACTCTTAAGCGTTTAACCCCTCTCTGTTTATTTGGAGGAAAATTCGGATTTTCTTGATAGCAGGAACACCGCTACCTACCTATGTGTAAAGTATGTTTTTTTTCAAGTATCACTTCCATTATCACGTGATAAATTGGTTAAAATAATATATGACCCTATCCTATTGGTTTTGCATTACTATTTAATGTTATGATAAACTTGATTTTAGAGCATATCAACACGACGTTCCGCAACACAAAAATACGCCCAAATTGCATTTATACAATTTACTTGAACTATCGCATACTAATACGCCCGCCGCCGGGTTGGGCAGGTCGCATTATTTCGCGGCGGATTGCCGTGCCGTTCGTCAGTGCGATGCTGCCCGCTCCGCCCCGATGCGGCCCGTCGTTGTGTGCTATACCAAGCGAAACTTTTAACCACATTCTACATCAAACTAAAAATCCGTCAATACGTTGCAACCCAGCACGCTTCAGTGTGCGAAATACGCATTTTCCGCTGCGATGCGGCCCGCTCCGCTTCAATACCTACGATCCATCGTAATATGCGCTTACCTTTACAAAACTTTATTGGATTAAAATATGTAGAAAACTACATAATTAGTAAAGAGATGTTTGTTTATTTAGTTATGTGTACAGGCGTTTTTGGTACGGAGCGGTTTTTGATCAACCTTCCGGACTATGGTATAAAGTTGTAAACATCTAGTAAACATTTCGAATATACCAGTAAATACAAACAATCCCCCTTTCCTTAAAATCCTTACATAATTAATGATAAATGAACGATTTAGTTCACATTCAGATATCGAACATTCAAGTTTAGAGAACGCAAACGAATTTGCGCTCTAACGTTTCACAACATAGCAGAGATGTACCGATGCACATTCTTGCAAGTTGCATCGCATTCTGTGTTGAATAGACCCAAGTTGTTACAATGCGCTTGTTATTCGTGTTTGATTACGTGTTTCTAATTTTCTATGTATTTACTTAATGTATATTTCTATGTGCTTAATAAACAGTTTAAAACACGCCTTCATTAATTTGCTTTGGCACACTCAATCCCATTTTGTACCCTTGGTAATAGGAAAATTTTATCTCAGCTGCACTGCAAAGTTGAGTCATAGAATAAAATTATACAAATATCCCAACGCAAAGCATAATATTTTCTCAAAATGTGATTATACTAATAGGGTGACCTATTGACAAAGTCTACATTTTATTACAATATTAATCATCGTCATAAACTATTTAAGCAAAATGATATCAGAGTATTTCGAATGCAAAATTAAATCCATGTAAAGCCAGTGTCACAGTCAGGCGTGTTACTAATATGCTTTTGACTGACGGCGTCCCATCTAAAGAGCACTTAAGAAGGCGATGAGTGTGATGGCCAGTCATGTAACGGCACGATACCCTCATCCACTCAGTGTGATAGATAGTTACCTTATTTATTACGTTTAACAGGATTCCCGCATTAACATTAAACGAGCAAGAAGATATGAGGCCACCGGCTACGATTCAGGTGAACGGTTCTGCAGTTTTATTTAGTTAGCAGTGAAAGTACGAGAGTGGTCCGTGTGCAACATAATTGCACTGAATTCACAGAGCTATTTCTTCATTCCGCTATTTGTCATCAGTGGATTGGAATCTAATTCGATTCTGCTATTAAGATGATTTACAACGGAATTAGCTTCCATAGGTCGGACTGGGATTGGTCAAAGCATTACAGATTTATTGAGCTTGAAAAGTGAAACGTTTTCCTAATATCCCACTGCTCCGATATACCAACAAATTGCCCAAATTTCTTTTCAAATTCAAATTCTTCACACACCGTTACGCATACGTACGTGACGCCTCCCCGTCGATATTATATTAAGATCCCTCCTTTGTTGGCGGAATACTTGTGCGGCATTAAGGTAATAGAGAACTAGCAAATCACGTTACGTCCGGAGCTATTACGGCGTCCTCGTCCCGAGGCTAAGTGTATTACCGGCTATTTATCGTGACATTGAGACCGCGACTCATCAAGAAACCAACGTCGCCATGGGAGTGACAGACGACCCCCAAATTAACCATCTAATAGTCGCTTTAAAGGCAATCGACGTAAATGTTGGGTAAGTTTCAGGGTTAATTAATAGGGCACTTCAACATGATTATGCAGATTTTCGCAGGTGTACCTACTCGATAGAAGAAGGTACATACCTAATAGTGGCATTGGTCTTGGACGATTTTAGTTATGGACATAATCATATTGTAATTGTGTAATTTTATAATAAGTAGGAATGATCTGAATATTGGTATCTGAATTTAATAAAAATTATGAATCTATGGTAATAATTATATAAAAGGTGTTAGGGTAAACAGTTGCATTACTTTAAGGGGTGATTGTACCCATGATACTGAAAAATTTTCCCTAAGAAACCTATAGTGCTTTCATATTGAACTTTTCTGGGTAAATGTTTCTGTCATTTTATTTTTGTTTATTATAAGCATAACCATATGCTCACGACTATATTCCACGAGAGGGTAGTAAAAATTATGCTGAAAATTCAGAATATCAACCTTATATTGTATGCTCCTGCTCCTTGCACCTTTGTTTATTAAATCTAATAGAGATTGCTTTTTAAAAGTGAAAATCTTATATCTACGTTTACTTATAAACTTCGATATTGGAAACATCCAGTCTTTACAATTTTATTTCTGATTCATAAGAATAAATAAAATGTGTCATACATTTTTTAATTTGTTTATCGAGAAAACCAACAGCGTGTATTAAATATGGTTTGGTTACATTAGGTAAGGACAATGATAGGTTTCCCTTTTTATACAAAATTGTTTGTGGCGAAATGATGCGAAAATTACAAAAAGAACAAGAATAAGAAAAATTACTGCATATTAATCATCAATACACTAAAATTATGATTATACAATTTCCAAGTTTTTTCTTTTTTTGTTAAATGAATATACTGATAGTGAGCAAATTTAAATTATAAGAAACTATAATTAGGTAAATACATTGTTTTTTTTTAAATAGCACAAGCCTACATAGATAATTACGAGTATAGTATTAGAAATAAGCAACTAGATATTTGAATAATAAAGTAAATTATAATAATATGTATGAAATCGCTTTCAGTGATAAGACCGCCCTTTGTACCCTTCTCATTCTTGTTTTAAATTGTATTTTTCTATTCTTGGTGTGCAAATAAAGAATATTTAACTTATCTTATCTTAACTTAAACGCAAATAAGAATATAAGTAGAGAAAGTTAGTATTAGGTGGTATTACACATAATTATGGATATTGTGAGTTGGAAGTGTAGACAAGGCGAGACATCAAGCTATTCAAAACCAATATAAGCTGGCCGCGTGACGTTATACATTACTCTACCTACGCGCCGCCAGCTTATTTTGGTTTTGCGTAGCGTGATGTGACGCCGTGTGTACATATTGTGTGTTATGTTATGCTAAATAATGTATAATGTAATGATATTGTCTAATGTAGTATTATTGTCGTTCCCATAATAATTTCGTTACTGGTTTTTAGTGTGAGTTTGGAATGCGCAAATAAGTTAACGTCACTGAAGAGTTCAGTATCATCCGAGGTAGTCGACGAGTCATGAAAATTTTTCCTTTCATTTCATCCTCGTAATACTTAAGCGAATGTATAGGCATTCATAATGTTCTCTTGTCACGGTAAATGTGGCAGCTATTCTGTATACATTACGAGATAAATCGTCCGTGCGATGACAGGAATCATGGGCGCGTGTCAACGGACCAGAGGGAAGCAGATTGCTATTTTCATTGGTATGGGTTTGAATAAAATTGTCTCATACTTTTCATTTTATTTATGGGAGTACTTATAGTCAGAACCCTCGAAAACGTTATTTCTCTAGTACGGTGAACGCGCCTTTTGTTGATCCCGGTCGTTCGAATTAAAGTAATTTAATAGTTCAATAGTTTTACATACCTACTAACTACTTACGTATACCTTTCACAAATGTTTAAGAAAGTAAGATAGAACCTCACGTTTGTGTCCATTTGGGGTAGGCAGAGACCATTGATCGCCATATGCTAGGATCCTGATGCAACCTAATACATTATATAATTTATTTAATGGTTCATTATTATTAGAATTCGAAGAATTTTCGATGATAAAATTCATTAAGTTCCAGTATGCACGAATATGTTCGAGCTAACGTCGATGTATCGAATGCTATAATTTCAGCAACTGTTCCATTCTCCCAAAATAAAACGTAAGTCTTCTTATCGTGTGGGCAGCAAGCATTGGTGCCAGAGTTTTTTCAGACCGACTTACGGCCTCTGACGTAGTTTTTATGGAACGACGTAAATGTAAGTAAAGCTTTTATTTTCATAATCGAACTACCTTGCTACCACTAACTATAAATTCGATACCAATGTCCTGAGCCGTAAAATCTTTAGGATTTCTTAGGTTAGGTCATCTTTTTTATGTTAAATGTTAATAATATAGTCGGGGAAATCTAGCGAGCTTTGTATGGAGCAGATTGCATTAATTGCACTTTGGGTGATAATTTGGAATAATGATAGATAAATACCTGAAAAACATAAATTCACAATAATCTCCGATTTATAATTGTGTAATATTGAGTAATTAAACCTAAAAGAAAAAAAGAAAAATTTAGGTATGAACAAAAAATGGACAACTGGTGATTTTATACAGGACGGTTTATTTCCATACGTTTTAATGATGACACTAATAATCCCCGATTAATATCATTTTTTCGAGAAGATATTCAGCATTTCGTATAAAACACATTCTAACTTCAAAACAAGAATTTTTTAGACAGTGATATTTTGTTACAGTATGTAAATAGTTACAACTATTAACTTTAAGAATTATCACCAATGTGACTGCGAGACTTTTTTTTTTATAAAGTTTTATTTAATTTTAACCCTCGCACATAAAAGACACTTTGATTATTCTTACGGAACCTAATAGCGCAAATTTGTGTTTTCTCTAATCAAAAAGAATCCCTTATAAATCTGTACAGGATTCCGAGTAATTTAATAAACACCAAAAATCACAGATGTGGGGCGCGCGGGGAGGGCGTTGCTCGTCTAGCGGGCGCAACTGGCGGCAGTTTATCGTTGATCATACCATGTGCATAGTATCAATACCTACACGTTGCATCTTGTTAAAAGTAAGCAAATCTTTATACTAACAAATTGAAATATTTTCTGTATGTGATGCCCTCAATTTATCAAAAATGTAAGATAGTGAACCTGTAGGTACCTACTCCGTTTTTACCGGACCGACTTCATTCAGGGTGCTTTTTAATATGCTGACGGTTTTTTTAAGAGGATGGTCAGACCAGGTCAGATTGTTTTTGCGTTAATTAAAAATATCTAGTATACCGCGTCGTTTTTGCAGTAAATTATTATTTATTTTTGATGTACATAATTATTATTATGCCTATAAAAACGGCACATATGACATTTCTGGCGATTCTGTTTTTTTTTGGCCATGTCCTTTGAAACAGAAAACAATCGCTCATTTCCTTGATTGTAACTATACTTCATTCCAAATAAGGACGACGAGATTTTCCGATTCCTATTTAGCTTTTTGGCCAATTCTAATTACCAAATCTAATTAATTTATTGGATACATATACTATCCGACATATCTTGGACGTTACAAAGCTGTACCCTCACAGTAAAACGTAAACAAACAAACTGCATGAAAGAAAGAAAGTAAGTATCCAGTCATATATACCCACTTAAGCCTTTATTGTAAAGAGATTATGGTACATTTCTTTCTCTTTTGATCACATTCCTTATGTGTGTGTGTGCACTGAGAGATCACCTCGCGAATTCGTAAATAAAGTACCGCAGGTTTTAGTAGTAGTTGTAAAACAATTGTAGAATTGCGTCCTGGAATTTGTAAAGCGATAACTAAAAAGATACAGCCTAAAATGTGTGATCTCTCAATCCTCACAGTGGTCCTTCTAGATCTGGGAAAGTATTAAGTTTAAACCAAGTTTTTGTTTACAGACATTTAGTAGTACTTTATTTACAATGAATCTACCATATAACATGATACAATGCCAAGCCTCCAATATTTAATAGTAAAATGCTACTAAATCTTACCAACTTCAGATCCTGGATTAAAGCGTGAAAAATGAGAAAAATAACTTAGTTAAATTCTGTTCAAATAAACTGAGGACGGTGACCACAAATTAAAACTTCTTGGGACATTACATTTTTGTCACCTCACAAGTTACGGTAGTAACATTTATAATATCATTGTCACAAGCTCGGAAAGATTATGTTTATCATTCGAAATCAAAAGTGAATTTTATCCTTATTCTTCTAATCTTTCTATTCAATATTTTTCTATACCGCCAGTCCACTGAAAATGCATTAATAACTATACTCCATTTAAAATAGCAACGAAATTTTAAGGCCATTTTGAATTACAGAAACCAAGATGTGAAACACTTACTAATTTGAAAGTGTCGAAGCGGCAACGTCGCTTTCGGTTGTGGCGCGTTCCTGTACACGCAGTTGTAAAAAACTGACAAAAACTTTTTATCGGACTTGTGGTAAAATGAGAAAAACATATCAATTTTGTTCAACTTATATCGAATAAATTGAACAAAAGTATTTAAAGCACATAATTCTCTATGAAGAATAGGTATTTGCAAATACCTAAAATGAACAAAGAATGTTACGTGAAATGAAACCTAATCTTTGCTTACGTATTCTGTGGCTTTGTTTTTTTTACAACTTTTTTATTTAACTTTTTGGCGTAATACCAAAAAAGATGTTTACGAAAGAGAATGTATTAGTTTTGAAAAAACCGGAACCGTTGCTTCCTCGAGGGCCGAGATTCAGAGACGATTTTTTTGGTCTTAGCTCGAGCTAAGCGTGGCGAAAATGTATGGATTTTGACATACGGGAGTCCGAACTATGACTTACAAATCGTCTCTGAATCTCGGCCTTAGTCACACGTCTGTGCTCGTGGTCAAACGTGGCACGTCTAGTATGATTTCTCTGCGACGCGCGACGCGCCTTCGCTGAACCTGTTCTCGTGCTTTTTGGAGGGAGAAAGTCGCGCTTACCGCGACATGTATGGAAAAAAACTGAGTTGCGCGCTAATACAAATTATTAGACGTGCTGATTTGACCATGAGGAAAACTAGTTCCCAATAAGCAAACTACTTAACAAAATAAAAAAATATCCTTCTTGTATAACGTAGTTGTTGTAGTCATAGCCATTACTCGGTCAACATGAACAACTCGGAAATCATGGTCAACTCGGACAACGTGGTCAACTCGCACAACATGGTCTATTCTGAGATCTCGGTCAACATGGACTACGCGGTCAACTTGGACAACTGAGTTGACATGTTCATGTTGTCCGAGTTGACCGAGTTGTTCATGTTGTACCGACTACAGTTTAAAAGTACCATTCATAATTACTCCCTACCCCTCCTAACAAAACTCCGTAAAATTACTGGGCAATTAAGTAAGCACGTGAACATATACTTCGTCCACGGTAGCGCCTGACTTTGTCACATACATTTTAAAATACTAAAATTATAGTACGGAATGCAACACTGGCTAGCATGGATCTTCTCTAAATCGAATTCTTTCTCGGTGTATAAAATAAAATCTGGGGGCTTCTACATTGTGGAACCTGTTCGTTCATTTTGTTAACTTTAAAATCATTTCCATATTTTCTTTGTTTACTCAGTTTGTTAAGTTTGTCAGTATTTGTTAAAGCTAAAAATAAATACTTAAACTGTTCTATCACACTCCGTGGTTTGTATTTCAAGTCTTCCCGCCAGAACATCTTTTAGAAGAATCTGTTATCGAATTGTGTCTGTATAGGTTTCTGTCTTTGCTCAGTATACACGGAATTTTTTTTTTTATTACTTTTCCGCCCTAGGGAGGAAATGCATCATCATATATAAACAATTACCTACTTTAAAAGTAACTATGAGAAATGAAATATCATGATGTCCCAATAAGTTTTAATTTGTGGTCACCTTGCTCGGTTTATTTGAACAGAATTTAACTAAGTTATTTTTCTCATTTTTCACGCCGTTAATCCAGGATCTGAAGTTGGTAAGATTTAGTAGCATTTTACTACCTATTAAATATTGGAGGCTTGGCATTATTGTAGGTGTTATTTTCATGGTTTTACAGATTATTTGTTATTTTGAAACGTGTGGATTGAGAGATCACAATTAAATGCCAATTACATAGAATGAGGACATATTTGTTATGTATTCTTTCTTTTACAAAATTCCTTGCAGTTTCTACTAAAAGTTAAACTGACATAATATCGATTTATTTAATAAATTAACGATAAATCGCTATCATTACAAATTTCATGCGTGTGGATTGAGAGATCAGTGAAAAGAATTTGAAATTTTTTTCATACGATGTTGTGTATCATGTTATATGGTAGATTCATTGTAAATAAAGTACTACTAAATGTCTGTAAACAAAAACTTGGTTTAAACTTAATACTTTCCCAGATCTAGAAGGACCACTGTGAGGATTGAGAGATCACACATTCTAGGCTGTATCTTTTTATTTATCACTTTACAAATTCCAGGACGCAATTCTACAATTGTTTTACAACTACTACTAAAACCTGCGGTACTTTATTTACGAATTCTCGAGGTGATCTCTCAGTGCACACACACATCATTCCTTCAGTACCGTATTAAAAATTAATAGTTTCGTCCTTTTTGTAACAGATAGCTCCGTCCCTCTCGCACACCGACTCCGCGTTGCAGCACTGCCTCTAGCTCGTGCGCACTTCGATGAATGATTGTATTGTTTACGCTACTTGTGTTTTATAAATTATTTGAAGAATCCTGATCCCTTAAATAAGAGATTATGATGGTTAATAATAAAGAATATAAATGTTTTTGTAAATCCGAGAAAATACTTAGAGTGAGTTAAATGCGCAAGGGATAAATATAAAAAAAACACATTTTAGCTAGGTTCTTGAAGAGTCACCTAGGTGAAAACTTTACAAAGGTTCGATGCCTACATTTGGAGGGTAAAAATAGAAAAATCCCTGAAAGTGCTATTTTTTAAGTCTCGTTTTTCCCAACAAGTAAGAATAATCATCATATTTTTAACACTTTTCACCATCAACAAGGGATTACTTAATTACCGTAATTATAAGATGTCAGTAGATATAAATCTTAGTTTTCACCTAAAGTGCATTTTTTGTTTGGCGTAAAACCGTAAAAACACAACTTTAGGTATTTCTCAGGATCCGACACCCCTATGACCAAAAAAAATCGATAAATGCGTATTAAAATATTAGTATTATTATTTAAAAAACAATTTACTAAAGTGTATTTAATGCAATCTCAAACGCTAAAATTCCCCGACTAATAATCATGCAAATTTTTAGTGTATTATAAAGTTTTGACGGCTCAAACAGCTTTAAAGAGTGAAATAAAATCTCTAAAACCGCCGGTCAAAATCACGGAGCTATCTTGGACACACTATAGCGACCGCGACGCGCGACTGCGACCCACTGCTCTGTATGAATTTATATGAAGCACTGACAGATGCAAGCGACCGAGTCGCGAAAGCGGTGGGTGTGGCCGGAGACCGAGTTGTGTCGCGCGACTCGGAACCAGAGGCAGCTGTTTTCAGGGTTCCGTACCCAAAAGGTAAAAACGGGATCCTATTACTAAGCCTACGTTGTCCGTCCGGCCGTCTTTCCGTCCGTTTGTCTGTCTGTCTGTCTGTGTGTCCTACCTATTCAGGACTGTAACTTTTGATCCTGATAGCTACTCGTATTACAGCTAGACATTTGAAATTTTCACATGAGTGTTTATTATTTTACGAGCTTTATTATGGCGGATTTACAAGTAAAAAATAAAGGGGAGTCCTTATACAAGAAACTCGTTTTTATCAACCTTTTTTCTTCTCGCTCTATCGTAAAAACGGCAATACATGCAAGCGTCAAACTTGGTGGGATTATAGAGGAAACTCTACAGAATAACAACAAATAATGTTGTATGTACCATACCACCAGTATGGTACGGAATCCTCGATGCGCGAGTAGTCCTACTCGCACTTGACCGGTTTTTATTATTTAAATTTAGCTTGTGATCATCCGAAACCAGCCCTCTTCTTTTCGTGAAGTGAAAATTTAGTAGATCTTCATCCAATTTTCCGGAAGCGAGCGTAACATAATAAGGTTATCGTCATCATCTGCTTCTTCCTCAAATAACTGCTATATGACTCTTTTTGTAGTCATAGTTGTGTAGTTAGTAGACTACAAAATAATTCGTGGGACATAAAAGTGTGGGTCGCGCGTCTTGATCGCGTAGATTCGTACGCTACCGGTCGCCAAGCGACAGGCGACCAGGGTCGCTTGGTCGCCTGGTCGGGGTCGCGCGTCGTGGTCGCTAAGATCAGAACCTTTAAGACGTGCCTCACACATACGGAATTCCGAATCAGGATTGTGATTTTGTATTGGATTTGGTACCGCCGCAATTCCGAACGCAATTATGGAGAGGGAAAATCCATACAAATCGCAATCCTGATTCGGAATTCCGTATGTGAGTGGCGGACCTAAGACACAAAACTTTAAATGCAATGACCCGAAACTTGCATGGACACCTTATAAAAGAAAAGAAACAGTCCGGAAACAACAAACGTATTGCAACGTCTTCGTAAGAAAATACGGCTTAGTACATTGGACGTTGATACATTACGGACATACCCGGGAAATAAATGGTACGGTGCCTTGTTTTTTGTTTAAGCTTATTATAATGGATATTATTGTCTGTTTTAGTGCGTTAATCGGTGATAGGCTGGCCATTTCTGTTCAATTATTGCTAATAGATCATGAAACCAAAATTATTCTTGATACATGCTTAAAATTTAGTTGTAGCCGTTTTTCTGACCACCCCGAAATTATAGACATGGTGGTACAATAATGTAAGTCTATTTGTATTTTTGGATGTTAAATATACAAGAGTTGTGTAACAGGATTGTTGTAGGTAACCATTAACTTACCAACTAATGGACATCGGCTCTAATACAAAATTTTCGAAAAAGTCTAAAAGACTAACTTACATAAAGATAAGTACGTGTTAGTAATATAAACCAACTAAAACATAGAAACAGCTGTTCATTTTGCTTGCATCGTTTTTAAAAATTATTGCAGCACCGCGGCATGGCATTCGGTTGATCAAAGACTGGCGCGGTGGCGCGTAGTTATAACTCTTTATACTTTTTGTTACTCTTTTGGTTCAGATCCTTTTCAGCGCGGACCCGATGTCCAGTAGTTGGTAAGTCAATGCAGATAACGATCAATTCGGTTTATCGAGGTTTTTTTTGGTTTTATTACATGTTTTTTACGGATAGTGAACATAATTTTATGAAACTGATTTAATTTTTTTGCGATTTATATAGTTATTGAAAATAAATAAATAAATATTTATTTTGAGCACCAATCTCTAAATGAAAAAAATGTCGCGAAAATCATTCGTTCTCCATGGCAAACATAATACTTGATAAAAAAATAAAATCATCAGCCTCCTCTTTCTAAGTCTTTGAGTCTATTTCCAATAGAAACGGCAAATTCCAATACTAAATTCCGACATTGACCTAAATATTTTATTTTCTGGCCAGTATTTTAAGTCTAACACGGAGTTTACAGATCGTACGACGTCACTTGTTTTAACGAAAAACTACATTATTTATTCAAATATCTGTAATCCTTTCATTTTAAAATCTCTAACATAGAAAATAATTGTTATTGAGACAATTATCCTGAAATAGTTTTCGATTAAAAACTGGTCCTGAATTGTGACGACTATTAAACTAACCTTCCACGAAGGAGCCCAACTATCTGCCCTTTATAAAAGACGCAAGCTTATTTGAAGGGCCGATTTTTTATACATCCTGGGTGGAACATAACGACCCATTTTCCCGAAAATGGAAGCTTATGTTGCTTTTGTACTACATATTCTCCCAAGGGTCTATGTTAAAATTTTTATCAGTTTTTAATAAAGCTTGTCTTTAATATTTGATGCATTAAAATGCAGGATGTCAAACTTAGGTGATTCAGTTAGTGACATGATTCTTTGAAAGCTTGCGGGGGTTGCGCGCGATATCAAGTTGACATAAGATATAAGATGTTTTAAGATACCTACACATTTTTAGGGTTCCGTACCCAAAAGGTGAAAACGTGACTATATTACCAAGCCTACGTTATCCGTCCGTCCATCCGTCCGTCCTACCTATTTAGTAAAAATTAAGGGGGGTCCTCATATAAGAAACTAGTTTTTATCAACGTTTTTTCTTCTCGCTCTATGGTAACAACATACAAGCGTCAAACTTGGTGTGATTCTAGATCAAACTCTACAGAAATAATAAAAAACGGCCAATTGTTAGTCGGTCTCGCGCTAAAGGTCCCGGAGAAAACAAAACTTTTTTCTAAGTTAATATGTTGTGTGGTGGTGTGGTGGAACCCTCGGTGCGCGAGTAGCCCGACTCGCACTTGACCGGTTTTATTTCGTCTCTAATCTTTCTTACATAATGATTATAGTTACGAATTATTCTCTTGGTTCGGCAAGAAACAATTTTTTAAAATGTGACCCCTAAGGTATAAAAGTGGGGTGAAGTTAAATAAGAATTCCAAAATAATCACCATTGCGGGTATCCAGCTATCCATTAAAGGACAAGATAGTACACAAATGTGTTGTCTGAAAGCAGGTCGCAGCAGGTAATATTGTTGCAATTTCCTAAGGTTTAATAGGAGTTCTCCGTTTGCTTTGGCGTTCAAACAGAGCGTCTTCGCTTGTTGTATCTGTTGGCTAATATAGACTATTTTCTATACACATGTACGATTATTTCTTGAACTCAAAGTAAGTACATAATATGTTTAAACATAATACATTTAAGGCCACTTTCACCACTTTTGTATAAGTTCTTGTTAGCTTATCCGACAGCTGATTTGACATATTTTACATATTTTATTCAAAAGTGGTGAAAGAGGCCCTTAATAAACATTATTAATTACATTTAGGTATTAAATCTAATATATTAATTTTATTGATAAAATATGATAAAATTGTTAAAAAGTTAAAATTTTTGTTAATCAAGTTTTTTATCAACAAGATTATTGCTTTATTGCTAACCGGATCTCATAATACAAACGGCATCGACCCAAAATTGTGTTTCCTTTTGCGGTTAAAAAGCCCACCGCTTTCATCTAAATTCCTAGTTTTTCATGACGATTGTAAAAACAACTTTGCTCTTACTCGAGTGATACGAAGGGGTTTAGTGAAATCCTCACAATGTTACAAAGTCAACGATTATCTACTAGACAAAGGCTGTGGTAATACATTTTCTAACATAATATCTCGATACTATGTTACAACTAGAAACAATGGTATGCAAGCGAGGAGCATTTGAAGTGTAGTTTCGTAACTACATTGACGCCACAATACAGTTGGGATGTTCTATCTGAATATCTCTCAAATTGGACGAAGTTGATTAATAACATCAAATCCATCCATGATAGTTCCTTTTGTCGTAGTAATTTATTATTAATCTATGGTTTTGTGCAGAAGGCAACTATTAGCTTCCTGCCATGATTAGATTCAAACCAATAAGTTTTTCAAAAACTTGTGTAGTATCTTTAACTGTGGCTAGTCAGTGCAGAAACACATTGTGAGGAGACATGCATTTGCCTAAGCATAAGCATATGCTCACGACTATATTCCCCGAGCGGGTTGTCAGAGATATTCTGAAATCTCAAAACACCCACGTTCATGCATAAATTAATGTACATAATATGTGAAGTCTCTACATCGTTATAATTCAGTTTATTTGCGTGGTCGATGGTCGACTAACACCTACAAAGTCTATAAGATTGGCTTGTACCTCAACAGTGCGGGCGTGCCTCTAACTGTTGAGACTTGTGATGATCTACATCTAAAAATATGAAGCTCTAATGAAAACCTACGTACGGAGTATTGACCTTATACAACGTGTTAATGAATAAACGCAAAACTAGAAAGTAGTTTGTTTAGAATCGAATTATCATGTTTTCAACATTGGTATTTATTTTACAAAAACTTAAATTTTTTTTTTGTAAATTTTAAATTTACTGAATTCGTTCTCTACCCACCGCACAGGTACACCAAAACAACTTACTACCAAAACAAGATTCTTAAAATGTATCCATGAGCTCGTGGCGCTTTCATTCATTGCTGAAATGATATCAAATCATTTTGGCCTGAAAACTTAAAAATGCGATTAACTAAAAATTTTAACTATCAAAATAATGAAATTATTGTTTCAATCTAAATATTTTGTCTTATATATCAGTTAGGGTGTATGAGGTTTTGCGCTTATTCATTAACACGTTGTATAATGCACAATTTCGTTAGTAACATTTTTATTTCGCAAATAGATTCCAGATTACGTTACGAGCATTTTGCCAGTTATGACAGTCATGAGCAGGACTCATGTTTTACCTAATATAATTATTGAAATACATTGAATATTTAAGGTCGGATACAAAAACTGTAATTAAAAAACCTGGCCGTCTAGTCAGGTTAAAAATGTTAACAAAATGTGCGAGAGGCCGAGAGTTTTGTTGATACATAAATCATAAAATATAATTCTTGCCAGTAGAATATCTTCTTGCAAACGATAGATATGCGTATGACCCATAATTATATGTAAAAATTTACGGACCATTTAAGGGAGAAATATAAGGGCGAAATCTACAGGTACATTTTAGGATAGCACAGTGTACTATATTCTTCTGTTGAGTAGATAGTATGTCATTGAGTTTGACGGTACCTTGTGTCTGGTTCCAAAATGTCACCTGCGAGAAAACGACAAAAATCGAGACGTGCTTCTTTCTTAATTTGGGTATGCGAAAGCGAGCGCGGGTGACGGTTTTTTTGCTTAGTTGCTTTGTCGTGCGTGGCATACTAGCCCTGCTGGAATTTTAATTGTTAATTCACATTAAGAATAAAAAAAGTTGTAATAAAGTAGTTAAGTTGACTAAAAACAAAATATTTTATCTTTTATTTAAAATACGTTCAATATGTCCTTAAACTGTTAGATCATTTTACGTTTATTTTAGTTCATAGTTGGAGGATATTGCTGTAGCAAAATAGCTACAAAAAATAAAATACTGTCGTATTTTTATGTTCACACAAAGCTCACTTTGCTTTTACAACAGAGAATTGTTGCAATAAAAAATGCCACTTACAGTTGCAATTTCCCTCTATGCATTGGTGATTGTTATTCGCAGCTAACTCGCACAGAGCCGCCCAGCTGGTAGGTATTAAAGCTATAAATATTCATTATGAACTCGCCTTAATTTCGTATAGCACTATTTTACTATTTCACTAATTTAAGCTTAGCCAGAGTTGTTTGGTCGAAAATTTAGGAATTGCCTGCGTACTATGTAGATTAGCATTTATATGGTGTTAATCTTTATTTATACTCTGATGCGTATTACTAACTTATTTGTTTACCAGTGCACTGTATATTTAACACGCTATGTACAAATTATGTTAACCAATGTAACAACATGTAATAGAGATTTGAGTGCACGCAAGACTACATTTTAGCAATTAGAGTTAGATACGATACTAATTGTGTTTTATATGTTCATGCTTTATGTATAATTAAGGAACGCTATTTGATCTAAATGTACAAGTATTATTTAGGAGGTTATATATGGTCCTTCTTAATATGCTGACACTTTTTTAAGGGGATGATCAGACCATCAAACTGAACAACTTTCTCTATGGCACCAACATCGAAATCGCGAAAAAAAAATCTGCTGTTCTATACAAAACTGTGAACCTACTCGAGCCAAAGGTATCGGACAGCAGATTTTTTTTTCGCGATTTCTATGTTGGTCCTATAGAGAAAGTTGTTCAGTTTGATGGTCTAGACATCCCCTTAAAAAAGTGTCAGCATATTAAGTTGGACCCTGTATAGGGTCCTTCTTAATATGCTGACTTTTTAAGGGAATGATCAAACTGTCAAACTGAACAAGTTTCTCTATGGGACCAACATCGAAATCACGAAAAAAAAATCTGCTGTCCAATACATTTGGCTTGAGTAGGTATGCAGTTTTGTATGGAACAACAGTTTTTTTTTCGTGATTTCGATGTTGTTGCCATAGAGAAAGTTGTTCAGCTTGACAGTCTGTTCATTCCCTTAAAAAAGTGTCAGCATATTAAGAAGGATCCTATATATGTTGAGTCGAATTTTACGAAACATACAAGCTCAATTATTTTTAAATGAGGGACAAACAATTTCATCGATAGCGAATCATTTAAACTATTTAGTACATTCGCATTTAATGTAATAAATACAAAAAGAGTGTTTGTCTGTATATTTCAAACGTCTTCTGTGAAAACGTTTTTTTACACACAAGTCTATACGGTGGAAGCCTGTGGCATGAGAAAAGACCAATGCTACTTTTTATCCATAAATGGAACCAATTTAATGGAGAAGAAGCGGGCTGAAACTAGTTTTTTAATTTAATGCCAATTAAAGAAAAATAATGCTAGTTTTCGAATTTACGCTAGCAAACGAAAGCTACGGTCGATTTAGATTATAGTTCTTTTTTAATGATCTCAAGCAATCGAATACTTACTTGTGGGGAACCACGGACACTGCCTACAAAAAACAGAAATCGAAAAGATGTCGTCAGCACATGCCAAACGGAGTCTAGGGCTACAACAATTTTAGCTGCGTGCGATACATGACTATTTCGTAAATAAAACGCATTATCATTCGTCTATTCAAAAAGTGTTTTTATCCTTTATCCTGAGATTATATTCTCTTTGTTTCGAAATAATAAATTCTAGCGTGTCAATTGTGGTGTCAGTCTAGGCTACAGGTAACCGCCGAGGTTACCAAAGGGCAATGCAGGGGGTGAGGTAAAAAATTGATGGGAGACAGGGAGTGTCCATACTGTATGTAGTGCTAGATATTCTTTCTTATACTGTGCTTGTGGTAAAGACCAGCCCATAGAGTTAACCATCTGCCAACTTCTAAAATAACGTTGGTTACAATAGTCTAAGTGGGATTATTGTGTAAAGTCCGCAATAGTTTGGAAATCTTTCTCTGTTCGGTTAGTTTGATACGTGGCTTTCGACCAAGTTTTCTTGTAACGTAAACTTCTACGTCGTACATATTAACGAATAAATCGATTCCTGAAATCTGATTTACCAACTTGCTTTTGCTTGCCCGCCCAGAAATTTAGATACTTTTTTGTCCTATTTTTTTTAGAAACTCTGCCGTAGGATAATTGACAAGAATAAAAAAAGAATTTAGATAAAATGCGATTTATGCGATCGATATGCGACGCCTCTTCGATAAAACGGCGTATATACGGCGTAAGAGAACGTATATCATGAGCAAATTAATTATCTCCCTGAAAAAAAAAAACGGTAAAACTTCGGAAGTACATGAAAAGATGAATTATTTTAATAACGGATGAGATAAAAGATATAATCGTAGCGTCTTTGTCCACCTCACGGGACAATGGTAGCTAATGAAAGGTGGATACAATTTTATGCAAAAAAAAACACAGTTTTTGAGCGAATATTTTCCAAATACAAACAAAATTTATAAACAACGGTTCGATACTTCAGATTTGAGGATGTAATTTAATAAATCGAGAAACTCAGCTTTGTAATCTAAACTATTATAAAACTGTAACAGAGGTGTGTCTGTACACATTGAAGATATTTACTAGAAAAATAAAAAGATATGGTTTTTAGGTTTCCCTGACTCCAAATCAACCTTTTTTTTTAGAATTTTTGTCTGTTTGTTTGTTTCTTTGTTTGAAACAGCATCACGCAGAAACTACTGAACCGATTTTCATGAAACTTTTTTCATATTTGATAACTTATGATCTGATTTAAAATCTGGTATATAATTTGTGCGGACGAAGTCGTGGATATACTTTAGTAAGTAATAACACTATTGATGTACTCTCAAGAACACCTAAACATAAACGAGTATAAAACGAATTTAACCTAACCGCTTCCGTTGTGCTCTATGGTGTCTTGTCTAAGTTAGTATTGAACTAAACTTGGTCCGGTAATTTGCCCCACTTTGTGCAAACCTACAGGGTGATCGCAAAAACGATGCAAGTATAAATTTAGTGATCAAAATAAAATACCTATTCTACCTGGAGAGAACTTAGAGATACTTTTGTCCAACAGTGTAACAAAGCCGCTGGCTTTATATTTTATCTAGAGTTTACCCGCAACTTCGTCCGCACAAATTATATAGCAGATTTTAAGTCAAATCTTAAACTATAAAAAAAAGTTTAATCAACATCTGTTCAGAAGTTTTTGCGTGATGCTCGAACAAACAAACAACACAAACAGACAGTCATCAATTCTAAAAAAAGTTGATTTGGAGCCAGGGACACCTAAAAACCATATCGTTATCTTTTTCTTGTAAATATCAATGTACAGACACACTTCTATTACAGTTTTATAATAGTTATGATAAATATTATTATGAACCCAAAGTATATTGGAAATTTATCCGTTCATCACCGATATCGCAGTGAATCACCGAACCATAATTTTGCTTGGCTAAGCGAAAAAAAGTAACAAGAGTAAAATTTACAATCGTGCTCAGAAATGTATTTCAAATAATCGTATGCAAAGAACGCTTAAAAATTTAATCATGTGTATTCGTCAAAATTGTCTTAGCGTGTACAGCCAATTTATTCGGATATTAACTTCTTTTCATTAAATAATAATAATACTTAATAAACAACATTTTTTCAAACGTTTTTTATTAAACACCCTATACCTTCTTCGATAGCAATCCTAGTCTATTCATACCTTAAACCCATATTTAGGCTTTAGGTACATTTCACTTACAATTTAATTTTACGACAGCAACATGCAAACAGCATTGTTTAATACCTCCATGCAAAAATGTATCGTCTGAGCCGAGCCTCAAAAGCTAATCAGAATTTCAAAATGAGTTTTAATTAAAGCTTTGTTTTGGATTGTTCTAAGTATATTATTCACATCTACTTTACACATAAACTTTTTAAACATTGACTTGAAAAAAAGAGAAAAGCAAATGCTCACGACTTTATTCCCCGAGGATGTACTCAGAAATATTCTGAAAACTCAGAACATCCACGTTTCACTAGTAGTACCGAAACCCTGTCTTGTGATTGAAAGCTCTATATAAAAGCCCGATCTAGATATCAAAAACCGATACCAAAACTTGTAGGGTAATTGAATCATGTCAACTCTTTGTTGCTAGGTCTTTGTGCCGGTAACTGAAGGACTGATATGTCAGTAGAATGAACACGTCCATCGGCGACTGTAGTCGTCCATGTCGACAGTAGTTCGTGTTCAATTTCCGTTTGGTCCTGTGTGCGCGTATCACTAACACTACATACAAAGTACGTTGAAGGTTTACTCAGTTGGAGGATTTTTCACCAGAACGCAAAGTAGCGAAGCAAGGTTGAGAGCGAGGGAAAAATCCACCAAAATATAATATAATCTATCACAATATTGCATAGTATATCATTTGCTAACGTCTATATTTCCCGAGGGGTTATTCAGAGTTAATCTAAATATTCCATATTTAGAATATCCAATATTACTAGTAGTGCTCTAAGTCAGTTCACAGAATAATACAATTTTCTATGAACAGATTTTGAGCACTGCCATTGATTATATGGATCCTGTACCTTATAAACTAACCTCAGTGTTACTGTTAGTTTATGAGGTAAAACTAAAAAGCTGCCAAAGTCTCAAATGCAATATTTCAAGGCCGGTAAATTGATGGCACTTTCCAAAGGTCCGCCACAAAGATTTTGTACAGTACGACCAGGAAAATAATTGCCCTCGTCAATCTTCGATTGCGTAGAGTCCCCATACAAAACCCGAAGTCGTTTAGTAATAAAAGGGTGCAAAGTTGGATAGCAGCGAAAAGGGCGCGAAAACAATTAGCCAATCGTGGCAAGGGATTGATTGGTAGCACGTCCTGATTGGTCAATATAATTTCGCGCGCTATTAAAATTTATCAACCTGGTACTACTTATTTCAAAGATAATTTTGTATTTGGCTAAAAGTGTGCGTGCACTCGATCGTCCTCATGCATGAAGAAGACCTTCAGTGTTAAATGTACTTTGTGGCACCAGTGAGTCGCGACATGTATTCGGACATGACGACTGGCAATAAATTCAACGAATTTACGCATAGGTTTCAGTTCACGCGACTATTTTAAAGGTTCGGGTTAATACGATTGAAATTGTCACTGTTAACTTTGTTTCGTTTTTTTCAGTTCGTGGAAACAATTTTATTTTATAGGTACACGACTACACGTACAGATTACAGTCAAGGTGAAACCAATTTACATTGCAATAATACAACGTGTTAATGAATTAACGCAAAACTAGAAAGCAGTTTGTTTAGAATCGAGAGCAGAATCGAATTATCATGGTTGCAACATAGGTAATTTTTTCAAAATATTAAATAATTTGTGTGTAAAATTTAAAATTTACTGAACTCGATCACAACCCACCACTCTGGCACTCTCACTCTACTACCAAAACAAGATTCTTAAAATGTATCCATGAGCACTTTCATTAATTGTTGAAATGATAACAAATCATTTTTCCTTCAAAACTTAAAAAGCGAATAACTTTAAATTTCAAATATCAAAATAATGAAATTTTTGTTTCAATCTAATTATTTTGTAATAAATCAGTTGGGGTGTATGAGGTGGTATATGTAAGAATTAGATTGTAATCTAATTACACATATACACCAATTACAGGTATATAATTATTTTTTTAGGGTTTAGAAATGGACATAAATTATAGTTTATTTTCGTTCGATGTCTCAATTCGTATACAACTATAAAGCTGAAATATCTTTGAAAATATGAAAGTCTATTGCGAGCAATTTAATTAAATTATCGAACTTGCCTATTCTGATCACTAGACCCTAAAAAACAAAATAGAGTAAGGATTTTGCACGTAAGTGTGCGAGGTTTCATAAAATTTCGTACATCTAATTTTAAAATTAGTTCTTTCGCCTCCTTCGGCTCATTTGCCGCGGATAGATGTGCCATCATCTTAAGTCGTATGTAGTAAGTAGGTATCCACAAATTACTTAAACATGAATTTTGTTTAACAAGTTGGGTACGAAACTCTATCTTATACGGTCCGACCCGCACTTGATCCTTGATGAAGTTATAGGCAACGTACTAAACCTAATATCTCGTAAAGTATAACACTGAATAGTTTTTAAAAAGGACAACTATCTGCCTGGTATAAAAATTTTGCTTTACGATTAATTAGCTTTGTCAAGCAGAGTTATAATTAACCGGATATTTCCGCATTTCCCATCGTAAAAATTTGGTTTGATAGCTTTAAAATCACTTCCATATTTATATAGAAAATTGTTAACAATTTAATTTGCACACGAGCACATACATTAATGAATATATATAGAGTCCTTCTTAATATACTGACACTTTTTAAGGGGATGATCAGACCATCAAACTGAACAACTTTCTCTATGGCACCAACATCGAAATTGCAATTAAAATAAAAATCTGGTGTCCCATACAAAACTGCAAACCTACTCGAGCTAAATGTATGGGACAGCTGTTCTTTTTTTTGCGATTTCGATGTTGGTCCCATAGAGAAAGTTGTTCAGTTTGACGGTCCGATCATCCTCTTAAAGAAGTGTTATTATATTAAGAAGGACCCTATATTATAATAATTATAAAACAGTAGAATTTGCGAACCAACCTCATTTATTACTTAAAATATTTATGAGTTACAAAATTGATTTCAGTTTAAGAATAACATAAAAGACAATTTCAGCAAATACAATTTAGTGAACACTAGTCATAACTCTCCCTCATTTATATTCAGGATGCATTTCGGAGGAGGAACAAATTTTTAAAATTGAATCTAGGGGAACGAGCCGCCAGCGATACCTTCATGTATACAACTATGAAATGGCTTTGGCTATCCACTGGAAGCTTTAGGAAAAGTATTAGGGGAATATAATTCGGAGCGTGCTCCATACAATCGAAGTCTGGTGATATTTTCAATAGTATCTCATTAAAGCCAATGAATTTTTTCTGAAACAATCTAGAAACTAATCTCTATGCTTGTATGAAGTCAAATTTTCGTTAAAATGTATTGTATATGTACAGTTTTAAAGTTACGGTGCCTCAAAGAATTCTACAAATCTTAAATTAATCCTAGCATTAAAACTGTATATTTTAACGAAAATCTGACTTCATACAAGCATAGAGATTAGTTTCTAGATTATTTCTGAAAAATTGCATTGACTTTAATTGGTTAGTATTGACAATATCACCAGACTTACATTGTATGCAGCGCGCATTTACTTATTCGGAATAAACTTCTCTGAAATCCTTTGAAATACGCAAAGAAAAATATCGTTGATAATTGCCAATAGTAAGGTCTTGACATCAATGAAATGAAATATGTTAGAAAAGAACCTGCTGTAGTTTTTACAAACTATCTGATCAGTCGGTAAGAGAATACGGTGTTACAGGGTGTAACAAAATACACTAGTAATATTTAATGGGTGTTAATAGGGTTGTTTAGACCATCAAACTGAATAACTTTCACTATGGAACTAACATTGAGATAAAATAAAAAATCTGCTGTTTCATAAAAAACATAGTCGACTCAAATGTATGAGACAGCAGATTTCAAAAAATCGTTATTGTTCAGTTTGATTTTATAAATAGTGTTTTAATACGCTTTAGTGAGTTTAAAAATGTTTAAATACAATTTCAAATAAGAAACCTGTTAACTGAAAAGATAATAACAAGCTCTATTAGATTTGTGATTATAGAGCTTGTTTTTCTCTTTTCAGTTAATAGGTTTTTATGCAGTCGGGTTTTATGTTTTTCTTAATAATTTAGTTTATGTCATACCTTTTAGTCTTGTGTCGAAACGGTAACATAAAAGCTTTCATTTGATATCCATCTTGTCATTTCTAACAAACAAACAAATTTTTTATTCCCCCTCTCTTTTTTAATTCGCGGACGCCATTTGAAAATAATATAGTTTATGTTACTCTCAAATTTTTTCCGAATCTAATGACACCTCGACATACGAACATACATACTAAAAACATAACCCTCCTTCTGGCGCTGTCGGGTAAAAATGGTAATGCTCGTCAACTTAATAACAAATTTCCATGAAATTGCATGCATTTTCTCTCACACGCTTCTTAATGAAATAGGCGACTTGATTCATAACACTGCCTTAAACGATTTAATGTCCTAATTTACTTCACAAAGAGAAATTAAAGAGGCTGTTAAAAGCTTGACATGACAGAGTGCTCATTCTGCCATAACTTTTGAGTTCATAGGCCTTACGTGCTCTAATTACGTTAATTATTTTCCTCATTTAGTGTAAAAGTAATTAAAATTAGGCGTAACGTGAGACTTGGTCTTTCGAGGCGTCAATGTTATCATTCAATAATAATTTAAACAAAATTAGGCTTTAAGTATTCCAAAATGATTTTAATTATACAGGATGTAACAAAACACCCTAGTAATACTTTAGGGGGTGCTTCAGACCATAAAACTAAACAACTTTCACTATGGAGCCAAAAACGAAATCGCGAAAAAAAATCGACCTTACCGAGACTAACTCGTATAGCCACAATTGAATGGGACATCATCATAAAGCGCGGAGTTAGGTCTATACATATACCTCAGTGATTATTATCATGCTAGAAACTTTTCTTAGCATGACACTACCTTCAGTAACTATTAGGTAATCTGTGCTTCTGTGGCGACCTTTTAGTATTGATTTATTGCTTTATCAGTATAGGTATTATTCATCTTAATCTTAGCTTCAAGTAATAAGTGATAACTTAGCTCGTGGACAAGTCACATTATCCATACGTTTACCAAAGGATACTAATTCCCAAAGAACAGGCGTGCCCTTAGACTACTTATATGAGGACAAGTTACGCGTGTAATTCTACTAACAAACTTTTCTGCCACTTTTTGCGGGGGGCGAGGTAGCACGAGATACGCAATTTTGAATTTTATTCCCTTATTTTAGATTCTAATTTTGAATGTTAAAAATCATGAAAAACAGTATCGTGTGAACCCCAAAGGTCATAAGTTCAAAATTATTGTTCCGCAATTATAGGCTGTCGCGTTTAGTGATAGGGTATAAAATTGTATGTAAATGCGTGAGATCTTTTGATCTTGCACGTTGGCAGAGGGGAAATGCTAAGGCGAGGCGGGTCCGTATATAATTCGTCTAAGGGCGTGCCTTATTCTCGGCTCAATTCGCCTCAGCTCGTGACTACTTAGACGAAAATGAAGCGGCAGGCTAATGATTGCTTGACAGACACCAAGTAATCCTGACATTGCTTACACAAACGGTTAAGCATCAAATCCTTTGAAATCCCTTTCAACATGCAACAAAGACTAGTGAATACATACAGAACACATAATGTCAAGATACAGAATCTCTCTAACAATATTGTATCTCGATATAGAGTGGAAATTGAAGCTTCGATTGAGATACAAGGTGCCTGCCTGTATTCAATGTTTTATGTATGTATGTATGTATGTTTGTATATGCTCACGACTATATTCCCCGAGGGGGTAGTCAGAGATGTTCTGAAACCTCAGAGCATCTATATTTCAGCAGTAGTACCGAAACTCTGTCCAGTGTGACGGGGGGTGAGCCCGTCGCCACTTATAATTGACAGTGGGTACAATACATGCCTCGAAATTGAAGCATGCAGGTTTCCTCACGATGTTTTCCTTCACCGAAAAGCCAGTGGTGTTACAAATTGTACATAAATTCCGAAAAACTCATTGGTACGAGTCGGCCTGGACGGGGATTGAACCATCGCCTCCTGCACGGCAGGCAAGGTTACTCGCCACTGGACCACCACGGCTTATTCAATGTTTTAATTAAATATAAATTACACCACTTAGCCACTTAGGGTGCTTTTTCACATAAATTCAGTTTTTTTGGCTCAGGAGATATACACCATTATACAATATTTTGATATGAAAAGGAAAGCAAAGCTCAGCTTGAAATATCTCCAATTGCACGTCCTTTATATTTCGACGCACGCCGACGGCTATACGCTGCCTGTTGAATATCAAATAGTCAACAAACGTTAAGCGCTACTTCCACCTACATACTAATTAAGCTTAGTTTTCGTTACATGTCTTTGTCATAATAGGATAAAATGTTCTTGCCTATACAATGAACAAGCGCAAAACCTCATACACTCTAACTGATTTAAAACAAAATAGATTGAAACAATAATTACATTATTTTGAAAGTTTTTCGCATTTTAAGTTTTGGGGCAAAAATTATTTGTTATCATTTCAGCAATGAATGAAAGCGTTAACGTGCTCATGTATACATTTTTAAGAATTTTGTTTTGGTAGTAAGTAGGTTGAGAGTGCCCGAGCGGTGAGTTGAGATCATGATAATTCGATTCTGCTCTCGATTCCAAACAAACTACTTTGTAGTTTTATCATCAGCTGCAAGGCTGATTCAGTATCCATAGGGTGAAGAGCATCTCTGTGATGGGGATAGACCAGGTCAGCCTGCATAACTCCAGTTGGTTTAGAAGTCAGAGCCGTTCAAAGGTCAGTTATTGTTGCAAAAAAATGAATATGCATGAATATACAGGTATTATAGTAATTGTGTAAATGTAGTCTCTGTAACTATACGAACATTACAAAAACAGAAATGGTCTGTAAGTCGGTTTAGGAGAAACGGCGGCCGTTGAAAGGTCGGACCTTTGCACGGCTGTATCTCCTACATTGACGTCTTATAAAAGAACGCTATCGTTGTTTCAAAATTTCCTCTTAGGAAGATAAACAGGTTGACTACTTTTCTTCTTATTCTACTTATACAAAGGCTACGGAACCCTATTATGGGCGAGACCGACACGCTCTTGGCCAGTTTTTATTTTGTCTTAATGTTTGTACCTAGTTTTATATTTCTTTTATAAAGTATCATAATAATTCTAGTTTCACTTAATTGTTAATTTCCTACACGTTGGTTAAAACTAGATTTTGACTGAAGCTTTTCAACCGTCAACATATTTAAAGTCATCATTATATCTTGGTTTGAAGTAGAGCATTGCATACCGCAGTTTCTGACAAGTCATGGAAATTGTATTATCGCTAACTTTTCTCTTTTAATCTAGTTAAATTAACTTTATGTTAATGCCTTGCGAATGGCTATGAGTTCAAACAGACCAATCATCGTGACGAGCGCCAAACAATGCTTCATACAGTGTAACCATTGCAGTAGCAGTTTTTTAGAGAACCAATTCCAAATATCGATCAATATTGGATTGAAATTGTAAATTGTTAAATGATTTTAATGGTGAACGATGAAACATAAACATTTTGTCCAGAACTTTGTCAAAGTCGACTGATAACTGATCGGTATTTATCTATTCGATCTTGGAAGAATTAGGCTCGTCTCATTAATTTGAATTAAATTCTTACCATAAAACACAATAGTTAACTACAAGTTTACACTTTAAAGTCTGAATACGGGTGTTAGACCGCCTTCCGCAACCGCAGATTGTATTGATTCCATTTTCACCAAAGGCAAAGTACCTACTTTCCTTGAGTTTTTGGATTAAGCTCCAAAACGACACTAAAAAGAGAAAAGACTAGTGAAATTACTTTCTGGGAATTATCTCAGTTGCTTGCAGCAGTTGTTAAATTGCACAAAGACTAGAATTTAATGCTTCTAGCGACTTCTGTGCTACTTTAAATTGCAGTCAAACCGACGCGTTCTGCGATCATAGTAGCGGTTTTTGATAGATTTCGAACGTTAGACTGCGCGCCCTAACCGAACTCAAATGATATTTTTATAAAATGGAATATAACATCACATGTCTTAGAATAGACATTAATTGTAAAGCCCAAAAATGATTTAATGCAATGACGTATCTTTCAACTCCACATTTGTTTTTTCAAAAATATATTAAATGTGCAGGCATACAAAGTTTGCCCTTGATTATACTTAATTATGTGTAGATAGTAACCATGTAAATGCTGTATTCACTGGATGATTGAAATGTAAATTGGGTCTTGAGTAGAATTTATTGAATAACCTTATATTTCTAAAAAGAAGAACACACGCCAAACCGTGACCGCAGAACGCGTTTGTTTAATTGTATTCTTAATTTATACTTAAATGCTAAATACTTTATCCGTCAACTAGGTAGGTACCTAAAAGTCTTGAATGCTAACTCTAATATACCGAGTTACGTAATATGTCGTATTCAGTGAAAAAATCTACAGCCGCGATAAAAGCGCTATTACTTCTTATCGAAGGCATAAGTAAGATTTCCTTTCGATATGACGATCCCATTCATGAACTCTACTAAACTAATATGAAATTCTAGTTAAGACCACACTTTGTGGGTTTCAAAGAGAGTAAGTAAAGCTTTCATTTTGTTCAAGGCAAAGACAAACCTCTGGAAATAGTCGAAGTATTGCAGCGAGGCGAGATCCGCCGCGCAAGCAAATCTTTGCATTCAGCCAAAGATATGAAAACGGCGCCTTATTGGTATCCACATAACTCGATGTTCCACTTGTGTTTTTGGGTCAGGAGTTTAAGCTTGGATTACCTATCGTCACTTAGTTCTTCATGCTTTGATATTGCGATGTGAGCTATGTTCCAAGCAAAGCAACATATCAGCACGGTCAGAATCTGGATGGCCATTTATCTCTAATAGAATGCATATTTTTAGGTTCACAAATCGTTGAAATTATTTCTGATGTTGATGATGATGTCTTGAGCACGCGATAATAGTTTTCACAGCAAATTTTTGGAACGTGTTTTTGCGGAAAGCGGAATAAAATCATAGTATACATCTATGTCTAATAACAAATATATTTACATACTTACATACAAACATTGCAAGTTAAATAAAACCTAGTAAAAGATAACTTCTAAACTAGATTGAAACAACTTGGACAGACCTACTCAGAAATGTTTAGCACAAGTAAAGGAAACATTACTGTCATGTCGCTGTCGTACCAAGAGGTCATAATGAATAGCGAAGACTGGCGATTGCTCCACAGAAGAGTGTGGCTCTTCTATGCTGAACTGGGATCAGCCAAAAAATTAGCATTATATCATACGCATTTTGTTTTTTCGTTAGCTTGGAGTTGGTCAATCATTGCAACTTACGATCATAATCCCTTTCTGTTGGATAGAAATTACCAACTATATTTTAACCGTGCTGTTGTTGTTCACTTTTAACATTTTTGAAGCAATCTTTGCGCCTTCCAAATTCATAACATGGTGGTAGTCGTTAAGCCGAGCTAGCAGCGATAAAATCAAAAATTGTGCGGTAGCATCATAAACCCCATATCTATTTAAAAAAGGCGAGAATAAAGACATTGTTAAAATGATACAATCTCGTTTCTTTTTTCGAGTTTGTGTACTCCGTGTCGTATTCAACTCGTTTCGTAAAATTCAATTTTGGGAATTTGTTTCCTCCCGTCGAATGGTGTGCGGAATACTGATGCGGGCCGGGAAAGCTCCTGAAAGAACTACTACACTTTTTATTTTAAACAAAAAAGATTTTTCGGATTTAAACACTTGATTCTTATAACGTAGTTCTTTTAGGATATATTTTAAGCTATAAAATGTGACATACGACGTGAAAAGTTTATTGAATTTCTGACAATGATTTAGGTGTAGTCAAACTCTGGACAAGCTACAATGTATAAAATATCGGACAGACAGACATGGACAACAAAGTAATCCTATAAGGGCTATGTGTTTTCCTTTTGAGGTACGGAACCCTAAAAACAACACTAAGGCACGGTTTATACAGAAAAGATAGTTAAAGTAACACAATTATAAACCTTATAGTACGTAGCATAGCGTCCTTTGGAGAATTACGACCGCACCTCCAGGCGACGTCACCTGGAGGTGCGGGCGCGATTCTCCTTTACGAAAAAAACGACGCCATGCTACGTACTATAAGGTTTATATTGTGTTACTTAGATTATCCGCCACCGCCAATCGTCTCTTCTGTATAAACCGTGGCTAAATGATAAATAAATAGAAATTTTCGGGTTTTATCTATGACTAGTAATAATATTCTGTCACTATAATTAAGCTTCTTAAGAAAACGCTTTTATAATAATGACACAAAAGGAAAATCTTTCATAGTAGACCAATAAAATCCAACCATAACTCGATAATAATACGACACATTAATATGCATTGCAAGCATTTATCTGCGTCAAGCTCTGTCCGATACCCCAGTGTACTCGTATGAGGAGTAATTAATATCCTCCATTGACTCAAATAATTACTGGCTCTACCTGGCTTGTACCTAATGACAAGTAATTTGCAGTACATTATCACTGTGTTGCTATATCATGGGTTATCCACAGCTTTGCGAGTAATGAATGGTCACTACATGCCATCTGAGACCCGGGTGGCCACCTAAATTAATATGGCTGGGTTAAGCTGCGTCTATACCGGAATATAGGTATAATGGATGTATGGAAGATAATACTAGAATGTAACGCTTTGACTTTGATATATGTATTTAAAACAATGGAAACATTTTCGAATGAGATTAGTGGAGTTTTTTTATGTCGTATTGAAATATATTATTATTTCAAATGAAAATTGTTATCTAATAAAGTTATGTATCAAATTAGGTAGTCACGAAATACCTAATTAATAAAAATTATTTTTAAAATGTACAGTCGCCATCAGATATATCGTAGCATACAAGATGTTAAAATATTTCTGAGCAGAGATAAGTTTCAATAAATTCATTACAGTAAATGTTACCAATTATAATCTAAACATGTATTTTGTCATAAATATCTGAAAACAATATTTTTCAATAATATATTAATTTAAATGTATCACAACGGATTAAGATCTTTTTTTCTAAACTGCTCAGATGTTTATGATCACCCTGACTGTGTAGATATATTTGATGTTCGAGGCATTCAGATATATTTAATTGGGTATTTGTAAAGAAATTAAGAAAATTGTAATTGCTTAGAAATATTTGACCACCTGGTTTGCTATGGTATATCTGATGGCAACTGTACATGTGGAAACACGAATGGACAAACGAATTATTTATATTAATTCGGCGATTTTTTTAAAGTTTATTAATAACGTATATCTAAAAACAGTTAGGACACTTATCGACATTGTATATATATATAAATATTTTTTAGAGTCGTTGACAAGCATAATACAACATTATTACAATAATGGCAAAGACCTTAAGACAGCCAGAAATCAAATAAAAAATTGAAATTTTCTTACATTTTACTTATTAGACAAAGCTCATTTTTAGAGTTCCGGACCGGGACTGGGACCCTATTCATAAGCCTACGCTGTCCATCTGTCCGTCGGTCTGTCTGTCTGTCCTTCATACAACGTGTTAATGAATTAACTCAAAACTAGAAAGTAGTTTGTTCAGAATCAAGAGCAAAATCGAATTATCATGGTTTTAACATAAGTATTTTTTTTTTTAATATTAAATAATTTGTTTGTTAAATTTAAAATTTACTGAATTCGATCTCAACCCACCGCTTGCGCACTCTCACCCCACTTACTACCAAAAAAAGATTCTTAAAATGTATCCATGAGCACGTTAGCGCTTTCATTCATTGCTGAAATGATAGCAAATCATTTTTGCCTCAAAACTTAAAATGCGAATAACTTAAGGGGATATAATTCGGAGTGCGCTTCATACAAACGTACTATGGTGATATTTTCAATACTAACCAATTAAAGTCAATGAAATTTTGCAGAAACAATCTTGAAACAAATATCTATGCTTGTATGGGGTCAGATTTTCGTTAAAATATACAGTTTCAATGCTAGAATTAATTTAAGATTTGTATGGAAATCTTTGAGGCACTGTAACTTTAAAACTATACATTTTAACGAAAATCTGACTCTATACAAGCATAGAAATTTGTTTTTAGATTGATTCTGAAAAATTTCATTGAGTTTAATAGATTAATATTGAAAATATCACCATAGTACGTTTGTATGGAGCGCGCTCGGAATTATATCCTCTTAAAATTTTAACTATCTAAATAATGAAATTATTGTTTCAATCGAATTATTTTTATAACGCAGTTGGGGTGTATGAGGTTTTGCGCTTATTCATTAACACGTTGTATAAGGGCTGTATCTTTTGAACTATAAAGCTAGACTGTTTCACAGAATATACGTTAAGCAATTTTAGTGTAGACTAGTGGTTTACATCAAATATTGTTAAAGAGAAGGCATTAATGTGTCTAATACACAATTGTATCACGGCTTTTTTCTATAAAACTACCGAATGTTCAATGCAATGCTTAGTATTGATGATCGAGTTTACGGGTTAAGCTAAAATCAAGTTAACATTTGGTTAGCCTAACCAAAAACGTTTTCAGTGGGTTACTACGTTTTCCTTTTAGCCCGTGCATTATTAACGGTTCACGTCGGAATACGTTTCGATGACACGTCACACTAAAAACACCTAAAGCTTAGTTCAAAAGTACAGTTACAATGATTTCTAATATATTTTTCTTCTTTAAATGATTGAAAAATTATCAAATTCTATTCTATTTCTATCCATCTTACACATGAAAATTGAAGTACGAGATTTCAAGTGGATTTTTATACTAGAACTTGAACTAGAACTTGGATTTTTTTTCAAACAAAGAAAATACCATCAATATCGGTCCAGTCTATACAGGGTGTAACAAAACGCCCTAGTAATACTTAAAGGGGTGCTTCAGACCATCAAGCTGAACAACTTTCACTATGGAGCCAACATCTAAATCGCGAAAAAAAAGTGTAGTACCGTCTCGACTCAAATGTATGGGACAACAGATTTTTTTATTTTTTCTCGACGTTGGCTTCATAGTGAAAGTGGTTCAGTTTGTTGGTCTGAAGCACCCCCTTAAGTATTACTAGGGTGTTTTGTTATACCCTTTAGAGGACATACGCCCATAACATACCTACATACATACGACAAGCACACATTTGAAAATTGCAAGTGTTATTTCGACTCTACAGGTCCTAAGTACACCATAGGGTACTGTTCTATCTATTTTATTATCTTAATTCCATCACTTTTTCACTGTTTTGCTACAAAATTATAATATGTGTGATACGTTATATTCATTATATAGGGTCCTTCTTAATATGCTAACAATTTTTGAAGGGAATGACTAGACCATCAAACTGAACCACTTTCTCTATGCCACCAACAACGAAATCGCGAGAAAAAAATCTGCTGTCCCATACATTTGGCTCGAGTAGGTTTGCAGTTTTGTACGGAATAGCTTTTTTTTTCGTTATTTCGGTGTTTGTGCCATAGAGAAAGTCGTTCAGTATGACCGTCGGATCATTCCCTTAAAAATTGTCATCATATTACGAAGGACCCTATACAGATTGTTATTTACGTGAAGGATGAATATTATTATTAGCAAGCTTATTTTATTTGTGGAAAGAAAGATTTTATCGAGTTTAAATAGGTATAAATATATGCCCACGAGTACATTTCCTGACGGTGTTATCAGAGATATTATAAAAACTCAGACATCCACGTTTTACTAGTACACAGAACTCAATTCAATTGTGACGGGTTGTGATATAATGGACAATGTTTCCTCAAGATGTTCAAAAGCCAGTGGTGAGATTTTATAGAACGTGTATCTAAACCTTTATCAACATAGACGAAACGAAAATGTACGAGCAACTAAATGTAGTATGGTAGGTTTAAAATATAAAAGTAGGCATCGTAATATAAGTTAAATCGAACTTTTCCTAAAGCACTTAAGTTCTGAGATTCTCGTAGTTTTGTAAGGCAATAATCTTCACCGATACAGTTGCCTTGCGAACTTATCAACTTACACAGTATTTTAAACTTTTGATTCGATTTCATAATACTTAGGTACTATATACTTCATTCCAAATAAGGACGTCGAGATTTTCCGATTCCTATTCACCTTTCTGACCAATTTTGATAAGCAAATATAATTTATTTACCAGAAAGATGTACTATCCGACATATCTTGGACGTTACTAAAGCCGTTCTAAGAATAAGTGAGAGTAAGTGGTTCAAATCTCTGTTTCTGTAATTATATTAGTCTTAAATTTTCGTTGCTATTTTGAATGGAGTATAGATAGGTATAGGTATATATTCCCTTCTTTGTGCACCTCTACCATCTCGTTAGAATATAATTGTATTCCAAATTTCATGTTTCTATCTTCAGCGGTTTAGGCTGGAGTTAGTCACGGATCTGTTTTTTATAAGTATAGATTTTACTGTAATTTATAGTTTAAAGCTTAAAATGATCTTAGGTCGGTAAATTTGTGATATGAGTGAATCTTAGCTCAATAAAATTAAAAATTGTCAAGCTAAAGTGACAGAGCAGCTTCTAGGAAGTCTACTCGTATTAGACTGGATGTAGTAATTTGAACTTTGTTTATAGGAGCGTAGCATAGAATACCAAATGCTCACGACTATATTCTCCGAGGATCGTTGGAGATATTCTAAATAAACCATATATTTAGAATATCCACATTCCGCTAAGGAGTAACGTTTGCAGTTCATTATAATCTGGTAGCAACCTCATGACAGTTGCAAAACCCGTTGCAGACTTTACATCAAATAATCATAAAATAGAGTTGCTATTACAAAAAACCTTTTTTCAGATTATTGCAAAATCTAAGAAGATATTAAGATAAGATAACATACGATAAATATTCTTGCTATCATTAGCTATAAATTACATAAAACATTATCTCTTTTCATGATTTGACAGCATAACAGGTTAGACCAAAAAAGGATGCTAAGAAAAACAAACTCACTTAGAGGCGAATTAATATTCAATTCTACGCTCAAAAGACTTTTTTCTCTTTGAGAAAGGGCCGTTGTCTAAAGTTTTCCTTTAAAAGTTTTCAAAACTACACCTTCCTGGACATCAATGGAGTCCATTGCTAAGAGATAGTCCACGAAGTATCAGTTGTCTCGTGAGTTCCTCCGGGAGTGGAGGAAGGGGAGGGGGTAGAGGGGGAGTTATTACCACCTCCTTTGTTCACCGTTCCGTAAAAGCACAAGTTTTACAATACACCCGGCCACAACAGATAGCTATAAAAATGTATATAAAGGAAGTTTATTATATTTTAGGTAAAGTTTGGAAAAATAATATTTTTGTTTTAAAAGTGCGGTGTAATGCGTGGTTGAGTTGTGGTTCACACGCATTGTACAAAGAACAACTTTAATTCAAAGTTATAATATGGTTTTGTAAGAAAAGCATATACCCGTTTTAATAAATTTAAAGACGAGTTAGAAGACAGAAGTATGCATTAAAAAAATAATTTTTTTTTAATTTTTTGAGTAACTCTTTGTTTCTCTCATGCACGCTTCCCTTCCAGGTCTATCTCACACGTATTCACGAGAGGAGATCTATGCTATACAGTGGGACGTATAGGCTGGTTGATGACGTTGAAGGGAAACACAAGTTTACTGATGGCCTAACGGGTTAGGTTAGGTTAGGTTAGGTTAGGATTAGTATGGAATACATTGTTTCATTACAATTTTAGCATTGTTGCTGATAGCAGGCCTGAACCACACTTCGTAGTTTGGTATAATTATCATACTTATAGCTACGGCTGCGCGTCCCCTTGAGAGGCACCCGGGCCTAAATCTAACGGGTAAAAGTGAATTCTCGTCTGCATGCGGGCGTGGTACTTGATTGTAGGCAATTGCCGAGTGAATCTTCTGTATGAAATACTATTATGTATTCTGTGCTAATAGTCGATTATTTTAGCGCATTTAATCCATTAACACTAAAAAAACCTACCAACTACTGAGTGACAAACGAAAATGAATTTACACTTAGATAAATTTTCACCAATTATTTTACCTGCAAAGTAATTGGTCTAAATTACTTACAAAAGTTTTTGGAAAGAGTGTCACATAAAGTAACGCAGATTCATTGCCACAAAAAGTTTAACTCATTTGATGTTACCTCTTCCTTTTTTGAATTGAAATTTTTGGGTTTTTACAGAACCTTGACCCCTAGACAAAAATATTGTTTTCCGAATTGACTAAATAAGACTACAGACTATTAGACCTACCCATCAAACTGAACAACTTTTACTATGGGAGAACATCTTTCAGACAGAACAAAAAAAATCTGTTGTCTCATACATTTGTGACGCATGCTCGCATTCCATACTATAGTATGGAACAACAGATTTTTTTTCCGCTGACAGGTTGTCTCCCACAATATAAGTTGTTCAGTTTGATGGGTAGATTATGTGGTTTAAAGGCTAATAATATTTTTCCTTACACCCTGTATACTTTATGGCCACGCGTGCCTGTTAAAAAAAAAGATTTTTTCTTTGTTATAACAATTTCATATTTTGAGTTATTATTGTAAAAAAATATGCGATAAGATGAAGAAACCTTAATATTATCGAATGTGAAAGTTCCTTGTTTTAGCTGCAGAATGCTACAAAGGCAAGAAATATGCATTCCAGGACATAAAACGTTTTTTTTGTAACAAAATGTCTTTCACTATTTCACCACAAGACAAAATTACTACAATCAGTATTCACGTCCCAGTTCATTCTACAGAATAGAGATTCCATCCCAAATGATCCACAACTCTACACGCTTCTTTGCTTATTAAGCAACTATCCCTAGCTAGATGCACAACATGCAACAATATACAATGCACAAGGAGACAAGAGTCAGCAACAGAGTGTCAACAATGCCTCCCCGCACCTCGGGGGATGTGATGTCAGCGATTCCTGGGGCTGACCCATTCATTGATCTACAATTATTGGTCCGAGTGAACACACTCAACGGTGTAGTGGCGCGTTCGGATACATAATGTGTTAGCCCGCAGAGAGATTTTTTTGTTGACTGGAAATATGTTTGCCTCTGTCTTTAATTTTAGAGTTAAAGAAGAAATCTTCTTTGTGGCTACACTTTAAACTTAACCCTTCTGTTTGGGCAAAGAAATCAAAAATTATAAATTTTACAACACAAATCTTGTCGCGAGATGTTGCATCAATATAAGAATTTAAAATAGAGATTGGGAGAACTTATTTTCAACATTGAGTTAAGTACTTTTACTTCTTTTTGGAATTCATGAAATATTTGAAGCTATTTTACGAATACTACTCACGAATAAGTTTTAAATAACAGTGTTTTGTTTGAATAGCAAATAAGTTGATCTAGCGTACATAACCATACATTGCTTACACGAAAGGTAATCAATTTTATGGAGCCGAATGATAATCGAAACTTCAACTTCAACTACAGATAAATATTAATTCCCAAAACTAACACTCTTAATTTACTATCAACATCGTCATCGGTATGTGCCTACGGCCTGGGGGTGCCAGCTCTTAAAACCGAATAGTCTGACATAACAGTTTAGCCGGACATTTGGGTAAAAAGGCCGGACACCCTTAATTATTGAATTTGTCTAAGTATTTTACCATAAAATCATCCTTAATTCTTTTTAAAAAATGACAATAAAATTGAATGGCGGGCGGGGAGGGAACGACGACGTGACTGGTCAAATGTAAAAAGCCTAACAAAAGACGGACACACCGTGTCATTTGCCCGGATACGTATCTAAAAAGCCTATCTCCGCTAGGCTTTCACCAGACGCCTGGCAACGGGTGGTATCTGTGGGTAGGTAGCAGTAGGCAGCGGCGGTAGATAGTAGGTAGTAGCGGGCAACATCACATGAGCAGTGTATGAAGACTGGTCATTATGTTATCCTTCCCGGACCTGTGTTAACTGCATCCAAGTGTCTTCTGGTGCTCTTTGCGAAGTCATCAGCCTACTTAGCTGCTTCACTGATCATCACTCCTCTCTTGCCTGACCTACCATCGTCACTTTGATATGCCACTGTCAAAATTATACATTTATTTACTATTGTCCAAAGTCACTCCAACATTCTCAGTATTTTTTTCCACCATAACTGGAATCAGGTAGGTATCATAACGTAATATTCTACCTATCGTTATCTGCAGTGTAAACTGTCACTAAATTGAGTGGATTTTTGCAGCTAACATCTAAAACTCAAATCTAGTCACTTCAATGTAAGCTTCCGCTTTCCTTTACAGATAAAACGTAATGATATAAACGGAGACGATATCAGAACGCAACCCGAGCAGTTAACTGCAGTGTACACTAGCACTAATCACTTGAGTGGAGCTTTGCAGCTGACAGCACTAAAATCCAAAGGAGCTGCACTAGTCTAGTTGCATCTATGTATGTAACACTGTGCATTTCCTTATTAGGAATTACTAGAGTTTGAATGGATTTTTTTGTATGTTTGATCTATAATAGGAAGTGGCGACGCAGAAACACTGGACAGAGTTTCGGTACTACTAGTGAAACGTAGGTGTTCTGACTTTTCAGAATATCTCTGACTACACTCTCGGGGAATATAGTCGTGAGCGTATGCTATGCTATGATCTATAATATATTGTGCAAGTTCTTTTTTTCTATTCCCTATGTTATTATTGGTATTACAGTTTTTTACCTTTTAGACTAAAACGGAGGCGTCTTGAAAAAGGGCCAAATAAAATGTACGGAATCGACGAGCTTGTATGAAGAGACTTATGGATGTTGAGAAGGCGAGATATGGGTGTCAGAATTGTAGCATGTGGAGATCTGTTGCCTCTGCCTGCCCCAGTAGTGGGGCATAGGCATGAGCATAAATGTATGTACAGTTTTTAAATATTTTGAACCTGTCTTTAAGTTATTGAATGTTAGTTAAATAAACATTAGAAATACGGTCTAATCTGTAGAAGCAATGCTGACGATTCTTTAATGAAAAATACAATAGTGTACCAGTTTTATTAAAATCAATATCTTCACAATGGATTTATTTATTTTTAATTTGTTGCAAAAGTAGCAATATTGATAGGTACAAAATGGTGAAAATGAAGCCGATCATCGAGTTTTTAGAGAAGTGTGATTTTTGAAAGTCACACGTTCAGTAGAAAATTACTATGGAGATTATGCATCATTCGATTATGATGCTTAAAATGTGTGAATCAAAAATAGCACTTGTGATGTGTACAGGCACTATCTGCATATACCCGGCTGCTTCTCACCGATCGCAGTGCGACGTCGCTTGCCATGGCGCAAACCAAACACAATGCTGCCCTAAGCCGAGGTTGGTATCCACTGGATGCACTTAGGCCGGTTGCTTAGCTTCCCGCTGGTTTGGTTGACTTTGCTGGACGAATAGAATAAGAACTTAGGTCAGTTGCTTCGTCGCATGAGTACCTATGTTGTCCATCCAATTATCCGTAGAAGAAATAGTTGCTCCCTATCTAATACCTAAACCTATGGGTTATACCAAATACCTTTGGGACATCTAATTTTTTTTTCGCGATTTCGATGTCGGTGCCATAGAGAAAGTTGTTCAGTTTGACGGTCTCATCATCCCCTTAAAAAAGTGTCAGCATATTAAGAAGGACCCTATAACACAGTGTAAATAAAAACTGTACAGACTGTCTGGACAGGTCAATAGACAGCGGGGTGTGGGACCCGGGGGGAGCACGTACCGGTAACGATGTGCTTGCGCGTAGTACCGACTTTGCGAATTCAATGCCGGTACCCCGGTTCCTCGTACACAGCGTAAGCATAGACCCGCCACGATCGCTGAGCTTCACCACCAGTAAATTTTATTATACTATGCCTTCCTATATTTAGCTGTTACTAGCCCAAAAAAAAAATACATGTCTACCAAATGGCTGTTTGTCAGCTAGCCGACACCAGCAATCTTGCATAGTGGTGACCAGTTCACTAAACGCTTTAGAATTATTATTAAAACATAGTGTTGACAACAATGACATAAGTAAGTAGACTTCAAGTCTCATACAAAATCTTAGCAATTTTTTGTCCGAATCTGACATATCGTCGGCTAAAGTGTCAGACCTCGTAACTCCATTAGATCAAATTTTACAGGAGACAAAAAAACGTCACTACGAACAATGGCAGCCCATAGTTATATGGTTTTCTATTTATCATTTTAAATTGTAACGGCTTTTTAAAAGGATTTAAGAGTTGTGCCCTGGATGCATACAGAAATTAGTAATAAAATAGTATAAACATGTAATTTGAAGAATAAAATGGAGTTACGAGGTTTGACACTTTAGCCAACGATATAACCCACACAAATCAAGTATGCATGCTGTTGAGCACGTATACGTTGATTTTGATTTATAAACTTAGTCGTATTTGGCATGTTTACTGTCAGCTAGTACAAAAAAGAGCTAATGAGCTCTTTAGGTTTGCCATTTTTCGAACGTTGATTATGAATCTAGTTCAGTATAAGTCTAATATCAATAGTTGACAAGCATAATTACGTCTCGCTTACGCCTCTTAAGACTCAGGCTTGACCTTTATTACATCATTATAAGGCTAATTGCTAAAAATATAATTCATACCTGTGTAATTTATATTCCATTTACATTAAACATTTTTTTTTATTCTACAGAATGTAAAAACAGTAGTGGGATAGCATGAAGGTAATTTCTGCAACTATGAGGTATATAACTGTAATCACAATAATCAATATTTATGTAATCGGAAAATAATAACTACCTATCGCGTATGTAGTCGATAATTATATTACTCTTGGCGACAAATTTTTCCGTTCCGTATGTTTATAATTAGATTCATTCAAGATTTGTCCTTCATCAGCATTGTACATATTTTTTTCCTACCTATCCGTTTTGGGTAATCCAATCTTGTAATGACAAAATTTATTAACAGAGTTTTAATCATATACTTGAGTGAATGGCTGAAAAATTCTTTATTTACACCAAAAACAAAATACAATACACAATAGGAAACAAAACTGATATTTGAGATTATTTTTTAGGGTTCCCTACACAAAGAGTGAAAATCTATTCATAAGCCTGCGTTGTCCGTCCGTCCTTCCGTCTGTCCTACCTATTTAGGGCTGTAAATTTTGAAATTTTCACGGAATGTGCGTTATAATATGTGTAAATAAAAATGTCAAAAAGTTAAAATTAAGGGGGGTCCTTATACGAGAAACTAGTTTTTATCAACGTTTTTTCTTGTTCTATCGTAAAGACGGTAATACGTAAAAGCGTCAAACTTCTTGTGATTGTAGAGCAAACTCCACAGTATATACAACAAATAATGAAAACCGGCAAAGTGTGAGTCGGTCTCAAAATTAACATGAGAAGACAGTTTTGTTTCATAAAATCAGTTTGTTATTTAACAAATTGAACTCCACTTCTAAATAGAAGTTTCAAAATTACTATGGATATTATATATCATTTCAAAATTACTATGGATATTATATATCATTCGATCATGATTTTAAAAGTGTGAGATTAAAAAATAACACTTCTGTTTGGATTCAAATTTCAAATCCACGTGTCGGCCGGCGCGACGCCAGCGCAGTCTCGGGGAAACGCTTTTTATAGGTAGTAGTTTGAAAAGTATTGGAACGTTTTATAATATTAACCGTTAAACTAGACTTAACAAAAAGAAACTGCACACACTCAAATACCACGTGAAACAAAGTAAAACGTTCAGGTACCTGCTGTATTTACACCCGTAAAACGAAACGCACAGATTTGGCTGTCTACAAAGTTTCGCTTTGAAAAAGTTGGGTCTAAATTTCACTCTACAGAATAAGCCTGTAAAATAACTCTTAACAAGAAAGTCCTAAGAGAGAAAATCGCTTGGATCGCGAGACTTCGTAAGCAGGACGAGCTGTAACTACCGACACTCCTGTCTACACTGTACAAAACTGGAAAGAGACCCTCAAAAGAGGATCGACGTCCTTTTGAAAACCGACAGCAAAATTTCTATGAGTGATTGTTCTTGCAGCGAGAGCTATTATAATTGTAAGTAGTGTTTCGCCTTAATTATTAAGGTTCTCTTACACCACCGGTGCAGCTGACATTTCATGCCCAGAAATAATACGAAATATTTTTCGCTACCGAAACTTTAAAAATATGTTTGCACTGGGATCCGCATAACCTGACCAAAGAATAAAGCACGATCTTTACTAAATAAACTTGACATACCGAATCGTCTCACATTGACAAAGAATTTTTATTTTTTATTTTAAATCTTTTATTTCATCAGGTGTGGTTGGAGCTTTATTCAGACCAACTTAATTTCTTAAGACGTACAAATTTTGCGTTAAAACTAAATTTTAACTTATAATTTCAGAGCAACTTACAACAGTCGGTACCTACCTAGTTATTTGTTTTCTACGAGGAACATTTAAAACAGGATTTCTTTGCTATGAGTTAAATTTGCAGTCACTGCCTATTTTAGAGAAATGTATCTATATATTATGAACGTCGATGGCGCGTTGCGGAAAGGTATAACTCTTGGATGTTGGACTCTTAATCATGAGATCTGGGTTCGAATCCGCACGAACACCATGCCAAGTACCAATATATAACTTTTTCTAACTTATGTACGTACTCGTAATACCGACAGCTCTACAAACAGTGAAGGAAAAAATCGCGAGGAAACCTGCATACGCTGAAGAAGAAATTCCGTTGCGAGTGTGAAGTCTACCAATCCGCACGCTTGGTGGACTAACGCCCATAAATCCTCTCAGATGGTAGGCCTGTGCCCTGCTGTGGGACGTTTACAAGGTGTTACAAAAATACAAATAAACATTTAAGAGGGTGGTTTAGACCATCAAACTAAACAACTTTCACTATGGGACCAATATCAAAATCATGAAAAAAAATTCTGATGTTCCATACTCAATTACAAATCTACTCGAGCTAAATGTACGGAACATCACTTTTTTTTCCGCTATTTTGATGTTGGTCCTATAGTGAAAGTTGTTCAGTTTGATGGTCTAAACAACCCACTTAATAGTTTAAATATTTATTTTTACTTTTGTAACACCTTGTATAGGCTGATGATACCTAGTGTAGCAGAATACCTACTCGTACTAATAATCGATGAGACATTTCAATCGAAAGTTTTGTAAAAGTCAAACCAATGCAAATAATTTAAATGTTTTTTACTAATTGAAACGATTTCATAATTGGTCGAAGTTCCAGACATGAATGTAGGTATCGTTCCTAAACCGAGGTGAATCGTAATTAACGGTAGAGGGTTCGAAAGCCACTCGAGTTCCAACTAATCTCACCGTATGAAACACGTCATGTAATCCAGAACTGGTAATGGTTCGTTTTATGTACGATGTCCCATCATTCCCGACATTTTCTTACATATGACGTGGGAATAGAAGATCTGTCAGGGGACAGAATCATAATCTAGAACTGTTAATATGCGGTCTAGAGGGAATGCTAACTGTATTTAGTATCGAGTAATATTGCTATGGAGTAATGGACTATTTAATACAGACGGGTACGGGGGATTATCTGCAGAGTTAATTGCTGATTTACTAAGGTGTATCAACTTGTTGCCTTTACTTTGAAATACGAGTATACCACTAGGCTCAATATAATTCTCTAATCGCATACATCGTCACAACCTTTGACTATTTATATGTGGACTGGTTACGCGTGTAATTCTACTAACAAACATTTCTACCACTTTTTGCGGGGGCGAGGTAACATGAAATCCGCAACTTTGGATTTTATTCCCCATAACTTTAGATTCTAATTTTGAATGTTAAAAATCATGAAAAGTAGTCTCGTGTGAACCCCAAACGTTCTAAGTTCAAAGTTATTATTTCGCAATTATAGGCTGTCTCGTTTAGTGATAAGGTGTAAAATTGAATGTAAATGCACAAGATCAATTATGCTTATACCGTGGAAGAGGGGAAATGCTACCGCAAGGCTAGTCCTTATAATAATTAGTCAAAGGTTAAAATAATACAATCGAAGGAACCAAAGACCATAACAGTCAAAGAAAAAAATCATACAGGATACATCGGCGATCTGTCAATTCGGTATTCGCTAAGGTTATGTCATGTGTCAAACTTAAATAAAAACTTCGACGATCTGAAGGATGCAAGAAGGATGTTACATTTGTGAGCTCATCGATGTTTTTGACAGCGATGAGAGAATTGTATTCCTGGACCTAGTCTGGATATTAATTTGGATGTAATTTATTAAAAAAAGCTTACCAGTGACCACTAATCTGCACCTGTCTCCCAAGGTGGAGTTTACGGTAGTAGCTAACTATTAAATAACCTTTGGTACAGTCATGACATGACCTGCTCTCTCTCACACTTAAAATAATGAACGAATGAATGAAATATACTTTAAACACCATAAACTAACTAACACACACACTTTATACTTTAAATATCATGGGAAGAAGTCTTACATTGCAGTGAGATATACTACCGGCTGATGATAATGTTGATAATGAAAAAATACGGCTTGCCTAATAATGAAAGTTACTTGACAAAAAAAAGATGTAGTAGGTACCTGTTATGTTTTGATTTCACTGTTAGATGGTCTCTTCATTATTAATCTTCCCTCGATCAACATGCGATAGGCATACAAAACCCACTGGGGTTTTGTAGATTGAGCAAGTTAGTGGCCAATTTGCTGACATATTATTTTCAAAGATTTGATTTAACTTATACTCAGTCGTTTTTCGGCGGTCTACCTGAAATAACTAAATGCATATCTATACTTATAAAAGAGTTCCGTGACTGACTGTGAGACAACGCTCAACCTAAACAGCTGAAGACAGAAACATGAAATTTGGAATATAATATTCCAAATAGGTTGTAAGGATGCACTAAGAAAATTTTTTTTGAAAATCTACCGCTAAAGGGGTAATCCACACGGACGAAGTCACGAGCAAAGGCTTGTTGGTACATAAAAACTATTCCTTTTTTAATTCGGGCTTTTATCATTTTTGACATACCAGCTCCATCCCTTTTATTTTCACACTGTAATCTACACATAATATAAGCCAAAGTTAATCATTTTAACGGGTTTTTACCGCGTTTTTATTGTTTTTGGAGTTCCCGATATTTGATTAACTTTACACATAATATCTTTAAATAATGAAAACAATAACAAAATAATATGTTAAACGATTCATAATATAAACAAATAATGTTGTTTGTCGCATTTAATCGAACTCCAAACTTAACTCGTTAAAACAAGGTCACATTTAAATACGTTTAAGAAGAAGCTACTAAAGAAAACAAGGTCTGATTATAAATAGTAAATGGTAAGAGAACTTGCGCTATAGGAAGTTTGCCTTGCAAAGTTGTTTAAAAACATAACATTTTACGCCAATTAGCATCCAACGTCTTGTAGAAAAGGGGAGATAAATATTGCAAGTTACAGTTGAGTTGCAGAAAATCGGATGGAAAATAAAACTCTCACAAAACTTTCTGTCTTTCGTTGCAGAAATAAATGCTTTACATAACAAGTCATTCACGGTCCAAAGTTCAATTTACGTGCAAAATACAACGAAAAAAATGTGAAAGGAAAAACTGCGAATTACACTTAGCCGGCGGCACATTAAGAACGAAGCAGTCTCGGAATGTTGCTAAATCTCCCAAGACGTGCTATAGGAAATGTTCTCTTTATCTTACACCATCCTGCTTCCGAAGCGTACCTTCCGCTCCCCCCATTCCGCTACGCCGCACTACACACCGGAACAGACGGGGATTTATTTAGGATAAAACAAGCTTTTATTTTGCGGATTGAAATGAAAATGATAAATAAATGTTGCCTTGTTAAACCTAACGCTAAGGTACAACATGAACATACAGGATGTAACAAAACACTCGAGTAATATTTAAAGGGTTGGTTTAGACCATCAAACTGAACATCTTTCACTATGGAGCCAACATCGAGAAAAATCTCCTGTTTCATAAAGAATGAATGAAAGAAAAATATCCTTGAACGCAATACTTGAATGAAACATACTTGAATATGCAAAGAACTGATGCTAAACTCAAATGTATGGGACAGCTGTTTTTTTCGAGTTGGTCTCTGTACGGTGAAGCCGTGGTGGTCCAGTGGCGAGTAACCTTGTCTGCCGTGCAGGAGGCGATGGTTCGATCCCCGTCCAGGCCGACTCGTACCAATGAGTTTTTCGGAATTTATGTACGATTTGTAACACCACTGGCTTTTCGGTGAAGGAAAACATCGTGAGGAAACCTGCATGCTTCAATTTCGAGGCATGTATTGTACCCACTGTCCATTATAAGTGGCGACGGGCTCACCCCCCGTCACACTGGACAGAGTTTCGGTACTACTGGTGAAACGTGGATGCTCTGAGATTTCAGAACATCTCTGACTACCCCCTCGGGGAATATAGTCGTGAGCATATACATACATACATACATACTCTGTACGGTGTTTGTCCCGTACATGTAATTTTAAGGTCACTGCTTTACGTCATCAGCTCGGTAAATGCAGCGACATTAAAATTACCTGTAGGTCCGTTGTTTGTCCCGTACAGTCTCCACAGTGAAACTTGCTCATTTTCATGGTCTAAACCACTACTTTAAATAAGTATTACACCTGTTATAAAGAAAAAAAGCGTATTTATTAATGAAGATAAGTAGTGGTTCATACTCCTGTCGAAAGACTGAACCAGTGCGTGATGAACTTACGTGACAATCTATCAAACTATTTTCAAGCCGCCAAGAAGCCTATTAGCTTGGCTTAGCTAATACCGCCGTGCACCAGCGGCATCTAAGAGAAACTGCCTAACGGTCCCTTTAAAACACGGAAGCGTTCGAAGCACAAAGTACAAATAATACCGCAGACGTTACCTATCCAAAAATGTTCTAAAGGATAAAGCTTATTCCGCAATAACTTACCCAAAAATGTTATCCAAATATTAAAACGCTTGGATGTTTACTAAGTTTTAAAATATACTGACACTTTTTTAAGGGGATGATAAGACCATCAAACTGAACAACTTTATCTATGGCACCAACATCGAAAGCGCGAAAAAAAATCTGCTCTTCCATACAAAACTGCACATTTAATCGAGCCAAACGTATGTGACAGCAGTTTTTTTTTCGCGATTTTTATGTTGGTCCCATAGAGAAAGTTATTCAGTTTGATGGTCTGATCATCCCATCGCTTGGATGTTTACTAAGTTTTAAAATATAGGGTCCTTCTTAATATGCTGACACTTTTTAAGGGGATGATAAGACCATCAAACTGAACAACTTTATCTATGGCACCAACATCGAAAGCGCGAAAAAAAACTGCTCTTCCATACAAAACTGCACACTTAATCGAGCCAAATGTATGGGACAGCAGTATTTTTTTCGCGATTTTTATGTTGGTCCCATAGAGAAAGTTATTCAGTTTGATGGTCTGATCATCCCATCGCTTGGATGTTTACTAAGTTTTAAAATATAGGGTCCTTCTTAATATGCTGACTCTTTTTAAGGGGATGATAAGACCATCGAACTGAACAACTTTATCTATGGCACCAACATCGAAAGCGCGAAAAAAAATCTGCTCTTCCATACAAAACTGCACACTTAATCGAGCCAAATGTATGGGACAGCTGATTTTTTTTCGCGATTTTTATGTTGGTCCCATAGAGAAAGTTGTTCAGTTTGATGGTCTGATCATCCCCTTAAAAAGTGCAATATTGCACCGAAATCTTACAAATCACAAATTGAAGGGTAAAAACCACCCGGACCAAACCTGCACTATATTTTAGGTTTTGTTAGTTTTAAGTTCCTTCTTTCTTCTATTTATTTTTAAAGTACACCTACCCTTATTTGTTTTTTGAATAAAAGACTAAAGAATCAAAGCTCATAAACTACAAAACCTATCAATATAAATTAATTTTCGTTTCCAGGCGCTCCTTGGCGTAGTGGAGCTTCGGTATTGGAAACGATCACCGAAGTTAAGCAACGTCAAGTCAGGTCAGTCCTTAGATGGGTGACCGTTTAGTGGTATCTCATCTCGAGCGTTTCCGTGCTTCGGAAGGCACGTTAAGCAGTTGGTCTCGGACAGTTCTCTCAGACTACGTTTTAACTATTCGTTAAGCCAGGTCAGAGGCCTATTAAGGCGGCTTGAAAATTCTCTGACAACAAGTTGACCACTAACTTGCCTCCATGAACACGCTCTGGGCCTGCGTGGTGGAGTATGGCCTACTCCCTCTCACCCTTATTCGTGAGAGGCCTTTGCCCTGCAGTGGGATTCTACAGGAATACAACTTATTTTTCTCCAAAAAAATGCTACAATTGAAAACTTCAGCAAACAACGTGTGAACTAAGCAACAACGACAACCCGATACATACAATTGATGTTCAGAAAAATTCCATTACTCTCGACGCTTTCGAGTGTATTGTTTTGTCCCACCGGCAGATGTGCCTGGGATTATCATCAATCACCAACTGCAAATTGCACATGGCCTTTCGGAATGCACTCCTGCCATTTGTGTGCCACCGGCGACCGGTCAGGATTAGGTGGCATTAGTTGAATCGAATTCCGTGCTAAGCGCTCTGCAGCTCTATGCGTTACTCTCAAATGTTGGTGCATACTGTAACTACGGTCAACAGCCCATAGTATGCTGAGAGTAAGTAAAAGACAACTGATAAAGTAACGTTCAATAGTTTACGAAATAAATCAAAACGGAGAAGACAAATGAGTCACATATGCAACAATCCTACACGAAAAAAATTTAGGAGACGACTATTTTATTTTACGAGACTTTACTAGAACATTTGTTGTAGTAGTAGATTATCTTAGACGAATTATATACGGACCCGCCTCGCCTTAGCATTTCACCTCTGCCAACGTGCAAGATCAAAAGATCTTACGCATTTACATACAATTTTATACCTTATCACTAAACGCGACAGCCTATAATTGTGGAACAATAATTTCGAACTTAAGACGTTTGGGGTTCACAAGACACTGTTTTTTAAGATTTTTAACATTCAAAATTAGAATCTAAACTAATGGAATAAAATTCAAAGTTGCGTATCTCGTGCTTCCCGCCCCTCGCAAAAAGTGTCAGAAAAGTTTGTTAGTAGAATTATACGCGTAACTTGTCCACATATTATTAGTCTAAGTAGATTATAGATAAATCTACCAGAGTTCGATTTATAACAACAAAAGTTCTAGTAAAGTCTAATAAAATCAAACAGTTGTCATATAATATTTTTTCCGTGTATTATTATTATCGGTGTGAGGCGACATAAAGATAAAATAACGTTATCCAAAGAAAGTACTAGACTAGTTTTCGTAAATAGTATTCTAAAAGATGAAATAATTAGTCAAAGTTAATAAAACTTGAATGCGCAAGATACGATAGCGATATGCTAAAAATATTAAACTCGAAAAAGACCATTTCGATTCGTTCCCTTTTTTGTTAAATAATTTACGGTTGAACCAGACCGCCTTATCGATACAAATAAATTACCAATGTGTGACTTTAAACTCGATTTTAATTAAAGTTTGCCAATTTTCGTTTCGTTTCCTACAGAAACGGGCTTGTTAACAGATAAATGTTTAGTTAGTTTTATTTCTATCGGTTTCTCGATCGGGAACTCTGACCCGCCTCGCCGCATCCTATTTCCAATGAAAGTTACTTTAGAGAGAGACACTTTGTTATTTATAATTATATTTTGTTAGATTAAACTATTAAACTGTTTAAGACTAACAGTTTTAACTTACTATTATTATTATTCTGAGCACAGAACATTATTAGGGGGGTTATAAATGCAAAGTACCTAGCGCTTTTGCTTCGGAGACGGCTGTCGCCACTTGTCTTCTCGCTCACGCTGCTACAATTACTCATGCCCTCTCAATCGCACCACGCCGCGCGCCTTATTGTGTTATGCAAATTATTGCATAACCTGTGGCGACACGTTCCACGCCTACTTTGCACTTCTAACTCCTCTTATAATGTTCTGTGATTCTGAGTTATGCTAGAGGTACCTAACTAAAACGTCATTATCTGGAGTTCTTTATTTCATAATAATTATGTGAATGTTGAATGAGCAAGTGCACTGAATTTTGTTTTTAAACTTTGTTTATAAGTTATAAAATATTGTTCAATATTTATAAACAAAGTTTGGTTAGGTATTACATACAGTACAGGGTGTAAGTGACAGCCTGGCAAATACTCAACTATGAACAACTGTGAATTCAGACCTTCAACCTCAAGAAACGTGTAAAAAAAAATGTACTATTTCATACATTTGAGTCGTGTAGGTACAGCTGTATTGTATGAAGCAGCAGATTTTTTTTCGCGCATCTTGAGTGTGGCTCCGTAGTGAAAGTTGTTCAGTTTGATGGTCTGAATTCACAGTTTCAGTATTTGCCAGGCTGTCACTTACACCTACCCTGTTCCCTGTTTCCTGTATACCTCGTTCGGTAGTATTATAGTTTAGAAAGATTAAAAAAAAATAAAAAGGGAATCAAACTACCTATATAAATGCCAGAATTACGTTGAAAACATGTTGAAAATAATTAAATTACGAGTTTCCCACTCAGAATTGGCTTTTGTTTTTAGGTTTATTCTTGGGATTCTTTTCTTCTCTATAGTCGTGAGCATATCTTTATGATTCTTATCCACATTTTTATTCCACTAAACCCAATGTGAATGAGTTTGTTCACAGATATCCGCTAACGTAACATAACGTAACGCAAGATTGCTATCTATGGCATCTCTCATAAGTGTAGGTATATTATTAAAACTCCACATTTTCCTTTTGAAAACCAACTTTACGTGAACTTAATGTCTTATTTTAAGTTTTAAGCGAGCACAGACAGGCGTTAAAGCCTTCTTTAATTACAGTTCCTTAGCAGAATGTGCTTAAACCGGAGTTCGAAAACTATTCGAGCTACTAAATTCGGTTGGCAGTATACAGTAGTATCTAAAGAGCGCAACATGCATACCCATGTAAATTTCTAGGCGAGCGTCGACGTCATTAATTTGGGCCTTGTCGTGAAGCACGTCCCTTTCTTAGTAACTCTGTACGTAACCGGCGAGTTTCTCCGGCTAACGGCTTCTTGGATACTGAATTGCCTCAGTTTATCTTTGTACTATCGATCCTGAGATTTTAGATAAATTATTCTTGAGATCTTATTTTACACATGGAGTTCTTAACTTTCAAGGTGAGCGTTATTTACAGATGTGATTTATGAAGTACCTTAAACTGGTTTAAATATCAATAAAAAATAAGCTTCCAAAAAAAAAATTATATAAAAATGTTGTCACATTGATAACAGAGGACATACCATAGAAATGAGTCTATGGCGACGCCGAGCGCGAGCGGGGCGAGATCGTGGCGGAGCGGCCCATGCGAGCTTCACAAATCAGACTCGTCAGTAATCTAATGCCACAGTATAGTTAATATGGTACCAAAAAAAATTCTATTAATTACTCAAATTTAATTGTCAATCATGATTTTGATTAATTATTCGTAATAAATAAATGATAATACAGTATGTAAACTAACTAAAGGCGAACCTTTAAACCACGTACTCTACCCATCAACCTGAACAACTTTTACTATTTTACGTTGTTTAATGGTTTGGCTTTTAGTTTACATACTTTATGTTAAACACCTTGAAAGTTACACCCTGTATAAAAAAAGTTTACACAGGAAAGTAAGATGGCAAGAATAATATAAAATGTTATGTTTTTCATGTTTGTATGAATATATTTTCCAGTTTGCTAAGTTATTTGATTAATCTACATAGTTCCCATCCAAGGTTACGCGTTATATACGTGATATAAGTTGTGACATAATTTGGGTACACGTAGGTACTCAGATCGTGCTACAAGAGTATACATTATTTTCTCAATAATATTTTCAACGAGAGAGTATATCTATTTATACTTACGTGATTATGGGTATAGAGGTATCCTGTAGTGAAACATTAGCTATCCAGTTATGCAGGGTGCAATAGTAGATTGTTAACCAAGGGATAAAAGGCCCGGCCCATTTCAGGCGAGACGTTTTCGCGCCATAGTTCGAGTGTGAAATTTGTGACTTTTACCGGAGTTAAACACTCTGCTTTTCACTTTGACTTCGAGGAAATTAAACAAAAGCCAGATATTAACCCAGTAAAATTAAGCAGAAAAATGCCATTCAGGAGAAGTAATTCCTGGAGTATTGAAATTTGTTTTAAATCTAAAGGTGACTTTTTTCAGTTATTCGCTTATTTATCTGAATCTATAAGTCGTATCGAAAAGTTTTATGGGTACAAATTAAACCTGACATAATTTCCTACAAAATATATAGTACGCACTTTTGTCATAGGACTTAACTTTTGAGGGCTACAGGGACGAGATTTTTACAAAAGACTCGAAATGACAAAAAAAATATATTTAAATTAAGTACTTTTAACACAAATATAAAAAAAAAGAATTAATAAGTTATAGCTTGTTGAATCCCACTGCGGGGCAAAGGCTTCCTCTCACGAATAAGGGTGAGAGGGAGTGGGCCATACTCCACCACGCGGGCCCAGTGCGTGTTGGTGGAGGCAAGTTAGTGGTCAACTTGCTGTCAGATAATTTTCAAGCCGCCTTACTAGGCTTCTGACCTGGCTTAACGAATAGTTGCAAAGCCATATGACGGAACTATCTGAGACCAACTGCTTAGCGTGCCTTCCAAAGCACGGAAACGCTCGAGATGAAATACCACTTAATGGTCACCCATCTAAAAACTAACTAGTCCTGAAGTTGCTTAACTTAGGTGATCGTTTCCAATACTGAAGCTCCACGCCGCCAACGAGCGCTTCAAAGAATTTGTATAAAATTGAGAAATAAAAAGAAATTCGGCTGTATAGGTGTATTCTGCCATTGCTCAGTATATACCTACTTCGATTTTTTAAATGCTATTTTTCCGCTCTAGGGATATGAAATATTTCCTATATATCACTTACCACCAGCTTTTATACAACGTGTTAATGAATAAACGCAAAACTAGAAAGTAGTTTGTTTAGAATCGACAGCACAATCGAATTATCATGTTTTCAACATAGGTGCTTTTTTTTAAATATTTAATCATTTGTTTGTAAAATTTCAAATTTATTGAATTGGATCTCAACCCACCGCACAGGTACACTCACTTACTACCAAAACAAGATTCTTAAAATGTATGATGCATGAGCACGTTAGCGCTTTCATTCATTGCTGAAATGATAACAAAATCATTTAAGCCTGAAAACTTAAAATGCTAATAACGTTAAATTTAAATAATGAAATTATTGTTTCAATTTAATTATTTTGTTATAAATCAGTTGGAGTGTATGAGGTTTTGCGCTTATTCATTAGCACGTTGTATAAACAATGGCCTACTTTCAGATTTTGAGAAATGAAAAATTAAATGCGTTACATATCAAAGGGTGTGGTTCAGACCATCAAATAGAGTCAATATAGAAATAGCGAAAAATCAGCTGTTTCATAGAAAACGTCAATGACTACTCGACCCAAATATATGGAACAGATTATTTTTGACTCCATTGTCAAAGTTGTTTAGTTTGATTGTCTTAAGCACCCTGTTCAATATGTAACGCATTTAATTTTACAGCCTGTTTACAATAGTATGCACTTTTATGGCGAAAACGGAATCTACGCGGGTAAAATTTTGGGCAAAGGTTTGATTATCATTAAAGGTGCAAACAAAATTTTTGTTCCATTACTAGCATTATACGGTGAAGGAAAACATCGTGAGGAAACCTACATACCCGTACGATGAAGAAATTCTGATGCACAATTTTGTAGTCACCAATCCGCATTGGGCACGCGTGATGGACTACGCCAATACACCCTCCTCGAAGGTAGACATGTGCTCTGCAGTGGAACGTTTATAGCGCAGTTTAGTAGCGCAGTTTGCTGTATCTATACCATTGTGAAATTCAACGTTCAGGTCAACAGAGATCGGATGGGGTGTGCGGAGTCATCGGTCATCGGTCAACGTTGTGAAGGGCCTACCCACGCTGCGCTTTCCGGTACGCGGTCGTCACTCGAGAACTTTTCGTCCCCATCGGCCATCGGTTCTGCGAGCAATGTGCCACTTTAGTTTAGCAATTCTTTGGACTATGTCAGCTACTCTGGTTCTTTTGCGGATCTCTTCATTTCTGATTCGATCTCGTAGGGAAACTCCGAGCATAGCCCTCTCCATTGCCCTTTGGGTGACTTTCAGCCTTTTATGAGGCCTTGTGTGAGCGACCACGTCTCTGTTCCATATGTCATCACTGGCAACTACACTGGTCGAAGAATTTCGTTTTAAGACACTGAGGTATTTAGGACGTGAAGATACTACGTAGCTCTCTCTCTTTCTTGAAGTTGGAATAACTCTAACTGAATAATTTGTACCGGGTAAACATAATCGTCACCAACTTCGAGCTTAGGGTTTCCAATCATTGCAGGAGTGGGTACAACAAGATATTTATTATTACCTACAAATGATTTCAAAATCATTGCAATAACATCGCACGTGAGCATGCTATATCACGTATCGTGTACATTACATAATTTCTATTAGGAGTACTAATCTTATCTCTAGATTATGTAGATAAGTGGTCACGGGCAAGGAGCTTGATCATTTGATAACCTTCTTAAATAATTTTTATTTCAACTTTGTGTACCAACGAGTATCTAGCGATATTTTGATGAAATATTGAATACCTATTATAATGTTCTATTATTCAAAACGAGCGGACGAGACGGTGACAGAATTTTATTTAACATGTAAGAATATGTTATAATTGATGAGGAGGTTAAAATAATTTAGTGTAATAAAATCATGAACATTTTCCCTTTTAAATAATTATGCTATAACTACTACAACTTGTTTTGTTCTACAACTTGACTACAAATTGTCATGTTTATTAAAGGGGCTGGCTGACCTTCAGCTCTCGATCTTTCATGAATTTTATTACAATTATCAAACCTCTTGTAAAAATTATAACAAGGTAAACCTAGATGTCTAGACTTTCACCTACATTTGTAACCTTACCACTGCACCAATAACCTTATCCCATAGTCGCTTCGTGCAAGACCCAATAAATATTTTATATAGTATTGCAACTGATTTGATATTGATAACTAACGATTGAATTGCCCGACAGACGTATTAAATTCGAGTAAAACGAATGCAGTAAACGTCTTGCCAAGTGATAATAAGGGTGTTAATCATGTAAAAATCATCGGTTGCTATGTTATCATTGGATTTTGTGATATACCTACTATGCGGCGTGCATACCTACTTACTACACGTGAATGCAATATCGGTTTTACAGCAAAGTGAAAGATAATGAAAATGATGGTAGGTAATCCGTTTCCTCTTTAGTTATAATCAGTTTGTGCAATATTGATATTAAATTCATATCAAGCTATATGATATCATTTTCCAATATTTTAATTTTACGAGTGAACAATGCTCCTCCCTTGGGATTCTTGGGATTATTATGCAAATTGATGAAATGTGTAGGATAATATCGTGAATTGTTTTCAACTAAACATATACATTTTATGCAATACAGAACGAGAACCAGTTAATTCGACAAGGGTTTTTATTTAGTCCGTAAATAGAACGAATGTTTTTTTTTCTAGCCTATTTCATCCCACTGCTGGGCAAAGGCATCCCCCTTTATCCTCCATGCCTCCCTGTCCTGAGCCAGTTCCACCCATTCTTCGTCGAAGGCATCCAGGTCGTCTCTCCTTTTCTTCCGTGGTCGACCCTGACGGCGACGTCCATTCTCCGGGATCTAAGGTGTTAAGACTTTGGCCCATCGTTCCGGGTGCTATCGATAGACATGACCGACCTACTACTCCCATTTCAACTTGACGGTTTTCTCACCAACATCATTTTTTGGCGTATTGTGGTGTTCCGACACGATCTGTCTGTTTGATCCCCAATATGCTACGCTCCATCGCCCTCTGGCAAACCTTGAGTTTGGACTTCTGTGATTCTGTTAAAGACCATGTTTGAAAACCGTAGGTTAGGATAGGCAGGATATACATGTCGACAAGTCTGCTTTTGAGTGATAAAGGAAGGTCACCCTTCATCAATGTTATAGGTATCTTATAATAAAATTAATCAATAAATCTAGTGATTTGCAAAAATGTGTTTATTCGTATTTTAACCTTTTCACCGCAATTGTACTGAATATGGTGTCATCAAGCTAAACAGCGAACAAGTAAGAAACTACACATAAAGATCGCATTAAAATTACATTGTAATTAATGACATGAGTAAAATTGTACTGGCGTTCTATAATTTATGCATAGGAACAAAAGTTATAAACAGAAATCGAAGATGTAAAATATGAAAAAAAAAACAATAAAAAAGATTTTTTTTAGTTGGTATTTTGTAAAAACTTACTAAAGAAACTACACTAAGGACCTGTTTCACCACTTCTGAATAAGTTCTTGTTAGCTTATCCGACAGCTCATTTGACATATTTCGTATGAAGAATATGTCTAGGGCCCTATATATTTAGGGCCTGCTAAATGTAATGACTTCATATCAAGACAATGTGAGTGAAAAAGTTGAATAGGTAACTCATTTATTATTTTATCATAATTTTAATTTTATTATTCGTCCGATGCACAAATTGCAGGTAACATTGTCTCGAGTTTTATAGTATTTTTTGTTCTACGTGCCGGTATTATTAGTTTGTGCATGCTGCACGAATGAGCATATTATCAGAAAAAAAATAAAACCGCTCAATTGCGAGTCGGGCTACTCGCGCACCGAGGGTTCCGTATCCCCCACCACACAATATAAATAAAATTTGTTGCTGTCCTGGACTTTTAACACGAGACCAACTCATACTTGACCGGTTTTTATTATTTGTTGTTATACTGTAGAGTTTGCTATATAATCACACCAAGTTTGACGCATTTTTATGCATTACCGATTTTACGATAGAGCGAGAAGAAAAAATTTTGATAAAACTAGTTTCTTGTATGAGGATCCTTAAATTATAACGTTTTGACATTTTTATTATTTGTTAAAAATTCCACCCTAATAACGCATATTCTGTGAAAATTTCAACTTTCTAGCTATTACGGATCAAAAGTTACAGCCCTAAGTAGGTAGCACGGACGGACGGACGGACGGAATACGTAGGGTTAGTAATAGGGTCCTGTTTTCAAACTTTTGGTACTGAATCCTAAAAAACGTATACTGGGCGTGTGTCGTGACTCTTGTAGGTATGTTGTAGGTATAGTCAAGTGCAATAATGATGACTGTATTTAGAAAATATTTCAAAAACAATGTCATCGCTTCTCACTACAAATTATAATTTTATTTAGGTATCTACTTTAAAATGTTTCTTACCTGACACAGTGGAATAAAAGTTTGATGTCGTGTCATATCAGAATTTCACGGAACTAGCGGATAAGAGATTAGATTGGATTGGCGAGTAGTCCACCGACAAGAGCGTAGCTCTTAAATAAGATAAATAAGATGAAGATGACCCAGGAAGTGGCATAGGTATTGTCTATACCTGGAGTAAAGACTGCCTTACAAGCGGTGAAACATGAAAATACTTCTCGGAAGTCGGTAATGTTCGTCCTTCTTTCATAAATTTTCGTCCATGTTTCCAACGTTTTAAGTTTGTCCCTTTCTATCATGCGTGAAACTTTAGAGGAAGGAAATTGCGTCATTTGATAGAAAGGGACAAAGTAAAAACATTGGAAACATCGACGGAAACGCATACGAAAGAAGCACGGACATTACCGACTGTAAGGAGGATTGGCAGGACTTTAATATCCATGCGATGACCCTAACTTTATGTAACAGTGTTATAAACACAGAAGTAGGTGACACAATTAAAATGTTAGCAATCGTGTTAACGGGATTCCAATGCGTCAGAACTCCGAATTCGGTTTCGCATCAGGCATGCAAGAGATGTCTCGCTCTCGCGCCTTTATGGTAATATGGACCTACAGACCAAACGATTTATGTTCAAAAAACCGTATTTGTGAATTCTGGTCTGAAGTTTCGTGTTATCAATAAAATAACAGTTTCAATATTAAAGAGAAGTTGTTGGTTCGTGGATATTCAGCAACGCGAGATCCATATCCGGTTTAGTCTTCGTATTCCATCAGATATCACATATTAGTGTAATATAGAACGTAACTTGAAAAATCTTTTATCTATTATACTATAGCTATATTCTGAGAAATTGTGTAACGAAGGTGCATACACCAACGCTCCCGTATATTACATACTCGTAGATTTTATCGGAATATTACGTCTTTATCGCGTCTATATTCAGTGATTTGGATATGGTGTCAATGTTCATTGATGGTCTCGACGTTGTAGTGTACGGACGTTTTATATTTACATAAGACACCGCCGATGAGTCAGTGAACTAATGATCGAGTTGGCTTAAGTAGTGACTATTATTGTGAAACTCTTTCCACTCAACAAAAAAGGGTGTTGTACTCATATTTGCAAATAGGTAAGGATTCTGTTGTTTTTCCTTAAGAGAAGTTTATTCCGAATGCGTAAATGCGCGCTGCATACAAACGAAGTCTGGTGATATTTTTAATACTAGCTAATTAAACTCAATGAAATTTTGCAGAAACAATCTAGAAACAAATCTCTATGCTTGTATCGTGTCCGATTTTCGTTAAAATATATAGTTTCAATGCTAGGATTAATTTAAGATTTGTATGGAAATCTTTGAGGCACTGTAACTTTAAAACTTTTCATTTTAAGGAAAATCTGGCACAATACAAGCATAAAAATTTGTTTTTAGATTATTTCTGCAAAACTTTATTGAGTTTAATTGCTTAGTATTGAAAATATCACCAGAGTTCGTTTGTATATAGCGCGCCAACAGTAATATACCCTTAATTATAATTTTTGCCTAATTTTCCATGGCTCCCTTATCACCTTTATTCGTAAGAGAGAGAGAGAGAGATCCTACTGGCTAAAACTTACTTCTTTTTTTTACTTATTAGTCTAACGTACACGGTATTAAGCATATAAAGTATTATCAATAAAAGTACCACATCGGGCGTCACTTACGACGTTATTTATTAGCGACATAGGTACTTAAACCAACAAACAATTCAAGATTATGATAGTTAATATTAAAAGAACCACCAACAATAACAATCCATTATTAGCATATATGAATGACGAAGTGTGAGGTGAAATTATATTCACTGCATTGTAATGACAACAATAACAATTCTGGCTGTAAAAGGAGCAGTAATGTCGAATATACATATCCTAAAATAACGACTGCGGTTTGGGCTAGACTACGAAGCACTAATTATATGGATCAAAACAGATTGTATTGCTGCAGTAAGTAAATATTAGTTACAAGTAGATGTTATAAAAAGTATACTAAATGCACTCAAAGTCAATCTTGGCTGTAGGCTTAACAAAATAAGTTGGTAGTCGTAGCAAAGTTTTTCACCAACCCGAAACATAAATTACGGTAGTGAGTACTATTTACTTATGTACGCAAGATTATCTTACTGATTAAAAACATAATGCTTAGAAATCTAATTGTTAATCTATTTCAATTATGAATTTACTGGGTGGCACTGAACGAGGGACTTTTTCGAAAATATCGCAAAATATCAATTTCATTCACGAGCATTTTTTTTGGACCTCCCATAAAAAATCAATCGGCCGATCCACACTTTGGTATATAGGTCCAAAAAAGATTCTCGTTTTTCGACTCAAGAATCACTATAAAACGAATGAATGAATGAATGAAATATACTTTATTTACACCAAAAGCAAAAAACGTCATTAATATTGTGCGATGTTTTCTGGAAAGTCCCTCGTTCAGTTCTACCCAGTATGTATATCGGGGAATCTTACCTATATGATACCCTATAAATGTCAATAGGTGTTGTATATTTATTTCAATTATGACCTGTTGAAAATGCTATAAAATACAGTAATATCAGTAATAAATAATATAAGAGGATATTGTAAGTTCGATCGAGATTTGATGAGTTATTTATTAGCTGTAAGCATGGACGCAGTATTTGTGTAACTGCATTTGCCAAAAATATAATACCATTGATCTGAGTTCAAAGTCAAAAATCTAAATTCAACATACTACATTTAGACAAAGTAGGTACTTATAATAAGACCGTCTGAAATAAATTACGTTAGGATCATTGATGTAGAATACTATGGACGCCGGGTCTAGTACAAAATTCTCGAAAAAAGTGTCCGAGACTAAACTACACAAACCTTAGTACATGTAAACCAACTAAAAACATTGAAAATGCTGAAATTCTTTTCCATCCCACTCCCCCATCGCGGCACGGTGCACGTGTGCGCGTAGTCGGCCGATCAAACGAAGACTGTCGCGTAATTGTTTCTCTTTTCACGTTTTGGTGCTCTTTTGGTTCGGACACTTTTGAGCGTAGACCCTTCGTCTAGTATTTGGTAAGTCAATGGTTAGGATCAACATAATGATACTTCGTCTGTGCTATATTACAACTATAGATGTGCTAATACAAAAATATCTTCCACTGATTTGCTGCTCCAACACATCCTGCGTTCAATTCCATAGACACTACAAAATAATGTCTTGATGTGTTTGTTATGCAATGCTTGTTTTAAAAGTGGCTTCAATGTCAACGTAAAGATTGACATGATGAATTATCTATTTGCCTCCTTGTTTAGCCTACAATATTGAACATGTCCTTTTCTTCTCATTATTCTTAAACTTTTGGGAATAGTTCAATAAGTATAACAACTTTTCAATCAAAAATGTATTTGGCACTTTTATCGTCTTCTGTTCTTGCTTTATTATGGCATGGATAAAGTGATGTGTACGACATTTTATAAAAAAAAACATCTTACCTGTAGGTACGATTTTTATAGTAAGACTTAAAGCTATAGTACTCTGTGGTAAGGCGATAGTCCTTGCGAGAATGTTGCATACAAACGAAGTTTGATCCTATTCTCAATACTAACCAATTAAAGTCAACGAAATATTTTAAACACAATCTAGATACAAATTTCTGTGTCTGCGTGGTTTGATAGTTTTCTAATGAAATATAGTATTGATTTAATCAATACTAGGATAGATATAAGATTTGTATGGAAATCTTTGAAACTATGTATACATTTTAACGAAAATCTGATAAACCACAGGCACATATATCAGTTTCTAGATTGTTTTTATTATTTAATTGGTTAATATCCTAAATATAATTGAACTTTGTTTGGAGTGCGCTAAGAACGTTAAACATAAATGTAGGTATAAGGCTTCGAGAGTGGACTGGGAGCTATGGAGAGGACCCGTGAGTAAGACGAAAGAAAATTCTAGCTCCCAAAATAGTTTTTCATAATCCTGTGGGTTAATTATGTATTTTCCTTATAAACTTACACTACACTAAACATTAATCGGAATTAGTGGTCTACAATGATGATAATATTATTGCATTGACCCCGAATAATGGAAGGGTCAGATGGTGTGGGTGAATAACACGTAATAACTGATAATTTTTAGGATTCCGAACCCAAATGGTACCGATGGAACCGTTCTTTCATAAGTCCACGCTGTCCGTTCGTCCGTCCTTCCTATAAAGGGCTGTATCTTTTGATCCATAATAGCAAGATAAATGTCATTTTAACAAAAACATATGCGTTGTTATGGCGGATTTTGCTAAAAATAAAAAAAATTAAAAAACTTAAAGTACAAATTAAGGGGCTCATAGATGAATCGTGTTTTTTTTTAAGGTCTTTTTATTGCTCTATCGTACGGTATTACATCCAAGCGTCAAACGTGGTGTAATCATAATGCATAACTCTAAGTTCATAATCGTTTAAGTGTGTTTCGGGCTTGCGGTAAGGATCCCGGAGAAAACATTTTTTGTAATAGTGTATGTAAGGTGGTAGTACGAAAACCTCTGTGCGCAAGTCTGGCCCGCACTTGGCCGTTTTTTTTGAGTTAAAGCATCTTAGTAAACTGGAGCCACGAATCACGTTATAATTCTGTTCCTTTTGTGTATTACTCAGCGAAATTATATTTTTGTCATGTTTTTCCCTGCTTAGTAATAACCACCTTTGTAATAATGGCTTTTGTTTCTAAACATATTTATTTATGCGCAGGCTCATAGTGGCCACGTCAACGTATTCTCTAAACTTAATAATTATTCATTGGAAGGACAAGAATGAATATAAATTTTTCTTCTTGTTAAAACAATCGAAGGAGCCCAAGACATTAACATAACAGTCAAAGAAAAAAAATCATACAGGATATTTATTGCATAAGGTTTATAGGTAGTCAGATAAAGAGAGAAAAAAAAATGTTTATACATTGTAATCTTATATTAAAATTAAAAAAACCGGACAAGTGCGAGTCGGACTCGCGGCTTGAGGGTTCCTTACAAACTTAATTATACACATTTTATTAAAATTAAATAATTCTTTAATTTACACAGTTAGTCCATAAAAGTATTAGTAGCAGATTATGATGGACCAACTTAACCTTGTAGTTTGTAAACATATTCTCACATACTTCGGACTACACCACGGTCGATACTCCAACTGTAAAGTTATTGTTGTAAGTGTGTAATAGAAAAAAAAATTTGCTTCTTGCAAAATTTGGTTATTCTAGTCCTAGTAGTGTCCCGAGTGTCCTGTGCGTGTGTGAGGTTTGAGAATATCTCTGACTACCCCCTCGGGGAATATAGTCGTGAGCATATGCTATATTATGCTAGTAGTGTCCTAGAGGTTTTGATGAGTGAGTTTGGGTGTATCAAAATAATATGTGACATAAATGGCCGCATCTTTTGATTGCGTTGACTTAGAAGCTTGAATGTCTTACACCTTTAAGGTATCGTAGACCTTAGTATTTGATATTAATTTCAAGTTGATATCTCTACCCGTTTTGAGAAAAAGGGTCTTGACAGACAGATTAACAGACGGACGGACTGACAACAAAGGGTCAGTTTTTTTCTGTTGAGGTACGGAACCTTAAAAACAATTGATATAACATATTTATTCTTGTAACACAGTGACAATGAATATGCGAAGTGTTTATCGATTCCTTTTCTAGATTTAACCTCTGATAGCAAATGTGACCTGTGAACAATGTCTTTGTTATGTAAGGTTATTCCTTCTTCAATAGCAAATCTCTCTGTTTAACACGACATCGTTATTCATTGTGAGTTGTATGTTTGTATAAGTAAAGGCAGGTTTATACGATGATAATTTTGCGGCACCAATTTTTTCGCACGAAAAAAAGCAGGACACGCGGTTGTTTACACTATACTAATTTTCAGCTCCAATCTTGTTCGTATTGCGTATGGATTTGCTTGAGAAAACGAAGTGTCGAAAAATAGCGCGGGGGATGCGAGGGACGCGGGCAGAGTTTACTAGCACCGAAAAATAGACGCGTGCTCTATTCCTTGCTAACGTCCGCATGCCGTAAAAAATTCGTGCGAAAAGTGTTTATACGGTACTTTGTTTGAGGCGCCGCAGAATTCGCACCGCAAAATTGTCATCGTATAAACATGCCTTTATGTGCTAGAAAGCGGAAATCATTACGAATTCTGGGGTAGGCAGCGGCACCTCTACTACTTTGCATTTGAAATGAAACCATTTTATTGTAAGTTAAATGACAAAATTGTCGGTGAACATACATTAAAAAAAAACATACAAACGAACATAGATCCTCTTCTTTTTTTTGAAGACGGGTAAAAACCTATCAAAATATACTAGTCGACTTCGTCCGCACCAGCTCCCGTCATTGCAGCGAAATAAAAATATACCAGACTTTAAGTCTAGTGTTTAATAAGTTTTTAAACAAAAAAACATTTCACCAATATCGTTCCAGTACTTTTGCGTGGTGCTTGAACAAATAAACAGAGAAAAAAACTGTGATTTTGTCTTTGTTTGTGTGTTTGTTCAAGCATCACGCAGAAACTACTGAACTGATTTTAATGAAACTTTTTTTGTTTGATAGCTTATGATTTGACTTAAAATCTGGTAGATAATTTGTGCGTCGCGAGTAAACTCTAGTATTAAATAAATTACACTGAATTTTATAACGGCAACGGTAAAGTTTGACGTCAAAAGTTAACTTATTAGATAACTCAGCGTGATAATGTTATCCGAATATTATTATTCGGATATTTCCTTATTATTGAAGTGTCGGGCTCTCTGAAACTTTGGAAACTTTTGAAGTGTTAATTAAACACACATGGAATAGTTGTGACGACACAGATTAGTTATAAGTAACTAGTTACGTGCGAGTTTTACATTATATTGTTTTTTGTTTTGTATCCTGAAATCTATGATTTTTTATTCTTTTTTTATCGCGATTTCAATATCAAGAAATACACTAACTTAAAAAAAAATCTGCTGTTCCATACACAACTGCAAACATACTCGAGACCAATGTATGGGACAGCAGATTTTTTTCGCGATTTCTTTGTCGGTCCCATAGAGAAAATTGTTCAGTTTGATGGTCGGATCAACCCCTTAAAAAACTGTCAGCATATTAAGAAGGACCCTTTATTTCTTACTACCGACGCGCAGACCCCTGACATTAAAAACGAATAATTTTGGATTGAGTTCACTGATTGCTATGAAACAAACCCTTAATTTTTATCCAAACTAAGACCTATGCTTCTCAAACACACAAACAGATCAACAAACAAACAGACAATAATTCTAAAAATGGTCTCAATGCCTAATATTTTGCGTATCTATTCAATTCAATTTTTGTTTAGTGGCATCCGATGTGTTATCACAATTCAGCCAATGTCTCGTTATGTGGATAGTATATGAAGGAAAATGATCAGTAGTATTTATTAAGTCTAGAGTGGCAGTTTTGCCAATGTAAGTAGTTTATAATCTCAAGTGATTGTTTTAAGGTTAAAACACAAAAGAGTTCACAAAATGGAGGAGCCACGTGCAATCCCAACGCGTCGATACGCACGCGCGTCCGTACTCCGTCAGAATTGCAGCGCGACTCTTTTGCGTATCTAGCATGACGCGATAACTGGCATTTGGCGGATCTGTCATTTGGCGTTTCTGACATTATGCGTGCATTTTTATGTTCATTCAGCAACTTTACTTTCATCTAAGCATTCTCAGCAAGCTCTAAAAGATCCAAGACAGTCAAAAATATAGCGATAATCTCCTCAAATTTCCGCAATAGTTGTTTTTAATCTCATCACTAATCTCATGCAATACTCATAACTTGTTTCTTGTAATACTAACGTGTTTTGATATCATTGTTACGTACAAACAAACATGTTACATTTTAGAATATTGATAAGTCCGTCAATACTCTATCGAGCGGTCTTTGACCGTAGTCCTGATAATGTTATTTAATAATTTGCAAAACGATTTTACGATAATTCTTGTGTGATAAAATAAGTTGTAGCCTGTAAAATCCCACTGCAGGGCAACCGTCTCTTCTAAAGAATAAGGGTGAGAGGGAGTGAGCCATACTCCACCACGCGGGCCCAGTGCGTGTTGGTTCTGTCAGAGAATTTTCAAGCCGCCTTAATAGGCCTTTGACCTGGCTTAACGAATAGTCACAACGCCATCTGACGGAACTATCCGAGACCAACTACTCAACGTGCCTTCCCACCACCACACCACCACACCACACAAAATACCACTAAACGGTCACCCATCTAAAGACTACCGGACTTGACGTTGCTTAACTTCGGTGATCGTTTCCAATACCGAAGCTCCACTACGCCAAACAATTAATATTAATTTGGCACTTTGTTGTTAAGATTATGTTTTTTACCTTGATTATTATTGATTAATCAAAAATAATCAGTTTTGTAAAGGGTTCCCCCAGAGTCATTATAGTTTTGTTTTGTCCGTTGGGCTAGGCTTGTTTAGTCATTGTTATTGAATTAAATAGTGTGTAACTGAAAATCGTTCAAAAAAAAATCAATTAAAATTTGTACAGCTGAATAATTCGAATTATATTTTTTCATCCGATCTTTCTTTCAACATTGCATCTCATCCCCATCACCTCATATTTTGCCCCATTCACCAATCCGCGCGTGTCTACCACTAACATTTTTCCAGGCAACTCGCTCTTTCTTGAGACATGATCCCCTATCACAACTAGTCTTGTGGCGTGGGATCTAACATTCATAAGTAAAAAAACGGAGATAAAGTTATAATTTCCATACCTGTTTACACAGACATTAAACCTAGAAATTATTTTGGGGTGGTTTAAAACTTTGCTGGAACTACAAACAAAACATTTAAAACAAGGTTGTATTGAAAATCAGTCAGTGTGTGTCTGTGTACCTTGCCAACAAAAAAAACGCGCGTATCAATTAATCAATCAATAAAATATACTTTTATTTGTATATGTTAGAATAAAATCTAAATTGTGTTCTACATCGCAAGTTGTAACTGAGCAAGCCGAATGTGCCGAAAGCTGCATGAGGCGTATTTGTAAGCAATATTGGTGCCTGTATTTTATAGTTATAATTATTTTTTGTTAAACAACAACAGAAAAAAAATCCATTTACATCACTGACTTTGGATAAAAGGTACCCGCCTATAACTATGTCCGTTTATCGTTCACCGATAAATACTACGATGTTATGGTTAAAGTTAATTGGGTACTATGATTCATATAAAGCAACAAATAAATTGCATAAACTTGTTTGCGTTAGGTACTTAAGCAAAACCGCAAAGTTTCCAAGTTTTCTCTAGGCTTATTAGCAGAAGTATTTAAAACATTTACCGCGTTCGTTCTAATGTCTTACGTTTTGTTTCAGATATAACCGCCTATTCAAAATATTGTAATTTTAATACTAGAGTATTATGATTAATTATTTATAAAGACTGAAAAAAGTACATTAAAAATGACGACAGATAAGAATTCACTAGCACCATTATCTCCAAAAGTGCAGAAAAGGATCAAATTGGTGCCTCCTGATGGAGGCTGGGGATGGATGGTGCTTTTAGGAACAGCCTTATCTAATGTGAGTAGTACTTTTATTTTACTATTCGCTATACTAAAACCAGTCACACGCATATACAAAATAATGGACGCTGGGTCTAGTACAAAATCCACGAAAAAGTGTCCGAGACTAACCTACGCAAACCTAAGTACGTGTGTAGTAATATACAAACTAAAAACATTGAAAATGCTGAAATTCTCTTTAGTTTTTACCCCATCAGGGCAATTTTTACCGACGGCCGCCTGACTCTCACCAATTTTTCTTTAAATGAAAAAAGCAAAACAAAATTAATAAAACAGTTTTTTTCGACGTATCACTGTGTGAAAGTAGTTCAGATGAGTAAATAGTATAATGTTCTAATGGATGTGTATGATGATGGGGTCAAATAATAGTGGCAGTTAAATATATTTTATGAAAAAATATATTTCAAAATATTACAGCTTTGCCGCGTGGAAATATGATGTTTGCTTATCAAGATAATCTCTATATTAGATATACTGTAAGGCCATTTAAAATGTCTAATCTAACGTATTACGTTTTATTGCTCTGATATCGATAGTTAATAAACAGCATATAATGAAATAACATTAGCAACCGTAGCATTAGTAGCCGTGGTGGTCCAGTGGCGAATAACCTTGCCTGCCGTGCAGGAGGCGATGGTTCGATCCCCGTCCAGAACGACTTGTACCAATGAGTTTTTCGGAATTTATGTACGATTTGTTACACCACTGGCTTTTCGGTGAAGGAAAACATCGTGAGGAAACCTGCATGCTTCAATTTCTAGGCATGTATTGTACCCACTGTCAATTATAAGTGGCGACGGGCTCACCCCCGTCACACTGGACAGAGTTTCGGTACTACTGGTGAAACGTGGATGTTCTGAGGTCTCAGAATATCTCTGACTACCCCCTCGGGGAATATAGTCGTGAGCATATGCTTATGTTTACATTAGCAACTACACGCCAGGTTTTACGTAACGTAATTTCATTGATTTTCAGATATTCAATCAATCTATGCTATCTCTATTCAGTTTGTTATACGGAGATAAATTAGAAGCAATGGGTCACAATACACAAGGAGCTGCAATAGTTTTGAGTACAATGTTATTTGTCACCAATTTTGGAGGACCCATAGCGGGGGCGATAGTAAAATTGACGTCTTCGAGATTTGTAGCTGTCCTAGGAGCTTGCTCTTGTACCATAGGAATATTCCTCAGTGGGTTTTCATCTAATATATTTCACTTAATGCTGACGTATGGAGTTTTATTAGGTAAGAATATTTGATGGTAACTGTAGAGTTTAATATAATATATCTATCTACAGAGTGTAATAGAAAAGTGTCGTTAATCCTAGCTTTGAAACTATACAGGGTGAAACTTAATATGCTGACACTTTTTTAAGGGGATGATCAGACCGTCAAGCTGAAAATCTTTCTCTATGGCACCAACATCTAAATCGCGAAAAACATCAGCTGTTCTATACAAAACTGCAAACCCACTCGAGCCAAATGTATGGGACAACTGTTTTTTTCGCGATTTCGATGTTGGTCCCTTAGAGAAGGTTGCTCAGTTTGATGTTCTGATCATCCTCTTAAAAAAGTGTCAGCATATTAAGAAGGACCCTGTATATTTGAACGAAAATCAGACATTTGTTAAAGCACAGATATTAGTTTCTAGACCTTGCCTAAACATTTTCATTGAGTTTAATTGGTTGATATTGAAAATATAACCAGACTTCGTTTGTATGGAGCGCTCCAACGGTTTACACCGTCAAACTGTACAACTTTACAATATGGTAGTAAACCAGAAATCGTGGCAAAAAGATAAGTCGTTCCATACTTTTGAGTCTAGATCGTATTTTAGTTTTATAAGGAACAACTTTCTTTTTCACTATTTCAGGTTACTTACCATTATAATGTTTTTCAGTTTGACGCTCTAAACCAAATTATAATTATTCTTATAATCTCCAACGTATGACTTTTAAAGCATGCATTTGTATCTTGAGTTGCAGCAAGAATCGCTTTTATTTTACACGTTTGTTTTGACTTTTTGCTCTGACGTCACACCGTCTTTTTTAAGAGAACACTTTTTAGCATATTTCAAACTAAAATACAACCAACTTGTGTTATGTTATGTTTTATGGTACTCTCTGAATGTGATGGGGTAATCTGCGAGTTTAGTAAACCGGAATCCAGTACTCGGAACATATATTAAGACGTATATTAAACGCTGAGCCAGGCCAAATTTTGCTGGTTTTTAGAAGCTATCTTCTCGTGTTTTAAAAGACTTATAAATTAATGAAAAATATAGCAATGATATTAAACATCTCGGGCTTAATTTGCTATAAAGTATATTTATTATTTTTCAATAAAATACATATGGGAAAGCCTAAATATTTGAAAAAGTCTGTATTACGTGTATCTACTTTGTAAGTTGAAATCACTTTTACTTGTGACACACGCCTTTGTGTAGCCAATAAATTATGATCTAAAAATGCCATAAATTATTTTTTAAGACTAATGTTTAATGAGTTAATTAGATAATTTTAAAACTTGGTGCGAATTAGATTTCCTTGGATTAGAAGGCATCACAGTGACATAATGAAGGAGAAGCCAGTCAAAAATAGGTATACCTACTAAAATGACGTAGCTTGGTAGAGGTGAGGCGGCTCTGACAGGGTTAATGTCGTTCAGTGGGGGATACGTCTTAAGTACTAACTCATATACAATTGACTTACCTCAATACCTCTCAAAACGTACCATAAATATTAAAATTCTACTTGAAATAACTAACCAAACTATTTCCTTTCAGGCTTAGGTTTGGGTTTCATCCAGAACTCGTCGTTTGTAGCTATAAATAGTTACTTCAAGTTGAAAAAGAGCCGGGCAGTCGGCCTAGCTAATGTGGGAACAGGTGTGGGACAGAGCTTAATGCCTCATTTAGTGAGGTACCTTTTAGAAGGTTACGGGTTCCAGGGTGCATGTCTGATGCTGTCCGGGCTAAGTTTACATGGGGTATGTAGATATATTTTACTGTCATACTTACCAATAGAGATGTGGAAGAGTTTAAGGGACACCTTTGAACAGCAGTGGGACAAAACAGGTTGACAAAAAAACTTACCAATAAATACACGGAAAATTTGTTAATAATTACAATGTCGTGACCTTAAATAGTTATAATCACATTACTAGGCATGATAGTGTTGTAATAATGTTTATGAAGCCGTCATAATAAGTTTCAATAACATTTTCGAGGTCCAAAGTTTCACTGGACTGAAGCTCAATACTCAAATCGTATCACGTAATATGAACATAGTAAAAGTCCACGTGACCGCATGTTGGTAAATATTTCCATTATTCTCTACGACAGCCATTTAATGATATAGGTACTAGCTTTGGCCAAATTTAAACACCCCTCTGTACCCCTTTAGGGGTTGATTTTCGAAGAATACTCACGTGTAGTGGGCCTATGCCCGATATTTTATTGTTATTGTTACTACCTATACAACGTGTTAATGAATAAGTGCAAAACCTCATACACCCCGACTGATTTATAACAAAATAATTAGATTGAAACAACAATTTCATTATTTAGATACTTAAAATTTAAAGTTATTCGCATTTTAAGTTTTCAGGCAAAAATGATTTGTTATCATTTCAGCAATTAATGAAAGTGCTTGCGTGCTCGTGGATATATTTTAAGAATCTTGTTTTGGTAGTCAATAGTAGAGTGTGCCCGTGCAGTGGATTGAGATCGAGTTCAGTAAATTTTAAATTTTACAAAAAAAACTATTTAATATTTTGAAAAAAATTACCTACATTGAAAACATGATAATTCGATTCTGCTCTCGATTCGAAACAAACAACTTTCTAGTTTTGCGTTAATTCATTAAAACGTTGTATATTAACTTACTACTATAATTATAATTATATTAGTAAGTTATTATTATTATTTATTATACTGGGTGTTACAAAAATAAAAATAAACAATTAAAACTTTTAAGGGGGTTGTTAAGACCATCAAACTGAACAATTATCACTATGGGACCAACATCGAAAACACGGAAAAAAATATCAACTATCCCACACATTTAGCTCGAGTAGATGTGTAGTTTAGTATGGAACATCCGATTTTTATTTCGCGATTTCGTCGTTGGTCCCATAGTGAAAGTTGTTCAGTTTGATGGTCTAAACCACCCCCTTAAATGTTTATTTGTATTTTTGTAACACCTTGTATAATTATTATTAACTTTTTCAGATCTGTGGAACACTTTTAATCCAACCTGTTGAATGGCATATGAAAAAGATCGAAGAAGATGTCATCATTGACGAAAAACTACAACTGCTAGATGAAAAACATAAGGATATAGTGATAAGAAAAGACTCTTTAGTCAGTAACAACGCTTATAAAGGTGTAAGACGATCCACAGAACCAACTGTACAAAACGGAAAAGAAAAGGATAGTGCAGATCAGATATCTCATAGTTATAAAGAACTTGTCAAAGTTATCAAGTCGAATGAAAATGGATTAAATGGTTTGTCTAAAACATTTATTAGTGAAACAACTTAAGATATTTAGCGCTAAACGTAAATCAATGTAGCCGTCTAGGATTTTGCGTGGGTACTTACAAATAATTGAGTCGCTTGGGGCGAATTGGTGATCTTCAAGGACAAAGAAAGTCAAGCAGGATGGGTCATCACTTTAGTGGCTTTTCATTTCGAATGTATGGAATATTGGAAGTGTGGAAAATCTTATAGAAGCTGTTATTCGTTAAGCACAATCAGAGGTATTTTACGTCGGTTTACCAAGCTATTATGCTCCGAATATGCCTTCACCAAATTGGAATGGGCAAGAGAAAGAGTCAACGTTTGAGTTACTCTCATTAAAGACGTGGGGAGAAGGAGATTTTTCCCTGCAGTGGTGTCCTACAGGCGTACATAATACTTGTGATAGTTATGGCGGCTCTGCACATCATGGCGTATTTGTCAAATATCACACTTGACAAATATTTTTTTCCTATCTGTTGGTTTTTGACGCACATAAAAGGAGTGAAATAGGCAAACATACCCTGGGATCCACATTTTTATAGTTTTTCACTCCCTCATCCGTAATGCGTGATGTTTTTGAAATACGCCATGTGAAGTACCACCATTAGATACATAAATATTGCCATTATGTTGCAATATTTAGGCGAGTAGGGCAGTAAGTCATCTACTATTCCTAAAGTGAAACTATATTAGATGAGACATTAATTGAATGATCCAAATCTTAATTGATGTTATAAATTGGAGAATGGCTAAATTCAATCTAGAGGCAAATTACATGTCAATTAACAGAACGTGTTGACAAACGACATCGGAATATTTCACATTAAAGTTGTTTATTGTTTTTGTAAATTAAAGCCCTATGACGAATGGACAGGTGGCTGTTTGTAGAACAATATTATGACTCTGTAACTAGATAATTCGACACGTTGAGAATTTATGAGAAAAATCGTGCTATTCTGTAATTTTTGAAAAAAAAACGTCACAATATTGTTTGCTACAAACGGCTTGTTGTTGGTTGACACAACATTTTAAAAGGCTTGTTTTTATTGTAGTAAAATGTACTTTGTATCTTATTTGTAAATATATTATTCTTTATTCCCAGGAAACAATAACAATGTAGTAGTTCCGGCACCGAAGAAGAGCATGTTCAGAAAAATATATGACTTGTTCGATATATCGTTATTATCAAGTCCCCGTTTTATAAACATCCTTATTGGGACAGCATTATCTGTTACTTCGATACAGAATTTCAGTATGCTGTATCCATTTTTCCTTCAGGTAAGTAAATAGCATAAGATATAAAAATGTTGATCTCCTTTTTGATACATTAAATTATCTCCTATAACAATTTTTCACTGTTGTGATTTTTAAAAAACATAGTTTTAAGTTGGCGGTTGTAAGCCTTGCTAAAATAATTTAATTACCGAATAATTATTTTGAAAAATTGTTGCATTATTTTAGATATCTGAATCGTTATTATTTCAATTCTTTAGAAAATAATGATTAAAGTACTGTGGTATACAACTTATTATTTCGATGATTATTATAACTCAACTTCTCATATTTTCTTTTATCTAACATTTCACAGTTCTACACCACTTCAATCATAATTCGAAATTTATTAACTGTATATTTGAACTTGAATTTTACACGTATTTCATAAATTGAAAGATTACCATATTCTCTCACAAATTCATCTCAATTTATTTCTATTTGACAGAAAGTGGCGATGATGGATAAGCAACAAACTGCGACGTGTATGTCAGCGGTGGCGATGGCAGATATCATGGGAAGACTTACCTTACCGATATTTCAAGATAAATATAGAATAAAGGCCAGGTGGATGCTAATCATGACCAGCGTTTGGCTCATTGTTGTTAGACAAAGTAAGTCGAAGTTAACATGCATACATAACTCACGATCATAAGCATTATAGAGGCATTCAGAAACTGTTACAACGATCAACCGACTTTTGAAGCGGATAATTGTAGCATGGTTATGAAGGGTATAAAAACCCCTGTTGGAGCCTTTAGGGGGTGCTTCAGACCATCAAACTGAACAACTTTCACTACGGAGCCAAAACCAAACGAAAAATTAAGTTTCATACAAAACTGCAATACCAACTCGACTCAAATGAATGAGACAGCAGATTTTTTTCGCGATTTCGAAGTTGGCTCCATAGTGAAAGTTGTTCAGTTTAATTGTCTGAAGCATCCCGTAAAGACTCCAACAGGGTTTTTTACAGCCTTTAATGGTAGTGATGATTACAAGTTTGTGTTAGATGGTTAACCCATAATTTCAAAGCAGGAAACTGTGAGAGGCAACAGAGGGCTTCTGCCTCTTACGACACTCACCCATGGAAACGATTTGAGCATTCGATTCTATACCGTGATCAAATTAACTGCATTGGAAACAATTGAAGTCTAGTAGTTATCCAGAATGTAAATAAACAATTCGTTCTATTGAGAAGATCTGTCATAAAACTCATATAAAGCTTTTAATAGCCCTGTTATTGCTAAACGTGCAGTATATGCCTTCTGAGAATGTAAGCTATAGGTACTGTATAGGACCTCATATGTACCATGTGTATCCAATGATTCTGACCAGTCCATAAATAGTAATTAATTCATGTCATGTATCTTTCAAGATTATAAATAAGTAATGCCGTTCTTAGGTCCATATTAATAAACTATCTGAGGTCAGAGGGGTTTATGAACGTGCAAGCGCTTAATAAATCTGTACCACGTGGCACAGCTCGGGCTCTACCATATCTTTCGATATATTAATTGTTTTCTTTCATGTTTTATATCACTGTAAATATGCGTAGTACCCCTTGGGAGCGTGTCATTTCTCAGTGGTAGTACCTGCGTAGATAAATAGATATTATTATGTCTATTATGTCGCGCTTATTCTGTGCTCTAAAATTAAATCACCAAGACTCAAAAAAGGTTGAATAATCTTTTCATGTAAGCGAATAATCTTCTAGATAACGTTGTTTTCATCGTTGAGGATTACGGTTATCTATTTGGAATTTGATCGATTCGTATATTATAGTGTCTTGTATATTGTTGCGAAGGAAATATTGTAAATATAGTGTCTTTCATGGGTCACTGTATACGTTGTTATAATAAAATCCCCGAGACCATTTTGAATCTTTCCGAAAACATGTTTAAAACTCAAATCAAAAAAGTCCTCTGTAAGAAAGCATATTATAAACTGGATGATTATTTAAATGATCATAATGCTTGGGTCTGAGGTCACTAGCTTATAGTTTATTTACTTTACTGTATAGTATCAATTATTTTATTAAATAGACTATATATTATTGTATACATAACTTTAGCTTAAGAATTTATATTGTAATAGTTATTAAGTCGTGTTATGTTGTAGAGTTTCTGGCCGCATCTTCTCTACAGCGACAACACGTTCCGACGCGGTGGTAGCTTTAAAAAAGATTTGACGTTTGATAAGTGTGCTGTAAGCTCCTATATTGAATAAAATTATATTGAATTGAATTGAATTGAATTGAGTGTAAACTCAAGTATTTACCATATTTCCTTTTGACGTTATCAGAAACATTGCTGCAACGACTAACGACCTAGCGTGCTTTTTCGAGTTTTATGTGTCGAGTAATGACAGGTTACTAGCCTATAGAGGATAGGCTCTAGCCTTTCATACCCAAAAACACGGCAAATTAAACCATTTCTAATCAAATTAAAGATTGAAAAATTAGGTCTCGGAAGGGACTTAAACCCGCAGTCTTCCAAACCGGGGAATGACTTTTTCTAATTTAGCTACCGAGCCCACTACCCAGAGAACGAAATTCTTCATCTTATTTGCGTCTTAAGGAACCGGTTTGGAAGATTGCGGGTTCAAGTTCTGTCCGAGACTTAATTTTTCAACCTCTAATTTTATTTGAAATAGCACAACATTGCTGTGACATGTTCATAATCCATAATATTTGAAACCTTTTCTACTTTTCATAGTAACATTATTTAATATTGCTCTATTTATTTTCAGTAATGGCGTATCAGACCGGCTTAACAGCTCTCATAGTTATGTCGTGTTTCTACGGCTTCGGCAGAAGCATGGTGATCGTTGCCAGAAACATAGCAATATCTGAAAACTGCAGAATGGATCAAGTACCAGCAGCTGTAGGACTCGGAATGTTGACAATGGGAATCATTGTTCCCCCCGCTGGATACTTCCTAGGATGGATAAGAGATTATACAGATAGCTACATTGTTTGCATAACAGCACAAAATATTCTATTAATTATATTATTGATGACGTGGGTACCTGACATGCTTCTGTTATGGATGCAGGAGAAAAGGGAAAAGAAAAAAGAATTAGAACAATATCAGCTATCATGAAAGTTGGCGCAATTATAGTTCTAGAACAGTGTAGATCACTGTGGACAAACGGTGATTAATCAAGTAGCATATTAAAGAAATGACGACTATGTTGATGGAAGCTCCATATTTATGTTCTCCGTCAAATGAGACCCCCAGCAGACCAACGAATGAGATCGCACATCTATGAACCGCATATGTCTTAACAACTTCGAATATGTGTGTTTTCAGCATTTCATACATTTTATGGATAGTGTCCAGGTCGTAGTTTACGTATGAAACGAATTTAAAATTTATCAAAGGCTGTGAAATACGTAATAACTTTGTACAAACTGTGAAATTACCAGTAAGCATTTATTTCTTATATTTGTTGTGAATGAAGCCAATTATGAAGTGTTGAGTAATGTATAAGTTATTGATAATATTTATGATAGAACATTAATTATCGCTACACACTGTCCCAGTTAAGTTAATGGTTATGTTTGTGTCGATGCAATGCTTTATCTCTAGTCTAATAAATTTGTTTTATGAACGTTACGATTTCTTTTTTGCTTTTTTATCCTTATGTGGCGGAGAAAAAAAATATGTTTAAATATACCTAAACAACCCACCTTCATATTCCAATAAAATGTGGTCAAAAACACGGGCTAACCATCCACTTTTCTGACAAGGTTAACTTTACTTTTAGCATTCTTAATAGAAACTTACGACATTTACAGAAAGTAGTTGGTATATTTTAAGCCAGTAACCAAACGACTAGAAAAATAATTCACTTTATTTTAGTAAACTGCCTCCGTGGTCCAATAGACTGCCTCCGTGGTCCAATGGTTAAGAGCATTGGGCTCTTGACACGGAGTTCGTGGGTTCGATTCTCACGGGAGACACGGGGGACCAGTGATATGTCAGATTGTGCGTTTTTCCCCAGTTGGTTATGACATTGCAGGCCGAATCACCAGATTGTCTGAAAAGAAAGATGATGATGATGATGATGATGATGAGGCTACTATCTCTCGTGGTATAGTAGTCGTTACATAAAAACCACGTCAGAGGTTATAAGGCGGTCTGAAAAAACACTGACACCAGGGCTTGCCCACACAGAATTTAGTCAATTGACATGAAAACTTATAAAATGTAAATTAGGTGTCAGAAGGATCGACCGTATCAGAAACACTACGCTCCAAGACCCGCATAGCGGTGTTAGGGCCGCCAAATTGAAGTAGACCTGGGCCGAATTTGGTTTATCGTAGGTATTCATATAGAGCGGTGGGCAACGATCGCGACCCAACGGAGACCCGACGATGGAAGCCGAGGTCCGTGCAGTATAGACCAAGAAAGAGAAGGCGCGACGACCTACGAAGTAGAATGCTAAATTATGGCACCGTATAGAGAAGACCAAAGATGGGACGAAATAGGTTAAAAACCGGCCAAATGCGTATCGAGCCACGCGCAGTGTAGGGCTCCGTAGTTTCCCGTCACAATATGTGAATGTTGAATATTTGGTACTATGAACATTATTAACGAAATTTTCCTGTTTACTTCTCCAAGGAGGTACATTTTATAAGTTGGTCGTTTATTACTCGTTAACAATTTTAATTGATTTTTACGTGTAGGGGAAGTAGTTACCCAAAAATAAAAGTTTTTCAAGATTTTATTCTACCATTTTGTCGGCGTGATCAATATGTATACCCATGCCAAATTACAGTTTTCCAGTAGAAAGCGTATCTGAGCTAAGCCGCGGACAGATAGACGGATAGACGGACGGACATGTCAAAACTATAAGGGTTCCTTGTTAACTACGGAATCCTAAAAATGAACCATGAGAACTAAAGTTTAGATTCCAAGAAACTTTGCCTAAGTTTACAGGTATTGATCGATTTCTCAACATACTGGAATTAACATGAACGTCAAAAATGTTTTCGTGAACAGTTCTATACAGATCCACAGGTCAAATTCAAAAATAGTTTTAAGGTTCTTGGTACAAATAAAGTTCCTCGAATCATAACACTTCGATGCTAATGGTGCATACATAAGAGATAGATATATTAGGACTCTTCTCATGGGGAATGTACAATAGGGATGAGACTAGGCGGCAGACGGTCACTGACTTGCATACAGAGACGTAGTACTTTGTCTCCTTAACACAGAGGTACAGTAGTATCAGGTTTATAAGTCTTACCGATGTAACTACACAGTTAATAAATTATAGTAGCGCGCGACATTATATTGACTAATCAGGATGTGCCACCCCCGCAGGCCTGAAATCCCTTGCCGCTATTGGTTAATTGTTTTCGCACCCTTTTCACCGCTATCCGACTTTCTGTCTTTGATTACTAAAATGACTTCGGATTTTGACGGGGACTCGGATCTGCTCTGCGCAAACGAAGATTGACGAGCGAAATTATTTTCCTGGTCGTACTGTACCTCTCTGTCGTGTATAGTTTAACCATAGAGTAAAAGACAAAAAGAGTGCTATACTTCATACTAAGTGGCGTACACAGGAAAAAGCTCAAAACACCGTCTTATAGATGGCGCTGACTCCTTGCCCGCGAGTCACGACAAAAACAATTTTGAATCTACTACTTACTCTTTTTGTTACCCTAAGCTACCTCTCTTACGTAGTTGGTTTGGTTGATAATATTGGAATCAAAATCAAAATTTCTTAGCGTATATTCTAATTAACTACTCGCGGGCAAGGATTCAGCGCCATCTATGAATCGGGATTTTGAGCTTTTCCGACGAATACGCCACTTAGTGTGTATAGCACTTGTCTTTTACTCTATGGTTTAAGGGAATATAATTCGGAGCGTGCTCCATACAAACGAAGTCTGGTGATATTTTCAATACTAAATAATTTAAGTCAATGACATTTTTCTGAAACAATCTAGAAACTAATAAACTATACATTTTAACGAAAATCTGACTTCATGCAAGCATAGAGATTAGTTTCTAGATTGTTTCTGAAAAATTTCATCGACTTTAATTGGTTACTATTGAAAATATCACCAGACTTCGTTTGTATGCAGCGCGCATTTACGCATTCGGAATAAACTTCTCTTAACTTTGTCAAGGCCTAAAAGTGCGAGTCGTATTATCATTTGGTATTTATAGTAAAAAATTAAATTTCAAACGATTTTTTTGTTTTGACCTAATTTCATTGCTTTTCATTTATACCTACATAATTGGTTGCTATTCGTATAATTTACTGTCAATGGAATTTCTACAAGCAGGATGTTTTCAAAATATAACTCGGTATCCAAATAAAACTATATTTATAAATATATAACTGATCAACAGATAAAAAATTATAATGTCAACAACCAAATATTCCATTAGACGAGACACATTATTATCAATTGCAGGGAAAGGAAGGTCGATACGATTTGTTGATTAGATATCGTTTAAAATTCATGAATCAAAACCAAACTATTTTTGTTATTGAAACGGTGGTCTCCAACCTGTAATTACCAATACCTCATTATTAGCCCTTTGCAATCGAATATTTATTTATACAACGTGTTAATGAATTAACGCAAAACTAGAAAATAGTTTGTTTAGAATCGAGAGCAGAATCGAATTATCATGGTCTAGGGGGTGACGCAAGTTGATGCGGTGGATGATAGAAAAGAGTTCCTGATTACATTATTTATTTAAGTGCACTTAATCTTAGTTACATTTGACCTAGCGGTACGGTGGTATGGGAACGACTGGCGAATGTTCCAGTCGCTCCGTAGGACTGATACAAAATCGCTGAACAAACAGATTTGAAATACACACTGTGTCGCTACATTATTCCCCCCCTTTAACAAAAAAATTTCCCAATTTTTTTTAACAAACAGTAATAAAACATAATCTAAAAAATTTCAACAATCATAAATCATACTTCACATTAAATTACAATAGGTGACAAAGTAAAACAAAACAATCTCGATGCTAAATCAGCATAAGTTGCACATTGCACATTACAGTTAAAATGAAATTTGATCCAAGTGTTTATCGCAAATGACGGAAGTTACTGTTACAAACTATCAATTACAGCCTTAGATAATGAACTCTAAATAATTTTACTTATACTCGTACAAAATATGATCAACATAATTCGCTATATTGTAAGCTTACATACGTTATCATGTACATACAAAAATTTTAACGACATGGGAACCGAAAAAAAAGATTTTAATACACGAAACACTTTAAGACACTATACACGACACATTTAAGATTCAACGCTGTTTCCCTGTAGCGTAGGTACGTAGCGTGAGTCGAAGTCGTCTTCTTGAACGTCCATGATGTGCGTACAGCTTGGTATCCATACCTTCCAAGGCGTGCACCACATGTACTGGACTGGGTCAACGTCGTAAACTCGGTGCGTGCGAGGAAACGTCGAGCAGGAGCAGGCGCCCGTCCCGGAGGGAAGCCAGCAAACCTCGAACGGCGACAGCTGCTGTACCGTACCTACTCACGTCATCATTCGCCATGAGGAGCAAAATTCTATTCCTCTTATCTTGACGTCTCTCTGGGACCCGCAAATCACTTGTATTTGTCGGTAGTCACGTGTGGTTTCCATGTCGGTGTCACGTTGAGCTGAGTCGGCACGCCGCTAGGTCTATCCTGCCATCCGCTTTGCGCAGGAGAGTCGTTCCGCCGAAATTTTCTTGAAGGTTGCGTGTTCTTTGTCGGTGGTCACCACTCTAGGGGGTGACGCATGTTGATGCGGTGGGATTATAGAAAAGAGTTCTTAATTTACATATTTAATTAAGTGCACTTAATCTAAGTTACATTTAACCTAGCGGTACGGTGGTATGGGAACGACTGGCGAATGTTCCAGTCGCTCCGTAGGACTGATACAAAATCGCTGAACAAACAGATTTGAAATACACACTGTGTCGCTACAATGGTTTCGACATAGGTAATTTTTTTCAAAATATTAAATAATTAATTAGTATAATTTTAAATTTAGTGAACTCGATCTCAACCCACCTCACGGGTACTCTCACCCTACTTACTACCAAACCATGATTCTTAAAATGTATACATGAGCATTTTAGCGCTTTCATTCATTGCTGAAATGATAACAAATCATTTTTGCCTCAAAACTTAGAATGCGAATAACTATAAATTTTAAGTATCGAAATAATGAAATTATTGTTTCATTTCAATCTAATTATTTTGTTATAAATCAGTTGGGGTGAATGAGGTTTTGCGCTTATTCATTAACACGTTGTATAATTACCAAAATGTAATTACCAATACCTCATTAGTAGTCCTTTGCGATCGAAAAATATTGATTTATATACATTACTACCTACGTGAAGGAATTAAGTCATGCCACTATTAGGTATTATTGGTACATAAAACTGACAAAAACAAACTAAAACGCTACAGGTCTGTCGTTAAAAAGACCCCAGTTCATAATTTACCGTCCAGAATTAAGCATTCACCGAAAGTTATTATAAATATAATTGTGAAAGTAAACAGACACTTTTTGCGGATCTAATATGAATATATTTGTATTTAATTTCGCCGACGCTAAATAAATTCATTCCCACTGTGCAGAGAGCGGGTAGCGCGTAAATCTGGAGGGTCCTTTTCGTATATTTCCGAGACAAGACTAACGGATTATACTCTGCGCCCAGAATTTTGTATATTTTGCTCTTTGTCGCAGAAAAATATTGCCGACCCGCTATCGGACAAAGCGTTTTCTTTCCAATGCTCAGAAAATTGACATTGTTAAGAGTTTTTGGATAACTACCTACTATCGTGAGAAGTATTATGACTTATATTTTTCGATAAATGTGTTAAGTTCGTATTGGAAATTAGAAAATTACGTCAGTAAGTTATCTATGTGATATTATTTAAATACAATTTTTGAGTTTGAGTTTGAAAGTTTTTGTTGAAAATTAGAAATTCACAAAAACAGACATAAACATATTTTACTTAGAACGAAATTATAGAACGACAACGAAAACTAGGTATTTGTTCAGTGGGCTATTACATGCAAGGTTCGTATATAGGTATCGAAACCATTGCTGGTCTATTGTGTTCGCCCTTTGCTAGGTCTCCTCCGTACGGGCAGTCACCGGTTTAATACTAGCACAGAGTACAATAATATACTAGTAAGAGGTATAGTAAATTGTTTTCAATAATTATACTCCAATCACTCAGATAAAGCATATGTCTAGAATGAACCTAACGCTTCTAACGTATAAAACAAAACGGGCCAACTTTCTTAGGTTGTTGTGCGTGAGGCGTCACACAAATGATGTCTGTGTCCGTGTGTATCGATAAGGTTTAGAAGCCAATACTGGTTGAAATTTTTTTCGACGCTTTCTTAGCTTCGACTGTCAATCTTGACGTATAACTTATTCAAGTTCAATCAATCAATAATCAGAATGACCAAGAAATATACATTCTGTAAAGTTAATTTCATTAAAAGTAAATTTGTCTACAGTGTAAATATTTGTAAGAAATGGGATGGAATAAGGCTAGACGACATAGTTTTTATTTGATTTTTTTTTATTGTTAATCAGTAAATAAAAAAGGCTAAGCAAATATTTCGTACCCTTATTTGCAAAAACCAATTATCTGTATTTTTTACCAAAATTAGTTAAATACCTGATTTTTCTATCAAATCTAGTCAGTTTTCTTCAATTATTATCCTACTTAATGAAACTAGAATAATTGCTTATTTATAAATAACTATTAATATATAAAATAAACGTTATTATAATATTATTTTGTGTCGTCAAACTTAAGTGCTTAAATCTCAAAAATATTTTGGTTCAATTTTGGTGCAGATAATTGGGTTTTTGCAATAAGGGTACGATTTTATAAAATTGTAACTATATGCTTCGGCAACAAAAGTGACAAAACAAACTTATCTAGCCGCTTCAAATAGACAAATTATAACATTTAAATCCATTAAAACACAATAGCCGACAACTTTATGTCGGTATTCAAGGCAAAAGTATTGTGCTCCGCACAGTGGGCGGATCACATGAAATAACCGGCGGTTTGTAAACAGTTGCAATATTGTTTCTTCGTCTACAATGCCGTACGAGCTCCGAGCGATATATGAAAATGCTAGAGTTGCTCGACAGACTTTCCTTAGCTATTGTAATCTAAAATCAAATGGTTTGGTTAAAGCTGTGGATCTCCAGTGTTTTATTTATAAACAAACTTTTTTGTTTAGTATTTCGAATTCGAATGTGTTCTTGTTTGTCGTCATTGTATCGAATGCGTCAATACAAGTTTCATTTGCAAACCAAAACGCAATGTTTCCATCATCGTCATCATAGTCAGCGCGTATTGCTCCTTTTACACCCACCGTGGGGCATAAGCCTTCTCCCCATAGCCCTGCTCAGTATTCCCACACATAATAATAATAATAGTAAAGATGCAAACATCAAACATATACAGAGTGTAACAAAACACCGTAGTAATACTTAAGTGGGGGCTTCAGACCATCAAACTGAACAACTTTCACTATGAAGCCAACATAGAAATCGCAAAAAAAAATCCGCTCTTTCATACAAAACTGCAATACCGTCTCGACTCAAATGTATGGGACAGGTGATTTTTTTATTTTTTCTCAATGTTGGCTCCATAGTGAAAATCGTTCAGTTTGTTGGTCTGAAGCACCCCCTTAAGTATTACTAGGGTGTTATGTTACACCCTGTATATCGGTTTATTAGTCACATTATTAGATGTACTAATTAAGTACCAAATCAAACAATTAAAAATAATGTACCATTTTACATAATATAACACACACAATGTGGTAAACTTGTGATCTTTAGATTTGAAGAAATAATTAGAAGAGACGTTTTCTTAAGATTAGATTCCAACTAAGTATAAAGTTGTACTATAACAGATCATTAGGCGATAATGAGTTCTACTTCTTCGCATTAAGTTTTACGCTAAAATTTAATTATTCGGTTCTCTTTCCAACGGTTCGTTACGCCAGCTAAAAATAATTTCTACTCTAAAGTCATCATAATACTACTAAAAAGGATCGTTGCCCACTGGGGTGTTAGTTATTTGAAGAATTTAAAAAATCTATTAAATTAGGTCATTAAGACTTAGTCCCACTATTTAATTATATTATAAAAAAATAGTAATACGAGTGTAAATAAAGATGGCTTGGACCAATAAGAATGTAGGTTAGTGAACGCTCTGTCCCTCACGCTGCTCATAACAATGATAGTGACAGCATAATATTTAAACATGCCACCTAAATAATTATCGTATCAAATTTATGTAACAATTAAGATTTTTATGAAAGTTAAATAGTTTCACAGTTGGCATCTATCAAGCGGATCTAGAATTAACATAATACAATATTTACCAGAACGCAATTGTGTTCTGGTCAATAATACAGGCGATATGATAGTAAACTGTTGCTAATCAGTATTTATTATGACATTTTGGTTAAAACACCGTTCTCGTGACAGCAATCTATAGGGGGAAAGTACAGGACATTTACCTTAAAGACTATAAACTACAAGTATAGTATAAAATCTTAGCGAACACAATAACCCACACAAATCAAATATGCATGCTGTTGGATGGCACTAATACATTGTATTTTATTAATAAACTTAATATTTGGTACGATTACTGTCAGCTAGTTGGCAAGTGGCAACAGAGTTTTTTAGGAGCTCTTTTAGCTCCGTCATTTTTGGACCGTTTCTGTTTTAGTGATTGTTCTTTCATAACGTTGAAAAAATAATATCGTATGCAGTAATTTTACATGACGATTTGAGCTCCGCAACTGTACCTGTTGACTTTAAAAGGAACTAATTTTCCTACTATCAGACAAGTCGTGCGTATGCGCGGTTGAAGTACATTACTTTTGCAATATGTCGTTTTCATTAAACATCAAACTAAAGACAGTACCGTCTGTTGTAGTAGGGTTTTTTTTTTTTTTTTTTTTTTTTTTGGAAATGACGTGTACAGCATTGCTCAGGGAGCATTTACTGGTTTTTACTGCGGACTATTGGAGGGACCAGAAGGGTCACCGAGCCAATTGAATGAACTTAAGCAACCGACCTAGGGGCACCCCAGGGGGGTACGGACCTCGGCATAGGACGTCGCTGGGGCTACGCGGCGGATAGGGTAGCTAGGATCGGTGAGAGTTGTAGTAGGGTGAGAGCCTAAAAGTGTTCGTACATCAATTGTTTTGACACATTCGATTCGTTGAATCTACGATGAAAATACCAACTGTAATTGAGACAAGCGATTAGCAAAATAAAAGCTACTGTCAATTTCTATAATAAATAATAAGTTATGGTATAACCAAGTAGACAAACCACGAGATTGTGTCACTCTATGGGTTTTACCAAGAGACCCTCTCTTGGGAAAATCTATATTGGTGAAAAATAAATCCGATGAATGTAAGATCTAGATTTTCATAAACCTTCCCTGAATAGAGGATAATGTTCAGGCACCGAACGTAAAACAAAACCAGCGCCAGGACCAGTGTGTGTAACGGAATATAAATTGCTATATTACATGCAACTGTGTTTCTATAAATTAATTACTTAACGTGTGTCGCTTGCAAGCTGGTCGGATAATAATTGTCTAGACGTAGGTAAGTCTTCTCAGTTTTGTTAATTTTAACGACAATAAAAACTAACATTGTTAATAAAAGCTTATAACGGTTTGACGATAAATTACTTTACTATGTAGAATATAATTTGAAGAGATAGCTTCGAATAATAAATCTCAACAATCCCTATCCACTCAATTAACTATATAAAATCCAAAACCAACGCAATTCCAAATAGCAACGCAATTTTGGCTATTTTAAATTACAGAAAGAGAGATTTAAAACACTTAATCTCGTTTGTTCTTAGGCCAGCTTTGTAACAACCAAGATATGTCTGATAGTATATCTTTATGATAATTAATTAATATTTTCTAATCAGAATTAGACAGAAAGCTAAATAGGAATTCGAAAATCATCCTTATATGGAATGAAGTATAGATAAGTCAAAAAAAAAAAATCTTTCAAAACCGATCATTTTGTGAGTGCTTTTATTGAATTTGATTTTACAGCCGGACAACAAACGGGGTAAGCTATTTTTTTATAGAATACTTGTATGGGTTCGAAACATTCCACTTTTAAGAAAATCTAAATCAATAGTAATATCTTAAAATAGTGGTATGTTTAAGCATAGTAAAACCCAAAAAAGTAAATATTGTATAGGTACATAATTACTTTAGTAAGTTGGTTGGATATATTGATTAAGAAAATAAATTCTTGAATTTTCTGATGAGGGCGTCACTACTATTAAGAAATTAATTTACTGTTTAAAACTCAGATCATGTATGATCTAAGGTTTAAAATAATTAGTTTAGCTCATAGAGTGGGAGTGTTGAAATATAAATTACAAAATTTCTCTCAAAATGTATAAGTAAAATCTATTACAGTTCGAAGTAACCTTAGCAACAGTCTATTACGAGAACCCATACGTAGCTCTTTCACAGCCCGTTAAAAGAATATTACACAGTAACGTTTTACACTGAGGTCCTGAACATCTTTACGTTACCAAGGAAAATAAAAGTACAGTCAAAAAAACATCAAAATCTCATTAGTTGCCATTTCATGCCGAGACGACACTACGGAAGCAGTATAACTAATGTACTGTAATAAACACAGACGAGAAATGTCGTATTTCTTTTATAACATCACAGTTTTATCCATTTTCTGGTCCAAAAGCCATCTAAAGCTAACAGCTGTAGAAGAGGTGTTTTCCGAAACGTTGAGTGAAAATATGTATCTAATTTACTAAGTTTGTTCATAATAAACTAATTTGTTACATTTGTACCCACTGTCCATTATAAGTGGAGACGGGCTCACTCCCCGTCACACTGGACAGAGTTTCGGTACTACTGGTGAAACGTGGATGTTCTGTGGTTTCAGAATCTCCGAATCTCTTCGTGAAAAGGGGGAAGGGGGTAGGATCCCTGAATTTTGGGTGGACTCAGATCCTCATTTCTAGTGCCAAGATAAAGTTAAAAAACAGGGTTTCATTGATGTACAAATTTTGCCTGAAAAATATCATATTTTTCCTTAGTCTAGAAAACATAAGGTTTGAGATTGCACTAAAAACACTTTAGCAAATTGTGTTTGGACTAATATAACTGTGAGTTTATTACACTTTGGTCAAGATTTCGTGATAATATAGGCTCAGGAACCTGAGAAATACCTTAAACTCGATATAAATGTACAAAGGGCAAGCTTATTTCTAAAGATATTTCTTAAATAAATAAATAAAAATAAATATCTTGGACATTGTCACACAAATTATCTAGTCACATTTAAAGTACCAGAATCTAGCCTGGACTTGTGTTATAATGACTAGACAATGATATAGAATAAACATATATATACAAACATCCATGACTCGGGTACAAATATTCATATTCATCATACAAATATTTGTCCCTTATGGGATTCGAACCCGAGACCCTTGGCACAGCAGGCAGGTTCACTACAGACTGTGCTATCGGGTCGCCTAAAATCTTCCAGCATACCAACAAAAGATACAGTTAATTATCACAAGACAAATTTAATCTGTACAAACAGTAAATAATTTAGTTTTGTGGTTATAATTTTTGAAGACTTACTAAATATTAAATATCTACTCAAATTTACGATACTTACCGGGGATTATTATTGTTATACGTAAAACGTATTGAACGAAGCCATCCTGAACAAAATCACCAGTTTTCAATTTTTTGTTCATACCTACCTGAAAGTAACGTTTTGTAAATGTCTTAATTATTCAATAATACACAATAAAAAATCGTGGATTATTGAGAATTTATGTTTTTCAGGTATGTATCTACTATATTCCAAATTATCACCTAAAGTGCAATTAATGCAACCTACCCCATACAAAAATCCGTAGATTTCCTCGACTACCTGTATTAACGAGCGAAGGCGCTAGAAACCGTTAGTTCTATACGTCTTGCGTTAGCTGCGCTAATAGAAGGAGTAACTCTGGGGTATTATGGAAACCTCTTTGTAAGCCTGTAAGGGAAGCCACCTCAAATCATTTTAGTTCAAAGGTAGATCAGATTAGCATTGTCACTCTTAGCTTTGAGAAAACATCGTCATAGCATTGTGTTAGATTAAAATGGAACTATTACCACCACGTAATAATAATAATAACTCTTACGGGCACATACATTGTAATGATCCCAAAAGTAAAGCAACTAAGGTTTCTTATTTTGGAAACCATACAACAACGGCACAAACATAACATCCATGATCGAACCGGGATTAAAACCTAGGACCCTGGTTGTAATATTCTAATGATTTTATGAGTTAACTATTTGACTATTCTACCTATTTCCTTGTACAACTTGTATCGTAGTTAACGCCTGGGCTGCAATTGCGGTAAATATTCGGTGATTGAATCGTGACTGGACTATGTATGAACTTTTGATACATTTGGCATTGCGCTAATGGCGACACAGCTCATGGCAACCGTTAGATCCGTTTTGACAGATCGCTCAGACGTTAAAGGCTGTCAGTTACAAAGAGTTTAGCGCGATGCGGAATTCAGCACAGTTGAATAGTAATTGGATTGCAATGTGATTAGAACTAAAATTGGATAAGAAAAGAACTTCGATTTTTTAAATTTACTGGTGGCACTCGCACTTCCTCTCATTTATAGAGGGCTAAATGAGTTTTATATTTCTTTCTTGGCAAGAACTTAATCGTGATCTTTTTGATAACTATAGCTTAGAGTTAGTTCTGGTAACGTCATCATCCACATCACTATTTCACACTTTCAGGCCCCTAACTTCATGAAGGTGAGACGCTAACCGAGCAAGAATGCTATAACTTGTGGATAACGACTAGAGTGTAAGTTCAGACAGTTCTTACTCGTGATAGTGAACCACTTTCCCAAAGGAATTAAGGGGAAAGGCGAAAAAAAAAACGTTTTTCACTTAACTTTCGATCAGCTCATTGCATATAGTATGGCAAGACCATTGACATAAATTCTATAGACTCAAAGTCTCATATAAAATCATAGTAAAGCTTTGTCCGAATCTGACAATAACCCACACAAATCAAGTATGCATACTGTTGGGTGGCACGAATATGTTGTTTTTGTTTCATAAACTTAATCGTATTTGACATGTTTACTGTCAGCTAGTACAAAAAAGAGCTCTTATGAGCTCTTTTGGTTCTGCCATTTTCGAACGTTGATTGTGAATCTAGTTAAGTTAAATACATACAGGGTAAATTTTATATCACTGCGGATAACTTTAGCATGTATTCTTTTCATCAAACTGAACAACTTTCACTATAGAATCAACTCCGAAATCGCAAAAAAGAAAATCAACTGTCCCATACATTTGAGTCGAATAGTTACTGCTGTTCTGTATGGGACAGATGATTTATTTTTCGTGATTCCGAAGTTGGCTCCATAGTGAAAGTTGTTCAGTTTGATGAGTAGAATACATACTGAAGTTATCCGCAATAATATAAAATGTATCCGTTATAAGATATCAATGGGCAAGACCAAATTTTCTTTTTTACTAATTTCCTCTTGTTTCCTCGGAGACAGTTGTTCAGTATTATGAGTACAATCAACCTTTAAAGTAATGCAACTGTCTACACTTAAACCCTGTAAAGTAAGTTTTGTAGAAAATTTTGCTTTACTTAATTTCTACGTCGACATGACAAAATGCAGGTTTACAACAATATCGGAACTCAAAATGATGAAGGTGTTCCACTAAACGTAGCAGTTCATTATTTTGCCGTAAACCCGTCACCCGCTTGCGACAAATGAGGTCTCATTCAATTTATCTCAGTCAACAGGCCAATAGGGAAATATATTTTGTTGGTTTAACTTATGAGTTAAATGAAAGAATGTATTGTGTGCTTTACTAACATCTCTTACCCTTTTGATGGTTGTAATCTTGTAATCAACATGGGTCACGTATTTAGAAGACTTTAAACTAGGATTTGATCAACCAGCAAACATATTAAATACTATAGAACTGTTAATAATAGTTTATATGAGATGTTAAGTTCTGTTATAGATTAAATTTTGTAACTGACGAGCGTGTATTTCAGGAGTTGAAGAGGCAAGAAAGGTGCGTCAGGTTATACTATGCTTAGCATGCCAATGCCAGTAAATTATTTTATTACACCCTGTATTAGTGTCTCTGCCTATCCTGATATAACATATTCGCACTAAGCGCCTTTCAGCATCTTTTATATTGCGCACAGCCAAGGAGTGGAACCCTGCCGCCTGCGTCAGTATTTCCGAACGTTTACAACCCGAATTCTTTCAAAGTTCGAGTGTATAGGCTTCTTCTGGGTAAGCTCGCTACATCTTTGACCCCATATTTGTCCTGAGGACAGGATTGAGGGCAAGAGCATACCTATCTGTAATAAAAAATAGAATTACATAGGGTGAATACTTTAATCATCATCATCACCCTATCTATGTCACACTACGTGGATCACAGACCTACCCTCAAGGAGTACATGGACTTCAGTACACCATGCCACGTGTACGTTTTCTATGGAACAACAAGTAATTTTGTCGCGATTTCAATGTCTGCTCCATAGTAATAGTTGTTCAGTTTGATGATCTGAAACACCCCCTCAAATACATATCGCAAAGGTAACGCATCTAAGTTTACCCCGTATAGCTTTCAGTCTGTTTCACTAAGATTTCTGATAGAAATAGCAACTATTATTTTTTTCCTAAGTAAAGACCAAAACATTTGGTCAGGTAAATGGAATTCTCTTGCTAGGCGGTGCGCGGGCATCCCTGTCTGTCTGTTTAAATTTGCACGGACGCGGACGGGACGCGGACGCCCGCGCTCTTTTGCGGCAAACTTTTCACTAGCTTGGACGTAAAGCTGCCCCTGATTCAACTAATTCAATTTTTTGGGTACCGTAAAAAGTAAAAAAGAATGTCTCAGAGTTCTAGTCTCTTTACGTTAACGGTTGAGTACGACCTGATTTTAAAATTACGGTTTTGAACAGGTGTGTTGCAGTTTGGTTTAAATTGCTCTTTAATTATTGATTTCGGACAGAAATTTAAATAATCTGGTTCTTATTTATAGATAATTATATTGTATGTAAACTTAAATGCGTTACATAATTACGCTAAAAAAGAGCTATGTATGGACCTACATTTAGGTTGAGCAATCATTGACATTTTCTATGGGAAGGAAAAATATTTATTTGCGGTTTCAATGTTTGATGTTATCCTAAAATGAAAGTTGTTCAGTTTGATGGTCTGAAACACCCCTTAAACTTTGTAACGCATTTAAGTTTTTTTAAAAAGTGTCAGCATATTAAGAACGACCCTGAATAAGCTCCTTATTATTTTCGCAGCGGCCTGAAACAATGCTATAATACCAATGTAAGTGCATTATTATAAAAGTAAATAAACTTTCATTGAGTCTTGATAATCTTTGTGACAAAAATGAAAGTATCAAAACATAGTAGGACAATTTTCTCCAAACTGTTAGTTTTTATTGTAGCGTAAGTGAGTCGGGAGATAAAAAGCTAAAAGAATTCCAAGAGGATTAATTACCTGAAAAGCCTTTGTGAGTCTTTTGTCTAATCGAAACATTCTTCCTGAAGAAGCCTTGCGTTTAATTGAATCGTTTTATGGGATTATTGAGCCTCTAAAAGTAGTTTGAGGCTATATTACTTAAATTTTTAACAAATATCCTAAACTTTTCCCCTCTGTTGAAAAATAAACGTATATTGTTAAGTTACGTTGCAAAGTTATTTAATTTACAATCATTTATAATATGTCAATTCTTGCTACAGTCGAATTAAGGTTATCAGAAAGATGAAAATACAAAAAAAAAAATAAGGTTGTCAGAAAGATGGCAGTTTGAAAAAACGGCAGTAGATGGCGAGACGATAGTGTTGAAGAATTTGGGCTACTGACGTAATGGCTCGGTAGCCTAATTGGACGAAAGCACGGTTTGACAGGTTGCGGGTTTAAGTCCCGTTCAAGATAAATTGTAGATTCTTGAATCTGAATTGCCTAGGCAATATTTTTTTTTCAATAAAGGTGAAATTGTGTTATACATTTGAAAGTAATCACTTACTCGACATCATTGTTTCGGTACCTACTACTAGTGAAACGTGGATATTCTGAGTTATCAGAATATCTCTGACTACCCCTTCGGGGAATATAGTCGTGAGCATATATGCTAAGTACCAAATCATTGAATACATTGACCGACAAAAAAAACAAGTATAAAGTGTGATAAAAACTACTAGAAAGGGATAATCGCATCCATAAGCATGCATGCATAAAGCATAAGCATATGCTCACGACCATATTCCCCGAGGGGGTAGTCAGAGATATTCTGAAACCTCAGAACATCCACGTTTCACCGGTAGTACCGAAACTTAATAATAAACTATCAGAATGAAATCCTTCAATTGAGACATTAAAGTAGAATTAAATGTTATTTTCGTTACATTCAACCACCATTTTTCATAACAATTAAGCTATACTCTGACCAGAGCGCAGCAACAGATAAAAAATAATTACTTTGCTAAAAAGAAGAGTTGGAAAACAGCTCGCTCCCCAATAAATGAGTGCTTAACGGAGAAAACAAATAACAGGAAGAAATAAAAAGAGCTGCATATTGTGGGAGTGCTCACAGTCAATGGTTAACCGTACTGCTTTACAGAAACGAGTATTCTACATTGGAACTCTGAGCGAAGAACTGAGCAAATCCAATCAACCGCAAACATTTAGTCAGGAGAGAAACTTTGTTTCCTTTTTTTAAATCTACATAGAGTTAATTCTAGGTGCAATGGTTAGTAGTTTTTTTCTGAATACGTTTCGAGTACGGTCACCAGAGTTAAACATATTTGAGATGGTAAAACTTGATTGCTTTTAGGTAGATGAATATTAAAGGTACTTACACGGGGAAAATATCGAGAAGTACACGTCTAGTAAAGTCTGCTAATATTTATAGTTGTCACATATACTACACTAGACATTTTTTTCCTTGTAAATCTTTCATTGAGTGTGAATATCGAAAGGGGACGAACTAGACGTAAGAACACTGATCAAATTTGTGACGAGCTTAAAAAGGTCAGGTAAGATTTACCTGCAACTGAGATGTTCGTCAGAATCGCAGCAAGTGGCGTTTTGTTGTCTCTGCCTAGCCCAATGGGAGACAGGTACGACTTTCATTCACAGACAGATGCTTAGTGTTGAACATTACAAAAACTTTACTACCTATTAAAATTCAAAAGGTATTTGTGTACTTGAAGGTAATTTTATCAATTTCGTCTTGCCTCCGACCGAATATCGTTTGCTTAAATGAAGTCAATTCTTTAAGCACTAAAATATTAATAACACGACCCACTTCCAATGCCTGAAAACTTTAGTAATTCACTTTTACGTTAACAAGATTCCTTAAAAAGGAGACCAAGTTTTTTTCCTCATCCTTTTATATAGAGATAAAGTTTAAAATAAGGCCCATTTAAATCCCTTTAGAAGTTGTGAAAAGTTTCTTCTTGGAGCGCTGCGGGCGTTACCGGTGCAAATTTAAAGTGTGTATTACTAGTGCCGCAAACCGTCAGAGGGGCGAGCATGAGAATTCCATTACTGGTGTTCAGGAGACAAGCTCCCGCGTGCCCTCACGCCGGTATCCGAGACTTGGAGATGCTTACCCGATAACAAGCGTATTTATTTAAATCCCCACTGAAGCTACTTTATGACGTGCCTATGTTTTGAATCTTTCGGATCATAATGCTGAGGAAATTGCTAGAGAGTCTAGTCACGTCCTGTAAAATTCGTGATAGCCACGCGTTAGTCAGTCTATGTTTACGTTACGGCACCGTTTAAGTGGAAAAGTATAAAACTGATTTAGTTTATGTTTCATCATCAGCCTGTAAACGTGCAGGGCACGAACTTACGGTATGGCCGTTAGTCCACCACGCATGTCCTATGCCGATTGGTCGACTTGATATTTGATGGTCGACTTGAGTTTGATGGGTAGACTCTTAGTTTAAAAGGATGCTAATGATATCAATTTCACCCTGTAGGTACGAATCAGAATTTCTTCTTCAGCGTATGCAAGTTTCCTAGCGATATGTTTCGTCGCCCAGAACTTAGCAGTATGCCTAGAGTATTGCAGTACTGGCGCACACATACAAACTAATGTCCACACCTTTGTGGACAGTAGTACTAGTAGGAAATCTTCATTCTTATCGTGTGGGCAGCAAGCCCTGGTGTCAACGTTTTTTTAGACCGCCTTACGGCCTCTAACGTGGTTTTTATGTAACGACTACTACCATCAGACATAGTAGCCGGTACCAACGGCTTTACGTGCCATCCAAAGCACGGAATCGTCTTTTTTTCAGACAATCAGGTGATTCAGCCTGCAATGTACTTACCAACTGGGGAAAAACCGCACAAAGTGACATATCACTAGGTGTCCCCCATGGGAATCGAACCCACGACCTCCGTGTCAAGAGCACAATGTTCTTAGCCATTAGATCACGGAGGCATTAGGAAGTTAAATCGGTTCATTTAGTGAGGTGTCGGGGGTGTGCTTACAATTTTCAACTTACGTGGCTACGATACAGTGTTATCATTTAAATCCTTTTTAGGCCGGATTCGACCAAACTTTGATTTATCCAATAGTAACTATACAAATAATAATACCTAAAGAAAAATGTATCCGGACTTATTGCAATGTAAAGCTATACATTTAAATTTGTTAGGTTTATACGAGACTTGCTGTTTTAAAAATAGTTTTAAAACCAAATCAACACAAGTGACATGACAAGGACGGACTTAATCAAAGAATAAAATGTACTCGCGTTTGGTAAAATCCGGCCTTAGCTTGTTAATTTACAAAAGTCATATCGTGTTTCACTTACAATAGTCAGACTCGTATTTTTCGGCTAATTAATTTTGATAAAACAATGTCCTTTATGCATCACACTGCAACAATCGGCTCTAGTTACAGAAATTCAATTATCAATTCAATTAACTGGCTTCATTATTTCGTGTTCATCAGCGGTCTTTCTATAATATCCAGGGTATTACACGTCACATACAGTGCAATTTCATTGCATGTCAGTGGAAATAGTTTCTTGTTAGGAACAATTTGAAATAGAAACTGGAAGGTAGTTTAGAGATCTAACCCTTTAAAAGCTAAATACTCATAAAATTAATGTTGAATATGTTTATCCACTACTATAACACAGGCGTGTCAATGTATTGGCTATGTGCGAAGTGGTGATGGGAACTGACAAATCGATCGCAGCGCCCGGGGTGGCAGAAATGTTTACTGTTGCAGGACAAGCTGTGTAAAATATGCTTGAATCTATGCAAATCCACACACTCAACACGAAATCTCCAAAACTGTAAAGACTACAAACTTAAAATTTGACATGGAAGTTTCTGTTGGCATCTAGGTGCTCACTAAAATGGTTTTTTTGAAATGTTAACTCCAAAGATGTGAAAACCGGGATAAAAGTTGGACGGAAATTGGCACTGCAAATATCGTGGATTCTAGAAAATAGGTATTAAAAATTTTTTAAATATCGATAATGTTGCTAATTTCTTTAGTTTTAACATTGTTTTATTATAAAAATAAACTTTTAACTAACATGTTACTTGAAATAATTCACGGTGGTCCGACACCGCTAGGGGCGCTAGTGTCGTGCACATAGCCAATACGATGAGTTGACACTGTAGTATATTATAGTACATACAGGTACATACTAGATACTGTAGTTAAGTTAAGACACACATTTTGGATTTTTAATTAGTTTTTAGGGATCAGTACCGAATGAGTGAAAACGGGATCCCATTCATAAGCCTACGTTGTCCGTCCGTCCGTCTGTCTTACGTATTTAGGGCTGACTTAGGGCTTAACTTAACTTAAGTTAACTTGATATTTTCACAGAATGTAAATGAAAAACCGGATAAAAATGCAAAAATTTAATAATCAAAGGGGTGTCCTCACACAATCAGCTAGTTTTTTTAACGTTTTTTCTCGTAATATTGTAATAAATATTTTTATCAATTATGTATAATTGTTATACTATTAGTGTATTTATTAGTTATATTATAATAGCAGTGGCGAGTAACGTTGCCTGCCGCGCAGGAGGCGATGGTTCGATCCCCGTCCAGGCCGATTCGTACCAATGAGTTTTTCGGTGAGGAAACGAAACAAAACAAAAAAAAATACACACTTCAATTTCGAGGCACGTATTGTACCCACTGTCAATTTTACGTGGCAATGGGCTAAGAAGATGATCAAACCATCAAACTGAACAACTTTCTGTATAGGACCAAAAACGAAATCGCAAAAAAAAATCTGCCGTTCCATACATTTGGGTCGAGTAGGTTTGCAGATTTGTTTGGAGCAGCAGATTCTTTTTGCGATATCTATGTTGGTCCCATAGGTCTGATCATCCTCTTCCAAAACCCGTCAGCATATTAAGAAGGATCCTTACATTTTTATCGTGATTTCATTGTTGGTCCCATGGTGAAAACTGTCAAATTTAATGGTCTGTACCACAGATCAAAGTTAACGCATATCCTCAGGAACACGGTGTACTCGTATTGTATGTTGCAGATATATTTATTTATTGTTTGTGTGTACACAATAAGTTTGCCTTGTAATTATTAACTGTCTCTTTTGCGGGTCAGCTGGAAGAAATCTCTTCAGAGATAAGCTCGCTCTTTGTATATGTTTTCTCAACTTTGTGTATTATTTTGTCTGTGTGTACAATAAAGTGTTATAATAATAAATGTCTTTGAAAGGAGTAATGATATTTTTATTCTGACAGTTAAGGCTTTATTAATTCGTAGTAATGCTTATAAATGTGGTAGAAACCCACCCTTTTGGCAAAGTATCAAATCGGAATTAGATAGAATAAGCCGGTCTCAGCTTTAGAGTTAAGATTCAAAACTTGGCTTCCAAACTAAAATAGTACTTTTCTCCCAATTTTAAACCATTAATCAAAAACGTAATGGTATAATAGAGTCCTTCTTAATATGCTGACACTTTTTAAGGGGATGATCAGACCATCAAACTGGACAACTTTCTCTAGGCACCAACATAGAAATCGCGAAAAAAACATAAGTTGTTCCATACAACACTGCAAACCTACTAGAGCCAAATGTATGGGACAGCTGATTTTTTCCCGCGATTTGGTTGTCGGTCCCATAGAGAAAGTTGTTCAGTTTCATGGTCTGATTATTCTCTTAAAATTGTCAGCATATTAAGTTGGACCCTATACAACGTGTTAATGAATTAACGCAAAACTAGAAAGTAGTTTGTTTAGAATCGAGATCAGAATCGAATTATCATGGTTTCAACATAGGTAATTTTATTCAAAATATTAAATAATTTGTTTGTAAAATTTAAAATTTACTAAACTTGATGTCAAACGACAGCTCGGGCACTCTCACCCTACTTACTACCAAAACAAGATTCTTAAAATGTATCCATGAGCACGTTAGCGCTTTCATTCATTGCTGAAATGATATCAAATCTTATTGCCTCAAAACTTAAAATGTGAATAACTTTAAATTTTAAGTATCAAAATAACAAAATTGTTTCAATCTAATTATTTGTTATAAATCAGTTGCGGTGTATGAGGCTTTGCGCTTATTCATTAACACGTTGTATATTATATCTTACTCTGTATTTTACTTTACAACAAAGTGTACCAAAAAACCTAGTAATATTTGGACAGATGGACAGACGGACGGACGGACAACGTAGGCTTATGAATAGGGTCCCGATTTCACTCCTCGGGTACGGAATCCTAAAAACGTAGAAAAAATTTCCACTTAAGTTGCCTATTACTATTCAATCTTCCCGATGCCTACCAAAAAAAATCCAAATGATAATAATATTTGTGTCTGGCATCAAACAAAAGCACGTCATTGGTTTTCTGTACAAACCTATGCAATGCACATTCACTGTTCCCCGCGCAGAAACGATGTGGCGAGCTCATAAAACCTTATCTGTCCCCTTTGTGCTGCGTTCAAACGGTTTTTCTGCTTGAAAGAGAAATCGATATCTCGGTCTAGTGGAATGATTTTTATCTGATTATCTAATAAATTATTTTCCAGCCCATTTTTAAAAGTATGTTTTTTAAATATTACTAGGAATTTTCGAACTGATTAAGGGGGTCAAACTCTAGCGTAGAAATAGGTATTATAATATAACTTAAAATTTTGAACTTACTGTCCTAAAATCTAACCTGACTTGATGCATCAAAAAGTGCATCAGAAGTAGAACCGAAGACGTTTTTATTCATGTAACTGTATTGTACCCTTAGTTTGGATGTTGGTGCCAAGCTTTACAATATAGCGTTCAATTAATAAATAAAACAATTATAGGTGCGTATTAGATAGTTCAAGAAGAAACAATATAAGACTCAAAATCTGCAAGAATTATGCTTCATCCGGTACAGTAACAAAACGCGCACTGCCAGCAGAATTACCAAAATAGAGAAATTCAGAGAATCAAATGTAACTTTGACTTTAAACGTCTATATCGTAAGACAGAAGCATTATAACGACTTAATTTCTATGGATGTATTTTTCCATTATACAAAACTTATCCAACGATTTCAGACTCGATTGATTTGAAAAAACCTTTTTTTTTTCTATGTTGTATGCTAGCCAAAAAATGGTTTTCTTTTAACTAGCACATTTATGTTTTTTGTTTAATGTTCATGCCATATTTCGTTTTAACAGGTGCAAAAACGAGCTAGGAATTGAGACGAAGATTGCTGCTAATGGATATAATTAATGAATAATTACAACTTGTTAGCCCTACCGTGAGCCTACCGAGAGTAATGTTTTCATTGTAATTGATAAACCAATTTAAAACAAACAAATGGACTACAAATAATAAAAACGTTTCATATTAACTTTCGGTTTATAATCGCGATTTGGTATATTTGAGTTCCCAATATTTCGGCAATGTTACAAATCTTCATATTAGATTAAATTTTAACTGTGTTAGGAGTTTCCCTCCGAGATCGAATCAGAAATGAAGAGATCCGCAGAAGAACCAGATTAGCTGACATAGCCCAACGAATTTCTAAACTAAAGTGGGAGTGGGCTGGGCACATTACTCGCAGAACCGATGGCCTATTGAGCCGAAAAGTTCTCGAGTGGTGAACGCGTACCGGAAAGTGCAGCGTGGGTATTCAAGACAAGGTGGACCGACGACCGGGAGGACCGGACCGGCGGCTGGAACCCGTTGGATGAGGGCAGCGCAGGACCGGTCGTTATAGTGATCCTTAGGGGAGGCCTATGTCCAGCAGTGGACTCGGCTAATCGGCTGAGATTATGAATGTTTTAACTCTTTTCATTGCAAAACAATGAAAGAACATGATATGTGACAAATCTCCTCCAAACTCAAAGTGCAAGTAAACTCTCTCGTTCAAACGCTCCCAAGGCGCTCGGGATTGAAGTACCAGCAACAATGACGGTCTTTGGCTTTTGTAATACTTTATTATGTGCCGGCAAATATCCCCAGACAAAACTTTATTGGAACATCGAGTATAAACACTCCGGCTGATATGAGACACTAGTATAATAGGGTCTCATTATACGATAGAGTTACCACGTTACTTTTTAGTTTGAATAGAGAAGAGTGTATAAAAAGTTATGAAGAGGTTTCCCTTATTGATTTTCTATCTCTATAGATATCCATTTTGTCTAGTCTTTTAGAGGATTCTATCGATCGAGCGAATGAAAGTAGCTTTCCATGTTGTACTGGAGCTGTGGTCTGTAAAGTAAATTATTGAGCTAGATGACATTTGGCAAAGCTCCTTGACAATGTTTTTGTTACATTATTTGTATTTCGATTAACTTCTCTCTGTTTGTTGATACTCTTCGACAGAACATTTTTGGAAACGAGGTTCTAAAATGTATATTTATAAATTATACATTTGTGCTTCAGTTCATCTAACCGAACAACTTTTAGTATTGGGACCAACTTTTAAAAAACGAACAAATTAATCTGCTGTTTCATAACTTTTAGTAAAGTAGATATATTGAAATTTTCTATGGTACAACATGATTTTTTTTGGCGATATCGATGTTGGCTCCATAGTGAAAGTAGTTCCGTTTGATGGTCTGAATTTCTCGGTTCGATATGTAACGCATTTAATTTTACACCCTGTATAATCATCATCATCAACTATCTATTTTAGATGATTTAAGCAGTGTTGTAATAATTATTCCATGTGAGGTTTTTAGGAAGGTACATAGCAGGCCAGCTGTTATTGTTGATGTATTTCTTTTACATTTTCTAGTTTTTTATTTTATACTAGCTGTTGCCCGCGACTCCGTCTGTTTAGACCTTAAAAAAGTATCATATGTGTTAATCCAGATCATATTCTATCTGTGTGCCAAATATCATTAAAATCCATTCAGTAGTTTTTACTAGATAGAGTAACAAACATCCATCCATACTTGCAAACTTTCGCGTTTATAATAGTAGTAGGATGCATTACTGACAGCCCTGTGTGAGTAAATATCGGTCTGAAAGTTTAATAAAACTATAGTTATTCTTACACACCAAAAATAAATAAGTACAAAAATTTAGCTAAAACATAGCGGATACAATAATAACCATAGGATGGTATAATAAGTACGAATATAATAGAATCGTTCATAAAATATATTCTGAACAAACATAAAACTTAACAATAGGCACCATTATTATACCAGTGTTTTCCATATACAACGTGTTAATGAATAAGCGCAAAACCTCATACACCCCAACTGATTTATAACAAAATAATTAGTTTGAAACAATAATTTAATTATTTGATAGTTTAAATTTTAAGTTATTCGCAGTTTAAGTTGTCAGGCAAAAATGGTTTGTTATCATTTCAGCAATGAATGAAAGCTCTAGCGTGCTCGTTGATACATTTTAAGAATCTTGTTTTGATCGTAAGTAGGGTGAGTGTGCCCGTGCGGTGGGTTGAGGTCGAGTTTAGTAAATTTTAAATTTTTCTAACCCATTATTTAACATTTTGAAAAAAATTACCTATGTTGAAAACATGATAATTCGATTCTGCTCTCGATTCTAAACAAACTAATTTCTAGTTTTGCGTTAATTCATTAACACGTTGTATATACCTAACTAAGAATTAGTCATAAAAACAATAAATGGTAAAAGGTTTTCCTGATGATCATCTTGAGTCTATGAAACAAATTTTTGGGGCATATTTAGTGACTAACAGTTAGTTGCAGAATCGCTCATTAATGTTAATACTTCATTAAATCTCTTGCTAGCTTTTACTACGTCAACAAGACAAAAAGTGACAGCAAGAGATTTAATGGAGGATTAACTTTAATGAGCGTTTCTGCAAATGAGTGTAAATATCATACTTAAGTTTTACATTTAATGATTTATTGCCATGTAGTTGAGTGTGCAGTTCAACAAATTAATATCTCTTTGTTAGGAAGTTAGATTTGTTAGTAAAAGTTAACGTTTGATCATTTGTAAAGATGTTGTCTATTATAGCCAGAAACATTATTGCTAAGTGCTTATAGTACTGTAGCCCCGGGACTTTTTAATTACCAAAAAGAGTACCGATTGCCGTTTACAAATTGTTGTAAGGTACGAATTACTATTCTATTTCTATACTGTCATGTTCTTTACCTTAGTTCAATACGTATTAGTAAGACTGTCTAAAGTTGCCTTAAAAAGCTATAAGACTAATCAAAATTGATTTTTTTTTTGGTCTTAAAGCTTTGCATGGCAACTTTGTATCAAAATTTAAAATTACAGACAATTTTTTTTTGTTACAGCGGGTTGTGATCTTTACGCCTTAGGTTTTTATATTAGTAATGTCGTACCTTGCAACAATTTCTAAACGGCAATCGGTAATCTTTTTAGTAATAAAAAAGTCCCGGGGCTACAGTACTATTATTTATCTTACCCAAAAAGAAATATAATTTTTACCATGGTCTAGTGCTCTGTGATAGTGTTAGCAAAGGGTATTCAGAATAGTTCGTTCATGCGTTGAATACTGTATTAGTCACTGTCGTCGTCTTACAGCTCCTTATTTGATGTTTTCCCGATGAGTGGAGCGTACTTCCTTTAGTATTTTCCCCAATCTGACCTGAGTTAGGGTTCAATACATCGGATCTGTACTCACTATACGAATTTTCGTTACCAATCTAGATTATTAATATAGTATTTGTGTAGCCATCACACAGTATAAGAAAGAGTATCTAGTACTACTACATACAGTATGGACACTCCCTGCCTCCCACCAACTTTTTACCTCATCCCCTCTATTGCCCTCTGGTTACCTCGGCGGTTACCTGTAGCCTAGACTGACACCACAATTGACAAGCTAGTCTATGCGTTTTATTTACGAAAAAGTCATGTACCGCACGCAGCTCAAGTTATTGCAGTCCTAAGAGGAAGGATATCCATAGAGTCCGCATAAATTTACGATTGTAGTTGGTCTCTTTTGTCTTATGACGTACCTTTAATAGTAGAAGGAGATGGAACTATAGATATTTGTTTATGCGGCTGTCCACTTTTTTTTGAGCTAGTGTGTGTGAAAAGTGACCGTAAACATAAGGCCATATGTCACTTGGTGCCTTTTGTCCATACTACTTTGACACCACACACTCAAACCTAAACGTCAAAAAAAGTGGACACTTTATAATTGGTGTGGCTCACTCTAGTCTTAAAGAGAGATCCTTCCTCTTAGTTACAGTCCTAGACTCCGTTTCCCATGTGCTGACGTTATCTTGTCAATTTCTGTTTTGTGTAGGCAGTGTGCGGTGGCCATGAAGTTGTAGGAATAGTGGGAAGTATCTTTTTTGTCTGTACACTGATAATCTCACGATTACATTATATCTCTGAGTGGTCAGAAAATTTGCTGCAGCTACCAAGAACCTTTTTAATTAAGCATGACATGTGCAAGGCTCACTTTAACCGCTATCAACCCGGCTTTAAGATAACAGTAGATAAACAATAGGTTGTTTAATAATTTTGCATATGTGGGTTGTGGGAGTTCACATTTAAAGATATTTAAAGTGCATGCTTAAAACGTAAAAAATTATTGTTATTTTATTTGTTTAAAATATATAAAAGTAAAGTAGTTCTACTTTACTGAAGATTATTACTTACTTATGTACTTAAAGACCCGACCACATTTAACGGAAACTCTATTTATTACGATGTGACATTAAAACAAAATCAGAACACAAGAATTAATTAAAACTAGGTGACTTAAAGATTTATTGTGAACTCTGTCAATGAATATAGAGTTCAACAATGTGTAGGTTGATCTGTCGCCGTATGTACAAAAATTTATATTTATTAAAAGTACATTTAAATTATCTTTAAATTACAATCTTCTTCTTATCGTGTGGGCAGTAAGCCCTGGTGTCAGACTTTTTTCAGACCGCCTTACGGCCTCTGACGTGGTTTTTTCTGAAGAAGAAGAAGACTTGAAACATAATGTTCCCTGCCTCAATAGTAAGGTACGAGAGAGGCTGATGATGATGATGAATGTCCTTTTACCAAGAACTCTTGCACGTATCATTCAGATTTCACCTTTATTCTCACCCCTTTTGTTTATTGCCCTTTCACTCTCATTGTTGACCTACTATAAATAAGTAAGAACACAAAGTTTCGCATTACCAAAAGCATGTAATGTGTATACACAGTTTCGATCCAATTTCTACCACCATAGAGTGGTCGTTCCTCCTGCAAGTAGAGGCGCCTCCAAGTCTAGTCTTCACCATATAATATTACACTCCTTGACTCCATCTATAATTGTTAAGATACAATTTGTGTTTGGCTGTATTGGAAAGTTGTATAATGTACAAGCTAAGATAGGTACCAAGGAACTGAATAAAAATAATACATCAAAAGATGTTTGATATTATGTAACATTATCTTACACTGGCTTTTCGGTGAAGGAAAACATCGTGAGGAAACCTACATGCTTCAATTTCGAGGCATGTATTGTACCCACTGTCCATTATAAGTGGCGACGGGCTCACCCTCTGTCACACTGGACAGAGTTTCGGTACTACTGGTGAAACGTGGATATTCTGAGGTTTCAGAATATCTCTGACTACCCCCTCGGGGAACATAGTCGTGAGCATATGCATTATCTTACAAAAGATTTTAAAGAAATCATGAGATTCGTTCATTCAGAAATCTTGTGATATAGAACAAAGCAAGGTGCATCTTATGCATATGCTCACAACTATATTCCCCGAAGGGGTAGTCAGAGATATTCTGAAACCTCAGAACATCCACGTTTCACCAGTAGTACCGAAACTCTGTCCAGTGTCACGGGGGGTGAGCCCGTCGCCACATAATGGACAGTGGATACAATACATGCCTCGAAATTTAAGCATCCAGGTTTCCTCACGATGTTTTCCTTCAAATTCAAATCGAACATAAATTCCGAAAAACTCATTGGTACGAGTCGGTCTGAACGGGGGTCGAACCATCGCCTCCTACACGGCAGGCAAGGTTACTCGCCACTGGACCACCACGGCTTTGCATACATCTAATACCATTTTTATTAAAAATATGAGCGTTTAGTCAAAAGATTAGGTTCTAGAGATAGTCCGATTAATACATTACTATGATTAAACCTTAGAACGGAAAGGGATCTATTTCTAAGAAATATCAGCAAGCCCAAAGGCGGTATTCAAAGCGGGATAATTATGTGCCATTTAAGCAGCTAGGTAAATAGAAGACTAAATACATCTTACATAAGGCTTACAATAATATCTAGCTACGTCGAAATAATATCATTTTGTTGCTTATTTCATTAGCCCCAATCGTACAAAATACTCACGCTATTATTGCTCTGGTGTCGTCGGCAGAGACAAATCGGTATGCGAAGTGTTTTTTGGGTCTTCATTTAATATTTCTAAGGGATAGAAGACATCATTTAAAATATCTAATTTCATTTTTTCGCGATTCATTGAGTTTATCAATGTAAATTTAATTTTTAACCGTTCTATCTCTAAATGGTAAAAGTGGTCGCGAGAAAATCAATACTTGACAAACCGAATTGGTCGTCACTGGAAAATAAAATTTGGTATTTTCGAACCTCTGTTTTATAATAACAAACATATATTTTCCGGTAGGTACCTACCTACGTCCCGATTATTTTAACTGGAATATTTTAACATATGTACAGGGATATGATTCGGAGCGCACTCCATACAAACGAAGTCTGGTGATATTTTCAATACTAACCAATTAAAGTCAATGAATTATTTCAAAAACAATCTAGTAACTAATCTCTATGCTTGTATGATGTCCGATTTTCGTTAAAATATATAGTTTTAAAGTTACAGTGCCTCAAAGATTTCCATAAAAATTTTTTAATTAATTATAGCACTAAAACTCTATATTTTAACGAAAATCTGACTTCATACGAGCATAGAGATTAGTTTCCAGATTGTTTCTGAAAATTTTCATTGACTTAAATTGGTTAGTTTTTACGCATTCGGAATGAATTTCTCTTAACTGTTTGATAATACTTAGTAGGTTTAGAAATATTTAGTTATTCAACAATTTGACTATTACCTACATAGTATGATTTTATCACCGGGCCTGACCATTGCGGATCTCTGAGGCAAGTTACTGGTCAACCTGCTATCAATGTATTTTCAAGCCGCTTTAATAGGCAGATCAGATTTTTATTTCAATAGTGTTTAATAGCTAAAAGCTTTCATAAAATCTACGCACCATTATGGTGAAATAGCAAAAAGCAGTTTTATAAATTGAAGAGTTAATTAAAAATTCCAACGCTTAAAGTCATCTCTGCACTGCGTCTAGTCCCGAAATGAGTGCGAACTGAACAACGTTGCTAAATTGTTAAATAAAACCGGTCAAATGCGAGTCGGCCTACTCCCGCACCTAGGGTTCCGTACCACACCACCACACAACAAATTTACTTACAAAAAAGATTTTTTTTCTCGGGGACCTTTAGCGCGAACCGACTCACACTTGGCTGGTTTTTATTATTTGTTATTATAATGTAGTGTTTGTAGAGTTTGCTCTATATTTATACCAAGTTTGACGCTTGTATGTATTACCGTTTTTAGTAGTTTTTATAGTAGAAAAAAAGGCCAATAAAACAAGTTTCACGTATGAGGCCCCTTAATATTACACTTTTTTTATTATTTATTAGCAAATTCTCCATATTAACGCTCATTCTATAAAACTGTCAACTGTCTAGCTATTACGGTTCAAAAGCTACAGCCCTAGGACAGACGGAGCGTAGGTTTTCCACTTCGGTCATGTTTATATTTGAGACTTATCAATTTGATTCTACATCTATATTTAGGTTATTATGAAAAATATACAACGTGTTAATGAATTAACGCAAAACTAGAAAACAGTTTGTTTAGAATCGAGAACAGAATCGAATTATCATGGTTTCAACATAGGAAATTTTTATCAAAATATTAAATTATTAGTTTGTAAAATTTAAAATTTACTGAACTCGATATCAACCCACCGCTCGGGCACTCTCACCCTACTTACTACCAAAACAAGATTCTTAAAGTTTATCCATGAGCACGTTAGCGCTTTCATTCATTGCTGAAATGATAACAAATCATTTTTGCCTCAAAACTTAAAATGTGAATAACTTTCAATTTTAACTATCAAAATAATGAAATTATTGTTTCAATCTAATTATTTTGTTATAAATCAGTTGGGGTGTATGAGGTTTTGCGCTTATCCATTAACACGTTGTATAATATTTTGGAATTTATTTCATCTGTAACCTATGACGGAATTTATGGAGAGCCCGACGTAACTTATTCATGCAGTTGAATTAATTTGCACTTCGATTACTACATAATTGTGTAATCTTCTAATGCTTTTGGACTGCAAAAATGTAAAATATAGACTAAGAACGTATCGCTCTAATAATTGATTTACAGACATAACGGAAATAAAGAGGTTTTACTATTTGGCGCAGGATACTCTAAAAATGCGAGAAATGGACTGATGTGTGCTGAATTTTACAGCTGTAATAACTCATAAGTCGGGAGCGTAATGTGCGTGAAATAGATTCTGTGGTGCCCTCTCGCGGGTTCTGGAAGAAATGTTTAAATTCAGTCCCGACTCGGGCCGCTGGGTCGGAACTTGGAACGCTAAATTAGTCTGCCAGCGGATGCTATTGTTTGAAATATAACAGGATATCATGTGAATATCTTGCTTGCATATTTCATATGACATTTTTATTAATGGTAGACGTAGTACATTGTAGGCCAAGTACACCTTAAATAATCGCTCTTATATTGTTTTGGACGTTGGCACTTCTTTTTACTTTTAATTCTAATTAAAACACTATAGGTCGATTAATACGTCAGCCGTATTCATGATAAATGTTTTTAAATAATTGTTAAGAATCTTAAATTATAACAGGCGTCTGTACCTTCTCCTTGTACTTAAGGAGTTGATTCAGACCATCAGCACTAAACGAATTCCATTGAGACACCAAAAAGGAAATCCCGAAAAAATCTACTGTTCCATACATTTGGGTGGAATCGACGTTAACGATTTCTATGAAACAGCATTTTTTAATATTCATCCCATAGTTAAAGTTGTTCAGTAACACCCACTTGAATATGTAACGCATTTAAACTTACACCCTATATACAGCCCAGTGAATAGACAACAGACATATTATCCTATATAAGTGTGATTCATCCTCGGCCTCGTCAACGTTTACGATCAGGTGAGCCTGAGATCAAACATAAGCCAACATAATGCAGTGTATTAATAATAGGTACAAAATAAAAAAGTGATCTGTGCATCCATTCATAACATGAGATAATCATTCGTTCATAAAAAGAACAAGAGCTAATCTATTCCTCTGCACCACTGTGCCAAAAGATGCCTTTGACCAAATTACCCGCAAAGTCTTACAAAGCGGTCAATCTATATTTAAAAAAGTAAAACTGGATTTAAAAAGGCAGCGATCATAAAAAATTGGAGCCGGAATAACGGGGCGACGGAGCGTTGGCGCTGAAGCAGCCATGAATAATCCTCCCGTCAGCACCACGCGAGCTCGTTGCCCAATTAAAAACGTACTCTTTCCACGATTTTTAGCTTAGAATATTGTATAATAAGCCAATAAAATACCCCACTTAACGCCTGCGAGCGGCCCGCCGGCTATGAAATATGCACTTCTCACCCTCATTACAGCCTGAAATTAAATGCAAGAGCCCGCGTCGGTGAAAGCTGGAATGTCGCATTAACTTATCAGAATTCGTACTTTTACTCCTTTTATAACGCTATTAAATTTTCTTAATTTGATAGGGTTGTGAAAACTGATTTCCCTCTTAATACTTTAATTTAACAACTTTCGAACAATCAACCGATTGTCTTTGAAAATAAGTCATTTGTCTTTCTTTTTTCCCAGACAAGATCCTATACAGAGTGTAAACTTAAATTAAAGTGGTGCTTCAGAATAACTCATCAACTTTTACTACGGAACAACATTGAAATCGTGAAAAAAAACAGAGATTTCATACATTTTGGTCGAGTTGCCATTGACATTTTGTATGGTGATTTTTTTTCACGATTTCAAAGTTGGTCCCGTAGTAAAAGTAGTTTTGTTTGATGGTCTGAAGCACCCCCTTTAATATGTGCTGCATTTAAATTTTACAGCCTATAGAGGCTCGTAATCCCGTTGGTCCCTTTAAATGGACAAAATTTGTGTAGTCTTAAGGGCTGAGACATTAGGTAAGTTTGAATTAACGCTGAACGTTCCTTCAAAAGTAAAATCCTTACTTGAAGTGCTTGGCTAGTCTTTACGACTATAAAAAATTGGTTCTTTTCAGAGTACCTTCGATCTTAATTCTCTCACTCCTAAACGGGTGGGTCTTACGAGGATAGTATAGATTATGTTTCAGAATAATTATCTCTTTCATTTCTATTACGTACTCTAAGCAGTGTTTTCATGCAACAGACGGACGACAAAGACATTGAAAGAAAAAGATTTCGGTCCAGCAATCATAAAAGGTACGACGGAAGCTTTTTTCCTCAATTTGGGGCGAAAAGTGGCCACTTACCCACATAAAACCTCATGTCGTTTTATCGAACGGCTTAGGATATAGAGAGAAAAAAGAATATTTTTATTGACATGGTAGTCATTAGAAAGAATTTTACAACTAATATTTTGCCAGGTTTTTGACCAGCGTTGTTATTTAAGTCATCACCATTTTTTTTATTGGCAAAAATATGTAAAACCACGTCCATTTACATGTATGTTCCTACGTATTGAGAATAATAAACAAATTGTTACATAAACCAGATGGTACAAGGTAGGAAAAGCGTTATTAATTCCTGAACGCTAACCAAGTGCGAGTGGGACCCACGCCCTCAGGGATCCGTCCAAACTGTCATATGAAGGACAAACTTAACTTTGCCGTGGAAAAAATGCTCTCCTATACATTGGTCTATATCACGGTCGATGATCCAACTGAATAATAAGTAATCTAAAAAAACCGGCCAAGTGCGTGTCGGGGCACGCGCAGGGTAGGATTCCGTAGTTGCCCGTCTCAATTTACGGACTTAGAAGGGGGTTTTTTGTTTTATGCTACGGTTTAACGGCTAATAAAGTCTAAAAAGTACATTTTAAAAGTTGGTCGACTATTGCTTGTTAACTTGTAAAGTTTAACTTCGTTATATATACTACTGCCGTGAATTTTTTCACGTATCCAGAAACCACCGTTTAGCTGGCAGGGACACTTGACTCTAATAAAAATTTTCACTTGAAAGCTAAATATTTCGCTAACGTATCCCTAAATCGAAAAATGGTTTTACCACATCCACAATATTTTAAAAAAACCTATTCGACAATACCCCACACCATGGGATAGACAAAAATAAAAATTGCATCCCCACTTTTCGTGCAGGGGCGGTACCGTAAAAAAATATATTTTTCAATATTTTATTTTACCACTTTGTCGTCGTGATAATTATGTATATCCATGTCTAATTACAGCTTCCTAGTACTAAGCATCTATGAGCTAAGCCGCGGATAGAAGGACAGACGGGCAGACGGACGGACATGGCGAAACTATAAGGGTTCTTTGTTGACTCCGGAACCCTAAAAAATATACCTAACAACAAATTAAAAATTGTCGCATTTATTATTTGACTTGTGTTGCGAGACCTTGCTAAATTCTTGTACCCTATTAGGTCTTGATTTTCAATTTGCGAGTATCAAAATATGACATGAATAGCCGTATATCTTTTGATTGGTAGAAGCTTGAATTTTAGATATACTTTAGTATTTGGTGCAAATTTTAACTTGATAATGAAACATCCTTCCCCAATTATTCGATTTGTTTCGTGGCATGCAAATTGAGGCACCGTCTGGTTGAAACCGCTTGTTTTCCATGCCTGACTGATTCATTTGATCTTCAATAAAAATAGTTAATCATCCCACAGTCAGAAGCAGAATATTCAAAACGCTGTAAGTGGGATAACGGCGGAAGAATGCGATGCGATATGATGAAAACGCGGTGCAGAGCTCATAATTGCCTAGCCTAAACAAGTATTATTATTTAAGTACTGAAATATGTCGATTTGATTAAAAAGTAAATAACCGTTTTTTATCTTTATTAAAGAGTTTGTTCTGAGGCCATGGCACTCTGTAAGATTCTCCGGTATATATTCACAGTATAACTAAATAAATAAAATTACAAATTTTAGTTTTCATGTAAATTAGAATATACAGGGTGTTCGGTAGAACGTTGGACATACGAAAATGGCGGATCCGTGGGACCGTCTGCTACGTGTTTGGGCCAAATAAAAAGACCCAGGCCACATAAGTTTTTTTTAATGAATTTTTTTAACTTTTTTTCGAAATTTGTCGTTTCTAAAGCTTCAAACGTCAGTAACTTCATTTAAAAATAACAAAACTTGCAACATTTTACTTTTATTTTAATCTAGGGTAATTGTAGAATCTTTTAAGATTCATTTTTAACGCTGATCATTGGAAGAAAATTAAATACGAGCCTTTAAACTACAAACAAATAAATAAAAAAAATTAAAAGCCCAACTTTGAACTGAGTTTAAAAAAAAACTAAGTGTGGCCTGGGTCTTTTTAATTGGCCCAAACACGTAGCAGACGGCCCCACGGATCCGCCATTTTCGTATGTCCAACGTTCTACCGAACACCCTGTATTTACGCATGGTAAAGAATGGTTGAAAGGTTTAGTTAACTGTATTGAACTTTTGTTGACACCCCTTAAATTTTTGTTAAGTATAATAAAAATAGAAATATTTCTTGTTTGTTTTATTGACAGCTCATTTAACACAATCGAAGTCAAGTTAACGAATAACTTCATAAAATAACTATTAATTCATCATTAATTTCACTTTTAATTTCCCCATAATCTAGTGTAAACTTTACCTTACACGAAATGTGTTACATCCACAACAGAGCTTTAAAAAAAAACAAAGAAACAAAAATGATTAGAAATTAAACTGTTTATTTTTATTCCAACGGTTTCTTCAGCTCAACAAGTGGTGAATATAAACAAACCCGGCCCTTATAAGTATGTTTATGTTAATTACTGGTAGCCGAGAATCTGTTAACAAAATTTGTGGAACGCAGTGTTCTTTTTATGACGTGTTGACAGATTATGAGAACGCGGTGGAATTGTGTCTTACACAGATTTGGTATCTTATTCCAATGTTTACGTATAAATTAAGTTTGTGTATACTACTGTAAGTTTTTAAATAGGTCATTTACAGTTTAAATCGTTAGTTTTGAACAGTTTTTGCAACGTGGGTTAATAGTTAACCTATTTCCTACCTACTGTCTTTGACAAATAAGCGATAATTTTTTCGTTCGTTTGTATCTGTAGGTACCTCCCTATCTATTTAATTAGATATGATAGGTATAAAAATAAAACTTACAAAACGTAGGAAGTGAAATAATAATTCAACCACAAATATGATATACAAGCAATCTTATTTTAAAAAAAAATGGTCAAGTGTGAGTCGGGCTACTCGCGCACCTAGGGTTCCGTACCACAACACATATAGGTACGCAACATATTAACTTAGAAAAAAGGTTTGGTTTTCTCCCTCGGAATTTTAGCGCGAGACCGACTCACACTTAGCCGGTTTTTACTATATTTTGTTGTTATACTGTAGAGTTTGCTCTATAATAACACCAAGTTTGTCGCCTGTATGTATTACGGTTTAGAGCGAAAATAATAAACGCTGATAAAAACTAGTTTCTTGTATGAGGACCCCCCTTAATTTTTAACTTTTTATTTTTTTTATTATTTGTTCGCAAATCCGCCATACTAAAAAATATTCAACTGTCTAGCTATTACGGTTCAAAAGTTACAGCCCTAGTAGGTAGGACGGACGTACGGATGGACGGACAACGTAGGCTTAGTAATACCCTGTTTTATCCTTTGGGTACGGAACCCTAAAAAGGACAATCTTTATTTCTCGCATCCAAATCACACATCAAACATTATCAAAGTATCTACTAATTAGTGTTCAGTAGTACCTCAGAGTAATTAAAACACTACGTACATTTAGTATTATTAGTATGCACGCATATCTTCACGAATATATTCCCCGAGGAGGTGTCAGAGATATTCTGAAAACTCAGAACATCCACGCCAGTATTGTAGTAGTGGAGATTAATTTGAATTATAAGAGTAACAGTAAAAGAAGTGTGTCTGTACATTGAAGATATTTACATGAAAAAGATTACGATATGGTTTTTAGGTATCCCGGACTCCAAATAAACCTTTATAGAATTTGTTTGTTTGTTTGTATGTTTGTAACAGCAACACGCAAAAACTACTGAACCGATGTTGATGAAACTTTGTTTTGTTTGATAGCTTATGATCTGACTTAAAATCTGGTATATTATTTGTGCGGACGAAGTCGCGGGTTAACTCTAGTTACGTTATAAAGGAATGCAATTCATTTAAAAAATTAAAATCTTAATAATTATCCAAATAGATAGTACCTATGCCAGCTTCCTGAAATATACTCTTATTTAATACAGAGATTATGCGCTAACAAAATTAAATAAAACGGCAGAGTTAACCGTACAGCGGTCTTTAGTAAAACCAAAGAGACAATTTCTTTAAAAGCTTTAATATCTTTTTAAGAGTTCTTATCGCGAAAGGGGTACTAAACAAGCAGCGTCGCGAACATTATTTAGAAAAAAAAGGAAGCCATGAGTTTACTTGTTTCGAAAAGGCGGGTCGTTGTGGCATCAGATAACGCCAGATTTGCGGCCGCTCCATTAACAAATTACCTCTTTAAAACGCTAGAAATGTATAGTCTCCTTTATTTAGTTGCACAAGATAATACAGTTTTATTTTCACGTAAGCGGTCGCGTGTTATTAAGAAGTTAATATGGGTTAGATAACTTTACGTTATATTCTGGTTTTGTTAACAAAACCGGTAAGATACCGGTTTATCAAAATATATAACACTAGCAGCCCGTCCCGGCTTCGCACGGGGTAGACAATTGTCTATTTTACCAAGGATCCCTATTTTTTTTCAAAATGAAATGTACCCTATGTCAAATTGGAAGAATGTAGCATTCTATTGGTGAAAGAATTTTTTAAATCGGCCCAGTACTTTTTGAGCCTATTCATTACAAACATACAAACATACAAAAATAGGTACAAATCTTTCCTCTTTATAATATTAGTGTAGATGTAGATGTAGATATATGGTGTTAAATGCGTTACGTATCGAAAAGGCTGCTTCAGACCATCAAACTGAACAACTTTCACTAAGGCGTTAACATTTAAATCGCGAAAAACAAATCAGCTGGTCCATATAAAATGTCAATAGCTACTCGACCAAAATGTGTATAAATTTCAATGTAAGCATAAAGTGGTTCAGTTAGATGGTCTGAAGGACCGCATAAAGTATTTAACGTATTTAAGTTTAACAGCATTTATTAATTAAATTAATTTGTGAGATAAAAATAAGCGGAAACTACAAGTAAAATAATGTGGTAAATGTAGCGACATCTAGTAAGGAGATGCAGAATTTCAACAGGCTCTACATTTCGTCTACTCCATTGTAACAGTATTTTCAACGACTGGAAACGGCAGTTTGTCGGCAGCTAAAAGTTAAATGTCTGTAAGGAAAATCTTTAACTACACAATTTATAAATACAAACATAATATAAACTCACGACCGTAATGCCTTTCGGGGTGATCAAAAACATTGCTACAACTACTAAGATTCTGATTTATAATGTAGTTGCAACAATGCTCACATTGAGCAATTTATGTTTCAGGAAGGAATAACGTGACAGCTAGTGAGTGAGTAGATTACACAATTTATGCGTGTATCAGTAACATAACCTCACTAATTCTACAAACTAATAGACTAAATTAAATGACATTCATAATGAATTCTAGCCCAAAACATAATCTAGATGCACATAATTGAAAAACATTTTTTGGTATGATATGTATACTGAAGATTTCTGATAAACATTTTGAGACGTACCGTGTTTCTTTTGGGTGATCTTTTGCACCAACGTAAATTTGTAGCCATTAAAAATTCGATATAATAAATTACGGCAGTTGAAAAAGAATGAAATAATTTACAGCCTCGTGCCGAAACTCAGTAAATTTTCTCTCAGATTCAAGATCATTGTACGTTTCAAGTACAGCACCTATAAATATTGTTATGTACTATTATGAATCACGAATATTTTAATATTTCAAGGGTAATATTCATGAAGTAACAATTTCTAAAACGCGATCGAAGAGCTGTACATTTGTAAATTAATAAAGTTTGTTAACTAAAAGTAAATAATAGAATTGTTTGGGTTCCGTAACCAAAGTACCCAAGTGAGAACTGAATTTGACTGCCAACAAACTACGGTGTAGAATGGCAGATAAATATGCATTAAAATGTATTGTAATAGTTGTGAAAGAAACAATTAAAAAAAGTGAAATCGGGTCCCTATTCGTAAGCGTACGGTGTCTGTCCGTCCGTCCTAGCTTCAGAGGGCTGATCTTCTGAATCGTAATAGGCTAGCTAGATGTCATTTTACAAAATATATATCATTGTCTTGGATTTATGATTTAGAAATCATAATAGACGATCAATTTTGACGTAACTTATGAATGGCTCCATTCATACGTTACGTCAAAATTTGAGGTCCAATTATGATTTTCAGGAGTCGCGCTGTAGGTCTGCTATTGGGTGGTCACATCGCTCGTCGATTGCTGGCTGTCCTCCCGGGCCTACAATGAAGCTCCAGTGGTGGCTCAAAATAGTGTTCTTTTCGAAAAACAATCCTTGAAGTTACCGAAATACATAACTACCGTACAACGTCAATCACTCTTGCAACATAAACTAGACATTGGCAAAATCATCAATACCAAGAGGGCAGCCCTAAGAGATTATACCTAATAGAGTGAGCCATACCGATTGTAAAGTGTCCACTTTTTTTGACGTTTAGGTTTGAGTGTGTGGTGTCAAGTAGTATGGACAGAGGCACCAAGTGACATATGGCCTTATGTTTACGGTCACTTTTCACACATACTAGGTCAAAAAAAAGTGGACAGCCGCATACACAAATATCTATAGTTCCATCTCCTTCTACTATTAAAGGTACGTCTTAAGACAAAAGAGACTAACTACAATCGTAAATTTATGCGGACTCTATAGAGATCCTTCCTCTGAGTGGCAGCCATATTTTTAAAAATAGAATAGAATATAATGATTTTCAGTTTAAATAAAATAGCATAAAATAATAGGCTTTTTATTTCGTGACAGCTGCCTGTGCCCAAATAAAATGTGATCATGACGGCAATGTGATAAATATCAGCAATCGATCTAGTAAAAAAGAACTGCACACATAATTTTGTTAAAATTATAGTTCCGCATTGCTCAAACGGAAATAGTGACTTCTTACATAGATACGAAAGTTTAAGTCATGCGTAAGGCAATTAATTTTGTGACATTTTATGCGATCAGGCTATTTTAACAACTGGCCTAATTATACATTCAATTATTTTTAAAATAAAAATTTACTCTAACCTCTATTTAAAATTTAATTATGGTGAGTGAAGTAAAAGAGATACAAAATAATTTCGTTCAGCAAGTTGCTTAATTTTATAATTAGCCAGTAATAGACGCTGCGAGCATGAGAAGTTGAAGATGCAGAAGAAACTGCAGTTTCATAAAAAGAGGTTTACTTTAAAACTTATTACCGAAATATGAAAATACGACGATACGTTTTTGTTCACGTCATTATAATAATCAACTTTGATTCGAATCGTAGGTCTGCTATTGGGTGGTCGCGGGACGTTTGTTTCCTCCCTGGCCTACAGTGAAGCCGCAACTGTAAGTATTATGGTGGCCCAAGACAGGTTATTTTTCAAAAATTACCCTTGATGTCATCATATTATATCTATAACCATACAAGCAACGTTGATCACTTTTATTCTTTAAACATGTCATTAGCAAAATCAAAAATAAGATGGACGCCACAATTTTAAAATAATCATCCTAAACACATCCCACATCATAATTATCACAGACATAATTTAATCCACTTTGAAATCAAATTACAAATAATAGACAATAATGAAGAAATCAAATTAAGTTAGGTACTAAGAGTCTAATGCTCTAGATCCTAGAGGATGTAAACATAAAGATTAAGTTTTCTTTAGTAAAGATAAAAAACTTTACCATTTACTTGTACCAATTATTATAATGTAGTCTCCAAAATAGTACTTATATACTTAATATATAATTAAATACATCATCATTAGCTCATCATTGTCCACTGCTGCATACCGTATTACCTCTTTCAAAGGCACGTCTCAAAAATCTGTTCTGAATCTAAATCTGATCTGAAAAGCTGTTGCAGGTTTTCAGTCCAGCAGCGGCCGGGAAACGTTACGCTACGCTATAACAGGCCTTATTTACTCGGCTGTAGGTACAGAGATAACCATCTACACTTTTTAGCATCGTAAGCGATGCGCTTGCTTGATTTTATCACTCGCGCCAGAGGGCAACGTCGCATACGTCGTGCGCTGGACGGAATAATAACAACACTGAAACAAGCTTCATTAGATGCATTTTTACGCGTACCTTCTGACAGTAGATAATTAAAGCGGGGGAATTTATCTTTTTCTGATTGAAGTGATGTATCTGTTACGTTAGTAATTAGTAATCTGTGGCTACACTAATGAACGAAACTGTAAAGCTATTTACAAAACACGTGCCGAAAGTTAGTAACCCCTGGGTTGTATTTAATATTAATATAGTTAAAGAGCACGTCCGTTTAGATTAGAGTCGTTGTGGTCTGCCTCTTGCGACCGGAAAGGAGCCCAAGTTTTAGCTCTAACCACCTAATTCCATTTTTGAATATTTAAATTCGCACTAGCTTTCATTTTATATGTACCACCGACCGCAAGGAGCTTCTAACACGAGACGCAGACATAGTATAGAGAATAAAATTAAATGTTATTTATTTTAATTTTATTTAGAATGTTATTGTGTTGCGTATTTTAGAAACATTCCCGTTACGAAGTAGGTATGACGAACTACGAATGTATCGAAGTTAGCGTGAGCATGAACACCGCGCCATAGTATATGCATTTCATAACTGCACAAAAGTGTAATCTACTTCCTATTTTTATTTTGTTCTGGACGTTTCAGGTGTGTTAAAAAAATCAACGTTTTCAGGAAAATATCTTTGTAGGCCACACAAGGGTCAGTAATGTTTGTAAGCCAGCTTTCGTGTAGCGCGTTGTAAGTACTTACCTAGTTGTTCAGTTATGAAAGGAAAACAGTTTCGTTCATTCAAGCACTTATTTTCAATGAATATAACTAATAAATAACTAACGCTCACAGGAATAAACGCTCTAACATTTGAAGATCCCAAACTCAGGCTTTTTACTATGGAAACCATACAACAATGACACAAAACATAATAGAACCCATGAACGAGCCAGGATTACGAAGTGCGATTTTTGAAAGACACACAGCTGTAGGGATGACATTTTCAACTGCTGATTTGAACAAGTGACTTTCAAAAATCGCTCTCCAGGACCTCTGATTTGGCAGTTTGGCGTGTTAACCATTACACCAACCGGGTCATAATGGAGTCACATCTGCCGAGCTTATCACGACTGCACTAAGTATTTTTTGGCTGGGTTGAGTTGTATATCGCTCATCCGGAGAAACAATGACCTAACTGCAAAATCACAAAAAAGGAAACGCGTTTAAAGTTTTAAATAACGTTCAATCCAAGAACATTGCTTTAAATCAAAACGTATACTTACAATTTATTTAAAATTTACGTAATGCTATGAATCTTTAAATATATTCTGACATTGTTAACTCAATTTTGCATTTATGTTATTGCTTCTATGGATGAACATGGATCCTTATTGTAATTCTCATTTGGAAGAAGTACAAATGGCAAGTAAAAGTGCATTAAAAAAAACGATAATTAATTTCAAACAACACAGTCCATACAAATTACAATAAATGTAGGCATTGGAGAATCAGATCACTATATAGAGATCGTCACAAGAATTCCGAAAAAGATGTGGCTGAAATTAGGTAAAAAATACTAACTGCTGTCGTGAAAACTGACGACCTTATAGAGTTGATTTATGATTAGAAACTTCGCTAAAACACAACTACCAATGTTGGGTTAGCGTTACATAAAACTTAAATCCTTAATTTAAATTATGTAGCTTCCAAGCGGAAGTGACACGGTGTGACGTCACGAGGCGGCCTAGCGACCGCGCAGGCGCAGCGTCCCGACCGGAAGCCGGAAGTTGTGGTGTTGCGGCTCACAATCTGGAGTTGGACGGCGGGAAACAGTGAATCAAGTGCAGCCTGAGCTTTACTGTTTTATGTATGAATCTGTTAAAGATAAATGGTTTCATTTAATATTTGTCGGAAGCTAATTTCTGTTGGCTGGATGAAAACTAACGCATGTACATGTACGTTTTAGTTTTAACTTTGTAATGAAATATTTAGTAATTAAATAAATTAAGTAAGTAAATATCTTGGACATTGTCAAAGAAGTTACCTTCATGTCTAGTATGACCTTTCTACACGCGCGCGACGCGCCTTCGCTGCATAGAAAATAACCTGTTCCTGGGCTCTGCGGAGAGCGAAAGACGCGCTTGCCGCGACTTGTAGTATGGAAAAAAGCAAAGTAGCGCGCAAGTGGAGAAATCATGCTAGACGTTTTGGTCCATTTGAAAGTACCCGAATCTAGTCTATACTTGTAAATCATGATGACCAGACAATGAAAATCCTACATAGATATATACAACATTCATGACTTCGCTACAAATATTCGTATTCAGCATACAAATATACTCGGCTTGCGGGATTCGAACCCGCGACCTTGGCGCAGCAGGCAGGTTCACTACAGACCATCGGGCCATCTGAAATTATGGCCGTCGTATTGAAAAAGTTACCAAATCTTACGTTGGGGTGGTTTGTTCATGTAGGTACGATGAGTGAAAGTCGATTCACACAAGAAAACAAGGCAAGTAAGATTGGGTTAGTTTAAAGGTGTCGCCCTACACGCATGTAGTCTGATCAAATCAGTTGCTAACAATAAGAAAGGCCTACTAAACCATACCCAGACAGACGAGCTTATAAATAATAAATCAACATAATCGATTATTTGTCTCTTACATTTTTACACAAACAGAAGTGGCTAATACAAGACAGAATGCATAAAGTATGTATAAAGAGATGTGTATCAGAATCGTAGCATGTGGCGGTCATTTGTCTCTGCCTAGCCCAGTGGGATATAGGCGTGAGCATATTTTGTAGCTATGTAGGTATGTATTTAGTTGGGACGTAGCCAAGTTTAGGGTTGCGAGGATGTTCTGTGAAAATGCTCATAGTGCTTTCCCACGTTGACTATGAAAAAGAAAAATAATATCTATTAAGTAAAATGGGAATATTTTTCATTTCTCATCTATTGTTCAGTTTAAAAGGGCATGTCAATTTAAAAAAAAAATTATAGGCTGTAGGATCCCAGTGCAGAGCAAAGGCCGGCGGCGCCTCCTCTCCCGAATAATGCAAATTTTATAAATAAAATAAATAGATACGAATATTGCTTGTATGCTCATACTTATTTTAACGAACAACATAATTTTTAACAAAAGCTAACGGTGATGCTTTCTACATACACACTTATAGATCTTTTCTTTGTCTTAAAATTAAACTATCAAAAAATTTCAGTATTTGTCTTAAAATGTTCTTAACCCAATCAAAATTCTGAGTAGTTATAGACACATTGTTTTCATTTTCATGTTCTTAGTCAACAATACCCACGAATACGATGAAGATAAATGGGATATACTCTTTCGTAAATAAACATTGTCTTCTTTGTACATACAGTATTTACGAATGCATACCTCTACGTTTAGCTGTGAACGTTTACATCGTACGCTTGTTACAGTCACTTTTTAATATGAAGAGAATTAAATCTATCCCACCAATAATAAGTTAATATTATAAATGCGAAAATTGCAGATGTGTATTACTATATTGTGCTATTACGGCTACACTGGTTTCAAAGGAACATGTGCATGGAGATAGTGATCTAGATTAAAACCTAGATTCAATATCGTGTATGTACAGGTACGTATACACCTACGTACCACTGCAGGACAATTTCCCTTCCCCTAAGATGTATGGGCATGAGTCCACCACTCGTGTCTAATGCCGATTGGTAGAATTCACAATACGCATCAGAATTTATTCTTCAGCGTATGCAGGTTTCCTCCCGATGTTTTCCTTCACCGTTTTCAGAGCAATCACTGTTGCGTTACGCACTAACTCTCCTAGACTAATAAAAAATGTTTAAAAAACAGTTCAAGTGTTAGTCAGAAAAAAGGAAGCATCTCTGGCTACAGCGTATTTAGCTAAGAGGGGACAGGAAGTGATCTTCTCTTGCCCACTTAATTATATGGATTCCTATAACAAAAATGTTCCAATATGCACACACATAAGGGTACTTATAAGTTATTCCATTAAACAATAGCTTGTAGAATCACACTGCCGGGCAAAAGCGGCCTCCTCTCACAAGTAAGGGTGTAAAATTCCACACGCGGATTGGTGGAGTGGATTAGTCAAGTTAGTGGACAACTTGCTGTCAGAGAATTATCAAGCTGCCGTTATAGGCCTCTGGCCTGGCTTAACGAATACTCCAGCTGCTCCAAAATGGTTTTTTTTACAGAAGATGTAATTTAAAAAAATTTTGCTCTGTTTACAAATTGATTTAATTACCTTGTTCAAATCAGAATTGAGGATCCTTTTTTAAACATTTTGGAAATATATTCACAGATCAATAATTGATACAAAATAAATTATTGAAAGTGGCTCTGGTGTAAAATGAGTAAGTGGAATTCAGTGTTTTATTTTGGAGCAGCTGAGTTACACTGCCACCTGACGTAACTATACGGGATTTCTCATTCATAGCTATTTTGCAAAATTACTGAGTTGGTGAACTGGCGACGACGTACGTACACGAGCGCTAGGTCTTGCGGGACACATGTCGAAAGTTCCACTTCAAAACTTCATTCGAAAGAGTAAAGACTTGTTCGTCTTGTTACGTACGCGTACCTACCAGCCTTCGGTTTTATTTAATTATAATTTAATAAGACGAGTAATTCTCAAGCTCTTACCAGAATTAAATTTATTCTCCGAATTTACAATTACTTTATGTTTGTGTTTTGGATTTTAAAGATAAAGTACACATTTTACAATCATAACTCTTATAATATATCTAAGTGAAGTAAAGTAAGTTTCTATATATATCTTCTAAGCGTGTAGGGGTGTGGTCGAAACTAACAGATCTAATAGTGCTTATTTACTGAGCCAACCAAATATGTTAGATAATAGTTTGAAGTTTGAATATTTTCTGAAGTCTGATCGATACAGATCAATGAGGAGTTTTCTGACAGCTAGTAAACCGTAATTCCAACAAACCGCGATATATGGCGAGGACGCGAGAGGGAGAGGCTAACTATTTATCAAAAAAAAAGTTTGCTGCGATATTAAAAGTTGTTGTATACGGCAAGTACTTTTATATGTAGTAGGTATTTGAGACTGCCGCTTCATTTTATTTTTTGACTGTAGACCAAAAGTGCCCATTGTCCTATAAAAAATATTTATGTTTACTATTTTTTTCAATAGTCCAACATTATAATAATGACAAAATTTAAAAAATAGTAAACATAAATATTTTTGAAATTGCTTAATTGACGTTAGATATGAGTATTACGAGACATTATTTTGGCGTACGATTTACAAAAATTTACTCAGCCGTTTCCTAACTGGAGGAGCCCAAACTTGATATGTTTAGATAATTTTTTATTTTTATTTTTAGAAAACAAATGGCTGAAAGTTAATGTTCTAGTATATTTTTAGATCTGGCTTATGAAACCCTTCCATTTGACACCCGAAACTATAGGCTTCAGAAACATATTTTTTCTAATCCCATACAAAAAATCCCCCCCTAAAGGAAATATTTCTAAGAACTGCCGATCAAAATGATTGTTGTAACCTAAGGTACCTGTGTACCAAACGGTTATCCTGTACATCCATTTGCGGCCTTTTATCGATTTTGCGGCCTTTTAGGGCTTAGATTAAGAGGGGAAATGCTAACGTGTGGCTGGTCCCTAGTTATAATTATGGTCTAAGCTCGTAGGCAATAACTAGTATAAACTGACACTTACTAAGTATGTAGGCACAGAGTAACTGAAGATCAGTGTACACTGCCTGTGACGACTAACGGACGGACGGACGGCCAGACACCGAGAGGGGTGATTCCATAAGTACCTATTCCATTTTGTCAATTTTGGTACGGAACACCATAAACCTAGGCATAAATACGTTTTTTACATGGGGAACTGGAATTTAACATTAAAATTTTCTTTTTTTTTTATTTATTAGAAGTTGATTAGAAGGAATCTGGCAAATTTCTTGTTAGCAAACCGATGAATTTTCTTTTTATTGTAAATTAAACCTTTTTGAATAGGTATACGACCTTATACGCCTAAAAGCCACATTCTTACAAAAAACATCAATATCTGTCAATCAAATCGACAGCCAAAGAAACACAAATAACCTATGGCCAAAAAGGTTACTAAAAATTTTCAAAAAAAACATTATATCACAACACAAAAATAGGCTAAAATAAAATGTAAACTATGCCTTAGGCATTATGTAATAAGGTATCTAAAGCATGGTTTATACGAAGCCAGTAATGCTGGCGCCAGTCCTACAGACAAGCCAGCGTTGGCCTGGCCCCTGTTGTTCAGACGAGGCCAATGGCATTCAATTCATTCACGGACTTTTCTTCGGGTGTGCACACGTTTGAAGTTAAAAAATAATGAATTCGCGGCAAACTCTGTTGAAAAGGAAATGTATAAAGAACATATCTGCACTATTAAGAGAAGAGTTAATTGATATATTAGAAAAAAAAAAAGCAAAACGACTTTGGACAAGAAAATGGATAAGCGATAGACCTATAACTGGAGCTTCTGCTTTGTTGCTGAAACAACTAAGATTAGAAGATCCTTCTGAGTACAGGTTGGCGTTGCGGGTTACTGCGGAAAACTTTGATGAGTTACTTTCACTTATACAGAGCTCGATTCAGCGCCAAGACACTCTGATGAGAGATGCATTACCAGCAAAAATAAAACTAGAAGTAACATTATCGTTCTTAGCAACTGGAATGAGTTATCGAAGCCTGAGTCATTTTTACCGTGTTTCCAAACCATCTATATCACAATTCATACCAGAAGTTTGTCGAGCAATTTTTGAAGCATTAAAACAGTTTATTAAGGTAAGTGTTTATTTATTTACTTAAAGTTGAAATAATTAGGCACACATTGTTTCAAAATACAACAAACATGTTATATTAAGCGTTATGGAAGGCTAGTTGAATGACATCACTGTTTTCTACGCTTTCGCCGTAATTGTTATTACTAAGAGTTTCTGGGGAAAATACACTATAAGTGGTATACTGGGAAGACGAAGAAGAACATGTCGATGGAATGGGCTCCGGAGTAGGACAGATTGTAGGTGTTGGCAGAGAGTATTGGGGTACTGTGTAGTTCGGAAGAACTTGTGTAGAATTCCAATTAGTAGACAGCGTATTTTGAGATTGCTGAACCGATTGTTGCATTTGATAAGAATTCTTGGTTCGTATATCTTTAAGCCTGGATTGAGTCAATATACTCTGAATCTTTTCCTTAGCAATGACTGCCTGTTCCTCTGTCAATTTTTTTAATTGTGCCGAGACGCTTTTTCCAAATATATCTAGTTCTGTTTCTTCGTTGCATGTGTTGTCGTTAATGTTTCTTAAGTCATTTATCATGTTAGATATTTGTGATATCTTGCTCCGTTTAGGTTTTGTGGGCGGGGTAAGTCGTGGTGTCTCTTCTGCAATCTCATTTTCTAACCCATTTTCATCAGAGCGTGGAACCGACGATGGTCCTTGTTCATTGCTATTCGATGATCCTGGTACATTGCTATTTGGGGTATCCTTGTTATCCTGTAATTAAACAACATAAAATAATGTAATTGTAATGTTATAGTATTTTTGTGCAACTTTAATTACTATCCTTTTTTACAGGTGCCAAATTCAGAAGAATGGAAAATAATCGAAAGGGGTTTTAAAACACGATGGAATTTCCCCTTATGTTATGGTTCTATAGACGGAAAACATGTGACAATTAAAGCTCCTCCTAAAAGTGGAAGTTTATACTTCAATTATAAAAAAACAAGCAGCGTCGTATTGTTAGCTATTGCCGATCACGACTACTGTTTTTCGTACATAGATGTCGGCGCGTGTGGTAGCGCATCTGATGGAGGAGTTTTTAAGAATAGTTCGATTTACCAAGACCTGGAAAATAACTTATTACCTGACAACGGAGTCATTGTGGGAGATGCGGCATTTCCACTAAAGACTTACTTAATGAAGCCGTACCCAGGTGTTAACCTCAGTACAGAACAAAAAGTTTTTAACTATAGGTTATCTCGGGCAAGACGCATAATCGAAAATGTATTTGGAATCTTAGTTAGTAGATTCCGGGTATTAGAAAAGCCAATACTAACTAACTTGGAAACAGTAGATGCAATCGTTTGTGCTTGTTGTGCCCTTCATAATTGGCTACGAAAGAAATCAAAGTCTTACATAACCGCTACTTGTGTTGATAGGGAAGATGAACAGGGAAATTATCTGCCCGGTTCATGGAGGAGCCAAATACATGCCCTACAGAGTATTGGCAATCAAGGTAGCAATCATTCAGCAGAAATAGCAAGAGAGAAAAGAGAAGTTTTGAAAAATTTGTTCATGAACGCAGGAAGTGTTCCTTGGCAATTAAATAGCATACATTAACAATCGACTTCTAAAATCAACATTGAAACGGACATTTATACATACAAACATACATACTTGCAGATCAAAAAAATAAATAAAAAATAATGTAAAAAACTTACTATTGTTTTTCTCCTTATAGAAACCGGCTTTACAAACGAATCATATTCATCAAACCATTTTGCCTTTGGCTTATAAACGCTCCCCCCAGCCCCAGATCTTGTAGATTTTTCGATTTTGTCGATTTCCAAGTAGTACGTATTTCGAATACTTTTGATTTTTGCTTTCAGTTCATCGATAGTCAGTCCTTCTATATTCATTCCTTCTCGAAGTTGTTCCAGTGCTGAAGCGCGCATTTCTTTATTGCTGTATGCATCACAACGCTTATCCCACAAGCATTCGTGCTCTCTATAAAGTTGTACGAATTTTAAAGTATCGTCTTCGTTGAATTTTCTCGGCATTTTGTCGCAGAAATTCCAAACAAAAACAAAGACGCACACACCCTACGGACATTCGCCAGTGACTGGCGTGATGCGTCTACACGTGTCCGCAACGCTGGCGCGGGGGTCGAGGGGTATGCGGGCGGAGGTCACTGGCTTAAAAAATAGGCCGGCGCTCTATTCTCGCCAGCGTTGGCAGCCAGCGCTGGCTTGGCTTGAAAAACTGTTTACACAAGGCAAATACCAAGCCAGCGCTGGCTGCCAGTGAGACTGGCAGCCAGCGATGGCCTCGTGTAAATTATGCTTAAAGTGTAAATCAAATGTCTGCTGAAAATCGGAATCCCAAGACCAATCACCTTGAATTGCCACTGCAAAACAATAAATTACGCATTGCGTAAAGAAAATTGTTCGGTAGACACTTATCTTAAGTAAAATGTTTACTATTAGACGCCCCAGAAGACTATCAAGCACCGTCGGTGTGTTAATTCGTAGAATAGTCAAATATTTTCCGTTTGGATGCAAATTTAAAGTGGAACATAAATGGGAAGGGAAAGGACCTAAGATTGAGCCAAAAAGGCGAGGAATCGCCAAATTCAAGAAATTTGTGAAACGTCATCGTATGAATTCTGGGAATTAATTACCTACATAGTATAATAAAAATTGTAACTGACCGTGACTAATTAACTGATGTAAATAAATAGAATATTGTTTTCGATTGTTGATTTTCTATGTCCATCTACATTTTGTGAGTGCGCGTCGATTACCGTTGCCACAAGCTCGCGCCTGGCGTATGCCTTGATGACACTTTTTGGGCCTAAGCTCCAATAGTCAAAGGGGCTTACTTACCTATTCTATGCTGACAGAGAAAATGTAACCATCCTGCAAGAGTACAGCTCACTCCCTCGAAAGTCTTGCACGAGGCAAGAGGCTGCTTACTTATCTGACGTATGGGTAGTAAAAATTATACGTTTTTATAGTACTTCTACTTGTCCAGTCCTCTTCCAATTAAGACAATACAATAATCTGCTATCTTCGACCTGGTGCTGGGCAACTGGCGAAACGCGCTGGGACCATTAGGATACCGGTTGAGGTCATTTGTGTCGACTGCATACAAAAGATCTCATCCGTTATCCTCTAATAGCAGACATGCCGAGCGTTGGCTTAATTTTGCTTTGTCAATTTTTTCACAATATGCCAGTGCCCAGTCAGGGCATACTCCTTAGCACAGAGTAATTAATAGTTACGAATAGCACTGAAAATAGAGCCACGTCCAATTTTAATTTATTTCTGTCTTTACTTAAACTCGTGTGTTAGTTATCTACGAGAAACTGGCATAGGAATTGTCTATACCATTATCTATATATTACAAATAATTTCAAATAAAATACAATAGAGTATATGTATAAAAAAAATTACGTACTATGTAATACAAAAATTAACAGATATCTTTTGTTTTTAGATCTTCGTTTTTACGTGTTTTTATTATCACAAACAGGCCCTGTTTCACCACTTCTGGATAAGTAATTGTCCAGAAGTGGTGAAAAAGGCCCTAAGACAAGTATTCTATATTTATAGCTTAAATCTCAATAATCTACTCATAGTTTGAATAATTCGCTAATTAGCTTTTGTCTTCTCACAAAGAAAGTCATTTAGAGGCATAGGTAGTAGTACATATAGTAGAAAGCCGCACCCCATGGAAAGCCAGATGACGGCTTTTCTAACGCCTCAATTAATAACTTTGAAAATTAGCGGCACTTGGCTAATTATTCTATCTCCATTTCCTTAAGTTAGTTGCTTCATAAGTAGCTCTGGCGTCAACGGAATTGGATTTCAATTCTTTATTATGCAGTAAAAGTTGTTGGTCAGAGATTAAAGGCTAGGGCACACTGAGATCGCAAACTTGTGAATGTTATATCTGTGTACAATTGTACATTACTCGGCACATATCGGATGTAACAACAGGACTACAAACTATCAACTAAATCAGCGTTGGATTGGGTATTATTTTGTTTATGGCAAAGTATGACTTAAACATTAAAATATAACGCGTCATATTTGCACAGCTTTTTTGTTTATTTTATTAAAACCTTTTGTTGTAACTCTTTCCTACCTTTATGATTTTACAGAATGTTCCAGGCTTTAAATTAAGTTTTCCTTTTTGTTTTCACTCAACTCGCAAAAATGAATACGAACGAAAACATGCACAAAAAAAGTGACAAATTCTGAAAGTGGTTTCATATCTGCCTCCATCATACGGACATCTGCGTAAGAATAACGACAGAGTGGAGGGCTGAATGAACAATCGGCCTCAGTGTGTGGCGCGATCTCGACGTCGCCCGCACGCCCGCGTCGCCTCCCTCGAGACCGCGAAACTTATCACGCGTAAAACTTTTACAGAATAACACTGTTTCTATAATATTACGATAGACGATCATACAAGGAGAATATTGCTAACAAAAATATGGAATTATAATTGCAGCTTTGTTTGTTACAGTTTGCAAAGCTCGTGAAAGGGGTAAGTCCTATTGTGCCATACTTGTATTATTAATGTTTGATTTTAAAGCATGTTTGCATTATTTGATGCGCTGTCTTTTCTTTTCCACGTTACTAGAGTCTTAGCGGTTCAGTTAATTTAATTATCTCGTAACTAAAGATTTACTCAAATAATGTAAAATAAGGACAATAAAAGACGTTGTCTTTACATCGAAGCAAAATCAAAATTGAAGTAGTTCTTTAGTTTGATAATAGCTTATATTAAATCAGAATTTATTTTTGTACAAAGTATGTTTATTGAGTACATAAAGATGTACTTACTACCTACTTACTAATTAGCCCATATAAATATAAAATAGCTTCATGAAAAGATGCTTCTTTAGAGAATTACCTGATAATATATTTTCAAGAATGTACTTAGCTAAAAATAAGAATTACATAAAATCTAGATGAAACATAACTTTTTCCAGTTCGTTAAAAAACTCTTTGGCCCAGTTTGTACTGTTCCATTGGGCGTACACATCAACGCCCAGGGCGTTTTAAAAATTCCTTTTAGTTTTCCATGTTGTGACACAAAATAATATAAAAATACTCTGCAAAAGTTTAAAACTTTACCCCGGCTTGTTACTTGTTATTGCGTGATAATATTAAAAAATAAAAGTTGTAAATCTACGATACTTTTAGCGCAAGTAAATACTTTACTTTTAAATTGTTAATTATGCGACCTATAAGTTTAGATATCGATTTTTTTCTCCTACTTTCACAAGTATACATTTACTCACGCCATTATCTCGGGGGTAGGCAGAGACTACGGGTCGCCACATGCTTAGATTCTTCATCTTCTTCTTCATGCTTTCGTTTTTGAATTTGGTTTCCCGTTAATTTTGTTTCTTAAATTTAAATATTCCGAACATAACAAAAATGAAAAATAAAAAAGTTTATTTTTATTTTTCATTTTTGGTTTATAGAAGCAGCTTCAGATTTTACTTTAACTCCATTATTAGATAATGCGGACTGGTATTGAGTTTTTGACCCCCAGAGAAGATAGTCCCTTAATGAGTTTTAAGTCGAGAATTATTCTCACCGATTTAGATACTACAATGAATAAAATTATTCAATGTAACTTGTAAATAATTGCAAAACCTGAAACGCATTTACAAAATCTAAAACAGCAAAGTATGATATGGAAGCAAGAGTATAAAGTTCGAAGGTGGAAAATTTCGTGGGAAAACCTGCATACACTGAAGAAGAAGTTCTGATATGTTTAGTATGCCAATCGACATTGATGGGGACGCGTGCATGGTGGACTGACGCCCATTCACCCTCCCTGAGGATAGGCATACGCCCTGCAGTGTCCGTATATAGACTGATGATACTGATATTAATTTCACAAAAAATAACATAAAATTTTCATACAAAATCCGTCGCGGCCGAATTGTATGATACCAAATCAAATTTCTACATTTCAATATGACCACTACGTTTATTCTACTATCTTTTCTGTAAATACTTTCCTCCGTAAAATATTGACAGACAAACAGACAGACGGGGGATTGACAAAGTGATTCAATTGGCGTTCAGTTTTTCCCAACGTTGTTGTGTTTTAAACTTAAACCATTTAGCTAGGGACCAGCCTCGCGTTTGCATTGCACTTGGTCAGTTGATCTTTTACCTTGTGGGGTATATAATTTCATACCTCATCAATAAACGAGACAGCCTATAATTGTGGAACAATAGCTTCAAACTAGCCTCGTATGGGGTTCACACATAGAGAAATGGCAGATCCCCTAGGGGACGAACTATTTGTCATGATCTCAAGCAATCAAAATTAGAATCTAAATTAATGGAATAAAATCCACGTTCCCAGCAAAAAGTGTCAGAAAATTTGTTAGTAGAATCACACACGGAACTCGTCGATAGTTAAATGGTCTAAGGTTTTAAATGTTGGTGCGGACCACTAAAAAGTAATATTACTTGATCCGAAGCTCGTTTACTTCGTTATCTTTATCGATGGGTAACGATAAGCCTCACATTCCGCCCTCAGCTAATAGCTTCTCAAATATTTATTTCCGGGATAGCTAACAGTTTCACACGTTGTTTGCTTGTTAATTATAATACACTTCTTTATTGATTTTATCGCCCGGTAATTACTGGTGTTAATTTCAAAACCCGGCCAAGCGTGTCGGACTCGCCCATGATAGGGTTCGGGAGTTTTGCTCCATTGGACAAGACCTGTCCAACGACACCTCACACGAAACAAAAATGAGCGAGTTATTGAGGCGGGGCATACAGACAGACAGAGAGAATGGACGAAAGTATAAGGGTTCCTGTGTTTGATTACGGAACCCTAAAAACAAAGTAAAACTAATACTATGTTATTTAATGTTTTAAGTCTCAAATGTATGCTTTTATTTTATTGTCAGTATAGAGTCTGGCCTGCGAAATAGGTACTCAAGTAGAACGCAACAAATAAAAAAAACAGGTCAAGTGCGAGTCGGGCTACTCGCACAACCAGAGTTCCGTACCACACCACCACATAACATATTAACTTACAAAGAAGTTTTGTTTTCTATGGGACCTTTAGCGCGTGACCGACTCACACAAGCTGATGATGATTACTTCGATTAAATCACGTAATGTAAAATTATGTCCGATAGCAAGAAATTGAATTAAATTTCCAAATTGTGAAGTCGTCATCTAAAATTCACGTAGTTTCAAAGTTGTTAAAGTCGTACTTTCAATGTTATCCAAATGTCACCTGAAAATCGCTGTCCCGAAAAGTTACTTACAATTATTATTTTATTAATATCTAATCACGATTTCACCAAATATTTTTATCCGCATCCCTTAAACATAAAGTAGACATTTAATTATTGTATGCATGCACTCATTATTATTGTTATTGATAAACACTTAAATTAACTTCTCAAATAAGGTTATTTTGTAGTTAAAAATGAAACTAAGCCCTGTAACTGTGCTCTTGATTGCACTGTAATTAGTGTGTGATGCCTAACGTCACGCAGCAACTGTGGATCTCCCGCTAAACTCCATACGGAGTTTTGGAGAGAAATTGTGTATACTAGATTATAATCATTCTGTAAAAGTTAAATGAATTAAAAAAAAAAGACTTCCTAGCAGAATTCCGATCCATGACCATAAGGGATGGAAGACCATTCGAGCTCAAGCTAGAGGTAGAGGCTTAACTCTAGCCTCTACTCGATTTCTGGAATATCTCTAAGAAATTAATAGCGTTATAGTGTTGTGGTATAACGTCTTTATGCGTATAATCACATAGTTAGTGATAGATTGTGCATGGATATCAGGTGGCAATCGATTACTCTGCCTACCACAAAGGTACATGAGCGAAGGTATATTATGTTTGTCTATGGGAGATGATCGAAACTAGCGATTAAAGCTTCATACATTTGAGCCTCCATACAACAATGTTGCCGATTATTCCGATATAGCCGAATAGTAATAGATTTTATCATCAGCATATACTTAGGGTATATATTTCCTTCAAAAATAATTTAAGAGGAATGTAAAATATTTTAAGAGACCATCAAACTGAACTACTTTTTCTAAGGGACCAACATCAAAATCGCGAAAAAAATCTGAATCCCATATAAAACTTCAAATCTAACTCGACCCGTGTGTAAGGGACAGCTCTTTTTTTTGTGGAGATTTATATGTTGGTCCCATAGAGAAAGTTGTTCAGTTTTATGGTCTCATCGTCCTCTAAAAATTTTTACACTATTTTTGAAGGACCGTGTATGTCTCACTGCCAGGCACAGGCTTACCCACAGGAAGGGTGTATGGGCGTCAGTCCACCATTCGTACACAATTTGGATTGGTAGACTTCACACAGACATCCTAATTTTCTCTTCAAACGAATATCCGATATGAAACTTCAAATTAACAAACCATACCAGGTATTCGAGTTTGTGTGAGAAGTCGTTACTAAAGTGACATTAAGTTATCGATTCTGGAGAAAAGGTTTTCAGGTTTTGTGTTCAGTTATTAACACCATATAGAAATTCGCTATACTTCGATCGAAATAAAATGAATCGCTATAGGATAAATGATTCAAAGCTACATAGGTAACTATATTATATATTAAGCATTGTGTAACGTGGACCAGATTTATTTTAATGTCGTGGACACCAAATGACTCGGAACATTTCCCACGCAATATAGGCAAAAAACATTCAAAATATTGCTATACAGACTGAATACTTTACGAATACCTACCTACTATTTATTTCAAAAGTTTTTTTAGTGATATATAAAATATTAAAAGGTTACTGTTAAAATGGTCCTTGGAGATATACTTGGAGCTATATCTAAGAACAATGTTGATGAGAATGTTTTTTAAAAAACATTTTGCCCAGAATTATTCAATGTTAGAAAAAATATTATAACAGACATATAACAGCACTTGGGAATTTATGGGTCTATGAACTTAAAAACAATGACATCTAACTACTGCCAAATAACTATTACTCCGTAAGGGAAACCCTACAACAACTGCGTCAACTATAAGCATCAACCTCTATAATGCTCTCAGGACAAGTTCCTATTTGGCTAAAAGTATTATTTTATCCTACTTTTTTAAACAGGCTTCTAAAACTAACGTCTTATTGGGGAAGTTTAATTTCTTCTATAGATGAGATAAATGAACAAAATTTGATTTGTCAAACAACAATTAATACCAAACTTTCTGAAATCTGTTGACCCCATCGACTTTGTAAGTCGACGTCAGTTTAGGTTATTGTAGTCTGAGCAGGAAACATTTGTAGTGGCAAAACATTTTATATTTTCGTTATACCTTTGTTACTTACTGTAAGTCTAAAACTTTTTTTTTAATTTATAATTAATGGACCTTTTGCTTGTGCGTTAGCACCGCATTTCCACCAATGTCAAGTAGTTTGTGGGAGTATCTATCCCAATCTCAGGGATTGTTTTTGATAAAGAACAAGAAGAGATTAAGGAATGCGGACAACACGCGAGACAAGTTCTCGGGTCAGAACCTGCAACGTGACTCCTCTAAAACTAATTTAGACCCTAAATTGAAATAGACATTCTGTAATAATTATCATAAATAAAAAGATTTTTTTTCGCACTAACACCATTCCCTAAACCCCGAAGTATTTGTGATGTACCTTAACCACTTATTACATTATAGCTACAAAAATCTCAAGACGCAAAACAGCCACACCACCACCTCCACCTACCACCTTGTGTATTGTATTCCATTATGAATGTTGTTGTTGTACTAAGGTTTAGGCATGACGTAGTTTACCGGCCGGTATGAAATTTCCGACAGCGTTCACAAACTTCGTTACCGCCAAGTTGGACCGGCGCTTGAGACAGCTCTCGCCAAGACAATGCGCATCAATGCAATGGAAAATGTTACTGTTTACTGCTAACAGTATGAAAATATGGGGATCTCGTTACAATATTATAGGGATGTCAAAACATTCTAGAGTTCAATTAAGCTATGAAAATCATTTATGTTAATTTTAATGGCATATAAACATTTATTTTTCTTTTTGTGAAAGTTTTTTTAATTCATTAAAAATTAAAAACTAGCTCAAAGTCAAAGTCAAAGTCAATATAATTTATTCAATATAGGAGCTTGCAGCACACTTATCAAACGTCAGATCTTTTTTAAAGCTACCACCGCGTCGGAAAGTGTTGTCGCTGTAGAGAAGATGCGGCCAGAAACTCTACAACATAACACGACTTAATAACTATTACAATATAAATTCTTAAGCTAAAGTGCCCGCGACTCCCTCTGCGTGGACATTAAAAAAGTATCCTATCCAAAAACATTAGATTCTATCTGCGCGCAATCCTTATGCGTGATTGAGTGACAAACATCAAAACTTTGACATTTAGAATTATTAGTGAGATGTATTGAAACCGTATTTAGCTTAGCTTCCCTTAAAAATGCAAAACAAAATACTTGACTCATACTTGTTGCTTCAATCAAATCAGCCCACATCTACCCACTGCTGGGCATAGACCTCCTTTTTATTTGTTGATTATTTCATCATCATCGATCTAGATACAACACTCCCACTTTAGGGTACAGGCTTGTTGTATGGGCGTTAGTCCACCCACCACGCGTGCCGCATGCGGATTTGTAGACTTCACATACGCATCTGACACCAAGACGAGGCAAACAAGCTGCGTACTGCCGTACCTTTTCTCGAAGCGATTCGGCGTATTTTTGAGGGCTCGGAATTTCCTATTCAGCGTTGTTGCTTATTGCTCGGTTATAAATTAGAATGCAATGTTTTAATGAAAATAGATCATGATTTAGACAAAGCAACAAATTTTGTTTAAAAGGTAGATATTTCTGCTACTTTTGTAACCTGGTGCTTTCCCAAATAATAATATTATCTATCGAGATTTATGGTTTCCTTTCTGGTTAGAGAACAAACAATGTTCTTTACAGTTCCTAACGTTCTTTATAGATAAAATCATAGCTTCAACATACCTTTGTTCCATCAACTATTAAAACTTTAGTTCAATATAACATCGGCTGGGTGTTGTATACTTAACAGCAGATTGCCACCGTGCGTCAATGGTTCTATGCAAACAAGAAACGAACATTTTCATATCTGCTCCATATTCCGTACGAAGAACGTAATGGTCGCCAAAACGGCTACAAGTTTCAATATATCTCGTATCGTTATGACCGAGCCGAGTGTGCCGCGAATTTTTCTCAAGCATTATCACACTTTTGCGGAAAAGTAGTTACCGGTGCGCGATCGCATCCGCTCTCGTTTTGCGCACTTTCTGTCAACGTTTCCTTTTAACGCTATTCGGCATACTCAAAGCAATATAAGTATTCTTCTTATCATGTGAGCAGCAAGCCCTGGTGTCAAAGTTTTTTCAGACCACCTTACGGCCTATGACGTGGTTTTTATATAACGACTACTACCGCCAGAGATAGTAGCCGGAACCGGCTTAACGTGCCAAAGCACGAAATCATATCTATTTTCAAACAATCAGGTGATTCAGCCTGCAATACCTAGCCAACTGGGGAGAAACGCACAAAGTGACATTATCACTAGGTGTCCCCCGTGGGTATTGAACCCACGAACTCCGTGTCAAGAGCCCAACGCTGTTAACCATTAGAACACGGAGGCAGTTGGGAGGCAGGGCAAGAAGGAATATAAGTATTACTTACATAATATTATACAGGGTGTCCGGTGGCAGAATTAGGATTTAAAATATAAATAACAAAAAAACTACGTGAAATATACATTTATATTTTTAATCATTATAAAGAAGACAAATGCGGGTTTTATTTCTTAAAAATTATGTCGTCTAAATGTTGACCGTCACGTCGGATACATTCATGGAATCTGGCTTCAGTATTTCTTGCCACTCGCTGGAGAAGTGCCGCCGAGATGCCATGAACTTCGCGAACGATATTTTCTTTTAATGATGAGATAGTCGCCGGGTTTGTTTCGTAGACTTTATTTTTGAGATATCCCCACAGAAAAAAGTCCATGGGTGTAAGATCCGGTGACCTGGGTGGCCAGGGGATGTCACCGAAACGACTTATCAGTTGGTTGGGGAAGAAATCACGCAGTAGCGCCATGGTCTCCCTAGCAGTGTGCGGGGTGGCGCCATCTTGCTGAAACCATGTCCGTGAAGTGTAGGAAGGATGGTCTCTCAATGTTGGAAAAAAAAAATCATTGAGCATTCGCCGATAAGCAACACCAGTCACAGAAATTGCGTGCCCTTGACCATTTTCAAAAAAATAGGGTCCAATTATTCCCCTGCTTGATAATGCACACCAAACCGTCACTTTGGGACTGTGAAGTGGCTTTTGGTGTTTTAAGTGGGGGTTTTGTCCTTTAGGAGACCAATAACGACAATTCTGCTTGTTTACACTGCCATTTAAGTGAAAGTGGGCTTCATCACTCCAAAAAATAGTGTTCACCGTGCGAAATCGCTCCAACATTGTCTCACAGTAATTTTTACGCAAGTTGTAATCATTAGGCTTAAGCGCTTGCACAATTTGAATTTTAAATGGATGAAGTTTAAGATCCTTCTTCAATATCTCGTGCACTATAGTTTTTGGAAGCCCCAAGGCAGCCGCTCTCTTGCGAACGGACTGACGCGGATTATCGCTCAAACTGGACGCGACGAGTTCGATGTTTTCATTTGTTCTCGACGTCCGGCTGGGCCCCGGTCGTGGGTTATTTTCTGCTGAACTTGTTGCCCGGAACCTTCGCACCCATGATCGAATCAAATCTTCACTTGGGGCGTCACGTAACCGTCGAATATTGTAACGTGAACAAAATCTTCGACGAGAAATTGCACACGAATCATTGGCTTTAAAATACGCTTCGATTGCGAACGCACGTTGTTCACCCGTCCACTGCGACATTGCGACTAAAAAACCCGCACGAATGACGAAGCCAACGCGGCCCCCTCCCCGCTCCTCCGTGCAACGGTTACGGAGAAATTCGAAATTTAAATCCTAAATCTGCCACCGGACACCCTGTATCATACTAGTTTTTACCCGCGACATCGTCCGCGCGGAGTTTTGAAAACGTCAACACCCTGTTGTATCCCTTTAGGGGTTGATTTTCAAAAAATCCTTTCTTTGTGCACCCTACATTCACTGTAGAATATGTATTCAAAATTGTGTTTCTATTTTCAGTGGTTTAGGCTGCGCGTTGTCAGTCAGTCAGGGAACTGTTTTATAAGGTCTAACAAAATTAGCTGAAGCTTTTTAAAGGCAATGATTAGACCACCAAACTGAACATCTTTCTCTATGAGACCAATATCGAAAACACGAAAAAAAAATCTGCTGTCCCATACAAAACTGCAAACATAACTCGACTCAAATAATATGGAACAGCAGTTTTATTTCGCGATTTCGATATTGGTTCCATAGAGAAAGTTGTTCAGTTTGATGGTCTGTTCATCCCCTAAACATAGTTTCAGCTAATTTTGATAGACCTTATATAAGCATAGATTATGTAATTGTACTTCAGTTCGAATGCCTTCCCACAAACAAAAACAAAAAAAAATATTGTGCCCTTGTAAAAGTATTTTATTTCATGTTGTCTTAAAAAACTTGGATTTTGGACGACTCTCACTATCGTTTTGATATTTTAGATGAAGGTTTTTAAACAATTTAGGTGTTAAGAAAAGTAAACAATATTGATTCCACCAACATTTGCGATTAATCTCTCAGGAAGAGAGAAAGAGAGATTTATTTAATATCGTTATTAGGTAGGTATATTAGTTGGTACTACAATAGATTTGTCGTATAAAGGAACCATCTGTTTCTTCGGTAGGTCCCTGTATAGTAACAAATTCAGTCAACTCACGTTAACATTTCGTACAGTCCTTTGCATAGGCGATTATAACGATAACGTTATGTCATAGCCGGCATACTCGTAATATTGAATCATTATTGACTGATCGAATCGCAAAAACGCACGGAAGGGACTAAATAGCTTTCCAATGTGTCGTGCAGTTTGCTATATACGAACACACGCCTCATAATTGCTATTTTGAATCGCAAATAGACCGATAATGAGTTTTCAATGTTGTTTTATAGAACTGTTTGCGGTTTTGAATTCACATTTTGTGTCGCACGGTGTGTTTAGAATAGGTACAGTCGCCATCAGATAGATTATAGCATACAATGTTTTCAGATATTTTCAAATAGTGTTAATTTTGATTAAATTCTAAACAGTAAAAGTTACCACACCTCTTTTAGTTCTTCTTGTTTAGTTATTAATGATAACTTTTACTGTTAAGAATTTATTGAAAATTAACACTGCTTAGACATTTTGAACACTTGGCTGCTACTGTACAATATTGTTAAATATCTAAATCGCAAGGTAAATTTATTTAAATAGTGAAACAATAGCATGTGGTATACCGATGAAATTGTTTATCAGTTCGGATAACTTCACCATGTATTCAACTCATCAAACTAAACAACTTTCACTATAGAGCCAAAATCGAAATCGCGAAAATAAAAAACTATTTCATACAAAACTGCATTACCTTTTCGACTCAAATGTTTTTATAATTTGGATCCATGTTGAAAGTTGTTCAGTTTGATGAGTAGAATACGTGGTGAAGTTACATACACTTAATAATATTTTGTAGCATTTGTGATAGCAATATTAATATGTAGAGAAATACAGTATGTAAACTAATTAAAGGCAATCCTTTAAACCACTTACTCTACCCAACAACCTGAACAACTTTTAGTATGGTAGCAAACCTGTCAGCCCAGAAAATAGCTGTTCCGTACTAAATTGCAATACCTACACGACTTAAACTTGTGAAACAGCCGATAAATTTTTGTTCTGACAGGTTTGCTCCCATAGTAAAAGTTGTTCATGTTGATGGGTAGAGTACGTGGTTTAAAGGTTTGCCTTTAGTTTACATGTATATTTGGGTAAGAATCAAGATTTCTTTAAAAACTCTATTCCCTTCAAGTAGAAATTTCTGCATTAGCAATAATCAAGCAAGCGTAATAAATAATCAGATACTTTATAATCTTTATTAACTTTTTCACAGTTTTACATGGATAACCCCCGGAGGTCCTATAGTAGGATATGGATCCTTGGGTGACTGGAAATATGCAGCAGCCCTGGTGGTCCATATACTTACTAGGTATATTCATGTTGGGCCTCGATTCTAAGCTTGTTGGTAAGTATACACAACCGACGTTTTTTTTTTTATTAATACTAACCAATCAACTTCAATGACAATTTTTAAACACGATCTAGATAATAATCTCTGTGCATGTGGTTTGTCAGATTTATGTTAAAATATACAGTTTCAATGGTATGATTAATTTTAGATTTGTATGGAAGTCTTTGCGCCACTGTAATTATGAAACTATATATTTTCACAGGCACAGAGATTAGTTTAAATCGAGTTTAAAAAAATATATTGACTTCGATTGGTTAGAATTAAAAATATAATCAAACTTCGTTTGTATGAAGCGCGTTGCGAGGACTACTATCCTCTTAAGATACTGGTTTTATTTTGCTTATTTCTTAAGTTGATAATTTTACAGGACAAGCGTTTCAACCAGAGTTCGCTGAGCCATTAATGAATTTAACTATTCCTATTGGACGCGACGCTACCTTCAGATGCTTAGTACAGAATTTGGGTGGCTACAGAGTAAGTATTAAATAAAACGAAATTTAAGAAAACTGTTCAATTTTAATACATTTGATAATTTACAGGTAGGATGGGTGAAAGCAGATACTAAAGCGATTCAAGCCATACACGTTCACGTAATAACCAATAACCACAGAGTGGGAGTATCCCACAACGGTCAGACCGTTTGGAATTTACACATTAGGAATGTACAGGAGGAGGACAAGGGTCAATACATGTGCCAAATCAATACAGACCCTATGAAGAGCCAGGTATGTTATTTCAATAGCGAGATACCCTAAAAAAGATCAGCTTTCAGCTAATTCGAAGTAAAAGCGCTCCATTCCAACGGTTCAGAAGACGACTCCTGTGATAATTTCTTATTGACAATTTTTTTCTTTGAAGCCATTTTGTTCTTCTGACCATACCCATGTATTCTGATTTGTCTGTAGAGAAATTCTGTGGTCATTATTTGAGGTACAAACATCTGTCTGCTTTTTAGTAAAACTTTATCTTGCGGTCCCCACTTATCTACAGGACTCAATATATTGCGAATGTTGTCGAAACGATAGAACAAAACAATTTCAATAATTATACCAAGTATTACTATGAAGAAATAAATAGAAATGAGGACGATAACTAAAACATCATCGCACGCCATTAAACTACTTTTTAGGGTGTACGAATCATGGAATTCATCATCTCCTATAGAATGAATCTGGAAGTAAATAAGCACCGCTAACATAATCGGATTGAAGATCATTAAAATTTTCCAAAAATAACTTGATTTAACCCCAATCATGAAGATAATGTCAACACCATGCTTTCTAAAACCATAGATCCAGTATAAGGAAATAGCGAAGAAAAAGTTATTAAACAACTGTATTGTTATTGTTGCATCATTTAACGAACCGTTTAAATCTATGCAAAAAAATGGCAAAGACAAAACACACATTATTACGGTGAGAAACAAACTGTAAGTTTTTTTGTAATTTCGCACATATTTATTTCTTAAAATAAACGTTTCCGTAAGAAATAAGTACAATAACCAAAAATTTATAAAAAGACACAAAAATATTGCAGAAAACCAAGTGAATGCCCACATCCCCACGGCATCAAAATAACTCAATATCTCTGATATGGAGGCGAATTCCATAAAAAGGCGACTGTCGCCTACTTCTATAACATTTTCTTCTTCGCCGTGAAAATACGACATAGTCTTAATACCACTATAAGCAATTAGTGAAAACATAAGACAAACGAATGCGGAAAATAACGAAGAAGCTACTGAAGTCATAGTTGCAGGACTACGAAACGAGACGTCCCGAGATAAGAAGACAATCATTCCAGAACCCGTCCCCAATGATAAAACACCACGAATCATCGTTTGGAAACATTCACTGATTTTATAACGATCCCAATTTATAAACACCTTAGCTGATAACCAACTGCCGCTTGTTGATAAAGCAACGCAAAATAAAACAAACATAACAAAACTCACATAGAACAGTACTAACTTAACTGCAATTCGAATGTATTTTTCTTTTTTTAACGTTAGGATAAATAAAGCTGAACTCATCGATACAATTGCAACCAAAGTCTTCCATTGGAAGATACAATTAATAGATTTCAACGTGTTGTTCCCACCTATTTCGCGATCATAAAAATAAAAGCTTGCTGTTTTCATGCCACAGTCGTCATTGAACATGTTTTGAGCTTCCAAACAGTGTTGAAACACAGACACATTAACCCGCTTCACCATACATTTACTAGAATTGAAGTCATCACATGTGAACCATGGCGGAGGATCCAAAGCCGCATAAAATGTGTATTCCAAATACCACGACGTTAAAACCACCATGTACAATGTTTTCAGTATTATTAAGTAGATCGAACCGTAGCCAACATTTCTTAAAAGTGGACAGAAATCCCACATTGTTATGATACTGCAGTTTGTGAATTGCGCTATGCAAATCTCTGAATATACCAATGGTATTCCGATAAAAATAACGGAAAGTAAATGTACTAAACCATGTACATAGAATGCTTTATGCGCTATTTCAGTGGTAGCGTAAACAATAGAGACTTCGTTTATCATCCACGCGCAAATAATTAATCTATAAGTGCCGTAGGTATTCCAGCGAGATTCAATTTGTTCTCCTGAATATTTAGTATCCATATTATTTTGTATTTATATCACTTTATATTTTAAAATCTGTCTTTTTGTTATGTCAAGCATGACCAACTAGATAGAATGCTCTACTAGGTAACTAAAACATAAATTTTCCAAGAAAACACAATATCGAGAGTAAATTGTATTGACAATCAATATTAGTCTTCATCACAAACAACTGGGTGGTCAACAAACGATAGAGAGCAATTTGTGGAATGTATCAACGAAAATTAAATTGCGATTACAGTAAACATTGGGGAGATAAAGTGAATTAAACTGCACGCAACGGAAAAGCGGACGAGGGACGCAGCGGGTAATGATTCGTGCATGGTGCTCCTAAATTATTGCGCTGCGTTGTAATTTATACCCGGGCATGATAACGGCATAAATCGCCGGCGGCGACAGTGCACCAGGCTTCGATGCCGACGTCGACGCGGCATGACGCCACTTGACGTAATGCGTTTCAAAAATTATTTCACATCACTACTAGTAGATAAACCAATATGAAAGAAGCGTTAATTTGTCGTATTTATCGTAGTTAACTAGTCACTGACCATCGGCTATTATTAAACCAGGTCGGAGTTATGTGGTAGGTACTCATCTTGTCATCTTTGCATCAACTGCCAACAAAATGAACCATTAATTTGCCACCAGCTATCTGAATAGGGCCCGCACGGGTGAACCTGGTCCGCTCCCTGTCAACCTGAGAGGAGGTCTATACTGGGTGATGTTTAAACGCTTTCAAAAATTATTAAAATTAATATTTTAGTCCACTTGCAAAACGACCAAAAACTATAATTCATAACGACTTTCAACACTTTGATAGATGGGCTACTTGGACGTGGTGATCCCACCAGACTTCATACCAGAAGAGACTTCTGGTGACGTCATGGTACCTGAAGGTGGTACTGCGAGGGTGTCGTGTAGAGCCCGAGGTATGCCAGAACCTCGAGTCATGTGGCGTAGAGAGGACGGTGCTGATATTGTCATTAGAGATCTAAATGGAGCTAAAAATAAAGGTAAGCAAAGTTAGTTCTGTTTTGTTGTTTAAATTCGATGTCCTTTACGCAATAACGCAATACATTTGCCTGATAAGATATCAGACAAAAAAAATTTGAAGTTAAGGGTTTTTTTGCCGGCAAAAATCTATACATGGAATAATTATACAAAGGTTACTTATTAAAATTTGGTTTCTCGGAAACGGCTCTAACAACTTTAACGTTTTTTTTTGTACTTCGATAATGTTTTACTTTCTAAGTTTATCTAGATACGGGTCAACACCAAAAGAAACCCCGAGCGAAGCTCGATCCACCCAGGTACTTGTTATTTAATAGATTCAAAATTACAAAGTCTATTACTACACTCGCGTGCAACCAAATCGACTCAACCCTAAAACGCGCATGCGGGGTAACATTTCTTAAATAAGGCATTTCTGACATTTAAAAAACATACATCATTTCAAAGCTTGGAATCTAAGCTTTAAAAAAAAACATTAATCATGAAAATCGGTACAGTATTTTTTTTTATATTGAGGTTTAAATTAAAATACAGGAAAACATTCTACGCGTGGAACTCACGAGTTGCGCGACGCTATTGCTTATAAAACCACCTGTGACTGAAATTTTTTATCGGTCGCTTATCTGAAGTTGAGCTGATAACATCTCCACTTGTAAAGCTTACAGTTTATCCGAAATTATGGATACTACGCTAACTGAAGCCGCCTAAATTGTGGCTTTATTGCAACCAGGCCTTAGTCAGCGAACTGTCGCTCGTCAGCTGCACTTGAGCCAGTCTGCTGTGTCCAGAGTATACAGAAGGTTCCAGGAGACCGGTGCCTTCACTCTTAGACCAAGATCTGGCCGGCAAAGGCGCACGTCTGAGAGGGATGATCGTTTTATTGTCTCTACTGCACTGCGGAATCGCCACCTTACCGGTGTTGATGTCCAGCAGGAGCTGAGGCGAGTCCGACGGGTGGCTGTCAGCGAGTGGACAGTCAGACGACGTTTAAAGCAAGCGAACCTGACCCCAAAACGGCCTGCCACAGGCCCAAAATTGACTGCAGGCCACTGGCAAGAGCGTTTGCAATTTGCACGGGAGCACCGTCTGTGGAGCATCGACCAATGGCGGCCTGTCCTGTTCACTGACGAGTGCAGAGTATGTCTGCATGGCAGTGACAGGAGAGGCCCGGTCTATAGGCGTCCGGGAGAGCGCTTTGCACAGCGCTGTTTCCGTAAAACAGTCGCATACGGAGGCGGTTCCTGTATGATGTGGGCTGGCATATCCCTAGAGGGTAGAACAGCCCTCGTTTTCGTGCCTGGGGGAGGCCGAGGAGGCGGTCTGACCGCTGATCGGTATATCACCGACATCCTACTTGATCATGTGGTCCCGTATGCAGGCTTTGTCGGGGATAACTTCGTGTTAATGCACGATAATGCCCGGTGTCACACTGCACGTGTCACTAGGCAGTTCCTCGACGAAGTCGGTTTACGGACCATGGACTGGCCAGCGCTCAGTCCCGACATGAATCCGATTGAGCATGTATGGGACCAGCTCAAACGCAAAGTCCGGGCCAGAGATCCAGCTCCTTCGAACATCCAGGAGCTAAAAGAGGCGTTGTTAGAGGAGTGGGAAGCGTTTCCTCAAGAAGACATAAAAAAATTGATCAGATCAATGAGGAATCGCGTAGAAACGCTTATAAGGGCTAGGCGGGGAAAAACTCCGTATTAATTTAATAAATTTTCCTTGTTTTCGTTCAAATTTTTTGTTTTATTCAAAGGATTGGCTAACCTCAATTCATTTCTTAATTTATCATTTCTCCTATACCTATAGTCAAATTTCAATTTAAAAAAAAATACTGTACCGATTTTCATGATTAATGTTTTTTTTTTAAAGCTTAGATTCCAAGCTTTAAAATGATGTATGTTTTTTAAATATCAGCTATGGCTTATTTAAGAAACGGGATCCCGTAAGCGCGTTAAAGGGTTGAGTCGATTTGGTTGCACGCGAGTGTAGCAAGTACTCTCATTAAGGTGCTCATTGATGTCCGGAAATGAAGTTTTCGTGACGCTAAACATCTTTAATGTTCATCTTTTCCTGGTGTGCAACATAAATGAAAGTTTTACTTTCATCTAAGGTGTGCAATAATATTTTCAATATGAAAAGTTGCAATGTTACCGTGCAGGTTTATTATTTGTCACTGAGTGATTATACTAGGCGATTTTTTTCAGAACATTGCCTGATGATTATGAAGTCCCCTAGTATTTTTCAGCTATAAACTGTAATTTTAACATTTCTTTTTCTTTTCATCAGTTGCCATGTACGAAGAAGAAGTGCTGACTCTGACAAAAATATCACGCTCGGACATGGGTGCATATCTATGCATCGCCAGCAACGGCGTGCCACCTTCAGTAAGCAAGAGGATCGTGATCAAAGTACATTGTACGTAGTTTCATTCCTTCCCCTTTATTTGTTGGATCAATCATAAACGAACAGTTGTTTGCTGTTTCACTTAGCTGTGGGACGATTCATCACGACTTTTGTAGATATTGCTGATGATCAATTTGTAACAAGCGACATTATTATACAGGGTGTAACTTTTAAGGTTTAAATATTTGTTGAGATGACCGTATAACTGATAAAAATCATGATTAAAATTTAATTAAAGTAATTAACCGATTTATTCTGTACCACAGTATAGTTATACTTTGTCATATGTAAGATATCAATTAGAATACTCACGAGTCTACTCTGTGACGCGCGCATTAGCTGCTCCACTCGTCCACCTCGCGCTCGGGCGCCATAGATAGAACAAACTTGGTAGTCGGTACCTATAGAGCGCAAATTAGAAACTCATTAGAAATTTCCATTCATTTTTTTTGTGCCATTTTTTCATCCCGGAAAAAGTTTTGGTACTAGTGAAACGTAGATGTACTGAGGATTCAGAATATCTCTGACTCTCCCCTCGGGGAATAGAGGGTCCAACTTAATATGCTGACAGTTTTTTAAGAGGATGATCAGACCACCAAACTGAATAAATTTCTCTATGGGACCAATGTCGAAATCGCGAAAAAGAAATCAGCTGTCCCGTACAATTGGGTCGAGTAAGATTTCAGTTTAGTATGAAACAGCTGATTTTATTTTCGCGATTTCGACATTGGTCCCATAGACAAATTTGTTCAGTTTGATGGTCTGACCGTCCTCTTAAAAAAGTGTCAGCATATTAAGAAGGACCCTATATAGTATGCATATATACGTATACTATTTTTTAAGGTTTCGTAACCAGTTTAAAGGGATTTATGATGATGAAGGGACTTAATCATCTGCGTAACTATTGCACTCCTTGAAATTTTACACCCTGTATAACGTAACTATCAAGCTAGAAACAAATAATTAACAATGACAAAAATTTTGAATAGAATTGGAATGGAAACAATTACAAAGCAAATTGTTTGAAATTAAAAAACAGAGTCTTAAACACTTCATTCATTTATTTACCTGTTTCTACTTCTAAATGTAACTGCAGTTGTAAGATTTTTTTTAGAGCGTACTCATTTAGGGTTTAATGGATTCACGGGCGAATTCATGGCACTTAATTGTTGTTTATCTCGGCAACTTTCAGAGGTTTCTCTTGTTATTAATGGTGTTATTTAATGCCAGCAAGTAGTAGCTTTTAATTATTTTTCTGGCTACTGGACTCTGTTTGTGTCTTCGTGTCAACTTGAGCGGACATTTAGCCTACTTTTATGTCGGATGTTACTTGAGAAAATTAAACAATGTTTTGTTAAAAGGTGAAGAGTGTTTACTCTTTCTAACGGAAAGGCTTTCTAACTAGTTGTCTTAACCATGACTAATTAGCATAGCGTAACAGTGTACTACATTGTTTTCACGTCGAACAGGTTAACTATGCCAGGTTATGAAGTATGTGTGAATAATGTTGAGAAACAAAACAACCCAAGTAAAATTTGTTTAGTGAGCAGATAGAAGCTCTATTTCATCTTAAATTGAACAGAGATTCCATTGATAGGTCTAGCTACAATAGAAAAGGAAAAGAAAACCAAGCGTTTTCGTCCTCGCTAAGAGTATAACAACAATTGCAAACATTCTTATAACAATGTTATTATATGTGGTGAATGACTGGTTCTACCGTTGACAATGACATCGTTTGAAATATTTTTAAATTACACGAAATAATGTTATATTTATAAGTAAAAGACCATAAAAAAATACTGTTGAATTACACTTCTTGGATAAAGTGTAACTAAGATGTATTTTATTGTACAATTATCTATTAAATATACGAGTTTAATAATTATTACTTAATTATAGTAAGTGGCACTTAACGAGGGGCTTTCCCCGAAATTTCACATTCGATAGCATTTGTACAAAATTCGGCTCCATACTACCAACTACCTATGTTAAAATTTTTTACCGTTTTAAAGTTACAGCTTATCAAAGATTGATATAAATAGTTACAATGTTCGACCCTAACGTTACTTCACTTGCGTCGCCAGCGAGTGGACGGCGGAGGTGCACGCGTTGTGTATTAGGGATGGCAGCATAATAAAAAATAATGTATTGTCTGTAACCAATAGTAATCATTATCAAACGATTACACGTCTTTAATATTTTGAGACGTTTTCGGGAAATCCCCCGTTCAGTGCCACCCAGTATAATAATTATAGAGAAAAGGTTAATAATTTCGTCTTCTACACAGTCCACCCAGTAATCCAAGTGCCTAATCAGCTGGTCGGGGCTCCGCTCGGCACTGACGTCATCCTCGAGTGCTACGTCGAGTCCTCGCCCAAATCCATCAACTACTGGGTTAGAGATTCAAGTAAGTTCTTTTGTTTTACCAATTTGTTCGAATAAACAGGAATGGATTCAAATTGGATGGTATACGGTTCAAGGGTTAAGTTTTTTCATTTGACCGATGACTTTTAAATTTGTACCTATAATATATCATCATCATCATCACCGACGACGGACGTCCGCTGCTGGACATAGGTCCATCATTCAACGATTTTCCGCCGCCTTCAACAGGTCGTTGGTCCACTTTGTGAGGGCCCACGTTGCGCTTTCCGGTACGCGGTCACCACTCGAGAACTCTTTGGCCCCATCGGTCATCGGTTCTGCGAGCAATGTGCTCCGCCCATTGCCACTTTAGTTTAGCAATTCTTTTGGCTTTAGCTACTCTTGTTTTTCTGCGGATCTCTTATTTCTGATTCGATACAATATATCGAGTACTGTTTTTATAACTACATGAATTGTTTCGTGTCCCGCAGAGAAGAGAAAACGTAACAAGAATGAATGAACGATTAGGCATTTTGACTTAATTACTAATGTAAATAGGCAGGATAAGGAATGAGTTGGAATGAGTATGAAGTTTGAAACCTATGACGGAAAAATGGCAGGGTAATAGATTCTCATGTTTGGGGATGTGGTACAGAGAGGTAAGTGTAATATTACGAGACGAGTGTTAAGTATGAATGTGGCGGGCTGTGGTAGGAGAGGAAAGCCGAAGAAAAGATGGATGGATCATGTGTAAGAAATAGGGGAGTGCTGAAATAACGGCTAAGAGAGATGAATGGAACAGGATGCTGATGCGGATGATTACGCTGACCCCAAATATAATAGAATGCGGGCAAGAGAATGATGATGGACTTGATAAATGATTTATTGCCTGATAAAAACGATGTTTCCATGTTGCTTCGATACCGAACTAATAATTTTCAGAAGCGTTTAACTATCTCTTCGTTAAGAGGATTAGTGCATCTTGTCTTATACCCCGTGCAATCTACATCACTTTGAGATGCCTTGCTAAGAGCTCATCTAATCCTAAGTCAAGCCAGTTTAGCATCCCTTCGGGAATCTGTTCTCGGACTACTGGTAGAAACGACACGCAAATGACCTCTAGACTTCTACCTAATCGTTACTGCGAAGTAATTTAAAGTAGAATTACTTGAGTAGCTTATGGTTCGCACTTTTGTTCTGGTCTAAGAATTAAGTTGTTAAGATGAAGTTGAACTTCTATCTACTTACGGCATAGCTGTTAATCAATTTGTTCTTACGGTCTCGTAAACACTCAATCAATGAATCAATCATATACAGGGTCCTTCTTAATATGCTGACACTTTTTTAAGGGGATAATCAGACCATCAAACTAACAACTTTCTCGATGGGAACAACATCGAAATCGCGAAATAAAAATCAGCTATTCCATACATGTGGCTCGAGTCGGTTTGCAGTTTGTATGGAAGAGCAGTTTTTTTTTCGTGATTTCCATGATGGTGCCATGGAGAAAGTTGTTCAGTTTGACGGTCTGATCATTCTCTTAAAAAACTGTCAGCTTATTAAGTTGGACCCTGTATATTTTAATTATACCAAAAAGATAAGTAACAAGAAATACAGAAACTCGCACAAAAAATTGCATTCTTGTACAATGTTATTTATAATATTTTGAAATATATTTTTTATTTTCCTGACAGTTCCTAAGTTTTATGATACACTAGCAGCCCGTCCCGGCTTCGCACGGGGTAGACAATTATTTATTTTTGGAAATTTGGATATAAAACACTTTTTTTCACAAATATTTTTATTTATTAAAAAATATTATTTAAATGGTCTTGACCATAAAATAATTTATTTGGATAAGGATTAATATAAACACATAAATAGCATGGTTTGAATTTGGTTAGCATTTTCATTAATGTTTAAAATGAAAAAAGTTGTTGTAGTGACATAACTACAATAGTTGGACATATGCTACTACGGAGTTTTTTGTAGACATTATGATGTTCTTCAATATTGTTATACATTATTTTGTTCTATCGCTAATAGTTTCGGCAGCGCATTCGACGAAAGACATTTTAAGACTCATTTTTCTACACCTTCGGTTCCATTGTTCAAATTTTACCAAGGATCCCTAATTTTTTTCAAAATAAAATGTAGCCTATGTCAAATTGGAAGAATGTAGCATTCTATTGGTGAAAGAATTTTTTAAATCGGCCCAGTACTTTTTGAGCCTATTCATTACAAACATACAAAAATAGGTACAAATCTTTCCTCTTTATAATATTAGTGTAGATGTAGATGTAGATTAAAAAAGATCAAATATTTTCAGCTTTTGCTCAATACTTAGCCTTGATATATCATGTTCTATAGTTACTAGGTACCGCAACTATACTACGATACTGAACGCAATGCTATAATAAAATAATTGAAAAATTGAGTCATTATTTGTAGTAATTTAATTTAACATCTGATTTTATGCTAACAGAAATGCTTCTTTTCAAATAAGTAACTCGTGAATAATAGTCCAATTCAATTTCTACAATAACGTTCACTGCCATAAAAACAAAGGTCACGTTTAAAATAAAAAAATAAAAAATCTCCTGCCGCGAAATTGGCATAGTTTTTTGGCAAGGCCAAGACCGTGGGCGTGGCAACGTTTGCAAGTAATGAGTTATTAAGTTTTAATTTACGAGTGCGTCGGGTTTAATTCTTAAGAAAAGTGACCTATTGTGGTGAAAAGACAATGCCTGTTAGTTCCATCTGAGTGGACGTGCCCGTTCACGGCTCTTCCGAGAGGACGTCCAACAATGCTTTCATAATTTATCTCCTGTAGATGTACGATATTACCGACGTTCTTTTGTTATTAATGAGACATTATTAGAACATGACGGAGAATTAAAAACTCTTAAGTCATCATGACATTTTACGAATTTGGTAATTTACTAAAAAATAAATAAATATCTTGGAAATCGTCACGCAAATTATCTAGTCACATTTAAAGTATCAGAATCTAGCTTGGACTGGACTGGAGGGTCCTTCTTAATATGCTGACACTTTTTAAGGGGATGATCAGACCGACTAACTGAAAAAGTTTCTCTAAGACACCAATATCGAATTCCCGAAAAAAATCAGCTGTTCCATACATAACTGCAAACCTACTACCAAATGTATGGTACAGCTGTTTTTTTTTGCGATTTCGACGTTGGTGCCATAGAGAAAGTTGCTCACTTTTCTTTTTTTTTGTAGTTCTGATCATCCCCTTAAAAACTGTCAGCATATTAAGAAGGACCCTATACATAGATACTCGGGTACAAATATTCATATTCATCATACAAATATTTGTCCCTTTCGGGATTCGAACCCGCGATCCTCGGCACAGCAGGCAGGTTAACTACCTTTAATGTTATTATTATATTATACCTTGCATACTTAGTTAACCCTATCAATCCACGTTATTCGTACACCCGCTTATCTAGCATGAGGAAGCTTGAAAGCAGGCAAGTTTCGCCGCCGGGCAAACATTCCAGCGACTCGAGTCAAGCTTTTGATTCGCTAAGTTTCCGCTTAAACAACCGGACCAACCAAACGCCTGCTATCGTGACTCCGACGCTACCAACATGCAAACAGTTTATTTGCATGTGTTTATTATGTAAACCTTACTTATACAACGTGTTAATGCTTAAGCGCAAAACCTCCCAACTGATTTATAACAAAATATAATTAGATTGAAATAATAATTTCATTATTTTAATACTTAAAATTTAAAGTTATTTGCATTTTAAGTTTTCAAGCAATAATGATTTGTTATAATTTCAGCAATGAATGAAAGCGCTAACGTACTCATGGATATATTTTAAGAATCTTGTTTTGGTAGTAATTAGGGTGAGATTGTCCGAGCGGTGGGTTGAGATCGAGTTTAGTAAATTTAAAATTGTACAAACAAATTATTTAATATTTTGAAATAAAATACCTATGTTGAAACCATGATAATTCGATTCTACTCTCGATTCTAAGCAAACTACTTTCTAGTTTTGCGTTAATTCATTAACACGTTGTATTATAGTTACTATAGTTACTTTTTCAAATATTTTATTACTTCTTACTTTTCGAAGAAAATTTCGTTTTAGAATTCCCAAACGAATTCTCATATACTTGCTCAAAACATTGTAAAATTCTTATCTTCTTTGATGACATGTCATTCTCAAAGTAATAGTCTGAAACGCAAATGCTCATTCCACACCTCATGCGAATACAAGGTTATTCGAGCACGAAATGTTCGTTTATTCAACTGATGAATCCATATTTTATTCATATTGCCGTGTATGAGGTGAGAAGGCCTCCATCTTACGATGCGTCTCCGGGAGATTTCATAAAAATACTCTAGAGATACGAAATATTCTGATAAATCGTTTTATATTTTTCTTATGTAGTAGAACTTTTGAGTACCTAGCTAGTCTCTTTTATTAAAATCTCTAGTGGTTTCAGTGCACACAAAATATGAGATTCTCGCTGTTGCAGTCCAATAATCGAATCCGTCACGCGAGCTTTGGCTCGTAATCCGGGAAAGTATAAAACCAAATGTGTTCCAATAACATTGAAAAGTAGAAACATTACCTCCAGCGAATCATAATAAAACTCCTCGTGAAATTGCCACTGAAACAACCATTAATACCTATTCACGCATAAAACAAAACCAAAGTGTGTTTATTATTTTTCTCGCCGTTCTTTGGTCTCATAACAACATATTATTGCGTGTCAAGAAAATCTGTGCGTGTAACGTAGAGACTCCAAATCATACTATTACGTATTCACGAAGAATGACAATATCTCAGTCCGTGTTGCATTTGTTAAAAAAAACAAGAAAGCAGAAAATAAATGAAATATTTCCACAACGTTTGGTACTCGACACGATTACATCTTTCTCTGTCTTGGTTTTGTGACTTTATTTCATAGAATTAAGAACAAGATAAAACTTCGAAATGAAAGTGTTAAACACTAAATTAGATTTTGTACACTAAGTACGAAAGATGCTTTGTCTATGACAAATCTGACTATTCAGGGTGAACAGCTGTTCCATTCGTTCTAGTCAGAAAACGAGCTGTAATGAGCTGGATTGAGCGTTTCGAGCTGTTACGTACTCCCCCCCGCCTCTACACAGCCGTCGGCGGTTTCGCAAAGTTCCCCACTCGGCAGTTGTCGCCTGAAATTTACGGGTTAATTTTCAATGGGTACCGGGTTTTGAGCTTCAGGAATTTTTAAGTTCCTCCACATAACAGTTGGCGCGTATCCGAGCTGGTAGAGACGTGTCGTAATTTAATAGGAGACTGAATACTCTTTACAAACTTAAGTCTAACCGCTGCCTAATCCGTGCTGACACAGATTTTGGTGACAATACGAATGACGGTTCTTTAGTGTAAAAGGTTAGCGAGCGTCGAATCCTCTTGGGATTTATTTGTCGGTCGAGTATAACGGATTATTTTAACAGAACATTTTGCCTGTAAGGCTTTTAGAAGGGGTTGATCTGAAAATAATCTTATACGAGTTATTTTATTGAATCCAAATGGGGGTGTCACAACATCGTCCATGCCTACGATAAAGGACAGACTACTATAATTCCGACAAAGGTATATTTAAATATTTAAGAATATGTGGCATAATAATTTGAAGCCTTTATTTCTGGATATAAGTTTTGTGTTTGAATTTACGACATAATGCACTCACGAAAGGATTTCTCTACTCTTCAAAAAGGCCTTATAACTTGTCTTTTAAATTTAATACAGCAAGTAAGATGTAGTTTCTCTATAAAGATAGTTTGTGACCTCCTTTCAGACGGTATGAGAGCTTTGTTCGCTCTTAGTCCATTACGCGGCGCAGTTTACTGCTACTGAAAACCACTGGGGAGCACCAGTAACAGTCATAATAATTCCTGTCGAATGGCCGATACCGCACGCCTTGTTACTCATCCCCATAGCTCATTGTTATCTTGTTGCTGTTTGTGTGTTTTATATAGTATATTATTATATAGTTTCAGCTCATTCTTGTAGCCTAATCTGGAGCTACTTTCCAGCTCGGAGCTCTTCTAAATTCCCCACTAAGAAAACAATCTAAAGTCTAACAAGGTTGCCGTCTACGCATTGACACAATTCCTCGCTAATTTGATATCATATTTAATTTTGTTTGTCTAGAATTCATTTAAAATTTTGCACCACAACACAAACTAACATAATTAGACCAGACCACCCATTTCTTACGAATAACTAAGATCACTGCTTTGATATGTCTGTGTTTCATCTTAAAACTGTAAAATAGGGTAAATAATAAACTAAAATTAAATCTTGGTACAGCCGTACAATTATAAAATAGCTGGTTAAATTAATTTGATAAAATTTTTAATTTAATCAAAGGTTAATTGTATGAAAGTTGTTGGCACCCTGAAAAGGAATAAGATTATGCAAATGTACCTATGTGTTATATACCTATTAACCACAATCCAGCTACTTTTAGTCAATCACGAAGCGTTAATTATTAAAATGCATTAAGGTCACAACTTGTTTTGCTCCGATGTGATATGACCCCCGCCCCGGCGTGTATTGCGGCCGTCGATCATGCCCTTTGTTTGCCGCGAACTCGCGCCGAGTGACTGGCGCTTTCGCCCCACTACGGAAAGCAACCCGAAAGGGCGAACGGCGAACACCACCGGATCGTCATTTTCGTTTGTCATCAATCTATGTTAGCGTGGCTGACATGTAAGTGTACACAGTGTGAACACTGCCGGACTCTGCTTAGATCGGACGTGTTTTTCGGATTTTACGAATTAATTTGAACTTTTAAATATTTTTGCGAAGTTGCTACAAGTCTCAAATATCGGTCCCTCCTTGTCTTGCTTGGGCAAGTGTCCGTAAGAGCCCGCGGCCATATTGGATCGTGTCGGACTTCTCTGTCGTCCCTGTCAAGTTGGAGTGACCTCATCAAGACCCCCGGCCTGTGACGTAGGCACCCGCCGACGTCATAGCTAGCATATTTGTCGTCATCGTCGTCCTTCCATCGGTCTGCTGCGGTGATGTGAGTCCATCTTGAATTTTTGTACCGAAGTCAGAAAACTAGAAAAGTGTCTGAGTGGAGGTTCGAACCTGCGCCTGCGGCGTGTGAGGCGGTCGCTTGCCCGTCGAGCCACGGAGCGTTGAGCTACGCGAGGCGAAATTGAGTACCGCCTTTTAACAACGATCAAGAGGCGGCATTAATTTGGACTCTTTTTATGAGACAACGATCGGGAGGCGGCCTTAATTTGGATTTTCTTTATTATTCATCAAATTTTGCAGTCATGGACTGTGTCACTTGTCGTAAGCCTATAGAGCGAAAAGAAATGCTGGTTTGCATTGGTTGTAAGGGTACTCAACATTACCGATGTGCTAATATAACGTCAGCCGACTTTAGAGAACACGGACAAGAGATTCGAAAGTCTTTTGTATGTACTGGATGCATGAACGTTACGCGCCGCATTCGATGTGATGATACACCAATTCGAAAAACACCTGTTTCTGATGATTGTAATATGTCATGCGACGGCGTACTGGATGATCCTAACTCCACGCCCTCGACGTCTTCCTATACATTGGCACCCGTGGTGGACAATAACAAAAATCCAATACCATCGACATCTAATAATGCAACTCCGGCGCCTGTTGTGTCCGGTCAAATGGATTTGAAGGTATTCTACAACGATTTGGGGAAATTACTTGAATCAAAGTTTAGCAAAATGGAGACAACTATCACTCAGAATATTCAGACAAGTATTGAAAAGTCTATAACACATAAACTACAATCAATCATCAAAAAAGAGATCACAAGTGCTATTGACACACTGCAAACAGAGTTTACTCAAACGACAGACTTCTTGGCAGCTGAACAATTAGATCTAAAAAAAAAATCGGATGCAACAAATGATCGAGTAAAGTTACTTGAAGCAGAGAAAATGATATTATCAGATGAGATAACTGCCTTGGAGAAACGTTTGCGTCCACTGGAGAAGGCATCCAGAAACTGTAATGTCGAGGTTCATTGCGTACCTGAGAAGAAACAAGAAAATCTGATCAATATTTTTAAATCTCTCTGTGAGAAAATTGAGGTACCTATACACGATACCGATATAGGCAGTATACGTAGGGTCGCTAAAATGGACACTACCAGCGACCGCCCAAGAAATATTCTCGCAACATTAAAATCGGAACGCCTGCGGGATTCAATGATCTCAGCTTACAGAAACTATAATAAGTCCCATAGGAATGATCCATTGAATACAAACATATTAGGCATTACGGGAGAAAGTAAACAGATTTATATTGCTGAGCATCTGTCACCGGAAATGAAAGAGTTGCACTCAAAAACACGCAAGGTAACTAAAGGCCGGTATAAATATGTTTGGATTCAACATGGAAATATATATGTGAAGAAGACAGATGACAGTGAACTAATAAATATAAAAAATTCAAATTGTCTCAGTAAATTGATATAGAACAAAATAATTTGTTTTTTCATCTGTTTATTTTTTTGTATTTAAAATTATTATTACTTTTTTTCTTTTTTTAATCTCATGTTTTAAATTTCATATTTGTCAAATTCAAAATGTTCTATACACCTATGGAAGTAAAATGTAGAATAATTACAAATATATATATAATTTCAAACATATGTAGGTATTTTAAGGGGTTTTTTAAATGTACTGGTAGTCAGCAGACACTTAGATTAAAAAATATAATTATAATTATATACATGTGTCTATACTTTATACTCACTTACATAAATAATAATAATGGCTAAGAAATCAAACAATACAGATATTATTATATGTACATTAAACGCACAGTCACTAAATACTGGTAGAGATGAGCTGGAACAAACTGTGGACGAAATAAACCCTGATATTCTCACCATCACTGAGACTAGATTAAATGAAAAATCTGACTTGCAACGCTATTCTATAAAAGGCTATAGTTTTATTCAAAGACCACGAGGCACTGGTCGTAAGCGAGAGGGTGGTGGAATAGGTATTTATATTAAAAGCAATCTGCGTTTCAAAAAAATTAACTTACCAAAAGGTACATGTGAACAACTTTGGATAGAAACAAAATGTAATAAGTCTAAGTTGGCGATTGGTGTTTTCTATCGTCCATCACAATTTTGTTTTAATACGTGTTTAGATCAATTAGAAGAGTCACTTTCTATCATTACACCCAAATATAACTATGTGTTCCTGACTGGTGATATTAACGTGAACTTATTGGACCAAAGCGGAAAGAACCAGATGTCTTTTTTGAATTTACTGAAATCAAACAATCTTAACTTAGTAGTGAACGAACCAACTAGAATAACCCCTACGACTCGTACTCTCCTCGACGTAATATGTAGCACGGACAGTCTCAAGGTAAAAAACGTGGTCGTGAAACATAACGATAGTCTTAGTGATCATAGTTTAGTGTCAGCGCAATATCCAATTAAAATAACTAAGCCAGCACCTAGAACAGTGACCTACAGACCGTTCAATCATTTTGATGCAAATACATACAAAATTGCATCCTCAGCCACTCCATGGGACTGGGTCTTATCGTGCAGTGATGTGGACGATATGGTGCAATGCTTTACCTCACTGATACTTGGCTTGTTTGACCATTTTGTACCGGAACGCACCAGAATTTTCAAACAGCCTCCGACCCCGTGGGTCACGGACAGTATTAAGGCGATGATCATTGATCGAAATAAAGCTTGTGCACGTGCAAAAATAAGTGGCACTGAACAGGATATAAAGTCTTATAAATCATTACGTAACATGGTAACAAGTTTAACTAGAAATGAAAAACAAAAATATTTTACTGAAAGTATAAATAAAAATGTACACCATCCCAATAAAATGTGGAATTCCTTAAATAAAATTCTCGGAAACAAAACAGAGAACGTATTTCCAAACCATATAAATGATCCTGAGGTAATAAATCGTTCATTCATTGATTCCATTCCGAAACCTATTCACAGTGCAAACGCGAGTTATCCTAATTTAGACCCCAATTTAGATTACTCATTTGGCTTTAAGGAGATTACGGAAGACGAAGCGCTCAAGGTGATTAACTCTATATCTTCCAATGCTACTGGCGATGACGGAGTATCAATAAAAATGATCAAACTGACACTGCCGTATTCTCTTCCAGCAATAACAGCAATTATGAATGTATCACTTAAGACGGGTGTTTTTCCCAACTCATGGAAGACAGCGAAGATAAAACCTATACCTAAGAAAACAAATGTAGAAACAGTTAATGACCTGAGGCCCATAGGAATTTTACCTGTTCTCTCGAAGATACTGGAAAAAATTGTAAACGCACAGCTATCTACATATTTAGAAGCAAATTGTCTTGTCCCAGCAAACCAGTCTGGTTTCCGCAAACATCACAGTACTACTACGGCACTTACACATATCCTGGATGAAATTTTAGCTGCTTCCAATGAAAACATGGGGACAATTCTTGTTCTTCTTGATTTTAGTAGAGCGTTTGATTGTATAGACAGATGTATCCTTATATCCAAACTTGAAAGATTCGGGTGTGATCAGCTGGTATGCACTTGGTTTCGCAGCTATTTTACAAATAGGATGCAGTTCGTCGAGTGCTTGGATAGAGATTCTAAAAAAACTATATCAACTTGTTTGTCGGTGCCGACTGGTGTAGTGCAGGGTTCAATTCTGGGTCCAACCCTTTACACGGTTTATACTGCTGACTTACCATCTAATATTAAATTTAGTGTTTCTCACATGTATGCAGATGATACTCAAATTATAAAACGCATAAACCTAGACGCTGATCAAATAGACCATGCTATTCATGAGTTGAATCTTGATTTGGAATCTGTGGTAAAATGGTCTCATAATAATTCATTAAGTCTTAATGCTCATAAGTGCAATTATTTGATTCTAGGAACCAATCAGCAAATAGAGTTGATTCGCAACAGACAGCCGAAAATTTTGATAAACAGTCATCCAATAGATGAATCATATCAAGCTAGAAATTTAGGGCTTATATTTGAAAACTCTCTTAAGTTTGAAGATCATATTTGTTCTAAAATGCGCAGATGTTATGGTACACTTAAACACATTTACAAGATTAGACCTTTTTTGAGTATTCCTGTGAGACGAAGTATATCAGAGGCCTTGATATTATCTATTCTTGATTACTGTGACATTGTATACGGGCCGTGCCTATTGAAAAGAACTCAGAAGAAGGTTCAACGCGTCCAAAACTCTTGCATAAGGTTCTGTTATAATGTACCACCCCGCTCACATATAACACCATTTCTCAACTCGAACAACATTTTGAATATGGCCAATAGACGAACTCTAAAATTATCAACGTTTGTTTACAATGTAAGGGGTTCTGGGACGCCAAGTTATCTCGCTGATAAACTATCTTGGAGTGATCGAAGAAAGGGCAGATGCAAATCATCCCGCTTTCCCGTAGCACAGTTTTCTCCACCATTGCGTTTGGTCTCTTACCGGGGTAGTTTCCGATTTGCAGCATCAAAGGTATGGAATGACCTTCCCCCACCAATTAAGAATTCTAAGTCATTATACTCATTCAAAAAGCAATGTAAACAGTGGCTCTTGACCAATCAAAAGCAAGCATGCTGTTGGTCTCCGGTGCCGCAGAATTAAATTGATTTTAAATTTTGTTTTAATTAGCTTTCGATTCGATTCTGATTGAATTTCCAGCTCGTCGTTTAATCCTCTTATCCTCCAATCAAATATCAATTAAGTATCTATAATAAACCGAACTAATCATAATACACATTATTTTATTTTATACATAATTATATAAATACTTACGCCTATTTACAAACTTATTCATCGTGTTGCTGACATACCAAATAAGTTCAGACAGTAGCCTAATGCTATAATTAGTAAGATCCGAAATTTTTGTTATTTTTTTATTTTTATTTTTTTATGCTCTTTTTTGTTGTTGTTTAGATTAAGTTTTGGCAGTGCAGTGTCATCTCAAGGCGTAGACTGAAAAACAGCAGTATTGCTGAGGCTCATGCCTATTCATCTTAGCATGTTATTTAGTATTTAAGATCACTTTTGTATCTGTACCTATTTACTTGCTGATGAATAAATTTCTTATTATTATTATTATTATTATGTATCTCTGGAAGGTATTTCACGGGCCGTAGCCCGGACCTTTGGAAGGCTTGCGTGGGGACACAGATCCAACACGTAGAGGCCCCTTTGAGACACTTTTATCTAAATGTGAGGGGATGCACCAAGCGTGGTCTATATCCGAATACATTATGCAAATGCACCAGAAGACAAACCACGTTCGGTGCAGAGACTATTGCAGAAAGGATAGAAAATTACTCGGGTTATGGGGGTGAACTGGGTGGACCGGGAAATCTGGGTTATTGCGGAGAGACTCGGGACGCCTGCCGTAACAAATGTCTCTAGTTTGTCAAAAATGGCAGACGGTGACTTGCCAACTCATTTAATGGGCCCCCCAAAAACGCCGCTCGCAAGGAGCGACAAGGCGGCAACATCTAGTGAGCGGCTAAGGTTGTAGAGAGGTGAGTCTGCGGGCGCCGGTTCCCGGTGCTAAGCGCACCAGTCAGCAGGTCCCGGCGTTATGACATTTTACACTTCCAACCTTTATTATTATTATTATTAATTAAGCAGCCCTCACGCGTAATTAAGAGTGTTACAGTGTTATTTCAGACATTAATTGAGATGAAATTTCTTGTTATAATGAAACAGGGAGGCTAGGTTGTCGACTAATTTTGTTCGAAGGTCATCTTTGCCGCACGCCGCCCGTAAAGCCGGCAAAGTATACTGGAGCGTAAACAAACCAAAGTTTCGATCGAAATTAAGATTAGAAAAGGCGTTACTGGTGTTATCGCTTCCTCTTAAGTTTCATGTCTGCGATTTAATTAATGCGCTTTTCGGAAAGTTCCAATAATTATCTGCTAACTTACTATCTTTAAACAAATCCATGTTTCTAATTAATATTAGTCCTATCAGGCCCTTGATGCTAGGTTTTTTTTTTATAAAACTTGTCCTAGTTAGTTTGGTGTGTCCAATAACGTGACAAGCTCAAGATAAACAGTCTATTTAACGGAGAAGGTTGCAAGTGTTTTCGAAAGAAAGCTACCCGTTTTATCATTCGTGAACAACAGGCCGGGGCTTACCGTGGCTCGGTGGCGAACGACATTCTACGATGGAAGGATTGTTTAGGGGTCTCAGGGACTACAGGAAATTTCGCCACTTTGAAAATATCGCTTCTCCTGCAGCGATAAATAGTGGGGATACATTTTAGATAGTCGTAACAGGATTTTAGGTGTACATCTAGAACTATTTTTATGTTATACATTTTTTACCAGATGAGATGGTGATATCATCAAACAAGTACGAGGTGATCAACACAGTCATCAGCTCGTTCGAGAACCGCATGGCTCTTACAGTCCGAAGACTGACGACCGCAGACGTCGGTGGTTACAGATGCGTCGCCAAGAACTCGCTAGGAGAAGTCGACAGCGTCATAAGGTTATATGGTAAGTGTTCTAAGTACCAATATAGTGTCATCAAGTATTGTTAGTTTACCACAATGTCATCAGATCATTCGAGAACCGCAAGGCTCTGACAGTGCAAAGACTGACGACCGCAGACGTCGGTTATTACAGATGCGTCGCCAAGGACTCGCTAGGAGAAGTCGACAGCGTCATAAGATTATATGGTAAGAGATGTAGGCACCAATATAATGTTATCAAGCATTGTTAGTTTATCAACAATTTCATCAGCTCGTTCGAGAACCGCATGACTCTGGCAGTGCGAAGACTGACGACCGCAGACGTCGTCGGTGGTTACAGAGGCGTTGCTTGCTCGCTAGGAAAAGTCGACAGCGTCATAAGGTTATATGGTAAGTACTGTAGGTACCAATATAGTGTCATCAAGCATAATTAGTTTACCAACCCGCAGTTTTTAACCGATTTAAAAAAAGGAGGAGGTTCTATGTTCGGCCGTATATATTTTTTACAAAACAAATGATTCTTTTTTCACGAATTCGTAGTTGGCTCAATAGTGAAAGTTGTTCACTTTGGTGGTCTAAAACACCCCGTTAAATATTACTGTGTTTTTAACACCCTATATAATATCATCAAGGCATTATTAGTTTACAAAAATTGGCATTAATTCGTTTAGAAACCGCATAACTTTGACTAACGTTTGTAATAACTACACTACATGATTAGGGTTTTCCGATCGTAACTTGTTTTGTAACTGACTAATTTACAATTTAGAAAGAAAAGGGAGTCATTTCGTTCCACCAAGTTTAGGAATACCAGTCTTCTCTTAAAAAATTTGATATTTGAATAATTCTTTAATAACTTTCTCTCTACCTCTAAATGTATTGTTAGACCTATCTATCTATTTGTCTGGATTAAAATAGACTTAACATGCGAAATAATTACACCCTATATTACGAGCCATTTAATGCATTTGCTTGCAGCGCAAACATAATGGCATAATCCAAGTAACGACCTAAATGTGTGCACTGCATAGCCTTAGATAGTTATAGGTAGGTATCTATAGTTAAGTCTGAAGCTGTAATTATATTTTGATGACCTATTGACCACAATTAGTACAAATTTCAAATTTTGATTTCTAATACAATACATAACATTATTTTAAATAATTTCCCTACTAACATTCACTATTACATTATGTCATCCAAGCGCATTCCCACACTAAGTGCAGTATATTAAACAATTCATTCTCTTTACAGAAATCCCAGGACCAACAGTCAAAAATACAAGTCCAGCAAGCAAAAAAGAAGAATATAAATATTCAACACCCATAGAGGGCCCAGATAATCAGTTTGGTTCCGCTGAAAGTTCAGATGACGAAGACGAAAGGGAAACAGCGACTGATGTCTCAGACAGAACACCTAAAGAGTTTACTATTCATGAGAATGTCATAAACAGAAACAAAATAATTAATTTTACATCTACTAATAACATAAATAGAGATAAACTAAGTAACAAAGTTCGCAAAATTATTAATAAACTTGAAAACGCCGAACACGAGCTCGGAGTTAACTGTAGTTGTCACAAATATTATTCAATATCAGTATTAGGTTATGTTTCAATGATATTTGTTAGTGTAGCTTTAAACAATTTGTTGGAGCTTGATTTAACGTAAATAATGATTTTCTCATTGTAATTTAAAACTACAGCTATATAATAGTAAACTAAAACATCCTCCATCATTCCGGAAACACATAAAAAAGCCGGTTTATTTTATGACAGATAGTACCCATTCAACAAAATTATAGATGTGTTTAAAAATGTTCTTTGAAAAGTTGAATTTCAAATAAATCAGCATTTAAAATTAAAACTTTGATTTTCCACAAAAAAAAAATAATTTAACGTATTGCACAATAATAAGTAAATCATTCATCAGAAGAAAATAGTTATTTTGCTACTCGAAAGTAATCCAGTAAACTATTTACTTAACTGTATCAGCACATATTCTATGGACGTAACAACATTACAATAATGCAAGGCTCATAAACATAATTAATTGAACATTTTGAAATGGATATAAAAATTGAAATTGATGTGAGAGTTCCGGCGCGAAAATTAATAACTTACTATCGTCGGCACTACCTTCAACAAACCATTATTGTATATACAGCCTTATTGAAATATTAAAGGTCCCTCACACAAGCTATTTTCGCTATTAGTTATCTATGCTCGACAGTAATTAGCATGTGTGGTATCGCTCTTATGAACAATTATAAAATTGTTTTACCTGTTATTTTGTTAAAATCCTTGAGTTTTAGTTTTAAGGATCTTTAATATTTGTCTTAAATACAATTAAAGTAAGCTATGTTTTATAGGCTCCGCTAACATTAATTCAGGCCTTGGTCGGTCAAATCTGATATTTTGACATTAGACAAAGACGACATTGGTTGAAGTAAGAGGTACTTGAAATATCGTCGTCTAGCGGCCATAATCAGAATTCTCACATTACACAATACAACAAATATTATAGTTTCAGAATCGACTTTCACTATTACGTGACAGCTGACCCTTGGGGTAGTAGTGACTGGTGTTTTCATGTCCATTATGAGACATACCCTGTATTTCAGATAGTTGCTCAAGTAAGAGTTTTGTAGCGTAGCAACAAATGCGTCAAATGCAAACTGTAGCCAGCAATCCAGATCAGCATTTAGCGAGTATATCGACACTCGTCGCAAGTCGAAACAAAAGAGCGATAGCACTAGCAGCGAGCACATTGCCGCGCATCGCAGGTCAATAAAACAAAAGACGGCAGCACTAGTAGCGAGCATATTGAGGCGTTTCGCAAGTCAATGAAACAAAAGACGACAGCGCTAGTAGCGAGCATATCGAGGCGCGTCCCAAATCAATAAACAAAAGACGACAGCACTTGTAGCGCAAATATCGAGGCGCGTCCCAAATCAATAAAACAAAAGACAACAGCACTTGTAGCGAGCATATCGAGGCGCGTCCCAAATCAATACGACGGCACTTGTAGCGAGCATATCGCAAGTCAATGACACAAAAGACGACAGCACTTGTAGCGAGCATATCGAGGCGCGTCCCAAATCAATAAAACAAAAGACGACAGCACTAGTACTAGCGAGTATAATCGAGAGGCGCTTCGCAAGTCAATGAAACAAAAGACGACAGCACTAGGAGCAAGCATATCGTTCAAGCGAGGGTTCCGTACCACCTCACAAAATATTAACTTACGAAAAAGTTTTCTTTTCTCTAGCGTGAGACCGTCTCACAATTGGCCGGTTTTTATATTTTTTTTTGTTTTGTAGAGTTTCTTGTATAATCACACCAAGTTTGTACCGTTTTTACGATAAAGCGAGAAGACAAAACTTTGATAAAAACTAGTTTGTTGTGTGAGGACCCACTTAGTTTTTAAATTTTTGACATTTTTGTTATTCGTTAGTTGTTAAATAGGTAGGACAGACGGACGGATGGACGAACAATGTATGCTTATGAATTGAGTTCCCTTTTCACCCTTTGGGTACGGAACCCTAAACAACAAAACACGATAGCCTCTTTCTTGTACAGTGGCATTGCTCTGACCAAACAAGGTTTTAATAAATGTCAGCGGAACATGTTAAAACCAAGCTTCATAAAACGGTTATGAAGCTTGGTTTTAACATGTTGCAAGGAGATCAAAATGTTATAAATTTTGTACATAGTATTATATTCTTAAAACTAAAACTGTTCTTAGACAAAAAACAAAGTGTATTTTTGATTTACTTGATTGATTTAATATTTTCCTGAGAATACGTCATAAATATAAATGAAAATTATGTACTCCAAACAAACCTACTCTCATTGAATCTTATCTAACTACTTATAAATATCCAAATTTATAACATTTAATACCTAGTCGTTTATATAAGTACGAGTACACTTGTGAACATATCTATTGTAATATTATAATTATTCCAATAAACAAAATATTATGTAAGTATTTATGTTAATAAAAAATACAATTGTTCTGTGTTCTCTTATTTTCAAATTAGATTATAATATATAGGGTCCTTCTTAATATGCTGACACTTTTTTAAGGGGATGATCAGACCATCCAACTGAACAACTTTCTCTATGGAACCAACATCGAAATCGCGAAAAAAAAATCTGCTCTTTCATACAAAACAGCAAACGTATGGGACAGCTGATTTTTTTTTCGCGATTTCGATGTTGGTCCCATAGAGAAAGTTGTTCAGTTTGACGGTCTGATCATGCCCTTAAAAAAGTGTCAGCATATTAAGAAGGACCCTATATTTTTATTTATTTATTTATATTTTACAGAATGATTATAATCTAGTATATACAATTTCTCTTCAAAGCTCCGTAATGAGGCTCGGAGGCGGCGGGAGGATTTAGTAGGCTCTTAGTCCTATTATGATGCTTCAAAAACAATCTAAATAGCAGATTGATACAGTAACTTGCCCTCACCAGAAGGGCTCAATGCAGGTGCATTGAACCGTCCACACTCTCATGAATTATGGCCCAATCTCTCAGACAGTGTCGTTAGTGTCAAGAGGAGAGCAAAAAGAGATATGCAGTGCGATCTTTTTAAGCTATAACATTCATACCTATTTCAAATTGTTGTTATGTTTATTTAACAAGATTGTTGCTTAAACATTGATCGTCTAATTATTTTGAAGTGTGATTATTATCCAGATTATAATATTGCTTTTAACTAAAGCTTGAATTCATGGTTCAAATTATTGGTTTAAAAATAAATAATAATTTGTGTTACCTATTCTTTGTTAATTCTAGTTTTCATTTAGCCCATGATATGCAATCAGCACTGCAATAGATATCTTTTGTTATCTATTTTAGTAAAAAATGTGGGGTTTTATTTCTGCTAAGTAGGAATACTTTTTTATATGTATATATATATATGTGTATATCAGCCGTCGCTGTCCCATTGTTGGGCAAAGGCCTCCCTCCGTTCTCTCCATGCGTCCCGGTTTTGCGCTTCGTTAGTCCAGTTCTTCAGGAAGCCAGGTAATACTTACTACTACTTGGAGTACTTTTAAATAAGATTTCTTTTTCTACGAAGTCTGATTTCGAATAAGACTTTGAGGCGGTGTTGACCTGAAGTACCGTTAAGATAATTTACCGAAACATTAACCTTCAGACAGCCTAGAATGCGCGTGATGTAACAAATAAGTACAGACAACAAGTTCGAAAGCTAGCGGTTGTGGTTTGTTCCAAGTTTCCACCAATGTGGCGGATTACTTCACATCTTCGCTCATCTTCATTATGCGAGAAGAACTTTACCATTTTCACACCCCTTCCTCCACACGGCTGTTTCCTTGCTATGTATGCAAATTAACTGCGCTAAGTTCACAAACAAACACAACTTACTTTTTGGTTACACAAGAATTGTTAATTGTAAAGGTTTTCGTATACAGGGTGTAGCTTTTAAGGTGTGTAATATTAACCAAGGTGATTAAGTTCCTTAAACTGGATAGGAATCAATAAATTTTTTATTGATTATTTGATTATAAACATGTTACGGCCATGTTGTGCTATTTCGAATCAAATTAAAGATTGACCAATTAAGTCTCGGGCGTTTGTGGGCTCGGTGGCGAAATTGGAAAACGTAATTCCCCAGTTCGGAAGAGTGCGGGTCCCGCCCGAGACTTAATTTTTCAATCTTTAATTAGATAATAAAAAATAAGCACAAAAAAACAAAACATTAAACTTTCGAATGAGTTTCAAATAGGCCACTTTTTGTCACATTATTCTGTCCGAGCGCCGCCGATGGTGGAGCGGCCCATGCGCACGTCACAGAGCAAGATACGTCTGTATTATAATGCCATAGTATAGATAATATGGTACAAAAAAATGAGTTTAGTCATCTCAACAAATATTGCATCCCTTGAAAGTTACACCCTATACAACGTGTTAATGAATTAATGCAAAACTAGAATGTAGTTTGTTTAGAATCGAGACCAGAATCTTATTATCATGGTTTCAACATAGGTAATTTTTTACAAAATATTAAATAATTTGTTTGAAAAATTTAAAATTTACTGAACTCGATCTCAATCCGCCGCACGGGCACTATCACCCTATTTACTACCCAAACAAGATTCTTAAAAAGTATCCATGCGCATGTTAGTGCTTTCATTCATTGCTGAAATGATAACAAATCATTTTTGCTTGAAAACTTAAAATGCGTATAACTTTAAAATTTATGTATCAAAATAATGAAATTATTATTTCAATCTTATTATTTTGTTATAAGTATATCAGTTGGGGTGTATGAGGTTTTGCGCTTATTCATTAACACGTTGTATATAGGTACAAACGATATATAATCTTTCTAATGGGATTAATTTTATCATTCCAAATGCATAATGTAGGAGGCGGCTTGGTAATACTCTGACAGTAAATTAACTTTTCTCGCGAGTTAGTAAGGGCTGCTCTATTTCATCTGAATTCATAAGAGTAGGCATGGTGGTTGGTGGAAGACATGTAGGTATAGGCTCATTAAGGGCCTATGTCGAAAAATAATTGAAGCGAAATGGGCGTGGCTTAGTCGCAGCAAGCGCCCCGCGCCCCGCTACCGAACATCGTCGCGCACTAGCCCGCGAAAATCAAATCACTCAAAATGCGTAGAAGACGCTTCGCTGTTAATATGTTATTAGTACCTTTTGTCGTATGAAAAAACACAATATATTATAATTCAGTATCGTTCTATTTATCCTCCTTGATCAATTATTAATTTGTTACAGGATCAATTACGGACAACCAATTTATAGATAGAAACAATACCTAACTAACGATACTCTTTAATTGATTTCACTTAAAAAACTTAAAACTCATTTATATCATACCGAAAATCACTGTACCTATCTAGAAGGAAAAAAACTATCATTACAGGATTTTGTTTTACTTTATAGTACGAGAGCTACCTGTTGGTCTTCGGTTCGGTTCTTGGTTAGGCTTTACGTCTTTAGGTCCCGTAATCAAATCAATTCAACTTCTTATTTTGTACTTGTAATTGATATAATACAAGTCAAAACATTCTATGGTCAAAACATACCGACTATCTAGATGAAACCTGGAAGTTATTTTACGCCTTCAACAAAAATGTAAGAAGAACGTGAAAAAATAAGTTTCGTAATACTGCAATAATCTCAGTTATTCTCGATACCACAAGAACTTTCAGGTTGAGAAGTTGTATAACACTCATAAACCTATTTTAAAATCCATAGGTAATTCTAAAATACCTCGCATCCCTCAGATGCATGGCATAGCATTGAAGGATGAGGATGATGCAGGATATTATAACAGGTTATGAATGAATTTTAAAATGGTAAATCAACATTTATTTACAAAATCACTAATAATATTTATCTTACGACCTAAAATCAACATTTATTTACATTAGTACATTACGATAAGTGTGACTTAAGTAGTTCATTATTGCACAGCGTGAAGTTAGCACCCGAGCACAAGCAAGGGTGCTAAACGTATATGCAGGTTTAGGTCACAGAGTGCTGGAAAATTATTTACAACTTATTACCTTTTCTTTTCTCTCATACTTCTGGTATGTTCCTGCCTACGTTTCAAATTTAATTTTTTGTTCCGTTTTGTTTTTCATTATCACTGTTTCTCCTAGTACCCCAGGAAAATTAGGTGAAAAAAAAGGTCAACCTCGGATTGAGAGATAATAAGCAACAAACTTCTTTAAATCATCGTTATGACATCCAATACGTTAGGTCACATGTCACATAAAATCTCGTTTATGCAGGTCAAAAGATTCAAGGTAAAATGTCAAAAAACAGGTCTTTAGGAAATATCTTCTTTTCTATGCCCTAAATGACCTTTGAAGTTTTAAAAAAAATTGTAGAACTTTAAATTTTCTTCAAATTTGGTCATTTATAATAGTTAACCGTTCTTGAGATAGATAGGTAGAACGCAAAGAGTTGTAACTCCCATAACGGTTTGCTCCCATAGTAAAATGATACTTTTCCTTACACCCTGTATAATATTATTTGGCGTTATTAATGAAAATACATAATTTCAATAACTGTACACGAAAGATGATGAAGAATTATTTCGAGTTTGAATCAATCGGGATAGAAAAACGAGTACAGAATAGCGACCCTGAGCAGCGCGCATTGAAGATATTGAATGAAACCAGTCACCGCCTGCCCGACAGACGCTTCAAAACAATACTTATATGGAAAGAAGACGACATGAAGATTCCGAACAACTACAAAAACTCACTCAAACGGCTGCACAACCTAGAGAAGAAACTAGACCGAGATGAAGACCTGAAAAAGAAATATGAAGAAAGAATGCAAACCCTCTTCACTTTGGGCTACGCCGAGGAAGCTACCACACCGCCGGTGCAAAATAAAACATGGTACCTACCCCACATCGCGGTCATTAACCCCGCGAAACCGAAGATAAGAGTAGTACACAACGCCACAGCGAAGACAGCCGGACGCAGCCTGAACGATATGCTACTCTGCGGTCCAGACTTGCTGCAATCTCTGCCGGGAGTTGTAATGCGATTTCGTCAACACCAACATGCCGTGTCAGCGGACATAAAGGAATTAATGTTTATGCAAATATAAGTTCAAGAGGACGACAGAGAGGCACTACGATTTCTATAGCGGGGCGACGAGAGAGGGAACCAGCGACCGCGAGAATACCGCATGACTTCAGTGATCTTCGGCGCGATGTCATCACCATGCACCGCGCTATACGTGAAGAATAGAAATGCTTCAGACTTCAAAGAAAAGTATCCTGCAGCCGCGCGAGCCATTGAAAAGAACCACTACATGGACGACTACATAACAAGTTTTCCGAACGAAAAAGAAGCCAAAGAAGTATCGAAATCAGTCGACTACATTCATCGGCAAGCCGGCTTCGAGCTATGCGGATGGGTGTCCAATACAAATTCAGTAGTACAGCAGTTTTCCGCCAACTCGGGCGGCGCCACGATCTCAATCGGCGGGAGCGAGGTCCGATGGTACAACGGGCCGAGCTTCCTACGAAACCACGAGCGAGAATGGCCACAAGAGACGAAGACAGAAGCACCGAAGACAGGAGAAGAGAGGGGACTTGTCACGTCACCCACCAGCGACCTGACCACGCTCACCTACCTCGAATCGAGCGATTTTCGTCGTTCCCACTTTTGCTACGAGCTACGGTGCGCATGCTACAGTTCGTCAATTTATGTCGAAAGAAGAAAAATGAAACAGTATTGGCTACGAAGCGCAAACGAACGAAAGAAAACAATAAAAACGACTCTGATTGATAGATTGATAAGAAAACACGCAAGAACGAGACACCGTACGTGAAGAAATGAGATAGCAACACCATCGGTATCGAAACGCGCTATCTCATTCGCGCTGAGAAACTATGGTGGAAACCTGTACAAGAAGATTGTCTTTCCGAAGATTTACGTCGAGTAAGGAGCGGCGCGGCGCCTCAGCCGGGAGACAAGCTGTCGGCGCTATCAATGGTCGTGGGCGAAGATGGCTCAAATGAAGAATCCACGTAGCACCTGACATCGTTGAAGACACTGCGAGCCCGACCGTACTCGACGGGAAACACTACTTCACGCGACTGTACATACAACACGTACACGAGCGACTACATGGCGGTATCGAAACCGTCGTGAATGAGCTACAGCAGCGACTATGGGTACTGAAGATACGACCGACGGTGCGTGAACGTCATCAAACACTGTCAACTATGCAAGATACGAAGAGCGAAGCCTACGTCTCCGGAGACCGGCGACCTGAGGAGGTTCGTGGCACGAAGAGCAGTGCCTAAGGAGCTATGGAGTGACAACGCGACGTGCTTCAAGGCTGCGGAGAAGGAGCTCGCCAAGGCCGCGCTGGCGGCGGTCAGCGAGGAGGGGACGGTGCGGCGCATCACCTGCCGCTACGTACCCCCGGCCTCCCCCTTCATGGACAGCGCGTGGGAGCGCATGGTACGCACCGTGAAGGAGGCACTGTGCGTCAAACTCCACGAGCAGTACCCTAGCGACGAGACACTGCTCACCCTGCTCGCCGAGGCGGAGAACACCGTCAACTCCCACCCACTCACACACGTGGCGGTGACCCCAGAAGAACCGGAGGCGCTTACACCCAACCACATCCTGTAGGGACCCAAACGACCTCACCGCGCGCAAGCGCAGCGCGCTCAACGATGGCGGACGTCTTCTGGAGCCAGGTCAAAGAGTACCAGCCTCTACTCCAACACCGGCGGGAGCCTCACACGACCAGCGCACGCTATCGGCGACCTGGTACTCGTCTGCGACCCCACCCTGCCCCGCAACACATGGCCGACAGGAAGGATCGTCGCGGTCTACCCAGGGCGAGACGGCAAGGTGAGGATCGTGGACGTCGTAACCAGCAACGGGCATGTCCTCCGGAGACCGACCAAGAGGATCGTCGTGCTACAGGTTGGATCGCAGAGCTGCGACGGCGGGAGAAATGTGCACGACAGAACCTGAATTGACTACCTTTGTACATAGTTTTTTACATTATTTTGTTTATTTCGTTTTACATACCCTTTTATACTAGTAGGATAAGTTTAGGTTAAGTGTTCATTTCAATAAATAAAGTTTTCTTATTAGAATTAGGGCTTAGCACATAAGTTATGTAAATAGTTCTAATAGGATTCTTATTTGATTTATCTAGTGATTTTGATTAGGTACACTTCCCTAATAAAATTAACGCATAGCACAAGTAAATAAAACAATTCGAATCGAGTTAGAACTTATAAATTCCAATTAGAAGTTATGCCAATAAGCTTCACTACCTCATTAGAAGGGGTAGAATCCTATTAGAAATAATTGTTAGAAAGAGACAGAACGCTCCATCTCTGTCAGCGCATACAGGCGAGCGAGGGGGGCCCCGGCGTCCGGAACCTGTGTTATGAGGAAGCGGGGGCCGGGTTCATATAAATATTGTACCTTGTTATGCACCGGCGGATGATGCACCTGCTATTTTTAGAATAAGAAAATAAGTATCTTAACTATATAATTATATTGGTTTGTAAGCGTAGAAATTAAGATTGTATGAGAAATAAAGAGATTTGTATTCAGGGCAAGAGTGCGGGGCAAGGAGGGCTGGTCGCTTGAAAATGATATAAAATGGCGCCAAATCGGCGTAGATTCATTCCGGATCCAGCACTCAAGAAAGAAACAACTTGGAAGAAGAAACTCTCTGCGACCACTCGCCTTCCCTACCCTGCCCTTCAGCCTGGCTCACCATACTGACTACCCATACAATTAAGGGCCACAGAGTTTTCAAACTCTCATACCAGGCAAGATGTTCCGGAGCAATAGAATCCTTCAACTCGGTAAAAATACTGACAACGGTTCATAAATACGTTTATAACCAGATTCCATTATGACAAATAAATTTAATTATTTGAAGAAATTGAAAAACAAGATAGTAAAACCGAAAATTACGACGACTTAAAGATAATAACAGCTAGCTCTTGGTCTATGAAGTCCAAAAAAACTGCTATACATATTTGAGTGAGAAATATACTTAAGAGAAGTTTATTCCGAATGCGTAAATGCGCGCTGCATACAAACGAAGTCTGGTGATATTTTCAATACTAACCAATCAGTAAATGAAAAATTTGCAGAAACAATCTAGAAACTAATCTCTATGCTTGTATGAAGTCAGATTTTCGTTAAAATATACAGTTTTAATGCTAGAATTAATTTAAGATTTGTATGGAAATCTTTGAGGTATTGTAACTTTAAAACTATACATTTTAACGAAAATCTGACTTCATACAAGCATAGAGATTAGTTTTTAGATTTTTTCTGAAAAATTTCATTGACTTTAATTGGTTAATATTGAAAATATCACCAGACTTCGTTTGTATGGAGCGCGCTCCGAATTATATTCTCTTAAATGTGAAGCTGCTATGGCCTCGAATTTATTTTAGATTGTATTTAATATATTACACTATAATATTTACACGTAAGCTGGATAATTAATCGTAATTCGGAAATTGGGCATGCGAACGCAGGTCTGACGCGGGCAAAGGCCACAGCCGACTGAGCTTTTTAATAGATTGTGATAGCTTATATTACTGCCTGACGCGAGAGAAAGAGATGGGGCGGCGCGCGCGCCTGACTAAATAAAACGACGTAAGCGCCAAAACAAACTTTATTTAGTTGTGATTTTACTATTTATGTAAGTTAATTTCTGCTGCAATCAAAATTTATAAAATATCAATCTCTATTTTTTAAATCAAGTCTCGTGTTTCTATTATTCACCGTTTAGCAGTTTCAAGCGTTTATAGATAAAGACGGAGGCTACTTTGGATTGTTTTTCTATCGAGAAAATTTGTCTTAATCGTGTTTTGGCAGCAATCAAAATTTTAATAATATGTTCAATTTACACATATCCTGAAATCATACTCCTACTGTTAGTACTTCATGATATCTGATGCTTTGAAGAATCCTATTTTTTTCACATATCCTCTTAATAAATGTTTTAGAGCTCTATCCACCGCCGTGAAACAAAAATATTCCTCTATTCGCTAGTTTGAACAAATTTTGGTCTGCACAGAATGGAAGGTCAATTTTAGACGTGTATAAGCTGAATATAAAGAAATAGAGACCATTCACATACTATTTAATAATATAAGTACATTACATTATACATTGCCGTGGTGGTCCAGTGGCGAGTAACCTTGCCTGCCGTGCAGGAGGCGATGGTTCGATTCCCGTCCAGGCCGACTCGTAGCAATGAGTTTTTCGGAATTTATGTACGATTTGTAACACCATTGGCTTTTCGGTGAAGGAAAACATCGTGAGGAAACCTACATGCTTCAATTTTGAGGCATGTATTGTACCCACTGTCCATTACAAGTGGCGACGGGCTCACTCCCCGTCACACTGGACAGAGACTGGTACTAGTGAAACGTGGGTGTTCTGAGGTTTCAGAATATGTCTGACTACCCCCTCGGGGAATATAGTCGTGAGCAAATGCTATGCTTATCGTATTATTCAGAGGTGGTCGGAAATCATGTAACAACTACCAACCTTTTTGCTTGTAAGCATAGCATTTTTAACGTCTAGCACATCAGTTGCTTGGTGTTTAGTTCGTATGGAGTGTTAAATGGTGACATACGTTTTGCTTACTTACACTCCATAAGCAACCTCATCTCACGGTAAGCAATATTTTGGTCCAATCGAAACCACAAGACCATTAATTTTTTACACTTTAATTACACTTGGTCATTGTAGGACCTAAATCGAGGCTACTTACTATTATTTACTACTTGCATTAGTAGTAGATAAATATAGGAGCTACGATATAAAAATGTATAGGATTATTTAGGAACACCAGATGCGATTGTCTCCCTTCCTCCGTGTAGCGTCCCCCCTAGAACCTGGTGGACCTGGTCTCCGGGGTCAATCTGCCCGCCAAGCGAGCCGCAGGCCGAGCGTATAATACTGTGATAATACTCTCGTATGTTGCACTGAAAGCAATAGCAATACGTAAATATCAATACTGTTAATAGCAATACGTAAATAACAGCTTCTAAACAGAACTGCAAAAACAACCTATTTTAGAAAAGAAAGAAGACCAGCAATTGCTCCACAGACACGAGCTGATGATGATGACACCACATTGATAACAATCAAACTAATATATCTTTTTTCTAGCACCATTCCCAGTATGGTTAATTAAAAACCGTCTGAATTTTCGGTTGTAAATTTTACGTCCACGAGTTTTTTTTCAGAACTTTTCGACAGAGCATCCAGTTTTCTGTTTATTTATGAGCTTTGGCTAGCGGCGGACGGACGGACCGCTTGACCAACAATATTTTCACATTAATGTTTGCTGTTTTTTGCAATGCCGATTTAGAAGCATAAATACTCGTATTTGCCCACGTATATACTATACGTATAAACACATCACAGGATTTGAAGCTCAGTATTTTCTCATGTTTTACTCGTAATGTAGATTACGAAACGAAATAACCAATTACAAATAGGTATGCTATGATACTTAGTCGAAATAACATTTGAAATTGTCACAGACATGAACAACAATGCAGTAATGAACTGTGCTACCACAACAATGTATAGAAAACAACGATAGTCTGAAACACTGGCGGAGTAACAAGAAAATAATCAATCTTCCAAGTCCACTTCGAAGCAATCAACGGTCTGTTATTGCGTCCGTCCAATCCGATAAAAGAGCCGATATATCAAAGACGTCTGAGGTTCAATTACTAGCCAATGTGCTATCTCTTAGACACAGTAAATCGAAAATGAAAATAGTGCAGGCCTACTACGTCGGATGCAATGACGGGGTGTGTCAACAGCAGAGATAGGATACTACGATGTCCGGAGTAAATTCATACAACGTAGTTGACTATGTAGCTTCGTTTCCTGATATCATGTCAAAAATTAATCTACAACCTAACAGCTTGGTACGAGCGTGCATAATTTAAATCTCTTTGAATGGGTATTAAAGTATTAAACGCTTAATTACAGCAGTCGCTTCGATAAAAACCACAGATTGAGTCCATTGAGTCCGTGCTGCATATTGGTAATGCTACTTTCAATAATTAATCAGAAATTTATCAATTATGCTCTTCGCACCCAAATTGCAGTATTAAAATGTCATTTTTAATACTTATATGCTGCCGTGATAAGGTAAAAGAAGGCTATGTTGTATGAGATTCGATAACACTTAGCTACCTTTTTACCATATCACGACAGTATGAAATACAAACAACATTTTTATTATTAATGTCGTTATCATTTAAATAAACAATGAAACACGCTTTTCTGTTAATGACACTACCATCCGTTTGTTGAAGAAATCTAATGGCGCAAAGATCCTTTACAGGTAATTTTAGCACCATTCTTGTCTTCGTTTCTACTTGATTATCACCAGAAGTAAGTTATAAGACTGCAGGGCAAAGGACTTCTCTAAAAAATAATGGTGATAAGGACTGGGCCATACTCCACCACGTGGGCCTATTTCGGATTGGTTGTGATCATCATTAAGAGATCACTATACGCCAGAAGAAAATAAACGACTAAAAATAGAATGGAGAATCTTCAGCATTGAAGACATATCAGGGTAAAACAGAAACAAATAAATGTCGAAGTCTTATTCGTGCTCAATAATGAAGTGCAAATTCCTTAACAAGTTTAAAAGGACACAATACCATTAACTTTCCTTAACAAAAATCACGCACAAGGGGTGTACGAGGCTCATCTAATTTCGTAGGTGTCGTACGTCGGGACATATTAATGCAATTACGTGTTAAAAGCCCCGTCTGGTGCCCGGGGCGTCACTCTCATGTTGAGGACACATATTCAGGCACTAGAACATGTTGGGAGCTGTAAATACGAAATTTTAGATTTTATATCCAATTTCCTATTGTGTAGAGTTTAAATTGTCTTAAAGTTTATGTAAACTTAAAGTTTTTTTATGTAGTTATGCCAATTTGTCTGCTTCAAGATATTATATTTCTAACAGTGTAAAACTATTTTATTAATTGAGGCATAAAGGATTTTGTTATTCAAAGATAGAATTTTTTGCGCATAGGAATTTATTAATCAACTGTTAAAACTGTTGATTGTAATTGAGTCGGACGGCCAGAATAAATGTAAAGAGCATGCCAATCACAGACGATGTCAGCCAAATAGGTCTAAAAACAATTGGCTGCGTGGCATCTGTCTGACTGTCATATGGTACTAGTGGAGTGGATGTTACGGAGCATGAGTAACATTCTAATGGCACAGAATATGGGCAGTTATTTAGTAACATGGCTTCCTGGTACGTGTGTTTATTTCGACATCATCAGCCAGAATACCCTACATCGCAAAGAACCTTGAATTCACCTGCTTTCTCTATCACGCTCACTCAGCGTGCGGTAGGAGGAAATACGGGTTATTGGTTAATCTTATTTTTTAATGATGCTATGGTCACAGTGTATGCATAAGAAAGAGTCCATAAGTGTAATTATTTAATCTCTCTCTCTCTTTACTTACAATTACGTATAATTTCGTCTCTATAGCAATTTTGACATTTTATACTGCTGATTTGAATGTCTGAGTTTGACAATTCGCCCTCCATGATTGTAACAATTTCATTATTAGCATATAATTAAATGGTGTTGAAGATTTTGTGGTGTACCTTTATAAAAGACAATGCTAGGTTTCCAAAGAAACTTAGGCCACCAGTGTACACATATGAAACTATATGGAAATAATAGTATGTAATGCCAATTATTAAAATGACAAAGAAAGAGGTTTATATCCGTATTATAGTAAATATTTAGTAGTTTGCAATTTCATAATAATCCCGGGATCGATTTTTAAAGTCAGAGAAAGAAAGAAATCATACAAAAACAAAACCCTCCTTCTGGCACAGTCAGGTAAAACAATGTCTTTATCTTCGATAATAAAACAATTACGAAGTTCCAGTATTTAATAAATAGTGTGAGAAATATTTTATCAATTCTTACTAAATCCAATTTTGACGTACACTCCTCTGGGCCTAAATCCGGCGTCCCCCTTTAGCGTAGACTTTTTAAAGACTTATTGCTTACAAGTCATATTTACTCGTAGTCATATCATAATATTCTAAAACAAGGAAGATTGGGTTCGTAAAGATTGATTCAAAAATTAAATGAAGAACATTCTCGCTCAGTCGACTTCTTGATTAAACCTTTTAATAAAGTTCCCGCTTTCAAACTAAATTGTTTTAGTGTATTTAACGGCCAATTTGCCTAAGTTCGATATCATTATGTTTAAGTATAAGCCTCCGATTACACTGTACACTGAAGTGTAAGCATTTTAACTAATTTATAGAAAATTAAGTCTATGGTTAGTCCCAGACTAATATCCAGGGTTATATGCGTTACATACTTAAGGGGAAGCTTCAGACCATCAAACTGAATAAAATTCATTATAGAGCCAACAATGAAAAAGCGAAAAAATGATTTATTTCCATAGATAACATCAATAGCTACTCGACCCAAATGTATAAAATAGCTGGTTTTTTTAAGTCGGTGCAACAAAACGATCAACTTTTTTGAAAATATCTGAATGTTTCCTTTATACTACAGCTAAAGTTTGGTTAGGTTAGACATTTTAATCAGATAAATATAAAATAATCGTATAAAACGATAAAAACATAGATATAGTCTAGGATTTAACATATAACAGGTTCTTACCGCGTATTAACCTGTATTATTAATACAGATCCTCGGGAAAAAAATTAGTACAATGGAAACTCAATTCGTAAATATTGAATGTAATACGGAATCTCGATACATAAAAAATCGGTGAATGCTAACTCGATGCTACGAGATTGCGATGCACGTTACCGCGAAAGGCCATCACAGCAAAGCCACTAGACTTCGATGCACGGTTCCTTAGGTTTTAAGGTCCCACCTTTGTACCGTAATTGTTAAAAGTACAATCAAATCATGGTCTACGGTGGTCGTAATGTATTTCTATCTATTGGCTGAGATCGCAACTGGAGACTACGTTAACATGACCTTTAGTTAATTTAACGGCCAATTTGCCTATAAGTTTAACCTCATTATGTTTACATAAAGAGAAATTACCCAATTTGTTTCTTGCCCATTTTTATGCGAGTCTCTGTGTGGAAATATTTACCGAACATTTTGTACCAACTTATAATTTATTACATGAATCTAAGATTTATTGGTACCATTCATAATAGAACATTGTTTATTTTTGTCTCATTTCTCCTTTGGTTATCTTCACGTTAATAGAAATAACCGAAGAATAGTGAGAAATATTGTTGTCATTACCAACTAATAATGCCAAAATTACTGTCTACTTAACAGAAAGGTAATAACTTACGGTAGTAATTATAGTACTCTGTATAATAACTAACGCGTAGATAACAAATCACTGCAGTATTGTACTTTTAATAGACATAAGTAGTAGTAGTGAGATACAGGCTGATGATGGTGATGATATTATAAATAGTATCAAATATCAATCAAATTTTCTTTGTTTTAAACCAAAAAATAAACATCATGATAATAATTATCGTCATCTAATCGAATGCATTGTTGGCAACACCAACATAAAATGTAGTAAATAAAATAAGTTTTATTTCCGTTTCCGCCTACCATATTGGTACGGTGCTGGTGTAAAATAAACCTCCAGTGCTGCAAAAAAGACTTTCCTTTACATCGAACCACTCCTGCCACCAGAAAAACTACAGTCCACCTAAACCTCTCCAGCGGAGCCAAATAAAACACCGGTAGGCCACGTTCCCTACACGCATAATCAACTTTTAGATTTTTAGTCACATTTTGAAACAAATAGGCACAAACGTACATCAAACGTAAGTTCAGAAAATGATCGGAAACTTTATACAACACGACAGTTTCTTTAGAACTATATTGGAACGGAAAACAGAAGAGAAGCCTATCGTATGGTATTAGGAACTCAAGGCACCACCGGAAAGAAACAAGATTGGCGAATACTCTACCATCAAGAGCTCTTAGCTATTAAATAAAGATGATGATGATGTAAGTTCACAAATGTATACACCACTAGTTATTAATTACTAACATAACTTTAAGAGTGTATTCAGACAATGAAACTAAACAAATTTCCCTAAGGAACATGGTTGAAAAACGATAAATTTTTTTTGATTGATCGATGGCTGATCCGCACTTTTTTATAGGAGGTTCTAAAAATCTTCTCGTTTTTCGACCCATGTTCCTTAGGGAAGTTGTTAAGATTCTTAAAATTATGTTAGTAATTAAAAACTAGTGGTATGTATTCCTTTTCAAGGTGGTCATAAATACTATAAGATTAGTATACCTTTACTAAAAGATATTTATTTGTACTTCAATGCAATTTCAATACAAAAGAAAGAACAAGCTTCAAAGACAGACCATTCCAGAGTACCTTCTATAACTATCAACATTATTATATTTTTATCATTTTTAAAGTTTTAGGCTAGAGATACCAATCATCATTTCATTTCCATTCGATATGACGACGAAGACTTATAAACATGTAGTTTTGATAATGTCTACTCGTAGTTTAAATTATCTTATCATTATAGTTATCCAGGATAATATTATCAAAAATATTCGTTAAATGTCTTCTTAAATATTCGTTAAAGTTTTCTCTGGCAGAAAGTTTCTCTACCACTTTGCTGTGTTGTCGTCGATGTGTCGCTGCATATAATTAATTAATCATGGTCAATCAAATCAACATCAACCCACTGCTGGGTATAGGCCTCCCTTTTATTTCGCCATTCCTCGCGGTCCTGTGAAAATCTGATCCAATACGAACCCTCTCAATGTCACATAATAATTAAACAGAACAGTTTCTATAATTACACAACGTTTTATAATTTAATCTTAAATTACAAATGTTTAACGCGTTCTTGCATTGTACCAATAAGGATAGCAATACATGTTTAGCATCACAATACATACTGTAGCTAAATTCCAACGCTATACAGAGTGTGCAAGCTGCTCCAATTCAGCGGGATTGAACTAATGTGAGAAACGGAGCGGATCCCCAGTATTCCCGGTTCCGTCCCAAACGGCTCTCTACGAATGTTTGCCTAAATCTGACAGCTGTAACTAATTCATGTACTAAATACTCTTGTGCGAATCTAGAACTTAGTCTGGATTTGCTTGGTAAGACTTCAGAGTAATGTTTTGTTGTTTTAACAAAATATATTTAATTGGACGGAATTAATTGAAGAAACCATTCATTTTTGGTGGAAGTCTTGTCATAAAAACTAGGTAATCGTGTTTCATTTTATAATGTTCTGTAATTAGTTTCAAAAATTTTTGACTTTTGGTTCAGATAGGAAAGCGACTTCGTCCACGTGGACATATAATGTGATTATAATCCATACTTAATATTATAAATGCGAAAGTCTCTCCGTCTGTTGGTCTGTTACGGCTAAACAGATTTTGATGAAATTTATAGAGATAGCTTAAATTCTGAAGAAAGACATAGGTATGAAAATTCGAAGCACCAGAATTCACGGGGAACAACTAGTATTTTAGAGTATGTACTTTAATATTATACCAAGTTTGTTCCTTGTATATATTAGGTTTTCACGAAAAACGAAGAAATTGTATATGGATATATATCTCCTTCATTATTTACTTTTTGTTTTTTTTGTTGTTTTTTAGAATATAAAACGCATATTCTGTGAAAATTGCAACCGTCTAGCTATTATAGTTCCAAAGGTACAGCTCTTTACAGGAAGGAGAGACAGACAGATAGGCAGAAGGATGGATGGACAGCGTAGGCTCAAGAATAGGGTCCCTTCGGCACCCGAACGGAACCCTGAAAACAAGGAACTAAACCAGAAATAACACAAATCAATAAGACATCCTCTAACAATACACTTCAGCAACAGTTTCTGTAACTGACATTTAGTTATAACTGACAGGAGCACGGATGTGTCAAACGGAAAACAATTTCCATGTAACAGCAAACTGTAACTCAATCGGCGTTGAGCTCGATACGTGCCAAAAAGCCAAAAGGACCGTATCCATCGGTTCGCGGCCGTGTCTGCAATAGCTGACAATATTTTATACAGGATGCGAAAATTGCAACCGCGCTTCTAACTTTAACAATTTGTACGCGCGCTTTGTACGAAGCATTGCATATTGCTTCTAACCCCTGCTGGTAAGGATTGGTATCGTTATGCTGGTATTATCAAATTGAGGTTGAATTATTTCTTTGAACGCGAACGGCTGATAATTATCAGCGTTGGATGATACTATATAGTAGAATAAAAGTAGAGTTTACTGACCAAAAAAGCACGCACAGTTTCATTAATAGTTAAGTACCTGTGGGTAGACGACGTATTTACTTTCCACTGCGGATCCGTTTCCTTTTTTAAGATTCCGTACCCAAAGACAGCGAGTTGATATTTTGGATTAGCTAACAAATAAATAAGAGTAAATTAAAATTGCTAATTATGAATGTGGATGACTGCATAAAGAGAGGACGACCAAAGAAATGGTGAATGGATTGTGTGAAAGATGAGATGTGTAAATAAAACCGATCAAGTGGCTACTCGCGCACTGAGGGTTCCGTACCACACCACCACACAACATATTAAGATACAAAAAAGTTTTCTTTTCTCTGGGACCTTTAGCGCTAGACCAACTCACACTTGGCCAGTTTTTATTATTTTTTGTTATACTGTAGGGTTTGATCTATAATCACACTAAGTTTGACGCTTGTATGTATAACCATTTTTACGATAGAGCAAGAAGATAAAAACTAGTTTCTTGTATGAGGACCGCCCTTAAATTTTAACTTTTTGATATATTTATTATTTGTCCGCAAATTCGCCGTAATAACGCACATTCGGTGAAATTTCAACTGTCTAGTTATTACGGTTCAATAGTTACAGCCCTAAATAGGTAGAACAGACAGACGGACGGACGGACCATTTTCACCCTTTGGGTACAGAACCTCAAAAAGAAGTGTGCGCTGAAATGAAGGCTAAAATAGATGAATGGAGGAAAGACGACATATTGCGCCCCAAATAATGGGATAAGGGTAGGAAGATAATGATGATGAAAAATTCTAAATATGGTCTAGATCTGACTTTATATGACCAGTTATTTTTTTAATTTCGCAATTCTAAGGTTCTGTGTTAATAGATCTGCACTCCAAATCTGGTATAGCCAACGTATGCCTATGTAAGGGCTACGTCCGCTATACCAGTTTTGGCTCAGGGCTCAGCTGAAGTGGGACTGGGCGGGACATATCTGCCGTATGCACCAAGAGAGGTGGACCAAGGTGGCCACAGAATGGGTTCCACAAGACGGTTGCTGATGTCGTGGAAAATCCAAGAGAAAATGGAGCGACGATTTGAATAACTTCCTGAACGGTTGGCTCGATTTCGCGTTGAATAGGAAGGATTGGAGGAAAAAAAGGGAGGCCTTTGCCCATCAGTGGGACACAAAATAGGCTTAATAAACAAAACAAAATTATATGATTCAGGAAAACATTGTTTTGAACTGTATGACGACTTTAATTAAAAAACAAAATGCATTAACACATAAAAATAATTCAATTATTTTTTAATTTTTAAATATTTATTATTTAGTGTTTTTTTAATTTGATCGTTTCGTTTTCGGAAAAAAATTCCTACGACCGAAAGCTAAAGAATTTCAAATATTACTATATTTTAAATTATCTTTTTTCTCCCTATATTTTTAATTTACCATTTCATGCTGACCGAAAACGTTATTAAAACACCCATTTAATCTACTGTAACAAAACCAGACCTAAGAGGGAAGTAAAATAATAAATTTACAAAAAGCGGAGTGATAACAATAACAAGCAGTATTTTTATTTTACGTCAGCTTACGTACGAACGAGGGGACATTTTTCTCTTATCCTGCTAATCCAGTGGTGTCACAGTCCACACGTTCCTACCTACGTTATTAGCATGCGGGGAAACAAATCCAATCTGCCAAACAAGCGGCGCGGTAACAAGACACACGAACTTTGCGAGAGGTTGTCACGTATACGCGAACGAAACTCCAGCGTGTATGAGATACAATACAAACTCTCAAAAATACACCAAACACCCTTACAGTGAAACAATAGGAATGTGAGTCGCATGATTGGGCCGTATCACAAAAGTGGTTCTCCACCGCGATGTTTCTGTTCAACTATTCCTATTCTGCGCAGACATGAATCACTTACGCGAAGCAATGCACGGTCGATGCAGTTGTCGCATATTGAATTTATTTACTCGCACTTACTAAGGCACACACGCAGCATTAATGTTCTTTGGTGGAGCAAGAGATTTGGTTGCTGGTGCTTTGATTTTATGCTTGAGATCAATACTTTATTCAAAGTTTTGTATTGATAACATTCGTGAATGCAAAAGATGAGTTTTTTTATGATTTTTCGACAGAGTTTGTCGACATTTATGTATAGATACAGGTGAATGAAGATAATTATTTGTATCTAAAATTATATTGGTATGAAAGCGTTAAGCGAGTAACATCAAACGACTGCAGAAGATATAGCAAGGCGGACTGGAATCGATTAAATGATTTTTAGAATGTACTTAAAAACAAGAAATGTTCTATTCTATCACAAGCATAATATACACCAGCATTATATCTCGGTTCGGGGGATGCAAAGAGCAATACATTAAGTGCGAACGTTTTTGTGTGTATCTTGCGATTTTTATCGAAGAATACTTAAAACTATAATAATGCGTCGACGACATTGCTAGTACTCATGTTGATTGGCTGTCGAAAATGCCTTGTTAATGATGGTTATGTTATAAATCTTTGGTATAAAGATAATACCTACTAGGTTCTTTTAATAAAAAAAAAAGATAATTAAACAATGTGCTAAAAACCCTTCCACTATGACGTTTTAATCGGCGATTTCTAGTGGCAAAACGCCAGTGTAAAAGACCTCTTTAAACCACCAATGCTTTAACAACGCCATCTGAAAGCTTACATTAGAACTTGTAACTGTTTCGGGAGCGAAAGCCCACCCGTGTTTTCTAAAATATTAGGGCAGAAAGCTCCTATCTACGCCATCTATCAGAGAGGTGTTGTATTACTCCTATGCTTACGCATAGGTGTTTCAATTCATTACGGAGGAGAAAATTCCTGAAACTTTCTTCTGTCATAATTATGTACTACGCCGTATTTCCACTTTAGATCTGTAGATGGCGCCTAAATTCTGAAAACGTAAAGCTAGGCTGCTGCCTGCATCATGAAGCAGATCCAAAGGTTTCTTTATTTCTTTGGCAATAAACTTTGGCGCCCACTAGATGGAGTTCGTCAAATAAACGAGTGTTTTTTCTTTAGAATTCTAGGCAATACTGCCCGCTGGAACTGTAACCGATTGAGGGGTTGCGTTTTAACTAAAAACGTCGGAGTTCCTGGATATTTTTTCAACATCCCATTTTACCAGCAAAATTACAACTTCCAGATACGTGCCATAAGCAAAACTGTAAGATACCATATATGTCTTAAACTGAATATTTTTTGATACTAGAAACTGAAGCCCACGCTTCAACCTATTCGCTCTAAGCATTGAGCAAAAACCTAGTTTTATTTTATATTAGCTATTGCCCGCAAATTCGTCTGCGTTGGCTTTAAAAAAGTACCCTATATGTTAAATCCAGAACATATCCAATCTGAGTTCTGAATTTCATCGAAATCCGTTCAGCCGTTTATGCGTGATTGACCCACAAACATCCAAACATATCGTCCCAAACTTTCACATTTATAATATTAGTGAGATGAGATGAGATGAGATGAGATGAGATGAGATATACAGGTTCGGTAAACAGTTACGCTACTTTAAGGGGTCAATTTGTACCCATGATACTGTCCAACTTTCCCTAAGAAACATATTAATAGGAAATTCACAAAACAAAATTTAGACTTCCCACACTAGAATGCAATCCGCTGATCAAACGTTTGTTTGGAATGTAAAATTTGTTTGCTAATTTCCCATTCCTTTGGGAAAGTTGTTCATTATCATGAGCACAATCCCCCATTAAAGTAATGCAACTATCTACCCTAACCCCTTATATATCTATTTGGAAGAGACTTATCAAATTGCTATGGAAAGTAAGAAGACACATACATTAATTATTCTTTTAATATCATCTTAAATTTGAGCCAAAATGTGTATCCACTGTTGCGCATAGGCCTGCCACATTGATCTCCACAGGATGATTTACGCTTCTTTTATCGAAATTATTTCAAATGTAACAAAAAATGCAGAAGTTTATTTGGGCATGATCATATTTTATACGGACACAAAATTATTTGCGTCAGTCTTTATTTAATAAACTTTCAGATAAAGAAAATGTATTAAAATTCTAAATGCATTCGACAAAATGAACCAACTTTTTCTCGAGTTTGAACAAAGACATCTGTAGAGATGAAAAAGAGGAGGTACTATTAATAGTTAGCTTTTAAACTACAAGACGAAACTGTCTTTAAAAAGCGCTCTGAGTCTCATAAAATCATAACGTTAGTATCTTTTAGTTATTTAAATAAACTTAATACACTTTAATCTAAAGATTTGCTGGCATGATAATTATTTTTAAATTTTATGTTCCATAGTAAGCACTTTGTATTACAATTAGGTTGCAAATGAATAAAACTATTTCTGTCAGCAACTCCATCGATTTCTTATTCTCGGGACTAGGGAATAGGTATATACCGAACTCACTTCTGATTACCTATGTTTGTTTTTAACTTTTCCTTTGTTTGTGTTACTTATTACAAGCTTTGTAATAAATAATGCTTAACAAAGAGATATCTGTTGAACCATTATACTATTTCTGGATATTTTATAGCTGAAGGAAGAATAAATGAAAACCGACTTCAAAATTAAAAAAGGAAAAGTAATATCGTAACCCTCCACTAACTTCTAAAACACTGGAGGAGTAAAGAGTCTGAAAATGTAAAAAAATATAGATTTCGATACGTACTTTCAATGAAAATCAACCAATACAAACTGGATGGCGTTGTAGGAAATTAAATCGCGCTATATCGTTATGTTCCAAATTTTCTTTTACGTAAGAGAATCGACATGACTGCTATTTACTTAGTCTAGCAATGGCTTCGGAACCCTATCATGGGCGAGTCTGACACGCTCTTGGCCGGTTTTTTTAGTTTGAAAATTTTAGCATTTCACTATTTTACTTGGTCATAAAATTATATTAGTTCGACTCAGATATCAGTTATTTATACAAGGGGTACATCGGTACGAAGCAAATTGTTCAATGCCAACTTTTGAAGAGTTCTTTTGTGAATCTCCGATAAGCGTCATCAGATTTTTACAAAATTTTAATGGGACGAAGTCGGGGGTAAACTCTTCAGAATATAAAGAAAATAATCTAAATCGGTCTAGAAATGACGAAGTTATTGAGTAAACCAAAAAAAACCCACAGACGAATTGAGAAACTCTTCCTTTCCTAGAGATCTGTTAAAAATCACCTAAGTACCCTCTTCTTTGACGAACAGAGAAAAATGTGCTCATGATTTTACCTCCAGAAATCATTTTTAATTTTTGTGGGGAACTTGACAATATCTTGAGGAGAGTAAATGGCGACACCGCATCTGAGTGAGCTGCAGTTGTAATACTCAACTTAATAACGTGCTGCGGGATGTCGCTGCAATTATTACTTCCAAACGCGTTCGCATAGTGATGTACCTACTAGAGGATTTATTTAACTGATGTCGATGAAACTCTTTCAACATGCAGAGGAATTTGAACAAAGTACTTAAAGTAGAAATAGTCAATCAATCAATCAATTAAGAATACGTAATTTTATAACAAAAACATAGTATGCAGAATAAAAGTGCAAACAGGAAATACGGAAGGTACAAAATAAGGTTGTGTTATCGCAAAAAAAAAATTTTTTTATAAATTCGCAGGCTAGAGGAATTGGTAAACGAAATTGAGTCTTGACAGAATACTGCATAAAATATTCATAAAAATTTTAGTAATGAAGTGATTTGCTTTACTGATTATTTTGTATTATATTAATTAAGAGAATTTTTCCTACCATAAAAATTCTTATTATGTACGTAACTTATTTGAAACCTAATGTTGAGATATGACGTATCAATTTCTTACGTTTCGTAGTGCCATATCGCCCTCCTACCTGCGCCGGGCGCCCACGTGCAGCTTTCACTTCCCCGCTCGACCGGTGCGTAGTGGTGGGGCGAGCGTATAAAAGGGGCGCACTGCGCGTCTCGCATTCAGTTCTTCTCAACATGCAGTTATTTGTTAGGTTTCAAATAAGTTACGTACATAATAAGAATTTTTATGGTAGGAAAAATTCTCTTATTATGCACTGACACTTATTTGAAACCTAATGTTGAGATTATGTTTATTATCGCATGGTGACATTCAAGTTAAGGAAATGTCGGAGTATTAAAGTATATAGGCATATAGGTAAAGTAAGAGAAAAATATAATTTTAGGTATATAAATATTCATTTATTTCCTTTAAACAATTAGAAAGGAATAAGCAAAGACAAGCAAGATCACCAACAAAAATTTTACAATGTAAGTAATTAGTTATTAACAGGTTTGAAATAGGTAGCCACAGAGGGCGTTCTCGAATTGGGAGGCTGAAGCAATGGTTTGCGATAAAATGTTAGCAGCGTATTACTACTTCTCCAGTTACCTCTAGCCAAGATATCTTCAATTGTGAATGATTCTACCCAGTTCAAAGAGGCAACGGCAGATCGGATGGAGCCAGCTGAGCTATCTATGCCGGCATCCTTCAGTATAGTACGGACCCAGCCCGCGATTATTGTTCTGCTAGCTGCTTTAGCTGCTCCTGTAGTAGTCAAAAACAGATTAAAGATACCACCAGCTTCTCTACGACGGCTAGCACTCAAGCTGAGAACTTTTTTAATCCAAAAGACAGGATCTATATTTTCCTCAAGTCCAGACAAAAGTTGCCAACCCGATTGTTGGTAGTTAGGCGTATCAGTTTTTGATCCATATTCGGGCCAAAAAGTTATGGTATCTGAATCTATTATGCATTTATCATCAGCAATCGAAAGCAAAGTTAGGTCGTGGACCCTTCTTCCTGAAGCTAATAGCAGCAAAATAGCACATCTCCGTGAAGCGTTAAATAGACTTTCTGTCGGAGACTGTTCATTTAATAAATAGGAAACCAGAACTTGTGGGTTCCATATTGGTGGTTTCTGGTGTTTTATGGATTTGTTAGCAATGCCTTTAAGCGTCTGTTTTACCAAGATGTGAGAACCTAAGTCAGATTCTGAAGCTGGGCTGCCAAATCTTGAAATCACTGACTTATGAGTCAGTATGGTCCTATAAGCCAGCTTCTCATTGCAGTGTAGATGAATTAAATATTTTGCCAATATATCAGGGCTAGGATTCTTCGGACTTACATCAGTTTGATGACACCAGGCACACCAACGGTCCCAGGCAGATTTATAGGTCTTTAAAGTAGAAGATCTCCATCCTGCTTCTAAGATAGATTTTTGTGTCGTAGTCCAGTCTTTGGTTAAATCCTCCCACCCCGACATCTCCATGCTTCCAATACCAGCTGATGGACGCACGGTGGTGGTAGACCGGTTCGCGTGTCTACTAGCACTTGCCTTAGAAATTTTATGGTGAAGGGTGCTGCCGTAGATCGTTTCTTCAGTTCTGTTCTCCAATAAACGTTCTTCCACCTGGGGCATATGATTATGTAGGTCCCGGACGCTTGATTTAGAGCAGCTAGGACTTGGGGCATCAGACTCGGAGGAGGAAATATCCACGCTAGTTGGTAATGCCAAATCCTGCTGAATGCATCTGTGTAAACTGCCTTTTTGTCCCTGATGTCCCAGGATACGTACTGATGGACTACGTGGGCGTAACTCGACGCCATCAGGTCTATTTGCGGGCAACCCCATATGGAGAAGATAAGATGAGTCGCTTGAGGCAGGAGATGCCACTCTGCCTGTATTTTGTTTCTGGACAAGCTGTCTGCTATCATGTTGAGAGGTCCTGGAATATAGCTTACCATCAGCTGAATGTTTCTTTGAGCTACGATATGGTATATCTGGCGTGTGAGACTGCACAGAAGCGGGGATCGAGTTCCTCCTTGTTTTCTCAAGTAGGCAACAGCTGTTAGGTTGTCGCTCTGAACTAGCACCGTAGAATTCATCAAATCGTGCTGGAATTCCTTGATCGTGAAGAAGATAGTCATCAGTTCTTTCACGTTCGAGTGAAGTGAAGCTTCCTCCAAACTCCATTGATCTGCCAAGTGTACACCGTCGATATAAGCGCCCCAACCTATATCCGAGGCGTCGGTTACAATGAAATGAGAAACTGGGTCTTGCCATATTTTGCTCTTGTGAATCAGATGATTCAACCACCAACGCATGTCCTGGTGGGCTCCTTGAAGGAGGGATTGTATATCCCTGTCCTTCTGTAGGGCATATAATAGTTTTTGTAAGTTGCGCATATTTAGGCGACCGTAAGGTATTACGAAACTGGCAAAGTTTAGAGTTCCGACTAACCTCTGAATCTCGAGAATCTCCCAAAAGCTCTTGGAGATGGCTGCTGTGAGAAGTCTTCGGGCAGTAGATATCTTCTTCTCTGGAAGAATTTTTAAATTGCACTGTGTGTCCCATATAATCCCGAGAAATTCTAATTTCTGAAGTGGTTTGCTCGATGATTTTTCCCTGTTTATAACCCAACCCAGGGATTCTAGGAATGAGCTTGCCATATTTATTTGTTTTGTGAGCTGGAAAGCGTCTTGATCTACAAAAAGAAAATCGTCGAGGTAAACAATCACTTTTATTCCGATGCTCCGAAGTTTCTGTGCCATCCAGTTTGAGAGTGTGGCAAACGTTCGAGGAGCACTCGATAGCCCGAATGGAAGGCAAGTCATTTCGAGTACCTGGTTCTCGTAAATAAGCCTCAGGTAACGCCGATGCTGTGGTGCTATCGGTACATGAAAGTACGCTTGGGATATGTCCAGTTTCACCATCCAGTTTTGTGATTGAAGGAATTGAGGAACACGGTGCATGTTGATCAGACGAAACTTTTGGTCCTCTACGAAATAGTTCAAATTTTTTAGGTTGAAGACAGGTCTGAAAGACTGGTCTGGTTTTTGAACCAGAAATAGATGAGAGATGAATCCTCCTCCAGGACTTGCTTCCTGTAACACTCCTTCCTGAATCATTTGCTGAATCTGTTGACTCATCTCTGTCGAGGGAATGGTATACAACCCTTTGCTCAGCTTGCAAGTTACAGGAGGTTTCGCTATGAATGGTATCCGATAGCCTGTTATTATTTTCATTATATGAGGAGGAGCTTGATAGTGCTGCCAAATCTCCCAATGCCAGGCCAGTCTGCCTGCCTGAAATCGATTCTTTGCGTAGTCATTGTCTTTTGCGACGGTCAAAGTCATCCCGTCTCGACTTATAGTTCTGGTTCTTGGCGGCAGCAAAGGGCCGTTTACCAACCAGTGATTTACCTTTTGTTGATTCCCGAGTGCGAAATGTCGACGCCGAGGCTGGTGCGCCAGATGTAGATCCTTGAAAGGGTTTCTTTACCACGGGGTCTGAAGAACGCCCTGGTACGGCCTGGCCACTTTTAGCAAGTGGATACGGCTTTCTAAAGAATACCTTTGTGCTACCGCCTAGTTTGGCAATAGCGTCGTCTAAGGCTGCAGAATGAAACAAATGTTCTGATGTTGGTGGTATTCTTCGCAAAACAACTTTGTTGTATTTGTCTCTGACGTTAGCCAGTATTTTGTCACGTCTCTGTTGTACGATATCTGCCCTGCGGCCACATACCACCTGCATCAGGTCTTTGGAGACTGTCTTTAGTGCAGAATCTTCTGAAAATAAATTGCGAATCTTGGTCGTGACAGCAACTGATGACAAGGAGGTGTTCTTGTCATTGCACCACGACAGAAGTTCCTTCACAGCAGTTTGCAAAGCTTCTTTTTGAGAAAGTAGCATGTTGGTCAAGGCAGCAAAGGTTTGGTCTAAAGATCTAAGGTGTACCTGCTTGTCTTCATATTGCCTTAGAATATCGTTCGGTTCTAGACTCGTCCCTCCTGGAGAACTCAAGTACTTTTTCTGTACCTCTGCATACCGTACGTTAGTCCAGTCAGAAGAATTAAAATGCTGGAGCCTCTCTATTTCTCCTAGTCTGCTAGTGGATGTTTTTGGCAGGGTCGATCCCAAAAGTGCTGTACCATAGTCATAAGTAAACTCGAATTCTTCACTTTCCTTTTCTTCTGCGTCACGGAAAGTTTGTGAAAATAAGGAATATTCGTCATGAAGAGATAAGCCATCAGTAGATTCCTTTTCTGTATCATGCACACGTTTATCCTTCAAAAGTTTCAATATCTGAGCCACGTTATTTTCTAAAACCTCCAAACGAGCGTTTGATTCACCGGGTTTCACTAACCTGGGCCGTTTTTCTGCCGGCTGCTCGTAAGGAATAATGTCGTCATCATCATCGTTATCGGAAAAAATCCGTCTTGGTCGTTTCTCCGGTCTCCTTGTCTCCATATCCTCACCTCCGGTAGGAGAGCTCATGTTGCTATTTTTGTCTTCCATAACACAAAAAAATAGAACTATATATATTAATATATTAATAAATAAAATAGAAAAGTTCTTACTCGAACGGCAATACCGTTATGGCACAAACGTTTCGCTTCGAAACTAAACGCCAACTGGATGCGAGACGCGCAGTGCGCCCCTTTTATACGCTCGCCCCACCACTACGCACCGGTCGAGCGGGGAAGTGAAAGCTGCACGTGGGCGCCCGGCGCAGGTAGGAGGGCGATATGGCACTACGAAACGTAAGAAATTGATACGTCATATCTCAACATTAGGTTTCAAATAAGTGTCAGTGCATAATATCTGAATTGCTAGCATTCATTCAAAAGTCATTTATTTAGACAATATTAACGAAGTGCCTAAATTCCAGAGAAAGATTAAGAAATCTTCTTTATGCAGACTGCTAAGTCCCGTGCGATGCTGGCATTTTCTCAATAACACCGCAACTATGGTGCAGTCCTGACTGATGTCGCCCACGTTGAGTATGATGATTCATTATGTACGAACTTTGAGCGCACACGCAGAAGCAACGATCGATGCGTTTTATTTATCAGAAGATAACCAAACTACAGAATAAATAAACATAGATTTTTCTATGTTTTGGTGCTATATTGGTCAATAATAGCAAAGCTTCAGTTTTAAAATCTTTGCTGTATTCCTGACATCAAAAACATCGATAACATTCTGGAAGGGGGCGCGGCACTGTCTGGCTCTGACTTATGTTCGCAGTGTTAATTTCACGACGTCGTCGTCGTCTGACAAATTCGCCAGAGGCGCAAAGTGCGCACGCTCACACGCTTTTAATGCCCCCCACGACTCCCCTACGATATGTAACGCTGGAGGCATTCTTTTCAACGAATTAGTTCTTAATAGTAGTTTCAGTGGTTTGTTGACTATTGTCACCCTGACTGCTTAAAGAGTTGATTGGTAATTAAATGGGCATTCTTTAATGGTAATTGTTCCAGATTCATTACAATCTTACTGAGCAGCATTGTTTCAACTTTTAAAACTTCATTGTGTGTAATGTCCTTCACGAGGTTTCCGTCGATGGCAACCCTCATTGATTCCTGGCGTAAGCTCGGATGTGGCTGGAGAATCCAAGTTTGGTCTTAAATAATCTTTTAATTGCTGAAAAATACAGTTAGCAAGTACAATTGTACAGTGATTTTATATGCTGGTTTGGGACGGGTCTTGCGATCTTGACGTTTGGCGTCAAGGGCTGCCAACCTAGCAGTCTTGAAGTGCTCAGTCCCTTCCCTGACAGCTTTTTGCCACATAGGTTTCATCTGCACATACTTACCAAAAAAGGCCAGAGAGAGTACTGAGATACTGTCATACTCCACCAAGCCTGCAAGTACTGTTATTTATTCTTGACCACGCTGGTCTAGTGTATAAATCCTGTGCGGATTGACGGGACAAGATAGTGGTGGACCTACGATCTGTGAGTTTTCTAGTCGCCTCAATGCACCTCTGAATTTCGCGAAGGTATCACCAACTAACATTTTATCCTACAATTACTATTAAACAATTTTCAATCTTTATACATTTACTAAAAATTTCAACATCTTTAAATATAATGCATAAATATGTAAACCTTAGATGTTCGTGTCGTACTCGTTATATTTTTAGGGTTCCGTAGTCAACAAGGAACCCTTATAGTTTCGCCATGTCTGTCCGTCTGTCCGTCTGCCCACGGCTTAGCTTAGAGACGATTAGTACTAGAACGCTGTAATTTGGCATGGGTATACATATTAATCACGCCGACAAAGTGGTATACTAAAATCTTGAAAAATATTTTTTTTAGGGTACCTCCCCTACACGAAAAGTGGAGATGGATTTTCTCTTCTATCCCATGGTGTGGGGTATCGTAGTATAGGTCTTTTAAAAATACCATTTTTCGTTTTAGGGATCCGTTAGCGAAATATTAAGCTTTAAAGTGAAAATTTTTGTTAGAGTCAAGTGCCCCCCCATCCCCCCCTGCCAGCTAAACGGTTGTTTCCAGATACGTGTAATAGTCGATCAACTTGTAAAATGTACTTTTTAGACTTGTTAAACCATAGTATAAAACAAAAAGCCCCCTTCTAAGTCCGTATATTATGACGGGCAACTACGGAACCGTACCCTGAACGTGGCCCGACACGCACTTGGCCAGTTTTTATTTATGTTTTTATTATACGTATGTCACTTGAGGTTTAGGTGGAAGTTACATTGTTATAAGCTAGTTTCGTATGAATGTGATACGGATCAGATAGAGCGGTCAGTAGTGAATTACTCAATCTCGAGCAGCCACGATAGTCAGCTTTACATTAACATATTCATAAACTGTTCCACGCTATTTTAGAGCCGCGCCAAAACAGCCTTTGTTGCACTCTAAAATAAAATATTTAGTAAATGGTGGTCGCATGTGTAAAGATGCTCCATAGGATATCTATCGAGATAGTTTACATGCTTTCTTCGACGTAACGTAATGCACTATAAACAGTTCATTTCAGAGCCATTATTTGCTTTAAAAATATATCGTGTAAGGTTTAAATTTGAGTGGTGCAGAAGGGAAGATAGAACAAGTATTTTTCAGGGACGGACCGTTGCGTGTTCTTGCGGCGTAGTAACCGTAGAACTGAATAAGTAAATGCCCGGAATAAATCAAGTTAATTGCGCCGGAGCACCTCCTCGTATGAAACAGCAGCCCTCAAGTACAGTATTCGATAGAGTAGTTCCGTTCGCTTCCGAGTCCTATCTATCTTGGCTTCCTTTGTGACTTATTTTTATTGCATCGTAAGTTTAAATCAATAGCTTTGGTTTTATAACTTTACATTTTGAAGTAATGTAACACGTAATGTCTGCCTTACTCTTTAAAACTCTCTGCTGTAGGTCTGCTGGAAGAAATTTCTGTAGAGATAAACTTGCCCTTTGCACACAATTTCTATTTTAGTTTTCATTAGTGTAGTTTACATTTGCCTACAGTTGCCAGTTTTGTATGGAATAGCTGTTTTTTTTTGTGATTTCGAATTTGGTGCCATAGAGAAAGTTGTTCAGATTGATGGTCTGATCATCCCCTTAAAAAAGTATCAGCATATTAAAAAAGACCCTGTATATATGTAATAATTTATTGTTTTTGTTTATTTCTCTTTGTTTATTATTTTTATAGTTCTCTTTTTTATGTAACGCATTGAATTTAATGCCCTGTATAGAATATAGTGTGAAGTTCGCGTTACGTTCGCGCGGCGTTTGTGTTGCGCTTACGTTCAATGAAAGCCTAAACTGGACAACCAACCGAGCGAAGGGAGTTGAAAAATTATTTTGGTTCGCAAATCTCAAAAACACAATCAATATAGATCGATACAGCTTGAACGTGCCAAACAGCGCCGAAAATCCAAAACTTGTGGAGTTCAAAACTAATAATGTAACAACAGAGCAGCGGGCCGAGGAACAAAAACTTGCTAGCCACTCCCCAACTACCTCCAGACTCGGTCGCATTCCTCTCCACAACGTTGTTAATTTATATTTAGCTAACGGGTCTAAAAACTATTCATATGAGAAGTTGGTAATGTAGAAGAGGACTTCTATGATTACAATTTTCTTATTCAGAGATATTCTGAAAATTCAGAACATTCACGTTTCTCTAGTACCGAAACTCTGTCCAGTGTGACGGGGAGTGAGCCCGTCGCCACTCATAATGGACAGTGGGTACAATACATGCCTCGAAATTGAAGCATGCAGGTTTCCACACGATGTTTTCCTTCACCGAAAAGCCAGTGGTGTTACAAATCGTACATAAATTCCGAAAAACTCATTGTTACAAGTCGGCCTGGACGGGAATCGAACCATCGCCTCCTGCAAGGCAGGCAAGGCTACTCGCTACTGGACCACCACGTTAATTCTTAAATATTATTTACAATACTAAGTACCTACTTATGTAGAATTACTACCGCGAACGAGGCGAAGGTGGCGAATTAACCGAATTTTAGAATTCTTTATAATGTAATTATCCGCGGCGAATCGGACGAATCGTTAGAAGAATTAAAAGTAAATTCGATTCGTTCGCCTGCTTCGGCTCCTTTGCCGCGGATAAATGTGCGTCCACCCTTAAACCTACATATAGCAGACACAATATATAAACACTAATAACATACAGCATACAGACACAATACATCACGAGAAAACGGTGCGCCTCCATGTTCGGCAGGCTCCGAGTCAGCACCAAAGGTCTCTTGAGCGTGTTCAAAGACCGGTGGGAATCCCCGCTGTAGCATCACTGGGTGAAGCTCCATGCCGGGTTTTTAAAATAAAATAAATAACTCTTACTACTCCTCCACCTCCTCCTATTACTCTTGCCTTGTTTTGTTACTAACACTAGTTTTAAGATGAATGTATCTTAACACTATATGGATATCTTATCTGAAATTAATGATTTTAATTGAATTGAGAAACAATTGTTAGCAAGGCAGTCAGGCACAGAGGTTCCACTGGAGTCTGATAGTTTAAATGATTAATACAGTGAGTTAACATCCATTTAAAGAGCAATATAACTAGGTTGGTGGCACGTTGCGAAGAGGTATGGAAACTCAACTCTTGAGGCCCGGGTTCGAATCCGCACGGACGACATGCCATGTACCAATGAGTTTTCCGATAAGTTCGGAAAACTGCGTAACGTACGTAATACCGACTGTTCTCAAACGGTGAAGGAAAAAATCACGAGGAAACCTGCATACGCTGAAGAAGAAATTTTGATGCGTATGTGAAGTCTAGCAATCCGCTTTGGGCACGCGTGGTGAACTAACGCCCAAAATACCCCTCCCTAAAGGTAGGTCTGTACCCTGCAGTGGATGTGTACAGGGTCCTTCTTAACATGCTGATACTTTTTTAAGAGGATGATCAGACCATCAAACTGAACAACTTTCTCTATGGCACCAACAACTAAATCGCGAAAAAAAAACAGTTGTCCCATACATTTGGCTCGAGTAGGTTTGCAGTTTTATATGGAACAGCAGATTTTTTTTCGCGATTTCGATGTTGGTGTCATAAAGAAAGTTGTTCAGTTTGACAGTCTGATCACGCCCTTAAAAAGTGTCAGCATATTAAGAAGGACCCTATATAGGCTGATGATGATGAAATACACTAGGTCTCAGTCTTAGCCCCATAGGCGAAAGGAGGCCTTTGTCCTCTCTACAGTCAGATCCTGTAGTTAAAAATTTAATTTTTTTAACATTATAAAGGTAGATTAAATATTAATTAAGCCGTGCAGGAGGCGATGGTTCGATCCCCGTCCAGGCCGACTCGTAACAATGAGTTTTTTGGTGAAGGAAAACATCGTGAGGAAACCTGCATGCTTCGAGGCGATGGTTCGATCCCCGTCCAGGCCGACTCGTAACAATGAGTTTTTTGGTGAAGGAATACATCGTGAGGAAACCTGCATGCTTCAATTTCGAGGCATGTACTGTACCTACTGTCCATTACAAGTGGCGACTTGCTCACTCCCCGTCACACTGGACAAAGTTTCGGTGCTAGTGAAACGTGGATATTCTGTGGTTTCAGAATATTTCGGACTACCTTTTCTATTCCTCGGGGAATATAGTCGTGAGCATATGCATGCATGATGCATGCATGCATTAATTGAGCTCCAAAAAGCCTTTACCAGTTACTTGAGCAAACATTTAAACTTAACACAAATGTTAAGAAAACAAAAATACTTCATATCACGGATACGGATTTCACATTGCAGTCAAATAAAAAATAAATCTAAAAATGTCTACAAATGAGATTATGAGACGAATGAGAGCAAAACGCGAGTTGATGTTAATTTACGTACGTATTCGCAAGGATCGCAATTCTGCCGGTTAAAAATGCTAGGATGCTCTCCGAAGCTTGAAATTACATGCAAAAAGAAAGCAATTGTATTGTAATACTAAAAATGTTATCTATATCACTTTATAGCAAAACTGTACTACTGAGATTTTTGTATTCTTTGTCAAAAGTGTTAAATGCACTGAAAAAATAACGTGTATTAGATATTTATGAAAATCAATTTGTTTTTAGTAGGAATTTTTTTGGCTGATCATTTTTAAAGTCATTACCATAGCGTGTAATTTCTCTCTGGTCATAACACTGCCCAAATCATCAACGTCGTAAGCATTATGTTATGTTACTATTATAAACAAATGGTGTTGACTTACGCCTACTACCTATTTGATGTATTCGTTCCCAGGTATGAAATATCATCATAAACGTGAAGCGTGTTGAAACCTGAAAGGTTCAATTGACCAGTTAACCGCCTTCAAACTTTTCTTAACCGTAATTAAAATGATATCTAGGAATGAATTCGTTTATTAGGAGTAATGAATAATTCAACTCAAACAACCAAATGATAGTCTAAAGGCTTTTCAACATATCATCATAGTTCAAACAACCTTTTAAACCTAAATCTGTAGTAGTAGAAATTGATATTAGTTCATCGTTTTACAACAGGTATGCAAACAGCAAGAGTAATTGTTAAAAACGGGCCAAAAACTTGACTCTAACAAAAATTTGCACTTTAAAGCTTAATATTTCGCTAACGGATCCCTAAATCGAATGGGTTTCCCAAACCCACAATATTTTTAAAAGACCTTTTCAACGATACCCCACACCATGAGACAGACGACAAAAAAAATTGCATCCCCACTTTTCGTATAGAGGAGGTACCCTAAGAATATATATTTTTCAAGGTTTTATTTTACCACTTTGTCGGCGTGATTAATATGTACCCATGTCCAATTACAGCTTTCGCCGCGGACAGACAGACAGATGGACGAATATGGCGATACTATAAGGGTTCCTTGTTGCCTACGGAACCCTAAAAATCATACTTTTAATAAATTAACAAACAAATACGTTGACCAAAATTCCTTGATCATCCATTGAGCAGAGTATCGTGTGCGTACAACATTTTCACGTTATTTATCACTGTAGGCAGGGTATGATCTATTAGGCCTATCATTTATTCTAATCGGCCGGTTAGCTGACAACATGTTGACAGTTTCCGATGTCACTTTTGGCTGTGTTTTGGTAGAGATGTATTCAATCAAATGTCGTACTTTTTTATTTTTAAGCGTCCGAGTGAAATTGGGACATTTTTAAAAGCATTCTGCAGTCTGCACGTCTGTGGAGTAAGCAAAAGTGATAGGTAGGTACCTAATTATGTAGTAATAGGCCCTGACAGAAGAATTTATATCCGCTTTATAACACAACCATTAGATTGAAACAATAATTTCATTATTTTGATAGTTAAAATTTAAAGTTATTCGCATTTTAAGTTTTGAAGCAAATATAATTTGTTATCATTTCATTAATGAACGAAAGCGCTAACGTGCTCATGGATACATTTTAAGAATCTTGTTTTGGTAGTAAGTAGGGTGAGAGTGCCCGAGCGTCTTGGTTCCATACAACCCTGAAAAATACAAGAGTGATTAGGCATTTTCTGTGTAAACGTGTTCCTCCTCAGAGGTTTTTTTTTTATAATGGCTTTGCCGGCTCTGGATACTAGTCCTTTTGAGCCATTCGTTATTTTTTTTCTTTATATTCTTTATTTTGATGAAGGGATGATAGATGACGATGAATCTGTGGTCGATTTCGTAAACTCGCGCGATGCCGCCAAAATGACCATGGACGAGTTAACTTGAACTAAAACATATGTTCTGTTATCGTATTTATTTGAGATTCCTGTTACGTCGGTCGTTTTACGCAACTGTTTGGTACACAATCCGCACGAAATTATGTCACAAATATCACTAAAACCAATTTTTTATGAATTTCAAATACGACGAAACACAACAAGAGCAATGGCGCCAAGCAAACTCTCCTCCTCAGAGGTCGACCTCGTTATTGCCAGTGGAAAGTCTATGAATACTGTCTAAAAACTAAGCATGCATACATACAATCTCTCAAATTAAAATGTATTATTTTCATAGGCTTTGATGGAAATTGCCAGTGTGTTCTTTATGACCTACAGTGTTCTCGTGTAGAAAATTAACAGCCTATTAGTTCTCAATGAAAATGTTCATTTGGATTATTAGTGTATCGATATTGTGAAAATCGATATCAATAATAATATTATGATAGTTGTACGACCGTGCATATTGCTACTGAATGAAACAGTAAATACCAATAATGATCACTTTTATCTATAAATAGATAGGTTTTTATTTCATAAAAAGTGTAATAACTTTTCTGTTATCTCAAAATTAGTTAGATTTTATTTGTATACACAATGATTTAATCCACACATTTAGTTTCCTCTCTCAGCTGGAAGAAAACTCTTTTAGAGTTAAGCTCGCCTTAAGTACCTACATTACGAATTATTGTAATATTTTTTGAATATTCAACTTCAGTTTACCCGCGACATCAGTCGCGTACGACGTCGGTACGTACAAATTATATAGCAGATTTTAAGTCAGATCATAAGCTATCAAACAAAAAAGTTTCATCAAAATCGATTCAGTAGTTTTTGATGCAAACATACAAACAAAGAAACAGACGGACAACAATTCTAAAAAAGGTTGATTTGGAGTCCGGGATATCTAAAAAACATATCGTAATCTTTTTCATGTAAATATCTTCAATGTACAGACACACATCTGTTACAGTTTTATAATAGTTAAGATGAAGAATCTATGGGAAAAAAAACCCGACTGCATAAAAAACTTTTTAACTGAAAAGAGAAAAACAAGCTCTATATTTTTTGGTTAAAAATTACAATATGGGTATCAAATGAAAGCTAGTGATCAGACGATTCCAAATATATAAATATTATAGTACTTTTATGTTACCGTTTCGACACAAGACTAAAAAGTATGAAATAAACTAAATTATTAAGATAAACAAAAAACCCGACTGCATAAAAAACTTATTAACTGAAAAGAGAAAAACAAGCTCTATAATCACTAATCAGCTATAACAACTTTCTTTGAGCAAATATAATTTGATTCTTATTAGGTAGGTATCGCAAACGGGGACAAAAAAAATTTTTGGTTGGTCATTGATTGGTTTGTCCCCGCCTGCAATACCTACCTAATACTTGAAATAATATACCCTATGTCACTCTCACGATTTTTACTAATCCAATGATACCTCATACGTTAAAATCCATCAAGCCGTTTAGGCTGTAGGCCGTGCCAAAGAAATAGACATACAAACATACATACATACATACATACATACGCTCGAAAAACATAACCCTCCTTCTGGCGCAGTCGGGTAAAAACGCAATTTGACTCTACGGTACTATAGTTATCGGTTAATAGAGAAAGTGGCGATGGTAAAATTTACGGTCCAGCAGGGGCTCAGTCTCTTTGACACAGATTGATTAATAGCCAACACCTAAGGCTAAGATCCGATAATCTCCTTCCAAAACATAACTAAAGGAGATACTTGGAACACAAGCGAACATAGATAGGCAAGTATGTAACACATTATTAATTTAGTTGCTAATAGTTAAACATTTTCAAAGTATATTATTAAAATCCCAAAGTGTGTTTGGCTATCTGTTTAGATAGTCTTCATATCTAAACAACCTACCTGATTTTAATTTTTTCTAAACTGTAAAAGAAGATAATTACAAAAAAACAGTCAAGAGCGTGTCGGAATCGCCATGCCATTCCGTAGCTATTGCTTTTTTTAAGAAGCCTCTTGGCTTGATGAAAGGAATCAATTAAATTCACGTATTGGATAATATTTTAGGATTAAGAGATTAATTAAATATTAAGGTGTTATTTATATAATATAACCGATGTTCCGATTATTCATATAAATAACAGATATTCGTACAAGCGAAATTAAACCTAAACTGAGATCTAGATTTTACTCTCGATATAAAATTCAGTTATTATTATTATATTGGCAAGATACAGATTTTTTCAGTAATCGTTATCACGAGTAAATAAGTAATATTAATTACAATTCATTTAATTGTCAATTAATTGATCAAATTTTTTAATCTGTTTAACGATAAAAAAAATCAGCTGTCTCATACATTTAGCTTAAGTAGATTTGTAGTTTAGTATGAAACATCAGTTTTTTTGCGATTTATATATTGGCCCCATATAGAAAGCTGTTCAGTTTTATGGTCTAAACCACCCCTTAAAATGTTTATTTGTATTTTTGTAACACCTTGTATAGTGAGATGTGTTTAGGCTGATGATGATAACGATGAAGCAAATAACAATAAAAGTAATGGCTTAGAAAATAATAAAATAGTTCTACAAATTAAAACAAAAATACCATGAAATAGAGCGAACAAAGCACTCGGTTCAGAAGCGATAGCAAAACATAAATTTCAATGAACACTGGAAAGTCATAAATAAATTATTCACATACCGACTGTATGTTGTATATTTTAAAGTGCACAAGATAATTAGTGCAAATCAAACAAGCCGAACATTAATTTATCGCAAAATGGCAAACAATCGCTTAATTAGCTGGTGGCATGAAAACCGCCAAATTAAGCGTCGTATACGGTTACAGCGCACTCACGGTGCAATTACCGATGTACCTACGCAAAACACTGAAAAGACTGAATAATTTAATTTCTAGATAAGTATTTACTGTTAAAAAAAATGGTTTTCCTTTTTTGGTTATAAGTCCTTAGCTTTGACTAATTATTATAAGGACTAGCCTTGCGGTAGCATTTCCCCTCTGCCATGGTATAAGCACAATTGATCTTGTGCATTTACTTCAATTTTATACCTTATCACTAAACGAGACAGCCTATAATTGCGAAATAATAACATTGAACTTAGAACTTTGGGGTTCACACGAGACTACTTTTCATGATTTTTAACATTCAAAATTAGAATCTAAAGTTATGGGGAATAAAAATCCAAAGTTGCGGATTTCATGTTACCTCGCCCCCCGCAAAAAGTGGCAGAAATGTTTGTTAGTAGAATTACACGCGTAACCAGTCTTCATATAAATAGTCAAAGGTCCTTAGTCTATCCCTTTGAACTTTCGTACGAGGCGTCCAAGAAACGCATTCTTCCATTGTGTTTTTCAATGAGTGGCTAGCCACTAGCCATCACTTGAAACGTTTCCATGATAGGCATTTATTCAAATTAGTAAAAATAACTTTTTGACCTTATTTTTAGTAATATGACGATAATCGGTACCGACATGACGGTATTGTAAAGGTTCGAAAACTTGAGTCTTAAAAGACATAGATTGGTATAAAACACAGCATGCTAACATATTGTTTATGTGTGAACTTACCACATAGAGGCTATTACATTTTGAAATGGTAGAGGAATATTCATAAGAACATTGGAAAACTTTGAATGCTTTTTGTCACTGTTTAAGATTTTTTGTTAAATGATGAAAAAATGATTAATCTACTCGAAGTCTCGAACTACCTCATTAAAACCATTAGCAAAAAAAACGATCAAGTGCGAGTCGGGCTACTCGCGCACCGAGGGTTCCGTACCACACCACCACACAACATAAAAACTAAAAAAATTTTTTTGTCCTGGGCCTTTAACACGAGACCGACTCAAACTTGGCCGGTTTTTATTATTTGTTGTTATACTGAGGAGTTTGCTCTATAATCACACCAAGTTTGACGCTTGTAACGGTAATACCCGTTTTTACGATAGAGCGAGAAGAAAAAACGTTGATAAAAACTAGTTTCTTGTATGAGGTAAATTTTAACTTTTTGACATTTTTATTATTTGGTAACAAATCCGACGCATATACTGTGAAAATGTCAACTGTCTAGCAATTACGATTCAAAAGTTACAGCCCTAAATAGGTAGGACGGACGGACGGACGGACAACGTAGGCTTAGTAATAGGGTCTCGTTTTCACCCTTTGTATACGGAACCCTAAAAATATGAGTAATTTAAATCCTGGCGTTCGGCAAATTTATCAATCCTCTGGTTGTGCTCGAAATGTAAAATACTACTTTAGTAATAATATATTCCGTTTATACCCAACTCTATACTATTCACATTTTAATCTCTTTCAAAATCGTATTGTTGAACGTTGCACGAATATTTAAAGATAACAACAATACTGAACCCAAACCGCATATTCCTTTTAACAATAAGATCAGGCGAAGTGAGGGCGACCCCATCTCATTGTTTCCTAAAGCTCACTTAAACGCGATGGGTAATGGCGTAAAGGATATACAAAATTCTGCTGTTACATCCATTTCATCCTTTCTTTTTGCTCTAAGAACAGGTAAAATTTGCGCTCTTATATGATAGCTATATGGTTAAAAAGTATTACTTTGTTTTGATTGAAATATAATTATCTTCTCTTGTTATATAAACAAAAATTTGTCTCGAAACCCAATCCCATAGAAAGAAATCTCCATGAGAGATATTCTCTCTTTGTAAGAAATTACTGATTACCGAGTAGCTTCATATATCATCACAGATGAAACCGTGTAACATGTCGATCGATGATTGATAATATTTATTCGATAATATTTTATTGGTTAGTTTTTGGCAATAAACAGCTAATGGCCACCTGCTACGATCCTGACAGTCATGCCATCCGTTTCTTCAACCATAATTGAACTGGTATGCTCGCCGGTTCCTGGAACATTTGATAAGACCCTACTTTCAGGATGTCTCCAGTTTGGTAAACGTACGACCAGGCATTCTTACTTCAGCACTTCCAGTACATCTAGACGATATGCAGTTAGGACTGCTCTATGCCAACTCTACTATTAGTTCTAGTTGCAGATTATGGTGTAAGATCTTTTGACTTTTTTGGACACTAGTTTGGACCAAGAGCTGAATTCCATCACGTGAGCTATGCATACACTTGTTTGATCCATTCACACTCAGATCTAAGTTCTCAAGGTGGGGTACATTCTAAAGAAAGCTAAACCTTAGATTGTTCCATGGTTAGTACACACGGCGACAGATCAACCTACCCATAGTTAGACCTTATGTCCATGAACATAGAGTTCAACTATGGGTAGGTTGATCTGTCGCTGAGTGCTTAAGGAATATTATCTGAGGAACTATTTGGTCTTACAAGTCTGGGCTAGTTCATTGTTTTTTTAGGACTGATTTCATGGTGTTCGTATCACAATCTCTATGTATATAGGGTCTTTCTTACCAACAAACTGAACAACTTTCTCAACATTTCTGACCAACATTAAAATCGCGAAAAAAAATCAGCTGCTCCATACAAAGCTGCAAACCGACTCGAGCCAAATGTATGGGACGGCTGATTTTTATTTCGCGATATTGATGTTGGTCCCATAGAGGAAGTTGCTCAGTTTGATGGTCTGATCATCCCCTTAAAAAAGTGTCAGCATATTAAGAAGGACCCTGTATAGTCTGAGTCTTATCATCACGATTTTTTCACCACCGTCCTTGAGCTTTGGTGTAATGGAATGGACGGTCTATCCGGTAACATACGAAAGAAAAAAATGGAAATGCAAGTTTTTGTGTGTAGCTATCCAGGTCTTAGTGGGACAATTTTATCATATAGGACCAATGATATCATTGTATAGGAGCCAGTATAACATGTATTTGCAAAAGATTTCAGTTTTGGAACAACATTATTTGTTACTAAGAGAAATAAATAATAAATGTATAATAATCAGCATAGCTTCTATATCAAAATCTGTAAAGAAAAATGTTTAAATAAGTAATACAACTCCTGTTTATGTTTGAAGGTAGCAAAAGAAAAATTTAAACAAAATCCTCCTCCTTTTTTGAACTCGGTTAGAAATGAATGCAATATCAAATATACAGGATTTACTACTCTATGATAAAATGGATGAAGTTACCTGTTTGTAAACGCAAAAGGGAAAAATATCTACCTAATAATAAAGCAACTTTCCGTTCGAATGGAACGAGCTTTCTCCTTTTATCGCGTTTTCCTGTTTCCCTTTATAATAAAATTTATTTATATTCAATTGGATTTTATCAATAAGACGTTAAATCATGCTTTATTTACATCGAGTAATCATTTGAATGACAACTCAAATCGATGTTCTGTTCCTATTTATGAGTAATATAAATACAACTCACGGCCTTAAATATGTGGAGGGGGGGGGGGGGGGGCATCTTGGGACAATGCCCTACTTTTAAATTTCAATGCTTTACTAAGCTCTTCCAAGGACACATATTCTAGCCGCAATCATGTAGGCTGAAATTCGTGAAACATCTTTGGTGTTGTAGTTAGTGGTGGTGTGCATACACAGGCTGACTCTTACTACCGCGTAGTCTATGTGTAGGTGTGAAAGAGGGACGCCGGATTTATTTAGGCCCAGAGGAGTGTACACACGGCGACACATCAAGCTACGCAAAACCAACATAAGCTGGCCGCGACGTTATACATTACTCTTCCTACGCGCGGCCAACTTATTTTGGTTTTGTGTAGCTTGATGTGTCGCCGTGTGTACATCAAATTAGATTTAGTAAGAATTGATAAAATATTCTTTAATAATTTCGCGCACTATTTATTAATTACTACAACTTCGTAATTGTTTTATTATAGAAGAAAAAGACCTTGTTTTATATGATTTCTTCTTTTTTCTAACTATAAAAAGCCTCCCCACTGATCCCGGGATCATTATGAAATTGCAAACTACGTAATATTTATTATATTATGGAGTGTGAAAACAGGTAAAACTACAAATAACATGTAGGTAATTTCGCATAGTAGAATTGCAAGCCACGAACATTCTAAATCTTTTCCTTGCCATTTTAATAATTGGCAATACATACTATTATTTCCATGTAGTTTCATGTGAACACTGGTGGCCTAACTTTCATTGGAAGCCTGGCATTATCTTTTCGAGCTCGCTTAGCTCGCTCCAGCGTTTGAGTAGATTTTCAGCATTATACATTAAGCTATTGAAATCTTACCTCCAAACGTTTTGAATCTTGGTGTGAGATTTTGAGCTCGCTTCGCTCGCTCAGTTTTATTGCCCTTGTTTTTCATGTAGGGTGTATTTCACAGTACTAAGTTGCAGAATTTTCAGAATATCTCTGACTACCACCTCAGGGAATATAGTCGTGAGCACGAGCTTTGCTATGTTGCTTTTTGTTAAAAAACTTGCCTTTTATCCCGCCCTACCTTAAATTCAGTTCTAGCTACGGCCCTGATACAACTTATTAGTTTTACGTGTACGTTATTTTGTACGTCATTTCATTCTGAAATCAATAATATTTGAATAGAAAACCTTGAAAATAAAGTTTCTAGCCTCTAAAGGTTGGTAGTTGTAGCTAAAGTTTTGACCATCCCGAAAAGGAATACGGTCGTGTGCTTTTATTACTAGTAGAGTAGTCATGTAGTAGTGCAGTATTTGTTATTGTTTTTTTATGTTATCTTGATTAATTAAGATGCTGGATTGGCTGGGTTATTGCTGGCAAAAGTATCTCATTTAGTCTTCTGTTCTTTATTATCAGTTCATAAAATAGGTAATAGTAATATGAAAACATAATCAATGTCAGTTTACCAATAAAACAAATCTGCATTTTTCTCATTGCAATCTATTTTTCTCGACTAGATAAAATTGTCGAAGCCAGCATCGCAAGTCTCGGTTCCGAATCCCGCTAGAGTTGACTTAATCATAAGAACGAGCCGCGAAAATCGCTCCGGCAGAAACGAGACCCCGGGGAGGAGTCGAGCGATCGGCCTCCTTTTGCTTTCTTTACCCCTGAGCCGATCTAAACTCTGTCCAAAGCTTAAAGTCTACTCTTCCAAACCATTTTGAACGTTATTATAGAGACGTAACAACGCAGACTTGCGACGTTGTTTGTGGAATGGACTATAGCTGCAAACTTGCCGGATTACAGACGACTTACGCTCTTACAGCCGCATGAAAAAGTACGGCTGTTAAAGCGTTGCTGCATTTTTATTTAGTTAAAAAGTTGCGTGCTTTATTCAAATAGCTTAAACTTTTAAGTTTATAGAAAATACGGATCTTGGGAAAGTAATTAGTCATGATTGCTATTTCGTCTTAGAGAGGTTTCTATTAGGTAGATACCCTTTTGTACAGCCGTCCAACTAACCTGTAGGGCTAACATGGCACCGCGATTTCGACCAGAAGAAAAGGCGCGGGCGGGATAAAGTCGCGTGCATCATGTTAGTAAATCTCGACTAAAGTACGCGGAATGCCAATGAATGCAAACTATTTAAAATCTACCGATCCGATATGGAAACCATTAGAGAGTCCAATCTCTACTAGGTATATGGTTTACATTAGAAGCATTTTTCTAAATAGGTAGGTAGGTAGGTAGGTATACAAATTTTAATGAGTTCAGCCAGCTAGATTGGTTGTTTCCTGGCAAAGCAAGTATATTATGTAATTTATAGGTGTCATTCGTCATTAGTATCTTGTTACATACGACACAAAACAAATAGGTGTACACTTAATAATGATCAAATAAACACAAAACAGCTTATTTTCCATGATCACAAATTTTACGAACTTAGCTTTATTTACACAGAAATAAAGTTCTATTTCCTTCGTCCAGTTTCTTAAAATTTGATACTGTAAATAGGAGTCTGGAGGGGTGTAAGGGTATTAACGCTGGCTTATGGCAGTGTATTAATTTTGAACCGTAGTAACTTTGGCGGTGACAGAACTAAGACACCGACACATAATTCACTTTGTAACGCAAATGAAACTAGCGCTTAATTTACTGTTATAATTTAGTGAATTCCTTTACAGTCCAAAATGTTGTACAGTGTAGTTGTAGCCACAGTCTTTAGCTTTTGGGTAGGGTTTAATAGTTCGTACTTTACAATGGTTCTATTAATTAATATTATGTGTATCCTAAAACAATGTTAAACTAAATTATGTAGATTGTTAAGAATAAAAGTATCTACAAAGTTTTGTATATCTTCTGCAACAAACCTGAAATTATCTCAATTTACGTTTTTGTTATTCAACTAGATATGAACGAGCAACAGCACGTGAAATTGCTAACAAAAAGGGGGAAGAGAAAATCACACGAAGCGTAGCATCACGGGCCGACTCGGTTCGCGAACTACATTACACTTTACATAAAAACATCGTGTTGAACGACAACGGGGCATCAACTTTCCCAGCGAAGACATAAGCGAAATTGAATTACACATATTGAAAAAGAAATGTGTAGCTCCTTGGTAGGCGTGGTTTTGTCGCAAGACTCCTCCTACTCAGTGATCCGCGCATGGATCGCGGCCGGTCGGTCGCAAGTCGCACGGTCACGCCGCGTGTCGCCCGCTCGCGCTATACGAGTCAGTGCGAACCGAGACGCGCGGCGAGCCTGTGTCGCGCGACCCAGCAACTTTCCCACTCGTCCACGACGAGCTTAGTTCACGTTTCTATAACTTCGAGAGCAAATTTACACGAAACTTCTGTGTGTTCTACACGAAAATTTAATATAACTTGGTTGGATAAACTCGAAAAGTGAGATGGAGGAAAATAATGAACGCTAACAAATATTTTGTTAATCAAAACTTTTGAGGTTGTAAGTGAAAAACTTGTTGAGTGCATTGTGAAGAGGATTGAAACAATTAACTTCATCGTTGGATCTAATTTGAAAACAAGCTATGTATGCCATCAGATGATTAGGTTTTTAATAGGTAATAACAATCATCTACCTACTTACATTTTTCTTTTTCACATTCAAAGTCTAATTTACCATTTCTTTGTCTATACTTTAAACTAGTACTCCAAGTTTGAATGACGTACCTACATGTACTTTCTTGAAGTTGGTTTTAAAACACAGTTAGAGAAATCCTAAAATTGAAAGAAATTTGGTACCTTATGTAAATTATTTAATGTTATCTTGGGTTAGGGGTTAGCCAGGGGTAAACTGACACTACTTTAGTTAGTTTTGATATAAAAGGCTGTAACAATGAAAATTTTAAGAAAATATTCTCTTAAATTTTTGTTCGATCACAGTCTGACATCTTTGTGTAATCAACGAGATATTATTTCGTCTAGAAAATAGGTCTTTGCACGTTACATTACAGCTCAGAATCGATTATAGGTTTCAGTGCTATAATATAACCAAACTATAACACGTCAGTATAAGTAGATTAATAGATATAAAGGGTTTAAACTTAAATGCGTTACATACTTAACGAGTTACTTCAGATCATCAAACTGAACAACTGGGGCCAACTTAGAACTCGGGAAAAAATTTGCTGTTTCGAGTCACAGTTTAAGATTTCTATTGAACAGCTGATTATTTTTTCGTGATTTCAATGTTGGTCCCATAGTGAAAGTTGTTCAGTTTGATGATCTGAGGCAAAATAATTCAAGAGCGCGCTCCATACAAACAAATTCTGGTGATATTTTCAATACTAATCAATTAAAGTCAATTACATTTTTCAGAAACAATCTAGAAACTCATTTCTATGTTTTTATGAAGTCAGATTTTCATTCAAATGTATAGTTTTAAAGTTATACTGTCTCAATAATTTCAGTACAAATCTTGAATTAATCCTAGCACTAAAACTGTATATTTTAACGAAATTCGGACTTCACACAAACATAGAGATTAGTTTCTAGATTGTTTGTGAAAATTTTCATTGACTTTAATTGGTTAGTATTGAAAATATCACCAGACTTCGTTTGTATGCAGCTCGCATATAGCATTCAGAATAAACTTCTCTATAGTATAGAAGTTTATCTCTATAGTATAGATGTATCATCGCGCTTTCTTCTGAGTGCATATTACACACCTAATAATAAATGTAAAATATAAGTTGCTGTTGTAAATAACTAGAGCAAAGACCAAAGTTGGCTCAGAACCGTAATTATGAATTCAAAAACAATATCCCGCTTAAAAGAGAAGCGCAAAAGGGGTAATATGTTATGCAGGGAGGTAAGTTTGTAATAAAAGTACAAGTATCCACCTGCCTACAGTACAGCCTCTATACTTGTACAAAGTTTGAGAAATAATAACAATTTCTGAAAGGAGTTTGTATTACTTCGTTGGACCAATGGCGTCAAATTTTTTTTGTTGCGGCCACCGATAATTTTATTATTGTTTTGCAGCATTACCTCTAACAAACCTGTATGACTAATACAATTTGCTGTAAGTTATATCGGAGCCGAGATATACAGGATGTTTTTGGACGCGGCATAAACTCTTTTGTATAAAGGGTGTAAACTTAAATGCTTTACATGCTTTAGGGAGTGCTTCAGACCATCAAACAGAATAACTTTTGCTATGGGATTAAGCAACGAAAAATGCATTGCATATGTTCACGACTATATTCCCCGAGGGTGTAGTCAGAACACTGTAAACTCAGAACATCCACGTTTCACTAGTAGTAGCGAAACTCTGGCCAGTGTGACGGGGAGTGAGCCCGTTGCCACTTGTAATGGACAGTGGGTACAATACATGTCTACAAAATTGAAGCATGCAGGTATCCTCAATATATTTTCCTTCACCGAAAAGCCAGTGGTGTTACAAATCGTACACTAATTCCGAAAAACTCTAACCAACCTAACCGAAAAGGTCTAAGGTTCTAACCGAAAAGGTCTAAGGTCTGGACGGAGATCGAACCATCGACTCCTGACACGGCAGGCAAGGTTACTCGCCACTGCACCACCTCGGCTCGAAAAATGCTTTCCCTCAATTTTTGAATTGGTCCCATACCAACACACAACTTTGCTTTTATTCTGTTTTACATTAATGTTTGTGTTTGATACCCGTATGTTAATCAGTAATTCATTGTATATCGTTCTAGATTTAATAATACTTAAATAATGATTCTCGAATCTCGACTCATATGTATGGAACAGCAGATTTTTTTCGACGATTTTGTCTCCGTAGTAAAAGTTGTTCAGTTTGATAGTCCAAACCAACCCTTTAAATATTACTCTGGTGTTTGGTACACCCTGTGTAAATGAAATAAAAAACCGGTCAAGTGCGAGTCGGGCTTCTTGTGCACCGAGGGTTCCGTACCAAACCACCACACAACATATTAACTTACAAAAATGTATTTTTCCTCCGGGACCTTTAGCGGGAGACCGACTCTTACCGTTTTTACGATAGAGCGAGAAGAAAAAACGTTCATAAAAACTAGTTTCTTGTATGAGGTAGTTGTACCCCCCTTAATTTTTAACTTTTTGACAATTTTATTATTTGTTAACCCCCGTAATAAAGCATATTATGTGTCTAGCTATTTCAGTTCAAAAGTTACAGCCGTAAGTAGGTCGTACGGACGGACGGACAACGTAGGCTTTTAGTAATAGGATCCCGTTTTCACCCTTCGGTTACGGAACCCTAAAACAACATTTATGACAAATTATGATTAGCCTTATACGTTCCACTGTAGGACCATTATGGACTCCTCTCATGAATGATTGCGAAAGGTAGTGCTATTCTCCGCTGTGATGAAGATTGTTGGAGGCAAGTTAATGATCAACTTTTTGTTAGAGTATTTTCAAACCGTATTTTTAACTCAATTGTCCTTCGACCTGACTTAACAAATCCTAGATACTCTGCTATCGCAACTATTCGGGACCTGTGCCCTGGTATTCAGATAAAATACCACTAACGGCCACTCATCCAAAAATGGCCGGAGTTGATAATTTCGGTGATATTTTCCAATACCCAACCTCCAATACGCGAACGAACGTGCTTATGTACGACCACCCCTATGATCGTTGGGGTACGCATAAATTCCAAATGTTTTCAGTCATAATAATGTATGTTACATGTCATTGTGACACAAATTATCTAGTCACATTTAAAGTACCAGAATCTAGCCTGGACTTGTTTTATGATGGCTAGACAACGATAAAGAATACATATACAACGTGTTAATGAATTAACGCAAAACTAGAAAGTAGTTTGTTTAGAATCGAGAGCAGAATCGAATTATCATGTTTTTTTCATTAGAAAGAGAAAGTAGTTTGTTTAGAATCGAGATCAGAATCGAATTATCAATTATCATTTTTCGAAGTATTAAATAAATTGTTTGAAAATTAAAAATTTACTGAACTCAATTTCAACTCAACGCACAGGCTCACTCACCCTACTTACTACCAAAACAAGATTCTTAAAATGTATCCACGAGCACGCTAGCGCTTTCATTCATTGCAGAAATGATAACAAATAATTTTTGCCTGAAAACTTTAAATGCGATTAATTTACATTTTAACTATCAAAATAATGAAATTATTGTTTCAATCGAATTATTTTGTTATAAATCAGTTGGGGTGTATGAGGTTTTGCGCTTATTCATTAAAACGTTGTATAGATACAAACATTCATGACTCGGGTACATATTCATCATACAAATATTTGTCCCTTACGGGATTCGCACCCGCGACCCTCGGCACAGCAGGCCGGTTCCCTACCGACTGAGCTACCAGGCCGTCAGATAATGAAGGAACTCTATTCTAATCTTAATTGTGGCTACAACTAAAGTCTTGACAATTTTGTCAATGTCTAGTTTAGATGAAAAAAGTGCTTGACGTTGTACGGTTATAAATATTTGGTGAATACAAGCGTACATTTTTGAAAAATAATGATCATGGGTCACCATACAATTGGAGCTTCGTTGTAGGCCGGGGAGTGGGCAACCGATACGCGACCACTCAATAACAGACATACAACGTGACGCCCAAGGTACTCTCAATACATACTGATGTACACACGGCGACACATCAAACTATACAAAACCAACATAAGCTGGCCACGCGTACGTTGAATAACGTATAACGACGCGCGGCCAGCTTATGTTGGTTTTGCGCCTTGCTTGCTTGCGCAAGCTTGATGTGTCGCCGTGTGTACATGACATAAACCCACAGATTTGATGAATATTAATACAACTACACAAGTAGTGTGTAAAAAGGTTGGATATACCATGAACATTCCAGACTTCGCCGACTCTATTGTAGAATACTATTTTTGTAATTTATTCTTCCCATCATCATTTGTATCATTTGTATGTACCTTTAGCCCAGTCATTTTACAGATTTTGGTTAGGAGGGGTGGGTAGTAATTATTAATGGGCCTTTTAAACTGTAACCGGCACCATTTAGTGAAAAAAATCTGAAAACATATTTGAAAAATTCGATACACACCATAGAAATCAAAATAGTATCTCCCAGAAGGCTAACTTAATAATATTAATATCAAAGCACTCATTTTAATTTGATTCACCATCGCAAATGACTTTTGAGCAATAAAATAGTCATCGAAATTTCATAAATGAGTTATTCATTAGGATATACAAATGCATTTTTCAAAGCTTTCTTAGGAGACAAAAATATTTACTCCGTGTCTCAATTTTTACCTTCAGGTTTTTTAGAATGATATAAAATCTAAATTTTAAATTTGGGGCTGTTGCTGACGTGATTTTTTTTTTATTTTCGTAAATTTCTAGGCTCAAATTGACTTTACAATACAATTCTTAATTAGTCCCGGCTCAAAACGTAAAATGACTGGGCTACTTTCTGATTAAACTTGAACATTGTTACGGACAGAAGCGAACAGTTAACAGAGTTTCTTTTACATTTGTTTTCTATACTTTTACTAGCGTTTACCCGTGATTTCGTCTGCATTGACTTTAAAAAGTAATGTGTTAATCCGGAACATAGTCTATTTGTGTGCTAAATTTTATCAAAATCCGTTCAGCAGCCGTTTATCGCAATCTTCGAAAACACCCAAACACTCTCAATTCTAATAGCATAGGTGGATAGGACTATCGATCAACTCAAATAGTCAGAGATCTGAAATTTCATATTTCTTTTGTATAGATTATAATTATTGTTTAATAAATAGGTATACATTCGAAGTGATACTTAATCTGAGAATTATCCATCAATATTGTACTTACCAAAGGGTCGTCTTCTAGTTTTCAAATCAACAACACCACCATCCCACATCGAATAAGGAATACAAAAGCCAAATTAAATAATAGACATATCCTCCATCCAGCATTCAATAACTTGCTGGCTCGGCTATGATAATATTAATTTGTATAAAACACCCTTGTATAAAGAGTCAATAGATTTTTAAGTTGCTCATTAATTTAAAAGCTTCTTGAAAGCTCAACAAGAAGCTTCGTCAGTTTTTATATAAAATGAGGACCAACATAATTTAATATTCTATTCATTTTCTGTATGAATTTCTGTGTACGAAATTTTTAAGAGCTTTGATAAAAAGAGCAATGTACTGATTTATTTGTGCCTATTACGAGTAAGTAATATAGAATAAAAAAAGAATGGTTAAAAAATTTTACCTGATTTAGGGCCTGTTTCACCACTTCTGGATAAGTCATTGTTAGCTTATATGACAGATAATTGGACATATATTTGATACGAAATATGTTAAACGATCTGTCAACTAAGCTAACAATGACTTATACAGAAGTGGTGAACTTACAAAAACGAATTATTTACCAGCAACAACCAGTGTCAGAATTTTTAAGAGCATTTATAAAATAAGATAGTTACTGATTTATTTGCGCCTATTTCGAATAAGTAACATTTTATAATAGATTAGTAAGTAGAGTTTAATTTTAAAATGACGGTTAAAAATTTAACCTAATTTCAAATCAAAGTAAATTTAGATTGAAAAATTAAGTCCCTGGCGGGACTTGAACCCACACTCTTCCAAACCGGGGAATTGCGTTTTCCAATTTCGCCACCGAGCCCACTACCCAGAGAACGTTCAATCTATTGCGTCTTTAAGGGACGTTTTCAATCTTTAATTTGATTTGAAATAGCACAACATGGCTGTAACATGTTTATAATCAATAATATTTAAAAATTAACCTAAATTATTCGTACAAAACGAATTATTTATCATTATCCGCAACAACCAGCAGTGTCCAAGTTTCATTTAGGTATCTATTTTAGCGGTTTTTAGAGGCTTTTTAATAAAAGAACCCGAATCCTTGACAGTAAATCTACCTGCGTAGACGCCGACATCGCAACCGGACGCAATAAAAATCAATTACAAGTTAAACGGTGATAAAAGTAATTTTATTCGAGCTTATCTTAATAGTGTGAGAAGTACACTTAAGTGGATTTGTAGGCACGAGTGAGGGCACGTTTCCTACACAGTGAGTAATTTAAAGACGGCTACCACTGATATCTGCGGGCACATCCATTACCCTACAACGGGGTAGAAGTGTGCTATAAATTATAAGGAGGAATACTTATTCGCTGATTTATATTGAGCTGTAAATTTTAGATTGTAATGTACGCAATTTGTGTGGATGTAGCTAGCTGGTTGGTTAAATCGAATTGGTTTGATATTTGGCAATTTAATAGTTCTATATCGTTTGTCCAGTTCATCTTAAAAGTTCGTTAATTTCTACATTTATTGATACCACGATTTCTTCCACGCTGATCTGGGAATTAATGAAAAACTAGGAGTCAATCAACTTGCTTTATCGTCCAGCGCAAGTATTAAAAGTCGTCTGAGGGAATGGGATTAGTAGAATATACTACAGAGTGGTTCGACAAACGTATGTGCGATGCACGATTCTGCGACGAAACTGAATTGCGACTCACCGCAGTTCGGTGAGTGCCTGAGAGCGTCGGTGGCGCGTTATGGAGAGGTATGGACACTCAAACATGAGGTCTGGGTTCAAATCCGTACAAACTTCATGCCATTACCAATGAGTTTTTCTAACTTTACGTACGTAATCCCGACTGCTCTCAAACGGTGAAGAAAAACGTTGATAAGAAAACTACATACGCTGAAGAAGAAATTCTGATGCGTTTATGAAGTCAACTACTTCGCATTGGATTAGCGTGATACCAAACACATCCATGAGAGTAGGCCTGAGCCCTGCTATGGGACGTATATAGGCTGATAACAATGATGATAGTTCGGCTGCAGCCTGTTCGATATAGTGAAGGTCAACGACAATTGTGCGATGTGACGATTCTGCAATAAAATTGAATGATGAATCCCCATATAATTTCAAATTATAAGGGACATGCTGACAACTTGCCGCTGTTAACAACATTCACTTTAACTTCAACTTCATTTATTGTATTCCTGGGTTAGTAGTCAATTTTGTCAAAAGAATCTTCGCTGCATGTTTCGGTGGTACACCCACAGAGAAATTACAAGCTCTCCTAGAGGTCCACCTAAGGTTCTGGTCTACCTATTAGGGTTAAAAAGACTTGAGCATACAATATTCCAGATTTAACATTACGATAACTTTTTCAAAAATGTATCTGAGTACCTACTATTTTCAACAGCAATTGAAATGAATTATTTTATTTGCATAAATACTTTGTAAAAGGGTGTTACAAAGGATAACGGAAGGGTAAGGGTATATATTTCTTTGCCCTCACACTTTTCTTTAAAATAAATAATATAATGATACCTAGTCATATTTTTACAAAAGATTTTATTGTGATCTACCTTTGGCTTCTAGTTGATTGATTGTGATTTTATTTTTTGTGTATCAGAACACAATAAAATAAAATATTTTTAATATTCAATAGAGAACTACAACTGACCAAAATATTGTGAACACAGTGATATAATGCAATCAGAATAAATAAACACCGAGCTCGTATATTGTTTTGTTTCATACTAGGATTGATGTACAAAACTATGATGGTAGCAATAAGGATTTATGATTTACAGTAACGACCGACATGGAGCTAGAATTTAATAAATAATAAAGTAATTTATTATTTCAAAAAAACTGTTAACCTAATTGACAAATTAAATCAACTTTTATTTTATATTTGACGTTATATCTACAAATGATGCCTAACGGTTTTTTACCCTACATAATAAGAGAAGCCATGATTTTTTTGCTCTGCAAAAGTTTAACCATAAAATGAAAATTGTGCCCCGAATATTTTGTTTGTGACAATTCAAATGAAAACTTGTGAAATAAATTTTAAATAAAAGATGGCACCTTTTTACATTTCGGGTGTAAATGTGATACGGGTTTTTTTTAAACATCATGGACAAAAACGACTTAATAAAATATCTTTAGTAATTTTTTTTAACAAATAAATATAATTATTCTATACTAAAAAATAAATTGCTCTTACAATCTGGAGAGGGTGTATTATTTGTAATTTTTGTGTTTTGTTTGTTCTGTGTTGTATTATTTTTGTCTATTAAGTAAATAACCTTTAGAATTGAAAAATACTTCCTCCATGGTCTAATAGTTAAAAGCATTGGGCTCTTGACACGGAGGTCTTGGGTTCGATTCCCACGGGGGACAACTAGTGATATGTCAATTTGTGAGTTTTTCCCCAGTTGGTTAGAACATTGTAGGCTGAATCACCTGATAGTCAGAAAAAAAAGATGATTTCGTGCTTCAGATGGCACGTTAAGCCGTTGGTCCCAGCTCCTGTCTTTGGTGTGATAGTAGTCGTTACATAAAAACCACGTCAGAGGCCGGAAGGCGGTCTGAAAAAAACACTCTGACACCAGGGCTTGCTGCCCACACGTTAAGAAGAAGAAGAATTCAAAAAGAAATAATATAAAATAAGCTAATACTTAAATCTTTTATAGTTATATTCTTAACAAAGTTGAGTGTAGTCCTGATTCCTAACTATTACAATGTGTCCGAAATCAGTTCCTTCCCATCTCAACAATGACGTAATTGCATCTAAATGAAATATTATAACTAATATTTATGACTTTTAACATGGTTAGTCACAAACAAAACTCACAAAGGAACAACCCGAATACCATTTAGTGATTCACTTCACTGCACTAAAAATACTTTATCAGCTTTCAAAAACTTCACGTGGAATAAATTCTGCATCCTCACTGTCCGTCGAAAATCAATAGCCAGCCAATATGCGCCTATCATTTTGACATCTAGAATTTCGTACGCCGCTTATGGCAACAGCTATCCGATCACTATGGAGCTAGCAAGCCATACTGGAGTAAGTTTCGTTACGTTGTAAAATAAAAATACCTAACTCATACTGCTAAAAGCTCATGCTTGTACTTATATTTATAAAGAGTCTTTCTTAAAATGCTGACACTATTCTAAGGAGATGATCATACCGTCGAACTGAACTACTTTCTCTAACCAACCAACATCGAAATCGCAAAAAAATCTGCTGTCCCATACAATTTGCTCGAGTAGGTTTGCAGTTTTGTATGGAACAGCAATTTCCATGTTGGTCCCATAGAGAAAGTTGTTCAGTTTAATGGTCTGATCATCCCCTTAAAAAAGTTTCAGCATATTAAGAAGGACCCTGTATAAATCTATTGGTCAAAAAAAGTCATGGCCAAATGCTGACGACCCGTTTGGTGTAATGGTTGGACTGCCAATCCAGGGTTCTGGGCACATGAATAGATAATAACAGTATACTATAGAATGTTAAATTTCAAGATACGCCTACCGTCTCGTGTTGGTTTAACCATATAGTTTCGCTTCAATAGTTTACTATTATTATCGATTCATTATATCCTGGGTTCGGATCCTAGTTCGGTCATGGACAATATATGTTTGTGCGTTTTTTTGCATGGTTTACATAATAAAAGCTTAGTAGTTTATGTTTGGAATCATTACAATGTATGTGCCTTTGAGCGCTATATATATTATTGCAAAAGAGTATTACAAAAAAAGTTTTAAAAATCTTAATCTTTATCATCATTTTATTAATATTTCAGATTAGAAATTGATTTTATTCACGAATAAACATAACCTAGTATATTTTGACCTACCTAACAGTAATTTGTGATTAAATGGTACCAACAGCTGGTTGTTCCCGAATTCAATACTCTGTGGTGTCGATATTTTGGCGTGGCGCTGCGTGGCGTGTTGTATGACGGGCGAGTTTTTGTGCGACATGCTACACCCGCTATTCATTAGGCCCTCGCCACTGTCCATGTCAGCATTAATTACAGGATGCCTGTGACGAATAACACTGGACACTCTATGCGTAACGTCATCGCACTACCTACGCGGGTATCAGATTTACTTAAAAACAAATAGTCAGATATGTAATCCAATCCATACTGCGGCTTGGCATTTGAACGAGAATTAATTTGTGCAGTCAAAAGCAAAAATGTCTATTCATCATCGAACTCGATTGAATGGGTGAAATATTTGGTTGCATTCCATATTTTCTTTTGTTAGTCCAGTATTGTCTCTAATACACAAGCTTTAGTGAAAACAGCATATTTTAAATTTTATTTGTAATCTCTACAAATTGAACGATGCAGTTTTATAACTATTTAAAAAAATTATAGAATAGTGATGAAATATGCCGTTACAATATTGCTGTACAGATACTTTACATAATTGTGCAGTATAGAGCTCTTTCTTCACATAAGTACTAATGTGTTACTATCCAAGAATATGAAGTAACGGTTAAAATTTAAACTCCTTGTGCAATTAAATATCACATTCAGTATTTCTTTAAATTATTAGGGCTATCAAGGGCTATCTCTTCTGAGGTATAATAGGTAGACTGTTGACATTTTCACAAGATATGCGTTACTATGGCGGATTTTCTAAATAATAAACATTTTTTTTGTAAAAACTAACAAAAAATTCTGGTTTTTTACATCCTTTTTTGTTTTGCTTCATAAAAACGGTGATAAACTTTAAAATCGTCTCTGAATCACAGCCTTATTCCTTAATGCGACATGATTTTACGTTCGACAACGTTAACATCAAATTACAAGAAATTCTTTTCACCATAATATTATTACGTTTAAAGCTTACATTTTGTAAAATGAATCATGGCACGGCGCGGGTCAGCATCAATGCCTAGTCACGAAAAAACGGATTTTTCTCCATGAAAGGGTGAATAGTAAGCGTGGGGGATTTTGATCTGTGTACTTTTAGCGTTTGAGTAAAAACACTTTCATTACGATGCTAGGATAAACTCAAGCTTTGGTTTTAGTATCTTTTGTTTTTCACGACTGATTTCTCACTTTTTATTTCTTTAAATATTATCGATTCTTTAAATATACTCGATTTCTATTGTCTGTAGAGAAACATAACCAAACTAGTTCTACATTTCGTAAAATACAGGATATACAACGTGTTAATGAATAAGCGCAAAACCTCATACCCCCCCCCCCCCATCTGATTTACAAGAAAATAATTAGATTGAAACAATAATTTCATTATTTTGATAGTTAACATTTCAAGTTATTTGCATTTTAAGTTTTGAGGCAAAAATGATTTGTTATGATTTCAGCAATAAATGAAAGCGCTAACGTGCTCATGCATACATTTTATGAATCTTGTTTTGCTAGTAAATAGGGTGACAGTGCCCGAGCGGTGGGTTGAGATCGAGTTCAGTAAATTTTAAATTTTATAAACAAATTATTTAATATTTTGAAAAGAATTCCAATGTTGAAACCATGATAATTCGATTATGCTCTCCATTCTTAACAAACTACTTTCTAGTTTTGCGTTAATTAATTAACACGTTGTATACAATCCTAAAAATAGTAGGTAAGTATATACAATCTTTAATTTATAGGGGGCCAAACAATCGAATGCATCTTCTATCTATCTTACGACAGTAATCTTTCGTAAATAAAATACAGAGTATATACAAATGCGTTACATACTGCAGGAGGTTCTTCAAACCATCAAACAACTTTCAATATGGGACCAACATTGAAATTGCTAAACAAAAACAGTTGTTTCATACAGAGGAGCCATTTACATTTTCTATGGAACAACCAATTCTTATTTTGCGGTTTCGATAAGATTCCCATTGTGAAAATTATTCAGTTTGACAGTTAGACGCATCCTTTAAAGCAAGTTACGTAACATCTAATTCGATTAAAACAATAATCATCAAAATACTAAAATGTGATCCAAAATATCAAATTCGTCTATTTGTGGTTGATATTTCATCCAATACGAAAACCACTAATTTCTATGGAGGTACTAATCACTTTAATTCGCAGTAGAATCAGGGTTCAACCACGAGGCCTGATTACGCTGGTTTATAATTGCAGCTCTTACAAATGAGTCCGAATTGCCAACTCGTCAATGGTGAAATGTTTTCGATTGGTCATTCATTAATTTGTGTATCAATTCAGACATTTGACTGATTAAAGCAGCGCTTTATCGGCTTGTTCGTTATTCTGGTTTGGTTCTTTAATTGATGTTTCTTAATTAACAGTTTATTTATTGTATTGGTATTTTGTACGGGAAACTGATAATCGGTTACTATGCGACGTTATAAAATATCTAAATTTCAGAATAAATAACAGTACCTATGCAGGGTGTGAAAAACATCCTAGTAATATTTAAACGGGCAGTTTAAAACAACTTTCATTATGAAGCCAACTTCCAAATCACGCTTATAATCCGCTGTTTCATGCCATGCACCAATGCGTTTTTCTAACTTAAGTACGTAATACCGACTGCTCTCAAACGGCGAAGGAAAACATCTTGAGGAAGCCTGCATACCATGATGAAGAAATTCCAATGCGTATGTGAAGTCTACCAATTGGGCACGCGTGGTGGACTCACGCCCATACACCCTTCCTGAGGGTAAGCCTGTGCCCTGCAGTGGGACGTATAGAGGCTGATGATGATGATGAAGTACATTCCAATTAAAATTAGACAGTAGGATGAGAGCCATCCTACATATGCTGACAATAGACACAAGGTCTGATTATACAGCTCTGTTGTTCAGGCCACCCTGACTCTGGTAAGATGTTGGGTTAGAGTTTAGTTAGCTGGGAGAGTACATTGTAGGTGTTCGTCCGTGAGTGTGCGTTTGTGTATGAGTGTGCGAGTATTCATGTGTGTTTTTGTATGCATGTGTGTGACTAAAGTTTTCTGAATGTGATAGATTTTAATGATTTAGTGCTAGCGAACCTAAGCACAACCGACGTTTTATAAGGCTGTATCGCATTTTCAGTGTCTTTCTGTCTGTTAACTAAAGCGGCTTGATATTTAGCCTTAAATAAGGTAATCGACATCGAAAATTGACGAGTTCTAGATACTTAATGCTCGAGCCAGTAAAAGCTATTTCAAAACTTTAGGTAACCTCGATGAAAGTTTCTAGTTCTGTAATATTATTAAAATTAATTAAAACATAAAATCGACGTAATAAAATTGATGTAGGTAACACATAAGAAACATTGTTGGCTAAGAATGTTTTCCATCACACGTGTTTTCCGCCCTTTGTCCGCCAATGAAAAGCAGTCATGCGAAACGACCCTAAAAACTTGGTTACTTGCAAACTATTTACAGCGCTTGCAAATTGAAATAATTTACCGTGTCCCGCGGCATAACTTTAAAGCTTAACTTACGAGCGAGCACAATGCTCTGTACAATGCGATAATGTTCGACGCGCACGCAGCCGGAAACAAAAACGTATAATGTGGCGCCGGCATTAATTACAACTACCGGACTAGAGTGGGCACACGTTTACTTTGCTGTTGGTATGGCGCTGCGGTCACTCGGAAATACGTTAATGACTTGCGTTAAAGCATGCAGTTTTAATATTATAGAAAAAATGGGTACATAAAAGAAAATAATAGGTACAAAACCTATATTTATTTAAACTATTATAATCAACCGACGGAAGTGCATGAAACGATGTATGAATGTAAATGAGGCTAAAGAGGCGTGTCAGAGTCGTAGTATGTGGTGGTCCGTGGTCTCTGCCTACCCCCATGGGACAATGACGTGAGCTTATGTATGTGTGTTATAATTATTAAAAATATTAATATTAGTATAGAATAAAAATGGCTTATAATTACAATCAGGACAACAGTACGTCTGATATCTTAAACTTTTCTGCAACCCAATTTAGCGTTTGGTACAATTTTGTCATCACTGTGTTTGTCATCACCTTTATTTCGCATATAAGAATAGAGATTCCGTAAAATCACACTTACTAATTTAGTTAAGTATTTTAATCGTTTTCTAAATAAAATGTGATAAAATCTCTTCGGCACAATCGTATTATGTAAAGTTACCGTGCGTGCACTTTACCGGTGGTTCCGTAGGTCCGGTGGCAATCGCTTTGCAATCGGGCTGTTATCGCTCGCTACGGTACCGGCGCGGCTTTGCGTTCGGGGCCGATTTGTCATTGCCAAGTTGTATTTATAGTATCGATTACTGTTTGTGTAATCCCCATATTTCAGATTTTGTAATTTCTCCTCGCTCGGGACCAATATTCGATGTCAGCTAGATTAACTAGACAGAGCGAGTGCTTGATTTCATGCATTTGTTTATACTATTCAACAGCCCGATAGCTTAGTTGCTAGTGAACCTGCCGGCCAATAAAAGGGTCTCGGCTTCGAATCTCGCAAAAGGCACATATCTGTATGATATATATATTTATAAATAATACAAATATTTACATTAGTCATACAGAAATACCCGAGTCATAGATGTTTGTATCAATATAATGTATTCTATATCGTTTTTTAATAGTCATTACACACATCCGGATAAATTCTGGCACTTTCGATGGGATTAGATAATCTGTGTGACAATACCCAAGGTATTTATTTATTACCTAATGAAATGTGAATTTCCGTAAATCACCAGTCAGCATTCCTGTTCCGAATATACATTTTTAAAACGTTACATACGTTTTAATTATTTAGTAAAAAGTGGTTGAACTAAAATAGAGCGTGGAAGACTGAGCTGGGATTCCACAGAGTAAAAGAATGAATGGAATAGTACGATGTATCTCTTTATAAAGAAGTAAACACGCCTAATGTAATTACAACAGAAAAAAAAAAGATGCATTAAAAAAGAAACCAACATGGCTACTCGCATAACGAAATGAAATCATAGGAGCCCGCATAGCGCGGCTTATAAAAATATCCCATTAGTGAAAAGCAAAAAGTAAAGTACATTCTGTTTCATAACGGGATGAGCGGCTAAAAGACACCACTGTATTTGAGATGTATGTGAGGGAACTTCCAATGGATAAACGTTATCTAGAAGTGACATTTATTGAAAAACAATATCCTAAAATCCTAATTTTATAAACCAGCTAACTCGACAGACTGTGTCATATCTAAAAACGTTATTCGAACTATTGTTTTTTTTTTTTAAATGCTCGCAACATTTTAACAAAGCAATTTCTCAAATCGGTCCAGCCGTTCTCAAGTGATGCGCTTATCAACGAACGCCATTTCAGTTTTTATTATCTATACTAATCTCCGCGATAGAGTGAAGAATAAACAAGGTGTTGATCTAAATCTAAACTACCCCTTTAAATATTACAACTGAATTCTGTCATCTATGCATTTAAAAAAATTCTAAAGTTGGCGTGGATATACATTGAAGATATTTGCAAAAAATGTATTGGCACCCACAAAATTTTTATTTGCAAATATCTTCAATCTGGATGCATAAAGTAATGAATACGAGTACAAACAGACCATTTTTAGAATTTTTGTCTGTTTGTTTGTCACGCATCACTTAAAAACTATTAAACCGATTTGGATGACGTTCTCACAGAAGCATAGGGCTTAGTTTGTAATATCATTTAGACTATTTTTTATCGCAATCGGTTCATTCAATCAAAAGTTATGAGTATTTAAAGTTGGTGGTCTGCGCGTACGGAGTCGTGGGCGCCGCTAGTAGAAAATATTTCTTCTGTATTCATTTTACAATACAAGTACTGCTACAAGCTACGAAGAAGCGTAGCAAAGCGCTACGAGATGGATGCGTAGGCGTAGCAAAGCGCTACGAGATCGACGCAAGCATCTAAAAAGGAAATTTAAAATGTTGTATCCGATTTCTTTCCATTGCTTCAAAATAATCTGACGCAATCATACTATTATAAAGGCACACACACACTTGGTCTACATTATTGCAGCACCAGTATCGAATCTTTGATATAAGATTCTTTCAGAACAACAACAACCCATATACTCTGATATTTAATAAACGATTTAAATGTACATTTTTTATACAATAATGCGTTTACACAAACACCTGTACGTGCTACGAAAATGCGTAGCAAAGCGCTACGAGATCGAAACAAACTAATAATTACTAACGGACTACTCGCGCACCGAGGGTTCCGTACCACATCCCCACAAAACATATTAACTTAGAAAAAAGTTTTCTTTTCTGCGGGACCTTTAGCGCGAGAGCGACTCACACTTGATCGGTTTTTATATTTTTTTATTAGTTTTTTTTAGATTTTAAAAATTTATTAACGCAAAACAAATAAATGTAGGTAGGTAAATTAAAAATTAAAAATATAGAGAACTTATAACTAACTTAACCTAAAATATGGTGCAGGTTTGGGCCGCGCGGGAGGGTAGCCAAGATGCTGGCAGCGTTTCCTCGCTGAACGGCTAAGCTGATCCGTTGACTTGAGTCTACCGGGCGCTTTGACAGATCTTTAAAAAGCGCCTGGGCGCCGGGACCCCACGGACCAAGGGTTTCGACACCGAATGCCATGAATTTGTATTGGGTGCCGATACCCTTGTATTTCTCCTCTTATTCGTTTTTATTTGTAGTTTTATTGTGCTATTATCACAGCACGATTGACGCTTGTACGTATTACTGTTTTTACGATACTGGTAGAGCGAGAAGAAAAAACTTGGATAAAAACTAGTTTCTTCTATGAGGACTGCCTCTTAATTTTTAACTGTTTGACATTTTCTTTATTTGTTGACAAATCCGCCGTAATAACGCATATTAAGTGAAAAAACGTTTCAGAAGTTACAGCCCTAAAATAAATAGGTAGGACAAACGGACGGACGGACAATATAGGCTTAGTAATAGGATCCCGTTTTCACCCTTTGGGTACGGAACCCTAAAAATTATGTTTCAAAATAACCCGAGACTTGTCACTTCCATCCTACAATATAAAGGCGTACTCACACTTGGTCTACATTATTGCTGCGCCACGAGCGAATCTTTGATATCAAATTCTTTCAGAACGGACCGCACGTACCCGCCCCCATATTCTCTCATATTTTAGATAACGTTCGACTGTTTCTGCTGCTCCCTTCGCCGTTGGAATCTGAATAAAAACACGAATACATTACCATTTTTGTGTAACATTAAAATATGCAGAATTTTTTTACTATCCAGAGTTTACACGTCAACAAGTTTTTGTTTAATTTTACGAATCGAAATTTGCATTACTTCATTTACATAATGATAGTTGAATCATTTTATAGCTCGCCTAGCGTACGCAAAGTTATTCAGTAAATCGAATTTCTGATATGTATGTTAATGGAGTCTTCTAGAATAAAAACACTAGCATGAAAAGATTTGTTTGTTGCGCATTTACTGTCATTATCACATAGATCAGCTTCTTTTTGTCAATCATATCCTATCATATTGTTTCTTTCCTATTTCCTGCTAATATTACAGGGTGTTAGGGTGCACATTTGATTGTAACCATGATACTGAAATAGCTATCCATCAATCCACAAATCGGGAATTCGCAAAAAAAATTTTCAATTTTCGTACAAACGTTCGATCAGCAGGGAAAATTGTTCATTGTCATGGGTACAATCACCCTTTAAAGTAATGCAACTGTTTACCCTAATACCCTGTATAAATGTGAAAGTTTGTGACGATGTTTGTATTTTTGTGGCCCAATCACGCTAAAAAAGCTGAACTGATTTGTATCAAATGTAGCACACTGATAGAATATGACTTTTTTAACGTCAATGCAGATGGAATCGCTGGCAATAGCTTGTTTATAAGTGCCGGTTCGGCTGAGCTGAAGTGGTGTGTACAACTTTGTTCAAATTCGAATGCCTTTAACATAAAAATAATAATGACTAAAAGTTATTTCAGGACGACGAAAAAACCACGTTAAGATCAGACGAAACTTTGTAGCATAATATAGGTATTATAATACTCAGAGGTAACTAGCATAGAGCTAGACTTATTCTTTACAAAGCGTAACTTTTGAATAAGTCATTATACTGTTGAGTATAGGCAAAAAGCTTAAAATACCTCTTTGAGTATAGGAGAGTATTTTTATTTTTTCATTTTAGTTGGTTGGTTGAGTGAACCTCTTCCTTTAGGAGCCTTTCTTTCTTTATTATTAATATGTCACTATAGCAATGACAGCTAAAAAATCGTTGTTTTTAGGGTTCCGTAGTCAACATATAGTCATCCATAGTTCATACAAAGCTATAAGACCGACCAAATGCTATAACTTTAGACGGTCATACTATTACGTATGGGTATTGAACTAACGTGAAGAACATGACAGCATAGAAAAAACACGGTAACCTCGAAATTTAAAAATTTCTTTATTTTTTTTGCTACGGTCGGTTGTGAGACTCAGGTTTTTATGTTCGTAATTTTGTACCTTACATCAATATCTGAACGGCAATCGGTAATATTTTTTGTAATTAAAAAGTCCCGGGGCTACAGAACTATAATGGACCAATCCATTTCAAACCAGAAAAATATGTTAAATAAAATTGCTAGTTAATATTGACTTTACAGCGACGAAATATCAGGTATAATTCAAATACGTACCGAGATGTTATACCAAGTGCACGCCGGCGCCTACTTTGTAAGCTTCGACTAAATGCGCTTTGAACCTATCCATTGTTAGAAATATGACCCATCTGATTCTAACAAAAACCAAATAGTGAATAGTGTACGTAGGCACTCTCTATGTTAGTCATTGACTGATGACATTGATTCTTTGCGATAGTGTAACCATACCATAGAGACCACCTAGAACTGAACCATAACTCATGAAATCTACGTCTGAAAGCTAAACTTTAAGATGGTCAGGCAAAATAAAGTCTAGATGTACGACAGTGCCTGTTGAATTAATTAGTCCCGCTAGTAGCTACTTATTCGCCCATCTGATAACACGTTGAACCAAGCAATGTAAGAGCTGTACAGATTCTCTGGTCTTGTACGTTGCTCCGGAATTATTTACAATGTTTTTTCTGCTAACTTTTAAGTTACAGCTAGATACAAAATATACGATATCACACTGAAATTCGTGTGTCTCATTTCAATTACGAAATTCGAGTCAAAAAGCCTGTATTTGGCGAGGATATTCTGTGCTTAGTGAGATAGTATTTTATCATGTTTTATACTAAGAGTATTACAACTTAAGGGGGTTTGAAAAATCGGATACCGGAACGTCTAGTATGATTTCTCCACACGTGCGCGGCGAGCCTTTGCTCCATAGAAAATAACCTGTTCCCGCGCTTTTCCGAGAGCATGAGAGCAAAAGCCGCGCTCGCTGCGACAAGTAGTATGGAATAAAGCCGAGTCGCGCGCAAGAAGAAAAATCATGTTAGACGTACAGTGATTGCTGCCTACGCGATAAGAGGAAGAAGACTAAGAAAATTTATCGAAACGCTATTATACAATATAACTTTAGTACCAGTTTCAAAAGTCTCTAAATTACATTATGTTAGTAAAGGGAGCAGCTTGCAAAACGAAAAAAAAATTCTTTGTATGAAGCACGTGCTTCTGCTGCTTTAACCTCATTAAGTTATGCATTGTGACAGAGAAGTAAAACAGAAGTCAGTATTACCTCAGGGTAATTAATATCCTACATAGGAACTAGTTAAACTTTTATCGAATGTACATTTTTAAATTTATTAAATAGCTTGCAGTCTCATACAATATTATAATATTTTTACAGGACAAAAGTGAGGCAGCAGTGAGGCTTATTAGAAGGAAAATGGGAAGAAAGCCGTGGCAGACTAAAGAGACGAGCAGTAGATGGCAGCATCGGACGATAACGCGTTGAGGCAAGATGGCAGCAGGTGCGCAGGCGCGGGGCGGTGGACCTCTCGCGCGTCTTCTTTTACTTGCTATTCTTCATGTTAATTTTATTGGTAAGTTATAATTTAAGAAGAGATGTATGAAAGTGGATGAGGCGAGAGAAGTATGGCGGGCCGTAGTCTCTGACTACCCTCCTGGGATAATGGTGTTTAGTCATTTAATAGTTTTTTTGCGGAGACCAAATATTCTCACAGCGGTTTGACAAATTACTTTCAGTGGACCGCACTTGTTAGCCCATGTGTTATATTATTCCCATCTTCCATTCAACATAGTACTAACCTTAAATTTATACAAATATAAATTAAATGTACAAATGAAAATTAAAACTTCCTTTTTCAGCAGCTTGTTACTCTAATACCACAGGTCCGGCACTGTATAGAACGTTTTAAATTTCGAAATGGCGTCTGCACATGCGCACTTTGTGCAAACTATCCATGCCATTGCGTTTAGGTTTGAAAGCCGCGCTTTGCATTTAACGACATCTATATTTTGATACTTTTTATTATTCGTTCTGTTGTTAAAAATAGTATTTGAACTAAAGAATGACTGAAAATGTGAATTTAGCGTTATTTTTCAACGTTTTTATGCACTGAAAATACACAATTTTATGTAGTCAAATCCAACGGGTGCGCGCACCTGACTGCATTCTCTTGCTCGGCTCTCCTAAAGTGTCCCCAGACCTATTCTGTGCTAATACTTCAAAATACCTTATCAAACATAAAGTGCCAAGGCAATTTAGCTCTACGGCCATAGAATTAAGTAGACGACTAAAGGTAATCTGTTTGGCTAGGCAAGCGTGGGTTAAGCCTAAACCCAGCAGCGGCCAAATAACACATTGTCGCACATTTACGACATTTGCCCGCCCGTGTCCAGAGTTTTGCAGTCGGTCTCATTTGCAAAGTGCAAGCTTTCACAACGTTTGCGTGAATTCCTGTTCCATGATGTTACTAGTACTATAATGTTACAGTTAACGTTTTGCTTCTTGTTGTTTTTTAGTTGTTGCTTTAGTAGCTATTACATTTTTAGAAGATGCTAAGATAGTTATTTCTCGCGGGAGTTGTACGAGAGACTGTGATAAGGTTTCTTTGTAGGAGAAAAACTATCACCACTTGACACTTTATTCCTTCTGTAAATGCTAAAACTGAACCTACAACTGCTGGTTGCTACGGATTCACGAGATGGGTTCTTTGGTACTTCCATACAGGAATGTTTTTGATCACCCTATAAGATAATACGGGCTTGATTAAATGTATCTATTTATTTATATATATACAACGTATGGACGAATGATTAAGCGCAAAACCTCATACACCTCAACTGATTTTTAACAAAATAATTAGATTGAAACAATAATTACATTATTTTGATTGACATAAAATTTAAAGTTATTCGCAGTTTAAGTTTTCAGGCAAAAATGATTTGTTATCATTTTAGCAATGACTGAAAGCGCTAGCGTGCTCATTGATACATTTTAAGAAAGTTGTTTTGGTAGTAAGTAGGGTGAGTGTGCCCGTGCGGTGGGTTGAGATCGAGTTCAGTAAATTTTAAATTTTACTAACAATTTTATTTAATATTTTGATAAAAAACATGTTGAAAACATGATAATTCGATTCTGCTCTCGATTCTAAAAAAACTACTTTCTAGTTTTGCGTTAATTCATTAACACGTTGTATACAAGGAGTATCGCGAAAAAAACAGTTTTATTCATACAAAACTGCAGTACCAACTGGACTGGACTGGAAACAGAAGACTTTTTATATTATTGTACTCGTATATTGGCTCCTTAGTGAAAGCGAAGTGAATGTTTAGTTTGATGGCCTGAACCACCCCTTTAAATATTACTAGGGTGGGTGGGGGATTACTTGTATATCGTTATTGTAAAGAAGACAAACCGTAGAAAAGTAAAAAAAATATTTCAACTTATTTTTGTTAATCATGGTTTCAAATGTATATAGCAAAACGAGACATTTTGCTAATGGATTTTTCACAATCACTTTTGAGGCAATTCATTCGACGATAATAAAAATATAAAAGCTCTATAGAGTGACATGGATAACCCTTTCAGGACTCAAAGCAGGGCTCGGAATCCTCATTGAAAAACGGGCCACGGGTCAAAATGTCAGAGCGTACCGCAAAACACGCATGAGATCCCCCGTGTTGTAAACATTATGGATCTAGTGGATAAACTGGCCTACAGGGTATTATTTCGCTATTTATAAGGGTGATTGCGAAAATGGAATAGTATATTAAAAGTTGGTGTCTAAGGTACCTATTGCATTTTCTGAGATGCTATCGTTTTAATACAATAAAACTACAGTTATAATTTTACTAGCATGCGCATAGATAAATAATATGAGCTATGTACCCGTTCTAAAAAAATTAATATGAATTATTATATACACTTCGTTATCCGAGCTCTTAGCCTACGAACCTAGCTACCAACTCAAGACTAGCTCAGAGAGCAAGGGCGGAGGGAATTAATTTAATCTCGTTGTAAAATTTTCACTTGCCACCTTATCTCGCGTCGTATTGTCGTTTTATTGTGCCTACCCTGGAACCATTAGCGAAAATGTCACAGCGACGGCATTGTAATCGCGCGCCCGCGGCTCGCCCGCACAATGATGCGGCCGTTCGACCTCGTGTACACCCGCCTTTACCTTTATGCTCTGATACAAATTTGAGTTTCTATTATAAATGAGGACGCGCACTCGTATTATTTTGAGAATATATTATACCTCGAATCTATTCGCATTCTAAACAGTATAGGTCTCTTGAGGAATGTACAAAAAGGTTAGCCTCAAAATGTATGAATGAGTAAATACTTTTACGATTGTGCGCTGTATATACATATTTCACCTCTAGGATCCTTCGCGAGAGTTAGCAAATCTCACGCGTCCGCACGAGATGATTCTCCTCACGTCGAGAGAGTGGCCGACAAAGGAAAGAGGGCTTGCATACCTTATTACCACCTTTTTGCCAAATCCCTACTTACGTGAAACACGACACGTTCCTGTAATTCAGTATGAGAAGTATTTATGTTAACGTAGCCTTATGAAGTGCAAAATTTTATTTTTAATTGTACTGTCTGTTAATTAAAACATTTGTTTTGTGGCGTTTTATAAAAAAATCCTCTTGTAAATACGTAATATAGTTTTTACGTAATCAATATCGTGAAACCAAATAATAATTAAGCATTTAATTAACAGCGCAAGCATAAATATCAGTATTGCTTCGAGCTATTTGATATTACTCTATTTTTAATACTAGCAGAAAGGGTAAAATAATGTGAAAATGTATTAACGCTCCTGTCGACCGACCAGCCGTGTCTAATTTAATGGGCTGTATATTTCTTGCATATTTTTCTACTCCGTAATGTCACTGCGGCTTTCCTTGCAATTAATCAGAAAGTCAATGAGCCGTTTTGTTTGGACATTGCTGATGAACAATCCTTCCCTTGTGACTTGCCGATACCGACAGCAATATGGACTGAGAGCTGTTTGCAGTTCCATTTACGTTATTAGAAAATTGACAATGTTATTAATTAGCTGGGTATTAAATACTGTTTGTTACTTATTAAAATGGGTAGATAGAACAAACAAGAAAATAAAATTTCATTCTATTGGTACAAATCTAGGTACGAGCTAAGTAAAAATGGTTCCTTGGAGTCCATTTAAGGCAGCGGTTCTGTCTTCCTAAGTTAAACCATAATTGTTTAAAAGCTGAATGGGTCGACGAACTCCTAAAATCTTCGCAATAAGGAAATGGTATGGCACAGGCGGGGAACAATGCCCGTATTTATTGCTGTTATCTTATTTGCATGCAATTCTGTGTATTGCTGTCCCCACCATACACCACGACTTGTTTATAGAATATTTGCTCATAAACATGCAGATTGCGGATGGGACGCGTTTTTATGTAAAATTGGGGAAAGGGGAGTTATTTTATTTATTACCCTCTTGAGCTGGTAGCGTCGGCGCTGTCAGGGTGAGAGATTGCCCCCGGGATGTCAGGAGAGAACATATGCACTGTATAAGCGCTCTGCTTCTGAATCTTTCGAGTAGTAACCTCATGAAATCACAGTACCATTAGGGTGGTAAACAAAGAATTTTTCAAGATAGAATCGAGTATTCAACCTACTTTAATATTATAAATACGATAGCTACTATAAACTATATGATAAATGGCTATAGACATAGATAATTAATATGGCAAACGAGTAACAAATGAACATTTATAACCTGAACATCGTTTGTAAATAAGCGACAACTGATTGAATAATTATTTAAACCTCAGTTGGTATTTTGTTTGTAACACGACATGGGATCCAATCCAATGTTATAAATTAAATATTTTATGAAGTCTATTTCTGAATGTTTTTGTTCATGGTGGCAGGTAAAAAAACATAAAATATAAGTGAAAGTGTCAGTTCGCGTAGGTTTTACTTCAAGCATAGCAGTTACTTTCGACTCGCTCTTGGCCGGTTTTATACTGATGCAGAGTTTTGGGTTGCAATCGAAAGTAGAAAAATTTTTTTTTGGTTTTTATTTCTTTTTATAGTCATGAGTTTACGTTTGTATTGTACTTATTAAAACAGAGCTATACTCCATTCAAAATTGCAACGAAATTTTAAGGCTATTTTGCATTACAGAAACAGAGATTTGAAACACTTCCTCTCACTTATTCTTAGAACAGCTTTAGTAGCATCCAAGATATGTCGGATAGTATATTTATGTATCCAATAAATTAATTACATTTGGTAATCAGGATTAGCCAGAAAGCTAAATAGGAATCGGAATATCTCGTCGTCCTTATTTGGAATGAAGTATAGTTTTGTTTATCAGAATTATACTTCTTGAAAGAAAAAGGGAAGCTCCTTAAAACTTTTCCCAACCCGAAATTTTTACAAATATTTAATATTTATAAACATTTAGAAGTAAATAATGCTTACAAAAACCGAAGATCATTTTATGACTTAAGTAAGTAACAAAATAATCTCATTGACTGAAGTATAAAAATGTTGACGAATAGAGTAAGTATATTATTAAGATTGTATCAGGTGACGAACAATCTATCTAACACAACCAACGTAAGCGTGCATCTTCTGACGATAGAACCCCATAGGTATCATCATCAGCCTATAAACGTCCACTGCAGGGCACAGGCCTACCCTCAGGTAGGGTGTATGGGCGTTAATCCACCACGCGTGCCCAATGCGTATTGGTAGACTTCACATTCGCATCGGAATTTCTTCTTCAGCGTATGCAGGTTTCCTCACGATGTTTTCCTTCACCGTTTGAGATCTGTCGGTATTACGTATATAAGTTAAAACAACTCATTCGCACATGGCATATTGTCAGTGCAGATTCGAACCCATAATTGGGTGTCCATACCTCTCCGCAACGCGCCGCCGACGCTTCGCCATAGGTATACATAGTTTTGAATATATTAAATGCTTGACTACTAAGTTGACTGAGTAAGCTGGTAACTCATAATCAGCTCCGGCTAATCTTTTTCATCCTCGTTTCGTTAAAACTCACCATCTAAAACAGTAAAGAAACAAGTTCAAGTTGCACTACTTTATCTACTAAGAAAATGTAAAAGCTTTTAAAAATTTTCAAGCGCGATAACTTCTTCCATAACTAGTCTACACGGGCACAGCCTAGAAGTTACACAAATAATCTGGGAAATAGTTTTCCGCCTTCCCGCCTCATAACAACACGTTTCGCCTCACTTTGTACCGTTTAATGTTTTATTTTTCTGTAAACTTGCTAAGAACTCTATAAGTAGCCCTTTGTTCTGCACCTCTTTAGTTCTTGGCATCTCGCAGTTATTCAATTATTCTTGGAGTCTTGGACGGTGATGATATTATTAGATAACTCCTTTGGTAAACTACAAAACACTTGAAAACCTAACAGAGTAACTAATTTAATTAACCGGCTATTTATCGTTTCAACTTAGGACAGAACCGTTAATGATATTGAATCCATAGCAGGCAATGAAATAAAGGAGATTGCTCATTCTACAATGGTTTCGATTTTCGTCTGATAGAGAAAGTTGTTCAGTTTGATGGTCTGACCATCCCCTTACAAACCGTCAGCATAATATTTTGTTATAAAAACACAAATATTTATCTATAGATCAGATTTCCTTACCTTTGTACCCCTTTTAACCAACTTAAAAAAGGAGGTTATCAATTCGATGTTACATAGTTTTTAACATAAAATTAGAACCAACTTCAAAACTAAAAAATGCAAAATAGTATTTCAGCCGATAACTTTTACGTTCGCATCTATAGGAATATTGATTTGTTTCATTAGAGTCGGTGTCAAACCAAAAAATTACTGCAAGCCCAGTTGAGAATCGTACCGGCTTGACAGCGACTTCGATAAAACAAATTAATATTCTTATAGATTTGAACGAAAAAGTCATCGGCTGAATTCGGCTTGAATAAATGTTATTATTATTATTTCTCAGACAAATGTAAATGATGGTAAATACATTTTTTAGCCTATTATGTGTATCACTGCTGGGCAAAGGCCTCCCCTCTTTTCCTTCAATCCTCCCTATGCAACACGAAATCGGGCCAACCGTTTAGGAAGGTATTGAAATCGTCGCTCCATCTTCTCTTGGGTCTTCCTCGACGTCGGCAACCGTCTTGTGGAATCCATTCTGTGGCCATCTTGGTCCACCTCTCCGGGTGCATACGGCCCGATGCATACGGCCAGATATGTCCCGCCCAGTCCCACTTCAGCAGAGCTGTTTTAGACCTACGCCTGCTATACCAGTTTTGGAGCGCAGATCTGTGTTTCGCGCCCGATGGGTTAATTTTACACCTAAAATGCTGCGCTCCATAGCTCGTTGTCAAATCTTGAGACTGGATTTCTGATGTTCGGTCAAAGATCAAGTCTGAGCACCGTAAGTTAAGATGGGTAAGATGCACATTTCGACGAGTTTGCGCTTGAGTGTCAGAGAAAGGTCATCCTTCATAAGCTCTTTCATGGACCAGTAGCTCTTCCAAGCATTTTGGATCCGTCTTTCGACTTCTTTATCCTGTCTGTTTTCAAAAGAAACTGTCTGGCCCATGTATATATATTCGTCGACATACTGTAACACCCGCCCATCTACCTTACGTTTTATGCTGTTGGTCATTACTTGTGTCTTCGACATGTTCATTTTCAACCCAACCTCAAGACTCGCCGTGCTATGTTCTCGTTGCATGATTTCGAGCTCTGCTGATGAACAGGACAATATCATCCGCAAACCGCAAACCATTTTTTATTGCCGATGTCGATTCCCTTGTCTTTCCACGATGAGTTTGGTGTTCTGAACACCTCCTGTAGTGTTGAGGTGAATAATTTAGGGGATAGCGGATCACCCTGTTTGACGCCTCGATCGACTCTAAATATTGCACCACTGCTGTGCAATTTTATGTTGGCTGTACTATTATTATATATTTCCTGGATGAGATTAATGTAATGTGTTCTATGACTTGGTTTTTAAGAGCTTTAAATATAGTTGCGTGCGTAATGCTATCAAATGCCTTGATGGATACATACTGTACGATATTTATTTTTCCCAAGCTCTTGGAAGACAATATTATGGAAACTGAAAGAATAGATTTTTATACACCGCGTCGTAATATTTTACTCACGTTTTATATTTCATACTTTAGTATTACGAGGCCTATCGCCAAGAAGATAAAGTATGTTAATTTTAGCCCACACGATCCCACTGCAGAGTAGAATCGAATTATCAAAGTTTCAACATAGGTTATTAACTTTATAATTAATTTTCTGCTAAACATAGAAATGAGAATAATAAAAGAGTAATAGATCTTAAAGATAAAAAAGATCGTCAGGTGCATCTCCGCGGGACATTATGCCAAGGATGCTGGCAGCCTCTGGCAGCTTCTGGACCCCAAGGACCCAGCGTTTCAAAGCCAAACGGTACAAACATGAAGCATCCTGAGATTCCCATGGCCGCGGTACCCGCACGCGCGCATGTAGCTTGGATATGAGATGGGGCTAGTGTGTCTACGCAGGCACCTACCCTGCCAAGGGATGAGTGTCACCCCGTCGGGTCTCCTGCCATCAGTACGAACGATTCCGTTAGACTCCAATCATACCGGAACGTTCACTGAAAAAAGAGCTCGACGAACGATATCGTTTAGGGCCGAATGACGAGGGTGGCGACCGGCGCTTTTGCGGTAAAACAGACCATGGTGGCCAAACTCGTCAACGTCTGCACCGCAACCGCATGTATGAGGCTGATTTGTCCTGACACCCAAACGGAGGCCGATTGCAAGTGATAAAGTGCAGCCGTCTAAGCGTGTGACGATGTTGGACGATGGTAAAGCATTTAGCCACAGCCTCGACTCCCTTTCAAACACGGCAAGGAAACGGGCGCGTTCCGCACAGGATGTGCAGGCGTTCAGCAGATCTTGCTGTGTCCTCTTACATAGCGGCTCGTCCCACAGCCTTTGTAAGTGCCGAGATGCAGGGACTTCGCAGCTCCACAATGACTTCCACTTCGCAGTAGCCTCCTACAGATGAACAACATCGACATGCCCGAGAGAAGGGCTAGTAATTTGGTAGAAAAGTTCATTGCCGCCAAAAGCGGATGCCAGAAAAGCTGGCAGTGAGACTGATGAGTCTCCACGTATTCCAATACCCCCGAATCGGACAGGTAAGGACGCCTGGGACCACGCCAAAATAAGTTAAATTCTTTCAAAATAAATTTAATTATTTATTTGTTTAATTTTAAATTAACTGAATGTCAACTCACCGCACAGGTACTCTCAATCTACCTACTGAAAAAAATGTTTTTCTTAAAATTATCCATGAGCACGCTAGCGTTTCATCCGTTGCTGAAGTGATACTGATATCAAATCGTTTTTGCATGAAAACTTAAAATGCGAAAAACTTTAAAATTATAGTTTCATTTAAAATATTCAATCATTATTTGTTGGGGTGTATGAGGTTTTGCGCTTATTCATTTACACGTTGCATATGGCATTAAAGTTAGATTAATGTTTTTACGTATTTCCCAATCTAAATAAAATAGGAATTGAATTTCTTACAAATCTGACCAACAGTTAGAATTTTGCGATTGGATTGGACATATCTATCTACTCCAAAAATGCGTGAATTATAGTGTTGTAGACAAACTCGGGGAGCTGACACGTTACGGATGAGGCTCGGGTAATTAAAAACGTGACCGTCGTCACTTGTCCTGCGCCCATGCGGGTTTTATCTACTTCGCAACACCCCTCCGATGAGCTTTTGTTTATTATTAGCGACAAACTTCTGCGTGGTGTCGACTTTTAGATGGTTAATAACTTGTTAATAAGCGTATTTTATTGAGCCTTTAACTTCATATGTGATTTTATGTAATACACAAACGGTGACAAAAATTTACATTCGATTAAATAAATAATAACCTTAAGGGGATGTAATTCGGAGCGCGTTCCATACAAACCAAGTCTTGTTATATTTTAAACATGTACCTAACCTAACCTAACCAATTAAAGTCGATGAAAGTCATGGTAATGTATCCGATTTTCATTAAAATTTATAGTTTTAAAGTTTTAGTTACAGTGCCTCAGAAGATTTCCATGCAAATCTTAAATTAATCCTAGCAAACTGTATATTGTTATTGTTATTATATGTGGATTAATTTATAGATTGTTTATTAATTGACTTTATTGTAGGTTTATATTGTAGGTTTATATTAATGCTTTAGTATCTGCCTAGCCCCATAGGGCAATAGCTTGCATATATCCAAGGTGTTACAAAAGTAAAAAAAACATTTAAAACTTTTAAGGGGGTTGTTTAGACCATCAAACTGAACAACTTTCACTATGGGACCAACATAGAAAAAGCGAAAAAAAAAATTTTGCTCGATTAGTGTTGTAGTTTAGTATGGAACATCAGATTTTTATTCGCGATTTCGAGGTTGGTCCCATAGTGATAGTTATTCCGTTTGATGGTCTAAACAACCCATTTAATTTTTATTTTTATTTTTGTAGCACCTTGTATATGAATTTAGAATTTATTAATCAGGATTTAAATTTAAGGGTAGACACACACCACGCTATGATAAGTTATAGTATAAATACGATAAAGTAAACGAAGAACATCGCGTAAAATTGCTATATAAATATTCTTTAAAATAAAATGACACAGGCAATAAACTTAAGAGGATAGTCTTTGCAGCGCGCCCAGGCGCACTGCAAACAATTAAGTTTGATCCTATACATACACAATACAATACTATATACTAACCCTCCTATTTTCAATACTAACAAAAAAAAAACATTTTTTTTACACAATTTAGATACTCTGTTAGATTTTCGTTAAAGTTTTAATGCTAGGGTTATTTTAAGATTTGTATAGAAATCTTTGAGCCACTGTAACTTTGAAACTATACATTTTATCGAAAATCGGACAAATCATAGATTAGTTCTAGACTGTTCAATTGAAAATTATAGATTAGTTTCTAGACTGGTTAAAAAAATATAAAGTTTATTGACATAAATTGATTAACAAAATATAATCAAACTGCATTTGTAGTGAACGCGCTAGAGGGCATGTTCTCTTAACTGTAACAATATATCAAACCATTTTCCCTTTTATAATCTCAGACACAAACTCCTTTGTCATAGTTCACACAAATAGCATCATATAAGTGAGCGTGACTGTGCACAAGATATTTTTCAACTTGTTTGTGGATATTCACTGCGTAGGTTCATTTTATCTGAACAAATAAAGATAATACACCGCTCTATAGTCCGTTGTCTTTCTTGTGACATTTTGACATTTATTGTTTATGCTATAAATAGTTCGTACAATTTATTAATATTATGACGATTTTGCTATAGTTGTATCAATACAACTTGTAGGAATTACAGAGTAATATTTTAATTCCAAATATACAACGTGTTAACGAATAAGCGCAAAACCTCATTTACCTCAACTGATTTATAACAAAATACTAAGATTGAAACAATAATTTCATTATTTCGATAGTTGAAATTTAAAGTTGTTCGGATTTTAAATTTTCAGGAAAAAATGATTTGTTATCATTTCAGCAGTAATTGAAAGCCGTGCTCATGGATACATTTTAAGAATCTTGTTTTGGTAGTAATAGGTTGAGTGTGCCCGTGCGTTGGGTTAAAATCGAGTTCAGTATATTTTAAAATTTACAAACAATATATTAAATATTTTGAAAAAAATGACCTATGTTGAAAACATGATAATTCGATTCTGCTCTCGATTCTAAACAAACTACTTTCTAGTTTTGCGTCTATTCATTAACACGTTGTATGATAAATGGCAAGTCAGTCAAGAACACGGCAGTAAATAGTGATGATGAAAACTACAATAGGGTATTTGACAGGTTTTAAAAAATTGTTGTCTGATATCTAAGCACTCTGTAGAAAATGTATATGTTATGTTCCATTACATATAGTAGTGAAGAAAAAACGAAAACCAAAAATATTATTGAAATATCCCACGAAAACGCTTTTCCTGACAATACGTGGCAACAAGCAGGTGACGTCACGATGACGTAAACTTTGTACGACACTCATACTCTACACGCAACTATTTGCAAGCAGTTGACGTCATCAACCATTCGGCCAATCATAGTCGTTTACAATTTTCTCTTAAAATATCCAGTATTTTTCTTAACTGACTAAATGATTGGTTTCCAAAATTCATATTCAATACGGATGCCATCAATAGACCCTATATTTTTTCATGCTGTCAAATACCCTATTAGTTGGCTTCGCACTATAACCAAATTTATTAGCACATAAGCAAAATTCTAAAAAATATAAGTTGCCTTGCTACAGTTATTTCACGCATCAAACTTTCCGTTGTTGAAATTTATTCATGACGTGATCCCTCGTAAATACATTTGGGAGTTTATTGTCGTAATGAATTTGATATGGCTTATGAAAACAGCCTTATCTTCTCTGTTTGTTACAATTTTGCAGCATTAGCTAGCATATTAATGTTAATTGTACACTTCTAGCAGATTTTATATGTAATACTTACAATTTTGTTTTTTAGGTTGTGGTTAGGTATACACGGTGTTAGGAAAAGTATTATTAACCTTTAAACCACATACTCTACCCATCAAACTGAACCACTTTTACCATGGGAGCAAACTGATCATACCGAATACTGATACCGAAAGTAGGTATTGGAGTTTAGTATTTTTTTAGCAGCAGATTTTTTTATGCTAAAAGTTGTTATTTTCATGGTTTAAAGGTTAATGATACTTTTCCTAACACCCTGTATACGGGCGGTGAACATAAAAATAACTTAGCCATAGTATGAATTCAACCAAATCTTTATTTCGCTTCTCTCTCTATTTCACGTTGGAGACTTTCGTACAAAATTGATACAATAAATTGGAAACTAACCCACTTGGTGGCTTGCGTCCGCGACATGCAGATCCCGGCATTTCTTTCTTTTAATGTGGTTGCATTCCGCGATAAAATTGAAAATCCCAAAGGGATTTATAAAATGTGGTATAATATAAGCATATGCTCACTACTATATTCCCGAGGGGTAGTCAGAGATATTCTCAAACCTCAGAACATCCACGTTTCACTAGTAGTACCGAAAACCTGTCCAGTGTGACGGGGAGTGAGCCCGTCGCCACTTGAAATGGACAATGGGTACAATATATGCCTGGGTACAGTAAATTGAAGCATGCAGGTTTCCTCACGATGTTTTCCTTCATCGAAAAGCCAGTGGTGTTACAAATCGTACATAAATTCCGAAAAACTCATTGGTACGAGTCGGCCTGGACAGGGATGGAACCATCGCCTCCTGCACGGCAGGCAAGGGTATAATATAATCATGGTATTTATTTTATAGAAAAATGCATAAAACGAAAAGTCGTAAAAGATTTTATGAAGCACAGACTGCAATTTTGAAAGCATTTGGTAGTTTGAAAGGTGATTAAAAAGTTTAAACTAATGGAGCCTGTAGTTCCGATTTTCATTCGAATTCGAATTACGCATATGGTTTTAACAGGAAGAGTAAAGCTCGTCAAAACTCTTTGCTTTGCAAATTTTTTTGCTGTTCCCGCGCCGGACGTTGGTAATATCGTACTGAGGCCGAGTGAAATTTCAATTTGCGCATATTTTGTCACAAGCCCCACAAATTGATAATAAAACCGTTTAAAAACTTTTAATATGTGGAAAGAAATTTATTCACGAAGAACATGTCCTATCAAAATATCTCGGGCCACACGTTATGTCGGCACATTCTTCTCCTAAATTGAAATTCTCGAACGCTCAGCCTTCGCAACCGGGACGGGGTCAGGAGCCAAAAGACAAATAGAATGTTCGATTAATGCGATCAAATATTATATTTTCCGGGGGAACAATATTATGTCGCTCTTATTATTTTGAATATATTAACGGTTCTTCATTATTTGACTGCCTTAAATATCTTTACGAAGAAATTTTATTATTCTCACCCATACATGGTGTAAATGACAGTCTAGCAAATACTGAAACGGTGAACTCAGACAATCAAAATGAACAACTTTCACTATGGAGCCTACCTCAGGAAACGCGAAAAAAAATCAGCTGTCCCATATAAAACTGCTGTACCTACTCGACTCAAATGTATGGTACACCTGATTTTTTTTCGCGTTTCCTGAGGTAGGCTCCATAGTGAAAATTATTCAGTTTGATGGTCTGAGTTCACCGTTTCAGTATTTGCTAGACTGTCACTTACACCCTATATAAGGTCCTTCTTAATAATGCTGACACTTTTTTAAGGGGATGATCAGACCATCAAACTGAAAATCTTTCACTATGGGACCAACATCGAAATCGCGAATAAAAATCTGCTTTCCCATACATTTGGCTAAAGTAGGTTTGCAGTTTTGTATGGAGCAGTTGATTTTTTTTTCGTGCTCGATGATTGTCTTGATTGAAGAAAATATTATTTATGTGTAAAAAGTCATTTTAGCAGGCATGAAACCTATCTAGATTAACATGGAAAGTAAAACATTATCTAAATACAAAAAAAATCAGATCTTTAGAGCCTTTTGCGAGAAACCAAAAATAAAAATAAATGTTATTATTGATTCAGGGTCCTTCTTAATATGCTGACACTTTTTTAAGGGGATGATCAGACCATCAAACTGAACAACTTTCTCTATGGCGTCAACATCGAAAATGCGAAAAAAAACAGCTGTCCGATACATTTGGCTTGAGTAGCTTTGCATTTTTGTATAGAGATGCACATTTTTTTTTCGCGATACTGATGTTTGTGCCATAGAGAAAATTGTTTAGTCTGACCTTGAAAAAGAGTCCGCATATTAAGAAGGACCATATATACAAGATTAGTAAGTTACCTATTGCTTTTCCAATAGATTCCTATCACATGTAGCATATAGTAGATACAAAATACACTACAAATACTTACAACCTCACATCCGTAGAAAGCGTGCGAGAAATAAAGTAAAAATCTATTCAATGCTAAAATCGATACCAGTATCAAAATGCGCTCGTGATACCGTTCAAAGGTCCGTCCGCCCGAACGCCCGACCGCCTCAAAGGATATGTCCGCAGCCCGTAGACACGCCGTACGTTCCCACTCAGATCAATGTACGGATGCTCGTGTTTCCTTTACTCATGAGAACTACCTAAAACGAACAAAAATAATTCTAACCTTTCTTATCCCAGCCCGGTGTACTTTACACAACGCAACGTAGCGCCTTTTAATTCCCTAATCATCGCGTTTTGTTAGGTTACTTCCTAAATTAAGTTGTAAATTTTTTAATATCATCTCCTTTGAGCTTCTAATTAATTAATTTAGGTATGTTATTTACCTTTGATCTTTCGTCAAAGGTTTCAAGTGAGCGTTTATGAGTCTTATATTTTGCGAGCTGGGAAAAGAAAACTAAAATAAAGCTTTTAAGTTAATTAAGACGGTTTTTCATAAGGTTTATGCTCAATGCACGTCAAAAAAATGTTGAATGGAAAATTGCATTTTTTAAAATTTAATTTGAAATAAGAATGATGATACTTTTTGTCGAATTTCCGTAGTAGTTATGATACATGTGGTACCAATCCGGGTTATGATGATGAAAGAGACTGCATTAGTCCAAATCCATTTATGTTTCAGGGGGCCTAGACGAAGTGACATTCTATTGGCGTTGACGCTAGTAGAAAATGACAGAATGTATGGATTTGACATTAGCGATCGTCAAAATGTTTCAATCGTTATGTCAAATCCATACATTCTGTCATTTTCTACTAGCGTCAACGCCAATAGAATGTCACTTTGTCTAGGTGGCAGGCTTAGAAGAGAAAAAGCGAAATCTTACATTCATATTTTAGAATTTTTATATTCGTTTATTGTGATTTTAAGTAATTTTTAACGTACAGTTACAGTTAAAAACGTATCGTTTTAATAATAAAAGAAAATGTTGTCTTCTTTCTGAATCATGATATGAGAATGACCCATTAAAATTATATTTAAATCAGAAGTGGAATAGCCAAATACAGAATAGCGTTTCTTTTTATTTATACTATTTACGTTTTTGGAGATATAAATCGTTTTCATGAATGATGCTCATGGATTATGTAGATTTAATTATAAATGTTGTAATATAGTAGTAATCAAAAATTTTGTTACAACTAATATTTAATTAAAAAGTTCACTGAGTGGCAATGTCCTTCTGACTTACTAAATAACTTATTCTCTAAATGCAAGTGCAGATAAAATAAAAATTTAATCAAATCCACTGTCATTCGCAGTTAATTTTTCATAAATATTGCCTTCAGACAATAATCTAGTTTTGCACCTAACATGTCGTACCTAATCCCTATCATAAATGTTCAAAAACTTTTAGTAATCCGTTTGAAAGCATAAACTTCTTACAACTAGTCAAATCGTATAAAGTCGGCCTCAATCATAACTTTCCTTCGTTCGGGCTTGAGGGTAGATTTGAACACGCTCATATTTCTTCTCTCTCAGTTTTGAATAAAATTAACTCTTCGTAACGAAAAGTAATAAATAACGTCATTCTTTCCGCATTACATTTCACGAATAAGTTAAAAATTGAGATGTTTGATATAAATTTTCTGTCTTTTATATTTGAATATACTTAACTAACATTTTCAAACATGTTATCTTTTTCATATTCTTACACTTCATTACACACTTTATAAATGCACATTTAAGGGGCTAAAGCTTCAGACGAATAATTTCTATGAGAAACGCTATTGCCCAGCCCTCTGAAAAGTGCGTGCGTGTGCTTTTCGATTAAAAAGAATTAATAAAAGTCTTTAATATATTTTTTTTATGATTTCACTAGATAAACTAATGGTGAATATGGTGTATAAATACCAAAAATCTGAAACTATTTTAAGTTCTTCTAAAACAAGAAAAATGTTTAAAAATTAATATATGTCTTATTTGTGACGATTTTCTATCGAGTGAAGTAATTCCAATCGTGTATTCTATTTATGATAGTATTTCGTCCTACTATTGCGCCTTAACGGGAAAAATGAGAGACTTTTTATAGCAAGAGTACCGTACAGTTAAATTCACGTGAATACGGAAGACGTGATCCAAATAAGAAGATGAAGCAATTATTTAGCTTAGTCATGCATTGTATTTTCGCTCATTAGGTGTATATTTATTTAATTTACAACGGCTGGGGGCCGACGATAAGCTGCGGGGCGTGCGCGCCGCCGACCTCGTCGACTGAATAACAATGCAGGAGCTCCACTAAAATGCCACTTTTGCTGGCACTTTTGTATTACACGATCATTAATCCGACAAAGTAGGTTAACTTCACGCCGTATATTGCTGCATTTTAACACCCTTCTTCTTCTTCGTGACACTATCCTGACGTATAATGGAATTACGCTTAAAGAACTCTCCTTAAAGCACAAAATAGCTCGGAAACCGTAGTAGGAACTAGGAAATAGTGAAAAAAATAACTTCCAGCATAAGCCAAGGAGCTGCAAATGTAATTTAGCTGTTCTTTTATTCAGCATACATTTTAAAATTCAACACAATAGCACCCATTTAATTTCTAGAATGAGAAATGTTTTCTTTTTTAAAAGGTGGGTATTAAACAACCATTTCATCCCCCATTTTACCTGAACGTCGGGAAACAAAGCCGAGTAGACGATCACGTAGCGGAGCAAATACAATTACTTTACTCGAAATAAATGCGGTTTGTTAATAAACAGAGTAAAGCTGAGCCAGGAGGTAACATTGATTTAACATTTTGGTATATTTAACGTTTCATTAATTAACTTCTAACCGTAATAAAAATACATCATTACATTTTCAAAGTATTTAGGTAATTCAGAAATAATTATTATTTTTTTTTTTTTTTTTTATAAACAACAGGTAATTCGTTTTTACTACAGGCTTTTATTTAGCTTGCAATGTTTGTATGTAGGTGTGTATGTTTGGATCACATCCTGATACAATAATTATGTAAATCTCAATATAAATTGTGTAAAGTAATAAATTGATGGGTTTGATTTAATTTAAAGTCTGTTTACTTCTTTTTTAGTGCATTTAAAAAAAACTTGTTTTCAATTATGTTTTTTTAATATGGACATGGGATTAATTAATGAAGGGAGAGGCTATTCATTAAAATTGGGAACCGTAACTTTTATGAACAGACGTAATTAAAATCAGTGCACCGTCACTCTCGTTTGACAGCTGCGATAAGTCCCTACGGCGCCGCGTAACGCATGCGATACTGGCTGTTGCGCATTGGGCATAAGGCGCATTTTCGTTCGTCGTTCCTGGAGCGCTAAGTTCGAAATTCGAAAAAGCGCGCGAAATCAGCAGAGTGCGGTATCTGTTACAGTAGTAACTATTGAATAATCTGTAGTCATCATTGATTCTTTTAGTAATCAGCGAGATACTCTGACTGCAAGTTATCAGGCTTCACTTTGCCTCGCCCTCTAGGGTCGCGTGGAGAACTTTTATGCCTACTACGCCCGTATACGTCCGTCCGTACGTCCTTCCATACATCCTAACTGCTGTATCTTTTGAATCGTTATAGGTAGAGAGTTGAAAATTCACAAATATTAAAAATAACTAAAAGAAAAAATATAAAAGAAATGTAGTCAATTCAAGGATTTTTGTTTTTTCTCTATTGTAAAAATGTAAAAACGGCACAAATACAAGCATCGAACTTGATGTGATTATAGTATGTACATACTCTAAATTAAAAACAATAAATAACGAAACCTGGCCAAGTGTGTTTTGGGTTCGCGCTAAGGATCATGGAATTTTGTACGTTAATATGTTGGTACGGAACCCTGTGCACGAGTGTCCGATCCACACGTAGCCGGTTTTTTCTTCAAGCTTCCTCAAAAACTTAAACCATCGGAAACTACATGCTAAGTGTATCAAATAGGAATCGAATTGTGTAAAGCCCTGTACAGCTTGTTGTATAAGTTGACCCACGTCAGGGCGGAGCGCAAAGTGCTCCGATAACCGGGCAAACCGCGGCCTATCGCTTTTTGATAGCATCACTTTGCCCAACTTGCCATCTGGCGGCCATTAGGTCCGGGATATTGAAAAAGTGAGGCAAACCGATCGCCACACGCATGTAGGTACTCTCTTCATATAGGTATGTGTGTTTTATTAACATTTCACTGCTTGTATCAAAAACTTAATAGTACGTCAAATTAGTTGGTTTCTATTAGATAAATGATTCGCGAGCGCAGCGAAGACCAAGTTATGATCCTTGAAATGAAAAAAAAGTTTTGTACTGTACATTTTGTTGTCCATTTTTTTCCAAATCGGTGAATTGTAGAAGTAAAATACTCCAAAAGTTTGTGTTTGTCTCCTAAGAACGTTTTCTCGTAGCTATAATTCTTCTGGTAGCTGCCCTTTGTAACCCATCTCAAATTTCCACCCTTTATATACAACGTGTTAATGAATTAACGCAAAACTAGAAAGTAGTTTGTATAGAATCGAGAGCAGGATCAAATTATCACGGTTTCAACATAGGTTTTTTTTTTTTCAAAATTTGTTTGTAAAATTTTAAATTTACTGAACTCGTTCACAATCCACCGCTCGGGTACTCTCACCTTACTTACTACCAAAACAAGATTCTTAAAATGTATCCATGAGCACGTTAGTGCTTTCATTCAGTGCTGAAATGATAACAAATCATTTTTGACTCCAAACTTAAAAAGCGAATAACTTTAAATTTTAATTAGCAAAATAATGAAATTATTTTTTCAATCTAATTATTTTGTTATAAATCTGTTGGGGTATATGAGGTTTTGCGCTTTTTCATTAACACGTTGTACACATACATACATACACACATTGTAAATCAATTAAAAGCTTGTAATGTATAATAGGAATAGAACTATTGTATAGTAGCTATTATATATTGTATAACTATCAACTTATATAGCATAAAAAAGGTTTGTCACACTCTAACTAGGTAGGTATTTATACTAATTACATTAAACATACAAAGACTGTAAGTATAACAAAGATACAAGTAACACAATATTTTGCTTCCACTAACTTCTCATAATATAATAATCGGCGGCAAATTGGTTAGATATCGACAGATATGTAAGAGTCACGTAGACTAACTTCCGATGCGGATCACAGGCTTCCCTCGCTCCGCTTTTACGGCTAATTTACAGGAAAGCGAAAATTGGTGTTTGCTTTTGCTAAAAATCTGTATAAAATGTAACCTTTTGTCATTTTCTAGCAAAGAACCCAGGAAGTTGGCATAGATATTGTACAAAGCAAATTTGTAGCAGAAAAATAAAATTTGTATTGATGTCACAAGCTCATAATTTTCACACCAAGGTTCTCTTTACTAGTTTACTATTAAAAGGCTTCAGAATCAAAATGCGTGTAAAGTAGTGATTAGTTGTTCGCTCATAATAAACACTGTAAAGGATGCTGTCCCTTAGTTTCTTCATAAAACACCCGCGGGAAGAACTTGGTTAGTTTATTTAGGAGGATATATTAGATCGTTCCACAGCCTGCGCTGAAATAAAATTACGCAAACGCTGCGTCAACCAGCAGATCATAATTAACTCTGATAGTCAAGCAGTCGTACTAGCCATAGACTCTCCAATAATAAAGTCTAAGCTAGTATCTGACTGCGTAGCACAGCTGAATGCACTGGGTAATCACAATCAGCTTGTGCTACAATGGGTCCCGGGACACTCGGATATAGAAGGGAACGAAAGGGTGGACAAACTGGCTAGAAAGGGCACGGAAGACCACTTCGTGGGCCCTGAAGCCTTCCTTGGAATCCCCAATATCCCTAGAATCTCTGAATACCTATTAGTTTCCTGAACAGTCAATGAAAAAGGTTAAACACAATCTAGAAATTAATTTATGTGCCTGTGGTTTGTCTTATTTTCGTTAGTAAACAGTTTTGAGACTTTATTAGTAGTGTTTCACAAAATAATGCATAAAACATAAAAATACATTTGATGAAAACAGATAAACATAACTTTTTAGCGCGGACGCATGATCACTTGTCTCCGTTTGGACGCTTTTATACATTGAAACAAATGAAAGATGACGTTTGATGTTTGAATTTTTTTCGTGGCGCATGAAGCCAATAGATTTCATTCTAGTTCCTAGAAGAGTGTCATCTAGGAACTATAAGAGTGACATCATCACAATATTTCGATGTTGCCAACCAAGAAACCAACAATAGATTTTATTAATTCTTATGTACTACGTGAAGTACGAATGTACGCAGGAGGTAAGTAAACAGCTAAAAAATAGGTGTGCATCAACTAATTGTAAACTATTAATACAGTAGAGCACCGCAAGAACACAAACAGAAAACATTTTTCGAACTTTGCAACTGACAGCAACAGCTGTTGCTTTTTAACGAATAAGTTTGTTTGTAATTCTTCGATCCGTTGAACGGATCGTAGTTTCATAATTAAAACTTATAGTGTTAACGAAAGCAAAATGTAGTTTTCCTTAAACACCCAACGTTCAAAAGAACGATTTATAATTTTAAAAAAATTGTGCACCTTTTTTTAAATTTTTATTAAAGAGCATGGCCTGAGGCCATGTCGCTGTGTGAGTTTCTCTTCTAGTGTAAGTTCAGACATTTATACAGGGTCCTTCTCAATATGTTGACACTTTTTTAAGGGTATGATCAGACCGTCAAATTGAACAACTTTCTCTATGACAACATCGAAATTACAAAACAAAAATCATTTGTCCAATATTTTCTATATATAGGTTTGCATTTTAGTATGGAACAGCTGATTTTTTTTTCGTGATTTCGATGTTGATGCCATAGAGAAAGTTGCTCATTTTGTTGGTCTGATCATCCCCTTAAAAGTGTCAGCATATTAAGAAGAACCGTGTATGTATAAAAACTAGTAATTACAGAATTAAAGCGGAAGACAAAATATACATATATCTCTCTTTATTAAAATATTAGGTCTATTAATGCGTCTTATCTGTATTCTATGGAATAAAAATCTGTGTTTCATAGAAAACAAACATCAGCGGCTACTCGACCGGAAAATTTTGTTCATGAGTATGCGGGAATTTGAGATGTGTGCTGTACGTGAGTATATCGTCCCCTTCCCAAAATCGCCGGAAAATGTTAGTACTGAAACAAGCTCTTGTCTTCTCCCGTTCTGGATTCGACCCTTCAAGACTCGACCCAAAGTATGGAATAGCAGATTTTTTTTTCGCGTGTTATTTCCACAGTGAAAGTTGTTCAGTTTGATGATCACAAAAACACCCAAGAACAGAGATGGAGTGAATCATTCTAAGCCGGAACCAAGCGCTTTAGCTAGCATAGCATATGCTCACGACTATATTCCCCGAGGGGGTAGTCAGAGATATTCTGAAACCTCAGAACATCCACGTTTCACCAGTAGTACCGAAACTCTGTCCAGTGTGACGGGGGGTGAGCCCGTCGCCACATAATGGACAGTGGGTACAATAAAATTGAAGCATGCAGGTTTCCTCACGATGTTTTCCTTCACCGAAAAGCCAGTGGTGTTAAAAATCGTACATAAATTCCGAAAAACTCATTGGTACGAGGCGGTCTGGACGGGGATCGAACCATCGCCTCCTGCACGGCAGGCAAGGTTACTTGCCACTAGACCACCACGGCGCTTTAGCTAATTACTGTATAATTTTAATTAGATTTATTACAACCCCAGCAGGTAGTGTTTTTATTTACCGGGCGTAGGTAATTCGTTTACCCATGAGAATAGTTTCAACACGTGCCCGCGTCTAGACGAATTGACTGTAATGGACTTTGTGCCACGAATGTGGTCCAGCGTTTCCGTAGCCGTATTTACACAGGGATGTTTAGTTTGTTCGTTTGTGAAGGATCTGGAAGATTTTTATAAGGTTTTATAAAGGTACCCATAGGTTCGAAGCTTATGTTCTCGATTGGCTTCCGCACGAAAATTCGTTGGTGTAATGTCCTTGCTTAAAAGGTTTAGGTTAGTTTCGAACTACGGAGAATTAAAGTCACGCACGGTATACAGGGCGAAATTGATCATTAGCATATTTTTAAACTAAGAGTCTACCCATCAAACTGAACAACTTTTACTATGGGAGCAAACCGATCTGAGCAAAAAAAAATCTTCTGCTCCATACTAAACTACAATGCCTACTCGACTCAAATATACAGGGTGTAAGGAAAAATATCATTAACATCAGACTGACAGATTTGCTCCCATAGTAAACGTTGTTCAATTTGATGGATAGAGTATGTGTTTTAAAGGTTAATGATAATTTTTTTTTAAAAGGATGCTAATGATAACAATTTCACCCTGTATTGTTATGCAAAGTTATTAAGTATACACATAATACAATGTCCTCTTAATAAGCTGACGGTTTTTAAGGGAATGATCAGACTATAAGACTGAACAACGTTCTCTATGGAAGCAACGTAGAAATCTCGAAAAAATTATCAGCTTGTTCCACACAAAACTGCAATCCTACTATATCCATCTCTATCAATAATAAGTAATTTTCAGCATATAATGGCACAGCTGTTTTACAAAATTTTTCAGAAGATTCCAATCTCAATACTTAATACTTTAAAGAAAGCGAAAATTAAAAAAATATACTATTTTTTTATTTTTATAGCTTGTTCGTAAAAAGCACATTTATTTCGATTCCAAAAAAAATCGACTTACACTGCGGTTATGAGTCCGGAGTGAACCTGTACGGTTTACGTCTAAGGTTTACCTAGTTAAACTTGAAATACAATTACTTTGTTTTTTTTTTTAAATGGGTATGAGTAAAGGTATTGTCATTTTTAAACAGTTGCAGCCACCAATGAAAGTATTGTATTATTATAGTACTATCAAAACAAACATATTGTAATTAACAATTATGGCTTAGCTCGCATCGGAGCTGAGATATTTGACTCTACAGGTTCATGAAGAAGTAACCAAAACCTAATAAATCAGAATCAACTCATTTTCAATCAATCAATCGTAACATATTACCTACTCAGCAAAATATACCGTAAAGAAATACAGAAGATACAAAGGCGGTCTTAGCGCTAAAAAGTGATTTCTTCATACAAGAAGAAGTTTAATAGCACAGCTCCGATGCGGCCTAGCAATGAATGTGATGTTTTTCAATTTATTTTGAAAGATCCTCTAAAAACCTATGTAGGTGGAATTACTCTCCACTCTGAAAAAAAGACAATTTTTCTCCATATAATCTTACTCAAACCCATTTAGGGCCTCAAATACATGAGTTAAAATGTTAAATTTCCTTAGGCAGTATCTGACTTACATAGAATAGATAATTATCAAGCTTAACTCACCGTGTACTACTTCATACAATGTTCTAAATTTGTTGTATAGGTTAGATCTAAAGATTATAGGTATACTGAGGTTTTGCATCATTGCAGTTTTGTTTGCATTTAATAAAAAACCTGCCAAGTGCGTGCAGGGTAGGGTTCCGTAGTTGCCCGTCACAATATACGGACTTAGAAGGGGGCTTTCTGTTTTATACTATGGTAAAGTCTAAAACGTACATTTTACAAGTCGGTAGACTATTACGCGTTAACACTTAGCGGTGATAGTTTTCCTTTTCAGTATACTGAAGATATATTATTATGGTTTGTTATAACAACAAATAATAAAAACTGGACAACCAAGTGTGAGTCGGTCTCGTATTAAAGGTCCAGGGAAAAACATTTTTTTTTAATGATTATGTTGTGTACGTAGTACGGAACCTCGGAGCGCGAGTAGCTCGACTCGCACTTGACCGGTTTTTGTTTTGTATTTAGTAGTTAGAGACCAATAAAGAAATACATTGAAGGATTTGATCGTGATGAGTTTGGGTTGGGATTACGTTAGTAACCATTAAAATTAATCTGTGGTTGGGATAGTTTTGCGATTTACTTTAGGTCTGTATGTCTCTGGTTCATATTGTCAATTTTTGTCTCGGTTTCCTTCGTAAAGGATATTTTTCTAGTAGTATCTATTAGTATGTTTTAGTAGTAGTTTTTTGAAATAAGAGGTACGAATCTGTTCACATTTCAAAACTTAGTAGACGACCGACCTCAGCAATTAAGTCGCTCGAAATATTTAATGAACAGTGCTAGTTCCGCGGCGGAAATGACACTTAATCGGCTTAACTTTGCCTCAAAACTTACCCCAAGCGATCTCTCCCCACCCTCGCCCTGCACGCCCCAGAGATACCTACGCTGCATCAAAGAAGTTAGAGAATGTGCAATTATGAGATTGTTTTAATTTAGAAACAATGTTCGTGAAGAATTTCCTTACTCTCGGCGAGCTCTCCGTAAACCGAAACCAAATTCTTGGTTTCATTCAACATTGTTTCCCGCTTATTGCTTCCAGTCGATTTTACGACTTCTTTTTATTTAGCTATCTAAGAATCCTTTCATACTCAAAATTTTCTTAACAATCCGTAATTGACTTGAGAAAACAATGTACCTACCTAACCGCAGAGCACTTACTTTAATAGACTTCGAAAGCTTGCGATTATAATATAGTTTTCATTCTATTGGCATTCATTTAATTATGTTGACCTGGTATGTTGGTGTATGGACGTTTGTGACGCGGAGAGAAGATTTGTCATATTACGTAACAAGTGTTAAAGAGGAATGTGGATATCTGTGGTAGGCAGAAGAAAAGATAGATAGATGGTTTGAATTATGATAATAATAAAATAATATGGGCAAGAAAGAAGTGATTGCTGAAATTAAGAGAGATGAATGGAAGAAGACGACATACTGCACCTCAAGTAATGGTATCGAGGCCAGAAAATGATGTCGCTCCTTATACCATTATGAATACACCTACCCATAAGAAAACAATTACCTACAGATTATATAATTAATTTGCAAAAGATAATTTGTTTACAACAATTGAACAGATCTCCAGAACGAACTCAAACAACAATAACGGGACAACATCTTGAAAAGTCCGAATAAGTTTGAGCAAACATTTAACTAGTTGGCGCAAACAGAGATCCACAGTCTGATTCTAGTGGCTCGAGCTGCACCCAGATCGTGGACCGTTCTCCAACTTGTTGGTAACGTTAGTAGAAACATCTACAATTATTTTGTTACCAAATAACTACCTACAGTGGGTTATGAATACGAGTAATTTTGAATGAAACTAACCACTTCATGGACGTTGCAGTAGATATCCAACCCAACCCTGCAACCCTTTAAACTTGTATTTAGTTTCAAAGAAAATGTCAATTATTTTCAGCACGTGTCCGAAATTTTTCTCGGATTTTCTTTTTTTAGGGTTCCGTACCCAAAAGGTGAAAACGGGACCCTATTACTAAGCCTACGTTGGCCGTCCGTCCTACCTATATAAGGGCTGTAACTTTTGAACCGTAATAGCTAGACAGTTGAAATTTTCACAGAATATGCTTTATTACGACGGATTTATTAACAAATAATAAAAATGTCAAAAAGTTAAAAATTAAGGGGGGTAATAACAAGAAACTAGTTTTTATCTACGTTTTTTCTTCTCACTCTATCGTAAAAACGGTAATACATACAAGTGTCAAACTTGATGTGATTATAGAACAAACTCTACAATATAACAACAATAATGATAAAAACCAGCCAAGTGTGAGTGGGCCTCGTGTTAAATGTCCAGGACAAAAAAACGTTTTATTAAGTTATTATGTTGTGTGGTGGTGTGGTACGGAGCGCGATTAGCCCGACTCGCACTTGACCGGATTTATTTTTATCTGGTAGCCCTATCAGTAGGATACCCAGCCTGCTAAAATAGTATTTTTGTGACCTGCCAGTGGATCATGATGACATGTGGCGTTGAGAATGTCAGCGTGAAAAACTGTCCAACAATAATTTAGACGAATGTGCATTTTCTTGTAGGTACCATATCGTGTAGATTTGCGATCCCTAACAATAAGGATTCATTATGTTTGTACTAAAGTGGATATGATCCATTTAAGTGGATGTAAATTATTTAGTTCTGTAATTTTAATTAAATGCATAACAAAGAACAAGCTTCAAATCTGCAACACGCTTCGTCTAAAATAAATTATCATGTAAAATAGGAAGGTAATAAGATAGTTCTGTAATTTCATCAAGATGATTTTGGTATAATTAGTTTTCAGTTGTTAGGTTTCGTAACTAAAGGGTGAAAACGGAACCCCACGCGGACGCTTAGTAAGCCTACGGTATCCGTCCGTCCGTCCTAAATGTAAAGGGCTGTATCTTTTGGACTGTAATAGGTAGCGGGTCGAAATTTTTGCAGAATAAGGGCCTGTTTCACCGCTTCTGAGTAAGTTCTTGTTAGCTTATCCGACCGATAGTTTGACATATTTTGTATGAAAGATATGTCAAAATATCTGTCTGTATTGGATTTAATGAAAAATGATAAAAAAAACACATAAAATTGATTAAAGAAACTAGTTATTTTCAAAAATTTTTGTTCTTGCTCTATCGTTAATAAAACGATAGTACATAATTATAATCTTCAAACTAGGTGTGATTATAGTGCAGGCTTTATAGTAAAATAACAAATAATGAAAATCCAAATGGCCAAGTATGAGGACGGTCCCGGTGAAAACAAAAAATAATATTTATTTGAATAGTTCATTCACTGGTTCAGGTGTCGGTTTTTCCTATCCGTACGAAACTCGAGTAAGTTGTAGGATAACCATGACCGAGACAACCGATGAGTACAAGTGGCGGAAATGCTGCCGCTGAGCAATTACCCCAGATAGACTCCTTGATATCATTTAGTTTTATTGTGATTGTTCATTCGTTCGATAAACTAACAGAAAATATTATCTTATTTACAACGTTTATGAGGATAGGCGGGTGACTCGAAGAAATTTGGAGAATAGGTCACTTTTTCGACTGCTTACGTATTTGACCGATCCGCCCCTCTCACACATCCCGCCGACTAGTGCGAAGACAACTGCAACTCGGACCGATTTTATCCACATAATATGGACGAAATCAGCATATCGTATTCCCCTGTTTCCTCCTCGAAAACTAAACCGGTTTCAAGAATTCTTTCAAGAATAATATGAGAAAGACTTTGGCTATGTCGGTATGTTTTTTTGTTTATATTCGTCAAATTTGTTTGCTGGATGTCTGCAGGAATACTTAGTTCTTACAGTAATTAATTCTGCAAAAAGCAAAAGAGGCACATATCAATTTTGTGGTAAACAAATTTTTGCTCTAGTGTCATTCTTCAGGGAGAAAACAGAAGAATTCGTTTGCATGGACAAAACGGTACTATACTATACTTTTAATCCACAGATAATACAAGCTCCAAGAAATATAAAAATAAAAAAAATCTTCAATGCAATAATAAAATATTTACGGTCTTCATAGTTGCATATTGTATTCTCACCAGGGGGTAGTTAGGGATAATCTTAATTATACCGTATGATCCGAATATCCACAATTTACCACCAGTGCCCAAACTATTTGCAGTTTGACAGGTAGAGAACCTATCAACACCCCAGACAGTGGACGACGCAATATAACTATTGAATAATCTGTGGCAAAGATACATCGCCTTGAGATTGAAGTGTGAAGTTGATTTCCAGCACGGAAAAGACAAAGTGTAACAAATCTTATAGAGGTTCTATAATCCTACTAATATTATAAACGCGAAAGTTTGTAAGTATGGATGGATGTTTGTTACTCTTTCACGTAAAAACTACTGAATGGAATTTAATAAAATTTAGCACACAGATAGAATATGATATGGATTAATACATAGGATACTTTTTTAAGGTCTACGCAGACGGAGTCGCGGGCAACAGCTAGTACCTTCATAATTATAGGTATACCTATTTTACACTTCATTATACACAGATACCTGTCTGTTATAGGCAATAAAAACTGATTAGACCTATGTAGACCTGGGGAGATTATCTCTAAAGAAACTACTATTAAGATGTACTATAAACTCTTATACTGTTCAAGTCATTAAATATGAAATGAAATAACACTCCACTGACAAAAAAGTTCATAAAAATATGTTTTACGTGCTTGTATACATTTTATGGTAAAAGCCCAAAGCTCAAGAATATAGTATAAAATAAAACATCTAAAAATACTGTTTTATATTGTGAACAATTACAAGTACAGTCACAAGGTTTAACGAAGATTTCGTAAATGTTCCCGCTATGAACGAACAATACATTGTAGGTACTCCGTAGGCCCATCTTTTAGTACTGAAACAACAATGGGGCATAATTCACTCTCGGAGAGAGCTCGACTCGGTCCAGAGGCCGAACGGAATCACTGAACCAAATTGCAAATGAACTACCTGGCACACCAACATTACTAGTCACTTCCGATTATCTACAGAAAGTAAATTTTGAAACTATGTTCTAGTGACTTGGCATGCGAGTCTTTGAAAAATTACTTTCAAAGCTTACGTTTTCGTAGTATATTTGCAAATGAAAGTGAAAATGAAAATGTTGATGGTCTTAAGTATGTATTTAAGGGGGTGCTTCAGACCATCAAACAGAACAACTTTCACTATTGGAACAATATTGAAATTGAATCCAAAATTCTCCTAAAGAAATCACCTTTTTCGTAGAAAATGCCAATTTCGACCCGGCCCAAATTTATGAAACAAACCGATTTTTTATTCGCGATATTCGCGTTCCCATAGTGGCAGTTGTTCAGTTTGATCGTCTGAAGCACCCCTTTTAAGTACGTAACTTAGAGACGAACCACAAGGCGCGGTGCGGCAGCAGTGCGGCGCGTGAGCGGTGCCTCTGCGGTGTCTTGCATTGCATATAAAAATATATGGTACGGACTTGCAACGTGCAAGGTAAGGTGGGTGGAGCGGCAGATTTTTATTAACAGACTGTACGTCGACACTCCTTTCATCGCCGTCGCACGTTGTGCGGTGCCGCACCGCCCGTGTGAACGCCTCTGCGGCGAAATCTTTGCGGTACGGCACCGCTAAGGCACCGCACCGCGCCGTGTGGTTCGGCTCTTATTTAAGTTTACTTCTTATTTAAGTGTATATACAGGAATTACGGACGTATTCCCTTTGTAGGATTGTTTGTAGGTAAAACTAGTGTACCAACGAAATTTTTACACGTGAAGGTTATGGTTTACATTTAGCTTATTTTTTGTTTGTTTTACTATTAAAACAATGCTAGAATATATATTATGGTTTAACTTTTTAGGGGCAAATATGATATAGTTGGGTCATCATATAGAATTAGCAAATTTTAGAGAACCCTTTTTGATACGACGGTTTCCCAAGACAAAACATATGAGAGTTTTTGGAAAAATTGACCGTTAGATATATATTTTTAATTAGGACTTAGGTATAGGCTTCATTTTGAATCAATTAAGTCGAGTAGGTTTAAATTAACTTACTGTGAGCTCCAGCTCCGTTGCGGTGTAGTTAAGTAAAATTCAAAGACCAGACCAGCCAGTTGTAAGAGTACCTCCTAAAGTACTAACTTCGAATCTCCTCGAAAGTACGAAACCATGTTTGTAAATTGCTGCCACAAATTGGAATGCAAATACGTTTGAAAACACATTTTAAGCAGACCCATTGCTTTTATCGACGAGTTAACGGTAATTTAGTACCTGTTGCTGTCACAAATAATTTCGCCTATTTATTCACACTCTAATAAAACGCGTTTAGAGTAATATTGAATAATACTGATTTATTATTTATGTTCATCATTAGCGATTATCTGCTCTATTGCATCTGAGTGTATGAATGTCTTCAGAATGAGGCGTTTTCTTAAACAAAAAGAAAAGTGTTCAAAGAAGGATGGTATTACAGGTCGTAAAATTTTGTAGTCAGATCGAAAGCGTTCCGTGTTATTTTTGATTCCCTAATTTTAGGGACCAATTTGTTAATTCGTTAATAGGATTATGAAGGTTATAATGTGAAAGACGTTTTGATACTTTGAATTCATCAACTTTTTTTGCAGTCAATGTTCAGTTTACTTATAACAAACTAACATTTTCGGTGTTATTGCGTATTTATTGGTAAAGGTCGACCAGAATCTGATGGCAAATAAGGAAATAAAATTTTAGAGTAAGCAACACTGGGATAATTAAATTAGGGCCCTTTATACTCTGCGACATTTTGCAGCGCTTCAGCATCGATTCAGTCGCGTTGCAGCATCGATGCAATCGCGATACAGATGAAAATCTATATTTTATTACTTCTTTTTATGCCATGAGATTCTGGTAGACCTATAGTGAACAGTTTATGCATGGGCAACACCACCCACTTCCAGTGATAATGATAAGACAAACAAAACTTTTTCTTCATCAATTTGATAGGTTTATCAGCTATTTTAATATTGCCATCCACAGATTTTGCAATTAAATAGTCTTGGAAAACGCGTCATTGTTTTAAATCGTCTACTAAAGTGTCAGACCTCGTAACTCCATTAGATCAAATTTTACAGAAGGCACAAAAAACTTCACCACGAAAAATGGCAGCCCAGAGTTCTATTCCAGGGTTTTCTATTTATCCGTTTAAATTGGCTTTTTAAAAGGATTTAAGAGTTGTGCCATGGATGCATTCAGAAATTAGTAATAAAATTGTATAAAATGTAATTTGAAAAATAAAATGGAGTTACGAGGTTTGACACTTTAGCCAACGAAATACAGAAGAAATTGTTACAGACTCACAACCAGGCTATCATACGTAAAGCAAATAACCGTTTCTAATTTATCCTTCCCAATCCCACTTCTAATAAATTATTATTTGTCTTTGCCTTGTGGCTTGACCGCTCATCAGGTTGAACGTCGGTCTAAGTCTAAGGTATCCATATAGTTAATAGGATTGAAAGTTTGAGACACCAGTAAAGACATTATATCTTAGCAGCGACTTAGATCAGAGTTGCTGAATCTTGTCATTGAATTTACGCTTTGCATTACAAGCCGAATATACAACGTGTTAATGAATAAGCGCAAAACTGCATACACCCCAACTGATTTATAAGAAAATAATTAGATTGGAACATTAATTTCATTATTTTAATACTTAAAATTTGAAGTTATTCGCATTTTAAGTTTTGAGACAAAAAAGATTTATTATCATTTCAGCAATGAATGAAAGCGCTAACTTGCTCATGGATACATTTCAAGAATCTTGTTTTGGTAGTAAGTAGGGTGAGAGTGCCAGAGCGGTGGATTGAGATCGAGTGCAGTAAATTTTAAATATTACAAAATATTTATTTCATATTTTGAAAAAAATTTCCTATTTTGAAACCATGATAATTCGATTCTGCTCTCGATTCTAAACAAACTACTTTCTAGTTTTGCGTTAATTCATTAACACGTTGTATAGGGTCCTTCTTAATATGCTGATACTTTTTAAGGGGATGTTCAGACCGTCAAACTGAACAACTTTCTCTGTGGCACCAACATCGAAATCGCAAAAAAAATCTGCTGTTCCATACAAAACTGCAAATTTACTCGAGCCAAATGTACGTGGCAGCTGATTTTTTTTTTCGCAATAGAGAAAGTTGTTCAATTTGACGGTCTGATCATCCCCTTAAAAAAGTGTTGGCATATTAAGAAGGACCCTGTATTATGACTCAATCTTGCTCAACTCAATTATTGAATAATCTTTAAAAGTATGTTTCTCAACGTAAAATCCGTAAGTATATAACGATTATTCACTCCACATTACAAAAATGTATTCATAGCATATCATATGCTTACGACTATATTCTCTGAGGAGGTAATCAGAGATATTCTCAAAATCTGAATATCCATACATCACATGACTCAAACACTTCACATCCAGATTTATTCGTAGGAAGTTTAATCTGTTTAATCTGAAAAAGATGACCCACCCTTTCTTGAAATGAAAAATTGTACAAAAGACCTAGCTCGATGTCTAGTTTCCTAACATAAATAAATAATAATAATAAATATCTTGGACATTGTCACACCAATTATCTAGTCACATTTAAAGTACCAGAATCTAGCCTGGACTTGTATTATGATGACTAGACAACGATACAGAATACATATATAGATACAAACGTCCATGACTCGGGTACAAATATTCATATTCATCATACAAATAGTTGTCCCTTACGGGATTCGAACCCGCGACCCTCGGCACAGCAGGCAGGTTCACTACCGACTGTGCTATCGGGCCGTCCGATAGATTGTCATTGTTGTTGATTCGCGTACAATCGCTACACAAATTATCACACAAATAATTTTCGTACGATGACGGGATGCTAGTCTCATCCTTTTAAATTTCTTTACGTGAAGTAAGCCTATCCATGAAAGGTGTGCCTATTTATAAACATGCTTTTATACAAACCAAATAGATCCCTGGGACTATTGAAGCTATTGGCAGTCCGATCGCTTGCTCTATACAAATCCTCATCTATTTACTTTCCGGTCCTGTACGATTTGGACATTGCTATTCAAGTATTCACCCTGAGGCACAGAAATCATTTCACTCAGTTGAAACGTATATCTATCCGGAATGTAAAGCCACTTCTATAAGTTCGTATCAAATAAAAAAAAATTGATTTGCAAATGTTGCTGTAATTCGTTGTTAAAATAACCCAATCATATTTATCGATAATTAAGTACATTTGTTACAATCACATGCTGACTGGATGGTTTAAAACATTAATAAGCATCGACATTTTGGTGTTCCCAATATAGAATTGGGGCGGCTAGCGTGTGTTGCCATTTAGGGCTGGTGACATTTGCACTGGTTACAATTGAACCGTTCTGGCTTGCCACACGTGATCGTATAGGTATAGTTTATTTAGGATCTACAGATATTGTGTATTTAGTATTTTTTTCTAATACCGCAATTATAAATTCGTTGAATTTTTAACTTCACTACTAAATTATGTAAGCCTCTATTCTCGAAAAATGAGATCAAACCATTGATATCTTACAAAGAGGTCAATGTTGGAAACCAAGAAAAGTTTTACACCAATGTATGAATTTATTATATTCTGGACGTCTTTTAGGGCACCGTAGACAAACAAAGAACCCTTATACTTCCGTTCATTCTGTCCGTATGCCCCGTGAAAAATCTGAAAATATTACAAAATATAGCTTGAAAACAACGTGTAAAATAATTATATTGTCTAATTACAAACTAGATGGCGTTGCAGGAAATTAAATCCCCATATCGTTAAATTTCAAAATTCTCTTTAAGCAAGATAATCGATTTTACTATTTTTTCTTATTCTACTTATGCAATGGCTACGGAACCCTATCATGGGCGAGACCGACTAGCTCTTGGCCGGTTTTTAAATTAGGTGTTGAAATCAAACGTCCGATGATAAAATTTATCAAGCCATTACTCACAGCTATGTATCAAGCCGTGACGCGTGAATGCAGATGCACCAGGCCTCTCCAAGCTTGGGAGTTGGACACAAATAATTCAGTAGTGTGCCCCGATCGCCATTCTATGGGCAAACAGATAGTTCTCACATCCGACACATGTTTCCGTGGACGACACAAGGAACTGGTCACGTAGAATATTGACGCCTCCAGCTATCCGCTTCGTCGGGACAATACCTACATTTTCCGAGGGACTGCGTCGAAATTACAGTATATTTCATTTTTGCTATTTTTAGCAGTTTTCTGTAGGTTCAGGTTTTGTTTTATAACAGAAGGGAAATTTTAGTTTATAAGTAACGGGGTTCTGTGAAGAGTTAGATTTGGCTAATTTCCATTCTGTACTATCTGTCTGAATCTTTGACTATTTATATGTGGACTGGTTACGCGTGTAATTTTACTTACAAACATGTCTGCCACTTTTTGCGGGGGGCGAGGTAACATGAAATCCGCAACTTTGGATTTTATTCCCTTTTAACTTTAGATTCTAATTTTAAATGTTAAAAATCATGAAAGTAGTCTCGTGTGAACCCCAAACGTTCTAAGTTCGAAGTTATTATTTCGCAATAATAGGCTGTCTCGTTTAGTGATAAGGTGTAAAATTGAATGTAAATGCACAAGATCAATTGTGCTTATACCGTGGCAGAGGGGAAATGCTACCGCAAGGCTAGTCCTTATAATAATTAGTCAAAGGTCTGAATACATTTTAGAATCCATACCTACTTATGTTACACCTAAATGTGAAAGTGAGTTTGTATATAGGGTGTAAGAAAATACCATAGTAACATCATACTTAACAACTTTCCCTATGGAGAAAAATTAGAATTAAAATTGTCCCATACATTTGAGTTGAGTAAGTACTGCAGTTTTTTATTAAACATCTGATTTATTTGATTTTATCTGAAGACCACAGTTGCCATGGTGAAAGTTATTCATTGTTGGTCTAAACCACCCCTTTAAATTATTACTATGTTGTTTTGTTTGTGTCTATCTATCATCTTCACGATCGATCTATAACTGAAAAGATTTCGATTAATTTTGACGGAGTTTTCTTTACGCTCCTGATGAATGAAATTGGTTTTTTGACTCGAAACTAAACTACTTCCACGAGTATAAAATCACGGATAAAAGCTCATGTCTAGATAAAGCGTAGTCGTGTAACAAAAAACATAAATGCTTTGAATACAAATTGTTACCTACTGGATCCTAAAACTCTTATATCAACAACCTACATTTCATAATTAAGATCGAATAGAATTTCCTATTCTTATTTAGTATTTGGCTTTCTGGCTAATTCTGAAAAACAGATATTATCAATTTAACAGAAATATACAACGTGGTAATGAATAAGCGCAAAACCTCATACACCCCAACTGATTTATAACTAAGTAATTATATTAAAACAATAATTTCATTATTTTGATGGTTAAATTGAAAGTTTAAGTTTAAGTATTTTAAGTTAAGTTTAAGTATTTAAGCATTTTAAGTTTTTAGGCAAAAATTATTTGTTATCATTTCAGCAATAAATGAAAGCCCTAGCGTGCTTATGTATACATTTTAAGAATCTTGTTTTAGTAGTAAGTAGGGTGAGTGTGCCCGTTTGGTGGGTTGAGATCGAGTTCAGAAAATTTTAAATTTTTTAACAAATTAATTAATATTTTGAAAATAATTACCTATGTTGAAAACATGATAATTCGATTCTGCTCTCGATTCTAAACATACTACTTTCTCGTTTTGCGTTAATTCATTAACACGTTGTATACTATCCGACATATATTGGACGTTACTAAAGCTGTTCTTAAAACAAGGGAGAGTATGTGTTTCAAATACAGTAGAATTCATTTATAACGACGTCGCTTATAACGACTAACCGTTTTTAGCGTCGATATTATTTACTCAAGTTCGGTTCAATAGTTAGATACATACATATGTAAATATCCGTTTTATACGTCATCCGGTTAGTACGACATAATATCGCCGGTCCCTTGAAGGTCGTTATATCCGGATTCTACTGTATATGTTTGTGTAATGAGACGTTTTCATTCAAAAAAATGGTTCAAAGACACGGAAGGATGGCGATCATGACAATTTAGCTGTCAGATCGAAAATGTTACGTGTTTTTTTTATTCCCTAATTTTAGGGAGCAATTTGTTAATTCTTTAATAGGATTATGAAGGTTATAATGTGATAGACGTTTTGATACTTTTAATTAATAGACTTTTTGTGCAGTTAATGTTCATTTTACAAATAACAAACTAACATTTTCGTTGCTATTACGTATTTATTGGTAGTGAACAATTTATCCATTGGCAACACCACCTATCAGACTTGATGCCAGCCATAGACAAACAACACTTTTTACTGTCAATTTGAAAGGTTTATGAGACATTTTAACATTGCCATCTAGTGAATTTTCTATTTACTATCTAGCCTTAAATGTTTCGTTGATATTTGGAATGGAGTTTAGACCTCACTGACCAAACCACTCAACTTGTCTGTTTGAAGTTCAAGACAGAGTACGGAATCAACATAGATTCTAAACAAGATTCCTATACAAGAAAAGCCAAAGATACCGACTACGCCAACATTTTCGAATCGACTTGGAACTAGCTTCACGCCATTTATGCAAATCGTCGTTCGCAGACGACGGGGGCGAAAATCACTTACAGCTTCAATAAACCGAACGACACCGTGTTCAATATCGGTCGGCCCTTGTCAAGTTAAAATTAAATAGAAACCTTTATGAATATTGTTATACTTGGAAATTGATTAAGTTTTTAAACAATTTTAGCTCCAGTATGAGTTTTTAGCGTATTACCTGTCTAGAAAAGTTAAAGCCACGCCAGCTAGTAGCCTCGCCTAGCAATCGTTGAGATAACTATAAAATAGTAAATACGATCCTCGGTAATTGCTTTGCCCTAACATTTCAGAAACGATGTTATGATAAGTTCAATTAACTTTCTTCACTTATAATTACATGATCTCATGACCGTATCTTGCGATTGTAAAAAATCGGGTAGGCTGTATCAGATACGCAGCCACAGTGGAGTATATGAAACGTCTTGTACAGGGTAATGGCTTCTATACTCTAAAAACCGGCCAAGTTCGAGTTGGGACTCGGGCAATTAGTGTTCCGTACTATCTGTTGTTTTACATTGGTCTTAAGTAATAATCAGTATAAAATTACACTTACTAAGAATGAAGGCTCATAGTAACTGAAGATCAGTTTACACTGGTTGTTAAAACCATTCATGTCAGTTCCAACCTAATAATTTTCCCGCTTATTTCTAATGTTCATTATTTTTTTTAGTTTTATCATGGCTTTAGTTTTTGAAATATAGGTGGGGACAGCAGTTTTTATGAGTTTATTGAAAAATTTTACAACGTTTCAAAAAATATATAATTATGTTTAGATACGTATTTTTATAAGATTTCATTTGATACCCCACACGATATTGTAGAAAACAATAATTCCTTGTTTATCTCTTTCTGCCACCCAAAACTGTCCCTCAATATAAACGTTAAGCTTTTTTGACATCATTGGGCCACTAATTGCTATAACTGTACCAAGTTTCAGCTTCCTGTGTCTCAAGGTATCTGAGAAAAATACCTATGACAGACGAACGGCCGAACGGACAGGCAGGCACCGAGGCCTAAGTGTTCTGTTTTGCCAATTTTGGTACGGAACACTAATAATAAAATAACACTGGTAGGTGCAATACCTACTTCCAAAGTAAAGCGATCTTGTCATAATATATTTCGTTACATAATTATTGTTTTTGCAAGTGACCGGTCGATTCAATCAGTAGGGACTGACCGAAACTCTGCTACAACAGTTTATAAGCTTATTGTAATTATAAGAAAGATATAAATAAATAATGCGCACTGGCACATACATTGGTATGATCTCAGACGTAAGCTACAAAGCTTTTTATTATGTAAACCATACAACGACGATAAAAACATGTAACATCCATGACCAAACCTGGATTCGAGCCCAGGACCTCTGGTCTGGCAGTCTGGCGTGGTAACCATTACACCAACCGGGTCGTCAAGGACCACATAACATATACAGAGTGAAATTGATATCATTAGCATACTTTTAAACTAATAGTAGCCATCACACTGAACAACTTTCACTATGGGAACCGATCGCAGCAAAAAAAAAATCTGCTGTTGCATACATTTAAGTCGAGTAGGCGTTGCAGTTTAGTATGGAACAGCAGATTTTTTTTGCTCCGATCGGTTTGCTCCCATAGTAAAAGTTGTTCAGTTTGACGGATAGACTCTTAGTTTAAAAGGATGCTAATGATATCAATTTCACCCTGTATAATACATATAATTATTATAATACTATTATAATTATTGTGAAACCTTAACGTTTATTTCTTTCATGATTACTAAATCATAAAATACAACCTTAATACAGTTCAGTTAATAAATTCACAAACGACCGACTCCACGGGGACTTTCCCAGACGCCATTACATTTCCCACTTAAACTGCAAAATGATAAGACGATGATTGCATAATTCCTTACCCACCCTTATCTCATTACTACGCAGGTCTCGTTGAAACGTTTAGTTTTAAGATATTTATGCAAATGCTTCCGCAGCCGCAATCACTTTCGCCGCACTACCCCAAAATGTTCCCACTACGTACATTTCAAAACCCCAGTTACCAGCAATAACAATAATAAATAAGCGCTTCGGAATACAATACAATCATTATTGTACACCATAAATTTGTAAAAGTCGACGTAAAATGACATGAAATTAATACGAGTTCGCATTTTGATTTTACATGAACTTGCATAATTACAGTAAAACATTTATTGCCTGCCGATGATAAAATTACGCTGATTTATTTCATTCTTTTGAAACGGTGCTGTTTTTCAACAAGCACGCCGCTGCTCTTGCGCTGAAATATTTTCATTTCACAGCATCTTGCTCTTGCACTACACCTTTGAATTTAGCATGAAAGATGAAATGAACATTTAATTGCTCAGTGGCTCATGAAAAGGAAAGGATAACAGTTCGTAAAATAGATTGAAAATTGCGATTGCAACTGCAATAGTTTTGTATATCGAGGCTAACTTTCCGATAGAACGGTCTTACTTTACTGAGATTTTATCATTATTATATAAAAGATCAGCGTTGGCAGAAAAAGTGACTTAATTGCCATGTCTCTTTAGCAGAAACAGCGTAGATAAATAGTTGCGATGTAAAAACAAAACATTTCGTATATCACTGACCTTTAGTAATCACTCCAATATTTTTCAGCTCTAGGTCTCGAACCGGACTTCCTGTTTCCCCTGGAGAACGTGACCATCGCCCAGGGTCGGGACGCGATGTTCACATGCGTCGTGAATAACCTTGGCGGTTACAGGGTGAGTGGCGACTCCGCCACTGCCAGGGTGTGTATCAAACTGACTCATTACAGCTAGCCACTTAAATAGAAGCACACTGCACCTGTGCTGATGAGATCTATAATTGTACATAAAACTGTATTTCATTAAGAGAATATAACCATTGTCGAAGTACTTTGCGCATTGAGTCGTTTTTGTCCTCGGAGTTCGAAACGCTACTCGAGAGCATTAATTTTATAACGAGATTAGCTTTACTCTCTAACGATCAAGTTATCTCATTATCGCTCATTTGAGTCTCAACTAATATCTGTTTGGTTGCCCACTTAAGTACTGAAATTGTATGTTTAACTTCTAATGCAAAACTAATACTAACCAAACTTGTTTTAAACAACAATAATACGTTGTAACAATAAAAATTATAGTTCTCATCACAATAGACCTCTGCACCAACTTCCACACTTTTGCACACTTCTGTAGAACACGACCTTCAATGCACTTCTTCAGCACTATATTTCAAAACCACCAGCACCACTTTAGTACTATCTCTATCCTAGTATAGAGTACACGACTTTGGGCAATAAACAGTAAGTTTGTCCACAAGTAGCAGTAGAGTTAGAACACAGGCACCACTTGCACTAGACACTTGTACACTTGCACTAACTAAGGCTCAAGAATACGACACAAAAACATTGATTTACGAGTAAATCGGCCACAAAGCTCTGTTCTTGGGTTTTCAATGCACAATGGTATCGATGAAACGAGTTTGTTTCGGGAGCATGCTAAGAATCCCAATTGCACCACAACATTTTCCAACACACGCTTATCCTGAAGCACTTTTTATTTCCTACTTTAGAAAATAATAATTATGTTTCGTTTCTTAGTATTCTTTTTTTCTAGAAAAAGATAGATCGGAATAAATGTAAGATGAAAAGTTTCAAAATCCTCATATCCTTATCGTCGATCAAGATGGGGTGGATCAAAAACCTCAAAACCCACTATGATCAGTCAATTTCATTTAGGTATGAGATTTACATTGCAAAACAGTCACTTTAGGAAATTAAAATAAAGCCGGGACAAACCCCCTTGGTCCCTGTTCAATCATTTCGAAAGGCAGAGCTCTCAAACTGTCCCGGGGGTTATCTCCTAAGTCGTGATTTAACATTCGATATGATATCGCGGATTTTATCTTTCACGAATATACGCTAACATGTGCAGTGAACTCAACTTTTTCAACATCTTCCTTTCTACTGTGTATATCGAAAGAATATTTTTAAATGATCTGATAAATCCAATTTTGATCTCCAATAACAGTAAGAGCATTTATTATTATGTTTCAATACAAAGATGCGAATGATGTGTCGAATAGTTCCTTGGGTCACTCGATTACCTCGAGCAATCGGTGAATTTCCCCTATCGAATATGTGCTATCCCACACACCGATCTCGTTAGTTATTACACAACTCGATTAAAAGCTCCTCTTAAGATTATATTCCTTTGTGTATTTCTAGTCGTAAATTATCTTTTAACGTTGTTACTCAATCAAAACAAGAATTGTGTTTCAAAACTCTTTTACACAATATTTAAAACATAATTATACTAAATAGACTTAAAATACTTATAAATAGTAAGCGTAATAGGTAGACTATACGAAAGAAACACAAAATACACATAAAAAGAAAACACTTATTAATCTCGATATGCACCGCTGGTATGGACGAGAGGAGAGGGGTAACTATTCCTTACTACTGTATTAATTTTTATTTCATTTTGCACTATTTTCATAAACGATGCAATTTCATAACTACGTACTTTAATTTTTCCAAAAGTTTAAATGAATACATGAATGAATTAGACGTAAACATATGCATTATGAAATTGCATCGTTTCATTTTACTCTGGGAAGTAAAAATGGTAAATATACAACTAGACCAACGTGACTGAAAATTTCATAATTTTATACCTAGTGTCGTGTAAAGTGCACTGCAAATTGTTATGTTATTTTTATCCACTGTTTGTCCTAATTATAACGTGTAGTGATGTTTTCACCCTAGGCACTTTGACTAGCACCTAAAGTCACTTAGTGTTATCGCACAAGCACTTTTTAAACTACTTGTAGTGGTTTCTACACTATAGAAGTCTTCTATGTAGCACTTCTTCTTGCACAACTATTAATATTTTAGTTTTAATTAACAATTCTCTGAAACAAAAGTAATCAATAAGTTAAGCTCAGTATTCACCTTTTACTTCTTAAATACGCTCTGAATTAAACTACTAAGGCAGTTAATATCTTTCTCAGTCAGTAAAGTAAAGCAAAAATAAATGAGATACCCAACAATTAGAATACCCTGGAAAAGTATCTGAAACGCCATATTTCTGTGGACGTGTATTCGTTTTTTGTTACGCGCTATGGAGGAAATTAGCTTCTATTGCGATGTCGACGGTTTTGGTGAAGCGAGTGAAACGAGGGCGTTTTCACAGTGCGCCCGCAGCCCCGCAGCCCGCCTCATAGCAGCGACCAGACGAAAATGTAATTAAAAATTCCGAGAGCATTTTGCGAGGCGCTGGCAACAAGATAGTGTTGCCGGCTCGAGGATCGTTGTCGTGACTGCCTCTTGGGAGGTATTCACTTGTAATTAGAGTTGTTCGCTCTAAAAGTCTCCATTGCCATTGCATATTTTTAATGCGACTAGAGTCGCGCGATAATCGTTACCCAGAAATGTGGCGTTTACTTTTACTGTAAGTATGTTTCGTCCGACTAAACAGTTTCTGTTCTCGATGCGCTCTTTGGATATTCTTCGCGGGAATCGTGGTTGCGGTGTGATGGAATTCCTCGGAGCAGGTGGCGTGGATAAAAGCGGATACAAAGGCGATTCTAGCAATTCACGAGCACGTGATCACGAACAATGCCCGGTTGAGTGTAACACACAATGACTACAACACGTGGACGCTCAACATTAGGGGGGTGAAGAGGGAGGACAGAGGACAATACATGTGCCAAGTTAACACTGATCCAATGAAGATGCAGGTAATGTTAGAAATTAGTTACCTTATCTTTCTTGTTTAATATCACACGCTTGAAACATTTACTAAAAATCGCGTTGGATGAACTTTTTGAAGTAGTAATAACCTTGTTATGGAGTTATGTAGAAGTATATGACAACATTCAAGATATCTTTAGAATTATAGACAGTAAATTTGCTCTTTTATGTCAGTACTTAAACCTAGAGCTATAATTTTAACTGACTGCGTTTTACATCGGTCAACCTTCATAAACTCGATAATAAAAGTGAAACTTTGATTTTATGTGAAATTTTTGTCCCTCAGACAGCATTCCTGGAAGTTGTTATCCCTCCGGACATAATCTACGAAGAAACTTCGGGAGATATGATGGTTCCCGAAGGAGGATCAGCCAAGCTAGTATGCAAGGCAAGAGGGTACCCCCCTCCTAAGATTCTCTGGCGCAGAGAAGACGGTGGTGACATAATATCGAGGGGTGGTCCTCAGGGAAAGACCAAAGGTAAGCATCAAGATATCAACCATGTAAAAATAGCTGATAATAGTACGAAGGTACGGTCAATTCAACACAGTCTGTGTTCGCAATCCTATAGCGCGGTCGTTATTTTTTCACAAGAAAAATTCATATTGCAATGTAAGATTTAAATAAAAGAACACTATCTAGGTATACAGAAAGAAGGATAGTATTAGGTTTTAGGTAGGTAGAAAGTATAAACTAGGGATAGAGATTAAGGCCGAGAGTTAATGTATGTGTGTATGTATGTAAAGTTTAAACTAGAAATTAACAAATGTCAGAAACCTGACAAAAAACTGCATTTTTCAACGGAGTTCTCAGATCGCATCGTTCAAACAAAACTTTTTTTTAATAAATAGATGATTATGAACAGGTGATCAGCTGATAAGATACAATGAATGACAGTGTGATTTGATATGCTTTAAAGTACATTGAATACTTGTGTAACAGCAGAGATACTAGCAGAACTATAAGAAATGGGTATGAAATAAATCACAGCTTAAAATATTCACTATTGAATCTTAGCAGTAAATCACACCGCAGCACCTCGGGGAACTCCTATTACCATTCACACCGCCCTTTCTAATCCCACGGGATTACAGCCTCGAGACGGTCCGGGAATAATTACTTACCTACTCATCTCTACACTTCGCCAAATAAAGAGCCGAATAAAAGGGTTACATGAGATCCGCAGATTAAACAATCATCTACATTCATAGTGTCTGAAACATAGATATCTTAATGGTCTGAAATCAAACGAAAGAACTAAAGTAAAAACATTAGAACATGTATTAAAATTGTAGTTCTCCTTATTTTAGGAGGTAGTCTCAAGTTGTCTCAGTCTTCGGTACACACGATAATCACTTGGTCCCGCGTAATGCCGATGAATAGCGGTGTTTGTTGACGAAGAGAAAATTATCTGCCAGCGAATGATACTAACTTTTGTCCAGCATTGACCCTGTATGGTGGAGTATAATCCACTCACTCTTATCTTCATTTTTAGCAGTAAGCGTTAAGCCGTGCTGTTGGCTAAAGCATGCTTTAGCTTATGCTTTTTTCATTATTACCCGAATCCGATCTCCAATGAAAGCTTTATTGTATTAAACTCACTCTTATTTTTAATTCTGACGCAGCAATAAATTTGTAAATTGACTGAATAAATTTTTTGCCAACGGTGACCGACAGTGCAGACTCAATATTTCAAATTGAAAACGTAACAGCTATTTTCAATTCCCCAGCGACGCTGTTCAAACTGTTGAAGTTTTATACTATTAAATCAAACACAGCACAAAAATTATGTAAGTGAAGAGAATTCGTGACAAGTGGCAATTGGAAACAGCACTGACAGGGTGATTAATCAGCAGGTCCCACTTAACCCCACTACTGTTCAGACCTTCTCCGCCATCCGTCAATTCATTAAGCTAACAAAGTACTAGCGGTAATGACTTCCACAACGAACTGAGAACTTCCATACTGTTAAGATTAGAGCCGCAGTCACCGGCTCCACCTCCATACATTCACGAAACCAATTCACTCGCCTACCTAAGCAATCGTGGCAAGCATTAATTTCATACTGAGGGAAACATAAGACTCAATTCGAGAAACTAGCAACTTTCCCAATTCTCCATAATTGAGTATCAAGGTGAAGCCCTGTCTCAACCAATATTAACTAACATCAATAACAATCATCAATTTGAGTGAAGAAGTCTAATTAAAGAAGCCGTTACAAGTTACCTCCATAAATCTGAGTAGGAAACAATACAGGCTATCCATTACGTAGGCCAATGTTTCTTAACAGAATATTCCAATGAGGAAAGTTCGAGGGGCGTCCGAAACGACAAATATAGTTTTTCAATGACGGCGCGGGGCTCTTTCTAATTTATTGTCTTCAGCTTTCGAACAACTTCCTACATATAAATCACTTTAAAGTGTAAGAATTTAATCTTGTAATATATCGTTCGCGTTCTGCATGCATTTTTGTATTCCAATAACTTTTGACAAGCTCATCTATAACGTAATACAGAAATAATTTTTGTAGTTTGTACTTTTATAAGTCGTAAGACCGTGTCTTATTTCAAAGACATCATTAAATCAAATATTTCATAATCATAAGTGTTGATAAATTGACGAAGGGAGCCTTAGGCCGAAATCTGTTCCTTTTACAATGAACAATTCATAACATTTCTGCACAATATACAAAGAATGAAGAATGTTGTGTAGTAATAATTATAACGACGACAGAAAACAGTGGTAACCCAACAAAGGGTTATTATTCAAAATTTGTCCTTTATTGTCTCGCATAAAACATGCTGTAGTGACAACGGCGTGTCGCGTGCCTATTTGTTTCATGTTCTACACCAAATTATGCAGATAAGCGAATGAATGGCGGAAACTTAGTCGGAGACTGATGCAAATTAACTTCGCCATCCTTCTATTTGACGCTTTTCATCCACTCGACAAAGTTTGAAACAGATACTCGTAGTAGGTACCGCTATATTATTACAGTTACAATCAAATAACAATAATATTACAGTTACAGTCGTAAGCACAGGATTTGTTAAATACATAATACGCCGAATTGTGTTTAACCTCAGTATCACCAGACGGTAAGTTGTGACGACACGGATACCAACATGCTTATCCAGAAGTTGCATTATTTATTCTTGATGTCTTGTTTAATTGCTCGATTCTTTAAATGCCTACCTTGTTTAATTATGGATACGGATTTCTGTTATGTACAAAGATTTCATCATATGTACAAGTATTTCTTAAAAATTACTTAAAATTTACAGAAAGCTATGTACCTATTAAAAGCTATTAGACCGCCACTGTGACCGAAGACCGTATAGGTTGCTATTCATGATCAAATACGCTCCACTGAATATTTTGAATAACTTCTATGCTAAAGGAAATGTTTGCGTGGATCAGATACAGCTATTGATGACCTCCCCAATTATAAAGAAACCCTTACTTAGACTTATCAAATTGTGTGGCTTATTAAATTTGCTCCCCTTTCTTAACAAGATGGTCATAATCTAAAAACGAATGGTGATAATAATTAAAGTGATTATACTCAATTCTTAATTAAAATAATTTTAACGAACGAGCAAAGTGAAAATGTTGCTTTTTCATTTAATTCGAGGGTGGACTAAAGTGCCACAGTTATTAATTTAGTTAACTAACTGTCGACTCTAGAGTTTGAGAAAGTCAATGGAAATACTAATAATTTTATTAAAAAGCATGTTTGTCATCGTTGGGAATATTCAGCGGACTCTATTTATTCATAATAGTTGAAAATGTCCTTTTGCAAAACTTGAAATGTCTCTGGAGAAACCACTAAAGTCCGGGGGGCTCCGGCGTCACTTGACTTATGACACATCGACAGGCCAAGTTTATTCAGCGGCCTGCTTCAAACACGGCTCATAAGATCCGTGGAGTAGCAGAATTTTGATTTTTTTTTCTTATAATACAATTTGACCGATAAACGATGAGAGTTCACTCATTTGCTTGTATGAATAATAAAAATATCTCCCGATTGGATTGTACCTTCCTGGCATAGCGTATACACTATAAAAAGTAAATTCAAACGTTGTATTTAATCAAATGTTAGTCCAAACCAATTCAATTCGTATATTACATCTGTCCAACTAAACCGACTATAGCAAACCACTGACTGTAAAATGGTTAAAAAACAATAACAGAATATTAAAAAACAAAAGCTATCAAAAGGCACTCAAATAACTCGACAGTTTACTCTGTGCCCGCATTGTTTGCTAACGAAGCGTCGCGGCCGAGCTCGAGAGCTCTACACTTTAAACCATCAGCTCCCTTCAGTTCCTTCGGAAAATATTGCCCCAGCTTTTTATCCTTGTTTGAATAATGGCTGTAAACGTACTCGGGTGCCATTTGAGCAAGGTGTCAGGAAAACAACTCGAGTTCTAACCACTAACGGTAGTTGTTTACCAAACCCCGTCAACTTTTGGCGGTTAGAAGTGTTTTCCTGGAACTGAAATGTAAAGTAAGCACTAAACTCGATGCTATGGAAGCAGCACGTCGTATCTAAATATAAATAGCGATGGTAATATTTATCTGCGAAACTGAAATTTTTACTAGTATCCTAATTATTCATTCGTAACTACGTATTCTACGTATATTCTGATATCCACACATAAATACTAACGAGTTTCATTCCACAGATATTTCATTTTAAAATGATATTTCTGTGGATTTCCTAATGATTTGTGTGAAGCAATTGTTAATGCAGTTTTACATTTCGAAAATCCTATCAAGCTTGAGTCTCTGCTTGCAATATTTACGATATATTCGAATGCTGTATTTAATTAGCGAAATAATTGCAATATGTGTATATTCAGTTAAGATTTTTTTATTGATTGTCACACTTCGTTGTTTTATTCAAATCATGTAGAATAAGATCTTAATCAATACATTGCTATTAATGTACCTTTCAACGAATTAGAGTTGGCCATCTTTGGTCAGCCCTTTTGTGTCTATTGAATCGCAGTGAACCCTTCTTGATCAATTGAACTCATAATACATCATCTTTGACTAATTATTATAAGGACTAGCCTTGCGGTAGCATTTCCCCTCCCTTCCCATTTCTCTGCCACGGTATAAGCAAAATTGATCTTGTGCATTTACATTCAATTTACACCTTATCACTAAACAAGACAGCCTATAATTGCGAAATAATAACTTCGAACTTAGAACGTTTGGGGTTCACACGAGACTACTTTTCATGATTTTTAACATTCAAAATTAGAATCTAAAGTTATGGGGAATAAAATCCAAAGTTGCGGATTTCATGTTACCTCGCCCCCTCGATTGCGTTCTTAGAATTTATTCTAAGTTCCAAGTTCCGCAAACCAAGCTATTTTCATACCTACAACATAAGCATAAGAGTTATGTCAAGAGTCCAATGAACTCTACTTGTAACTTTTGTTCACAGTGACGTCATTGGAAGGTGATATTGTTAACCTGACGAAGGTGACGCGGTCCGAAATGGGAGCGTATTTGTGCATCGCAGCAAACGGTGTACCGCCTTCTGTTAGCAAGAGGATAATGCTTCATGTACATTGTAAGTATATTATTATCTTTTTATGGACAAAATTAAGAGAAGTTTATTCTGAATGCGTAAAAGCGCGCTGCATACAAACGAAGTCTGGTGATATTTTCAATAATAACCAATTAAACTCAATGAAATGTTGCTGAAACAATCTTGAAACAAATATCTATGCTTGTATGGAGTCAGATTTTCGTTAAAATATACAGTTTCAATGCTAGGATTAATTTAAGATTTGTATGGAAATCTTTGAGGCACTGCAAGTTTAAAACTAGACATTTTAACGAAAATCTGACTCTATACAAGCATAGAAATTTGTTTTTAGATTGATTCTGAAAAATTTCATTGAGTTTAATCGGTTAGTATTGAAAATATCACCATACTTGGTTTGTATGGAGGGCGCCAACAGTAATATACCCTTAAGTCCACACTTTTTTACAATTATATACTTTTTTACAGTCGCCATTTTAACTAAATCACTTTTTAAATTGACAAAATTATTTTTCCTATATACATTTTTATATCATTCATAAGCTTTAACAAAAATTGTTAGGATTATAAATATTACAAAACATTTTTATTTTACCTGTGGGATCAAGTTTCTATTTTGATCTCAAATTAACCCTACTGGATGGATTTAAGTTTATTTATAATTGTGTATTGTCTTTTTAGTCCAATAATTAAATACAAACAGAAAAAATTGGTTTATAGTATTTTTTTATATTCAGGCTGAGAATGATGATGATAATGATGATGATGATGAATATTAATGTTCTTGATACAATTTGTCTTTATTAGAACATTTTACGATGGTTATTCCTGTTACTAGGCTTGTGTACTGCATTAGGAAGTATATGTTTAATTGCAAATTAAGGAAAATATCAATATAACGAAATCAAAGATCAAACAAATACCTAATAAAAGTCAAATAAGTAAGTACCACGTCTAATACGATGCTGAATATGGCGGATTATCAATTTATACTGCGGATACCAATCTAGGACAGTACAATCTCAATTAACTGAACTTGTTGGTTCTCGATTTTCGAAACTGATATATGCATGTTATACCAGATACTACGAAAAACTTTCTCTGAAAAAGGCTACTTTTTCTATGGGGAAATCCAATCATGTTCTTTTTCGACCACTACATATTAAGGGAATATAATTCGGAGCGTGCTCCATACAAACGAAGTCTGGTGATATTTTCAATGCTAACTAATTAAAGACAATGAATTTTTTCTGAAACAGTATAGAAACTAATCTCTATACTTGTATGAAGTCAGATTTTCGTTCAAATGTATAGTTGTAAAGTTACAGTGCCTCAAAGATTTCCATACAAATCTTAAATTAATCCTAGCATTGAAACTGTATATTTAAAAGAAAATCGGACAAGATACAAGCATAGAGATTTGTTTCTAGATTGTTTCTGCAAAATTTCATTGACTTTAATTGGTTAGTATTGAAAATATCACCAGACTTCGTTTGTATGCATAGCGCATTCACGCATTCGGAATAAACTGCTCTTAACAAGCTCGAACTAAAATACATTTAATAATACTATGATGTTAAAATAATGCCTAGTTTATCTCAAATGTCAACACGAACAAAGTTAATTCCTTCAAGCATCTATAATATTTGTGAAAACGAAAGCTTATTACCATTCGCAATAATTCAATGCCGTTTCCAAATCGATAAAATAACAGCTGAAAGCCTGAAACCTTGATTAGGAATTCATAACGTGAATCAATTCAACCATCGATAAAGTCTACTCACCTGCGTAAAGTACGAGCAAAAACCGGTACCAAGAGAACTCACTTATCAGACGATCTCGAAAGCTAATTTATAACCAGGAGTTATTCAATGCTTGGTTAGCTTGAGAACAGGGAACACCGACGATGGAGTAGAATCAGAATAGTAAGTAAACTGTTGCGGGCGTACGATTTAACTCTCACGACTACACAATGACCCTAAAGGTCTTGCAACAACCCAATTACAATCTATACCGAAATTGTAAAAAAACTAAATGTCTTTTTGAAAAACATTAATTGTCCAGACGCGCCATAATATATGGAACAGATGGTCTTTTTGTGAAAATATAAAATATTTATCTTGTAGGAAAACTTGTTCAGTTTGATCACCTTCCGTACAGAATCTACTGGGATTATGACTTTTTAGTTTACTCTGTATACATACGTCTTCATAGCTGTCATGAATAAGGACAAATTAAATGGCGTGTGTTTATAGCAATGATAGAATGTTCCTATGAAGATTTCTTACCGTTCACATTGTACTATGCCAACGAGCCCGAACGGCTCGAACACGTAAGCAATTGGGAGATTTTCGTGTTATCACGTATCATCTTCGGAGCGTGGCTTGCATCTAAATGCCAAGCTTCGGCTGCCTGTAGTCGGCAAGTCGTGTTTAGTGAAAGTTTGTGGTTTATTTCTATTAAGGTTAGGCTTAACTGGATCTCATTCACTTTCATTTACAACGTCGATCTTGGGGAGTCCACATACTAGATAGATTCTTCCATGATAGGCTTTTTAAGGTTCTTATCACATCGAGCTGCGAATTCGCGGCAAATTCGCCAAATGTGGCCGCAGCCTAATATTTTCCTTTGCCCTGCAGTGGCATCCTAAATCAGATTACTTGCTTACTTTACAATAATAATACGTTTTGGCTAAATGTAACATTCAAAACAAATGTAGATTGTGTGCAAACCTTGAATAGATGATTGGCTGGCAACTATTGACCAGTGAGATGCATACAAAAAGACAAGATGGACACAAAATAGACATGGCAGATACAAGATATATACAAGATGGACACACGACAGTAGGATACCCGGCTCCCGTTGGTAGCCGTGTTGCTCTAAGCCTAACTAAAACTAAGACGGAAAGAATCGATACCTAACTAAAAAGCTTTACCAAGCACCAGAGATAAATAAAATTCAAAACTGGTCTTATTCCTTGAGTAACAAGGGTAACATAAAATTAGTAAAGTAGCAAGAAGTATCATTCACCGAAATTCCATCCAAAACCACAGCACTCACACGAATTATTTTCTTATCTGTAGTTAAAATCTGCTGTTTGCACTTAGGTATATACATGTCCAAAAGCCAGTCCAAAAAAAATAGAGCTGTACCAACACAGTTGCATCCATTTCCATTTGCATGGATAGTGGTACAGTCATTGCCCCATGCCAGCAAGTTGGTTCTAACGTATACTTTATCACAACGTATTAAGGTCGCCAGGTTACCTAGGACGGCTTGTACTGTTGGGAATTGAACAAGCAACAACTCATGAATCCCGAAACACGATGACAGAAATTATGTTGTTTGCATGTTATGATGTAGATAACATGACTTAATTAGTGCATGAAATTGAACACCATAACACAGAACAAATCGCAATTTAGTCAATGATATAGCTTCATAGATAGAAATAAATCGAAGGGGCATTTATTTTAAGAGGCATTAACGTTAACGCATAAAATTGTTTGCACCTAATGCGACAAATCCCTTTCGGGGTGGCCAAAAGCTTTGCTACAATGACTAACTATCTTTGTAAACGTGCAGTTGTACAAGGCTCATTTTTAGCATATTGGAGGTTTCAGGGAGGAATGACGTCAGGTGGTGGTAGAGTGCTAGCCTTTGGCGCATGAAAACACTACATCCTTTAGTCGTCTCGTACGACACTCACGATGAAACGATGTGACTACACGGCAAAAACATGGTGAACAAATTATCAAAGATAAATTCGTTATACTCTAGTATTAATTAAAATGTACGCTTGCATAAGCATTGAGTTCTTTGTCCACGTTTCTACTATTACAATAACTTAATTCATATACAGTATCATACAAATCTGTGTTATTGTTATTGATATTATGTTCTATATTCTTGTTGTTTTCATCGCTGCGGTTAGGACGATCTAGTTCAATATGCACGCGAATAAAAGTTTTGCAAAGCGTAAGCCGGTGGCTGGCCGGCCGAACGTGTTGTCCGATAGGTATTTGCATTCTGTTATTGGCAGTTCCTATGTAAACAGTCGTCTGATTGTACATTTTATATGAACGTACAATAAGCCCCGGATACAAAAAATACACTTAGAAATGTTAGTCGCAAACTTTCGTTTAGTCTGCAATGGAAGCTGTTGTAAATTCTACAGTAATACATCCCAATAAGGTTCAAAGTAGTTTGATACTTTTCTGACTACACAACTAACAGTATGTGTTTATAGTGTTTGCCAATTTGAACGCAAAACACTCGTATCTATAAAACAAATAGACGCCCCTCCGCGATAATCTTGGCGGCAACTGAGAGAAATTCACTTCATAGGAAACGCAATTTCAGGAGAACAAACAAACTACTGCCTGGAACCCTTCCACTCAGTTTAATTACTTCACAAAGAATGCGTCGCGTTCGCCCGATGAGGAGACAAAATTAACGCTCTCAAATATTTAATTTAAATTTCCTCCCCCGAAAACGAATGATAACAGTGAGTCGTACTGACTTGCGGCCGCTCTGAACGAACATAAAAACACTTCTTAGAGCTTCCTTAGAGCGACAGGAGTGAAGCAGTTCATTTGTAACAGTAAGTGCTTCGTAACGCGATGAGTTTTTAGTTGATTCACTGAGAAGCCGGCAGACGGTAAATTGAATTTAGAGAAAAAGAAACACGCCAAACGAAGTGAACAAATCGCAATCAATTTGCAAAGGAGAATCTCCTGCTTTCAGTACGTTCCTGTCTAAATAAGTTTAATTATACTCGTACAAGATATTTTGTTGAGTCACGTTCCTACTTTAATAAAGAGACAAAATTCAGGACTTAAAATGTTCGTCTAAGACGAACAAATGTGGAGTGAACCTTATAAAATTCCAACGACAACTAAAGCAGGTAATAGCTACAAAGCGCCAAGAAATCCGAAAACGGGGGGAGCGTGTGCGCCGCTCGGTTAATCAAACTGTCACTTCAAGAATTCCGCGCGGAATCCTTCCTGAGAAAACTCCCGTAACTTTTGATTGCTGTGGAGAATCCATATCAACTTATACACTCAGAGATCGCCTAATCACCCGCTACAAATCATCGATTTGTTAAGAACTGGATTATTGTGGTTAAATCTTTAGAACTATTTAAAGACCTAACTAGAATCGTTATTTTAATTAAATGAACATCAACGGCTCATTATTCCGCTTTATTTAATAAGCAAAAGGCTGCTCTCGTAGCTCCACCGAGTTATTAATTAGAACAAAAATTCCGATCGTTCAGATTTTGTTCGGTAAATTGGCCACTTAAACTCGTAAAAGCCGTCTAAAGGAACTTAACGACGGTCAAAGAGCATAACCGCAAATAAGCTCCAATCTAAGGCCGAGGAAGAAAATTCCGTTTTCCTTAATTCACCCTAAACAGGCTTTTGGGAGTGTTGGTGTGATTGTTTACATTTGTGAAATAATCCGTCCTTTTTTGAAGAGTCTCGCTTTTGTTTCTTCGAACGGGAGCGGCGTTTAGCTTAGCAGTTTCTTTGAACAACGTTGACTTTGAGACTGTTTGCTACCTCTGTAGTTACGTAACCAAAGTAACGTTATCTTTGGGTGAAATCTGGCGTAGAGATAATTTTATACAAGATGTTAATCAATGATACCTACCGGGAAAAAGCATGAGTTTATGTATATGTATGTATCTTAATAAATACCTACTACAAGGTGTTCTTAAATTGATACAAAACAATTAAACGGAAACCATAACTGAAAAAAATTTGATGAACATTTAAGTAGATTTTTGAAATCTTTAAAAAAAAAACTTATCGTTTCATAGAAAACTACAAACCTACTCGAATGTATTACAGCAGATTTTTTTTTCACAATTTCGCTGTTGGTCCTATAGAGAAAGTTGTTCAATTTATTGCTCTGATCATCCCCTTAAAAATTCGTCTGCATATTAGAACAACCCTGTCATACCTTTCAAAATTTTGTTCACCTCGCGTATCACGCGTTCCTCGTTTTAGTCTACCGTTTAGTGTAACCGTTTTCACAAATTATCAAGAGTGTATTATTATTATGTTTTCACATTATCGATTAAAACCCGATCGCGGTCACACTTGCACACCTACTTATGTTATGGAAGTAGTTCTCATATAATTTTCAAAGTAAACAACTGACAGTCACAGAGTTTCACCACGAAAGTGGAGACGCGGAGTGAGCTTGAGCGCAAACAAGGTGCGCCGGCGACTAGCTAATGTGATGTGAAAGCTTTTGCACTAGGGCAGTTACTGGCAAAGCAACTTGTTACAAGACCGAAATTTAAAACACCATTGATATTTAGGTACAGTATCTTCTCATTTTACATAAATTATGATATTTATGCATCAAATGAACCTTACGCGGTATTCGTATGAATTAGTTATGAGATAACGAAAGGGAATAACACTTCAGCCAGTTACAAAGCAAAACAGATTACTGTTGTAACGGAAACCACACAACTACAATCGAGAAACAAATTGTCGGAGATTGCTTTTAAAACGTAGTGTGCGGTAATACAGTATTAGGTGGGTACCTCACGCATAAAATAGTAAATTGAAAATATGACTACGTATATGTAGGGTCTTTATTTATATGCTGACACTTTTTTAAGGGGATGACCGGATCAACAAACTGAACAACTTTCTCTATAGCACCAACATCGAAAACGCTAGATGGTCTGATCATCCTCTTAAAAAGTATCAGCATAATATAGGTACTGGTGTTTTGTACAAACTAGCAGATTTTTAAAAGTTTTCTCGACGTGTTTGTCTCCATAGTGAAAGTTGCTCAGTTTTATGGTCTAAACCACCCCTTTAAATATACGTAGGGCATTTTGCTACACCCTGTTACTGTGGTGTGATGGTTAAGAATATGACATCTTATCCTTAACACTGGTGTAAAAGACAGTGTATGACAGCAGGAGTGTCAAGGTCGATCAGTAGTCGTACAGTGAATTATGCACAGTCAAAAATAATAAAACGAATATTATAGCGTAATATAATGGTTTCATATTAACAAAAAGTATAATAACGTTTTTATTTTGTCCACAGTTCACCCCCTGGTGCAAGTGCCGAACCAGCTCGTTGGAGCGCCATCTGGCACGGACGTGACCCTGCAGTGTCATGTCGAAGCCTCTCCGAAGGCCATCAACTATTGGACCAGAGAGAATGGTGAGAAAATTGGTCATAGATTATAATTCATAATATACAGGGTAGCCTACAGTGTTTCATTTTTTATTAGGGTTCCGTAGTCAAACAAGTTCTTAAATTTTTTAGTTTATTTTAACATTGTACCGTTTTATTTAAAAAATGTTTTTGATGTTTTTTATCTATGTAAAAAAACTCTAATTCTAAAATGGTTTCCCTAAATGCATTTTAGGGAGGTGTCGTGAAAATAATAGTATTGCAATATGCTCGATCAGATTCCTATCAATGAGTTTCCAGGAACATAAAATATAAAATTTTTATCACTACGTTTCACTACTGTGGCTTTTCAGCGGACCGTTTCAATGACAGGGAAAATATTTTTATGATTATTAATATGAAAACGAATATTGTCTGGGTAGGTCAATATAAAATCAATGTGCTAATTATAAAATCTTAGCCAATGTTTGTCCGTTTTGACACAATAACCCACACAAATCAAGTAGGTATGCATGCTGTTTGGTGGCACGAATACATTGTATTCGATTAATAAACGTACTCGTATTTGGTACTTTTACTGTCAGTTAGTTGAACAAAGAGCCCTGTTTTGGCTGTGCCATTTTTAGAGCATTGATATTTTGTCTATGGTGTAGGTACACTATTAGGTACACAATTAATATTAAGTGCTTAATAGGGTGACTACACATATTTTCATGCGACGTTCGTTCGTATAATGATGCAAACAACAAACTGATTATTAGACACAACCTTTGATTACGCACTAAACGGGAGAGCTTACAGTCGGATGTTTACGAGCGACAGTAACTCATAAACCTTATTAAACCCCAAGCACGAAACTCAAGAACGGAATAAGCAACTAATTTCATTATTCATAAAGCACATTGAAAGCGTTAAAGTACTCATTAAAACGGTCGTTATTCATATTTCTACTATCCTCTTTGACAGGCCGCAGGGGCTAGTGCTTGCTCACAAGTTATGGCGTTTTTATGGTTGTATTTAAAAGGAAAAATATGCGCTTATTTCATGTCCGTTTTTCATTTCGCCAAGATTTATTTCGACTTTGATTATATGGCGTCGATGTTACGGCTTATTAACGACCTCATAATTATACCGATGAGATGACAGCGTAAAATATAGCCAGCTGAGGAAGAAATTAATTAGTGAAACCGACTAACTTATTGCCCCTGAACCCGCTACATAAACAAAAACTTGGAGCATTACATTCAGCAAGGTTTCCACAATACTGTCCACTCAGAAACATGCGGCAAAGCAAAGAACAATAACTGTCAGACGGCAAATGAAATTAGGACGAATGCCGGTGAAAAATAATAAGCAAACTGTGTAAAAACACGTGCTAACTAATACAAATAAGGCTCTTTGCCTAACAAAACGGCAGAGGGACGGGAACTTCATTACTTCTCATTAAACAGGTCACCCGGAGGATAGAAGTTGCTTGTTTAGTGCCTGGCTGACAGACAGAAAGAAGCACTCCTCCCTTTGTTATGATTAAGATCAGTCTTCTAAACAAACTGTATTTTTTTTTAGCATATATGTATCTCTATAAATATATTAATACGTCTTTTCGAATATAGCAAAAATAAAATATGTATACTTAATCACTCATTCTGTGATTGGCTGACTAACTGACAGACAACGCACGGCCTAAACCGCTGATAGAAATATGCAATTTGGAATATACCATTAATTGGAGTAAAATAAATACGAGTATAAACATTTATTTGCGCATGCAAAAAAACGCATGCATTTGCAAAGTAACGAGACAAGGAGTCTGTACTAGAGTTTTCTTCCTCACATACTGTTTACGACGATGCAGACTAAGATTTTGAGCAAAGGTAAAAACATGTATAAAACAAAAGGAGTTGCATATTTGTTAAACGTAAATAGGATCTGTGTAGCTACTCTGCATATTATGTACCACAAAAAGGACTGTATAAACGGGCCTTCAGTTCTATAATTCACAAGCAAATATTTTTCCACTGGCTCACGTTAAAAGCATTTAGAGTAAGCGCCAATATCCAACTGGATAATGCGTTGCAACAAGCATCCAGCACGGGCGCGCGGCTTCTCTCGCCCACTAAAGTCGAGTTAGAAATGGATTTACGGCATCCACACGCCCGCGACATGTGTGAACGGACCACACCGCAGCTGCCCGCCGACTGAATCCACACAAAACGAACAAAACTTTTTCGCAATGCGGTCTTTAAACTTATTTTTTGTCGGTTTAATCGAACAGTTTATGCGGTTCAACTTTCAAATTGAGATCCAGTTGAGTATTAGATTTAAAACGTAGGTAGACTAAACTGACTTTCAATTATGGAATGCATTGAGCTGCATTCGAAAACGGTATTACTCCTAAAAGTACAAAGGCCTCAAAGCGGAGGTGGTTAATTGCTGAAAACATGGTTCATTGTTAGCTTGTTTACTTTTTGAGAATATCCTTGATAAGATTAGCGAACAGTTTCATGAAGAGGTAAACTTTAGATATATATCATCACATTATACCAACTTGTTTGCACATTGTTGCAGTTTAACTTTCACAGTCATCCGTTGTTCAATAACAACATAATACAAACAAACAGAGCGCTGCAAAGCTAACAAGATCGTGTGGTTTCAGTTAGGAGCATCTCTGCTAAATAATTGCTTATACAATAACCAGGGGAACCCAGTGCAGGCAGATTTAGATGCAGTTACAAAGGCAACCGAGCCCGCCATTACGCGGGTGGAGCGACCGCCCGCGCAAAAAGCGGACCAAATTCTATTACCGCCCGATATGCAACAAAGACCGCTGAACCCACCCGCTTCAAATTGCTTTAGGCTACAGTCACAATATTTACTTTCACGTATCAAAACATTCATGCAAATAAAAATTCTATTTTCCAATTTTAAGAGCAAAAAAATCTTTTTGTAAGAGTTCAAACATGCAGATTTATATACGCAGTGTTGTATTAAAATAAAAACGTTTCGTATAATTTTAAAATATATCAGTTTTACTAGCTTACAGCTTCATTTAATTTCAAACTTCGCATCTGTTCCACATTCGTTGTTATTCGAAAATTACTGAAATTGTTTTTACGTTTTTAGGAAAAATAACAATCCAAAATAATTTGATAAATTTATTGCTTAATAGTAGGTACAGATCAAACTCAGTAGTTGCATAAGGGAACATAATTCGGAGCGCGCTCTATACAAACGAAGTCTGATGATATTTTCAATACTAAACAATTAACGTAAATGAAAATTATCAGAAACAATCTACAAACTAATCTCTATGTTTGTATGAAGTCCGATTTTCGTTAAAATCTACAGTTTTAGTGCTAGGAATAACTTCTTTTAATGTAAAGTTATTAAAAATAACACAGTGAAATTGTGTGAAAACTAGTATAACAACCGTCGAAAAAAATACCACTGCGGAAATTTTCGAATAACAACCGAACTCTTAACGGTTTCACTACCTACCTATATTTAAATGTTTTCACGTTTATGGCCATTATGATGGGGCCGTATGTCAGTACTCGAGCAATTAGTGGAGCTATCAATTTGCAGCACCTAAAAATACATAAAAAGAAGTTTCTTCCATAAAACAAAATTTGCTTTTATCACTTGTTAAATCAAACAAGACTGAGATACTTAACCAAATAAAAACACTCCTAATAGACTCTAAATACCTTAAACCATTCCTATCTATTCATTATGTCATGATTCCTAGCTTCATTACAAAACCGGTACCCTCTAAGCAGCCAGGTCATGTATATGATAGCTGCTATAATATTCAACAATCGTCAATCAAAACACCGATACCTTAAACGGCATTCAGGTACCAAATAGAAAGGCTCTTCTGTGTAGCATGAATTGCTCTGACCATTGATTAAATCAGTTATCCAAAACACCAAGAATCCAGATACTAATATATTAAATTCTGAAATATACCTTGCATTATTTCTATCTATCCCCAATAATCATAATTACAATACAAAGCAATTGATATATTCTAGACTGCAAGAAGTAGCGAGACTGTTCATAACGGGCATATAGGCAGGGCACAGACATTAGTATCATACAGAGAAAGGTTTCCCATTGCCCTGACTACTGATTAAATCAGGTACCCAAAACATTTAGAATCGAGACACTTATTACACAGAAATTCTCATACATGAAGCCTTTAAATACCTTGAGCTATCTCTATACAACGTGTTAATGAATTAACGCAAAACTAGAAAGTAGTTGGTTTAGAACCGAGAGCAGAATCGAATTATCATGTTTTCAACATAGGTAATTTTTTTCAAAATATTAAATAATTAGTTTGTAAAATTTAAAATTTACTGAATTCGATCTCAACCCACCGCACGGGCACACTAACCCAACTACCAAAACAAGATTCTTAAAATGTATCCATGAGCACGTTAGCGCTTTCTTTCATTGCTGAAATGAAAACAAATCATTCTTGCCTGAAAACTTAAAATGCGAATAACTTTAAATTTTAACGATCAATAAAATGAAATTATTGTTCCAATCTAATTATTTTATTATAAATCAGTTTGTGTGTATGAGGTTTTGCGCTTATTTATTAACACGTTGTATATTCCCATTATTCTTAGCTACAATACAAAGCAACTGACACCCTCTAAGCAGCCGTCGAGTGTAATAGCTGTAACACTCAACAATCTTCAATCAAAAGCAGCTAGACTGACCATAAAGGGCATTCAGGCTGGATGCAGACATTAGTATCAAACAGAGAGAGGCAGACGGCTCTTCTGCGGGCCATAAATTGCGGGGACTACAAATTAAATTAGGTAATACACAGCCGTGACGAGCGGGACAAGCGGCGGGGCGGCCGCAGTGGACATGGAAGGGGTGTGTCCGGCTCTCGTAGCCAGATGTAGGGTTGCTTGTTGGTAAAACTGAAATGATGCCTATTGATGACGAGGTAAAAGTTTATTGCTACTGAAAACAATATCGGTCAAAACTGAAAGCTACATCTGCATAATTAAAGAGTTAATGCAAAGAAAAAGCTCGCTATATTGAATCATATTCGTGTTATAGCAATAGATAAGTAAAACCAAGGGAATCTTGTTTTCTTAATATAATTAAGAGAAAGTTATAGTAATTATGAAGTTGATGGATATTATCGTTTTCAAGAAAATATTGTACCAATGGATATTGTGAAAGTACGTAGGAAATTTATGTTGATAACCCTACTACTTTAACACGCTCGACATAGTTTTATTTAAATTTTAATTTGTACACCGGATAATTAATGACACAAAAACCAATTTAATCTTTAAATTAAACCTCTCTTAAATAAAATTTTGCTCGAATGAAATCATAAACAGAGCCCTAAAAAGATAAGCTCATGCCAATGGAATCACTAGCTTCTTTTAAATCCGTCTGTTGCAGGTGTAATATGCTTTTTTGTTTGTGAAAAAAAATATTTTGATTTAAAAATAAATACATTTTTGTCACAAAGTATTTTTATTATTATAAATAAACCCAATAGTTGTTGCAACTAACACAGGTACTTTCGGCTTTTTTCGGTCCCAATGAACAAATTGACACGTATCCCATGACTGTTGTAGGGTCGGACGTGGTTCATACAAAATCCCCCATGGTCCTTTATAGTTAGGTTACAAGATCTTTGATAACTTACCGCTTTCTGTACTGGCTCAAATATAATCCAAAATAATTTGATAAATTTATTGCTTAATAGTAGGTACAGATCAAACTCAGTAGTTGCATAAGGGAACATAATTCGGAGCGCGCTCTATACAAACGAAGTCTGATGATATTTTCAATACTAAACAATTAACGTAAATGAAAATTATCAGAAACAATCTACAAACTAATCTCTATGTTTGTATGAAGTCCGATTTTCGTTAAAATCTACAGTTTTAGTGCTAGGAATAACTTCTTTTAATGTAAAGTTAATTATCTTCGTAGTATGAGATATTGTGATTTGAGATCTTATTAATAATATTGTTTAGAATATTGACATTATTAATTAATAAAGTAATCGAGCAATAAACAAAAGAGGGCGTGGTGGCAGCGCAACCACCAGCGAGGTGTCAGATGCACTGTTCGGCCACAGATTTGTGGTCAATTCATGTTTCGGTCTCGACCCGATCTCAATGTCTTTGACCTGACCGCGGTTATTAATTAACTTTGGATGTAAAAGCAACTATGGGCAAATATCGAATTGATATTTTGATCTACATAATTTGAAAATGCTGTATTTCTGGAAAACAACTCTGATTTTCAGAAATTGCATTAAAATAAGTTCGGTGCCACTATTGAAACGTGGACGTTTTGAGTTTTCAAAATACGTCTGACTACCTACCCCTTGGGGAATATGGTCGTGAGCATATGATATGTTATGCTATGCTTTATAACAAGTTTTTTTGCAGAATTAAAACGATTGATTACAAAAAGAATATGTTAAGGATACATTATACAGGGTGTAAGTTACAGCCTACCAAATACTGAAACGGTGAACTCAGACCATCAAACTGAACATCTTTCACTATGGATCAGGAAATGCGATAAAAAATCTCCTGCCCATACATTTGAGTCGGGTAGGTACAGCAGTTTTGTATAGGACAGCAGATTTTTTTTCTCGTTTCATTAGGTAGGCTCCATAGTAAAAATTGTTCAGTTTGATGGTCTGAGTTCACCGTTTCAGTATTTGCTAAAATACAATTTAAGTTTGTCGCAAAATAAGTTAAGGGACCTTTTTAATATGCTGACAGTTTTAATGGGGTTGATCAGACCATCAAACTGAGCAACATTTTCTATACGACCAACACCGAAAAAAAAATCTGTTGTTCCATACTGCAAAGTGCAAACCAACTCGACACTTTCTTTTCAAAATTTATGTTTTTCGCGATTTGGTCCTATAGAGAAATTTGTTCAGTTTGATGGTCATCCCCTTTAACAACTCGTCAGCATACTATTAAGAAGGAGGGTCCTTCTTAATAATATGTAATAACAGATTGATACAACTGTTCTCTGTCATATTGAATAAATAAATAAATAAAATAAATAAATATCTTGGACATTGTCACACTAATTATCTAGTCACATTTAAAGTACCAGAATCTAGCCTGGACTTGTGTTATAATGACTAGACAACGATATAGAATACACAAATAGATACAAACATCCATGACTCGGGTACAAATATTCATATTCATCATACAAATATTTGTCCCTTACGGGATTCGAATCCCCGACCCTCGCCACAGCAGGCAGGTTCACTACAGACTGTGCTATCGGGCCTTTGAATAGAGTTTGAACACAAATAAATTAAAATGAATTTGTTATATGTATTTAGAATAGCTCTGACACCCCTAGGGAAATATAGTCGTATTATTATCTTCTTATTAGAAATTATAATGAAAAGATATCTCCAAATGTGGTACTAGAAACGACGATTAATCAAAACCGAGCGCAGTAAGTCACCTGACTCCATTACTAACTAGGTGAACTGTCTTGAGACCGCGAGCGGTTGGTCACAAATTAGAAGCTGTCGTAGACTTGTCCTTTGCATTTCATCCTCATGAGAAACTTGGCTACGTCTGACTTCAGTTTGAATCACATTAGGAATATATACTTCAGATTATAATTTATGTAGTAAGATATCTTTGCTGACGGTTTTTAGGGGATGATCAGACTATTATTTTGTCTATGAGACTAATATCGAAATCTCGAAAAAAATCTGCTGTTCTATAACAAAACTGCATACCTACTCTCACCCAAATTTATTGGACAGCAGATTTTCTTTTTGTGATTTCTAAGTTAGTGTCATAGAGAAAGTTGTTCAGTTTGATGGAATGGATGTAATACAAAGAACAACCCTGTATCCGTTGGCGCGCTCCTTATAAACGCAGTTTGATTAAATTTTTGGATAGTTATATTAGTAATCAAATTAAAGTCATAGAACATTTTTAGAAGCGACCTGGAAACCAATATTTGAGCTTTACATTTGTCAGATTTCCGTTAAAATATATAGTTTCAAAGTTATCGTGGCTCAAAGTCTTTCCATGCAAATCTTAGATTTAGTCCTAGCATTGAAACTATATAATATTTTAACGGAAATCTGACAAATGTAAAGGACATATGTTGGTTTCTAGATTTTTTGTTTTGTTGATATTTATTGGTTAGTATTGAAAATATAGAAAAAACTTCGTTTGTATAGAGCGCGCCTGCGATAAGTAACCTCTTAACAAGGTAGGTGTAAAACATTATAAACATGAGTGATCAGTTTTAGTAAAAATTCTGATAAACAACCATAAATAAAGCCATTCATTGCTTATTGAAAAAGTTAATATATTGATATTATTACATCTGTCAAATAGCTATGTCTTTGAATTCAACGAGCATGCATGAAAGGAGTAATGAATGTGGAGGAAGCTAGACTAGAGCTGTCTCTGCCTACCCCAATGGGAGACAGGCGTGAGAATACGTATTTATGTATATTTAAATTCTTAATTTAATATTACCAAAGTGTGTAAGGTGAAAAAGTGTCTAGCAAGAAAATAGTTTAATTAATATCCTTAGTTGCAAAGTAAGCCAAAATGCTGAGCGGAAATAAATAAAAACCCGCCACAAAATAAAGCGGAGCAAGAAGAATGCAAGCAATTTTTAATGTAGAGCGAGCAGTGGGGCTTGTGCGGCCCTTCCCTGTTAAATGTTTTCATCTAACCGCCTTATCGCTGAAATTCTACTTTCGAAATCTAACACTTTCGTAGATTGAAAAAATATATCACACGCAATAACATTATTGTGTGTTTATTTCCAAATAAAGAACTAAATAATATTTAGTTATTTATAGTCTATCTTTGTCATTACGTATAAAATGTTATGTAAATTCTAGTTGTCACGTGCACCCCTACATCCTCTGTAGAATAATTTTTCCCATGCTTCTATCTTCAGTGAGTTAGGCTATGCCAGTCAATCTCTCATTCATTCATGGAACTGTTTAGTATAGAAGATTTCTTTTTATGATCCGCTTTTTATTTACTTTGATAGTTTAGGAATTTTAGTAAACGACGTACTAAATTTTCTCAGTTAGAGATTAAAAAAAAATGGTCGCTCACAATAAACAATTTATAGTTAATCCAATATGTAATAATTTTATGAACAACTAGCGGCCCGCCCCGGCTTCGCACGGGTTAAGTATTCATTACACATATCGAGTTTCCATTGTTTTTAAGATGTATTCTGCTATTCGGGACGGAAACAAATCCAACAAATCAAAAACCATGGCAATCGGTCCAGCCGTTCTCGAGTTATAAGTGTTGTAACAAACACGACTTTCTTTTATATATATATATATATATATATAACATATGAGATAACATTGTTACAATACTTGTCATCACTGTTATCGTGCTAAAAATCAACAATTTGTGTTTTTGTTTCATGCCAAATGTAATTTTATTTTAAGCCTTGCACTTACAACCTATGTGTACATAATAAAGTACATAATGGGCACGTATTGTTGGCTATACGAGAAACAACATATTTCAATTCGATATCGGCTGGACAATGGTCGGAAGTGGCCGAATATAAATGGTCGGAAACCTGCGCCTATCGAATAAAGGCTGCTGGACCAAATAACGGTATCAATGGATAGCCAATGAGTTAGTCGTTACCTGCTACATACACGGTTACCTTACCTAGCTAAATGTTTATTTTAATGTTCACATTTTGTAAACACGGTTTATTGGTTTTATCTCATACAAATAGTATTTGATTGATTGATATAAGAACCCAAAATCTTTACAGAATCGGTAACGGAATTACATTTCAGAAATTTATAAAAAAAAAATTTTTACCTTCGAACTGGCCTCGTCGATATTCTAAGAAAAAAAAACGTTTGCATTGCTAACAACGGCAAGGGCAATAGTGGGTTTAGTTATGTTACTGTAATAACGTTTTTTCTAGCATATTTAGGGTTTCAAGATAAAATAACGTGTTCTCGCCTCACGTTACTACTCTCTAACACTCGATAATATCTTCTACACAGGTGAAATGATAATAACAAACGACAAGTACCAGATGAGCGAGATCAACAGCTCCGCGTACAGTGTGCAGATGCGGCTGATTGTACGGAACATCCAGAGCAATGACCTCGGAGGCTACAAGTGCATCTCCAAGAACTCTATTGGCGACGCCGAAGGCAACATCAGGCTGTATGGTAAGTAGGCATTCAGCTGAAAAAAACTATAAATAAAAACAACAAACATTAACTTTGGTCGCAGATTTTTAACAGGGCCGATCGCGCTAAATTAGTCTCCACTGAAACGTCATTGGACTGCATGCGAATCACAACTTTTCACACATAAGGTTTCGCGCTAATCATTTGACAGCTCATTACAGCCGCTTGAAAGATCGCTCAGACGTTTCAAGATGTAAATCATAGTAATTAAGTAAAGTTTAGCGCAATACGGAATTCAGCACAGTTGAATAGTAACTGGCTGGTAATTTGATACTACTGAAATTGAATACGGATTGAACTTCAATGTTTTGATTAGCGCTATCGGCCTCCTGTTCTTCTATAGAAAATATAAAACTTTATTATATGCCGAAACGAAAGGCATTATTTGCAGTCAGTAAGCAAAACAGCATCAACGAGTCCATTTTTAAACAGCATAGTCTATCCACGTCACGAAAAAACAAACTAACTAATAGTCAACTATCCATCAAACCCTTAGACCATATAACTATGGACGTGTTACGCGTGTAATTCTACTAACAAACTTTTACTGTAGATTCTTATTTTGATTGTTAAAATAAAATAAATAAATATCTTGGACATTGTCACACAAATAATCTAGTCACATTTAAAGTATCCGAATCTAGCCTGGACTTGTATTATGATGACTAGACAACGATAAAGAATACACATATGTCTCGGGAAAAAATATTCAAATTCATCATACCAATATTTATCCCTTACGGGATTCGAACCCGCGACACTCGGCACAGCAGACAGGTTCACTACCGACTGAGCTACCGGGCCGTCTAATAGTTTCATGTGAACCCTAAACGAGACTAGTTTGAAGTTATTGTTCCGCAATTGTAGGCTGTCTCGTTTAGTATGCTTTATATATATGCACATGATCAATTGATCGTGTAACTTGGCAAAGGGGAATGCTAACGCTAGGCTAGTCCCAAGTTATTTGGTCTAAGATCAAACCCTAACGTACGAATTGTCGAAACAGAAATGGAGTTGCCGTACCGTAAATCACGGGACGACGAGGATCGCGAGAGCGATCTTGAGGAGACTAATGACGTTCGGTCCAGTCTCCAAGGTCCACTTCGAGAAGGTGGGCCGAGGGCAGAAGACGCTGGGTTCCTGGGTGGAGGTGGCCCATCTCCCGCCTCGGCAACCCGCGTTACCCCATACGCAGTATTTTTAATATCGGCTTTAGTCTACGCCGCGTGCTAAACTTTTCCCGTAAAGCCATGTGCAAAGTTAAGACTTCTTAACTGAAAGTAAAGGGCGATATTTCATATATTTATTGTTCTTCGGAGTTTAAACACGATTTTCTCGTTTCCCTGCGTTCACAGAGGTGAGCATTATCATTGAATGTGACAATAGTGATGTAAGATGTTTTTCAGTCGTAACTTTATTTATTTGCGGTGTTAAATATTGAAATTCTTAAACGTTTTGTCTTAAGATTGTACATGGCTTTTCATTGGTTGGAACTTGACAATTTACTTCTATTGAAAATGGGACATGACTGCAGTGTTTTCATCTCAGACTTAAATAATTTAGTAAATCAATTGTTACAGTGATTGGACATTTTAAAATAAGTAATCGTGACAGTACGTAACTAAATATTTAACAGTATTTACAGATCAGCAGGCTTATTAACATTGTAAATGCTTGTGTAATAAAGATATCTATAACTAACAATAATATTCTGCTAATATTATAACGTACGTGACATAAAAAATACATAGTTGTATTATTTAAAAGGCCAATGGATCCATTTAACTGTATTTATTGTTGTGTAAAAGTATTTCTTTATGTAGTTAGTTAATTTCATAGTCATATAAGCAAATTGTATGTCGTAAAATTGTATATGGGAATTTAAGAATTGTTACAATGTATGTATATAACGTAGATATGCGGTTGTAAGCAGTAAATATTTATTTTTCTCTCGTTATGTTAGCATACATTGATTTTAATAATAAAGAAATTTTAAAGATATTGTACTATTCATAATGAATGTAAATTTGAAATGCTACAATGAAATTTATAGGGTATTTTGTAATTGTTAATGTTCTAATATTGTTGGATTTTATAAACGATCATTTCTTAGCGTTATTCATCATAATTTGTCTTATGAAAATGTCAACTGTGCTCCTGTAAATTTCATTTTTCAATAACTTTCTTTTAATATAAAGAATTTGTACGTAATATAAACTGCCAGTCTACATAATGGCCTTATATGAATGTATGATAATTGCCTGCGAAACAAATATTAAACGACATTAACGAATATTGTGGTGCTTTATTTGACTTCGTGTTTATCTTGCTCGGTGTTAATTAATCATATGTTTATTTTAATCAAGTGTAGGGTCTTTGTCTACGATAATTCGTAACTTAAGAATGTATACGTTCTAATTTGATATTACGACAGTTACAAGGGACACAAACTGGTTTACAAACTGATGAAAACTGATGTCATTTAATTTAGTAAACAATCCTAACAGGGTTACGGACTCATATTATGTAATGTATCCCATTATTTATTAGTTTGATAAAAACAAGTGCAACGGATTTGTTGCTCATCCAGCGGTGTTACTAATTGACTCATCATTGAGTATGACCGCGGACCATGTAAAGAATCGACTACGATAGTAGATCTCTTTGCTCGCGACTTCGTCCGCAACGGCTCCCGTCATATCGTAGCGAGATCATGGCATATAAGTATAATGCTATCCCATGATCATGGCAGATTTATTAAGGTAACGACAATTTGTATCACAATATGACCCTATTTCTACCTTACGATATTTTGATTGTCAATTCTAAACGTCGATAGTGATATAAAATATAGGGGCTTTAGTGGATTTATTAATTAATCTAGTTTCCATTCCCACCAAATTGTTACCCCAATCGAAAAATAATTGAATAACCCATCCTTCCTCAAGACTTCACACTACCTGTCCCACGGCTTTCAGCTTTAATTTTACACTTAGTCAAAATAGACAATTCCGTGGAAGGTCTAACAATATCCCGTTGTGCCAACCCTCTTAATAGGTACCTATGTACCTTCGGATGCCGGGTGAAGCGAGTTTAAGTGCGATCTAGATAGGGTGTAACCGCGTGCATTAGCGAAATTACCTGACGCTCTATTATTTTCATTGCGACAACCCTAGTTTAGAGATTCGGGTACAAATTGGAATTGTTGGGACTTATCTGGTAAGCATAAGGTTTTATTTTGCGTGTTATGAAAGAGATGTTTATTTGTTAGATTATACCCCGTTTTGATCCGTATGGTAAGCTCTACTAAGCAGCTATGAGTATTAAACCACTACGGGTGCCTTTCCACCAGAGCTGTGCGTGGAAGCTAAGCTTTTTAACATACAATGCGAGCTAGAGAATGCTCTGGATGCGTGCGATGGATGCTAGCAACTACGGAACCTTACACTACGCATAGCCCAACATACACTTGGCCGGTTTTTTTTCACGATTTCGATGTTGGTCCTATAATGAAAGTTCTTTAGTTTTATGGTCTGAAGCACCCTCTTTAATTTGTAGATAACACATTTAAATTTAAACCCTGTATGACTGAAGAAATAAAAGTTAAGAGGTTATACAAGGTGTTACAAAAGTAAAAATAAATATTTTAAACTTTTAAAGGGGTTGTTTAGACCATCAAACTGAACAACTTTCACTATAGGACTAACATCGAAATCGCGAAAAAAAAAATCACTTGTCCCATACATTTAGCTCGAGTAGATTTGTAGTTTAGTATGAAACATCAGATTTTTTTTTTCGCGATTTCGAGGTTGGTCCCATAGAGAAAGTTGTTCTGTTTGATAGTCTTTACCACCCCCTTAAATGTTTATTTGTATTTTTGTAACACCTTGTATAGGGTGTTAAGGTAGACAGTTGCATTACTTAAATGGGTGATTATACTCAAAATACTGAACAACTTTCCCAAAGAAACTAAGGGAAAGTAGAAAATGAAATTTTTAACTTTTCATTCAAATGTTCGATCAGCTGTTACTTTTTGACTGTTAAATACTAGAAAGGTCCATCAAAACAACAATGAACATTATATTACAAAAATACCTAATATTTAATCTTACCAAACGTTCAAAAAAATCTATCAGTCTACTGTTTTAAATATTTCATGACTATATTTATGCTGAACATTGGATGTTTTATGTCGCTGCTTAGCATGCATTATGTCCACCAAGGAGAAACAACGGCTATTTTGCAGCGAGCGGCTCTATTGACTAGACCATTGTAAGATACGAGTTTTCATAAATATTTTTGAGTGGTTATTGAAGACTAATAATTGAATCTAGTTGTGCCTAAACGTTCCAACCCACAAGTTGGCCTAAATTGAGATATTGTTCCCAAAAAACCCAAAATGAATCTTATTTTCATGTGACAAAGACTCAGTTCATTATCTCTTGCCTGTATTAAAGATATGTTACATGTATGTAAACCCACATGCACTTTAAAAAAAAGAAGAGCAGGAACGATTCAAGCTCTTTGAATCGTTTTTGCAAAATACAAAATGGAAAAGAATTGAAATGCAATATTTACGAAAAAAATACTTCCAAGTCACTTGGATCTTTTCGTCAAAACATTTTGTATGAGGCAGTATCACAAATAATTATGCAACAATGTTCCAAATGTTCCAATGCAATTGTTGTATAAATTATGGTTTTTTATTGTAAAACAATATAAAAAACCAATTTAATTTATAATAAAACTATTAATAAGAAAAAAAAACACGAATTTAAATCTAACTGGGCTGGATCCTTTTTCAATTTTTTTTTGTGATTTTGCCTCATACTATAACAATACAAAATAGGTTTTTGCAGAAATGATCCAAGCGACTTGGGATTTTTTTTTATCAATATCTAAAATACCTGCAGCAGCTGGAACCTGGAAAGCATATCAGAAACCCTTTTCATTACTGCTAACACTGTCACATTTATGTCTATAAAAAATAAAACGTATGCATGAAAAAACACGTTTAAATGTTTAAACGTCAATATCTAGAAATGGGCCCGTTGTGGATTGAAACGTTTTGTCACAACTAGGTCCAATTATGGCATAATTAATGCCAAAATTATTAGTTAACCTAGCTCAAAGTATAATAAGATGACACCGACTCCAAAAAAAATATTGTAACAGGTACACTCAATCAGAAGGTAAGTTGAAGTTGCGGATATGAGTACTTTTCTAAAACTTGATAAAGGAATTTATATGTTTACTTATAAGTATAGTTATTATAGTTAGTAGTTAAGGTAGGTATTATACACACGAAACAGATCAGAGGCCGTAGAATGATGCGCGTGATAAAGCTATAGTCACGCCTTTTATCTCGTTCGTTCCCGCGCAAATAGAAAGAGAGGAAAGGCGTGATAGCACTGTTTCACACTGCCATGCTACAGCTGCAGATAATAAATTTATACAATACACCTATCTTTCGGTGTCTGGAACTGCACTTATGTAATTTCAAGATTAGTACACACGGCGACACATCAAGTTACACAAAACCAAAATAAGCTGGCCGCGCGTAGGTAGAGTAATGTATTAGTTTTGCGTAGCTTGATGTGTCACCGTGTGTACATTCTAAATTCCAACTGTTTTAATTTAATTCTTTGCTACTAGCACAAGATCCTTATTCAAGCGCCATCCCAGGTAAATCTAAGTGACATTATCCTGCAACCGATTTATGCCTTTGATCTAATACTGTCAAAGGGAAGTCCTGTATAGGGTTATTCAGGCATCGTTTTCTGGGAATAGTGCCATGCCAACTCCGATACAAGCGCATGTACATTTCCGAATCTCCCAAAGGTATTACAGCTTGAATGTCAGAGTTTGCATCTTAAGTGCTCCCTACATTCGAACAGATATAGACTACAGGATGGGTAAGCAGATGAGGAACTAATATAAAAACACATGAGATAGTAAGGACATACTTTTCTTTCGATACTTTTAAAATATCATCATTTGTATCATAGTTTGATATCAGGACTATGAACAGAAAGATCAATAGATATAGCGAGGAGTTTTAAGACGTATCCCCCACAGAACGACCTTGACCCTTTCAGAGCCGCTTCACCTATTTTTGACTGGCTTGTCCTTCATTATGTCACTGTGGGGACTTCTAATCTAAGAAAATCGAATTCGAAAATTGCATCGAATTCGTACCTAAAATTATCGAACTAAATGTCTATCTACACAAAGGTGTGTGTCGCAAGTAAAAGTGACTTCAACTTATAAAGTATAGATGCACATAGTACAAGCTTTTCCAAATATTTAGGCTTTCCTTTGAACACAGGTTTCATATGTATTTTATGGACAAATAAGAAAATTTCTTTACAGCAAATTAGCCAGAGATGTTGAAGATCATTGCTATATTTTTCATTAATATGCATGTCTTTCAAATAAAGAGAAGATAGCTTCTAAAAACCAGCAAAATATGGCTTGGCCCAGCGTTTACCTAGTGTGAGTATATATAGTGTGATATTGTTTGGAATTAAAGCTTGAAGCTGTGCAATTAAAACAACTAAAATAACGACAAAGTATTAATCTCCGTTTATACGGTGAACATTGAAAAGTAATTGACGACAATCGAAGACTTCGTTTTGTTGGAGATGGAATACAAATTTGGTAGGTTTTTTTGCCATTGGCCAGTTTTTAGGGTACCCAAAGGGTGAAAACGGACTCCTATTACTAAGCCTACGTTGTCCGTCCGTCCGTCCTACCTATTTAGGGCTGTAACTTTTGAACCGTAATAGCTATACAGTTGAAATTTTCACAGAATATTCGTTATTACGGCGGATTTGTCAACAAATAATTAAAATGTCAAAAATTTAAATTAAGGGGGGGTCCTCATACAAGAAACGAACGAGTTTTTATCCACGTTTTTTCTTCTCGCACTATCGTAAAAACGGTAATACATACAAGTGTTAAACCTGGTGTGATTATAGAGCAAACTCTACAGTATAACAACAAATAATAAAAACCAGCCAAGTGTGATTCGATCTCGTGTTAAAGGTCCAGGACAAAATAAATATTTGTTTGGTTTTTTGTTGTGTGGTGGTGTGGTACGGAACCCTCGGTGTGCGAGTAGCCCGACTCGCACTTGACCGGTTTTATTTAATAAAACAAATGCACAGAATAAATACCTACTAGTACTACCTAATGGTTGTCTTGCCTGTGTTGACGTTAAAAGTCTTTCATTTCGGTCAGTAGGGGGTCACTTGCAAAAACCATATGTATCGAAATATGTAATGAAAAGATCGCTTATTACTTTGCAAGTATATCACCGGACAGTATTTTTGAGTATTATTATTTGGATTTTCGAGGATAAATGCCGAGTACCTACTCGGTACAAAACGTTTCACCTACTCCACTGCGCTGCTGCTGCGTCCCTGATACAGCGTACCCTATTTTTATTTAAACCTAGTAGTGATTATTTAGTTTGTCCTGGTTACTTCACTAAGACCAAAGGATGACATAATCGATGTATATTTGTTTACAAGCATCCCATATTCAAGGGAATAGCCGGACTGCGGACGTCCGGTCACAATCTGCATAACAATGGTTTCCATAGTCTCTCTCTACAGATGGATGCTAATGCCCTCCCCATTCATAATTCATGTCTTAATGAAGTGCACTATAAGATGTCACCAACCTTTATCCACGAATTTACAAATATTATGTTCTAGAGTTTATGCCTTCCAAGTTCAAGTATTTCACGTGATAAATTATAGCAAATTGCGTTGTGTGCAGAATTATAATATCCCTACTTATTAAATATTTTTTCTCAAATATGCTGGGAGATTTGAGCATTATTTTGACAACCTTCTTCGAGATAAAACGAAATTGCTGTACTGGCCAAATACATGCGAGCAGCGGCCAGCAAAAGTTGTGTGAAAATCCATATCTGTCGTGGTTCAGTGGCCAAATAAATTACATAGTAAACTCATACCTATTTGTCGTGTAATTTAAAAATGGAACTATATTTTAATCTGAAACATGTCAACTAAGGAGGTAACTTATCAAAGGTGTTAAATAATTTCGAATTGGCTTGCAAAGAGAAATATGTTCATTGAAAAAAAAAACATGTAACATTAACGCGGGAAAAATTATTGTTGTTGTGAAAATATATCAAACTAAGTTCAGCAGGTTATATCGGTACTAGAATTTTATTATTATATCAGCGTTTTCAAATAGGCTACCCATAGCCACAAAGTCTCTGTAACTCCACAGTAATTCCGCATCATTACAAAGCACGTCTCAAGACTATAGAAAGTGAAACATAAGTAAAACTACGATAAAAAAGCTCGATGTTTTTCTTCAGCACAAGAAACCATTACTCGATTCAGGCTTTTCTTGTAAAAAGTGGTTTATTGTGTTCTTAAATAAAGTTATTCAGTTTACTCCGTGCGCATTGTGTGAGGTGAGCCTATTGTGAATGTTTCCAACCCCTGGTTGCCTCAGGTGCGGCCTCCATATACATTCTCTTTCAATAACCCTATGAATATCAGAAACATGTTATTTTATTTACCTTAAACGATGAATTATATTGTTACGAGCGGTGATTCGATAGCAAATAACGGCTTTTTGCCAATGTTATGCAGATAAGTAGGTAAATTCAATTTAAAAAGAAATTCAAAATCACATCACTTTTTGACCGCGTCAGAAGGTGTTTCGTTGTAGAGAAGATGCGATCAGAAACTAAATTATACATTGAATTACTTACATAACGTAATATTTTCATGACCAGGCACTTTGGTCATGCATTATATTATAATTATAATCATTGAGTTATAGAGGACTTGTTAAACATTTTTTTAGACAAGCTTAGAATATACTTATGCAGTTGCTATCTGAACAATATTTTGTAATATACTTACCATTTTTACGAGCTTTTATTTAACTTACAATGTTTGTATTTATGATGAATGTATCTATGTATGTTCGGGTCAAATCTTGCAACTGAATTTTAAAGCAGTTATCCACAACCGATTGAGATGAAATGCAATTTTTGTATGTATGTATGTATGTGTGTTCGAGTCAAATCTTGCAACTGAATTTTAAAGCAAATTTTCCACACACGTTTAGTTTGGATGACAATGCGTGGTTAGCTAAGTGACGTCATTCTAAATCTAATATGTGACTAGCTATTTATTATTGTGCACTCCCATGATATGGGTATCAAATGAAAGAGTTTGCTAAGAAGAATACGAATAAACTGAAAAAAATAAAAATAAATTAATAGAAAAAACATTTTTTTAAAACAGGCTTTTATTTAAATACTCTAAAAGAAAAAAATAAACTTTAAATTAAATCAAACCCATCAATTTATTACATGATATAAAACCTTGTCGCAAGATTTATTTATGCAGATAAACAAAGAATACATTAATTATGTGAATCTCGCGACAAGCTTTTATATCATATTTTAAATTGTGTAATGTAATTGATGGGTTTGATTTAATTTAAAGTTTATTATCTTCTTTTTAGATCATTTAAATAAAAGCTTGTTTTTCAAATAAATTAGTTTGTACATTTACAACGTGTTAATGAATTAACGCAAAACCTCATACACCCCAATTGATTTATAACAAAATAAATTAGATTGAAACAATAATTTCATTATTTTGATAGTTCAAATTTAAAAATTATTCGTATTTAAGTTTTCAGGCAAAAATGATTTATCATCATTTCAGCAATGAATGAAAGCGCTAACGTGCTTATGGATACATTTTAAGAATCTTGTTTTGGTAGTAAGTAGGGTGAGTGTGCCTGTGCGGTGGGTTGAGATCGAGTTCAGTAAATTTAAAATTTTACATGTTGAAAACATAATAATTCGATTCTGCTCTCGATTCTAAACATACTACTTTCTAGTTTTGCGTTTATTCATTAATACTAAATAATTTAGAGTTTTCTGTAAACTCTTGTTAAAAGTATTTTTGGTATCTAGTTCACAAACGATACAAAATCGAATGTTACTGTACCTGTTAATAAATTATACAGGGTCCTTCTTAATATGCTGACACTTTTTTAAGGGGGCGACCAGATCATCAAACTGAACAACTTTCTATATGGGACCAACATCGAAATCGCGAAAAAAAATCTGCTGTCCAATACATTTGGCTCGAGTAGGTTTGCAGTTTTGTTTAGAACAGCAGATTTCTTTTCCGCGATTTCGATTTTGGTGCCATAGAGAAAGTTGTTCAGTTTGACGGTCTGATCATCCCCTTAAAAAAGTGTCAGTATATTATGTGGGACCCTGTATAGAAACTGTGTTCAGGCCGTTTTGTAATCTGTGTGATGACTTCACTTTGTATACTTTGATCGTTAATCTCTGATCAATCAAATTGTAAAAGCATAATTAACCGACGACGTAATGACACGGCCAAAAAACCACAGCATGCACTTTGTCCAATTAAACGGATAAATTCGTACATTATGTTAATGTATGCCTGTTTGATATTGAATTTGATCGCATCAAATATTATGTAGCATACCTTCTTTATCATTAGACTGCTTATCCAATTCCCAGGGTACAACCAGTCCAGAATGAAGGCAAAAAAGAAAGGTAAGTTTCGTCAGCAGTCAGGGTAGTGCCTTGAAAAGCAACTTGTTTTAATGATTAATCTAATAGCATTACTAATCCGGGACCAATCATTGTGTTTTCCAAATACTTCCCTGGTTTTCTTAATTTTTCGCAAATTTTTGCCTTATTCGTTGATTTCTAGAGAGTTATTTATCCAAATTAGTTAGAAAACAAATACTCCATTCGTTTTTAATTTTAAGGGTGTATTCAGACAATGAAATTAAACAACTTTCCCTGAGGAATATGGGTCGAAAAATGAAAATAATTGTTGGGCTTCCCATAGAAAATGGATTTCCAAAAAAAAAATCGTTTTCCGACCCATGTTCCTGAGGAAGATTTGTTTAGTTTCTTTGTCTGAATATAAAAAAAATGAAAATGAATACAAAAATAAATTGTCCTTTAAAATTTTGGTTAGTCATTAAAACTAGTGGTGTATATTAATTAATTCTCAAAAAACAACAAAAGCCGAACGAATCCGACGCTTCTGACGTGTTGGTAACACTTTTGTCTTGTTTGATAAGTACTCATAGTCGTGTTTTAAATTTGGTGGATTTTCACGCTCGTGTTTACATGTTGGTTATAGCCTACATTTGGTAGACCCCTCTCGAACTAGAAACCAGGTTACAAACCTGCGATTGGTTAAAAATTTGTCTCTTTTTCGTTCTCGACTTTGCTATCGGTACAGTCGTCATATTGGTTTTATAATGGAAAAGACGAACCTATTGGGACTTGATTTGTTACCGTCGGTCCTGTAGGTACTTGAAAATACTTACTATTTTTTAAGCCAGGACAGACGCTTATTAAGGTGGCTTGAAAATTATCTGACCGTTAGATGACCACTAACTTGCCTCAGCCAATCCGGGCCTGGGTACTCCCTCTCACGATTATTCTTAAGAGAAGGCCTTTGCCCTGCAGAATCCTTTAGACTATAATAAAATTACTTACTTGAAAATACAAACATGCTAACATAATAGACTGTTAAATGGCTAACTGTCATTCTTTTACTGCACCACAGTCGGTTATAAAAATTGAGGTAAGGTAACGCTTTTAATGTTATTTTCTTTGATCCTAGTCTCTGGTATGGTAAATAAAACGCATTTTTATCAAACGCTTTTACTTGGAGTGCAGCTCTAATCCATTTTAAACTCAAAGCGTACTTATAAAATATAAAATTACACTAATACAGTGAAGTGATCCTTTGTGTTCAACTGCATCCCGGTACAGCCTTCCATGTAACTAGAGCACAAGTTTTTGACCTAGTCTCGAATCAATTCATCGAATCGATGTAAGCATATGCTCACGACTATATTCCCCGCGGGGGTAGTCAGAGATATTCTGAAACCTCAGAACATCTACGTTTCACCAGTAGTACCGAAACTCTGTCCAATGTAACGGGGGGTGAGCCCGTCTCCATATAATGGACAGTGGGTACAATACATGCCGCGAAATTGAAGCATGCAGGTTTCCTCACGATGTTTTCCTTCACCGAAAAGCCAATGGTGTTAGAAATCGTACATTAATTCCGAAAAACTCATTGGTACGAGTCAGCCTGGACGGGGAACGAATCATCGCCTCCTGCATGGCAGGCAAGGTTACTCGCCACTGGACCACCACTGCTTTTTTCGTTCAATCGATATCATTATAATATTTAGAGTATATAAACATATTATAGAATAAGAGATATGTAGTCAGGAAATTATCATGTTATGAGATATCTGAATGAGATAGAAGTGGTGGTAAAGTCAAAAAAAGAAGATAAACATGATTATTCTGATACCGTTATTACCACATGAACCACCGAATTATTTTTTGACGTCACGATTTTTGATCACTGTTTTAAGTTTTACCTACATAAAAATTAAAGGAACAGTTATGAAAAACGTTGCGATACTGACTTTACTATTTTAATTATTTTTGTCGTCATCAACATAAAACCTGTCAAAAACTCGTGCTTTAACTGCAGTGCAGTGCAGACCCGTGTGTCACAAACGTAGTACATCAGCTCTCATAGCTTCACTTGAAAAAAATCCATGCACTTAGCGTTGAAATAAGCGTGGCTTTCGACCGCATTCACTTTTAGCGATGTAGTTTTTCTCCTTTACACCCTCCACACCCATTCTCCCATCCAGCATTCCCCATCTCTCTCCGACTCCGCATCTCTTCAGCTCTACTCGGTTCGCTTTGAATTGGAGCTAGAAAAGTTCACTGAGAGGAGCGAGCTTTGTTTTGATCATGATCAAGTTTAGTATCGAATTATACAGGGTCCAACTTAATATGCTGACGGCTTTTTAAGAGGATGATCATTAAACTGAACTACTTTTTCTATGGGACCAACAAAGAAATCGCGAAATAAAATCTGCTACCGTACATTTTGGTCGAATAAGATTGCAGAATGTTTGAAACAGGTGAGTTTTTTTTTTGCGTTTTTGACCTTGGTCACATAGAGAAAGTTGTTCACTATGATGGTCTGATCATCCCCTTAAAAACCGCTAGCATATTAAGAAGGAACCTATACTATCATCGATGCGTCTGTTAGAAATTGTTTAACTTCTGAAGGACTTTATTTAATCCCTTTCTACATTTTCATGGGTAGTTTAGCCCATCAAACTGAGCAACTTTTACAGTTTAAGAGCAAATCTGAAAAAAAAACCTGCTCAAATTCGAACTCAAAATCTTTTATTCAAAATAATATCATATAAATTTAAGTCAAATAGTCATCATAAATCGTCAAAAGTATTTAGTTTTTTAAGAAACAGATCCTTGAAATGCTGAGGACTCAAACCAACCAAGCCAATGATCGAGACTTATCTAAAAACTGAGATCGATGTCTCCCCGTTGTTTCCTTTAGGTCTGATTATAATATTGAGATTTTGTACTATCGAAATATTGCGTACGTCCGTCGTTCGTTCGTTCGAAGTAACAGCATAGAGTTTCTATCTATTTATTTACAAATAGCTGTGCCCGGCGTGCGTACAATGCCCCTTTTTCCTGATACTAACTTGGCCGTGTTTTTTAATCTAAGAACCTAAGTACCTTAAACAAAATCTGTCCAGCTGTTCCTAACTGATGCGCTTACCAACGACAACCATTTCATTTTAATTTTTATAAAGAAATTTATAGGTGACTTTAGGCTCCGTCCAACTCAAAAATGTTATTTTCTCTCATCCCGCTTCAACGTTCGTGACACAAAGCAATATGTGAGTTAACTTCACTGTAACGGTTCTTGTTTGAGTTGCGATTTAATGCCTCCTTAAACTGAGATGGTTTACGGGTTAACCGACCTGAAACGGATAAAAGAATCGGTAGTTATTTAATTTTTGGATCTGTACATATCCTCTAAGTACCAATTGCTCCTGTTATATCTCAGTAGACATACATTTTTCCTTTCTTTACAAACTGTTACTTGTTAGCTACTTCTTAAATCTTATTATAGGTTAAATATAAATACTGAAACCAATCAATCAATCAAATAAACTATTGTTTTATACCAAAACATGTTTATTAAAATGCAGAGAAAAGATACAAGAGTACAAAAAAGGCGTTCTTATGGTTAAGAAGCGATTCCCTTATTTTCTCATAATAACATTTTGTTTATCAATAGCCTATAACAACTTGTACCAAAATTTAAATATTTTAGTTTAATGGAATAGAAGACCATGAAAATAGGCAAAAGTGCATGTTGAACAGCGCTTCTGCACCAGCAGTATGCGAAGCAGGAATCGAATAGATATTCTTACGTTAAACCAAGCATTACCTATACAGCCACCATTTATAAATCACTTCATCGGGAATATGAATTTCGAACTCCTGAGGTACAATCCAAAAGAAACATAGCTAAATCATTGCGTACATTTAGAAACTGGTAATTAGTTGAATTTCCCGTCAAGCATACCTTGTAAAATTATCGATCTAATGCAGTCCTGAAGGTGGTTTAAATTAATCTGACAGCATTCAGATCTGCTGACGTGTACCTTTTATCTATCACAAGGATTCATCCTTAGCGCATGAATGCGAATAAATCCGAACCTTAACCAGTAAACTTTTCGCTTGATCCGAAACAATTTCGTCCAAAAAGTGGTCAGATTAAGAGCTAATCTATATTTACCAATGAAACAAGCATCAGCACCAGCCACAACTTGTCCAATTTACATGACGAAGGTGGCGATATCGCAAAAGAAAGTTTCCAACAACTTTTATCAGATCCCGCCCACTGCGGTTGATGAGTTTGGCACAGAACTTTATTTACTGAAACGACGATCTGATTCAATGGAGAGAGAATTGGAATCGTAAAGTGAAAATATTTTACTAAATTTTGGTAAGTGTTTTGAACATGATATTTTATAAATTATGCTTAGGTTTAAAACCACATCTTGAATACTTCGCATTTCTTACAAATGTGGAAAAGCTGAGCGGTAAGCATATGCGATACCTAGTGAGTGAGTCCGAGTGAGAGGGGAATACACCATTGCCTACTGTTTTCTGCCATCCATCTGCCACGAGGAGATGAGGTAAAAATTTTTGGGGGACAGGGAATGACCGTATTGCATGTAGTAACTTACTATTACTCTTTCGTACAGTGGTTTTACCTCAGATTTATAGGGATAATAAAAATTTTTATCGCAAAATAATATGATGTATTTCATAATAGGTATGGTTATGTCAATAACGAAAGATTTAGAAAAAACATGAATACTCTTCCTCTATCTCCTTCAAAGAATTGTTCCAGTTTCCAGGGGATTAGGCGCACAATGTCAAATTCGCAAAATGACACATTTTCAAAAATTCACTTTCTCAAAAGTCACGTTCTCAGAACGTCACATTCGCAAAATGACACACTAGCAAAATCGCACACTTTTTGTTTTATTGGTGTAGGGGTGAGTAAGGGTGTGTCTAAGCGTGCATGAGTATGTGTGAGTTTGGGTTGACGGTTGGTAATTAGTAAGAATGATCACCTAAGCTAGATGGACTTATTTGTTAATTTAATTATAGTACATTAATTCTATTCGTGGCCACCACTCGCCGTTGTTGAATAACTATTTTACATAAACACTTTCGTAGCATTTATAAAATAATCCCTCTCCATATTATACGAACGCCCGACTACCCGCCCCGAGAACTGGTTCCGAGGGACTAGGATTAGGCAGTGCCTATAGCCGAGTACGTATTACACGAAGAGATTTAAACTGAATTAACCGTTCGATCGGAAAATTGGAATGCCACACAGATAATTACCTGACACTCACAGAAAAGGAAGTCGTTTAGAAAGGAGATTCAAATAAGCGTGTATACGGAGGATCAAGAGGGTGTCGGGTGGTCGGCCCAAGCCGCTGGCCGCGGGAAATGCTGTTACTACAACGCTATCTGACGGTATGATGAACTGGAACAGGTATTAGTGCACAATCATATAAGACGGATAGCTTGATAGCAAATGCAATCATTGTTTAAAATTTTTTTACCGGCTTTATTTTTAATTAGTAATTAAACTTTTACTTTGATTTGCTGGTTATTATTTATTAATCGTACTTTGTAACGTTTGTAATATTGTGACAAAAAAATCATAAATCATAATTATGTTTGTTGTGAAATCACTCGTGACTCTATGTTTATTCTAATATTGTTCGTTTTACTTCAACTTTTTAGAGAAAATAATATGAATAGTCAATTTAAAGAAAAGTATTTGTATTCGACGTTACTTAAAGGGTCACATTTTCGACTTCATGACACACCGACAACTTGGAATCAAGCTCATCTCATGTGTAAGGCTTAGAGCTCGTCCCTCTTAGTATCTGAAAGTGCATCAGATTTCGATGACTTCAGGTCTGCTGTGGTAGTCGTTAGTGGCCTATTTCCCATAGCTGGATACATTGACTCCTTTGTGTACAAGGTTTAATAAGAATCTATTAAGTAGAAGTAATTGAAAATGCTTTTAGTAATATTTGAAGAAAATAAATATAGGTACGGATTCACGCTAAATAAAACCTTTTAATAATAATAACTTGAAAATTACAAAAATAACACGTTTTTTTGTTTATGTTTTGTTTTATTAAATTTTGTTAGCCAATTTTATTACTACACAACTCTTATTAATTAATAATTAATCTTATTATTAATTAATCTTATAAAATAAATTAAATAAATTAAGTCATAAACTTAAATCTTTCTTGTTTATGACATTCACTTTTAGCCCAATCGTCCATTAAGTGAAACGTTTATTTTAAACCTTAGCTCAACTATCCGTAAAGCGGGATTTACACGGTTCGCCGTGCGACAAAATGCGATTTGAAGTGCATTACTGCGTAAGCGTTTTATGTATCAAGTTTATATCAAGCTAACCAGTCGATGTTCTTCAAATCGCACTTAACGTCTTGGCGAAAATTCAAAAAATTCTGCGTCAAACCTTTGTATGAAATTGACAACTCTGCAATCACTATAACAAATTTTTTCGTATTTTAGGTCAGACACTAAAAGAAGCAGGTTACGAGAAATGGATAAAAAGAAACACGTCATGGTTTGATGATCAGTTTTACGGTGCTATATCAAAGAAAGGCTTACTTTATGTCGCAGCATGCCAGCTTCCTTCCATGTTCGTTTGTGACATTCCTGTCCACAAAACTCATTTAAAGATAGAAAAAAAAATGATCTAGGAGTGCAATTCACTAAGAGTCACATCGCTGTCAAAAACATCGACGAGCTCACAAATGTAACATCCTTCAGATCGTCGAAATTTTTATATGACTTTCATGACATAACCGTAGAGAATACCGAATTGTCAGCTCGTTCCGCGGTACCGAAACTCCGGTAAATTTAATTTTACACCCTGTATTTATTTATTTATTATTATTTATTTATTTAACCAAAAATTAATTAGAATAAAGATATGTCAAAATGATCGTCGATAGTCTTTTAAATCATCCTATGGAAAGAAGCCAAGCCTGGAAGAAAATGCTTTTTAGCGAATAGACCGTCTTTTTTGTACCTACTTGTATCTTCTTGTATCTGTACACAAATGTATGTTCTGTTTTGGTGCGCAATAAAGTATAATTGAATTGAATTGAAGCCCTACTGTGAATGGTGTGAATAGTTTCAGTACTCTTCTGTATTGCGAGCTTATATTACTACTAAACTTAATATTTCTACATTATGACACGCCCCAGGTGTCATAAGTAACATAAGTAACATCTTTGGTTGCACAACATCATCAAAATCAAATCTGAGGGATTATGAATCCTCATCATCATCATAATTATCAGCCGATAGACGTCCACTGCTGGAAAAGGCCTCCCCAAAGATCGCTACAACGACTCCTCATAGAACGGATTCCCGCCGCCTTCACCAGGTCGTCGGTCCACCTGGTGGGGCTAATACCCACGATGCGCCTTCCAGTACACGGTGGTCAGTCTAGAACTCTTCGGTTGGCCCCATCGGCCATCAGTTCTGCAAGCAATGTGCCCCGCTAATTCCAGTCCCCGACAGCCCTAGTATCCCTGGCTACGGTAGTTAGAACATAGCATAAAATCATTAAATTATGGTTGAAATACGACCAGTGCTCCGTCACTGGCGTTTGACAGCTGCGATAAGTACTTACAGCCGCGTGTCTCATGAGACAAAGGCTCTCGTGCATTGACATAAGGCGCATTTTAGTTTTAATTCTTGATAGTACTGTAGCCCCGGGACTTTTTAATTACCGATTGCCGTTTAGAAATTGTTATTAGGTACGAAATTACTAATATAAAAACCTAAGTCTTACAGATATATATATATACAACACGCCGTATCAAAAATATTATATTAAATTTCGAGGTTACTGTTTTTTTTCTATACTGTCATGTTCTTCACCGTAGTTCAATACCCATACGTAATAGTAACATAACAGTATAGAAATAGTAAAGTGAAGTAATAGTGAGGAACATGACAGTATAAAAAAACGGTAACCGTAAATTTAAAAATAACTTAAAAATTGTTTTTTTTTTCGTATGGCGGGTTGTTATCTGTAAGCCTTAGGTTTTATATTAGCAATTTTGTACCTTACAACAATTTCTAAACGGCGATCGGTAATCTTTTTGGTAATTAAAAAGTCCTGGGGTTATAGTACTATAAAAAGTTCGACATTCGAAAAAGCGCGCGTAATCGGGTTGAGTGTAATATCTGTTACGATAGTTACTATTGAATAATCTGTGATACAATTATGTGCATAGTTCCTAGTTGTTTTCAGGTTATGATTAACGTCACTTTTGACATGGAACTCGTAGAAGCGGTCGCTGTGTGACCGACAGCTGCGTCAGTCAATACACAGCCAGCATGCATTTAAAACCATCGGTGCGCGCCGTTCGATGAATTGCTACTTTGTCGATTACAGAAACAGATTCAATGAAGTTAATAGGCATGAAATATTCGCATTGTGTTTGATTGTGTTTTGTGATGGAATACTTTCATGTTTTTACTAGCTGTGCCCGCGATTTCGTTCGCTTGGATTTCGGAAAACTTCCACACCCCGTTGTAACCCAGGGAGGGCGATTTTCTAAAATACTGTCTTAGCGCACACCTACATCCTCTGTAGAATACCTATACAACGTGTTAATGAATTAACGTAAAACTAGAAAGTAGTTTGTTTAGAATCAAATTATCATGTTCCTTATTTTTTTCAAAACCTTAAATTATTTGGTTGTAAATTTTCAAATTTACTGAATGCGATCTCAACCCACCGCACGGGCACACTCACCCTACTTACTATCAAAACAAGATTCTTAAATGTATCCATGAGCACGTTAGCACATTCATTCTCATTGCTGAAATGATAAAAATCATTTTTGCCCGAAAACTTAAAATGCGAATAACTTAAAATTTTAAGTATCAAAATAATGAAATTATTGTTTCAATCTAATTATTTTGTTATTAATCAGTTGGAGTGTATGACGTTTTGCGCGCGTACCGTAAAGCGCAGCTTGGTTAGGCACCCCACACAGTGGACCGACGACCTGGTGAAGGCGGCGGGAAGCCGTTGGATGAGGGCAGCGCAGGACCGGTCGCTATGGCGATCCTTGGGGGAGGCCTATGTCCAGCAGTGGACGTCCATCAGCTGAGATGATGATGATGATGATGATATTCCAAATGTCATGTTTCTATCCACGGAACTGTTTTATAAGTATAGAAGAAGACTAGCTTTTGCTCGCGCCTTCAGCCGCTTGGATAACACTCCGTTACACTCCTTTAGGGATCGATTTTCAAAAAATCCTTTCTTTCTGCACCCCTACATCTTCTAGAGAATGTGTATTCCAGTATTATGTCTGTCAGTCAGTCACCGAACTGTAATTTATAACTAAAGATGATGATTAAAGAATATGATGAAAGATATAGTGCGGTTCAATTTCGACCAAAAGTGCTCTAGATCTTGAGTTTTATCTGTCACTCATAGTGACTCATAGAAATACTATGAGTGACAGATATACTAAACGACTGGTACCGTTGGATTCGTCTTGATGTCCTGAACACGAAACTGTGAGTCGTAGAGTACCAAAGTGGTGGAGGTGGGAGGGGGGATCGGAACCGGGCTAATAAGTAGAATGCTCTTTTTTCTGCGACATTAAAAAGTTTCCCAGCCTGCAGACATAATCTTTCTATTGATGACAGAGCACAAACCACCAGAACTTTATTGTAGGACCGTACCACAAACTTTAGTTCTCCATATCCACATACATGAACGAAATTAAGGTACCTATATACCAGTGGTTAAGTGCGGGTAGATTCATGATTAGAAGGATGGCGGCCATCCTCGCTCGAGGCTATTTCCGTATATTGTTTTAAACAAATGGGTTGAAGACCTGGGTTTTGAATTTAAACAAGCGTAATTGACAAGGTGTGTCAAAATATATTATTTAACATAGAAAGTCCATAAGGTATGTAGGGCTAATACTGCTTGGGCAGTGTCGACTTCTCATACAGGATGTAACAAAACACCATCAAACTGAACAACTTTCACTATGGAGCCAGTCTCTAAATATAATCCAAAAACTGCTGTCCTCTGCATTTGGGTCGAGTAGGATTGCAGTTTTGTATGGAACTGCAGACTTTGTTTCGCGATTTCGTCTTTGATCTCATGGAGAAAGTTGTCCAGTATGATAGTCTGGTCATCCACTTAAAAAACCGTCGGCATTTTAAGAACCCTATAATTATGTGACAACTATTTTTATAGCAGATACTAGAAAATGTGTTATAAATCTTGTAGATTTCACGAAGACAATATGCTCTAGTAAAGTCTGCTGAAATAAATAGTATTCACATAATCTACTATTTTCTCCGTGTATAATGTTAGGTAAGTATTACAAAGTCTAATCAAAATAGTGTTCAGTAATTAATACATTTTTCAAGTCAATGAGTTATTAAAGAACCTGGTTACTAAAAGGCTTTGGGCATGCTGTTCTTTTTACCTGACTGCGCCAGAAGGAGGGTTGTTTTTCGAGTGCATGTATGTATGTTTGTGTGTCCATTTCTTTGGCACGCCCTGCAGCCTTAACGGATTCATGGATGAGGACGTATGAGGTGACGTCGATTTATAAAAATTGTGAGATTTACATAGGGTTACCTATATTATTTCAATTTAACGTCTAGGGACGTTTAGGGCAGCGAATGCGGACTAAGGGGGGGGGGGGGGGAACCACGCTGGGGAGCCTTTCTGGGACAGAGAATTTCTCTGGCCATCCAGAGGGGCAATACGGCCAAGCATCTTAGGGACCTTTGAGACGGGGTAATTAAGGTTTGACGAAGCCTGCGTTGCAGATTCAGTTTTTTTTTAATTTGGTTTTTAATTTTTTGTATTTTTTTTTAATCCACGGTCTTCATTGTTGGAATTTGTTAGTTCGAATCAAATATCAGTAATACACACAAGGGGTACATCTTTTGAAGAGTTCTTCTGTATATCTTCAAAGCGCGTCAACCGATCTTCACCAAATTAAAAGTTAAATAGTTTCAAAAAAACGAAAATACACGGTTTTTCTATAAAAAGTACTGAAGACTCGTTAAAACAAACCAAATGAGCGATAACACGAGGGGTTTACTAGTACCATTGAACAGTTCCACTTATTACCTTCTGGTTCCACCTTTAAATCAGCTCGATGATAACCAATTATTGTTTTGTCATTCGAATGACATACTCTTGCAAAGTTTCAAATAGTTATGTCGAATAGAAGTAGGTTAAAATAGGCCTCCTAGATTTTCTTACATACATAATAGTTAGTTTGTTAGTTACATACAGGAACTATAATAGTTACCTATTCTGTGATACAGGTGAAGCTAAAATATATCCGTGTTATTAAATAAAAAAAGAATAAGGAACCTTTCACGGGGTACGGTTTTTGAAACAGAAAAATAATCATCTAAATTAGTCAAGAAATGCCGAAGCAATCACGGAAAACACATACCTATACAAAACATTCAGACAAATTGATCCCATCAAAAACATTTCATGTAAAAAAGTAGCCAAGACTAACAATCCTGACATAAAATGTTTTTGATTGGATCTCAATTCTTTTTATAGATTGCTTTTGGATTATTTATAATAAGCAGATACCTAAGTATTACAGATTATGTTCCCCTGCAGCTCCAGGACTGAAGACTTAGAACCCGGAGTTTAATGAAAGTATTTGCTTGATATCCACAATACTAATTTAAAATCAGCTGATCCTTAAACCACACAGTTTATGTGGGCAGTACCCCTGCTACATCAGGACTGAGGAGTTGGAACTACCTGGACGTTGGGTCTGCGCTCAAAAGTATCCGAACCAAAAGAGTATCAGCCAGTGGAGTTACAAATTGTACATAAAAACTCATTGGTACGAGTCGTCGTCATTGGACGGGGATCGAACCATCCTTTTTTGATGTCGGTTATAAATAGATTTTATGCCAGCTACAATGGTATTATGTCAACATTCGTAATTCAAAACAACATTTTGTCGCACTTCATCCAGTATTGACGTTTTGATAATGAATGAAAGTGGATGACCAAGTGCAATAAGCAATTTACGAGCTGTGACGCTGAACCAGCTTTTGAGTTAAATTTTATTTGATTGCGAGGCCCACGTCAAGCCGGCAACAGCTGATTGATGTATTGCCGTCCGCCTCGACGGTCAAAGACTACATAATTGATGCACGGGTGTGCACTTACACTTACATTATGGATTTTATTGAACTGCTTTTATTGATGACAAATTACATGTAAATCAAGGTTTAATTTAACATCTAAAAAATTCCAATCAAATCATAACTATTCATATAAATAACATTAAATCAACAGTAATTTACTACCGGGACATGACACAAGAATCGTCGCGTATCCACGATAAAGATAAAGTAAAGCCCCTTTCATACGACATTAGGTACATTAGTGACGCCACATTTCGTAACAATCTGCACTGTAGCTCATTGGCGTGTGAATCCTAAGATACAGGGGGCTCATTTCCTTCGCTCACGAGTTAAGCACTACCAAAGACTGGTTATTAATTTCATTATTGTATTCGGTTAATAGTAATTTTAAATAAGAAGAAGGTAAGGCAATAACAATATAATACAATATTGACGTGTAGTAGATAGAGTAGTATAGAGACGGCGTTAGAATACGAAATATGTCGAAGAACTCACTACAATTAGGTACAAAAAATAACACTGTATTTGATCTACTTTTGGAGAATGTGCTGTTTGTCAAAAGGTTTGCTAAGTATTGATAGCTCTATGAAAATTTTTAATCGGTACCAAAGTAAAGGTTTTAGGAGGCCTAGCATGCCATCCCCGAGAAAACGACCAAAATCGAAACGTGCCTGTCTTTGTTACTTTGCGTATGCAACAGTGCACTGCAAAATGCTACGTATACGTAGCCCGTCGCATCTTACGTACCACGTAGCTTACGATGCGATACTGATTAAGAGTGTTTCATCAGTATTTAAGTTGTCTCGTACTTCATAATGAAGTATAAGAGTTTATGAAGAGCATTATGAAGTGCGAGACAACTTAAATACTGATGCAACACTCGTAATCAGTATCGCGTCGTAAGCTACGTGGTACGTAAGCTGCGACGGGCTACGTATACGTAGCATTTTTTTCTCAGTGTGTTTTCTTGTTTCCTCGCTTTGTCGAGCGTGGCATGCTACCCCTTCTGCACTCAACAACATTTCAATTTACCATGTAAGTACCTACCATAATTGTCAATTTTGCTTTACAATTTTACTGTTCTCCAAGTTCTAAAACGATGTGTAGAAAACTGACTTAGCAAGTGCGAACCAATTTGATATTGCATGAGAAGTTGCATGTAACGGTGGGCGAATGCGACAAAATTTCCTAGGAAGGCAGTAAAATTTCATAGCTTTTCTCAGGCAGAGTGACAATAAAACTGCATCTCGATTCTGATCACACTCGTTTCAATATTCAAACACGGCCAACACCTGAGACATCGCGCCTCGCTTGAAAAATGCTTATTATATTGCTTTCTCGTAAATAAGGAAAGGTATACTTTATTTCATTGGGACATGAGAAAATATTTTCGATGGCTCAAAAATATTTATAAGCATACCTATGCATATACCTACAAGATGTTACAAAATTAAAAATAAACATTTAAAACTTTTAAGGGGGTTGTTTAGGCCATCAAACTGAACAACTTTCACGTGGAACCAACGTCGAAATCGCGAAAAAAAATCAGCTGTCCCATACATTTAGCTCGAGGAGATTTGTAGTTTAGTATTAAAGCTCCGTTTTTTTTTTGCGATTTCGATATTGGTCATATTGTGAAAATTGTTCAATTTGATGGTCTAAACCTTAAGTTTATATGAATTTAGTATCACCTTGTATACTCACGACCATTTTCGAGGATAGCCAGAGATATATTACACATTATTCAAAATATAAGATCCGCCACATACATACGGAATTCAGAATCAAGATTGTGATTTTGTATAGGATTTGATACCGAGCGGAATTGTGGAGAAGGAAAATCCATACAAAATCGTAATCTTGATTCGAAATTCCGGATCGGAATTCCGTATGGAGGTTACAGGCCTTCACATTTGACTAGCAAAGCCCAAAGCACCTCGAAATTTAAGCATGTATGTTTTTCATTATCTTTCTTAAGAAATATGTCAAACGATCTGTCAGATAAACTATGACGAACTTATTCAGAAGTGGTGAAACAGGCCATCAGATAGGGTCACTAAACAGGACAAAATTTTTAGTCAGTATTGTATGATTCACGTTGCAAGTCTGTTATTCAATAACAGAAAACTGATACGCTTCCACTCACATACAACGAAGCTCCACTATTTTATGGTGGCTCTAGTGTTTTGTAAATAATTAACAATCCTTGAAGTCACCAAATATTTATTTAGGAACTTTTGCCATTTAAGCGTATATTACAGTTGGCGCGCTCCATACAAACGAAGTCTGGTGATATTTTCAATACTAACCAATTAAACTCAATGAAATCTTGCAGAAACAAATCTCGATGCTTGTATCGTATCAGATTTTCCTTAAAATGTACAGTTTTAAAGTTACAGTGCCTCAAAGATTTCCACACAAATCTTAAATTAATCCTATCATTAAAACTGTATACTTTAACGAAAATCGGACACGATACAAGCATAGAGATTTGTTTCTAGACTGTTTCTGCAAAATTTTATTGAGTTTAATTGGTTAGTATTGAAGATATCACCAGACTTCATTTTTATGCAGCTCGCATTTACGCATTCGGAATAAACTTCTCTTAAACTAGATATTTGACAAATCATCAACACTAAGATGGAGCCACAATTTAGGATTAGAATAGAATACAGTACTGAAAATTTTACTTCACAGGAAGATACTAAGGCACCCGAAAATTGCACTTACAGTAATGGTTTTCTAGCCGAAACATCTATTCCTGACCCAAAGTTCCATTTTTTGACGGGAAAAGGATTAAAAATGCATGAGATCAAAAGTACGGGAGTCTAGACACGACAACGATACGGAATCAAAACATTCTTCACCTACAGTATTTTTCCCAGATAGGGTTTTCTAAAATATTGTTATTTCAGGTATAAAGAGTGTAAACTTTAATTAGGTGCTTCAGATCATCAAAGTAAACAACTTTTACTACAGGACCAACATTGAAATCGCGAAAAATATACATTTTGATCGAGTAGCTATTGACATTTCCTATAAAAAGCTGGTTTTGTATTCGCGATTTCAAATTACGTAAACGTACATTACAATTCATAAAACATTACGTTACGTTTTACATTACATAATAATACATTATACTGTAAAAAGAGGCTGTTATGATCCCGAATAATATTAACAATAAAATTTTCACATAAGCGATTTTTGAGCGTAAGCGATGTCGCAACTGCACCCCAACGACTCGCGGAAATTTTTAAGCACAGGAGTTGACAGAAATAGCGCGGTGATATCATTCCTTCAACGTCTTAGCTCAAAAAAAATCGCTTGTGTTCTACGGACCTTATTTGAAATGAAAGATTGAAAAATGTTGTGGCGGGTTGAGAATCGAATCCGAAACCTAGCTTGCCATCGCACATTTTCTAAGATCCACCTCCGAATCTCTCCCATCTTTATACATAAATCTCTATACTATCTAAATCAAATTTATATTTCGTAAATAGTAATGTTTGATAAAACTGTAAAGAAGGCATAATCAAGATGACACCAAGTGGTCCAGCCCAGGGCTGCTATCGACAAGGTTTTGTAGTTTTTAATCTCCTGCTTTATTATGCATTCCGTACACGCCTATTCCTTGTAGGCTTAGGCCCTGCGTTCCACTCAACTCGACCCGCGTAAGCTGAAAGCAAAGCGAAACTTTCCACGCAAAACTAACTTTCGCATTTTTATTGCTTTTAAAGAACGCGAGACGAAAATATTAAATTTGTATAATAACAAACATTTAGTGTGAGTTTGCAATCAGATACTCAGAATATTATATGTTTGTTTACGTGTGTTAAAACGGATTTGCAATGCAAAATTGATGTATCTAAATCCAGTAGGGAAAGGGGTCAGACAGCAATCATTTTAATTTCATGAATGAATTATTCACTTGTCTAGGTATAAAACCGAGATTATGTTATGTTCATACAGCATTTATTTGTATGGATTTATACTTAAGTATATTTTGCAGTTGCGATCTGTGTATGTTCACATCATCTAATAAATCATCTGTACAAGAATGTATGTCGATCCACGCCGTAAGATCATTCGTCTCCGGCACAATCCGTCTGCTCAAGACGTGCGTCTTGGTATTTTCGCTAAAAATGCAAATTCTCCGTTCAACTGACACCACGCCCCAGACCACGGAGTAAATAAAAAATACTTTCAGCTTTGGTTACACTGTCACTACTTACGTTACCTTACCATAATATATAATACTAAAAGAGAAGTCTAAGCCTATATTTTTTTGCTCGAAGTCATTTTTAAATGTTTCTTTCGTAAAATTATTATTTTATTCATAAAGTATATCGAACTCGCTATCAGTAAACAAAAGCAGTGTGTCCAAAGCTTTAACGGCCTACATGGGGTAGGGAGGAGAGGAGAGACAGACTACGATTTTTCATGAAACCAAAATGAGCAAGACACACCCCCAAAGAGTCGTTGAGTACGTTCGCGTCATTCTTTGTCAGTATTTCATTACGCGCCGTGATTTTGGAAAGGATTTTTGTTTTTTGTAATAAGTTTAGTCAGTATGTTTACGGTAAATGAGAAATAGATAATTTTGTACCACTTTTTTCTATAACACAAATCAGAAACAAAATCAATACTTATTTATTGCCCATTCGCAATTTACGATCGCCATCGCACCTTATACTTTAATAAGACCGATCGAGATCTTTGTAATTGGCTCTCTTGTAAATTAAACTAAACATTTACAAACTAATTCATACATACTCTTAGTATGCTGCTTGTAAACATAATATACTGGAGCAACAAAAATAGTTCTAGAATTTAATTTATTTTACTTTTTAACGACTTCGGATGAGTATAAATTTTGGTCAGGATGTAATTTAAGTGTTAATTTTCTAAACTATTAACACATTAGGAGTGCACAAGCGGACACTATCGTAAATCAGGAGTGCAAACAGTGTATTAATTACAAATGCAAACAGCTAGTGTGGTCCGCCGCAGCCGTCTCTATCCTGCTAATGATTTGCAGCGTAGCTTAGTAACACAAATGCTGAATACACACATGTATACGTGTCTTTACTCCTATTTTACTGAAGCAAAAACTATTGATAGATACCTAAATAATACCCAAACAAGTTTTACATAACAAATCTCTATTTAAAAAAAACGTATTCACCACTAAACGAAAGATATTGTGACCTCTTTTAAATTTGAAAGGCTCCATAAAAATAATAATCTTCATAAAACAGAAGCGTTCTCCACCGCTGCGAAGATGAATAGGTACAATACATTCGGGTAAAAGCCCGTTTTAATTCCATCACCGTAACTCAGCCGTGTAAAGATACGGTTTGCATGAAACCGAAATAAAAAGAGTACTTCGTCGTCGAAACAATAATGTACGATTGTAGTTCACTTTACAATGGGGCTCGGCTCGGAGACATGCGGGCGGGGGGAGTTACAGACGTAAAGTGAAATCGGTCCTTTCAAAACATTTTACTGCGAGTGTGTGAAGTTGTGGGCTTGGAAAATAAAACGTTGGCGCACTATTCAGGTAGCGCTGCGCTGTGGTCGGGTAACTGATAAAGGCTCTATGTGATAACGTTGCGTTTTAGCTAGAACAAACGTTCCTAATTGGATTCTGGTTTTAAAAACCAACAACTTCCTTATTAATTTGTAGCTAACAAATCGTGATAATAAAAATCAGCTCTTCCATACCAAACTGCAATCCTACTCTACTCAAATTAATTGGTTTTCGTGATTTCGACGTTGGTCCCATAGAGAAAGATGTTCAGTTTGATAGTCTGATCGTCCCCTTAAAAAACCGCCAGCATATTAAGAAGGATCCTGTATACAACGTGTTAATGAATTAACGCAAAACTAGAAAATAGTTTGTTTAGATTCGAGAGCAGAATCGAATTATCATGGTTTCAACACAGGTAATTTTTTTCAAAATATTAAATCATGTATTTGTAAAATTTAAAATTTACTGAACTCGATCTCAACCCACAGCTCGGGCACTCTCACCTTACTTACTACCAAAACAAGATTCTTAAAATGTATCCATGAGCACTTTAGCGTTTTCATTCATTGCTAAAATGATAACAAATCATTTTTGCCTGGAAACATAAAATGCGAATAACTTTAAAATTTTAAGTATCAAAATAATGAAATTATTGTTTCAATCGAATTATTTTGTTATAAATCAGTTGGGGTTTATGAGGTTTTGCGCTTATTCATTAACACGTTGTATAAACTGACGGTCATAACCTCTATCAGAAACATTGATATGTAGAACAACCAACTTTATTGCAGGCAGTGTTGTAGCAAAGCTGACGGTTTATTGAAGACTTCAAAATGGAATGACGAAATACAAATACAAATAATTTATTTGCCAATAAATTGGGTAGGTACAGTAAGTGTCAGATGTTTGATGAATACAGTGGTGATAGGTGGGTAGCCATTTCGCCCACAAATTACGTTCGAGTTGGGTTAATTTGTCAAATTTGACAACCCTACTTTCTAATTTGCTTTGCATACAACAACGTACATATCAAGCTCATTAGTCTCATTACTCACGATATGATTATATCGTTTAAGGGGATTCCCTTAAACTGCGTATACTCTGTAAATAATTCTGAAAAATAATGTTTGTAAGTAAGTACTAATGCAATTTTTATGACAATCTTTGGTGAATTGAAATCATCTTCCTACCGTTGGAAGGAAGGAGGTATGCAGTTGTAACTGCATACCTAGTTAAAGAAATATCAGATACTTACGTATACCTCATCCAACTGTAGAAGAAACGTTCAAGCCACTTGCACCTGTATTATTCACGAAACGCCGAATTTCGCAAAATCGAGTAGGTAGTTTCACATCGCGGGTCGCATTTCCGCAACCCGAATATTCGATTCAATCGACCCCACCACATCTAAAGTGTAGGGGAACTATTTTCGTTACGATACGGCGGGGACACACTGAACGGTGGGAAATAGAATACATAAGCTTAAAACATTATAGAAAAGGGAAGTTTTCTTTGTCAACGACGAAAGGACCTTTTCTTGTAACAAAGATGTCTTGAAATAAAATTTTAAGCCGTTATTCTAAAAAAAACTGTTATGAGATTACACTAAATGACTTATTACGACTTTTATTGGAACCGATGTTTTGCTTCAACCGATCACTTAGCCTCTAGTAGCATACAAGTTCTACAGAGCGGTACATTCATCATCATTATCAGCCTATATACGTCCCAATGCAGGGCACAGACCTACCTTCAGGGAGGAAATATGGGCATTAGTCCACCACGCGTGCCCAATGCGTAGCGGTACAGTGTATAGAGGTAATCGCTACAGTACAGCTAGTGTACAGCAACTTTATAGAGCTTTGGTGCTACGAGGGGTGGTTCTGTCTAGCGGGGACCCCAGATTCCTCTGCTATCGCTACGTGACAGCCTAGCAAATACTGAAACGGTATCCCATACAAAACTGCTGTACATACCCTACTCAAATGTATGGGAAAGCTGATTTTTTTTCGCGTTTCCTGAGGTATGCTCCCATAGTGAAAGTTGTTATTTGCTAGGCTGTAGCTTACACCCTGTATAGAACATCATTTTTGTGGTGATCGGACGATCTTCATGCCAAACATCGGTCATCTGTTCATCCTATGGGATGATAAAATCCGAAGAAAACATTAAAATAAAATCTTTGGTGATGCCATGATACTTCTTCTTTCGTGTCAGCATGACAGTGTTTAACGCTAATACGGTGCCGTGGTGATACCGTTTTATGCTTAGCATGATAACCATAATATCCTAAAAAAACTTACGGTGTAGATTTAAATTACAAACGCAACCATGTGTATTACGAACACAATACAAGGTGAGTGAGATCCTAAAGTGGCTTTCCTGCACTCTAGCTGCATTTGATCTATTTTTTCTCTCGCGCTAGCACTCTCTCTTTATGGGTTATTTACATGCAAGACAATGTACGAGTAGACTGTTTAATATTTTCATTAATCAATCGAATCAGCTGACATTCTGTTCTGGGTGGATGTAGATTCGATTGTAATTTTTACATTTTATTCCTCTTCGGTTGAGTCGTTGGCATTTCATTAGGTTTGACGCGGTGGTGATGGGTATACATTTTATCTTTTAATAAAAATTTATGAAGTTTGCAAAGTATTATCAAACGAAATGAATTTTGGCAACATTGTAAATAATAAGAAAGGTTAATTACTGTTGCCATAATAAATAAACCGGTTCACTAATGTTTGTCCAAAAACTTTATGGCAAATTATTACTTAACAAGCAACGTTTCATGTAATATTCATTTTACAAACACCTTGTTCCGCAAATTGATCATTTTACAAATAATCGCTTAACAAAAATATTTTTTGCAAAAGCTTGTCTTTACAAATGTACGTAATGTATTTTTTTCTTTTATGTATTTTTCATGTAATATTGTTACTATTTTACAAAATCACGTATTAACAAAATAGATAGCTTATAGAATATGGAACAGAAAATAACATTGATTTCAAACCAAAAGTCTGCATATTAGACTTTGAAAAAGCAGCTATCTTAAGCTTGCGATCAAATTTTGAAAACACAGTCCTGCACGGTTGCAATTTCCATTTGGGCCAAATAATTTACAGGTAAGTAAGTACTAAAGTTTTTTTTTTTCTAAAAACAAAAATGGTTTCTGGCATCATTGTTGTCGCAAGTCAAACCTAACCTAACCGACTCATTTTACTTTGGATAGCCTAGTGGAGTCGGCTAAACTAGTTTAACTCGAGCGATTCGGTTCTGGCACTCGCCGGCCGCTGCCGCGGCACGCTCGCTCCGCTCGCTCGGCTCGTGCGGCGTGGTCGCAAGTCAAACCTAACCTAACCGACTCATTTTACTTTGGATAGCCTAGTGGAGTCGTCTAAACTAGTTTAACACGAGCGATTCGGTTCTGGCACTCGCCGGCCGCTGTCGCGGCACGCTCGCTCCGCTCGCTCGGCTCGTGCGGCGTGGTCGCAAGTCAAACCTAACCTAACCGACTCATTTTACTTTGGATAGACTAGTGGAGTCGTCTAAACTAGTTTAACACGAGCGATTCGGTTCTGGCACTCGCCGGCCGCTGTCGCGGCACGCTCGCTCCGCTCGCTCGGCTCGTGCGGCGTGGTCGCAAGTCAAACCTAACCTAACCGACTCATTTTACTTTGGATAGCCTAGTGGAGTCGGCTAAACTAGTTTAACACGAGCGATTCGGTTCTGGCACTCGCCGGCCGCTGTCGCGGCACGCTCGCTCCGCTCGCTCGGCTCGTGCGGCGTGGTCGCAAGTCAAACCTAACCTAACCGACTTAATATATTTTACTTTGGATTGGAAAACTATTAAGATCGTTAGCAATCCATTTGAAATTAAAATAGGCTGTTGTTAATTTTTACTTTTGTTGATTTATTAAAATTACGAATGATAGTGATGTTTTTTTTTATTAATTATATTGGTTGACATTAGTAAAATGTGTGCCTAATAATAATGCAACATGTCAAATAATGCAATACACCAAGTGTTGTTTGTTTAAATAACATGAATGATAAATGAATCGTTTGTCAAATGATATGTCGCAAAATGAAAATAAGTCAGGTGATTAGTTTAATACTTGAATAATTTGTAAAATCAGTAATTGTGTAAAGATGAAATAACGATTCATTTTTTTGCCAGTAGTTGGTTGTCAAGTAAAAATTTGCAAATTGACTGTCGGTGAAATGACAGGACACCAAATAAACCACCGTGACAGATTTCGCGTCGGCCTAGAACTTAGACTACGGAGTCGCGTTGCAGTTCTGGCGGAGTACGGACGCTTGCGTATCGACGCGTCAGGATTGCACGTGGCTCCACCATTTTGTGAACTCTTTTGTGTTTTAACCTTAAAACAATCACTTGAGATTATAACCTACTTACATTGGCAAAACTGCCACTCTAGACTTAATAAATACCACTGATCATTTTCCTTCATATAATATCCACATAACGAGACATTGGCTGAATTGTGATAACGCATCGGATGCCACTAAACAAAAATTGAATTGAACTTAGACTACTTATATGCGGACCCGCCTCGCCTTAGCATTTCCCCTCTGCCAACGTGCAAGATCTAAAAATCTTCCGCATTTACATACAATTGTATACCTTATCACTAAACGCGACAGCCTATAATTGCGGAACAATAATTTTGAACTTATGACGTTTGTGGTTCACACGACACAGTTTTTCATGATTTTTAACATTCAAAATTAGAATCTAAACGAATGGAAAAAAGTTGCGTATCTCGTGCTACCTTGCCCCTCGCAAAAAGTGGCAGAAAATTTTGTTAGTAGAATTACACGCGTAACTAGTCCTCATATAAGTAGTCTAAGGTCTAGAATTGAACACAAATACTACCCTATTTGCGTGTGAGTCTATACAAGGTGAGTGTGGAATTATTTATCGGTTTTAGATTTGCGCTAAGATTTTCAGTTTGAAGGGTAGTCTTAGTTTAAAAGGATGCCAACGATTTCAGTTATACACTTTACATTTAAGGTTTCAGGATGATGGTATTTTTTCCCATCAAAAAAACGCAAAAAAAAAACCGTTTCTACACTCACGTATGAATTACTTGTATGATTTTTTCAGGTATTAAATTGAACAATGCTACAGGTCCGCCCATGTGTGTTGGTTGTAATTTCTGGTTCTGACCACCTCGAAAGAGATCATAAGTTTACTACTAACTGAGAATGCATCCATAGCGATAGCCAGGCAAGATCCAACATCGAAAATCTCAATGGTATGATAATAAACGTCCCCTTCACAAATCAACTTCATCGATCAGCCGTCGCCTACAATAAACAAACAAAACGTACGATAGCCAAAGCCAAGTTTATTTCCAAAGTTCGCGGATTGATTGCATTTCCCCACGTCATAGTCATTGCACAGAAAATATAGCGAATGCGTAATTGGACGCCACAGCTCGCTCTCGACAGTGGCGCGGCTGCCGATGACGTGCGCTGACAAATAATATGACGGACGATGAATACCTACTATGCATTTTCATCATTAAGTGCTGCGAGATTTTTGAGTCAACATAAGCATCGTATGCTCATGACTTTAGTCCCCGAGTGGGTAGCAGATTTTTAACAGATCAGCCGAAATTTAGTGCAAGTTAGTAGAATAAATACTACGTTCCGTGTCGAATGCGATAAAACAATTGACTGACATTACGAAGACAGTTAGTATGCAGTTAGTTCAATTATTTTCAAAATACTTGCTCGTAAAGTGGCTCTTATTGCACCGCTTTTAGGTACATAATGCAGCTTGCAGAACACGCGTGCGAAAATGATTATACGAGTATTATAGCAATAGTGCGGTAATGTATCTTTTTTCTATAGTTTGTTTTTAAATCTCAGCAAACAGTTTTTATGTAAAAAAAAAAACAAGCTTTTTTCTGAATAAATTATTTTGTTTTAGTTAAAAATGATAAATACTCGTAAACGCTTCATTTCATCAAACAATTTATTTCAGTTAACAAATTAAAATTAATTTGTGATATAAATACATAAATATTAAGTTGGCATGGCAGCGAATGTTGGGTATGGCATAAGAGGAATGAATCTAGGATAAATGCTGTCGAAATGCGTTCTTTGCGCAGTATGTGTGGTTTGACTTTGAATGATAGAATAAGAAACAGTGTAATTAGAGAAAAGTGTGGACTGACAGAGGTATAGTGACAAGGATTGAAAAGGGAATGTTGAGATGGTTTGGACATGTGGAAAGGATGAGTGATAGTAGACTGACGGATGAAATATATAAAGCGAGAGTGAATGGAACAGTCGAAAGGGGTCGCCCTAGACGTAAGTATGCAGACCAAATAGCTTACTTAAAAAGGGTCAGATCAAATGTACCCAAACCGACGAGCGTGTATGAAACGACTTATGACTGTGGAAGAGGCAAAAGAGGTATGTCAGGATTGTAGCAGATGGCGATCAATTTTCTCTGCCTACCCCAATGGGACACAGGCGTGAGTATATGTGTGTATGTAAATATTAAATTTATAACTGAACTACTTTCACTCTGGAGCCAATATAAAGAAAAAATAAAAATAATCCGCTGTTTCATACAAAACTGCAGTACGGACTCGAGTCAAATGTGTGGGAAGGCAGAATATTTTTTGACGTCTTCTCCATAGTGAAAGTTGTTCAGGTTGATGGTCGAACCACCAATAGGATATTTTCTTGCACATTGGATAAAATCACGACCATGATCTTCATCTGGACAATTACCAATAATCTTTAGAAGCATTGCCACCACAGTTCGCTCTCTACACTAATATAATTTGTTAATAATATAGGTAATTGTTAAGTAGTTTAATAACTGGTTTTAATATCATTGCAATGATTTGAATAGAAATACTGAACTTCTAACTGATTCATAATGAAAATAAACGCAAATTAAACGGCTGCATTATATTCTGTTTCAAAACATTAGTTTAAACATTAGACACCAAACACTTTTGTTGCCAAGCCTAGATAAAAGATATTACTTCCCTGGAAACTCTCCAAAATAGGTAATACAACAAACAACATAATAACACCATTACATTCATACAAATGCTATAATTCTTCTGTACTTGGTACGGTCGCCAACAACATTATTTATTGGTACCATCTGTTTAAATTATACACGCAACTTTCAATTGTCTTTACCATAGACTTAGATGGAAGACTTGATTACTTACCTGCTGGTGCAGGCAAGAGTCTTGGATTCGAATCTCAAATGGGGCAAATATTTGTGTAAAAACTCGACTATTTAAGAGAAGTGAATTCCGAATGCGTAAATGCGCGCTGCATACAAACGAAGTCTGGTGATATATTCAATACTAACCAATTATAGTCAATGAAATTTTTCTAAAACAATCTAGAAACTAATCTCTATGCTTATATGAAGTCAGATTTTCATTAAAATATACAGTTTCAATGCTAGGATTAATTTAAGATTTGTATGGAAATTATTAAGGCACTGTAACTTTAAAACTATACATTACCATTTTAACGAAAATCTGACTTCATACAAGCATCAAGATTAGTTTCTAGATTGTTTCAGAAAAATTTCATTGACTTAATTAGATAGTATTGAAAATATCACCAAACTTCGTTTGTATGGAGTACACTCCGAATTATATTCCGTTAGTACTATAGTCATAATCGATGTTGCTGTCTATAATATGTATTGTATATTATCTAATCATCAAAATAGAAGTCCAGGCAAGGTTCTGGTACTTTAATTAGGTCTACGTAATCTGTGAGACCATTATACTATTGGGTCTGTTTCCGATTGAAACATTTACAAGATCGGCATCGTATTTATGACTAGGGAATTTTTAGGGTTCCGTAGTCAACAAGGAACCCTTATAGGTTAGCCATATCCGTCTGTCCGTCTGTCCGCAGTTTAGCTCCGAGACGCTTAGTATTAGAAAGCTGTAATTTGACATGGGTATACATAATAATCACGCCGACAAAATGGTAAAATAAAATCTTGAAAAATCTTGTTTTTTAGGGTACCTCCCCTACACGAAAAGTGGGGATGATATATTTTTCTCGTCTACCCCATGGTGTGGGGTATCGTTGGATAGGTCTTTTAAAAATATTGTGGGTGTGGGAAAACCATTTTTCGATTTAGGGATCCGTTAGCGAAATATTGAGCAAATTAATATTTTTGCTAGAGTCAAGTGTCGTCGTCGTCGTCCCCCCCCCCCCTGCCAGCTAAACGGTTGTTTCTGGATACGTGAATAAATTCATGGCAGTAGTGTATATAACGAATTCAAAAGGAAAACTATCACCGCTAAGTAGGCTTTACAAGTTACCGAGTAATAGTCGACCAACTTCTAAAATGTACTTTTTAGACTTTATTAGCCGTTAAACCGTAGTATAAAACAAAAAGCCCCCTTCTAAGTACATATATTGTGACGGGTAACTACGGAACCCTACCTTGCGCGTAACCCGACACGCACTTCGCTGGTTTTTATTAAATAATTTTTTGCTTCTGTGATCATCATATCCATGGTCTGAAATTAATTAACTAAATATTAAGAAGAAGAATTGCAAAGAACTGACAAAAAAAAACATGTCTGTTTGATACCGATTGAATCAGCATAAAGTTACACAATAAGACCTAAGGTTTAGGGTATTTCAGAAATGCTATAGGTGTAAATGCCTTCCGTGGATGCTGGGCTCTGCTTGCTCACTTTCTTCCCGACTATTACCGTAGATGTCGCCTTTTGAATACATAAAAATGTTTAAAATTTTGTAACACCACTGGCTTTTAGGTGAAGGAAAACATCGTGAGGAAACCCACTGTCCATTAGGTGGCGACGGGCTCACCCCCCGTCACACTGGATAGAGTTTCGGTACTACTGGTAAAACGTGGATGTTCTGAGGTTTCAGAATATCTCTGACTACCCCCTCGGGGAATATAGTCGTGAGCATATGCTTGTGCTTATAAAATTTTATAACCAAATGCTGTAGTCGTGTCTCGTGTAAACAGAGATGGTTTCTTTCGACTATGTCCTGTCTAATAGTTTAAATTTTAAGAATAAAATGTGCACTTGTGACGTAAAATCGTATGATTTTATTAACTTTCGTTATCTTCTGGCCTAAGTCTACAAAAACAAACGATAAATTACTATACAGTAACATATTTTATGAAACCAAAATAGAATCTAGCGACCCTGAAAATGACAACTACCGTTTGTTTGAATTTAGTCGTATTGATTTATTTAACATTCGCTCGCAATCTTGTTGATATAGAAATTGTATTACTGGAGATCGAATAAAAATCACAACAAAGTAGAATTTATCTTAGAAAAATGATTGAAGACCAATTTCTATTCATTCATCTAATTTCTAAGACAATTATTATCAAAGAATAGATTTTTAACTTCTCACTAAAGTTTACATAACCAATTAACTTGTTGGTTTAGTAATATAATTACTAGTCTAATTTAGACATTGACTTTGATACACACGATAATTTTACATCCATAATTATTGCCTCAAACGAACTGGTAACAATAAAAAAAATCTAAAGGTCCTGGAGAAAACAAAACGTTTTTGTAAGTCTGATGTGATATGTTGTGTGATGGTGTGATGCGGAACCTTCGGTGCGCGAGGAGCCCGACTGGTACTTGACCGGTTTTTATTTAAGAGTTTCAGTTCGATGGTCTATTCATCCCCTAAAAATCCGTCAGCATATTAGGAAGGACCCTGTATGCATGATTTAATCGTGCTTTTGGTACTAGTATACAGACAAAATGATTTGATGCGTTTCACGACACCAACATCAACATAGAAACAGTTCATAAAACAAGCACTGCACTATGTTATCAATCTATCACGCGAATTAAAGCCCGACATTAAAACTAGATAGGTACTTCAAATCCGCATAATCGGTGCAATCAGCGAGCATGTATTGTTTCTGTCGCGTCGATGTGCACCCAACTAATGAAAACGTAAATCAACAGAGCCGAACATTCATCGACATTTTCCATCGAGCAAATATTTTGCTTTTCAACGTTACTTAACTTTACTCTCGACTACGGCGCCGTAGTTAATTAATAGAATTAAAATCAGACTTGATGAACGGCTTAACTGCGTGCCAATTACCTGACAGGCTTTTTTTCTTTTTACCGCTGATTATCTGTTTAAGAACACTTTATCTCTTTTGTCGGTTTTAGTAAGGCCAGCATGCAACGCACGATGAAGCGATAAAACGAAAAAACCGTCATGCGCGCTTGTTTCGCATACGCAAAGTAGCAAAGATAGAGGCACGGTTAGATTTTTGTCGTTATCTCAGGTGTGGCAAGCTAGGGCCACAGGCTACTAATAACCATAAGAGAAATAATACCTTCAAAATATGACGTTAGGGACTCTAGAATGTAATACTTGAAAGTTTGAAATCTGCCATCAACTAAAAGCATAAAGCAGTGACGATTTTATTAACTCGATCAGAAATACTTTTATTGATTAGCTTAACCAAAAAGGGTTATTTTAGCTAACTGCGGGTGCAGTGCTAGAATACGATTAACGTGGTAGATTATTTATATCGGATTGCTCTCGAATACACGAGCCTCTGTCGGCACCCGGCACTACATCAAAAACGGTGCACTCAAACTAATTGCATTTGCTATTGATGCAAGCCTATGCGCTGGACCTGTGAACACAGCCTCTGCAAATACACTACCTATATTATTAGGGAAGTATAATTAAATGCTGGTCGTCTATTAAAGTTCGGTATTAAGTAAAATACAGAGTGTAAACTTTAATGCGTCACATATCGAACAGGGTGCTTCAGACCATAAAACTGTGAAACTATTACGATCTTTATTGTTATCGCGACAAAAACGCCTACTTTAAAATCGCGAAAAAAGAAATCAGTTGATTTATACATTTTGGTCGAGTATTGACATTTTCTGAGGAACAGCAAATTTTATTTTTTTCGATTTCCTATTTTGCTCCATAATGATTTTTTTTAGTTTAATGGTCTGAAGCAGCCTTTTCGATATGTAACGCATTTAATTTTTATATCCGCGCGTTTATTTTACAGACACCTAACCTTGAGCCTGTCCTGTATTATCAGTTTATTTATAACTATTATATATATCACATAAAAGATCTAAATAATTAAAGGTACACCAAAGGATTTAATTATGTCCGTGGGGGCCGGAGGCGCGCCGATTATTTAAAGAATTATCGGCGCGCCTAATCGAGGCCTCGGGTGACCAGAGGGCTGGCAGCTACCTCGGCCAGAGAATCAGTCAGGCCATACAAAGAGGCAACGCTGCCAGCCTCTTGGGCACCATGCCGTCAAGCGGCGGCAATTTAGAGGAAGTTTTTTATTTATAGTAGGTATAAGTTTTGTTCTTCTTTTATTTTTTCTTTAGGTTAAGTTTTATGTAATATGAATATGATTTTTGTTATTAATAAATATTCCTTTCCATTTAAGTCCAATAAAATAATTAAAGTACATTCTGTTAACTAAATTCAAAAGTTATGAAACAAAACCTTCAACTAAGATCAACCCCGAGAATAAACGGCGAAAGTCCTAACTCCAGACTTTGTGTTAGTTATTTGAAATGGAGTTAATTTAGACTGTACACTACTTTAGGTGAATTGTCACGGCTCGTACTCCAAACAAACATAAAACAAGCAATTATGCTAAGGATAACAAAATGTAATTAAAAAGAAAGGGGGTAAACTAACCACGCTAGTTTATCAACTCAGTTTTTTGTATGAAATAACAACTTTTCCGATGTTCTTTGTATGTTATTGTCGTAAAAATTTGTTTCTTAAAAATTGCAATTGTATTGTACCAGTCAATCTGTTTTTAATAACAATTTATATTTCTCAGCATTTAAATCGATATACAGTACAGGGCGTTAGAAGACCACTCCCTAAAACTCAAAGGGATGAAAGTACCTTATTATTGGACCAAATATGAGAACTAAATAAAATTGGCTATTTTATACTAATATTAAATACCTATCGCGCAAAAAGTATCAAACAGCAGCGTTTTTTTTTTGTGTTTTCATAGTTGGTCCCATAGTAAAAGTTGTTCATATTGATGGTTACTTTCACCCCTTTGAATTTTCGGGGGAGTAGGTCTTCTTACACACTGTTTTTAAGTTTTATAAAGCACGATGCAACCCATCCGGTCAGGTAAGATGTTAGTCTATTAAATTAATCTGAATAGTTTCATTATACAGGGTGTAAGTGTAGACAGCATTACTTTAACGGGTGAATATACTCATGATACTGAACACCATTTCCCAAAGAACCAAAGAAAACTCGCCATAAAATTGCAACCTACATTGCATTTTATACCTACAACCGTACGATCAGCTGTTTGCATTTAGTACGGCCAGTCTAAATTCTTTTTACTAATTTCTGAAGGCTCATTGGGAAAAGTTGCTCAGTATCATGAGTACAATCACCCTTTAATTCAACTGCCTACACCCTGTAGGTCCTTTAAATAGTTTAATGCAAAACCAAATTTCAATACGCTAAAAGCTAAAAGCAAACTGCATGCAAGACAGCTGATAGTTTTGGCAATGTTTCTGACCACTCGGAAAGGGATTATCGTCGTGATTATATATATACCTATATGTTAATTTGAAGATTGTTAATCAAATAAAATGAATGTGCAGTAATTTCTATTAACAAATTAGGTTAAAAAAAAGTTTAGAAAAAGAAATAGTGTGCAAACAAGAAATTACAATTCGTTAAAATTTTCTTTTCAATCCGACATTCAATCAGTATCTATTTCAAAGAGAAGCACATTTAGAAGCTATTTCGAGGTTCACAAACACATCCAGCTAACATTTCTAGTATTAATCTGCCAGAACCGTTTCAAAGGGTATAAAAGGTCTGCCATGCGCGTAATTTGTACCTGCCTCTGAAATTACTTAGTTAATGCTTATTCAAGAACCTATAAAAACAAAGAGGCAGCCGCGACGTTGGAGGGTCAGAAATGCTATTATATATTAATGTTAGCGACGCTATTCTCTCGCTAGTTTTGGCAAAGATGCAATTTCATTTGAATATTGTGCAAGTCGACTGTTATCCCGCGTTATGGTCGTTGCTGAAACACTTTAAATACAAAGTGCTTATAAAAGTACCGCCTCTAATGGTATTAACATAAATAAATAAAATTAATTTAATTGATACTATGACTTTGTAAACAGTTAACAACCTGCTTTCTTTTCTGTTGTTCTTCTTGCGTTTGTACCTACTTGTTCTCACCTTCACTGCCTCATAATGAAATGAAATGCAAATGTATTTATTTCACATCACCATAAAAGCACAAACATTAGTACATTGATTAACATCGAACTAGAGTCATCTCAACATTAAGTTAGGTACATTACATAACAAAACAAGATAAAGTGAAATTACGTAGGTACAATACGTTTCAACTGGCGAATTTAGAGGCCGCATGTAGTGAACTTACATGTATTATACAACGTGTTATTGAATAAGCGCAAAACCTCATACACCCCAACGGATTTATAACAAAATAATTAGATTGAAACAATAATTTCATAATTTTGATAATCAAAATTTAAAGTTATTTGCATTTTAAGTTAACAGTCAAAAATGATTATTTATTATTTCAGCAATGAATGAAAGCGCTAACATGCTCTTGGATACATTTTAAGAATCTTGTTTTAGAAGTAAGTAGGGTGAGTGTGCCCGTGTGGTGGGTTGAAATCAAGTTCAGTAAATTTTTAATTTTATAATGTTTTGAAAAAAAAACCTAGGTTGAAAACATGATAATTCGATTCTGCTTTCGATTCCAAGCAAACTACTTTGTAGTTTTGCGTTAATTCATTAACACGTTGTATACAGCCCCTACTTATTATCCCATTGTTATACGATCATAATTTCTACACATGAAAGATGCGTATGTTTTTCGCATAATTGCATAAAAGTCACCCATCCTGCTCAGGGCAAACATGGCAGAAGTGCTACACCGCACCGGCACCTCCAAGGCAGCCGCAGCATGCAATGGAAAGCATGATTGTACTGCACACGCAGCGCATTGTATGCCCATAGCTGGCTGGTGTAGAACGACTGACAGAATGCCCTGAACAGGGTGATCTTGACTTGTACGTGCTTTTACCGAGTATTGTGCAAACCGGCGCACAAGCATATTGCTTTTAGTAGCAATAGCCCTACGCTGTCTTTCCATGTCTTCCTCATCCTTGAAATATTCAGTCACTACATGTCCCAAGTATTTAAATTACTTTACTACATTTAACGGAGAGGCATTTAATGTTATTAATACTTACCTATTATATTTATTAATCCATTAAGTCAACAACATGAGCTACGCGGACGATATGGTGCTGCTGAGCCCGTCGATCAGTGCGCTCAGGGGGCTGCTGCAAGTATGTGAAGCCTACGCACAGACTCATGGGTTGAAATACAACACCAAGAAGAGTGAGCTCCTGGTCTTCACCGCGGGCAGCAGCACCCCACAGGTCGTGCCGCCGGTCAAGCTGTACGAGACTGCTTTGGTGAGAGTCAAGCAGTTCAAATACCTTGGTCATGTCGTGACAGAAGACCTGAAGGATGACCAGGACATTGAGCGGGAACGTAGAGCGCTGGCGGTCAGAAGCAATATGCTCGCCCGTAGGTTTGCTCGTTGTACAGAACAAGTTAAGATCACCCTCTTTAAAGCATACTGTCAATCTTTCTACACGAGCAGCCTGTGGGTGAGATATACGCAGAAGGCCTACAGCGCCTTACGGGTCCAGTACAATAACGCTTTCAGAATGTTGTTGGGGCGGCCACGCTTCTGCAGTGCATCAGTCATGTTTGCCGAGGCGCGTACAGACGGCTTTCGCGCTATAATGCGTAAGAAAGTTGCATCACTGATGAGTAGAGTCCACGGCGGCTCCAACAGCATCCTGAAGGTGGTAGGGGGCAAGTTCGAGTGTCCCATCGCCAGTCATTGGTCTGCGCTTATGACTAGATATAATATGTAGATAGGCAAATTGATTTATTTATTATTTATTTATTTTTCATCTTAAATTCTAAATTATTGTAATTTTTGTTTTTCTTTTGATTTGTTTATTTGAAATCTTGACATTCAATGTAATTTACTAACATAGGTTGTAAGATGACACTATGTACTACTAATAAAAATTTTATGGAACTTGTTTTCCGAAATAAACGTATTGAATTGAATTGAATTGAATTATCTTTACAAGTCTTCTAAATGGCTCTCTGGTACTATATCCAAGATTTAGTTTTCTTTAGCATTGTTATTGTGTTTCTATCATTATTAGAATACTATCACTAGGCCGTACGAAATCATCCCTAAGAAATAAAAAAGAAATGTTTTTTCTTTTTAAACTGTAAATGAAGAACTTAAGAGGATAGACTAGTACCGTTTTGTCCATACAAGCGTATTCCCCTGTTTCCTCCCTGGATTATGATACTAGAGCAAAACATTTTTTACCATAAAATCTATGTCACCTCTGCTATGTCTTTATGCTTTGCTTCTTTGCATACATTAATTACTGTAAGGTACTAGGGACCTTCGAAAATGACTTTAAAAATGCGTATTCAGTCGGAAAAGTGGCCTATTCTCCAAATTTCTTTGAGAACCCGCCTATCCTCTTAAGACTCCTGTTATAGTCTAACCACACCACTAGATACAATCAGTTTCTTTATCGTATCTTCAAAATTATGAATGACTTTGATTAATTAAGACTTATGTAACCAAAATAGGATGAATGAAGAAGCTGCTTTTGTATGGATCTACTTCTCGACCGTTGGCTTATATTCGTCTAGGTATAGATGAAGCTGTCTAGTATAAGAATGTCTTGGCTTGTAGTATATTGTATAAGCGATGAATAATTCACATACCTAACACTATATCAACGTCACATGGCCTATTACCTCCGTGATACCTTAATTTACATCCTAACTATCTACACGTATTAGTTTCTAAGGTAAGTACCTAATATACCTTGAATCGTATATGTCTCCAATGGTACAATTAAGAGGGAATTTTACCGGTGTCGGTATGGCGCTGGCTCTCATTCCGCTTGTAAGAGCACCTCTCGTCACCGTCTCTCAACGATTTATGTTCGCCATATTACACGCCATTCGACACGTTGCCACATCTTTACGTAGATGTGTGAAAGATCTCTAAGAATATGAAAAAAAAGTATTTCATTATTTCATTCAAATGTGACATTGAAAGTTATCTTATCTTATCTTATCTTGTTATGGAGGCTAGCATGACTGCAACACTTCAACCCTTTATGTTGGCTTGTATACTTTTTATTTTCTTCACCCTTCAAATACATGGTAGGTGAAGGAGGTAGGAAGAAACCTAAGATCACCCGCTTGTATATCCATCTCCCAGGAGGCACATACGTTAAGCCGCATTCGCATATCGCAGTCACAGAGGATATTCCATGGTCTCCTCCTCCTCTCCGCGGGATTAGAAGTTAAAAGCATTATAATTACTAAATACTATTTATACCTATGGTAAGAAGCGATTCCTAGAAAGACCAATGAATAAGATCTGTATAATCAGCCACACAGACGTTGAGAATGTATGGTGAACCTATCAGACTATACATGGCTGCATTGTAGATGAAACACCAACGGGCTCACTGGTCAGCTGCCAAATGTACGCGCCTATCACTCTCGTGTTAGACTTTAGACGGCCTGTCCATATAAAAGCGAAGAGGTGATTTAGAAAATAATTCTTCAACAGGATCGCTCCATAACGGCTTTTCAAGCAATATTGTTATCTGATCTATTCGCTTCCTTGCTCAGATCTTGTAGATATAGGAAAGGCGAATAATGTAAAAATATTATCTGTGGATACTTGTAGTCGTTATACAATAAGTCAAAAATTGTGGTTTTGGATTCAGAAAAAATGTGAGGTAATGAAAATATACATTATGAGGTGATAAATAGATAGGGTTCTATGTGGCCGGAAGGTTAGGACAGCCAGGCCAACTTATTGCCACTTGACACATCGTTTCAACCTAAAACTTCCATAATATGCTAAAACTGCACACTTCAAAGCTGTTCTCACATTTTTGTGCATGTGTGTTTGAACTACATTGCTATCTTTGTTAATTATTTCAATGAAAACGAAACACTCTAGAAAGCAATGCATTTCAAATATGAACGTGCGTGACAATCTGTGAACAGCTTACCGGGTAGTAGTACAGCTAAACTACTGATCACTCCGAAAAAGAAAACGGTTGTGGGTTAGTGTAACGGAACGTAAAATTATGTACATACGGCGACACATCAAGCTACGCAAAACCAAAATAACTGGCCGCGCGTAGGTAGAGTAATGTATAACGCCGCGCGGCCAGCTTATGGTTGTTTTGCGTAGCTTGATGTTTCGTCGTGTGTACTTTTAATGCCGTATCCATCAATGTAGTCGCTTATAACATCTTCAGAACACTCTAGGATGATTGTACCTCTGTCTAATTGTTTCTTGCAGCGCGGCTATATTAAGCAGTGAGCCCGAGACTCCCACTTTATGACTTCGTGAATGAGTCGTTAAGATGTCGAATCAATTCGTCTTGAGCCGCTGAATTATTCGAATGGAATTGTGATAGGGGAAGGGAAGAGTAAATAATTTTATAACAGACACTTGAATTCACTAGTGCCTAGCTTTATTGGTATTGTAGTAGAGTTGATAATGGAATGTTTTTGTTAGTTGCACGACCGATACTCGTACTTGACATCAGTTTTGATGGCAGTAATTGAATTTGTCATATAATAATGTTTTGTCTACTTATTTAGGTTGTCACGTACCTATTTATTAACTATCAGTTATAAAATTACCAAAAATGCATGGTCCGTCGTGGGAAGCACCGTGTTGCAATTTCGCTTGGACCTTCTACGTTTTTTTTTAATAATTTCTTTAACGGCTCTGGATACTAGTCCTTTTGAGCCATTCGTTATTTTTTTCTTTGTATTCTTTATTTTTTGATGAGGGGATGATTGATGACGATGAATCTGTGGTCGATTTCGTAAGCTCGCGCGTTGCCGCCAAAATGACCATGTACGAGTTAACTTGAACCAAAACTTATTTTCTGTTATCGTATTTATTTGAGATTCCTGTTACGTCGGTCGCTTTACGCAACTGTTTGGTACACAATCCGCACGAAATTATGTCACAAATATCACTAAAACCAATTTTTTACGAATTTCAAATAACACGAAACACAGCAGGAGCAATGGCGCCAAGCAAAACTCGACCTTCTACGGATTCCATAGTGTTACCACCACCTTTGTCAGTCACTGCTTGTCTTGTATTGTTCTGATGAAATACACTAATCTGGTCAATCAAATAATGAACTTACAAACTTGAAACTTGATACTTATAAATACACTGGATGCATCGTTTTATGAGTACCTACTCATCTGAATGCTAATATTCCTACATATGCATGTTTTCTGTATTTTACTGTTTATGTTTTGGTGTAAAATAAAGTATATTTAATTTGATTAGATACATTTATAAAATCAAGATTTATTAATCATCAGTGTGATCTAAACCCGTGATAGAACTACTAAACAATGGTTTATATAGGGTCCTTTTTAGGATTCCGTACCCAAAGGGTAAAAAAGGGAACCAATTCATAAGCCAACGTTGTCCGTCCGTCCGTCCGTCTTAGCTTCAGAAGGCTGTTTCTGCGGGACCGTAATAGGTAGCCGGTTGAAATTATCACGGACGGCTAACGGAGGCTTAATAATAGGGTACCGTTTTAATCCTTTGGGTACGGAACCCTAAAAACTATGAACACCATACGAAAATGTAATTTTATTGATGAATAACGTCACAGCTGCCTCGAAGTTTTTATAATTTGCATTTTTTTCAGCAAATGAGTCAATGTCATGTTGAAACATAACTTACGTAGGCTTTCAGAGTGACTGTTCCATAATATACAGGGTCCTTCTTAATATGCTGACGTTTTTTAAGGGGATGATCAGACCATCAAACTGAACAACTTTCTCAATGGGACCAACGTCAAAATCGCGGGAAAAAATCAGCTGTCCTATACATTTGGCCTACTTGAGATTACAATTTCTTTTTCGCGTTTCCGCTGTAGATGCCGAAGTTGTCCAGTTTGACGGTTTGATCATCCGCTTAAAAGTGTCAGAATATTAAGAAGGACACTATAGTAGTGTAGATAGTATAATAGTAGTAACAACTAGTATTTATTCTGCGGCAGTAATTATAGTAATCTGTGTTAATAGTATATAGTTTCATTTATTTGCACGTTACTACATTTTATTAGAATAAACAATAGAGATTGTTTTGTTTGATATTTGAAGAGTAGTTCCGACTTTTATATTTATTTCAATTCAATTTCATTCATATCGTCAATAAATAAATGGTATAACTGAAATAAAGCTCAACAAACTCTCAGTGTTATTAATCACAGTTATAAAATAAAACCGGCTAAGAGCGTGTCGGACCTATCCAACGACACCTCACTCAATTTATTAAAAAAAAATGTTATCCCTTTGAGTAATTGTGTTTTTTTTCCCCTTTCACTGTCTTCATAACTGTAACATTTATGTTTTACTGCATGCCAAATTTCGATACAATAGGTGCAAAAATGAGCGAGTTATTGAGGCGGGGCATACAGACAGACAGACAGAATGGACGAAAGTATAAGGGTTCCTTGTTTGACTACGGAACCCTAATAAAAATATTCAAATTATATGCTATAATAAAAATAAAAATAAATAATCTGGAATTCAAAGCAGCAACTAAAAAAACAATGTTGATGTATAGCTACTAATCTGATCTTTTCAACGCAAGAAGACTAGCAAGAAGATAATGAAATTATCCACTAAGTACATCTTGTAAGAAAAGCATTCGCATTTTTGTCTTGAAAGGTATTTAAAGAAGGAAAACATTTTCTTTTTAGCATTTATTTCAGGCGGGGGAGTAGGAATTAATAAAAACAGAGCGAGGGAGTTCATAAAGAAAAATGTCGCTGCAGTGCAAAATAATGCTTTCTCGTTCTAGCAATGGGAGCCGGCCGACCGCGAGTTTACGAAACCTATACGCGTTGGTGACTGAGATCAATAAGCCATTGTTTGCTTTGTGGCTGCTTTACCCAAAAAGGTAATTATTTGTTTGAAAGGCAACATGCATTATCCTACATTTTTATGAACGCTTAGAACATATTTTTATTCTACTCCTAAGATAAATGATTGGTCTTTTTGTATGATGATTTTTTAATGATTGAAATTTTTTTCCTGCTCTTTTACTATATCCAACCATCTTTTTTTATCTCTGACCAACTCTAGCCTACATAGGCCATATTTGACTTCCTCCTTGGGAAAGATAGTTGTTAGCGTGTAGTACTCGTATGCTAACTAACCTTCACAAATACGCCGCTGTAGCCGGCTGAGTGTCAGTATTTTGTTAATGTATGAATACATTATAACAAGTTCGAGGAAACAGTTTCTCGCTAAATTAAAATCTTTCACAAGCGAATTAAAACTGGGAACTTTAGCGCACTTTAGGCGCAGCCGCTTAATGATATTAAACTGTTGATTTATTTACAAACCGGCTCTGAGTTATGGACTCCGTGTGCTAGTTGCGCTCGGTTATTTATTGACCTAGAAAATAATGTGAAATATATTGTGTTTTACTTTACTTAGTTATTATTATCAATATGGCATCAAAATCCCAGATAAGTGCAGGCCTACGAGATATCTCCGTTTGGTTTTAATCAAAATCCCTCTAACTACCTAGTAATTATATTTAATGGATGATAATACAGGGTATAAACTTGAATGCGTTACACAATTTATGGGGTGCGTCAGACCATCAAACTGAAAAACTTTGAACCACTATAAGAAAATGCGAAAGAAAAACTACTCTTTTATACATTTTGGTCGAGTAGTCATTTTCTGTGAAACAGCCGATTTCTTTTTCGCGATTTCAAAGTTGGCTCCGTATTGAATGTTGTTCAGTTTGATGATCCGAAACACCCTGTTCGATATGTAACGCATTTAATTTTACTCCCTGTAGGTATATTTTGATTAAAACTGAACAAACTTTCTACTACACTATTTATGGAGTTTGTAGGTTTACTGCAAACAGTGCGAAAATTATTTAAAAAATCTGTATAGGTACCAAAAAAAAATCTAAAACATTTTTAAAAATCACGTTTAGTTTTAGTATTGTTGTAGCTACAGTGGTTTATTCGGTAGTTTATGGAACGAGTCGGGTTCGGGCGGCGTGCCGTATCTGTCATCTCGGCGGCGTCACGGCAAACACGCCCGTTACCTCGGCTCGTTTTATTAGGGGCCTGACGGGGTGCCATGACACTAACGCAACGTGCTTGTAAAATTGAGTCGAGTATCTTTCTAGTTTCATGGTAGGGGTCTTGGTTTTTGGAGAGTGAAAACTTGATTTACTCGCACGATCAAATCTCTTTGGGGACGAGTTTAAACAATAGACTGCATAATTTGAAACTATGTTTACAAACAGATCCTAAAAACAATCCTGAATAGATAGCTGAATACTAGGTACTATACTATCCAACCCATTTAATAAGGCGGGTGGTTTCGAGAAAATGGAGCAAATAAATTTTCTTATCGCACTGATTTCGAAATATCATCATCGTCACCAGCCTATCAATCGTCCACTGATAGACATTATAGGTCTCTCCCAAGGCGCGCCACATATCTCTGTCCTCCGCCTTCCTCATCCAGTTGCTCCCCGCTACCTTTTTAGGTAGTCTGTCCAGCGGGCAGCAGGTCGTTTGGAAATATAGGTTTTATAAATCATCTAAATTTTCGCAACAATTTTATTAGCAATTTTATTAGCTACCTATCGGGGAGTCACGTTGCAGGTTCTGACCCGAGAACTTGTCTCGCGTGTTGTCCGCGCGTCGCGTCTTTGCCTGCCACGAGGCTCCGCATTCCTTAATCTCATCTTGTTCTTTATCAAAAACAATCCCTGATATTGGGATAGATACTCCCACAAACTACTTGACATTGGCGGAAATGCGGTGCTAACGCACAAGCAAAAAGTCCATTAATTATAAATTTAAAAAAAAGCTACCTATCTATATTCTGCCGTAGTAAATACGGCAGAACAGGTATTGTATAAAAATTTGTTATGTAATTCTTACAAAATCTGTTTTTTTTTACATTATCACATTACAGTTTTAAATTAGTTTTCAGGTTTGTCGTGAATCGAATTGAAAAATTCGTCACGGTGAATGAAATCGTACTCATAATTTGTTATTTACATGTGTTTATTTTCGATCCTATTTCGTCCCATTGCTATCCAAGATATACATGAAACATGTCAGTCACTAGTTTTCCATTTGGCATCTAAACTATATAAATAAGTCACAACGGCACTTCCTTACACATCCGCTGGTCTCATAAAAAAGTTATCCCGCCACAAATTGATACAAATAGGCTAACATTTGCTTCACATCACTGCACAACGGCATCCGCGCATCATGTCAGTTTATTGTGAACCCGTCTTGCTTCTGGACTCACATAATTTTTTGACGTATCGTCCCCTTGAGCGTACACCTTTTTTTTCCTTTGTTACTCCAAATGCTAGCAAAAATAGGGTTGTTTATTATATTTTGGTGACACAATCCAGTAGCAAGGTGAAGAACAAATGCTTTTATTTGCAAATCGAATCGGTGGTTTTACTACAGTACACTAGTCTAGTTCTTATTGGTGTATAGGTAGCCTTTATTCATAACAAACGATATGATACATACAACCAATCGTATAACAAGCAAAACCTCTATCAACCTTTTGCTCCAACAAAGATACAATATTTCACCGAATCGCACACTTGCATCGTACAGGTACGTATCAGGGAATCAGCAATTATCCACCGGTTAAGTGTACACGGCTCAACCCTGCAGCGCGATTGCGATCAAGAGTGGCTCCGTGGAAATGAAAACGGCCGGCCGGGGACCGTACAGATAAAAACTTTCACTTTTTCAGACAACTCTCCGCGGCAACATTCGCCGACGACAATAACGCCGGCTGCGGCCGCCCTTATTACGTTATTGTTTGCGTAATTGTGATACACAAGTTTCGTCATAAATGCGGAGACCCTCTGTTTTTACTTTCATCTCTAAAACAAGAATATAACTCTGCGTTATCAAAACATTGTTCAGTAACATCAATTTACGAATAAAGTCCTACGTTCTCACAGGGCTATTTTCCCTCCTAATACTTCTTAAAGTGATAAGTAGAGCTTTTCTGGAGTGTGGTAAGTATACTGCTCGTAGTCAGTTTTATTTACGATCCTGAGTAATATCTTTAGAAGGCAGCCGCAGCAAGGGGTATACTAATATCGGTCGTGTGGGCGCAGCCGATAGACGCTCGATAGAATAATATGACGGGCGCGCGACCGGACCGCTGGCACGTAGGCAATAAGCCGCCGGCAAAGAGCCAGCGAGCCGCCCGGAAAAATAAGATTGCACCCAGACGCTTTTGACCCGCGCCGCCGCCGCCCACCGCGCGTGCTCCACACGCCGCCGCGCCGCCGGCCGTCCGTAGTGGGGTTACTGTCCGGCAACGGTATAATATGCCATCACATCACATTAGTTTCAACAAGCTCATACTTGGTCTACGTTTACGGAAGTTCATAAAGTTTTTTATTGTTAGTGTTACGTAACAAAATTTTAAGAAATTAACTTTTAACGGAATCCCTTCGGTGTCCGTCCGTCACATGCCATTTGCTCCAAATTGCATGCAAGCATGCAAATTGCATATATGCTCATGACTTTCACCACCGAGGGGATAGTCAGTGGTATTATGAGAAATCAGAACATCCACGTTCCACTAGTAGTACTGAAACTCCAAATTGTTTTACATAAGATGCTGAAATTTGGCACTAAAATATGATGAAAATTATAATAAAACAAACACATAAGTACCTATATCCTATATGCAAACAAGATTGACCTGTCTTAATCGTAAAATGAACACTTATATACTGTAAAAAAACAATCCTAATAAAATCTTAAAACACTTTCCTCTTACAGCATAGCGTTATGAGATAAAATTACCAATAACACCTGTCCAATGTAACTGAATGTGTCATAAAAACGGATAGCACTTCCGTTTCAACTTTGTCTCCTGGCTGAAGATAAGAAAATGAGCCAAGTCAAACTTTCACATTTTACATCCGTACGTGGGCACCGTGCCGGATAACGTGTAACATATTCAAAAAGAAAACGTCCCGTCGAGACGCGCCTTGTTTCATTTTACGATCTTATCGAAATAATCCGATCTCACTTGTTATTTACTACCGCCTTCCCTCAATTCTCTCACGGGCAAACGACTGAAAGAAACCGCAAGTAATTATGAACCTTATTCCGTGCACACTAGATACTAAATGTCGTATTGTAATCCATTGGCATAACTCCTTACCTTCTCGACTTCCTCCTCGAGACGGCAGTAAACGAATGATACGTAAAAACTACTGTAAATCGAGCTTGACTCTTGCGAGATATAATTCATTTTGCGAAAACGTTTGCGTGGTGGTTAAGACTTTTTGTTAGAGTCAATTTCATAGACATACCTCAGGAGATTGAGAGGAAAAATCTAGGTGTTTTATTTCACATGAGACTGCGGTTCGTGATGTGAAGCCAGCTCGCTATCACAATAAACACTTTAGCGGTCGCGTCGGTTCCGTAAATTATTCATAAGTCTAAGGTTTGCGACAACTCTTGGAATAGACATGCATGACTATTATATTACTTGGTTTAGATAGTATCGGCAAACACTATAATAATGGTTTTAGTCAACATTAGATGATACTACTATAGAACCATAAACAGTGTTATCTTTATACTGGGTGGCACTGAACGAGGGACTTTCCCGAAAATATTAATGACGTATTGACGTGTAATCGTTTAATAATGATTCTTGAGTCGAAAAGCGAGAAAAGTTCGCTTCCATACAAAAATGTGGATCGGCCGATCAACATTATAAGAATGATCCAAAAAAAATCTCGTTTTTCGACCAACGTGTAACAAAACACCCTATTAATATTTAAAGGTGTGGTTTAGATTAAACCCTCAAACTGAACAACTTTTAGTATGGAGACAAGGTCGAAAAAACAATTGCGCTGTCCCATACATTTAAGAGTCGAGTAGTTAGGTACTGCGGTTTTGCATAAAATAACAGACTTTAATATTTTTTCTCAATTATCGCTTCATAGTGAACGTTGTTTAGTTAAATCGTCTAAACCACCCCTTTAAATATTACTAGGGTGTTTTATTACATTATGTACTTACTGTTTTTGTTAATAACAACCATTACAATTTATAATTCATCTTTATAAGTACCATTGAAGGTACAATTAACTTGGCGTATCTAAAATTTTCTTGGAAATCAATTTCACCGTAATTAATCAAAGACTGAATCAATTCTATATTCAAGAACTTCATCTTTATGATTTCAACAGAGTCAAGCTCTCAGATATTTGTTAGAAACTTAACCCTATGTTTTTAAAACAAAAACAAAACACGACTGCCTGCCAGTGGATGCGAAAAATTCAATATAGCAATGGCGCAACGATCTCAAGTCTCAGTGCTCTTGCCACTACACGTTCTAGAGCACCTAATAAGCGAGGACGGAGGAATGAAGTAAAAATTCCCACCATTGTCATTCCGCCGGCGTACCACTGGTAATGAGCTAAGTTCGCCGTAACGCCCCGTAACTTACATACCAATCGGAGGTCCAAGTCTGCAGCCACTGGTTAGTAATGCCGCAAACATGAAAAACAACAAAAGTTTTGAATTTTCTTTGTTATAAAAATATGAAATATCTATCTATAAAATTGCTTACATGTGTTGAATTTTTAAGATCTTGTTACTGTTCTTTATTACAATAGCTACTTGTATTGCATACATATTTTATTTAGTGTAAGCTTTCTATTTAGTAATGATAATAATAATTGTAATGTAAGTAAGGTTAAGTACATTCTTAAATTGACGTATTCACATTTATCGTAGCACTATTGCTACGGCGTAGCAAATTTCGTAGCACTATACAATTTGAGTTTCTAAGAATTTTTGAGACTGGTCTTCTTTCCTTTTCATTAAGATACACAGAAATCGAATCATAAATTTTTTTTTTCTTATTATACAGAGTTTTTCTATTTATGCTGACAGTTTTTTAAGGGGATGATCAGTTTGACGGTCTGATCATCCCCTTAAAAAGTGTCAGCATATTAAGAAGGCCCCTCTACAAGATGTTACAAAAGTAAAAATAAACATTTAAAACTTTCAATGGGGTTGTTTAGACCATCAAACTGAACAACTTTCACTATTAGACCAACATCGAAATCGCGAAAAAAGTGTTACAAACTAACAGTAATATTATTTCAAACACAATTTACTAAAGTGTCTTTAATGCAATCTCAAACCTTATTTTTCCTAGACTATATCGCATACGTCACGCGCTGTATGAAGTAATAACAACCACATGGCAAGCTTCATTAGATACATTTTTGCGTATACCGTCTAGCAGTAGGTAATTAAAGCGTGTGAATTTATCGTTTTCTAAGGAAGTGATCTGTTACGAATTAACTAGTAATCTGTGATCATGTATTACACCACGTGGAATTCCTCACAGTTTTAATATCACAATACCATGCTTGCAACACCTAACGGCAGGAAACAAAGTAACCGGCAGTGTGGCGAACAACCAGCTTCTTTTGACGCCTGCCCGCCAACTTCCTAAATGGAATTTGCAAGTAATTTTGTCTCCCCCCCACCGACCCCGTCGACCCCCGCCCTCGTCTTGCTCTCTTGTCTCTGCGTGTCGCTTCCATTACAAATTGTGTTGGAATAAAAATATAGCCTGGATTATATGGAGCTGTTAATACGATAAGCGTAATATTTTTCTTATTTTCTAGTAAACTGTCAACACGTAAGCAATTTGACCGCTAATTTGCCTCAACCAACACACTGGTGGAGTTTGGCATGCTCTCTCTCATCCATTCAAGTCTGTTCTTTTTATAATTTATCAATACTGCATTTCACATGTGAATGTATCTGAAAGGACTCTTATGCCAACATAGTATGTGCGAAAATTGTTTGTTTCACGCACCTTTATTGTGTGAATTGATTATGTAGCTATAATCGCTTTCAATTTCTTTGAAAAATATGCTCGTATAAAAATGTCAGAAAAACATTCCATAGAATGATTCCATAATGTGACCTATAATGATAAAATTTAAAAATTGTAAACACGTAAAGTGGGAATGAACTTTTTTCTTGTCACAGCAGTAGTATATGAAAGTTACAAGTAAAACTATGATAGCTACATAGGTTAGGTCGTCAGCAGTTAAAAAATTAACGAGTAATAGTCAAACAACTTCTTAGTCCGCATATTGTGACGGGCAACTACGAAACCCTACACTGCGCGTCGTCCGACTGGCACTTGGCTGGTTTTATTAATTTCTTATGAAAAAAAACACGCGAAACGTCAGATACAGAAAGAAAGAGAGATATAACAATGCAGATAATTTAAAATCGCGTCGTCGGCGGACGGCTACCTATACTAAATGACATTTTTGTATGAGTCCGCCGTCCGTCGCCTCCGGTAAATATGTCTCAACCCTTAACGACACAACAATATCTAATAACGTTTACATAGCTTCAACAAACAGCTCTATAGAGATCAATCCGTACACTGGAAGAAGTGGGCGTGTAATAGGAAATGTTCCGCATATTGACTCCGGCGACGGTGACTGGGACGATACCGAGATCTCTAAACAATGACGCATGCCACGGACCCACGCTGCCTTCACCCCGCGTCACTGTCGGGGTGATGATGATGATATTATAATATCGAATACTTTAAGCGAGCAATCCTTCAAAATGTATGTAGAATTGGATTCTTGAAAACAGCTTTTGTATTTCTTATCTTAACGCTTCGACCCAGTGGGATCTTTTGTGTTAGCTTCGATACTTTTTGCTTTCTTCGCCCTTCAAATACATATGATCAATAAAGGAGGCATTACCATTGAGGGCAAGAGACCTCAGGTCTCCCGGTTTTGGATATCCATCTCAAGACAAGACATCACAGTCACAAAGGATATGTTCCATGGTCTCCTCGTCTCTGCACGCTCCGCAGCTGGGGTATAGGGTTAGTTTCATCTTGTGCATCATCGTGCCTGTGGCATGGTGCCCAAAGAGGGCTACGACGATGGCACGAGCCTTGCTCCTGCTGTTGTTCAGTATGAACCATGAAACTCAAGTTGTCACATTGCTGATAAACTTTTGTATTTAGGTAATGTTTTAGTTTCCAAGTTTATGTATATAGGGTATAAACTTAAATGCGTTACAAACTTAAAAGGGTGCCATCAAACTGAACAACTTTCACTATGAGACCAAAATTGAAATCGCAAAAAATAAATTTGGTGGTCCGTACATTTGGGTCGAACACGCATTGAAATTTTCAGTTGTTCAGTTTGATGATCTGAAGCACCCCCTTTTGTAAAGAATATATGTAACTAATTTAATTTTACATCCTGTATAGGTGCCTATTATTCTTAAACGAACAGTGTTGACTTTCAATCTCTACATAATCTCACAACCATAGTCCATTTCAGTGTGGTTAGAAAACTTGCCGCAACCACCTATTAAGTTTGTTTATAACAAACTTCACTTTAAACCTTTATGGGTTTGAAGATGGAATGACGCGACAAGTGGTGATATCTAGGAAGCTTGCCTACCTGTAGGGCTAGCATACTACAAACCGATAAAACTAGAAAACAGTCATGCTCGATATGAATAGGTACAAATAGTACGCATATAAAGTAAAATTTGGTGCGTTACATTTTGAACAGGGTGCTTCAGACCATCAAACTGGACAACTTTCGCAATGGAGCCAACATAGAAATCACGAAAAAAATCTGCTGTTGTATTGACAAATTTGAAAATGTCAAAAAGCAGAAAAAGCTATTTTTTATTTCGTGACGTCAAAGTTAGTAAAAGTAGTTCAGTTTGATGGTCTGAAGCACCCCAATAATTATGTAACGCAGTTAAGTTTACACCCTGTACTTTACGTTCCTTCGTTAACACCTTACCTACAGGTCATCTCTTTCAAACAACAACTCCATTGTACCTGTCGACCATCGTACCCGTGATGATGTTAATTTGTTTTGGAGATAAAGTTAAAGAATCTGCAAAGTTTAAGAGTACAATTAATTTGTGGGAGTAAAACAGATTACAAATCTGTTCGTTTCGTAAACAAAATCAACAGGGCTGATCAAAATAAACATTGTAAAACTAACTGAAAATACTTATCATTCTTTATAGAGAAATGGGTAAGACCTGACCAATCATAATATGAACATTATTAAAAACTAAGAAAGCCAGTGCACAATCTTAACTATTATAAAACTGTAACAGAAGTGTGTCTGTACTTAGAAGATATTTACATGAAAAAGGTTACGATAAAATATGGTTTCTTGGTATCCCGGACTCCAAATCAACCTTTTTTAGAATGTTTGTTTGTCTGCTTGTTTGTTTGTATGTTTGTAACAGCATCACGCAAAAACTACTGAACCGATTTTGATAAAACTTTTTTTGTTTAATAGCTTATGATCTAACTTAGGTATATAATTTGTGCGGACAAAGTCGCGGGTAAACTCTAGTGAATTTATAAAACACTTATAAAGTGTTAAACAAAATTCCTTATAAGTATTATCAACATAATTTGATGAGTCCGTCAAAGCAAGATTTTCCGAAATCGCTACTGAACGTAACCGAGCAAAGTTAAAATTGGAAAAGCTTTTTGATGATCTGAGAAATACCTTCGGGCAAACTTTGACTTTAGACCCTTTGAAAACTAAAAAGCTGATACGATAGACGTTATTGGAAAGTGTTTGTTTACCCTTATCACGTCGTGTAACTACTTAGAGGGTTTAATGCGCTTATAAATTTAAAGAAACACTTTGTATTACGCTATTTACGATTTACACTTTTAGAAACGCTGGTTATGTTGATAATTTCCGTTCACTTTGTGGTCTAGGTTTATACTAGAAAGGCCAAAGATCTAGCAAAAATCACTCCTGGCAAGGAAAGGCCTGAATCCAGACTTTACAAAGATAGTTCTTTGCAAAAGCAAAACAATGTGTTCATTGAATGAGTATTATTTTCAATATAAAATACAGGGTGTAGAATTAATTGCGTTACATATCAAAGTGCTCCGACCATCAAACTGAACAACCGTCACTATGGAACAAACCTCGAAATCGCGAAAAAGAAATCAGCCCTTCCATAGAAAACGTTAATGGCAACTCGACCCAAATGTATGGAACAGCAAATGTTTTGTTTAGTTCCATGGATTAATTGTACATCCTGTATATTAGTAAAGATAAGCACCTCTCATAAAGCAACTTTACGAACCAAATGTTTATCTATTCAACAAAATCCCAGTTTCTCTAATACATATTCTATTCTACATTTAAACTGCTTGCGAAAAGGATTTTCTAGGGTAAAAGTTTAAATAAGTTAGGGTGGAGTTTCTCAAACCCCTTTTACGAGTGCAAAAGGGCAAAGAAGGCAAATGTTTATTCAAAGATTTTATAGATTGTGTACGGTAGGGAGAAGAGCCATAGGTAAGTAAAGTTATCAGTTTTATTTGTATCTGCGAGAGACCTATTTGAAAACGAATTGCAACAATTTCTTAGTACCCAGCTAACGGTAGAAATTATGGTACTCTGTGCCAGCTAGTACCTAATTCAGAAACATTTTAAAGCTATAACGTGAATTTGATTACATACAGTTATATTATGATTTCCCAACGATTTTTTTCAGTATCTTTTCTAATTCGAAGTAGGGTTATTTTAAAAACCCTGATTAAATGTAAGGAATCACTGTTCACAATAATACTTAGGTATATTCTAAATAAATAACTGGCCAAGAGCGAGATGTGTACTCGCACATAGAGGGTTCCAAACCTAATGTTATCGTAAGAAGAGATAACATTAGTTTATAAATTGAATAGAGAAATTATGTAATAATAGCTTACAGCTGTTTAAAATATGAGAAATATAATTATTACATACTTAAAGTATAAACACCATTTTAAGGGCTTGTATTGTCATCACAAAGACTAGCTACATGAACACTTTTATTGGATAAGTTTGGGTAGGTAGGCATGAATTATGATTATTAAGAAAATCTCTCAATATCCAACCAAGACAAACCATTCGTCCGCGTAGGTCTTACATTGTTTTCAATAATAATTAGCTTAAACGATAATAAATCATTCAAAAATAGAGTTTAAGTTGTGTGTTTATGTATGCAACGAATAAAAGTTGTAATAAATGAATGATGACGAGCTGATGACTGATGATATGACCCTGCCAAGTCATTATGCTCTTGTCTAGCAATTTATTAAAATATCCTTGTGAAAAACAACTTAATACCATAATCTACATTCCAACTTCGCTAACACAAATTACTACGGCATAATTTAATCTTCAGCAACTTCGTTAATTTTATTTTTCCTTTGAATTAATTTAAAAATTCCTGCTGAGATCCGGGCAGTTATCGAACTCGGGACGTCGGAAACTTTCAACACTAGTAATATTAGCGAAGTCATTCCGAGAAATTCTGACGTTAGAGCGAAGGCTTGCAGATGGTAATAAAAATTCTGCATAGGGGAGTTCATTGCTCCAGTGCTTCGACACTACCTATGAATATACTTAGATCTAGTTCCACTTGCCCGGAATGAGAGCAGACAATTTTCTTAGCTATTCAATTCTCCGGGCTGAGTTTCGTCAACGTTTTACACTCTCGCTTTACGCAGCAGTAATACGAAACAATATCGTAAACGTACTGTCGTTGAGAATCAAAGCCATAAACTGTAGGTCGGTAGCAAATCGGTGAACGTGTCGCGGAGCCCGGAGACTGTAAGAAGGCTTTAGGACAAGCGACGTGCGACAAAGTTTTTATTTCCCTGGGGACACACCGATCGTAGTGCCGCCCAGGTGCTCCCGCCGATGGAAACCTATATTATTTGTTTGAACGAAACTTTCTGGTCTCGCGTGAGATAAGTAAATTATGTTTGTGTCCCGAACGCCACCTTGTATTCAATGTCTCCCTTCGCCGTTTGCCATATCTGAGAGAAAATGTAAATAGCTTTCAGTTGCCAGATGCGAAAATATCAAAATCACGCTGGTTCATGTTTAGTTCCCTTCCTAGAAATGTATGCGTGTTTTTAATTTTAAAATGACATTTAACTTAACCCTTGAACTCCCACGAACAAGATATCATTCAACCAACCATTGTTTATCAATTGCTATCTTAAAGCTGAGATGCGAGCAGTTAATGGATATTAAAGAACTCTCACATTAATACAAATCTAAATCACTCGACGGATAAAATAAAAGGAAGCAATAAAAATTACTAACGAGCCCAATATACCACGTACATTAAAAGTTGATAAACGTGCGTCACTTAGGAACTCAACGGACCTATTTTTAAATTCGAGAAAAAATTGCGAGAGTAATATGCAAGGGATCGCAGAATTATTCCGACATGAAGATGGTCGAGTGTTTTATGGTTATTCCTTCTTGTAAGCGCATAATGAAAGAGTACGGTGTTAGTATAATTTTCGTTTCTATCATCCTTCACGTCGACGAGTATAATTTAATATTAGGTACGTACAAAACAAAATGCAAAGTAACAAAAGTTGGCATTTCATTGTTCACGCACTCGTTAAGAAGTCGAATCGAATTGGTAGCTAGGAGAATGTTTCGAGCAAATGTGCCTGGAAGGCTGATGAATCTAATTTTTGTGTCGAGGCGCAGCGGCGCGTTTCTTATGAAAATTATGCCCCATTCGAACGCTTTGGAGAAGTTGAGAAGTTGAAATAAACTGTCCCGCCGTGACTCGCACGCTGATGGGTTGCGAGCTGCTGTGCGAACCGCCGCCGTCGCATCGCGCCGCCCGCCTCACCGACGCTTGTTTACATGTCTTTAAATTCTGTATCGGAAAATTGTTACAACTAACATAAAAATAAGTAGGTACATACTCATTTTTCAAATCGAAGTTTACAGGTCTTTTTTGGCTTACGAATTGTTTATGTATAGTTTTGATATTCGTACACTTATAAGAGACCAAATCTATTTTATATTAGCCGCTTTAAACTCTTAATTAAATTGAATAGATAAATACATATGTGTGTTTGAAGGCCTTCTCATGGTCTGCCGGAAGGAAGAGGTTCTGTACTTTTAAGCCGATTAAGCTTATAACCTTAACTTTCCAACAGTTTATAGCCTCAATGAATTTACAGGCTGCAAGAGTGCAGACATCGTAGCACTATGTACAACCTGAATCGACCGCAGCGCTAACGTGGGAAGAGTACATTTATTATGTCGAGTCACGGTGCTCATTTGGGTATTAGAGATAAAATTAAAATTTACGCTTTGCCCAAAGCAATTTGTAACCGCCCGCTTTACTTCGCGCGGAAAATAGGCTTTGGTTTATCCGCGTTTTACATTCATTTTCATAAGTGGCTTACATTCAACGAATGTCGGATGAACTCAACGATGACTTGCAACGAATCTATTGAGAAGGCATTCTCCCTTTCATACAACATAATGTGATTAAAGTATTTAAATCTATATCAATAGATATCAAGGTTGACATTAACAAAATGAGCGTACATTCTGTAGACGCATCGCACGTTTGTTGTATGATAAGATAAATGATCATGCAACTAGAACTATCGATTGAACGTAATAACGACTCAGATTGTGTAACTTTTTGAAATGTTAACAATCCGCCTCAAAATGTTATCGAACTTAGCCAAGTCTATTAGTTAAAAGAGAACCTGTAAGGAGAATGCCAAGACAATTTGTCAATGAGAATTCATTGTTGTTTGGTTTAGTGTAGCCCGCTAGTGAGGCTGATAAATGTCCTTTCAGAGTACGCCGTCAGTCAAATCGCGGTTGCCTGCCCGCAAGATATATTGTGGACCCTGGTTCGTCCCTGCGAAACGCCCGGCCCTCGCATTACTTTAAAATTAACTATTTTAATTATTATTTGCTTTGCCCTAAGCCTTTACTGCTATCTCTAACCAACAGCGGTCCTTAGGTCTGTTGTCCCACACAAGTTTCATATCCAAACAGTTACTGGGGGGTTAAATGGGTTTTTCTTTGTGTAATAACAAAAATATAATAAAATTCTACATATAAAAGATCCTTCCAATAACCAGCAATTAAGTCTACCAGAAACAAAAGACTATCAGTCAGTGACAGGGTAATGACATCAGATTGACAGCCGGTCATTTAGCTAACTCTTCTATCGCGAACTTTGGAAATTATTTGTGAAGTTGATCCTAACGATTGGGCGAATAAAAGCCAAGTACAGTCGAACCCGGAACCCTTTGCACGAAGTTTACAATTTTGATAAAGTTTATAATAAATATATAGGATGTGAACTTAAATGCATTACATACTTAAGGGGTGCTTCAGAACATCAAACTGAACAACTTTTAATATGGAACAAACTTTGAAATCGATAAAAAATCTGCTTTTGGTCGAGTAGCTATTGATTTTCTATGGAACAGCATGTAACGCATTCAGGTTTAGGTACATCCTATATAACTTACTAAACTTTATGAAGTACTATTAAACTAATTGTATGTTCAACAAAATGGTTGTAGGTACTATAGTGGGGTACCTCGAGCCCGTAATTATTTCGTTTAGAGCATAAAACTATTTGGTTAGTTTGACGTGGGTTACATTTAATTTAGGAATGCTTACAGTTTTGGCAGCGTTTTCGACTTAGGGCGACCGCAGCAAGCATCGCCGACCGAACAAGAACAAACAAAGTAATTAAACACATCAAACGGGGCGAAATTGAAGCCGCGACTCAAAGCGCGGGCCAGTCACTCGCCCTCTCACTCGGTTCTCGAAATACGGCAGCGGTCATTCTTCACTACTCTGACACGTAAATGCTGGATGAGACACTTAAAAAAACTATAAACTTAATAATATTTATTAAATACGCTTGATTAGAAATTGAAACCTACATACAAACTTAGGCTGAGATTCAGAGACGTTTTGTTTTAAGTCTTAGTTCGAACTCCCGTATGTCAAAATCCATGCATTTTTGCCCTACTTAGTTCGAACTAAGACAAAAAAAATTGGAATCTCGGCCTCAGGCTCAAATGTAGACGCGGGCACCGATGCTCGTTTTTTGAGTGCCTCAAACGATACCATAGCGTAATAATTCCTACTTCATATAATTTTTTACATGATTGTTACAACCACCAACATGATCGTTACGGCGAACATTTTGGCGAATCGTCGGGGCATCGCGCGGCTTCTTAGGGTGCATCCACATCTGGCGAACGGCGCGTGAACGGCGCGTGAGCTGCCCAGTAGCGACGCGACGCACGAGCATAAAATGCAACCGCGCAGATTGCGAGGGGCTCGCGAGCTGCGCGTGAGCTGTGCATTCGCCGCACGTTCGCCAGGTGTGGACGCACCCATAGGTTCTTTGCGACTGTTAGGTTTTTAGGCTGTGGCGAACTATGTTCTTATTGAAATAGATAATGTTTAAAATGTTTCGTAACTGAAACTACGCTGCCGGTCGGTGCCATTTTGGTGTGAGTTGTTCCTTAACGATTATGTACTTCTATAGGCTACAGTACCTTATAAGTAGGATATAAGAATTTGGGTTTGGGTCATTCAGTCATCCGCTGCTACGATCTAAGAAGGAGTCAGCATTCAGATGCAGTGTCTCCAACAGACAGCCATAGGACATCGAGCATGTCTGATGGATTAAGTTGCTTCTTAATCACTCTATCAAATTAATGATTTCATAATATATAAGAGAATATAATATAACAATATAATTTATTTTCTCCACAAATTCTTAAAATACACAGAAAATACACGCATTCTCATACAAACAAAATTTGAGATAGATTGGAGCCTAAGTCTCCAGGCACCCCCGCCCGCAGCTTGAGTATCAAAATGTTGTTGGTATTGATCTGATTGATACATAATACATAAGGAGTTAGGAGAAACAAAGTGTAATAAGGTGTAACTAAAAAAATTGTTTAAACAACAGTGAGTGTGTTTATATTGTAATACTCGTAGTTATTAAGTCGTGTTATGGTTTAGAGTTTCTGGCCGCATCTTCTCTACAGCGACACGTTCCGACGCGGAGGTAGCTTTAAAATGATTTGACGTTTGATAAGTGTGCTGCAAGCATATTGAATAAATTATATTGACTTTGACTTTGACTTTGACGACATTAATTAATATAATATATATTTCATGAGACGTGTTGATGGTTTGACTGTGGTATGTAAGTGTGGTGAGTGAGTGTAATGTATGAATGTCGCTGGAGGATTGGTATGTAACAATAAAACCAGCAGATGCACTGCGTCCCATAAATTGAAATATTAGGAGAAACTAACATACCTCGAATAGGGAATATGATAAAAGCAGAAAAACTTTTATAAAATTGCACTTCTTCTGGCGCACTCGGGTAAAGAAAACCTTCGCGGGCTCTCGCACGACAACCCACCAAAGTTTCATCGCAATCAGACAAATGGTATAAACGAAATTTTTTTTGGACCTCCTCAAGAAAATAGATTGGCTGATTCGCACTTTTGGATGGGTCCAAAAAATTTTTCGTTTTTCCACCCATGTTCCTGAGGGAAAGTTGCTTAGTTTCATTTAAAAGGAAAGACCCTCGTTGATTGCCACCCAGTATAAGCTGTCCCATACATTTGAGCCGGGTAGGTACAGTAGTTTTGTATGAAACAGCTGATTTTTTTTCGCGTTTCCAGAGGTAGGCTCTATACTGACAGTTGTTATGTTTGATGGTCTGAGTTCACCGTTTCAGTCTGCGGAGGGCTGTCCCTTACACCTTGTATAGATTAAATCTATTACGACTCTTCTATATTAAAATTATATCAATGACTCTCAAGCCTTTGTATAGCTGAACTACGGCGTTTCGACCTCTGGCTTTGGCAAGCCACTCTTCATCAAAGTAATTATAATCTGAATTTAATTACATTAGCTCACACCTTTTCTCGCTATGACCCTTCCATGTTTTGAGCTTGCCCCGTGCTAAGACTAAGCTCATTGTAACTTTTGGGAATGAATGTGTTTGATTTTGTAAACTTTTCTTTTTGGAAATACACAGAAACGAAGTAATGTATGTAGTACATGTTATTATGTTATTAATTCTGTGGTAATGTTTTATGTTGTACTACGAAATGAAACGCTACGAACTGCTACAACTACTACGCGGGCTACGAACGAACTACGAAAAAATCTATTTCACAGAGATTGGACTATTTATAGCTAAAATGTGGGAAATTATCTACAATTAATTAATTATTATGGAGCTATTAGGAAATCATTTAATTTTATTTAAGGCGTATCCCCCACTGAACGACCTTGACCCTTTCAGAAAGATTAAAGCTCGAGCTATTATTAGGAGGTTTCCCTGACCGAACGGCCTAGACCCTTTCAGAGCTGCCTCTCCTCTACTAAACTACGTCATTTTAGTAGTTATACCTATCTTTGACTGGCTTGTCCTTCATTGTGTCTCTGTGGTTCCTTCTAATCCAAGGAAACTAAATTCGAAAATCATAAGAATTCGCAACAAATTTTGAAATAATATAATTATCTCATAAAATTTTGGTCTCTACAATGGTGTGTGTCGCAAGTAAAAGTGAATTCAACTTATAAAGTAGATGCACGTAATATATACTTTTTCAAATATTTAGGCATTTCTCTGAACACAGATTTCATGAACATGAATAGATAATAATATAGAGTGTCATATTATTATCTATTCATATTTCATGAATCAGTAATATATAGAGTATGTATAGTTATTTCTAGAATCGGTCATTTATTTTAATGTAAGTTTTGATGTTAACGATATACATATATTTTTTAGAGCTATTTAAAAACCAATAAAGTGACTGAGTTTAATTAAAATTGCTTTCTAAAAAATTGAATCTGTTTCATTCAGAAACAAAGCGTTTTTCGTTAACAAATAATAACTTACTCCCACAAAAATAATTTAATATCTCTAAAACAATTCAGACGCGTTTGAAGGGCATTTAGCAAATATAAATTACTTTGTTTTTTATAAAGTTAGGCTGGACTAAAATTTAAAATGAAACAATCCTTAGCCACATGTTCAACAGTTTATCACAGTTCGATTTTTAATTACAGTGTCTATTGCTAACCCTTTTGTGGTCAGGTCTAAACGGCCTAATATAGAGAACGGTTTTAAGGCCGGGAAAAATCTGCTGCCCCAGACATTTGAGTTGAGTAGGATTGCAGTTTTGTATGGAACAGCAGATTTTTTTCCCGCGCTATTTAAATATTGGTCCTATACAGGGTGTAACAAAACACCTGAATAATATTTAAGGGGGTGCTTCAGACCTTAAAACTAAAGAGCTTTCACTATGAAGGCAACATCAAAATCATTTCATACAACGTACTAATGAATTAACGCAAAACTAGAAAGTAGTTTGTTTAGAATCGAAAGCAGAATCTAAGTATCATGTTTTCAACATAGGTAATTTTTATCAAAATATTAAATAATTTGTTTGTAAAATGTAAAATTTACTGAACTTGATCTCAACCCACCGCACGGGCACACTCTACTTACTACCAAAACAAGATTTTTAAAATGTATCCATGAGCATGTTAGCGCTTTCATTCATTGCTGAAATGATAACAAATCATTTTTGCCTGAAAACTTACAATGCGAATAACTTTAAATTTTAAGTGTCAAAATAATGAAATTATTGTTTCAATCTAATTATTTTGCTATAAATTAGTTAGTTTGTATGAGGTTTTGCGCTTATTCATTAACACATTGTATAAAACTGCAATACCGTCTCGACTCAAATATTTTTATTTTTTCTCGATGTTGGCTCCATAATGAAAGTGGTTCAGTTTGATGATCTGAAGCACCCCCTTAAGTATTACTATGGTGTTTTGTTACATCCTGTATACGCAGTTCTTCGTTCCTTAACAGCATGGTGTGCCAAATTTAATTTTTTAGTGGTATCTTGTGCCATAAGTTTACCAAATAAAAAACATCTTATTCATATTATTCATAAAAATACAGAAAAATTAAAATACCTACCAAATTTTTTTTTTATCCTCTATCAAAATTTTTTGGGCAAGAAAAAAAACATGCGGTTAAGACGTTATAGCGCCATTTTTCTTTAGGCTAGAATTGTGTATTCATGAGAGTAATAAATAACAAAGCCTATGAATAGCGTTTTTGAGATCGACCTATTTATTATAATTGTTAAATCTATCCAGTTGTTTCTTGGGATATTTAATGAGCCCGAGACTCCGAGATAAGGCAAGAGTGTTCATGCGAAAGGACCCGGGGCCTTTATTACGCTATTACGGCCCACCGTACTTGGGCCAGAGACCAGAGTGGAATTTACATGAGTGATAATGTCATGTAAATAGTGTATTTGAGATTAAACTATATATTTCTTAGGCGGAAAAGATTTGTACGTTGTCGTTACAAAATATTAAGAGAATAAATATTAATTATTTTTGATTCACCCCATAAAAAGGCTTGCCATATTTTGACTTGAGGGTTTCTAAGCGAAAATGACAATCACTAATAATAAACTGTTTTTTTTTAAATGTTTTATACAGCGTTGCTCACAGTTGCAGTTACTGCTTTTTACTGCGGACTATTGGAGGGACGACAAAGGGTCTACCGAGCCAAATGAATGAACTTAAGCAACCGACCTAGCGGCACCCAGAGGGGTACGGACCTCGGCATAGGACGTTGCTGGGGCTACGCGGCGGATTGGGGTGCGGGGATCGGTGAGACCCAGGTGACTAAGCAGTCCGGCATAGTAACCATTAGACCAACAGGATAGTCAATTTTTAATCACATTCGAACTTATTTAGTAGTTCTAGTTTTTGCAAGAGTATACTAGAATGTTATCAACAGGGTGTAACAAAATACCCTCGTAATATTTAATGTTGTTTAGAACATCGAACTGAACAACTTTCACTATGGAACCAACATCGAAATAAAATAAAAATACAGCTGTTCCATACATTGGAGTCGAGTATAGTCGATACGACAGTTTTGTGAAACAGCAGATTTTTTTATTTTTAAGGTTCCGTAGTCAAGTAGTTTCCGTAGTTTTAGGTAAGAGAATCGACATTACTACTGTTTTCTTTTTATACTTATGCAATGACTACGGAACCCTATCATACTCAATACTCAATGCTTTATTGCGTTTCACATTGGTAGATACAAAAGTTGGGGTAATCTTAAAATAGTACAACATTGTGAACCCTGTTATGTAGGGCACAGCAATTAAAAATTAAAAGAGATATAATTAAAAATTAGAAGAATAGCACAAAAAATTTAAAAGAGATTTAATTAGAGATTAATTTATTCAATATATTTATGTTAATAGTATTTTGACACGCTCTTGGCCGGGTTTTTTCTCTTACATTGGCTCCACATAGTGAAACTTATTCAGATTGATGGTCTAAACCACCGTATAAAATATTACACGGGTGTTTTGTTACTAGTAAGAAGGAACGTTTAGTAAGGTTACAGGGAACGATGTCCGAGACGGCGAGATACGGCTTGAGTGGCCACGCGGGATGACGCGGGACCTTTATGGCGCTTATGGCTATTGTGACCCGCTCCGCCGGCTTTGAGCCCGTGGTATGTTCATGTGAGTGATAATGGTCAGTGAATAGCGGTTTTGAGATTGAACTATTTTCTAAGGGTTACTTGATTTGTTTTTACATTTAATTTGCATTGTTTCTTTTTTCTAAAAGATTTGTCATTTTGAAACTTGAAATATAAGCAGATCTGATAAACAGTAAACAGCGCCGCGATTTGTGTTTCATTAAAAAAAATGTGTTATATAAGTACTATAAGGGGTATTAAATGTTTACTTGACCCAAATGTATGGAACAAGAATTTTCTTTTTCGCTTCTTCTTTATTGGTCTCATAGTAAAAGTTGTTCTGTTTGATGGTCTAAAGCACCCCCTAAAGTGTTTAATGATAAATCCGTTACACTTCAGTTTACATCCTGTATATCGAGTTTATACATAAAGGGGAAACATCAAAATGTTATTCATTTATCGATTCTATACTGATATCAGATTTCTGTCCATTTAGTTTGTTATTCTATGACAGACCAATCTCGTATCTGACAAAAAACCCACCTTACATGCTCTGTGATAAGTAGTTAATTACAAATAATGAGCTACGAAAGAGGCAGTGGTTATATTTTATCGGATTACTGTACGTTATCAACGCGGCGAGGCGCCCACACCTCGTGTGTCGAGTCTTATGGCCTGTCGATGCTTTATTAGATACTTTCGTAGGATAATAACTACATGAGTAGTGTTTTTTCCGAAATTTGTTTAGTATCAGGTCAGATTTTGTCAAGAGTTTTAATATTATCTTAACTATTATAAAACTGTAATAGAACTGTGTCTGTACATTGAAGATACTTACAAAAAAAAGATTACGATATGGTTTTTACATGTCCCCGACTCCAAATCAACCTTTTTTAGAATTATTGTCCGTCTGTTTGTTTGTGCGAGCATCACGCAAAAACTGCAAAACCGATTTTGATGAAACTATTTTTGTTTGATAGTTTATGATATGACTTAAAATATGGTATATAATTTGTGCGGAGGAAGTCGCGGGTTAACTCTAGTATTTTATAAAAAACAGATGTAACTACTTGTATCTCTGACGCTAGATCTAACTTTGATGTTCGTAACTTGATTGGGACCCCACATTCCAGGCTTACCTTGTGAGGGGACAGAGTGATAAGATACGAAATGGTTGTAAATCATAGCGTTAACAATAATGTTGTGTTATTCTTGTAACTGTGTATTCATATTTATGTGTATGTATTTTGTTGGTCCTTTGTAGATAATTTTACAAAATTGTAAGCGTTTCGTGTTTGTCCATTGAAAATATTCCCAAAAATTTATTGGGATGACAAAGGATCAGTTATACAACGTGTTAATGAATAAGCGCAAAACCTCATACACCCCAACTGATTTATGAAAAAATAATTAGATTGAAACAATAATTTAATTATTTTGATAATTAAAATTTAAAGTTATTCGCATTTTAAGTTTGAGGCAAAAATGATTTGTTATCATTTCAGCAATGAATGAAAGCGCTAACGTGCTCATGTATACATTTTAAGAATCTTGTTTTGGTGGTAAGTAGGGTGAGAATGCCCAAGCGGTGGGTTGAGATCGAGTTCAGAAAATTTTAAATCTTACGAACAAAATATTTAATATTTTGAAAAAAATTACCTATGTTGAAACCATGATAATTCGATTCTGCTCTCGATTCCAAACAAACTACTTTCTAGTTTTGCGTTAATTCATTAACACGTTGTATAAGATCGTTTATTTAACTTTTTGTTTGTTTGATTGTGCACGCATTAATGAAAAACTAGTAAAGTCAGAATGCTGTTTTTCCAAAAGAATACGGCTGTATTTCGAAACAAAAAAAAATGTTTTTCGCACACTTGATATTTAGATCCTCCTTCATTGACATAGAATACTATGGACGCCGGGTCTAGTACAAAATACTCGAAAAAAGTGTTCGAGACTAAAATACACAAAACTAAGTACGTATAGTAATATAAACTAACTAAAAACATTGAAAATGCTGAAATTCTTTTCCGTCCCACTCCCCCATCGAGCACGGCGCGTGCCGCGCGCCCACGCGTGCTCGTAGTCGGCCGATCAAACGAAGACTGTTGCGTAATTCGTTCTCTTTTTTACGTTTTCGTTCTCTTTTTATTCGGACACTTTTGAGCGCGGACCCTTCGTCCAGTAGTGGTAAGTCAATGTTCTCCTTACAAATAAGCTTAACTCAACTCTGATAGGCTAAAAGTAACAACAATCGGTAAAGGCCGTCGTCATCGGAGTTTTGTTTATTAATACAGGCCTAACAGAATCCAATCCTCTAAAATAAATCGCCGCAGAATCCGATCCTCGCTAAAAATAATTATTCAAAATAAAAAACAAAATAATTTCGTTTTACGTAATTTCACATCTAAAGATTTGAGAAAATTACGGACAGCAATATAATAAAAATATTCCGTTTTCTTTATACAGGGTGGTTTTTTTAAAGTAAACTGTTTAACGTTTCTCTTTCAATGCACGTCGTTGGGAAGGTTAGCTGAAGCCCCAGGGTTGCTCTTTGAGCGCTCCTTGATTGGCAGACAATCCAAAAATTGTTTTAGTAAGCGAATTGAAAAAATATTGACTTAAACGCTCTTTTAGCAAAGTAGCTAAGTAAATTAGATTAGTATAATAAGTATTGTAGTACAGTGAATAGCCGTTGTGACTAAGATTTTATATAAAAATTACGTTTCGAAGAATAAATATCATCATCAGCCTATACAACGTGTTAATGAATTAACGCAAAACTATGAAGTAGTTTGTTTAGAATCGAGAGCAGGATCGAATTATCATGTTTTCAACATAGGTATATTTTTTCAAAATTTTCAATAATTTTGTTGTAAAATATAAAATTTACTGAACTCGATCTCAACCCAGCGCACGGGCACACTCTGCTTACTTGCTCTGCAGGTACTTACTACTAAAACAAGATTCTTAAAATGTATCCACGAGCACGCTAGCGCTTCATTCATTGCTGAAATGATTACAAATCATTTTTGCCTGAAAACTTAAAATGCGAATAACTTTTAATTTGAACTTCAAAATCATGAAATTATTGTTTCAATCTAATTGTTGTTAAATAAGTTGGGGTGTATGAGGTTTTGAGCTTATTCTTTAACACGTTGTATAGGGTCCTTCTTGATATGCTGACACTTTTTTAAGGTGATGATCAGACCGTCAAACTGAACAACTTTCTCTATAGCACCAACATCGAAAAAAAATCTGCTATTCCATACAAAACTGCAAACCTACTTGAGCCAAATGTATGGGACAGATGTTTTTTTTTGCTATTTCGATATTGGTGCCTTAGACAAAATTGTTCAGTTTGATGGTCTGATCATCCCCTTAAAAAAGTGTCAGCATATTAAGAAGGACCATGTATACGTCCCACTGCAGGGCACAAGCCTATCCTTATGGAGGATGTATGGGCGTTAGTCCACCACGCATGCCCAATGTTAGACATCACATACGCATCAGAAATTCTCCGTTATCATTTGCAGGTTTCCTCACGATGTTTTCCTTCACCGTTTGAGAGCAGTCGGCATTTATTTCATACATAGTTAGAACAGTCATTGGTACATGTCATGACGTCTTTTTTTTTTTGTAAAAAAACTCTGACTTTTCAATATAAACTTCCTGGTTTTCTGTTAAGGTGACCGGTCAACACCTTAGCAATTTATAAACAAACTTTTAACGTGTAGTTTTATTCTAAAACATACTAAATACTTTTCTGTAGGTAATTGTTGATTGCAATTACTTCATTTTTTTATAGCCGATTTTGTGTCCCACTGCTGGGCAAAGGTCTCCCCTATTTTCCTCCAATCCTCCCTATGCAACGCGAAATCGGGCCAACCGTTCAGGAAGGTATTCAAATCGTCGCTCCATCTTCTCTTGAGTCTTCCTTGACGTCGACAACCGTCTTTTGGTCCACCTCTCCGGGTGCATAAGGCAGATATGTCCCGCCCAGTCCCACTTCAGCAGAGCTGTTTTTGGAAGGTTTTTGGTTACGATTATAAATGTGACAGAAAGTGCAGACTTTTTTGGTTACGATTATAAATGTATGTTTTTTTTAAATTATAAATAATGGTAGGATTAAACGAAGTGAAGTTCTATCCTAATTATATGAAGTACTTAGTCCGAGACATATACCTACTTAGTTATGTCTCGGACTAAGTACGAAATATAATGGTAGGATTAAACGAACTTACCTGAAGTGAAGTTCTATCCTAATTATATGAAGTACTTAGTCCGAGACATAACTAAGTAGGTATATATCTCGGACTAAGTACGAAATATTAATTTATAATATGCAATCATTATTTACCTACTTTCAAAAAGTATACACAGGGTGTAAGTGACAGCCTAGCAAATACTGAAATGTTGAATTCAGACCATCAAACTGAACAACTTTTACTCCTGCCACACTCAGGAAACGCTCAAAAACTCGACTCAAATGTATGAAATAGCAGATTTTTTTCACGTTTCCTGAGGGATAGCGAAAATTGTTCAGTTTAATGGTCTGAATTCGCCGATTCAGTATTTGCTAGGCTGTCACTTACACCCTATATTTATAATCGTAACCAAAAATGTAACTTGCATCCCTAATTTGATTTAGCTACTCTTTTATTGACTATGCAAACTGTAAGGTCTAAACGTAAAGCCTATAAAACGATAACTCACTCACTTATGCAGTTAAAGCACAAAACCATGCAGTTTTATTCAAACCTCGCACATTTACTTCCGCACGTTCAGTCACCGACTGACTTTAGTGAAGATCTTCCCTATCCTTTTGAATACACTACAAAGGCATTTTATCGCTTTCCTATTATTTCGCCACATTTGAATGGTCCATTTTACACTTTTATCTTACCCGTTGCAATCTGTGTATTTGATGGTGGTAATTATTTAAATTAATCAAGCTTTTAATCTTCAATGGAAATATAACTTTACATTCTTATCTAAAATATAAGAGAAAGAAAAGAAAAACGAAAAAGAAAAAGAATGAAAAAAAAAATGAAAAAATACTAGTAAAGGTGGACGCATATTTATCCACGGCGAACGAGTCGAAAGAGGCGAATGAATCGAATTTTAGAATTATATGTATGAAATTCTATAAAACCTCGCAAACTTATCCGCGGCGAATCGGACGAATCGTCAGAAGAGTTTATAGCTTATAGAATCCCACTGCAGGGCAAAGGCCCTCTCATGTATACGAGAGGGCGTGGGTGTTGGTGGAGGCAAATTAGTCATCAACTTGCTGTCAGAGAATTTTCAAGCCACCTTAACAGGCCTCTGACGTGGCTTAACGAATAGTTACAACGCCATCTGACGCAACTATCCGAGACTAACTGCTTAACGTGCCTTCCGAAGCACGGAAACGCTCGAGATGAAATACCACTAAACGGTCAAAGACAAACAACAACAAACAAAGACTGACTGGACCAGGCGTTGCTTAACTTCTGTGATCATTTCCAGTACCGAAGCCGCAGAGGATTGTACAGAGTAACAGCTTCCTAGGAGCTTCGATTATATTAGCATATTCAAGAATTTAATTAAATGTATTACACATAACCCTACAAGTAGGACTATCTAAAAGGAAATAAATTGCTGGAAAAAAAATGCTGGGCATTTAGTGATGCACCGCTTTTGCGAGCTTGTATGAACCTGTTACCATGTACAATCCTCTGTGCCGAAGCTTCACTACGCTAACGAGCGCGTCAGAAGAATTAAAAGTAAATTCATTTCGTTCGCCTCCATCGGCTCCTTCGCCGCGGATACATATGCGTCCACCCTTATGCATCTACATCTGTGCTTAGCGCTCCCAATCAATCATTTATTTATTTCATGGAACTTAATATTGCACTATACTTATGCACTTCAAAATGACGTGCGTACCTATCTGATTTTCTTTAACGATTAGCAGTCACCGTAGTCGAAATCGACTAGGAATCCATCATCATCGTGAATATTATGATTCCTTTCTTTCTCTTTATCTCTCACGCTTTTCATCTCTACGGTAGATTTATATCACACGATAGTCTTTTAGAATTTAAACGATATTTAGCAACAATTTAAAATATGGTAGAGAAGGCTCGGGTATACACGCCTGAGTCCGAGACCGCTGACACCACCGCCCCTGACTAATGCCTCGCATTAATAACCCCCGTAATTAATTGTTTGCATGTCCGGGAAGAAACGTCCCATCTCCTGGAATTTACCGAAATTATTTAAATTAACGGACTCGCTAAACACTTTACGCCGTTGACAAGAACGACCTTTTTAAATGTTTTTTTGGTTTAAATTTTTTACCGTAGAGAGGGTGATACATTTTCATGTATATTATTATATACATTACATTACATTATTGATTAAAATCTATTGAAGTATGAAATTTAATTGAATTTTAAATTTCGATAAGTGCATTTATGTACCTATGTGTGTATTTTATAATGACTTCATATGGAAACTATCAATACCAACCACGAATTTCATAACATTCACCACGACATCATTCCATTCTTTTTAGATTATATCACGCTAAATATTCTCTCTCTTTCTTTAGCTTAATCTAACATCGAAAATTCGAAACTGATCTACGCAACTAACCACTAAATAACCATGTAACAAAACGAAATCCTGTACCTATAATTCATTATTACTTATATTTAAACCCGTAGCACAATTAATTAGTGGGTAAATAATTTCTCATTTTAAAACAAAATTTTTATAACTTAGGTAACTCACTGTAAAACCAATACGATGTGTTCGATAACGACGGTATGAAAAAAAAAACCTAAAAACCTATTAACTGAAAAGAGAAAAACAAGCTCTAAAATCACTAATCAGCTATAACACCTGTATTTAAGCTAATATAATTTGAATGTTATTAGGTAGGTATCGCAAACGGGGACAAAGGAGATTTTTGGTTGGTTATTTTTGACCCCGCCTGCAATACCTACCTAATAACATTCAAATTATATTAGCTTAAATACAGGTGTTATAGCTGATTAGTGATTTTAGAGCTTGTTTTTCTCTTTTCAGTTAATAGGTTTTTTATGCAGTCGGGTTTTTTGTTTATCTTAATAATTTAGTTTATTTCATACTTTTTAGTCTTGTGTCGAAACGGTAACATAAAAGTACTATAATATTTATATATTTGGAATCGTCTGATCACTAGCTTTCATTTGATACCCATATTGTAATTTTTAACAAAAAAAAATTGTTTATTCCCCCTCTCTTTTTTAATTTGTAGACGCCATCTTGAAATAATATACCCTATGTCACTCTCACGATTTTTACAAATCCAATGACACCCTATACGTTAAAATCCATCAAGCCGTTTAGGCTGTAGGCCGTGCCAAAGAAATAGACATACAAACATACATACATACATACATACATACATAGATACATACATACATACATACGCTCGAAAAACATAACCCTCCTTCTGTCGCAGTCGGGTAAAAATGAATGAAAACCAGATGGAATGGTACTGTTTCGAAACAAAAATGTCAATTTTGTAAAACACGACAGAGGTAATTTCGTCCACTCAATGTGGATGCTCTCCCTATTGCCGTAGGAGTGCCCTTGAGCGGGATGGATCGTAAAATATACGACACTCCAATATATATGGGTGAAGCTAGCCCGTTTACTGCCCACTTAGAAAAAATGTTGGCTTAATTCAGCACGTCTTTTCACCCCTCTTTCCTCCATAAATATAAGCGACCGATTCATACGATTTGATGGCGGGACTCTTGAACGGAAAAGGTCTCAGACGGGATAATTACCTTTTACCTGTACCCTTGCATTTTTACTTAAAATCCATTCAATACTCAGCATGTTTTGTTACAAAGTCAGTAAAAGATATTTACTAAAAAGGGGACTGATTGCATCATTAGCATATTTTCGAATGGAAATGTTATTTTCTTTGATATTCCCATTTCTATGTAAATTGTCTAATACTAATGCTTCTAAATTAAATATTACTTTAGGTAACCTTTTAAAATAAATACATACATAGATGAGTTTTATCACTTTATGGTAGGTAATTCACTTAATCAAGGGTAAATCAAAATAATCGGGTAATAAATCAACGATCTTGTTGTTTCCTAACCTACTCGTAGGAAAGGTATAAATTGTTTAGTTTATTCTTATATTATGTTATTATTTATTCATTCAATAGAGTTATTTATATCTCCGTCACCTGAAGACCTATCCTCGTGAGATTTTGGATGGGGGCACTATTAGGGATCTATTTTTATAAGTTAAGAGACGTTTATTCCTAATGCGTAATGCGCGCTGCATACAAACGAAGTCTGGCGATACTTTCAATACTAACTAATTAAAGTCAATGACATTTTTCAGTAACAATCTAGAAACAAATCTCTATACTTGTATGAAATCAGATTTTCGCTAAAATATACAGTTTTAATGCTAGGATTAATTTAAGATTTGTACGAAAATCTTTGAGGCACGGTAACTTTAAAACAATACATTTTTGAAAATTTTACTTCATACAAGCATAGAGATTAGTTTCTAGATTGTTTCACAAACATTTCATTGACTTTAATTTGTTAGTATTGGAAATATCATCAGACTTCGTTTGTATCGAGCACGCTCCAAATTATATTCCCATTAAAACGTTGCTGTAATGCAAGCCGTTTTTGCCACAGAAAATGTATACGCTACCTTAATGTCAAACTGATAAGCGTACCAGGTAAAAAAAATAGATATCTCGTAAAGTACAGAGGTACTATTTGACCTAGACACTAATTAGGCACTATTTAGGAATCATTTATTGGCACTAATCCTATCATTATTCCTTTCATATGAACACTATCTATACGGACACGTACAATAGGTATACATAAATATTTGAGGTACACACGGCGACACATCAAGCTACGCAAAACAAACCAAAGCTGGCTTGGCGACGTTTTACATTACTCTACCCACGCGCGGCCAGCTTATTTTGGTTTTGCGTAGCTTGATGTGTCGCCGTTTGTACTATTTTGACTGTAAATTTATATATACCTACCTACCATTTATTCTTAAGATTCTATATTTTTGTATCTACTTAACTACTGCTTGTATCTTACACACTATTTTATTAAACTGTGTAAACTCAATATTTGACGAAATGCGTGCTTTACATAATAGGAGAACTGTTTATTGGACGAAATGCGCATTGGACCAAGTGCTACTAGGTTCTTCTCTAGTTTGTCTCTCATCTTAGACACTTAACAAATTCTCTGAGAGAACTGTTTACTTGTAGCTATTTAATTTACGAACGCTATTCGTTTTATTGTCATGACTTTGAATAACAACGAAGTATTAAAATTAACGATGATGCACCTACTACAAAATTAAATTACTTTAACTAAATCAAATGTTCATAGGAAAATGAACCAATGACATAAAAAACTATTCAAAATATGAAAATATTCGTTCAAGACATGGTTTTTCTCAACTATAAAGGAGGTACATTCAGCAAACGTCATCGATATCCTATCCGGCAGCGATCTGGTCAATGGATGAAAGAGTAAGCCTGCGGTACACAATGGCTGTTCGTACCTTTACGTGGAAAAATAGTAGAGCTATGAAACACCGCTTTCTGCTCACGACCTTTTGATGTAACGTTTGCAAATAAAACGTGATTTTATTTAGATTTATTCACGAATTCGATTTTTTCGCGATATCGTCCGCGCAGTTTTGTTATTTGTATGTCTGTTATTATTAAAATTTTACCTACCAAAATGGCAATGTGTCGAATTCCATCTGTACTTGCCCTCTTACCGTATTTATAGCAAACACACTAGTAGTATCATCATTTCTTTTGTTTTCATTAGTAGAATTACAGAGTACTATAATTACTGGATGATTATTTAAATGATGAAAATGCTTTTAATTTAAATGGACTGAGTGTCATTAACTTATAGTACTGTATAGTATCAATTATTTTATTAAATAGACTATGTATTATTGTATACATAACTGTAGCTTAAGAATTTATATTGTATTAGTTATTAAGTCGTGTTATGTTGTAGTTCCTGGCCGCATCTTATCTAGAGCTACAATACGTTCCGACGCGTTGGTAGCTTCAAAAAAACGTTTTTTGACGTTTAATAAGTGTGCTTCAAGGTGTAAAATATCATTGGCTTCAAGCTCCTATATTGAATAAATTATGGTGACATTGACTTTGCACAGAATAACAGTTTATTATAATAAAAGAAATATAAATTATTTAAAAAATATATATTACTTAATAGTATTAAGTATAACATAGATTATCCATTCTAGTCCCAATGAGATTCCAGAATATAATATAGATCTGTATTATGTTAAATAGATATCTTTAAATAAACACAAGTACAACACACCTAGCATCTATATCCCGAAAATGTATTCGTTTTCATTACACAAATGTTTAACCCCTTATGAGATTTACTGCACACTAACTAAGTAGCTTTCAGGCCATCAAAATTTAAGATCCACGTGGAAAAAACTGCTGGTATCTTAAAACTTTCTCCGAGTGTAGGCTATTCTTCTAAACCCTTTTTTTTGTTCTACAATCGATACTTTAAATGTTACTAACTTTTTCTGTATTTGCATGATGACGAATTCTAAATTTTAGTGCTGACTTGGTTTGGACTTTCTGCGTTAACTTTATTGTTTCCAATCCTTTCTTATTCTGTCGATGGTATGTGATTATATATTTTCGCAGCCCAGTATTTTGCTAGACGGATAGCACTGCCGACAGCGTCCATCTCAATTTTAATTTTAACTATACTTACTGACAATGTTATTTTTTTGATGACTGTACCCACCAGTGATCGCAGGCGGGACTTAAAAGCGTCAGTTGGTACAAAGGGAAACACACATCCGTTCCAACACTATTGTTAGCAACACTTCTTGCGACTAAGAGTACGGGATCTAGCCACTATTACTTAAGATTTTGAGACCTGAAAAAACAATACTATAACAATAATATAAATTTTTACTGTTCCTTGTTTAATAGTTGTTCTTTTAGTGTTTTTGTAGACATGATATAAAAATAAAGTAACGCTTACTAAAGACACAAGTTCAAGTATAGTTTTTGCATCAAAACGAAGTTACGTAAGCGTAATATAGTCCACCGGCTGAAGAAAAATTGGTTTTGATATTATTAAAGTCTGCAAATTTTTTATATATTATTAGGTATATGACGTAGAGTTATACTCCAAAAAATTATATAAAACTAGAACTTGCTTTAGATAATAGTCCGTAACTTGGTTCGCCGATATCTAACATTTATAACAACTGTATAATATGAAGCTAACAACACGTAATGACAGTTGAAACCAGAAATATTAAATTTTAGATCAATATTAATATGAGATAATGCGAATACCTAAAGTGTATTTACCATAAGTTCGAAAGTGTTATAACATTTTATAAATATGTATATACATGTACCCGATATATATTTTTGACACATCATCAACTCTAATATTATTATAACTAAGTGGTTATTTTACGCCCGGACTAATAAGCCTAAAAAAGTCTTATTGCAAACCACCTTTAGACAAGTTAAAAGATAACTTGGAATTATACATCTACATGTATAATTTCAAGTTATCTTTTAACTTTTTCAGTAGGGAAACCCGAAAATTCGCTGTTTTATTTGGCTGGATCACCCACGGCATTGAAAAAAAAAGTAGGGAGCATTCTTACAGTGGTGATATCTACCCTATTCAATACTTTGAAGCGTTCGTATTTATATGCGTTACAACCGCTCCTACGCATAGGCTGACCACGTGGGGCGGAGCGACAGAGCGGCTGCCGAAATCGTTGGAACAAATTAATATGCGTTTTCGTTCGATGAAAGTAATTTTTTGAGTCACCTTTAAAAGTGCTTAGCTCTATTATGTTTTGCTCAAATTGTAAAAGTAATTTATTGAAGTTAATGTTTTGATGGCTTAGTTTATAATTAAATCAGTCATTTTAGGGTAACGTTTACGACTATTTTGTTATTTCGAATTAATTTATTGATTGATTAGGTTGGAGTACCTTCGTACATTTACGAACGGGGTACATTGGTACTATACGTATCTGATATTGTGGATGAAACACTAGTTTTTTTCTAAATACATTAAAGAAGAAACCTTCATGCTGCTAATGTTTGAGAGGAAAATTTATAGTATTATGTTGGACAGGTAATTAAAAAATACTACCCCACTGATTACAAAGCTTCACTTCTAAGATCGAAGCCAGGGTGGGTACCTGGAATTGTTTTTTCCCGGTACCAAAGATGAAAGGATAATCTATATATCAGACGTGGTCCGTGGCCGCAATAAAAATCTACTCTTACAGCAAGTACCACAGTATGTACGAAGCTACCAGACGTGTGGGGTGCTTTCGTACGTTTTCCATTTATTTGGAAAAATGCCCTTAACACCACCATGCTGTTTCATATCATAATTAAACTACACTATTATTAAAGCCAGATGTATAGGTAATTATATATCAGAATTGAAGTTATTTTGAAATAGTTTTTGGAAATAAGGCTTTGAGTGAAAAGTGGACGAATCCTGCCGGCTCTCCCCTATACAATTTTCTATTGTATCGAAATCATGTAAACATAAATACCAATGGAGAAACAATAACATTGACCGTGAAATTAAATAAAAACAAATAATAAACTCAATGAAATGGGCATTACCTACATCACCATCATTCGAATAAGTTGGCGTATTTACAAAAGCCGACCTCATATAAGCACGAATTCATTTCAAAGGAATTTCTAAACAACGGTATCCCGAGTTCCCAATGGTATTCCAACAAAGCCTGGAAGTTGTAGAGGTATTCGAAATTGTTTACAAAATTCAATCCTAAAGCTTCGAGCCAGATTAAATCTAATTTCAACTTGAAGGTAAGTCTGAAATAAGTCTTCATAAAACCGGAACCCTTTGATTTAACCCTTCCCAAAGTTAGGGCCTGCTGATTGCCCGAAAGTTAGTCCCGCTTGTATTTCGCGCTGTCTTTTTTCGTCGTGGAAAAAACAAATCGAAAACAAGCGAGTAAGTAATGGCTTAAAAGTGAGTTCAGGGATCCGAGCAACCCCGGTGCGTCGACGGCGGGACGGCTTTGAGGGGCAAACGGGGCCGGATTCTACTTTCGATATCATTTCGACATCGCCATGTCTCTTTTAGAGCTATATCTTATTTAAATCATCAATTTAGTTTTACTATCATAAGTGATAAAGTAACTTTTAGCTTATATCAGTTATTAAGCCTTACTATTTATTATCTGTAAAACAACCTTTCCAGTAAAGTAAAACTTCAACCTAATTCTGAAGAAATATAAAAACAGCATGCGCAGCGCCAATCACAGCCAACTTTCTCACTTAGCTTATTTAACTTTCATTTATTCCACTGACCTTATTCACTATCGAGTCGAATCGAAATTGTCGAATCGACAATGCAAGTTGGCACCGAAGTAAGGGACGTTCATTTTTGTAACGCTTCATTTGCAACAGAACTTTTAAGTAGTTGAAGCAACGCTCGAACTCCGTGTTTCCTTGGAAAACTTTGAAACAGTCACTATGTAAACTTACGAAATACTAGAGAATTATTTATACATACTTGCTAAGGTATACCTATATAAAGTGTGGTGCGCTTTTCAGGTCGGAGCAAGTTGATCAAGTAAAATTTCTGCAATATCAAAAGTATTATAACAATCATGAAGTATTTATAGAAAATATTGGTCCAAGCTCCGGTATGTCCAATAGCTGAATTGATGTTTCCAATTAAATAAAGGATAATGAAAACTGTCTACGAATTTAAATTCGAGTTCTACGAATTCCTGTAGAACATCATTTTGTTTGAAACCATGTCATCAGCTTTATACTGTATTGCACATGCTGAGTGCACTTTTGACAAAATAAAATAGGTACCTATTTATATATTCCTTTATCTACCATGACTGTCCATTACTCAAATTAATTTTAGTAGAGTCTTGTATCAAATGCGACAATCTGTTGTTTTTCAATTCGACCTTACATTATTCACCATCATTATCATCAGCCTATCATCGTCCACTACTGAACGTAGGCCTCTCCCAAAGCGTTCCACAAAACTCTATCCTCGGCTTTCCTCATATAGTCGCTCCCCGCTGCCTTTCTTTCTTTCTTAGGTCGTCGGTTCAGCGGGCAACAGTGCGTCCCATACTACGTCTGCCAGTTCGTGGTCTCCACTCTAAGAATCTGACTCCCCTTCGGTTGTCAGTTCTTCGACAGATATGACCAGCCCATTGCCATCGGCTTCGATACGATCGACGACGGAATTATCTACCTACTAAAAAAAAACCGAGATCAGTTATTTTACAAAAACAGTATGTTTTATTTTGAGATTTGTTTTATGAGATAATGCCACTGCCTCTCTAGCACCCACGAGAATATGACAAAAATCGAGTTACTTTGCGTATGCGAAAGCGAGCGCACATGAAGGTTTCTTGTTTTGTCGATTTATCGTGGCATGCTAGCCCTGCTGGAAAGCCATATAAACTCTTATTTTCACAACTCTTAGATAAAAAATTTGCAACGTAGCTCCTTTCATTTTTCAAGTGAACACTGACAATGTTCTTAGCATCAGAGTTATGAATCTAAACCGGAAGTTGACTGCTGGAGCCGAGCCGGAAACGGAAGGGATTCAGCAATTGACGCTGGCTTCCCGGGGAGCCTGCATTGCCTCGTCGTTACTGCCTCGAGAAATTGATACGAATTTTACAACACGATTGCCGGTTAGGTAAAAAATACACGGTGAAGTTTTTAATAATACAGCTTTATTGTATTTTTTTTAATTGCTTCTTTTTTAGTCTTAATTTTCGTTCTTTTATCAGCATTATTTATTCATTTTGTATAACTTATTATTTGAATAGATGTTTTCTATCACTCTTAGATTCGTGGCTTCTCCATAATATGAATATCTAAACTCTTTCTGTACAATAGGCAAGAAAGAGACAATAACAGTACAGTAATTAGGTTTTTAACGTTGTCTTAATGTTAATACAGGATTTTATCAGTACCTATACTGAAGTAATTATAACTACATTTTTCTTTCGTCCTACAATCTATAAGAAATCTCTTTAGGTACGTAAAAGGGGTGTCATATACCAATATACTTAAAGTCCTGTTTAAATCATGTTATAGGTTTTCTATGAAACCTTGAAAATGCTAGTTAAGTTTACTAGGTCTTAGGCAGGTATGCTTGTGAGAATGTTCCTACAAGTACCTACCTACTTAGTTGTAACAGAACTTCGGAAAGGTAATAATTAATAATAACTATACGGTCTCTAGTTCAGTAAAACGAAACTGAAAATCATTAATTTTAGGAATATTAAGGGTACATTACACGAAAACCAAAATCGCTATTTATAAAAAAAATCGGCTAAGAGCGAGTCGGACTCTAGCACCGTGCGGATGAGGAAATCAATGGAGACTCGACTCATACATATATATGGCACAGCAGATTTTTTTTTGCCATCTCAATGTTGGTCACCGGACGCCCTCGCCATAGTATGTAATGCATTTAATTTAACACTTTATGTATTATTATTATTCTGTGCCGGAGTGGAAAAAAACGGCACTTTTGGCAGATCAAAATTAAAAACGTATTTTATGTAGAATGTTAATTTTTTATAATAGGACCCGTGTTATTTATTGTTTAGCATTAGACTACGTTAATTGAAAATTTTTAAATACAAGATTGATTTAAAATAAAATCACTTTTCCAGTTTCCTAACATTCATGGCCACTCATCATCATCATCATCAACCCGGTAAACCCCACACCTGGCTATAGTCCCTCTTCACTTCCACGCCAACCAGAATGGTCCCATCCCATGGCCACTATTAAACTTTTAAAGTTCTACTTGAAAGAGCAGAATGAAAAAGAGAAAGTGAAGGTTTCCCGTCGATTGCCAGCTACTTAACTCCGGGACTCCTTTCAAAATCGCTTTCTGTTTAATGTGGGCTTTACGTGCATCGACAATAGGCAATTTTATCGCTACTCTCACATGCATAGAAGGGATTGTGGTCGAACAATGTGCAATTTTATTTCTCATTCCCAGTATTTTTCTATTTGTCGTTTTACATTTCCGAGCGCCGTGAGGTTTTCGACTTAGAGCACACCACCTCAGTTCGTTGGTTGTCGTTCGAGGTGAAAAAGAGATAATGTTGTAGGTGTTTTATGAGTGAAAGGTTGTATATTACCATTACCTTCTTTGACTAATTATTATAAAGACTAGCCTTGCGGTAGCATTTCCCCTCTGTCACGGTATAAGCACAATTGATCTTGTGCACTTACATTCAATTTTACACCTTATCACTAAACGAGACAGCTATATTTGCGAAATAATAACTTAGAACTTAGAACGTTTGAGGTTCACACGAGACTACTTTTCATGATTTTTAACATTCAAAATTAGAATCTAAAGTTATGGGGAATAAAATCCAAAGTTGCGGATTTCATGTTACCTTGCCCCCCGCAAAATTGGCAGAAATGTTTGTTAGTAGAATTACACGCGTAACCAGTCCACATAAAGATTACCTTAAATTAACTTGTGATATACCGTGACACGCGCCCTCAAGATAAAAGTTAATCTTGCTACATTTACTTTACTTAATTAACTTGTATGTCAGTGAATGTAAAACTTTTCTTATAAGTGCATTATTTTATTATGCCTATTGTAGTAGTATTTGTTTTTTAGTCTTAGTTTGACGAAGCTGGAATGCGGAAATTTTTTGTTTTTTTTTAGAATAATGCCTTTGACGAAGTATGTTGCGGATGTGTTGATGTTTTACTGTTTTGACGAAGCCTACGTTGCTGATACTGACATTTTGTAAATTTAGTCGTGTTTTTTATATTTTCGATTAGCTGTGCGACATGTTTTGCCTGGTTTGGTGTCTCATAAGAACCCACCAAAGTTTTATCGCAATCGGACGAATAGTATAGGAATGCATAAGGGACACAAACAAACAAACAAACATTGATTTGTTTATATTCAGGGTATAACAAAATACCATTTGGATGGGAGTCTAGACGGTACTCAAGTTTTGTGTGAAAAATCTGAAAATGCTATTAAATATAGCTTAATTGTGTTTCAAAAATTTCCCTTAGGTAAGATAAACAGATTAAAACTTTTCTTCTTTTTTACTTATACAACTTATACTACGGAACCCTATCATGGGCGAGTCCAACACGCTCTTGGTCGGTTTTTAATGTCGGTTCCAAAGTGAAAGTTGTTCAGTTTGATGGTCTAATCATCCCCTTGAAAAACTGTCAGCTTAGAAGGACCCTATAGATATACATACATAAACTCACAACCGTAATCCCTTTCAGGGTGGTCTGTAACATTGCTACAACTGCAAACTTTCTGTTTAAGAATGTAAAGTCCGGCCGCTGAAAGATTGCGTTTGACAGTTACCATAAAATTGTAAAAAACTGAATGAAAATATTGTTTACCTGTGCTCACTCTAGTACACAGGGCACTAGCTGCCCTTTTAAGTTCAAAAAGCTACTAAATAATGATCGGCATTTATCTTTGACTAATTATTATAAGGACTAGCCTTGCGGTAGCATTTCCCCTCTGCCACGGTATAAGCACAATTGATCTTGTGAATTTACATTCAATTTTACACCTTATCACTACGAGACAGCCTATAATTGCGAAATAATAACTTCGAACTTAGAACGTTTGGGGTTCACACGAGACTACTTTTCATGATTTTTAACATTCAAAATTAGAATCTAAAGTTATGGGGAATAAAATCCAAAGTTGCGGATTTCATGTTACCTCGCCCCCCGCAAAAAGTGGCAGAAATGTTTGTTAGTAGAATTACACGCGTAACCAGTCCACATATAAATAGTCAAAGGCATTTATAGTTTTCATTCAGTTTTTACAATTTTATGGTAACTGTCAAACGCATTCTCTGAACGGCCGAACTTTAGTAGGCTGTGTGTGCTATATACTCGTAGTATGTAGGACCCTATACATAAAAAGTTTAAATGCAATCTTAGAGAAGACGGTTTGCATGTTTTATCGGAAAAGGAGAGCTATTATACGGCTGTTATTTAATGCGCGTCGAACCCTGCTCTGGCCCTGCAGATAGATGGAGCAATCAGGCCGACCCGGGACCCATGCTGACGCAGCTCTAGCCAAGGTCCAAACCCTAGGAATTTATTGATAACACGCTGTAAATCTACTCGTCGTGTTTACGTAATGGGTACGTACAGGATTCGGGGCATTTAGCTCATCTCGAGCCCTCACGAAACACGCTCGTAATTACTAAACTGGATCAAACTAGTCAAACACTGCTAAGCTTCTTACCAAATAGACTTTCAACGGTTTCACGCCAGGCACGTATTGTGCAGTCGATTCGATAAGTCTGTTTGTATAACTCAAATAATTGTAGGTCGGTATTCTATTCTTTTACATACATACTTACACAAACTCACAACTATAATCCCTTTCAGGGTGATCAGAAACATTGCTACAACTATCAGCTGTCTTGCTTGCAGTTGTAACAAGGCTCACTTTTAGCTTTTTGAAAGTTTCAATATGACATTACGTGTAAAGTAGTGAGACCCTAATCTCTTAGTCGCCTCCTACCACACGACACCCACAGAAAGAAATGGGGTGGTCTATTCTAAGCCGGAACCACATGGCAAATCATTTAAATACAACAAACCCAAAACATAATTAAAGAATAGAATCACAAAGAAAGATGACATAAGTGACGAAATTAAAAATAACCACGATTTTTGACTAATTTAAAGACGCCATACAGATTTCTCAGTCCCTTCAATAAAAATCTAATATTTTAAGTGGCCAATTCTTGTGTAGGTAAATAGGTATAATTGGTTTCTCAAAAACGGCTATAACGAATTGGATAACTTTTGATGTTTAGATAATTACGTTCAAAGTTTATCCCTAGAGGTATGAGCCTCGTTGTCACACAAAAAATTGACGAGCAAAGCTCGATCGCCCACTTCTGCAAAAAGCTCATTCTACAAAATATTTTGTGACACGTAAAGAGCTTACACATACATGTCATATGCAGTTACACCAATTTCATACATACTCACGCCACTATCCTACAGGGGTAGGCAGAGACTACGGATCATCACACACTACGATTCTAACATACACTCTTCTCTCGCCTCATCCACTTTCATACATCTCTCCATGCAATAATACTTTCAACTTATCAATGTCGATAACAACCTTTCGGAACATCAAAACTGCTCATCCCTACTCCCCTTTTGAGATCAGGCATCAGGAAGGTAAACGTCGACAGTTTTAGCCCCATCCGAGCGTTTTTACGGCATCCACTCATCCGCTAGACCCTTCAACTACGTCAACAAACATCGGTCCAGTCCAGTAGCTAGTCTGCATAGGCACTGCATTTTGTTATTTCCAGTCTCTAAATCAATTTGGAATTAAGTTATAGGCGTGAGGCGGATGGAACTTTAAACGCAGTTTCATTTGTAACCGTGTACAAATTGAGAAGAGTAACAACACAAAAATAATTTAAAATGGGATCCTGCAGCCTATAGGTGCTTTGGTACAGTCGTCAGACAGATTATAGCAGAAAAGTGTTAAAATATTTCTGAGCAGTGTTAATATTCAAAAAATTCTTAACATTCTTAGATTTTAAATACTTATATTCGAAGTTAACAGTAAAAGTTTCCATTAACATTTGAACAAGAAGAACAAAACGAGGTGTTTCATTTAGGTATTTATTAAAAACGTTATTTTACCTACACATAAAATTACAGATAAAACAATTAAAGTAGACTTGAACAATTATACAAAGGGTTTTCAGTCTTCAGATATTAATTATATATTTTCCTGTCAGGTAAGAATTTATTGAAAATTAAAACTGTTCAGAAACATTTGAACACCTTATCTACTATGATATATCTGATGGCGACGACTGTAGTTATAGCTCAAATTAATTACAACTTGAAACATACTATGGGTAAGCAATGACACAATTTTATTATTTTCATCAACAACAAATTCGAAGTCAGCGTTTGAGAAAAGATTTACAAAATATTCGTAGCCATTTACAAAACTATTTCGAGACGGCAAACAGTTTCTCTCGAACTTAAAACTTCTGTTAACATAAAACATTTAGAAATAGCACCTAACTTCGTATAATTGTTGTCGAAATGGAAATGAAATGAAAGAATATCGTAAAATATCGTTGCTAGCGTAAAATGCTGTTGCCCACGTTATTTATACGGCGCTTTTGAAACGGTGCCCCTTTTAACGGCACTTTTAAGTGCTACCCATGGCTATGGGGATGGCGGGCCGACGGGATCGCTGATCGCTCCGTGGATGCTGCCCAAGTCATCGGTGGTAACGGAAATCTGGAGGTCGCGACAAAGATATTTCAAACAAATAATGCATCATCACTCCACTGGTCAAAATAAACTTCTTTTTGAACTTCGTGACATTGTATAAAAACATAGTTGCAATAATTGGCCACGTGCACGTGTAAATAAAAAAAGGATTAAGAGAACAAATTCTTAATTAAAGGTAAGTTTAGGGACCTACCGAAAAGAAAAAGATATGTTAAGAGATTTTAAGGGACTCCCAAACTGCATTTACTAAAATCAGACCACCTTTGTGGGATCGTAGCCCCTGATCCTCATAATACTGACTTTACTGAACATTTTCGAAAAAACACTTTTAATGACCTTAGCCAAAAAAAACTGACTCTTACTGACTTTACTCACAATTTTCCATCCCTGCAGGGATTGCTGACCACACGATAAGGAGAATTTAACGATACTTTTAGCGACCTTACAGGACACATCAATATTTTCGAAGCCATAATTCGTATGCTTACGATACTAATTATTGTTACGTACTACCTATGGTATATAGCGGCATCTTCACAAAGAATAACGCAATAGGTAATTGTTTCTTTTTGTATATAATACCTTACTCGCTTATAATATTTAATTTACGCTCGCCTTTCATATCTTACACCTTTATGGCTAATGGTATGTGTATTATACTAGGTGTTGCGTTCACAGCGTTTGTCTGTTTCCACATATGCGTGACCTTTACTAATATTGTGTAGGTACTATATAATTAATTTACAAGATAAATAGGTTGTTAATTAAAATTGTTCGATACGATATTATTAGACATACTCACCTCCCAAAGTAGGCATATACCTATAGGTCCGCTGGGCCGCCTTTCCCAGGGCATGTATATACAGGGTGAAATTGATATCATTATGCATGCTTTTAAACTAAGAAACCCATCAAACTAAACAACTTTTACTATGGGAGCAAACCAATCGGAGCAACAACAAAACCAGCTGTTGCATACATTTGAGTCGAGTAGGCATTGCAGTTTAGTATGGAAGAGCTGATTAATTTTTTGCTCCGATTGGTTTGCTCCCAAACTAAAAGTTGTTCAGTTTCTAATCAAGCAAAAAAAAATCTGCTGTTGCATACATTTGAGTCGAGTAGGCATTGCACTTTAGTATGGAACAGAAGATTTTTTTTTGCTTCTATCGGTTTGCTCCCATAGTAAAAGTTGTTCAGTTTGATGGGTAGACTCTTAATTTAAAAGGATGCTGATGATATCAATTTCACCCTGTTGTACACAGGTCCAAAAGTTAACCCCCGAACCAAAAGTCTGGATACGTGTTTGTACATTCGTATAGATTACACATATCATAGGCACGATGATGAATTGATTTTGTGTCATGATTCTGTATAATTAAATCTAAGAGAAAGGATCTCTCTTTAAGACTAGAGTGATCCATACAAATTGTAAAGTGTCCACTTTTTTGACGTTTAGGTTTGAGTGTGTGGTGTCAAGTAGTATGGACAAAAGGCACCAAGTGACATATGGCCTTATGTTAACGGTCACTTTTCACACACACTAGCTCAAAAAAAAGGGGACAGCCGCATAAACAAATATCTATAGTTCCATCTCCTACTATTAAAGGTATGTCATAAGACAAAAGAGACCAACTACAATCGTAAATTTATGCGGAGTCTATGGAGATCCTTCCTCTTAGAATTAAGTTCTTAATATACCTACAGGACAAAGAAGGAAAGGTTTCCCTGTAGACGTAGAAGGCATAGAGGTCAGTATACTTGTTTTAGCAATAAGTCAAAAAGAGATGCTTATAGCAAATTTGCTCTAGTTCGCTATCTTATTGCTGTCCTTATCAACGTAACAATGTTTTTGCACTATAGCTGGGCACATGTACCCATAGAAGAAGCTCAAATTGTATGTAAATAAATAACGCTCACAGGCACATACTATCGTTATGATCACAAGAAAGCACTAGCCTTTTTATTATGGAAACCATACAATAACGGCACAAACATAGTAACATGACCGAACCGGGATTCGAAACCAGGATCCTGGTTTGGCAGTCCGGCGTAGTAACCATTACACCTACCGGGTCATCAGAAGGTAAATTGTCTCAGAGGAAGGATCTCCATAGAGTCCGCATAAATTTACGATTGTAGTTAGTCTCTTTTGTCTTATGACGTACCTTTAATAGTAGAAGGAAATGGAACTATAGATATTTGTTTATGCGGCTGTCCACTTTTTTTGAGCTAGTGTGTGTGAAGAGTGACCGTAAACATAAGGCCTTATGTCACTTGGTGCCTTTTGTCCTTACTACTTGACACCACACACTCAAACCTAAACGTCAAAAAAAGTGGACACTTTACAATTGGCATGGCTCACTCTATTAGGTATAATCTCTTTGTAAATTGTATATCTCCAACTCCATATCGATATCTCATTCGCAGTTACGCAGACGTTATGTTGTACTAGATACTCTTTCTTATACTGTCCTGACGTCCTGTCTACTATCGTAAGCGAAACTTCTTGGTCAAAGGTTCTCCCAATACCTTTGCCAGCTTCCTTGGTTCCTCCTTATTCTAGCTCGATGGTAAACCAATCACAGTAAATTCAACATCGCATTGCACAAGTTAGATAAGTTCGCAACACTGGCGGTTTCATAAATTTTTACAGCAGTGTGTGTAACATATGTGCAAGCAGGAGTCGCTCGCGTCCCGTCGCCGCGTCGTCTCCGGCACTTCCAGTCGTGTCCGACAAACTCGTTAAAAGTTGGTGAAACAACGGAAGTCTTCGAGACACTTGCTCCTCTCGACGTTAAGTACAAAAGTATAGCACGACAATAATATGAAACATTTTGTTGCGAGAACAAAACTAACTTCATGACATTTTAAGCTGATACCTAGACGTGAAAGTTCGAGTCTCGATTTTCCAGCGGAGCTGTCATGTGATCTTGTAACACGAAATGCAAGTACCTATGTCATACAAGGGGTTAACAAATGAACACAAAACCAGAATCCAGAAGTATTTCCAGAATCGATACACACCTAGCCGCACCGCACACGGCGCAACTTATTATTAATCTGTGACGCCGCACGCATAATTTCTAAGAAATAACAGGATGCGGGCGAACGCTGCAGCCGCATCTCTCAATTCATACAAATTCTGCGTGCCTATGTGTAACTTTCGAAATAACAACATTTTGACTTATCATTGGGAAAGGGACATTTTGGGAAAGGGATATTCTGGGAAAGGGACATTTAGATCCTAAACGTTATCTTGCTTGGCTTTTGATCAAGATGGACACGAAAAGTAGATTGGGATTTGATTGGGATTGACAAATCAAGATATGGCGAAAATGACGTCAGAAAGCTATCCATGTGATATTATTTTGCATTGAGTTTGAAAGAGAAGTTAAAAAAACATTAGTGGAAACCAAAAAGTTTTTACTTCTCGTCTACATAATTATTTTAATACAACCAAAGAGTTTTCATTACATTTAAGAAATACAGAACTGGCAGCTATCTGTCAGAAAAAAATGACGTTAAGCCAAAAACTTCATTTATAAAAGAAAATTGCTTTCTTCCTTTTTAGTTTTTACGGCTTTTGATATTTTGTTTCCAAGACATCCTGCCAGTGCACATAAAGAAAATTGGAATCAATAAAAAGATTTCATTCCGAAATCCCAAATAATCCCAATAATATATCTTTTTATATAAAATCTTTTAAATTGTTGCCTATTTTCTAAACTCAATTAAATTTCAGAGTTTTTCACAGCAATTTTCATGGATCGCTGCTGGTGTATGGTGTATATATTTGTTTAATCAAATATAATTCAATCATAGGAATTATCTGACAATTGAAAAATCAGCCCTAACTACTGGACAGTACTGGTACATTAATATCGTTGTTAACAAACGTGACACGCACATTTCATTAGTTAGTGTTCTTTGAATTGATTTCTCGAGTTCTCGAGTTGAAGAGAATTTTTTCTCTTCTCGCCTAAGGTCAGAGAAGCTTCGAGAAAATTTCGAGTAGAAACTCTTGTGAAACTTCTCGGACACACTTTTGAATTTTACATCACAGCCCACATACCAGATGGAAAGAGAAAGTTGACTTCACATGGCGTCTAAAAAATTGCTGCTATGCCATGCTGCCACTTCCAAAATAAAAACAATCGTGTATGTCTAAACGATTAACAGTTTTACGAGTCACATCATCATCTCAGCCGATGGACATACATTGCTGGGCATAGGCCTCCCCCAAAGGATCGCTACAACGACCGGTCCTGCGCTACCCTCATCATACGGGTTCCCGCCGCCTTCACGAGGTCGTCGGTCCACCTTGTGAGGGGCACTCCACGCTGCGCTCACCGGCAGTTTTACGAGTGTAACTGAATAAAATATCCATGCTATAAAGGATTACTAACATGAAACATACAATTCAAAAATAATCTAGGAAACAATAGCGGTTTAGTGTGTCGTCGTTAAAATTATAAATATCCTGGGCTCACTAACTGCCCCAGTATTCCGTTAAGAGGATTCCCAAAGCTGTAAATTGCGTGAGCGAAATATTTACGAGACAGCCTCCCGCGGCATTACAACGGCTGTGTGCATACATTGCACATTGCACGCTTGTTGCAAAAATGTTACATAGACCCACCATAGCTTGCTAGATAGCTACATATTTATTGTTAGGTACAAGAAAACTGTGTACGATCTCACGGATCATTTAGTTTATCCGCCAAAATAATAATATCACGGAAGACGACTTAGAACATAGGTAGTTATTTTAAGATTTTACTTAAAACTTTATTGTACCAAAAGTTAACTGCGTAACGTGGTTGTAACTTCCAACTCATAATCTCAAAGGATACAACCAAATCTACAAAAAGAAACAGCTTTTAAACCCGAAAAATAGCGAGCGGATTTCTTTGTTTTTACGCTGTTCCCATTGCAGGGGGTCCGGTCAGTGAAAAAAGAGGGGAAACAAAAACGGTTCGGCTAACCGCCAAGCTTTAATAAATTCTTCGAATTTGCCGAGGGAAAAACCATGGAAAACGCAACGGCGGAGCGCGGCCTGAATGTAGAGCGAGTACGAACAGACAGTGCTCTGTGGGCACTGCACCAAAATAACTTTCATTCTGTTTTGTGCAACTCATGCGATCCTCTCATTACAATGCATGTGCTAAGATAAAAGTTACATTGTATAATTTATGATTAAAGCGTAATCTAACTAAACAGTAGGTAAGTAGGTACTTACTTACATCCTTCTAAGTAGGAAATAGGAATGATTTAGTTACCTACTTAATGAATTCTAATCTACAAATAATTGGATCAAACTTTTATCTATATTTCATTCCATATATTCCACGCCGATTTAATATCCGAAGGAAGCAAATATAAGTAATTTATTTATCAGTAATATACAACGTGTTAGTGAATAAGCGCAAAACCTCACACACCCCAACTGATTTAAAACAAAATAATTAGATTGAAACAATAATTTCATTATCTTGATAGCTAAAATTTAAGGTTATTCGCATTTTAAGTTTTCAGGCAAAAATGATTTGTTATCATTTCACCGATGAATGAAAGCGCTAACGTGCTCATGGGTACATTTTAAGAATCTCATGTTGGTAGTAAGTAGGGCGAGTGGGTGCGGTGGGTTGAGATCGAGTTCACTAAATTTTACAAACAAATTATTTAATATTTTGAAAAAATTACGTCTGTTGAAACCATGATAATTCGTTTCTGCTGTCGATTCTAAACAAACTACTTTCTAGTTTTGCGTTTATTCATTAACACGCTGTATACTTATTACTACATTATTATCTTGAACGTTACTAAAGCTGTTCTAAGAATAAGTGAGAGTAGGTAAGTGTTTCAAATTCAAATCTCTGTTTCTGTAGGTAAGTAAATCATAATAGACTAGCCTATTTGGAATGAAGTGTAGATGCATTAAGATCAGATATAGGTACCTACTTACCTACATCTACATTACAACTATAGGTAGGTATCTGTTCCACTTTGCTAAGTTTTATTTGACACATCGTTTTTATTTCATTCCATTGCTTATTTCGAAGAAATAAAGGCTAAATCTGAACAAAAAGTAAGTACCTACTTTACTACACACTATATAACTTTAATCTTAAGTAATAAATGGAAAATGAAACTTGCAGCAAATGTAGACATTCCAAGTTACATCAAAAAGAAACCTTTCCAAACCTTTCGGCGTTAGTTCAATAGTCCAAAAGCTCTCTATTTTTAACCGAGACTGACCTGCAGAAATAGAAACAGAATAACAGTGACCTACCTATTTTCAAATACTACCTTTTGCCCACAATGTTATCTGCCCGCTTGGGCAAGGTATGTTATTTGTTAGTAAGTTTATATCTCTTTTAGTTTAGGACTTGAACTATTTATCACCACACCAAATGTCATCGAAATCAATAGAACCGTTTTAGCGCTCGCTGTACACCGTCCGTAAATCCAAACTCTCTCTCTCTCTCTCTCTTTTGATAATCCAATGTTTTAAAAAATGTTTTAATGTTTTAATCCAAAACATAATAATTCTGTCTATGGCAAATTTCAACCATATCAAGATAGTTGATGCATGATTGAGTAGGTAACAAACAATGATAATTATCGTTCAATTCAATTCAATTTTTGTTTAGTGGCATCCGATGTGTTATCACAATTCAGCCAATGTCTCGTTATGTGGATAGTATATGAAGGAAAATGATCAGTAGTATTTATTAAGTCTAGAGTGGCAGTTTTGCCAATGTAAGTAGTTTATAATCTCAAGTGATTGTTTTAAGGTTAAAACACAAAAGAGTTCACAAAATGGTGGAGCCACGTGCAATCCCAACGCGCCGATACGCACGCGTCCGTACTCCGCCAGAATTGCAGCGCGACTCCCAAGATAATTATCGTTAGGAAAATTATGTCAAATGTCCATGTTGTGCCACCCACTCCTGTTAAGACCGGAAACTCCGCGCTCGAAGTTGTTGACGATTATGTTTACGTGGGACAAACTATCCAGTTAAGTACGTCCAACTTCAAGAGAGACATCAACCGTCGAATCCAACTCGGCTGGTCAGCATTCGGGAAGCTACGTCTTTGACCATTGTGTATTGCCAGTGATGACATATGGAACAGAGACGGTCGCTCACTCAAGGCCTCATAAAAAGACTGACAGTCACCCAAAGGGTAATGGGTCTACTATGCTCGAGTTTTACTGCGAGATCGAATCAGAAATGAAGACATCCGTAGAAGAACCAGAGTTGCTGGCATATCCCAAAGAATTGCTAAACTAAAGTGGCAATGGGCGGGTCACATTGCTCGCTGAACAGATGGCCGATAGGGCCGAAGACTTCTCGAGTAGCGTGGCGATCGCGTACCGGAAAGCGCAGCGTGGGTAGGCCACAAGGTGGACCGACGACCTGGTAAAGGCGGCGGGAATCCGTTGGATGAGGACAGCGCAGGACCGGTCGTTGTGACAATCCTTGGGGGAGGCCTATATGTCCAGCAGTGGACGTCCATCGGCTGAGATGATGATGATGATATCGAACTAAAATATTACAATTTCTTACCTTCTCACCTACCTACCTTGGTTCCCTCGTTACTAGTAGGTAGCTTCGTTGTGTACCTATACAGGATGTTAGGGTAAACAGTTGCATTACTGTAAGGGGTGATTTTACCCATGATACTGAACAACTTTCCCTAAGAAACCTATACTTTATTCGCAAAAAATTGTCAATCACCCCTTAAAGTAATGCAACTGTTTACCCTAACACCCTGTATTATTTCTTGTGAATTCACCCCGTATGAAAGAACTTCGTTGGTACTTCCAGACAACCTACCTCTGCGAAATTATATTCAAATCGAAAACGTAATTTGAAGTTAAAACATGTCAAACAGACAGACAAACATACATTCTTATTTATTATTGATAGGATAGGAAGTTAAATATCTTCACAGACTCTTCCGATCATCTACTTTAATCTTTTTACTCTCCACCATTAGAGGCTGTCTTAACTTTAATGAGACCTGTCAATTTTATGCCTGTTTTCTCTGCGTCAAAAGATCCCGGATTTGCGGGAAATCTTAGCACTTATTTTATCGGCTCAAAGGAAACCCCCTGTCAAGCAAGTTTGAAAGTTTATTTTTAATCCAATTTTATCACAGCAGCGATCAACTGGATGCCACTGACTGCTACTTTTTAGGGTTCCGAAGTCAAACAAGGAACACTTACACTTTCGTTCATCCTGTATGTCTGTATCCTTAATTATCCCTCATTTACCCACCCCCTTCTAACTTTGAAAATACTAGAGTAAAAAATCTAAAAATATTCAAAAACACAGGATGTAAAATTAAATGCGTTACATACTTAAGGGGGTTCTTCAGAATATCAAACTGAACAACTTTTACTATTGGACCAATATTGACATCGAAAAAAAAATTGTTGTTCCATAGAAAATGTCAACGGCTGCTCGACAAAAATGTATGTTGTGACAATGTTTGAGACCCAATCACGCATTAACGGCTGAATTGATTTGGATAAAGTTTGGGATGCAGATAGATTAGGTTCTAGATTAACTCCGGTGATAATTAGTAATTGAGTTTGGCTTTAGCTGTACTAATTACACCACTTTTCCTTTAATAAAATATTAGGGCTGTCATAAAAAAGGTTCGCAACGCAAAACAAAAAAGTGTAGAGTGTAGACAGTTGCATTACTTCAAAGGTCGACTACTAACAACTTACGACCGGGCAAATTCGCAAAAAAGAATTGCAACTTTTCATACAAACGTTCGATCAACTGATTGCATCATTCAATATGGCAAGCACAATTTTTTTTTTTCGTATAATTTTCATAAGGAAAGTTCTTCAGTATCATGAGTACAATCACCCTTTAAAGTAATTCAACTGTCTCCACTTACACTCTGTATAACTAGGTATAAAAGATTAAAAAAATGTTTTTTTCCTGTATTAGCGAATTAACAGAATACTAAGTGAAATAAAAAAATAAAAATAAATATCTTGGACATTTTCACACAAATTATCTAGTTACATTTAAAGTACCAGAATCCAGCCTGGACTTGTGTTATGATGACTAGACAACGATATAGAATACATATATAGATACAAACGTCCATGACTCGGGTACAAATATTCATATTCATCATACAAATATTTGTCCCTTACGGGATTCGAACCCCCGACCCTCGCCACAGCAGGCAGGTTCACTATAGACTGTGCTATCGGGCCGAAAATATAAAGTACAAAATATTATAAAACATCAGATTTTATTTTCAACAAATTACAGCGTATAATTCTAATCACAGGTATATCAAATTACAATTAATCAAAATAATTATTCTATAATCACAAATAAAAGTACAATACAACTTACATTACAATACAAACATTAAAACATGGTCACATTTGAAAAAGTCAAGAAAACGTTTTGGTCCCCTCTTCATTACCTAGGTACCACTTTCCAAAATTGAATTAGAATATTTATTATTCTCGAATCTTAAATAAGTTATATTATAAAGTACACTATCATAATAAAAGAATACATCGAATACACTTATTTGGGTAAGTAAAAACAAATGTTCACGGCAGTTTATTCTACTCATCACAATGAATAATAAAATTATAAATAAATAAAGGTCTTGAATATTGTCACACAGATTATCTAATTCCATTTATAGTACCAGAATCTAGCATGGACTTTTAGAATACTGACTAGACAACGATACAGAATACATTATACACCCCTAGTTTTTAATTACTAACATAACTCAGACATTGAAACTAAACAACCTTCCCTAAGGAACATGGGCCGAAAAACGAGATATCGATCGGGTGATTCGGACTTTTGTATGGAAGGTACAAAAAATCCCCTTCAAGTTATGTTAGTTATTAAAAACTAATGGTGTATAGATACAAACATCCATGACTCGGGAACAAATATTCATCATACAAACATTTTCCCCTTACAGGATTCAGACCCGCAACCCTTGGCACAGCACGCAGGTTCACTACCGTACCGACTGAGCTTTGGAAAATAAAGCAGCCAATTTGGAAAATACAGTACACTTTGGAAAATAAAACATGAAAGAAAACATTAATGTCACTGGGGTGAGAAGGATCAAGCCGTCATGTATTGTGCTCGATTGGTCCAAATTATAACTGTTTCGTTCAATTGATCCGCCGCTAAAATCAATAAGCTGTTTATTGATTTTAACACCAGTTACTTATAGGTAGATGTAATACATAGATTTCACAATTAACTTTTATAAAAAACATAATGTATCCATAGTATTCTTTTATTGCTTCATGTACACTTTAGTTAAGATTATATGAGATTTCAAAAACCTCGAAGTAAAAGAAATGTCAGTTTGAGTGTCTCGATACAATAACCGAAATAAAGAATAAATAAATAAAATAATCAGAAACTTATTAAAACTGACAGATTAATTAGTTTTTCGTGTGGTAATAATTCCAATGAAAGCATTTAAAGAAATAAATGTGACAAAGTTGCGAAGTCAATATTACTTAAAGAAAATCTTCCGTCATACAAAACTACGTCTAAAAACTAAAACTATTCCTAAACAAACAAGCAGGTACCTAAAACAAACCTTATCCAAAACTCAGTCCATCTTTGTAAACTTTAAATACAATACACATATCGTTACTATAAAATGTCATACATACACAAGACTATTTCCTTAGTCCTATAAAACTATCATCAACAATCTGAACTAAACGATGAAGGTATTTTGGTTAATTCGTAGATAGTTTCTCCCTTCAGCTGGGGGAGGTTGGATACCTTTGCTAACGTCACATCCAGATATTTGTTATAGACAGCCTTGTACTTTGAATTCTCCACATTGACGACAATCTTCGCTATCTTCCTGATAATAGGATCAATGTGTTCCAGTGGGTACTCGGAGTAGTATGAAAGAGTTGGTGTCCATACCTCTTCTAGTTGCTTGTTGGATAGCAGGTAGAGGGAGAGACAGATGGCGGCGGCGGCAAGTTCCGACGGTCGGTAGTGAGCCATTGTGTATTCGATCAGGCACAGGTCTACTAAGTATTTAGCTAGGTGGTGATGCTTCGACGTTCCGTGTGCGGCTTTCACGAATCTGAAATAAATCAAATTGCATACAATACCAAACATTGTTTTATTGATACTGTGACGTTCTGTAGACAGTGACAAATTTAACATCTACAACGCATGCGCATAATTATGCTCACGACTATATTCCCCGAAAGGGTAGTCAGAGATAATCTGAAACCTCATAACATCCACGTTTAGTAAAACGAAAGCTAAGCCAACGCTACGCTAGTGAGCATGCCACTTATAATAGACAGTGGGTACAAATACATGCCTCGAAATTGAAGCATGCAGGTGTCCTCACGATGTATTCTTCACCGAAAAGCTAGTCATGTTACAAATCGTACACAAATTCCGAAAAACTCATATGTACGAATCGGCCTGGTGGAAGGTTACTTGCCACTGGACCACCACAAAAAATTAATAACATCTACAAATTAAAAATTTTTGCAATTTTATTCTAATTTTATCCCACATTAGCCAGCAGTGTTTTTCTCCACTCGCGCGCAACTCAACTTTTATCCATACTACCTGTCGCGGTAAGCGCGGTTTTTGCTCTCCGAAAAGCGTGGGGAGGGGACAACTTTTTATGCGGCGAAGGCACCGCGCGCGACACGAAATTTTGTTCTGAGCAGTCATGGTTTTCGCCAAGTTGTTTGCCGGCTATTATAAGTTGTAGAGTTTAAACAATCTTTCTTACCTCCTCAAAAAACTTAGCGGGATAGGTCTAGCGAGGCAGAATCCCAGTTTAGACAGGATATCTCTCTCACACTGGAACACGTCGGCTTTGCTGTACGCGTTGTCAGTCACATAGACGAAATCGCCTACATCCGGAGCGTAGATCTCTTCGTACTTGCTGGCGATGTACATGGCCGTTACGCCGATAAGTTGCAGTCGGTTGCGCTGCACGTTTGGTACTGCCTGCAATCGTAGGAAACGAATTTTTAATCAAATAAATTACTCATTACTTTGTAAGTATATTACACTAACTTGCCTCCAGCAGAATTAGGCCAGCATAGTGAAGTCTACTAAATCTCATCCTTTAATGAGAGACCATGTTCTTACAGGACTGTACAACTTTGGTAGTAATATAAAAAAAATATTCTGAAATAACACCAAATACCAGATTTTATATTTTTTTGTCTTTGTTTACTTGTTGGTTTAATCGAGCATCACTCAAAACCTACTGAACCGATATTGATGCAACTTTAAAAGCTTATGATTAGACTTACAAACTGGTATCAAGATGTAATAATCACACTACGAAGATGACGAGGGAGAATTTTTTCAATACATTTATACTAAAGAATTAAATATTTGTTGTCAGGGTGTTAGGGTAAACAGTTGCATTACTTTAAGGGGTGATTGTACCCATGATACTGAACAACTTTCCCTGAGAAACCAATAGGAAATGCCCAAAAAAAACGGTAATTTTCTATAGGTTTCTTAAGGAAAGTTGTTCAATAGCATGGGTACAATCACCTCTTAAAGTGATGCAACTGTTTACCCTAACACCCGTAGATATGATAAATAAAGTAAACACACCTGTAAATATCTGTCAATAATTCCAACAGTCAGGTGGAATGTCTCCAAAACTAATGAGAACTGCCGTTGAACTTCTACCAGCCAGTCGATCAAGGTAGCTCGCATCTTTCCTGTGATGACAGTCTACAAATAAAACAATAAGTATAACATTAAAATTGGGTAAAGCATGACAATTTGATTAAATATATTAAAAAGCTGAAAGGTGTGTTGAATAAGTTGGTCACTCTGAAGTCTTAAGTGTTCCTCTCAGTTCCTTTCCCCATCCTTCAGACATTTATAGAGTTGATTGCTAGCTTGATAGGTAGAGATGAATGGTCTTTTCTCCTACCACCCCAAAAGGGAAATCGGTCGTGAGTCTATAGTCGAGATGCAGAGATTCTTTAAGTCTTCGTTCTATCTCCCGTACGTCAAAATCCATAAATTTTCGACCCTACTTGACTAAGTAGGGATTTAGAGAGTCTCTAAATCTCAGCCATGTAGATGAAGCATTTAGAGATTTGTCACACATATCTCATACACATAGCTATACAGAAGCTATAAGAAACTATACTGAAAATTTAATACAGGGTCCAACTTAATATGCTGACACTTTTTTAAGAGGATGATCAGACCATCAAAGTGAACAACTTTCTTAATGGGACCAACATCGAAATCGCGAAAAAAAAGCAGCTGTCTCATACATATGGCTCGAGTAGGATTACAGTTTTGTATGCAACAGCAGATTTTATTTTCGCGATTTCAACGTTGGTGCCATAGACAAAGTTGTTCAGTTTGACGGTCTGATCATCCCCTTAAGAAAGTGTCAGCATATTAGGAAGGACCCTATATATGTAAAGCTGAAAAGTGTGTTGAATAAGTTGGTCACCCTGAAGTCTTTAAGTGTTCCTCTCAGTTCCTGTCCACGTCCTTCGGACATTTGAAGAGTTGATTGCTAGCTTCATAGGTAGAGATATTTATGTATTATCGTCTCCAACCATCCCAAAAGGGAAATCGGTCGTGAATCTATGGTCGAGATTCAGAGACATTCATTATGTCTTAGTTCGATCTCCCGTGTGTCAAAATCCATACATTTTCGGCCCTACGTGAAGTAAGGATTTGAAGACGGTTTTGAGCGTGAGCTTAGTCTTAAGCTCACGCTCAAAACCTCAGCTAAATCTCAGCCAAAACAAGCATTTTAAGATTTGTCACATACTCGTATATCTCATACACACTATGCTCAAAATTAAATATACAGGGTGTATGTTAACTACAATGCGTTACATATTTTAGGGGATACTTCTGACCATCAAACTGAACAACTTTTTTTATGGAGCCAACATCGAAATAGGAATAATATAGCTACTCTGACAATTGTATGGCACAGCTGAATGTTTCAATGTTGGTCTCCTTGTTAAGAGTTGTTCAGTCTGATTGTCTGAGCATCACTAAAGTATGCAACCTTTAAATTTACACCCAGTATAAATCACTCGACAGGTAACAAAAATTGCTTCGCAGAGACGTAATAATCTAAAAGAAATAATTCCAACTAACCTGCTTTCTCAAATGGTCGGGCTCAATAGCATATTGTACTTCTAATTCAGTCAAATACTTATAAATATCCTTAATATAAACAGACATCAGCAGAGGGCTGTTTTTATCAGCAGCATCAATGTCTTCAATGTCATCAGGCAATTTGATCAATTGTGGCTTCTCTAAATACCGAGTACTCTCTGAATATGTTGTAGTTTCGGCCAATTTCAATTTGCCCAGAGATTCTGTTGGGTCTTTTAGGATAGGCTTCAGTGTTTTGGGTTCTTTGGTTAGCTCCTTGACAGAAGGCAACTTTGAAGGTTTCTTTGTCTCTTGAGTAGGTTTCTTGGCTTGCAGCAAACTTCCAGCTTCCTTTAGTTTGGGTGGCTTGTTCTGAGCGTCTTTTAGTGCGGCCTGGAGTAAATAAATCAAATTATATACTAAATAAATAAAGTTTTAGTATGTAGTGTTTATATGAGCGAAAGGCTAGCCACGTCATTTCCTCTTGAAACTTAAATTACTACATGTAAGCATTACTACAACTACAGTCTTAAACAGAAAGTTAAGTAGTAGTTGTAGCAATGTTTCTGATCACCCCGAAATTAATTACGGTCTTGAGTTTATGTATATATAGGATCCTATATGATCGAAATCGTGAAAAAGAAATCAGCTGTCCTATACATTTGGCTCGAGTAGGTTTGCAGTTTTGTATGGAACAGCAGATTTTTTTTCGCGATTTCGATGTTGGTGCCATAGAGAAAGTTGTCCAGTTTAACGGTCTGATCATCCCCTCTAAAAATGTGTAAGCATATTAAGAACGACCAAATATAAACTTACCCTGGTACGAGCAACCGCCCTCACGGCCAGATTAGCAGTGCTTTCCTCACGTCTAAGCGGCGGTCTTGATGATGGCTGGATAGGCTTGCAGGCGAGACCAGTATCAATCTTCGACTGAACATGGCCATAATTACTGTAACATTTAATATTATTATTATTATAAGATCGCAATACCTACTAACACACATAAATAAATAAATAAAATATCTTGGACATTGTCACACAAATTATCTAGTCACATTTAAAGTACCAGAATCTAGAATACATATATAGATACAAACATCCATGACTCAGGCAAATATTTGTATGATATTCATCATACAAATATTTGTCCCTTACGGGATTCGAACCCGCGACCCTCGGCACAGCAGGCAGGTTCACTACAGACTGTGCTATCGGGCCGTCAAAATAATTATTATAACTTCCTTAAATACAAGGTGAAATTGATATCATTAGCATCCTTTTAAACTAAGAGTCTACCCATCACATTGAGCAACTTTTACTATGGGGCAAACTGCTGTTGCATACATTTGAGTCGAGTAGGCATTGCACTTTAGTATGGAACAGAAGATTTTTTTTTTGCTTCTATCGGTTTGCTCCCATAGTAAAAGTTGTTCAGTGTGATAGGTAGACTCTTAGTTTCAAAGGATATTAATGCTATCAATTTCACCAACTCTGCCGTTGACGGTCCCAAGCCCGTATGTGAAAGGAGGAGGGTAGGCCGAGGAGAGACCAAACCGGCTGTAAAAAGGTCAACGTCGAGCATCGGGCGACGGTTAATTAACCCGTTACTCGCGGGCCTAACAAGCCTGTACAGTTGGAGGTAGGAAATGCCCTCCACAACCCGCAACTTTGTAGTCATGTCTTACGGAATCGGGGGCCTCGGCTTAACCGCCTGGGCCAAGAGGTAGAAAACCTCCATAAAAAGTCACCCCAATCTTAAGGTGGGAATACGCGCCGATAAGATGCATGGCTTGAGGGAGGCAAGTCGATAGCGCCAACCTCGACGGACCCGGCTAACGTCGTTGAATTGAGCCTTCTCGAGGGAAAGGCGTCACCCCTCTTGTGAAGACATTTTCGTCCATTCTCGTGGGAACAACAATGAAGAAACAAATTTCCAATACCCAAACAACACTAAACACAAAACCCCCAATGAACCCAAACGTTATGGTCCAGCAGACATTCCACAAAAGCATGTTTTTACGAAACAGAAGTTATTCAACATCATCCCTACCTGTACCACCAGTGCTACTCGACCCCGAGCCCAGTTCACCAACAACAGAGCAGAATCAACTCGAGACGGAGACACAGCATCTGACATCTAACAATGATCAAGAACAGCTAGACAATAATGAATGGCAAAGAGATAGGATACCAGCCAGAAGAAATAAAAGAAAAGAAACAAGCCCAATTGACGGCGACTCCCATAAGAAGCTGAAGAATACACCAACTTTCAATATCCCTATACATAACAGCTTCGAAACACTAGATAATGAACAAACAGAAGACACTAAAAAGCCTGAAAAGGAATATGTACCAAAGCCTGAACCAATTTTTGTGACAGGAGTCCTCAACATAGTAGCATTAAAGGAAGCTCTAAACAAAATTATAGACAATAGCCTGTACACTATGACAACGCTTAGATCCGGACATATAATAAAAATCATGCCCAAAGACATCCAAACTTACAAAACTATCAGAGAAAACTTCATCGCCAACAACATCTCTCACTACACATACCAACTAAAAAGTGAAAGAGCATACAGAGTAGTAATGCGAGGGATACACGCATCGGAAGACGTCTCACGAATAGCAGAAGAACTGACAGAACTTGGGCATGATGTCAGACAAGTGGTCAATGTAAGACACCGTGCTACAAAAGAACCATTGCCTATGTACTATGTGGACCTAGAACCGAAACATAACAATAAGGACATCTTCAAGGTAAAATACCTTGTAGATATGACAACCACATTTGAAGCTCCCTACAAGAAAAAAGAAATACTGCAATGCAAAAGATGCCAGAGATTTGGACACTCCAAGAACCAATGCTACAGACCTTTCCGATGCGTCAAGTGTGGAGACGACCATCCAACCACGACATGTTTGAAAAAACCAGACACCGAGGCCACTTGTGCAAATTGCCAAGAAAAACACCCAGCCAGCTACAAAGGATGCAAAACCTACAAACAGTATAAAGATAAAATACTAAAGACAACACCTAAGCCACAACCGACTCAGAACCTAGAGACTAAGAATGACAAAGAAGAAAACATCCCTTCTAATGGAAATAACCAAGGTAGATCTTACGCTGATGCAACTAAATATAAAAGACCGAGACCACAGCCGAAGGAGGGGAACACTAATCTGAATGATATGACAGAACTGATGGAAACAATTCTAGAAAAATTACAGCAGACAATGATGTCCATGATGGACAAGATGATGGACAAAATGCTAGACCGCATGGTCCAGCTGGTCAACAGCCTTGTTAAGAAATGACTCCCAACCTCCGAGTAATAACTTGGAACGCCAACGGCTTGACGGATCGACGTCAAGAATTTGAAACTTTCCTGCAAACGGAAAAAATTGACATTGCACTAATATCTGAAACGAGATTCACGCCCAAATCACACATTAAATTAAAAAACTACACAGTACACACAACCAACCACCCATCCGGAAACAGCCACGGTGGAACAGCAGTAATTATCAGGAACAACATCAAACATTACCCCATGGAGGAATACAAAACTGCAAAGATCCAAGCTACATCAATAAAGATCACAGATAATAAAATTGAAACGTCACTATCAGCTGTGTACTGTCCTCCTAGACACACAATTACTACAAAAGATTTCACTGACTACTTCGCCACTTTAGGTTCTAGGTTCATCTGTGGTGGGGACTGGAATTCAAAACATACGCACTGGGGCTCCAGACTCATTTCGCCAAGAGGAAGGCAACTTCTCAAGGCAGTAGAAGGTATGAAACTGGAATACATCTCAAGTAGAAAACCTACCTACTGGCCGACAGATAGAAACAAGATTCCCGACTTGTTGGATTTCTTTATCACCAAAAACGTAGACAGTAATTACACAAAGACAGAAACATGTATTGACCTAAGCTCAGATCATACCCCGATTATCTTAAACATTAATACAGTTGTCACATTGGTCGAGCCCTCACCCAGAATTTATAACCACAGAAGAACCAAATGGGAATTATACCAAAGTGTTATTACTTCCGAAATGAAACTATCAACTAAACTCAGAACAGCTAATGAGTTGGAAAGTGCAGTGGAGGAATTTAACATTACTTTACACAGAGCCGCTAACGCTGCAACAACAAAACATAAAGGACATCCCCCCAAACATAACACATATCCAAGTAACATCAAGGAGAAAATACAGGAACGTCGCAGGCTTAGGAAAATCTGGCACAATACTAGATATCCAAGCGACAAAGCTAATTTCAACAAATGCTCCGAAAACCTGAAAAAACTAATAAACACACTGCATAACGACAACCTCCAATCCTTTCTCTCAACACTAACCCCCACAATGGACACAAACTACTCTCTATGGAAAGCGACCAAAAACCTAAACCGCCCGAAGACACAGATTCCGCCGATAAGAAATAATACAGGGGGATGGGCCAGATCAGACTCTGAGAAGGCTTCGATTTTCGCGGAACATTTGAAAGGGGTTTTCCAACCGCCCCGGGAGAACAGTCGAGAACATACTGAAAAAGTAGAGGAATACCTTGAGTCGGCAACACAAATGTGTTTTCCCCTTAAAAGCACAAGCCCAAAAGAAATACTAAGAGAAATAAGAAACCTAAAAGAAGGCAAGTCTCCGGGTTACGACCTCATTGACGCAACCCTTCTTAAACAACTCCCACATAAAGGACTCATGAACCTAGTTAACCTTTTTAATGCGTGCATGAGACTAGGCCACTTCCCTGGGCAATGGAAAATAGCAGAAGTTGTAATGGTGCCTAAACCTGGAAAACCTCCACAGGAGACGACTTCATACAGACCCATTAGTTTGTTGCCGGTAGTGGGGAAAATTCTTGAAAAAATCTTACTCAATAGAATGAGGGAACACCTAATAGACATACTCCCGAACCACCAATTCGGTTTTCGAGAGAAACATGGCACAATAGAACAAGTGCACCGCATTGTTGACCACATTGGCAGATGCTTTGAGGATCGACTGTATTGCTCCGCAGTATTTCTAGACATTAGCCAAGCATTTGACAAGGTCTGGCATTGCGGCCTGTTGTATAAACTGAAAAAGACGCTTCCGCACTCCTTTCTCCCTATACTAAAATCATACCTTGATAAGAGATGCTACCAGGTAAAATACAATACTGTACGCTCAGCCCTACATGAAATAAAATCTGGTGTCCCTCAGGGAAGCATACTGGGACCTGTGATGTACCTCATTTACACTGCAGATCTCCCAACTAACGAAAATACGATGACTGCAACGTATGCTGATGATACAGCACTGCTCTCAGCACACAAAGACCCGACAATTGCCTCGCAATCGCTACAAAATCACCTAGATCAAGTCGAGAAATGGCTAAAACAGTGGAGAATAAGTGCAAACCAGAGTAAATCCACTCATGTTACTTATACGCTTAGAAAAGAGACCTGCCCTCCAGTAAGCCTGAACAATGAGGAAATCCCCCAAGAAAATCATGCTAAGTACTTGGGAATGCATCTAGACAGAAGACTGACATGGCAAAAGCACATATGGACCAAGAGAAAACAACTAGGACTAAAAGTCCGTAACATATACTGGCTAATCGGGCGCCATTCCCAACTAAATGACAGCAGTAAAATGGTAGTATACAAAACAATACTGAAACCAATATGGACGTATGGAATACAATTGTGGGGCCAAGCTAGTAATAGTAACATCGAAATCCTAGAGAGATTCCAGAGCAAGACATTAAGAAGCATGTTCAACATCCCACAATGCATAAGCAATAAATATATGTATCTTGATCTTAACGTAAATACAGTCAAGCAAGAAATCACAGAATACAGTGTGAAATACCAGCGTAAACTATCCCAGCATGTTAATGATCTTGCATCCCAGCTGAGTGGAGATGGTGGACTACGCCATGTGAGAGTGAGGCGGAAGCAAAGGGACATTCCGGGACTGAGCCTCAGATTCCCATAAGACAAAGGGAGAGCTCATTGGAACAAACCAATGAAGGAAGCTCTCATAAAAGACAATTTTCACTCATTGTAGTGGCTTATTGTTTTAAAAAACAGATTGCCACGGTGCAGATTCAAAACAACAAAAAAAAAAAAAATCAATTTCACCCTGTATACAGAGTGTAAATTTACATATTTTTAGGAAAAGCCGTGGTGGTCCAGTGGCGAGTAACCTTGCCTGCCATGGTGGAGGCGATGGTTCGATCCCCGTCCAGGCCGACTCGTACCAAAAAGTTTTTCGGAATTTATGTACGATTTGTAACACCATTGGCTTTTCGGTGAAGGAAAACATCGTGAGGAAACCTGCATGCTTCAATTTCGAGGCATGTATTGTACCCACTGGCCATAAGTGGCGACGGGCTCACCCCCCGTCACACTGTACAGAAGTTTCGGTACTACTGGTGAAACGGGGATGTTCTGAGGTTTCAGAATATCTCTGACTACCCCCTCGGGGAATATAGTCATGAGCATATGCTTACATTATTTTAAGGGGTGCTTTAGACCATAAAAAAAAGAACAACTTTCACCAAGGAGCCAATATCAAAATAGTGAAAAATTATTTTGTTTATACCTGGAAAATGTCAATAGCTACTTAATACAAATGGATGGAACAGCAGTTTTTTGTTGCAATTTCAAAGTTGGTCCTATAGTGAAAGTTGTTCTGTTTGATGGTTTGAAGCACTCCCTAAAATATAACGCATTTAAATTTACACCCACCCATAGTCTGTATTATGCTGATTACGATGTTCCCTTTCAGGTCAGTCGTTGTCAGAACCTACTAGTGATATAACATTTGTTTAATATGGTTATCTCATCATCATCATCATCTCAGCCAATAAATAGGCCTCCCCATGGATGGTCACAATGACTGGTCCTACACTACCATGATCAATCTAGGTTCCCGCGGCCTTCGCCAGATCGTTGGTCCACCTTGGTAATGCCACTCGAGTACTGTTCGGCCCCATCGGCCATCTGTTCTGCAAGCAATGTGCCCTGACCATTGCCACTTCAGTTTATAAATTCTTAGGGCTATGTTGGCTACCCTGATTCTCCTACGGATCTCTTTGTTAATGATGTGATCTTGTAGGAGAGAACTGTAGTCATTGACATAGCTCAGAAAATAAGCAAGCTGAAGTGGCAATGGGCTGGTCATATTAGCCGAAGAACAAACAACCGATGGGGTGTCAGTTCTAGAGTGGAGACCATAAACTGGTATGCGTAGTGTGGAATGCCCTGCTGCCCGCTGGACAGACAACCTAAAAAGTAGCGGGGAGCGACAATATGAGGAATGCTGAAGAGTTTTGTGGCGCGTCTTGGGAGAGGCCTACGTTCAGCAGTGGACGATGATAGGCTTAATAAATATGAAAATTAATAATAATAAAGCTAAACTAAATTTATTGACCTGATAATCAGCAGGTTAAGAATTATAATTAGCCCCTCAGCTATTCAAATGTCAGATAATCTCAACAAAATGCTATATTTTGAATATCTCAGACTACCCCCCTCGGGGAATATGATTGTACCTATTCAGCCGTTTAGGAGAAAGAAATAACACATACATTGACAAATAAGCGTTTTTCTGATGCTATGAGACCATCATATGGGCACCAGACAACAAAGGCTGTCCCCGGCAATGAAAATGGTCGATATTTTCATTGGCGGAGATAAGATGTGGGTAGAACAAACAAAGATAACTGACCTGCGAATAGCGGCGCGACTCAGAGTGGCCTTTTTCTCATACTCAGCAGCGGCCACAGCCACTTTGCCGATGTTTACATCACGCTGAGCTTGCACATTTGTGTTCACGTCGCCCAAAGCCCCACGGACCGCCAAGCCTTGACGCTTGACTGGTATCGACAAATTAGTGCCTTTACCTTTATTTGCGTACACATTCTCTTGATCTTGAATCTGTATGAAGTAAAACACACGTATTAAAACACGTAACGGAAATTCTATCCAAACATGAACAGTAAATATCTCGTCTTACCGTATGATGTCTTCTTGCTTGTATCTCCATTTTTCAGCTACTGAACTACGATTCTTGCCCGTAGCGATGGATTTTATTAATTATAGATAAACCTTTTGAAATCAATATTTTATAACACCGCACTCGCTTAGCCGACTTGCTGCTTTTTGACTCGAAAATAACGGACAAATTCTATTTCAAATGAAATCAATGAACGATACGACGCGATTGACGCGGTTGTTGTGATTGGTTGCTGACAAAATGGTAGAAGTCAACACACTATTTCATTAAATATATTTTTAAAAAGAGTGAGAAATTAATGATGTGTACATTTTCACATATATAAATAAAATTAATTATTAGTTTTGGTTAGAAATATTTGCAATTACACTAAATAACTATAAAACAAGAAATAAATAGTTATTAGTCTGATTTATTTTAAAACAGCTGACATCCATAGACAACAGAAGAAATATGCGTTCATAAACGGACGGAAATCAAAACGATGCTTCATTTACAATATGACTATTGAGTCACGTTGCAAGTTTTGCCGCGATCGGTACTGTCATTCGCGCGGTGTTCTCGTGGTTTGTGTTTGAGCTTGCCACGAAGCTCCGCCATCTTTTCACAACTGTTGTATGCTGAAAAAACAATCCTTCAGTTGAAATTGTATTTTAGTAAATGGATGGAAAAGTCGAAAGCAGACAAATATACTAAAAGTCCCCACCCCTCGTCGGAGGTAAGCCCGAGGGAAGGGGGCACACAAATAAGATTTTTGACATCGTTGTACCGAAGGGGGAACCAGCAGATCAATAGAAAGTATCTGGTTGATCCCCACTTTCCATAGATAAGGAGATAATCATATACTCGGAAAAACCCAACCAACGTATAGTAAAATCATTTCAGTGATCGTAATAAGGATGCCCTGACGATGATGATGGATGATGTCAACGGCCCTTGAAAACTACGACAGATAGGGTTATGGACCTCGAACAAATGTCATAGAGGATCCTGGTCAGATTTTGTTGGCGGTAAAAAAAACCAAAATAGCGAAATCCAAGATGGCTGCCATGAACAAAAGCAGCTTCAAAAGGTTCACCGAATCGACTGAAAAATTGTATCCGGTGGTTTAAATGTATGGATTTTGACATATGGGAGTTCGAACTATGACTTAAAATCGTCTCTGAATCTCGGCCTTAGTATATTTGTCTTCTAACTAGTCCAAACAAAGTTCCGTAGTCAAACTTCTTGCTTTCGACTTTTTTTTCTTCAACATTATTAATGGATTTTACTAATAATAATAATTGTGCGTTAGCACTGCATTTCCGCCAGTGTCAAGTAGTTTGTGGGAGTCATCTGTCCCAATCTCAGGATTGTTTTTGATCAAGAACAGGAAGATAACTTTCATAATTTACCCATTGATTTATCAACTTTTTTTGTCAAAAGAACGCCATTTGCTGATTTTAATTTTTACTGCCCTTGGAAAACCCCTTATTTGAAGTCATGACAATTTCTTGTAAGCTTTAAGCCGGAATGCACCCATTTCATTAAAATATTGTCTATGCTGCAGACGAAGAGAGTGTTGCAAAAGCTATAGATTTTACAACAAATCTACCGGTACCTACCGATTTCGGGAACAGGTATGGGTTAATGTAAAAAGGTGAGAATGTTTTTAATGTTCATGTGCGTAGTAATAAATCCATGCGTGGAAGTCCTCGAGAGAAATATTTTTCCTAAGAAATAAATCATTATCTTCACTCTTTAAATTCATGTTTCGTTTCGTTCAATACCTATCTAAAGGAGCCCATTTACACTCAACAACATTATTAAAAGGCCCTTGAAGCTCTATTCACATTACGACAGCTTCAAACGCTCACTGGACGTAGACTTATGAACTTCACATGAATAAATGATAGAGTTCACAGAGAGAACGCTCATACGGGCCTCACGTGTGGAGGACGGAGCTTTCTGTGTGAACTCTATCGTAATTGAAATAGGTGTTATTTTATATTGCATCTTAGCGTCCGTCATCGCCCGTCCACGCCCGCCCGTCGTAATGTAAATAGAGCTTTAGATTTGCAACTTCTCGCAAGCTGACGATCATGGCCAAATTGCCAAGGTATCGTAAAAGTTGTTCAGTTTGATGGGTAGAGGTGAAATTGATATCAATAGGAAGGATGCTAATGATATCAATTTCACCCTGCATAACAATATTTTAGGAAATTGATCGCAAATGTGCAAAGGTAATAGCAAAGTATATTTACACTATGGTAGAAGCGCTTTCGCATACCTAAAAATGTTGTTTTACGCAATCAAGGTTTTTGCCATGTAGTTTGCTGGCTATTATATATTATTGTTTATAACGTTCCATAATCTCGAAACATTCCTCCATTTTCTCATGATTTTAAGTAGCTTAGCTATAGATTACTACCAATTTTGTCAAAGTCACTTTTGCAACACTGAAAGAGAAAAAAATAAAAATTTGACAAACAAATTGACTTGACATTTCATTCCCGCGGCGCGCATGCAAAATTTTTACGATTTTGTCTTATTAAAACAGATTGCGGCGATAATTAAAAAAAATTAATCGCTGTGACAATTTAAGTGAATCGATACGTAAGAGTTTCAGCCACGAATTTCATAAAATGTAATGTCTCAACCCTTTTTCTCTTCAACACATACATAGTACCTATAATAACCTTTTCTTAGGCGGCTTCTTTAATTCAATCAATTTGTTTTAGTCTTTGCTACTATGGTTCAAAAGGGGCCGCGTCCTTTGGTGCTTTGTGGACCTTCAGGGTCTGGAAAGAGCACTTTGCTGAAGCGTCTCCTGAAAGAATTTCCCGATAAATTCGGTTTTAGCGTGTCGCATACCACGAGACTCCCTCGTCCAGGCGAGAAAGATGGTGTGCACTACCATTTTACAAACAAAGCAGATATGACAGCGGCAATTGATAAAGGTGAATTTATTGAAACAGCTACGTTCAGTGGAAACATGTATGGAACCAGGTGAGTCAAATTCGCATAACATTTTTAGTTTCAAATGCGCGATGTGACCATGTGCTTATATTGGCGATGTGCCAAAAAGTTTATTGTGCTCAATACTATAGTCTTTGTTTACTTGGTATCATGCTTAAAATATCTAAATTTGTAAGTAAACATTTTCCAACCACTGAAACAAAAACCTCACTGACAGATATAACTATACTTATGTATACCAATGGTGCCCAAACTTTATTAGTTGACAGTATCATTAGAGTCAGCGCACACCTAGCGGAGAACTGTTCGAGCAGTTTCCATTAATCAATTGATAATGAACTCAATGACAATTGAAATAGAGTTGAAAATAGCATGTATGAAATGCCGGTCCCTTTGACGTGTTTGCATTATTTCTTGTGTGCTATTTTCAAATCTATTTCAATATTCATTGAGTTCATTATCAATTGATTAATAAAAACTTCTCGAACAGTTCCCCACTAGGTGTGCGTCGACCCCTGGAGATTTTGAATATGTATTGCACCCTGATCTCATCATCAATTTATTTTTGATGATGGTAGATAATGAAATTATTTCTACATTTATAAACACAATGTGAAGAGAAAAGAAAATAAGCTTATGGTATTATTAAGAGTGATAAAATGTCTAAAAAGAGAAGAGTCATGTCACAAATTTGGTCACAAGCAATCGTTTGTATTCAAGCTTGCCACGAAGCGTCATCTTGTGTCAAATGTGTTTCTGGTCATAAAACAATCCTTGACATATCAAAACCACTTGACATTGGCAATGCAAGGCATAAGCAAGACCATATAAAAATAATGAAGTCTTAGAAAACATACATACATACAATTCACGAATGTAATTCCTTTCGGCGTAGTCAGAATCATTACTACAACTAGCAAATTTTTCTCATGCTCACATTCGGCAATTTAAGTTTCAGAATGGAATGACGTGTCAAGTATTGAGAGGTGGCTAGCATTTCACCCACATAGCATAAAAAACCATAAATCCCTAAATCTAAAAAGAGTAAGCTAAAAGCAAGTTATAACCTCCTTCCACGAATAAGGGTGAGAGGGAATGGGCCATACTCTACTACGTGGGCCCAGTGCGGGTTGGTGGAGTCAAGTTAGTGGTCAACTTGCCTCTGACCTGGCTTAACAAATAGTTGCAACGCCATCTGAACTATCCGAGACCAACCTAAGAATGATTAATAAATAAATGCATAATGTCTCTGTTTATCAATAATAAAACAAATCCATTATTTGTAGAAATATAAAGCACTCTGGTTCTGATTTGCCTCAAGCAGGTCATCTTACAATACTTATTTATAACTTTTAAAATAAAAAAAACAATGATTTCCAGTAAGCGAGCAGTGGAGAATGTACGTCGCACTGGCAAATTCTGCGTCCTTGATATTGAAATGGAAGGTGTAAAGCAAGTGAAGTGCACAGATCTTAACCCGCTGCTGGTGTTTGTGATGCCACCGTCTATTGAAGAGCTGGAGAGACGACTCCGTGCCCGTAACACTGAACATGAGGAAGCACTGAAGAAAAGGCTGGTTACTGCTCAACGGGAAATTGAATTTGGTAAGTTATCCTTTGATTGAACAACATTTCATTTTATGAAAGGTACCAAAATTCAAAAACCATTTCGTTGCCTTAAAGTGAAGACCTCAGGAATGAAATTTTGGAATTTTTTTTATTAGTATGTTTCTGGAAAGAAAATCTCATAAACCGTGTCCTGATTTCACTCAAAAAATAATCTGATACTCGTAATGCCATCTATAGCGTGTAATAAGAACCTCGCAAATACTCCCGAATTTGCAAAAAAGTTATAGGAATCGGTTTTGTCTTTCTCCTGAATAATTTTCTCTTTTGCACTTAGAGTTTTGTTCACTCTAAGGCGTCGATTTATGTGCTTCAAACTTTGACTAATTATTATAAGGACTAGCCTTGCAGTAGCATTTCCCCTCTGCCACTGTATAAGCACAATTGATCTTGTGCATTTACATTCAATTTTACACCTTATCACTAAACGAGACAGCCTATAATTGCGAAATAATAACTTCGAACTTAGAACGTTTGGGGTTCACACGGGACTACTTTTCATGATTTTTAACATTCAAAATTAGAATCTAAAGTTATGGGGAGTAAAATCCAAACTTACGGATTTCTTGTTACCTCGCCCCCTGCAAAAAGTGGCAGAAATGTTTGTTAGTAGAATTACACGCGTAACCAGTCCACATATAAATAGTCAAAGGCTTCAAAGCTTATGTAAAAATTATTAGATTTTTCTATCTAAGTATTAAAGTATTTCTCAAGTTATTTGAAAAATACTGAAAAATGCAAAGTTAGATGAGATGGCTTCCTTTGCATGGCTGCCTCTTTGACCGTTTTTTTCTTTCTTTCGTCCTGGGTATTATTATACTACAGCCAGGAATCCTAACTTTTTCCGTTTTTTAAATTTTTCATCAAATCTGTTTAAGAAATATCAATGATCAAAAATGAAATCGTCATTCTGACCAGTCATGTTCCTAAAATAAATAAAGCCAAACTCATGAGTGTAATTCATGTTTCCGCCATTTCTGGCAGACAACCTTTGATGACTTGAATAATCTTAAAGTTTATGTTGCTTATTTAATACTAGCGTCGCCCGCGACTACGTACACGCAGACCATTGACTTTAATTACTCATAACGATATGATGAGGAGTTTGGCAAAAATGGTATTTGTATTTGAGTATTTTTTAAGACAGGGCATCGCTCCACGACATGCATAGACCAAACCCTGGTAGGTATCATTTCTGCGCCCACCCAGGGTCTGCACCCTGTGCCTGGGCATCGCTCGCACCGCCCTATTTACGGCACTGTATGTACTCATGCCTATTCTTTGACACAACAAAAAATAATAAAGTTTCCTTAAAGATCAGTCAACATTATTTCCAGATCCTTCTGGGTATTGCAACAGTGTTGTTGGTGCCAGCTATTAGTCATCCCAGATTTTTTTTGGATCTTGGCCATCTTACTGTTTTCTCTTCAATCAAACTACCTACCTAATCATAAACCTGTTATACTGTTTATCAGCAACTAGCTGTGGCCCGCGATATCGTCTGTTGAATTTAAAAAAAGTATCTTACGTGTTAAATTAAATCTGGTACCTATTCTATCTGTGTGCGTTTTTGTGTGATTGAGCCACAAACATCCTATAACATACTTAATTAAGAATATAGTTGGTAGTTGTAGCAGAGTTTCTGAGTTCTGACCATCCCCCGAAAGCGGTAATGGTCATGAATTTATGTATGTATGTAGTTGTATAAGAAATAGTTAAATAGCATGTTGGCAAGACACTGTAGACAGATGCAGAGGACTATGGTGTTCATAAATAAAATTTCTAACTTTGTTCCCCAGGTTCTTTCAAATTGTTTTCTATTTTATTTAGCATTATGGTGTAGTACACATCCAAATTATCTCATAAGTTTATTAGTAACATAACAAACAAGTTATTAATGTATTCTGATGCAACAATTGCAGGTCAACATCCAGGAAACTTCCACATTATAATACTGAATGACAACTTGGATAAAGCATATTCAGAGCTTCGTGAATTCATTTCACAGAACACTGATTTGAAAGACGAAGGTACCTAAAGCTTTATTATTATTGCATGTTCTAATGATTGACATAACAATGTTTATAATCTGTGTTTTGATTTTTGCTTGTTATTTTAATGTCTTGAGGTCAACACTAATCTTTGATGTTTTTACTCATTATCTGACTAGAAGATTGATCCACTATTTTTCATAATGATAACAAGTTTATCGACGTAAACATTATAGTATAATATTTGCTAGGCAGTAAGATTTGTGTTAGAAGTAATAATTATTTCTTTGGCAAATGTTATCTATACATATAAAACAGTCCCGTGGGAGTATTATTATGTGGGTGTTGGGAACTGTCAAGTCGATCGCAGCGCATGTTGTAGCAGAAATTTGAACTATTATGGGCAAAATCTATGCAAATCTGCACACTCACTCAATATCCAAAACTACAAAGGCAACTAACTTTTATTGTCATCTATAACAGATTAAAAAAAAAACGAATTTTCGCAATTCATCTCCCAAAGGTGTGAAAACGGGGGTGAAAGTTTGTATGAGAATTTCGTAATAAAGAATGGGAATTCCAACTAGTTAGGTATTATAATAATTTTAATATCGACAATATTGCTCATTTATTTAGTTGTTATTAAATTTTAATTAAAAATAGTAAACTTTATCCTAACATTTATATTCTTATTGATTTTATGTAAAAATAATGCACGGAGCAGTAGTGCACTAGATGGCGCTAGTTTAGAGCACATAGACAATAGGTGTCTCTACTAATCTAGCGTAAACGAAAAAAAAATCGTCTATGATCCACCTAGATGGCGATACCTGCAGTGAATGAGCACAACAAAAAGTACTGTCGGAAATAATAATACCTATTAGTCAATTATCTAATGCGGTAGAACATTGCAGAATTTGTTTTATGATTATTTGTAGTCAAGTTTAAATTACTTGGCCAATCAGTGTTTAATTTGCAAAGTAATTTAAATTTCTGAGTTACCTATTCTCCATTCCAAATAGGAACGACTTTTAAGGCTATTTTGATTTACAGAAACAGATATTTGATACAGTACTCTCAATTATTCTTAGAACAGCTTTAGTAACATCCCGATAATTATGTCGGATAGTATACCTTTCTGACAGATAGATTATATTTGCTAATCAGAATTGGCCAGAAAGTTAAATAGGTAACGGAAAATCTTTTCGTCCTTATATGGAATGAAGTATAAGTGTTTGTTTTCAACTTAAAACAGTGCTTCTGGAATATACATAATATAAAAGTACTATAAATACTACCTTACGGTAGTATACAACGTGTTAATGAATAAGCGCAAAACCTCATACACCCCAACTGATTTATAACAAAATAGTTAGATTGAAACAATAATTTCATTATTTTGATAATTAAAATTTTAAGATATTCGCATTTTAAGTTTTCAGGCAAAAATGATTTGTTATCATTTCAGCAATGAATGAAAGCGCTAACATGCTCATGGATACATTTTTAAGAATCTTGCTTTGGTAGTAAGTAGGGTGACTGTACCAGTGCGGTCGGTTGAGATCGAGTTCAGTAAATTTTAAATTCTACAAACAAATGATTTAATATTTTGAAAAAAATTACCTATGTTGAAACCATGATAATTCGATTCTGCTCTCGATTCTTAATAAACTTCTTTTTAGTTTTGCGTTTATTCATTAACACGTTGTATAGTACTCTGTGATACTACTAAAAACAATTAACATTTTGTGAATTGTGCAACGTATGTGGTGTGAATAATAATAACCTTTTTACTAATTTTATCTACAGAATCTGCGGCTGAGCCGAATGCGACGAATCAAAAGTGAACAAATAATGCACGGAGCATGGTTTTGTTAGTAGTGACGTGTGCTTTTCGTCAGTTTCAATGTTCCATTTCTCAATTGCAAGTCTTTAAGAACTTTACACTTTACTAACAGTTTAAAAAATCTTTGAAATAGAATTTGGTGTCGAGTCCAATCTTTATAATAATTGATGTAAAGTAGAACCAATTTTTCAATGCATTTAACGCCCCAATAATGCAGGAGTAATCAAAGAATTTAAAAATGTATAAATCTACCTCCTTGTAACACTATTTGATAAGTATACAGTATTTTAAACCAATTTCAACCATTTTACATTGTTGGATGTACTATTACTAATAAAAAATAAAAATTGGTGAAAGTATGCGCCTTTTCTAAGTATATCTAAAGTTCAATCTGGATTTCTTTTAGTCAATGAATGTTGTAGGATACTAGAAAATTTTAATTCTTCGTGTTTTATGTAATAGATGTAGGAAGGTGAAAATATTCTTAGTAAATGTTTAATACTGTTGTCATAATGATTTATGGCTTTATGTAATAAGATAGTTCAAATAGAAACACCAATTAATTAAGTTAATTTGGAATCTCACAAGGAATAGATGATAATTCTTTTGATTTGTCAGACAGTCATAGTACAAATTTTTATTTCGCTATCTAAATGAGGTGCAACAAAACAGTATGTATGTATGTATATGCTCACGACTATATTCCCCGAGGGGGTAGTCAGAGATGTTCTGAAACCTCAGAGCATCCACAAAACAGCATAGTAATATATAAAGGGATGGTAGACTATCAAGCTAAACAACTTTTACTAAGGCGAGATCGCATTCAAGAGATCAAAATATAAAAATCCGCTGTCTCATACATTCGAGTATATCTGCAGTTTTGTATAAATATATTGGACATTGTGACACAAATTATCTAGTCACATTTAAAGTATCAGAATCTAGCCTGGAATTGTATTATGATAACTAGACAACGAAATCATAAATAGATACAAACGTCAATGACTCGGGTACAAATATTCATATTCATCATACAAATATTTGTCCCTTATGGGATTCGAACCCGCGACCCTCGGCACAGCAGGCAGGTTCACTACCGACTGTGCTATCGGGCCGATCAAACAGTATGAAACAGTACATATTTAATTTTTTCTCGATTGTGGCTCCATTGTGAAAATTGTTCAGTTTGATGGTCTAAACCACCCCTCCACACCCTGTATAAATTTAAAGCCAATTCAAGTATTGTAATAATATGTTTTGTGTTGTGAATTATTTTTAATTTTTGCTCAGCATTCCTAGTATAAAATATACATTCCTTTCCGCAATGTTTTGTCTGTAGGGTGCCAAATATAAATGATAAGAGTAGTCACGTGGTTTCTAACGCCTAATGTTGTTTTCAGCTATGTTCGCGAATTTTCAGTAGGTTTTCTTTAGTTTAGATTCTAATTTATTAATATCAAAAATAATATTCATATTACATAAAACTTAACCTAAAGAAAAAATAAAAGAAGAACAAAACTTATACCTACTATAAATAAAAAACATCCTCTAAATTGCCGCCGCTTGCCGGCATGGTGCCCAGGAGACTGGCAGCGTTGCCTCTTTGTATGGCCAGACTGATTCGCTGGCCGAGGTAGCTGCCAGCCCTCTGGTCACCCGAGGCCTCACTGTCTTTTGTTATCCACTTAGTATTCTGCTGCCGGGTAGCATGTCTTTCCTATACAGGGTCCAACTTAATATGCTGACACTTTTTTAAGGGGATGATCAGACCATCAAGCAGAACAACTTTCATAGGACCGAAATAGAAATCGAAATCGCGAAAAAAAATTAGCTGTCCCATACATTGGGCTAAAGTAGGTCTGTAGTTTTGTATGGAGCAGTTTTATTTCGCGATTTCGATGTTGTTTTCAAAGAGAAAGTTGTTCAGTTTGATGGTCTGATCGTCTCCTTAAAAAAGTGTCAGCATATTAAAAAGGACCCTATATTTAACAAATACCATTCAAAATGGATAACTTTTTTATTTAATCAGGTGCATCAATGATTAAAGGCATAACGACATGTGAAATAAGTTGAGCTTATTTCAAATGATATAAAATTTACAAGCCATTTTTATGGTGCTTTTGAATAATATTGTGTACCAGGTACTCAAAAATTAATGTTTGTGATATTAACCGTAATCTTTGAATCAAAATCAAATAAAAAGTGGTGTGTTATGTAAAACAAGATAAATTATTTTTTTACTTAAATTATAAATTTTGATTTAGGGAATTTTAAGTACAGAATGTACAGTTTTCTAATTCTAATCAATTTTGCTTAAAGGGTTTTAGTGCTCCCCAATTTTAAAACTTAGTTCGCGTCGACTTGTAGTTTCATTTCATGCTTCTGATACATAAAACTTTGTCGGCTTGTATGTACACACGGCGACAAATCAAGCTATACAAAACCAACATAAGCTGGCCGCGTGACGTTCTACGTTACTCAACCTACGCGCGGCCAGCGTATTTTGGTTTTGTATAGCTTGATGTGTCGCCGTGTGTACTGGTTGTTGGACTTGTTTGGATTGGCTATTTGTAATGAAACCACATTGCATCTACGTTACTGCGACTTATATAAAGCGTGCTTAATAAGGCAAAAATTTTATCAGTGCCTTCCAATAACGATAACTGCATGAATACAATAATCGTACTGTAATTGGCAAACGCTATCTTCATTATTATTAAGATTTACTGGGTGGAACATAACAGCCTAATCTTTTGTGAAAAGATCTTATTTATTATTGACTAGCTGTTGCCCGCTACTCCGTCTGCGTGGACTTTAAAAAAGTATCCATGTGTTAATCCAGAACATATTCAACCTGTGAGCCAAATTTCATCCCTAATCCGTTCAGCCCTTTATGCGTGATTGAATGGCAAACCTCTAACCATCCTAAATTTGAAATTTATAATATTAGTAAAATTTGATGTAAACTTGGTCTATAGTCTATTATACTCCATTCAAAATAGCAACGAAATTTTATGGCTATTTTGCATTACAGAAACAGATTTGAAACACTTCCACTCACTTATTCTTAGAATAGCGCCCGCGGCATGGTGCTTCGATAAACGTTTTATCGCGCCTGCTAACTCGTTCGTTCGCGCGCAAAAAGGGAGCCAGGGCGCGATAGAGCTTTATCACGCCATCATACCGCGGGCGCAGCTTTAGTAACGTCCAAGATATGTCGGATAGTATATGTATCCAATAAATAAATTTCATTTGGTAATTAGAATTGGCCAGAAAGCTAACTAGGAATCGGTCGTCCTTATTTGGAATGAAGTATTGTTACTATGTTTAGAGTGAAAAAGAAAGGATTCCAAAATCACATATTTTTCGGCTTTCGGCGCGTGAATTGCATCTGCGAACTGTGCAGTAGGCAACTTACTACTCAGCAGGCATACATACATAGTGACCCGCCAACAAATAAAATTACATTTAAAACATTTTCGAAGAAGTGAAGTAGGTACCATATCTCGGTTGTTATGTTCCACCCAGTACGTAGTTATTAGATCCATGATTGGATGCAGCAATGAATCAATTAAGGAATTTCACTTTTATTTTAGTTTTTCGAGGCCTGTGAAGAAGAAGAGACTGGAAGAAATATTTTATTGTTTTAACGCGAATATTTATGGCAATTAATAACTTTTCTGAAGCTTTATACACCTACCTGTTATTTACCCATCAAGATTATATTATTCATTTTGGGTTTGACGAAAATTATTCAAAACCATTCCATGAAAATTGAGGCAACTGTGCAATATTCAAGTGATCATATTTTGCATACTGCGTTTAAAATTTCATAATGTTTGTATTTCTAATTTAAATGTTTTACAATGAATTTAGCAAATTGATGTATTTAGCTTAACATAATAAATGTATGTATTTAAGTGTTGTCGACATAGAAATAAATTTATTGAACTGTATTAATCTAGAGTTTAATTTTAAATTCAAAATGGTTTAGCTAAGAAGGCCGGCTGCTGGGTGAAATCAAAATACAGTAAGTAAAGGTTAATTGGATAATTCCGATCTTTTACATTGGTCAGATTGATTTTAAAAATCAAAATACTATACAGGGTGAAATTTATATCATTAGCATCCTTTTAAACTAAGATTCTACCCATCAAACTGAACAACAACTTTTACTATGAGAGCAAACCGATCGGAGCAAAAAAAAATCTGCTGTTTCATACTAAACAGTAACTGCAATGCATACTCGACTCAAATGCAACAGCAGATTTTTTTTTTGCTCATATAGGTTTGCTCCCTTAGTGAAAGTAGTTCAGTCTCATGTTTAGACTGGTGTGAGGAGAAAGGTGGCTCCTCACACCAGATGCGAGCCACCTTTATGTTCATGTAATTTCTCTATACTTTTGCTACAAATTCCAGAATTGGGCCTACAAAATCTAATTTCCTACAAAATGAGCATAGAATCCTTTTTTCAATAGCAAATGTGGCTCCTCAAGCACATGTCGCTGCGACACTACTGGTATGTATGTAATGATCAGTATTTCATAAGCTCTATTCACATTATGATGGGCGGGCGCGGAGGGTGCAATGTAAAATAATACCTATTTCAGTACCGATAGAATTGACAGAGGAATAAAGCGCTACGGTCTGCAATCTGGTTCGAAATCATGACTGCAGCGATAGGTCGTCTGCTGCGCTGCTTGCGGTTGGCTATGAACTTGTATACCTTAAGTATAGCGAGCGAGTAGACCGTGTAGACATGTACGCGCCATTTTTCCTAGTAGATGCGTATCAACCGCACATTCGGCGCCGTACATTCAGCAGTGTCGCAACTCGCAACACTAATAGTGATGATAGCAGTCATTATACGAATGAAGTGCAAGCTAGTCTAAACTATTATAAAACTAACAAAACGATTACAATATAGTTTTTAGGTATCCCTGACTCCAAATCACCCTGTTTCGAATTTTTGTTAGTCTGTTCATCACGCAAAAACCGTTTTTGTTTGATAGCTTATGATCTGACTTAAAATCTGGTATATAATTTGTGCGGACGAAGTCGCGGGTAAACGCTGGTTTATAATATAAAGTCTTAAGCAATCAAACAAAACGTTTAATCGAAATTGGTTCAGTAGTTTTTGCGTGATGCTCGAACATACTGACAAAAATTAAAAAAGAAACTTAAGGCAGGTAAACCGAAAACCATATTGTAATCTTTTTCTTGTAACTTTTCTTTTAATGTTTAAACACACTTTTACATATAGGATAAAGTCAAAGAAAAAGTGATTAGAGAATAAAAAACAATATGGGCAAAGCATACTGCTTTATTTCAACATAGTTTCCAAAAATAAGTGAGTACTTAAATTAACTAAAACGAGTCATGATTAATAATTGTCAATATATTTGAGAAATCAAATTACGACATTATGACAAAACGTTATCATTAATAAACACATTAGGAAATGAACAAGTAAATTTAAGAACTCTAAAGTTACATTTAGGCTAGCTTATTTATACTGTCTAGGAATTAGACTCAAAGCACAATACTGCTGTCTTTGTCCCACCTATCACGATGTGAGTGAGGTGGAGTATTCTCACAATCTCCACTAACTGCCGATGTTTTAGTTAAATTCTTCAATGAGATACTGCTTGCAGTAGGATTCAGCATTGGTGGCTTTGTCAATGACTTCAGTCTAGGTATATGTGATGCTCGTCTAGCAACTGTAGATAGCATAGCTTTAGGGCCATTGGGGTCTTGAACAATATTTGCAGATTTGGATCTAATATGTCCTTCAGTCTTATTTTTCATACAGGACAGGGGTGTTCTTGATTCACTACTGTTTGAGGATTTCGATTTTTTCGGGGTATCATGTAGATCTTCATCTTCATAAATTAAGGGTCCTTCAGGATTATCTAGCGATTTAGCGGCAGCTTGGCGAAGTTCAGAATTTGTTGTTTGGAGAACTTTTATTAGAATATCATCTGACATTTCCTCAACATTATTTTGAGTTGCATCAGTTTTTGTGACAACTATTGGTGTTCTTTCAATACCCATAGAAGGAGATCTTGGATCATCATCGAGGATTTCATAATGAGAAATGCAATTGTCAGTTTTGTCAAGACAATCTGAGTTGTGAATATTATCTTCACTGTCTTTGAACTCCTCAAACTTAGACTCGACATAGTCAAAGTTTGTTTCTAGAAACTGAGGCAGTTTTTCAGAACTTTCATTAGAAATATTGCTTTCTATAGCTTCGTTTGAAGCAGTAGATGATCCTAATGGCTCATCGGTTTCTTTGATAGTATCATTCAAAGTCATGTCAAAGAAACCATTGCACAAATTTTTTGGTACCACCATATCTGGATTCTCTTGAGCTTCAACACAGCTATCATAGATATCATCGGTAGCCTCACTTCGCAAGCAAGGACTTCCATAGTTGTTCTCATTTTGAATTCTCAAATTTTTTTTATTGTTTGGAATTTCATCAATCTTTGAAGATATAATTATAGGAGTTCGTTCAAACTCCTGAGTCGGAGAACGGGGGTCATATGATTGCAAGTGGTTCTTAATTACTGCTGAAAGAATTGGATTATTCTGTATAAGTTTTTCATCACCTTTGCCTTCTTCGAAAGTCTTCCTTAAATCCATATTCTTTGTAATATTATGCTTTGCTCCAGTTTTACCCTGTTAACAAAATTGAAAAAATAGATTTAGTTGATTAGGTATGCATTAAGAAATAATAATAATAAATATCTTGGTCATTGTCACACAAATTATCTAGTCACATTTAAAGAACCAGAGTCTAAGCTGGACTTGTATTAAGATGACTAGACAACAAAATTGAATACACAAATAGCTACAAAGATCCATGACTTCGGTACAAATATTCATATTCATCATATAAATATTTGTCCCTTACGGGATTCGAACCCGCAACCCTCGGCACAGAAGGCCGGTTCATTACCAACTGAGCTAATGGGCCATCAAAAGGGTGGGGGTGGGGGTTGTGCACAGTAGGTCTTTCGCCTACAAATTTTGTTCTGAGCAGTCAAGGTTATTGCCACATAAATAAATCAAGATAGAACGGTTATAATCCTTGTTTTACTTGTGTTCCGCGCGTGTCTGTTTCGGGCCACCAGTGTCTTTTTGAATTTTTGTTTTAATTGTCATTAAATAATGTTGTTAATTAAAATTAAGTACTCAAATCTTCAGTCACCTGAGAACTTTTGTTTCTACAGTTAGAAACGAAGCAATAAGGCATTTTCTCTGATTTGCCACTGATTTTTATCATTTCACAACTCGGTGCATAATGAGTAAACATATGCAAACATAAGAAATGTATTGCTTAATGTTGGCACGCGTGCCCCCCACACTTCACCTTTTTATCTTGATTTATTTCTGTGGTTTTTGCCAAGTTGTTTGCCGGCTATTTTATTGAGCAGTGGAAAGGGATAAGTTTGGAAACAAAAACTCAATGAATCAGGTTTTTTTTTAACGGAATATGCTTTTAAGTTCACAACAGACTGCGTAAGCCAAGAAAAGGGATTGTAAAAAAATTTTACAGGAGGCCTAGAAATTTAGCGGGAAACTAGCTAACAGATAATGGATGCGACTTACCTGTAACGGGGTACGTGCGATCTCAGGTGTAGGAGACCTAGGATCAGCATTTCCACCAAAATCCAAATCGTTTTTTTGTATGTGAACAGCTGCCTCGATAGTAGGCTTACTGGTGTTGCTTCCCATTGTTTTATAGAAAAATACAATATTCCGAAACTTAATCCTTTAGAATAATAACTAACATAACATGGTTACACGAAGAAACTTTAGTTTTAATTAAAATTAATTATTCTCCTTTTTGCCAACAAAAACTCAAAACATTTAACGGTTGCATCTGTCAAATTTTAAATGTTCGTTTTTCAAATTTACAGTGTTGCCAGCCGGATCTTATCAAAAGTAACCGGAAATACATAAAAAGTAGCCTTTTGGTGTGTAAAGTAATCTTTCATATTGTTTTCAAGCAAAACGGTATTAAAAGTTGATAGACAGAGTGAGTGAGATTTTATTAACTTACAGAAATATAGACAATTTAAAAGCGTTTTCCATTTTAAGTTGCATTTTTAATCCGATTGATTGATCGAGCGAGTAAGTGAGACGCTTTAGTTATTTGTCATTTGTTTTCAGATTACTCAGATTTTGTATACATCAGTACGAGAGAGAAAAATTGTCTTTTTAGGAGTTGCACTCACTACATTACGAACGTATTGCGTTATAAAACATTGCAAAAAATATGAAAATGCGTTAATGGAAAATAATAATTTTAAAATTGATTATAAAAATTCAGAAAAATCATCTAAAAGTACCTTTTGAATCGTGTAACCTAGACGTAACCTGACAGAGCTAGAAATCATCTAAAAGGTTACGAAAGTAACATTCTGGCAACACTGTTATTTACGATGTTCCGTTTATGTGACTTCGTTCTAGCTCTAGCAGCGTTCAAAACCATTCGTCGCTTTCATCAACATTACTTTGACTAATTATTATATCAACATTAAGATTCAAATAAGAGGATAAAAATGATAAAATAAATAATATGAGAAATAAAACGCAGTAAAACTACGAAAACCCAGTAAAACTACGCATGAAAATTATTCTTCCAAACTATTTATTTTAAAAACACGTTAAATATATTCATGTCTGCCATCTTTATTTTCATGTCATTGAATGCAATCCTGAAGCAATACAATTTGTTTTCTTTTCGGAGAGGCAATGGGAACTAGCACTTTACGCACGTTGCCGCCAGAGTTAAAGCTCTCCCAGATAGGTCCGTTATTATCGATCGATAATATCGCTGCGTTTTTGCGATATTTATTTCCAGTAAATTTTGTATGGGGACGCGCGCGATCCTACACACAGTCAGTGTTGCCAATGCTACCGAAAAATCGGTATTTTAACCGATTTTTAGAACAATCTACCGATCTACCGACACGTCTATCAATCGAGCTAAAATGTACCGATTTTACGGGCATTCGAAAAAAGAGCTAAAAGTGAGCAATTTTTTGAAGACTGGCTACACATTGATTTGTTTCATGGGGGCAATATCTTATCCTTTCCACATTCCTCAGCAAATGTAGAAAGGATATTTTCGCAAGTTAATTTATTGAAAACAAAAACCCGAAATAAACTGAATACCGAATCATTAATAGCCAATTTACATACAAAATGCCTAATAAGTAAAAATAATTGCTTCGATTTTGCTATAGACAGTAATTTACTAATTCAAATGGACAAAAAGTGGAACAGTGAAGAAGGTGAAAGTGAAGACGATAAATGAATAGTAAAAAATAAAGGTTAATTGCAAAACTACCGATTTTTTTTTCAATATACCGATTTTTCAAATCATTTCTACCGAATTCTGATTTTTATGAACGGCAACACTGCACACAGTCGCGATATGATCGCAGCGTTTTAAGTGGAACGCTGCGTCGGCGTCGTCGTCGCATCGCGTCGCGTCGAGTCCTGCGTTTCTGCGATATTTGTTCTCAGTACATTTTGTATGGGGCCGCGTGCGACGCAAGAAATATTAGTTACTAGAGGCTACACATTACATTTTATTAACGACTTTTATTCCCAAGTTTGTTGACGTCATGTACCTATATACCTATTGCTATTGCTATTGTTATTTCTAGTTACATATTTTTTATGTAATACGTACATAAACTCACGACCATAATCTCTTGCAGGTGGTCAGGAATTGTATTATAAATGGTACATAGTTTATTTATTCCCCCCTCCCCCCCAATCATCATAATGTGTGCAATACAATTTTGTAATGTGCAATAAAATCTAATCTACTCGTCATATTTTATTATTAGTGACCCAAAATTTCAGGCTGCGGCGTTTCCACTGCTAACGGCAGCGACACCAAGATGTTAAGAGGCTCTAACTCCTACCTCTCACCTACGATTGTTGTGGACTGAGTAAAATAAAATAAAAGGATCGTCAACACGTGCCAAATTAGAACACTTGGGAAAAAACCTCGTAGTTAGGTAGTTAAGTTAAATTAAGTAAGTATATTTACTAAAAGAAGTACCTACGTAAGCTTGTAACAAAGACTGCATAAGAAATAACCACTTTTACTACGTTTGCTAATAAGAAGACTGAAGCTAGTCTTGTAAGTTTAGTGTCTTCTTGCTCTAGTACACGTAAGCTCATGGGTCCAAGAGCCCCGGCGACAGACGGCAGTTATCCGCGGGTTCCAACGTTTCCTGCCGCGAGCACATCGCACCCAACATTTCGAACCCTCAGCCAGGCCTTTGCGGCCAACTGCCTTGGCTTGGCAGCTGACTTGCCCATACCACGGTGGAGGTATGGCGGTACACCACCGTCGACCTGGTGAAACAATATATTATGTTTTTATAAATAAACATTATTTTCTTTGATAATATTCGTTTATCATTTTGATGACCATTTTCACCTATGCTGCATAGGGGTAAGGTTCCTTCCCATATGTCTTCATCTCCACACGTAAGTGATGATTCGCCAATTAATTTGTGTCTTTGGTTTCGACATTTGAAGGAGCAAGTTCGACTTTGAGGCCCATCGCAGTGGGCTGTCAAGTAGCTTGGTATTGGGCATCTCGACTCTAATGGTAATGCGTTTATTTGTATCTTCACCTTACAAGTGCGAATTGTCTGAAATGAAATTAATGGTTGATGATTGATTTGATAACACTTAGTTCTATTTCTAAATCCAAGTTAAGAGTTCTTTTACCGTTCAGTGGTGCACCGTATTTAAGATTTCTTAATAATGAAAAAGTGATATTCTTCATTATTAAGAAGCTGCTTACTGGCTAGTTTTTGTAGTTAGTTGTCGAGTTGGGCGTCACTGAACGGTAAAAGGACCTTTAAGTCAACATAACTTCTGTTTGAACTTACTCTTCTTTTATGCATTATTTTACCAACTAATAAATGCGAGCCCTCTTCAACACTGGAACCTGGCTTGGGACCATACAGGTACACGAAACGAAAGGCTCTTGAAGCCCTTCGACCTGAACATGTAGTAAGACGGAGGTATGGAACTTTAACACTTTTCATTCCTTGTTTCAAGTTTATCGTTTTATCCGTAGGGCAAAATATACAAGATTCAGAACTTGAACCTGAAACAGAATAAAAACTGTATACTTACCTATACTCCATTCAAAAGAGCAACGAAATTTTAAGGCTATTTTGCATTACAGAAACAGAGATTTGAAACACTTTCTCTTACTTATTTTTAGAACAGCTTTAGTAACGTCCAAGATATGTCGGATTGTATATGTATCCAATAAATTAATTACATTTGGTAATCAGAATTGGTCAGAAAGTTAAATAGAAATCGGAAAATCTCGTCGTCATTATTTGGAATGAAGTATAGGTGCAAGTATAAATTTAAATAGATTATTTTCAATACTAAAATGCTTTCAAACATTATCTAGGTAATACCAGATTTCAAGACGAAACAATATAACAAATTACAATAACAAAAGTTAAAATAAAATAATTAAGTATATAATGATTAACTATATCATAATATCTAATTGTAAAATTAGCAACATGTAAAGGATGTCAAAAATCCACGACAAGCTTTGTCAAAAGAATGTACCTACCTACAGTCAAAAATCTACAACACGTTTCGTCAGCTCTAAAATTATAAATGATTATAAAATAAACACCCTATACTAACCTGTCACTAATCGTACGTGGCACAAAGGATCCCATCACACTAGCTGCGTTTCGCTGCTAATGGCCAAAGAAATCCTTTGTACCAGATACGAACCCGAGTAGGCATCGTTGCCATTTCTACCATCACCGTGCCCAGATTTCAAAACTAAGGTGTTACCAACCTCGTTGGTTTATACGAACTGGCAGTGACCTGGAATTGTCCTCTTGAGTAGCTCGTACGACTTCCCTGCCAGGGTATATATTAGAAACTTCATTGTTTACATTTTTCCTGTTATTTTCTTTAAGATATGCATCAGACTGGTAGAAGAGTCGCGGGTCTTCCCGTGGCAGGTGGATTTGGAATGGCACATGCGTATTCTTTGCATCGAACGTTGTGCCATAATGTGGTACGTATGGTGGTGTGTTCGACTGGATGTACCCGCTACTATAACCGTCATTAACATTGCTCTGAGGATTGTAGAGTTGATAAGGATTGTAGAGTTGTCGAGAATCTGCTGCTGCGGGCCACAATCTACAAAAAAAGACAAGACACGGGTCAGTCGTCACTATTAATTTATTCTTTCGTAATAATCTAATAATTCAGTGTGAATATTTACAAGAATACTGTTGTTGTTCTAAACTTGAATGCACGTAAACTATGTGCCAAGTCGGTATTATGTTAGATATTGAAATATGCAGGAATGACGCAGATTCTGCTATTTTGGTCGATTATTCGATGTTGTTGGTGCGATATTTATCGATCCGCATATTATCTTGTTTAATTTAGTGCTTGGCATGCCCGTACACTGAGCAGGTGAGTGTTCATAAACACAAGTTCTGGATTTAGAATGAGTTGCACGGGTTAACTCTATGTTTATTAATTCTTATAATTTTACCAAGTAACAAGATCTATTCGAAACTATACGAATGTTTGGGACAACCAACTGTCTGTTCTAGAACTGTACCGTGTGTCCAGTTGGGTCTGATCATCCCCTTAAAATAGTTTTAGCTTAATTTGGTAGACCTTATACAGATTGGTTTTTTGAGACGGGATAGTAAGGGCAGGAACCTTAACTGTTGTAACTACAGCGAAACGTTATTGAGAGAACACCCTTAACTTTATACATTTTGACCTGCCGTCATAGATTTTGAAAAAAATGTAGTCCGAGTGAAAATTTAGAATTTACTAAAAAAATTTTTTTTGTGTCAATCGGTCCTCATAATGATCAATAAACTCTACCGGACCCAACGAGGTTAGAGTACAGAAATGTCAGAAATCGCAAAAAACGTTTCCCATACATTCCATAGGAAATGAGACTAAAACTGACTTTTATAAGTACTTAACAAAACTCTTTTTTTATTATGGATAGACTGGCCCCTAAAAAGAATCGTAAATCACCGTCTCAAAATCCACCCTGTATAGGCTGGTGGTGATGATGATAATGGTACCTAGCAACATTGCTAATGTTGACAAATAGTTTCTTTAAGAAACTTGAAATTTTGTAAAAAAAAATTTAAAGGTCAATTAATTAATTATTTAACAATGAAATTGGGCATAATATATTACATTTAATACTGTTAGTCTGCAATAAACTTTGTAGTAAAGTATAAAATGCCAGCAGGTCAGCAGTATGTAGGTAATTAACGTAACGTTGATGTCGCAAAGCAGATGCCGGTGCCAAACATATCGTGCGTCAATCCACGATGCATTATCCACCTACCTATTATTGATGTACAAGCTCGGCTGCTGGGCATCCAGAGTTCCTGAAATGATGGTAATATATATGTTGACCAAAAAAATGTTATGTATTATGGTTTTGCAAGTGCTAGGCAGTGTAGTTCTAGTACCAACCTAGAACGGACCATTCATTTCTTTAGGTGGGTGCATTGGCATAGAATTCTAAGTCAATGGGTGGGTGTCGTGCAGTTTTATGGGGGAAATATTATAAAAGGTGTTACAAAAATACAAAAAAACATTTAAGAGGGTTGTTTAGACCACCAAACTGAACAACTTTCACTATCTGACCAACATCGAAATCGCGAAAAAAATCAGCTGTCCCATAAATTTTGCTCGAGTAGATTTGCAGTTTAGTATGGGAGAGCTGTTTTTTTTCGCGATTTTGATGTTGGTCCCATAGTGAAAATTGTTCAGTTTGATGATCTAAACCATTAATAAGTATTAACCACCTTAAATGTTGATTTGTCCTTTTGTTACACCTTGTAGAACCCCTTATTAACACCACTTTTGCCTATCATTCCATCCTGAGACCATCAATATGCTAAAGATGAGCCTTGCTTTAACTTTCAACTTGCAAAAACCGGCCAAGTGCGAGTCGGACTCACGCATGAAGGGTTCCATATCACCATAATATAACATACTAGAGTTAATCCGCGACTTCGTCCTCACAAATTATATACCAGATTTTAAGTCAGATCATAAGCTATCAAACAATAAAGATTCATCAAAATCGGTTCAGTGGTTTTTGCGTGATGCTGTTACAAACGTATTAACAAACAAACAAACAGACGGACAAAAATTCTAAAAAAGGTTGATTTGGAGTCCGGGAAACCTAAAAACCATATCGTAATCTTTTTCAAGTAAACATCTTCAATGTACAGACACACTTTTGTTACAGTTTTATAATAGTTAAGATTAGGTACGAAAAACTGTTTGTTTCCGGGATTCTTATTGTGAGCCCGACACACACTTAACAAGTTTTTATTATTCGACGTTTTAATTTAGATTATGCACAATGACAATGTATACAACGTGTTAATGAATTAACGCAAAACTAGAAAGTAGTTTGTTTAGAATCGAGAGCAGAATCGAATTATCATGGTTTCAACATAGGATTTTTTTCTTCAAAATATTAAATAATATGTTTGTAAAATTTAAACTTTACTGAATTCGATCTCAACCCACCCCGCACGGGCACACTCACCATACTTACTACCAAAACAAGATTCTTAATATGTATCCACGAGCACGTTAGCGCTTTCATTCATTGCTGCAAAGATAACAAATCATGTTTGCCTCAAATCTTAAAATGTGAATAACTTAAAATTTTAAATATCAAAATAATAAAATTATTTTTTCAATCTAATTATTTTGTTACAAATCAGTATGAGGTTTTGCGCTTATTCATTAACACGTTGTAGAATGTCATTGATTATGCGATATAATCACACCAAGTTCCACGCTTGTATGTATTACAGTTTTTACAATAGAGCAAAAACAAAATGTAGAAAAAAAGTTTCTTTCACGGGGTCTTTCCCCTTAATTTTCTACTTTTTTTTTTAAATTATTATTAGTCCAAGCAAATCCAACATAATAACGGATATTCTGTGAAAATTTCCAACTTTCACAGAATATCCGTTTTTTTTTTTAATTTACCGTCTAACTGTTACGATTCAAAGTAGGACAGGCAGACGGACGGACTACATCCCGATGGAACTCTTTGGGTACGGAACCCAACAAGTTTTTACAAAGTTACTGAGCATCGGAAAAGGATTATGGTCGTGAGTTTATGTGAGTATTAATGTTCTCGGGTCGTGTTTAAAAGCTATATAAATATATATATAGTTAATTTTACTTATTCCTTTGATGAAAGCATCAATACGTCGACAGCAAATCAAGCAACAGCTGTGCCCCCTTATTTCGGTGCAATAAAAGCTGAAATTGAACGACTAATAGCTTGATTTGCTATGGCCATTTAGGTATGTTGGTGAATCAATTTACTGGGTCTTTCCGAATTGTCCAACGAGACATCCATTTAGCCAAATTGTTTTGATCGACCCGTTTAAAATTAACGAACCTGTGTGGTGTATACCATTTCTATGTAAGTATGTAAGTATTTCGTCAACTTTGAGGTGAGAGGATGCGCTGATGGAATAAAACCGCCCAAAGTGCGTTTTCGGCCAAGTATTTGTTAGGTCATGCGCTAAAATCTTTGGTACTGACACTAGTACCTATACTAGTTTAAGACTTTACTTTACGCGTCTACGACTACCTACTCTTTTAAGATTTTAGCGCAGCGAAGACCAAAAAAAACCTTTGGTACCTACCATTACTGCCGCCTTTTGTACCCTTCTTGTTCGCGTATATTGTTGTTGTTTTTTGTGTATTTTGGTGTGCAAATAAAGAATATTTATCTTATCTTATCTTATCTTATCATTACTGTTCTTTGTTGTAGGGTTCCATAGCTACATTCATTAATCGACAAGTTCTCATCACTAGCACTAAGACTGTATGGTTAATGTATAGTAAAAGTACAAGACTTTGTAATGAACTGTAATGGCTAGTCTTTTAATAAAATTTAAGGATTTGACCCGCAATCTTCCACACCGGGATTTAGCTACTGAGTCGCTACGCCAGAGAACGAAACTCAAAAAGTTAGCACCTAAAAAAAACTATTGCTTTACCTTGCTCGACTGACTCCTTGAGTCGATTTATAATAAACAGGTACCTGCTTATTATTACAGGTAATGTTCGAATGAATTAATTTCAATTCAACCAGGCATTCATTATGTCTTATTTTTTGTGCGTTCAAAACTGTGCTACCAAATGTGTAATAATATTAGTATGCTCCATTGGATTCAGATTCAATCGATTTGCATTATATTAGAATTACAGACGGTATGTGCTCCTGCGCAGCTTGGTTCTCGGTGTGTGATATTATTTAGCATTTTTTTTCTCTTTTATCATCCATAATAATGACGTTTGAACTACGTTTGAAGCATGACATCATGCTATAACTCAGGGGTCGCCAACAATGATATTAGTAAAACAGTAAGACGACGTCGAACGCGGTCGACCTGTCGACCGCGTCAATTTTTATGGAAGCCCGCGAAGAGCACGGAAATTTTTTCTTTGAAAATAATTTTTATCCCAAAAATGTTAATTACCGTATATAACAATACCATCTAAGCTTCTTGATTTAAACCGTAAATGTGATGGTGACACACATGCCAAAATTTCCACAGCCGAAAATACGCCTGACTTGATTTTCAGTACTTATCGGCGTCCTATGACACACCTAGTACGCGTCATTTTTCTATTAGACGCGTAAATTACGCCGCGTAAATTCGGCAGATGTGTCTTCACACTAAGTAGGTAATGTAGACCGTATAATAGGGTATTTGACAGCATGTAAAATAAAAGATCTATTGATGGCATCCGTACTGAATATGAATTTTGGAAACCAACTATTTAGTCAGTCAAGAAAAATACTGGATTTTTAAGAGAAAATCGACAGAAAATAAATATTTTGTCTACTTTAGTCACGTGATCGTAAACGACTGTAATTGGCCAAATGTTTGATGACGTCAACTGCTTGTAAACAGTTGCGTGTAGAGTGTATGTGTCGTACAAAGTTTACGTGTGACGTCACCTGCTTGTAGCCACGTATACAGGGTCCAACTTAATATGCTGACAGTTTAAGAGGATGATCAGACCATCAAACTGACAATTTTTTTTTTCGCGTATTCCTCTTTGGTCCCATAGAGAAAGTGGTTCAGTTTGACGGTCTGATCATCCCCTTAAAAAAGTGTCAGCATATTAAGAAGGACCCTGTATTGTCATGGAAAGCGTCGCGGGATATTTAAATAATAATTGTTGTTTTCGTTTTTGTTGCACTATATGTAATGGAATGTAAAATATACATTTTCTATTCCTAGATGATAGAACAGTTTTAAAAACCTGTCAAATACCCTATTGAAAAGTTTGGGTACCCCTGCCTGCTTTGTGTTGTAGTTGTCATCATCAGTAAAGTTTATTGAGTAGGTATTGAGTATCACTAATTTACATGTTTATAGTGTAGGAGGAGTGTGAATAATCATTAATTCACTATGTTTATACAAGTAGGTACATGTACAATAAAGCAAAAAGAGCAAAAAGTGGCTGTTTATTAGATGCGTCAGATTATTACTCACACAGAAAACTTCCGCACTTATACTGTTATTTAATTTATTAATTATTACTTAAATAAGAGCATTTTTATGAAAAACATTCGGTTATCTACAGACGAAACGAGTTTTAGCAGTTGTGCAAATAAAATAGCACAAAATAGTTCATGTTTCAAAATGTTTTGGAAATCGAAGGAAAAATCGTTTTTCACGTCTCATCCTTTATTCTAATAATGTTTATGAATCTCAGTAGGTATGTATGTATTTACCTACGGGCCGTAGCCCAGGAGTGCGATTTTTGAAAGTCACACGTTCAATATAGTAGTCGAATGATGCATAATTTCCATAGTAATTTTGACGTGACATTTTCTACTGCTGATTTGAACGTTTGAGTTTCAAAAATTGCCCTGGAGGCCTTTCTAATAGAAGAAGTAACAATTCACTTATAAGTAGGTAGGTACTCGTATGTTAGTAGGTACTACAAGATGACAATATTAAAGTTATGCTTATCATATTATATTTTCCTAGAGATAACCCTCGACTTCGTCCGCACGAATTAGGTGTATACCAGATTTTAAGTCAGACCATAAACAATCAAACAAAAAAAGTGTCATCAAAATCGGTTCAATAGTTTTCACGTGATGCTCGCTCAAACAAACACACAAACACAAAAACAAACAGACAAACAGACAGACCACAATTCTAACAAAGGTCAGGTGATTTCGAGTCAGGGACACCTAAATACCATTTCGTCATTTTTTTTAAGTATCTTCAATGTTCACAGAAACACTTCTGTTACAGTTTTACAATAAGATTAATACCTTAATGTTGTGTGCCATTTTCTACTGAATGATGAATGAACGATAATTTTTTAAAAACAATTACAGGAGTTAAGGCAAGACAGGAGTGCGGCATAGCTATGAGTTAGATAAGAGATGATAACGCCACGAAGAGCGGAATTCGATGCGATTAGGCCGATTACCACAGGACCTAGAAAGATGGCATACCTAATAATGGGAAGAATTTCAGAATTATTAAATACTGGGGTGGATTTACGTAGGTCCCGGTGATGACGATTATGATAATAACAGCTTGTAGTTGAACGTGTGCTTCTTGTTCAATTATCATAAGCATATGCTCACGACTATATTCCCCGAGGGTTTAGTCAGAGATATTCAGAAACCTCAGAACATCCACGTTTCACCAGTAGTACCGAAACTCTGTCCAATGTGACGGGGGTTGAGCCCGTCGCCAATTATAATATGGACAGTGGGTACAATACATGCCTCGAAATTGAAGCATGCAGGTTTCCTCACGATGTTCTCCTTCACCGAAAAGCCAGTGGTGTTACAAATCGTACATAAATTCCGAAAAACTCATTGGTACGAGTCGGCCTGGACGCGGATCGAACTATTGCCTCCTGCACGGCAGGCAAGGTTACTCGCCACTAGACCACCACGACATTTGTTCAATTAAAAAGACAATATATGCATTTCATGTTAAGGAGAATATAATTCGGAGAGCGCTCCATACAAACGAAGCTTGGTGATATTTTCAATACAATTAAAGTCAATGATTTTTTTCAGAAACAATCTAGATACTAATCTCTATGCTTGTATGTCGTCAGATTTTTGTTAAAATATACAGTTTTAATGGTAGGATTAATTGAAGATTCGTATGGAAATCTTTGAGGCACTGCATCTTTAAAACTATACTTTAAATGAAAATCTGACAACATACAAGCCTAGAGATTAGTTTCTAGATCGTTTCTGCAAAATTTCATTGACTTTAATCGGTTAATATTGAAAATATAACCAGACTAGGTTTGTATGTAGTGCGCTCCGAATTATATCCTCTTAATTGATCCACCGGGCAGATGAAGATTTTTTATTAGTTAGGACCTAACCTAATCGTATCTGATAGCTAGTCATAATTACGTTCATTCCCACTAGTTCTAATGTCTAGTTCCATCATAGGGCTAGTGGGAATTTAATTCTCATTAGTTTCATCCCATCACTTACATATTTTTAGTGTTCCGTACCCAAAGGGTTAAAACGAGACCCTATTCATAAGCCTACGCTGTTCGTCCGTCCGTCCATCTGTCCTACCTATTTAGGGCTGTAAATTTTGAAATGGAATAGCTAGACAGTTAAAATTTTCACAGTATGTGCGTTTTTATGGCGGATTTGCTAACAAATAATAGAAATGTCCAAAAGCTTAAAATTAATGGGGTCCTCATACAAGAAACTAGTCGCTCTATCGTATAATCCGTAATACTCGCACATACAAGCATCAAACTTGGTGTGATTAGCAAACTCTACAGTATAACAAAAAATAATAAAAACCGGCTAAGTGTGAGTCGGTCTCATGACAATTATCACGAAAACACTTTGTTTGGCCTTGTTAAAATTGTGTAGTAGTCGCTCGGTGTGCGAGAAACCCGACTCGTACTTGACCGGTTTTTAATAATTACCAGCTAAATAAGGTAATAACATGACAATCGCTTAGGTAAGTATATTCGAAGAGGTAAGTATGAGTTCGAATCGCACAGCCCCGCCAAAAAATACTGACTGCAGTCTTGATAAACACGGCTGAAATATAATTTGGAAAATCCTTGTCGAAGTCCATCTCATTACGAAGATCTAGAGTATAAAACTATGGTAGCTTGTATCAAGCTGTATCTTCGCAATGTGACACTTTACAAGGTTTTGCCTGAACATTTCTTGTTTGTATAGATGTCAGCTATCGATTTCTGAAAGAGTTATCCGGGGACGCCAATTTTGGAAAATGCCGGATGGTCGGTGCGGTGGTAAAACATGCTCCATAAAAAAAATCGACCCCTTTAGTAGCGGGCAGAACTCAAACCTGCAACCAGCCTATCCGCGGCCTGCCTTCTAAGTTTGGGTAGGATATATTTCAGCAACGGATATAAATGCAACCAAATACCAAAGAATACTCACTAAGTTATACAATTATATTCGTCCGAAAACAGTTACCCCAAGATTACTAAAAAACAAGACTAGGAAAAATAACTAAAAAATATTTAAAACTGTATAAAAAACTATAAAACTGTATTTTACAGTTTCTCACCAATTAATACGATCGCTAAGATAGTTGACGTAAAAAACATCTTGGGAAAATCATTCGTGACTCCAAATATTAGCTTAGCACTCAATATTGTAAACGTCCGATAACATAACACATACACTAGCTTCTAAAATATTAATAAAATTGTCGCAATTGATAAAACAACTGAACACGAAAACTGCGCGAGAAATACTAAGCTTCTAGATTTTTTTTAATGTATGTACCACATGCCAAGACTGTTTGCCGGGCAGTCCACGCACATTGTGTATACACATTACACTTATGTTATAGGTAGTATGGGATGCGTATACTTTTTGCTACTACTCTTATTCATAGCGTATTTATATCAAACTCTCTCGCTATTTACAATGAAAATGCTATTATGGAATGATATAATATCATTGCAGTCAATTGAGCGCTTTTGCTGGTTACTTCATGTCCAAATTGTCCAAGTCACATCTTGCTCCTTTTCTTTTTGCTCTACCTATTCGTATGTAGGTATGGGCTATTATACTAAGATCCGACCGCAAAATTATGCACCTATTTGTTTGGTGAACGAAATGTGATTTAAGTGAATGTTTATACAGAGGTTCATACAACGCCGCCGGGTTGCCTAGCAAAATCTTGCTGCAATTGCCTTTACCATGATGATTTATGGTACCATTTTTTTCACCGATTTGTTTGGGAAGTAAATGAGGTGCCATCTGAAGGAGACCGATGTAAAGAACTAGTAAAACAAGGGTTGCCACCTCTCTGTCTGCTGCAACTCTAGACTCTTTGCAGGTTGTCAGGTTCAAAGAAGTTATTTTTAACCCTTAGAGTTGCGAAGTTATGGCAACGCAAACTATCATAGATATTTGCGTTGGTTCAGGCACGCCGCCGCATTTTTTCCGTTGTCCTGTAAGTACGTTGCAGACGAAAATGAGAAATTCAAGATTTAATTGCAGAGGTGGAAAAATATCCATCTTTGTGGAATCTTTATGATACAAATTATCAAAATAAAATATACAGAGACTTGGGAGCAAATATGCCAAACATTAATTGAGAATTGGAATGACTTAAATCCAAAGGAAAAGAAGAGAATCTTCATCCATGTTGGTTGATGTGTGTTTATTGAAATATGAAACACGACTGGGCTCAAAAGTTGCCGGATCAAAATGTCTGATAGTATGGGTGGTGCCTCCGGCGAGTCAGAATTTTTCAGTCAGAAATTTATTACAATGTGCGGCCGCCCTTAGGCGAAAATTTTAGGATTCTACCTTGATTCTACCCGTTCAAAAATAATGCAAAAAAACGCGAACTTCACATTTATTGAACAATAAAAGAAACGATTCTCAAACATGCCTCAATTCACAAACATCGCATCGCCAATTTATAATAAAAATTACAGAAGTCACAATTCTCTTATTATTTCCTGCTACTGCCGACACGATTTTTACGACTCGTTGGTCTTTAGGTGGGCGAGCCAAAGTAAGGCCTTGCTCATACTATGTACGATTTCTTTACTATGCACTATAATGGCAATGAAATAAAATACTTGAAATTAATATTGAAATTACGTGTCGGCAAAGGTATAAAATAGTAACGCTTACGCTTAAAATCTATTTTATCTTCTTAGAAGAATATTGGCCTTGCAAGAAATGTTTCTTTGCACTGATTAGATATTATGATGGCCGTCCATGGTCCACCCACCCATTTCTAGACAGGTTTATTACAAGTATGGTAGCAGCAGGGATGGTACGGTGGGTTGGGGCAGGTGAAGGCTTGGCAGGGCGACACGGCGGGACAGCATTCGCCAGGGTACCACACAGTACGCGCGTACCGCCCACTTGGTCGCGTACACGCGCTGTGGTTGAAGCAGTGGGCCATGCAGGGGAAATCATAGCAGCACGGCCTGCAATAAAACGACGGTTATTGTATTCGTTCATCTATCTACAGGTCGAAATTGCTATTATAGGAACGCGTGGATCAACATTGGAGAAATAAAATAATAATTGGAGGCGTTTAGGTTAGGTAATGGAATGCATTGAGATCGGTTTGTTTGTCCATACATCTCTTAAAAACTACTGAAGCGATGTGAATGGGGTTTTCAAAACAGCATAGGGCTTTAGTTTGGATTAACATTGGTGTTTTATTACATCGCAATCGGTTATTTCTATTAAAAGTTATTGCGTAGGTATTTAAAGTCAGTGGTCTGCGTGTACGAAGTCGCAGACGCAGCTGCTTTGAATACAGATTATTATTATTGGGACGATTTATCGACGATGACATACACCTATAGTCCATTAAAAATAGCAACAAAATTTTAAGACTGTTTTGCATTACAGAAACAGAGATTTGAAACACTTACTCTCGCTTATTCTTAGAACAGCTTTTGTACCGTCCAAGATATATCAGGTAGGATATGCAACCAATAAATGAATTAAATTTGGTTATCAGAATTGGCCAGAAAGCTAAATAGGAATCGGAAAATCTTGTTGTCCTCATTTGGAACGAAGTATAGTAGCAGATTTTCTATAGCCGTGCAAACTGTGGATACATCTTGAGGTAGAAGATTCATTTATATGTCATCCTAAATAGGGTACCTACCTGCTTATAATTTACTCTTTGTTTGCATAGGTACCGTTACTAAAACCTCTCAAAGGTGAACGACAAAGCGCAGTACCTACCGGAGGTAATTTTTTAATGATGTATATAACGAGGTCGTAAAATTCCAAGGAAGCTATTTTGATGTATTTACATGCTGATAAAGATAATATTGTGACCGATAAAAACCAGTAGTTACCTACTACCTAATACGTACCTACTATGATGTGTAGATTACCTAGTTATTTCTAGATAATTCAAGACATTCTTTCTTAGGGCCATAGCACGCAAGCGATTTTTTAGCATTATGTAGGCTTTGACGGAACGATATCGTCGCTATATCGCCGTGACTTCGCCGCGATATTTCTGTTATCAATCGGTATCGTAGCGGAAATGCGGCGATGATGTCGTCGCGATAACGATCAGTTAACTAAACGGATGCGACGTCGTTGCAGTGCAGTGGCGATATCACCTGCGCTCGAAAATCGCTTGGGTGATAGGTCTCTTAAACGGGATTTACACGGGTCGCTTTTCGCCGTGCGGCTAAGTGCGATTTGAAGTAGACAGTCTGATTAATTTGACATAAACTTAAAACATAACAAGCTCACGCAGCAATCTACTTCAAATCGCACTTAGCCGCACGGTGAAAATCGACCCGTGTAAACATCTCACTGACTAAACTTTGGGACTGAAGTGTTGTGTGAAAAATTAAGCCATTGCGTTTACCTTTCGCAAGGAGCATTAGAAGGTCCGCTACAGAACGGCGTACATTCCCTCTGGAATGGCTGTGGCCGAGGCTGCCCATAGCGAGGTCTCTTGTAGTAAATACTGTATTCTCCCTTAACACAGCCGTATCTTGGACACGGACGGCAGCACTCGTAGCCTCGCGGTAGAACTGACATGTTTCTGAATCGTCTCCTTGAGCTTATGGTTGCCTGGTATCTAGAAGTTACTAATATATAGTATGTTAGAAGACGCCCTATTTCATATTTTTTGCCCGATTTTCTTACCGGTCCTGGTGTTTTTGTAATTAGCTATAGAATTTTCAAATTTTTAAGGATATTATTATAATTTGCAATTTTTTGTAATTTAGATTTTTTCCTAAAGTGGTCATGTCATGACTGTCATGAATTTGATCTGTCAGATTATTTGAAAAAAAAGAAATTACGGATTACCACCTGAAAACTTTGTGTATAGGCAGTGGTGAGAAGATAGAAAAGTTTTAATAAGATCACGAAGCTTGGCCATGCCACTGCATCTGGAGGCTCTGCTCTCCTCATTAGGGCTAACGAGCTTGATTATATCGGGTAGAGACATGCAGATTTTGTTTTTTATGATACATCGCTATCATCGCTATTATCTTTGGCGTACCATCGCCGTTTCATTGTGACATTTATTGTTCCCTGCTAACAACTGTTAGACGACGCGACGCCTGCTCTTGAACTCTTGCTCGAAGAGAAAGAACAAGATAATCAGATATACTTACGTAGGTGAATGTGAAAAAGGGTCAAGGTGAGGCCTTGAGTAGGAAGCAGCTGGACTAGATTACTAGAGTTTGGTTTGTTGCCAGGAAGTTGACAAATCTAAAAATAAAACCAGGCAATCGTTTATTTTCTTTTATTTATAGGACATAACAACACGAGATCAACATGTATTTTTGATGGTCCTACCAAACAGGCATGCAGGGGCCGCAGCAGCCACATCCGCAGACTGGTACTCCAGGGTAACTGCATCGCTTCGGACAGCAGACGGCTGGCTCGGTACAACAGTAGCAGGGACATGGTTTGCAGCGGTTCGGCCGGCAGCAGGGTATGGCTACCGAGTCGCACACCGGCTGCTTACATGGCACGAATGTGCGAGGCTGGAAATTGAAAAAAGTATAAATTGATCACTTTGCGTACAAATATAAGTACAGGAAGGCGAAAACAATGAACTTGCATGACATCGTTATGAATAGCGATGAGGTGACAAATTACTATAATATTAATATTATGAACCATTTTTTTCTCACATACTTGATTGAGTGATAATAAGATATGCACGAGCTATAAATAAGTGCATTAAAGACTGTGCTAAACTACCTATTGTAATCTTAACTATTATAAAACTGTAACAGAAGTGTGTCTGTACATTGAAGATATTTACATGAAAACAGATTACGATACGGTTTTTAGGTATCCCGGACTCCAAATCAACCTTTTTTTAGAATTTATGTCCGTCTGTTTGTTTGTTTGTTTGTTTGTATGTTTGTAACAGCATCACGCAAAAACTACTGAACCGATTTTGATAAAACTTTTTTGTTAGATAACTTATGATCTGAATTAAAATCTGATATATTATTTGCGCGGACGAAGTCGCGGGTTAACTCTAGTGCAATATAAAATAGTTTACCTTATCACAAGGTGGGCAGGGAGGCAAGCATGGTAGTACCGGTGGGGCAGGACAGGGCTCCGGACAAGGCCGGACGGGGGCCGGGCACGCGGAACAGCCGCCCCCTGGACACACAGAGCACGGCCTGATGTCGTTACAGGACGCGACGCAGGGCTTCGTGCTGTAGGGGTAGCAGGCTCCACACGGTAATCCAGAGCAGACGCAAGGGTCAAAACTGTAAAAAGGAGCACTCATTTTGTAGATTTTTAAATATTTTTTTAGAAATTATTTACATAAAAATTTAACTATGTGAAAAAGATGTCAAAAGATTTGCTTTTTTACTTTACAAAAATTTTATTTTGAAAAGAGGTTTTCGATTCTGGCAGACCCTGCTGGCAGATAAGAATGTTGTTTTGTTCTGGCTGGTTTGGATTTTCGGCGGAGAAGAATGCTTGACCAAAAGAAAAGAGCATTGTCAAAAAAATGACAAATCAAAAAAAAATTAATTTTAACCACAAAAATATTTATAAATTAAAATAGCAAAAATTTTCAAGTTAATTTTTCTAAAAAGTTTAAAAAATCGTGCTTATAGTTACTTTGGAAACTGTGCAATTCTAAAAATGTGTTCATGTTGCTTTTGTCCCACCTGCCCAGCGATCTTGCCGTGTGGGACTGGGCCGTGTAGATACTCGTGCCCACAGCCGCCTCAATGCTGCCAGCCGTGCTGCCCCCCTCCCTGCCCGTGCACCCCCTGCCCTCCTTGCAACTGCCAACCGGTGTTCAGGCAGTGCCCGGCGCCGATAATCCCGGATATAGTTCCTCCCATAGTTCCCGTGCTGCCGTTCTGCAGGCCTCGTCGGGCACCACCTTGCGAACCCTGTCCACCACCACCACCGTGTCCTGTGTGCTGTCCACCTGTATTGCCATGTCCGCCGCCACCTGAGCCATGTCCACCTCCTCCAGTAAGTATGACACGGTATCTGTCGGCACCTCTAACCAAAATATATAGGGTCCTTCTTAATATGCTGACACTTTGTTAAGGGGATGATCAAACTGAACAACTTTCTCTATGGTACCAACATCGAAATCGTGAAAAAATTATCAGCTGTTCCATACAAAATTGCAAACCTACTAGAGCCAAATGTATGGGACAACAGATTTTTATTTCGCGATTTCGATCATCTTCTTAAAAACTGAGCATTTTAAGTGGGACTATATGTCATAATTTAAATGTTTGTTACAGATGTGCCCCTGCCCAGAGCCAAGTCCGTGCTACCAACCCGTCCTGCCTTGTTGTAACCCGCAATGCCCTCCCCCTATAATACCCAAGCAGCGCCCAATTTGTCCCCGTGCACCTCCCTGCCCTTATCCATGCCTGCCGATCTCTCGTAGCTGCTGTGCGCACTGTGAGCTGGATCCTGTGACACGGAGGCGACCGCTGGTTTGTCACGACAGTGTCTACGCATGCAGACCTTCTGGTCTACCTGTTGAATGCTATACTCGAAGAAACCCTAATGTGCGGTATTCCTGTACAAATTACGTTAGGCAGGTTAGTAGCATTGGATTTATGAATGGACTTAACACAAATTTAAATTAACTTGTGGTTTATAATATTCAATAATTATTTATTTTAACAGGGACCACAGTCTGGTTGCTGTTACCACGTCGGCGTACCCCTGCGGTAGCAAAATGCAAAGAACTCTGAAAAATGGTTGGTCTAAGTGTTTTTTGTCCAGGAATTATTTTGATGCCGTAACGTTTTGTGACGTGTTTTTATTTTCTGAATAAAGTACAATTATGCAAATTACTTTGTTTTACATGGAAAACTAACTTAATCAGAAACAATTTCTGTAAACTCTCCATATATTTACTCATCTCTGGTCCGTAAAAATTTTATTTGAAGTGGAAAAACTTTGAAATGAGTGTAGAAAGCCGCTAGGAGTGTTGCTACGGAGGCTATATTTTTTCTATGAGAAAGCCGTACAACCTGTACAGTCGCCATCAGATATATCGTAGCATACAAGGTGGTCAAATATTTCTAAGCAGTGCTAATTTTCAATAAATTAACTACAGTAAATGTTACCAATTATATCTAAACGTGTATTGTGTCAAATATCTGAACAGCTAATTTTAAATAATTTCTTTACAATGTTGAAATGTATGATAACGGAATAAGGTCTTTTTTCCTAAGCTGCTCAGATGTTTATGAGCACCCTGACTGCATAGATATATTTGATGTTCTAGGCGTTTAGATGTTTTTGCTTAGAAATATTTGACCTATGATGCCGACTGTACAATTGAGCTTCTTGAGAAAGCCTCTAGTGTTTTCATAATCCCACTATTTTATATGGTTATGAAGAAATTAATGTGGAGGAGGCGAAAAAAGTTACGGTCTGTTGGTCCTATTGCTTAGTTCCATTAGTGGGTTCAGTAGGATTTTCAAACACTTATGCTAAAATCATAGTGAGTGGTCTGCTGCCTACTCCTATGGAACAAGCGTGACCATCCAGATTCAAATTCGAAATCACTTAAATTCAATGTGAAAAGGTACTAGTATTTATTCTGTGTGGCTTGAAGCGCACTTATAATGATTTTTTTTAACTTAACCTCGTGTTTTGTCGCTGTAGAGAACATTCGGCCAGAAACTCTACAACGCAACATCTACTTCTTATAAACTATTAAGTATGTACACACGGCGACACATCAAGCTATACAAAACCAACATAAGCTGGCCGCGCGACGTATACGTTACTTGACCTACGAGCGGCCAGCTTATGATGGTTTTGTATAGCTTGATGTGTCGCCGTGTGTACCTTAGGTATGTACAATACAAATTCTAAACTAATATAATATGTATACAGAGTGACTGGGTGTAAAATTTAATGTGTTACATATCGAACGGGGCACTTGCGACCATCAAACTGAACAACTTTAACTATGAAGCCAACAACGAAATCGCGAGAAAAAATCTGCTATTTTACAGCAAATGTCAATAGCTCTACTCGACAAGTACCCGACCAAAATATACGAGACATCTGATGTCCCTTTGTAAAATTGTCCAGTCTGATGGTCCGAAGCAGCCCTTAAAGTATGTACACCCTGTATAATATTCAGTCACATTAAATTAATTAATTAATACTATACAGTATTGACGCTAGCTAGTGACTCAGGCCCATGCATTTTGAACGTTTACCAAAATGCATGGGCCTGAGCACAATGACGCACTATTTGTGGAATCAGAATTATCTAATTATTATTCTACGTAAGTATTATAGGTAGGTATCTCGCTTACTGGTTGTGGAGTGAACAGTATTGCTGTTACGTAGATTACCTAAATGAAATAACTTGTCCTTGAACTAAAAATAATTTATTTAATTTTTGACACTGTAAACAATATCTTTATTTCTAACTTTACGAATTCACTTGTAACTTTACTGCACTATGACGTATCTTCTATCTTCCTGGCGTCTCATTTTCAGGTTTCTTCTTTATTTATAGAATTTGTGTGTTACAGCTGTATATGTTAATGCAAGCGTTTCCAGGTGGAGTCCTCGGGGGAGGTGGGGAGCAGATGAAGGGACCACACGGACCGCACGGGCCGGGCTTACAGGCCGGAATACAAGGAAAACAATCACCCATATTTATATGTTTTGTGCTACTTGAGAATTTAATCTTAAATATTATCTAAACTGTTTGGGACGTATGGAGAAATGAGAGTGGCATAAAACGTTGGGTCTATTTATAAGTACCTGTTGCGTTGCTCACTAGATTTTTCTTCGGAATCTAGTTAGTTGGTTGGTTTGAGTTTAGTTGGCTGCAGTCAGATGCATAGGCGTAGCATGGACGGGATGGATGAATTCATGGATGGATTCTTGATGGAAGCACATGGAGGAGACGGTGCTTTTGGCTTTTTATTAACATTAAACGTTCTGCATTAACACATAGTAGATACAGACGACGGAGCTACAGCGAATACTTTATAATGCACTTCAAAAACTAAGCATTATTTATAAACTTATTAATTTTAATCGGACGGTATCGGTGCAATTCACTATCATCATCATCATATCCGCCCAAGGATCTAGTACATATTATTAAGGGGGAGTTTCAGACTATCAAACTGAACAACTTAATGGGAACATTTAAATCGCGAAAAACAATTAGCTGTTCCATAGAAAACGTCCACGGTTAATTGGCCAGAATGTATGAAATAGTTGATTTCAATGTTTAGTAGTATTTTATCTTTTATATACAGGGTGTAAGTGACAGCCTAGCAAAAACTGAACCGTTGAACTCAGATCATCAAACTGAACACCTTTCACTATGGAGCCTACCTCAGGAAACGCGAAAAAAAATCCGCTGTCCCACACAAAACTGCGATCAGGTACATAATTTGCTATACCTGTCCGACTCAAATGATTTTTGTTTCCTGAGGTATAGCTCCATGAGGTATAGCTCAGTGAAAGTTGTTCAGTTTGATGGTCTGAGTTCACCGTTTCAGTTTTTGCTAGGCTGTCACTTACACCCTGTATAGTCATATAATTTTATCTGTCTTTCCACTCCGATCAACTGAACCAACCAACTGAAACGGATATAGAAGGAACAGGTTTGCAGAAGAACTCATACAATACCTACCTACTTATGTGCAATGGTCCGTTGAATCAAATAATTTCAAACTGAAATTTTTAAACAATTTTTATTTCATTTTAATAAATACAGACGCTACAAACCGATCGAATTAACAATACTATACGGCTACTTTCACTTATCTTCTACTAACAAAAGCTCAATTTTGAGATCTAAAAATGTTTAATGGTGGCCAATCGCTATAGTGGCCTTGTCGAAGGCCGCAACTGGACGAGGTGGCTGGCCTATAGCAAGCACAGCATCTGTTGGTTTAAAAAAATAAGTCAGTAATTGAAAACACAATCCGAAGCCTCGGGTGGAAATAATGAAAGGAATATTACTCTATATCCTTAACTGGAGTCTACTAATTGCAACAAGACCCTGCAGGGCTTCTCCCGAAATGGCTTCAGTATTAGGTATAGGAAACTTTAAGCAGATCCGTCTCTATTAGCACTTCCTTTCTTTTCCACCAGACTCCAGATTGTTTTCAAAGTCTACAAGATACCTACTTTGATTGTCATTCCAGCGAATTGGGAAAAATATTTCTAAATCAGGCACTATAGGTACCTAGTATGCACGCTCTCGCTAGAACTTCTCGGCGAGAACATTCATAGGAAAATTACTACGGCTCACGACGCCACGAGAACAATGAAGGCATCCACACTCTCGTTCTCGGCCTTTCTCGTCTGTTCTCGGCGAGAATGTAGTGACCCACCCGCATTAGAATCAAATCAAAGATATTTGGAAATGACTTGTTAAGAAGTGCTGGCACAGAGGCGCGTCACTGAATGTGTGCTACTTGACTGTAAACTGTGACGAGAGAGCCGCCTCCGCAGCATGGTGCGCAGCAAGAGTGGCAGCAGGGTTGACAGCACCCACCACCTCCCCTGTTGAAGATAAAACTTTTATCACCAAATAGTTGTAGGTTAGGTACACATTGATCGTGCAATCGTATAAGCGAGAGGGAGAATTGTATTAGGCTTAGTAATTTACTTATAATAGGGAGATGTATATGGATGGTGTTCAGAGACCATATTAGACTTCTGTAGTTTATGATTAATGGCTGCGAAACACTATCCCGGTGGCATGGCTTTCGGCTTTTATCACCCGGGCATCAAGGCGGCCGGCGGCATGCCAGAGGTATACACATAATAGGTACCTAATTGCCGACATAACGTTTTGAAGTTGACTGCAAATCCTCATACGGTCACACATTTTGCTGTTAATCTGAAATAAATTTGGTTAGAAATCCAAAATAATAAGGTTAGTTTATATTATTCACTATACAATTTTGAGAACGATCATGAAACTGAGCTACGTGTCAACTATCACTTTCAAATGAACATTGAGTTTTAATTTTTAATTGAAAGTAGCCAGTTCTGTTTTAAAAAAATTCTTATTTGAAAAAAGTTTGTTATTACATTTCATTGCACTCACTGTTAAGGACGGCCGCACATTGTTAGAAATTTCTGACAGAAGTATTCTGCCGCTCGCCGGAAGGCACTCAGTGCATACATTTTGTATTAGGACGGCCGCACATTGTTAGAAATTTCTGACAGAAACATTCTGACGCTCGCCGGAAGGCAATCGGTGCATACATTTTGTATTAAGACGGCCGCACATTGTCAGAAATTTCTGACAGAAACATTCTGACGCTCGCCGGAAGGCATTCGGTGCATACATTTTGTATTAGATCCCGCACACTGTTAGAAAAATTCTGACCGATCGTCCGTCTAACAGTGTGTGGGATCTAATACAAAATATATGCACCGAGTACCGAGTTTTTCTGTCAGAAATTTCTGACAATGTGCGGTGTGTGTGCGTCCTAAAAGCCAATGACATACGGTCAGTTGCACGAACGTTCATTAAAGTTAATCCTCCTTGAAATCCTGAATGAATTAGTACCAAATATTGATGAAAAATGGAAGTTAATTCGAATTACAATAGTCAATGAGTAATAGGTAGTCAACGATATTAATGTAAGTGCAAGTCAATGTTGGTAGTAGACAAAACAAGAAAGCGGGCCAAGTGCCGAAATATTGCAGTCTACGCATACTATCTAGGGTAATCTAACTAGGGTATCACGTTAACGTTGTAGAAATGAGAAAAATAAACTAGAACTTACATTGGACAGCTAATTGTAAGATGGCGCACACGTAGGATAATGCGGCCTTACCTGCACAAACAAATAAGATACGTTACCTACGTAAAGCCCAATTTGCATTGCAAAATTAGTTTCAAGCATGGTGAAATTATTTTCACGAAGTAAGTTTCAATATCTGTACAACTAAGTTTCGTTGAAGTACCTAATATAAAATGAAATGAGATGAATTTGAAATGAAAATAAGATGAAAACCACACGAAAATTAAAAATGAAAATTATTAATTTCTTATCAAATTAGTTGCACACGGCGACACATCAAGCTGTACAAAACCAACATTTATAAGCTGGCCGCGCGTAGGGTGAATGAATTATGTGTAATTACGTCCGACGGGCCAGCTTATTTTGTACCATATAGCTTGATGTGTCGCCAAGTGTACATTCCCATTTAAAACTAAACTAAATTTATTAAATTAGAAATTCGATTCCAGTCTAGAATTGATATTTTGAATCTCGCACTTTCAAAATCATGATGATCGTATGATGATATCATATCATAGTAATTTTGAAACTTTCTTACTGCTGATTTGAGCGTGTGATTTTCATAAACACCACTCTTGGTCAGACTCGTACTAGGAAATGGGAACTTAGAGCCGAACGGCGCGGTGCGGCAGTGGTGCGGAACCTGAGCGGTGACGCTGCGGTGTCCTGCATATAAAAATCTATGGTATGACATACGGTGCGGCGCGGCACCGCGCGGCGCCCCGCCGCATGCACGCCGTACTTGCAACGTGCAAGGCGAGGCGGGGAGGGGTGTAAGCAGTGCGGCGCCGCAACGGCATCGCTCCGTTGTTTGCAGGGCAGATTTTTATTAACAGATTGTACATCAACACTCCTTACGTCGCCGCTGCGGTGCCGCAACGGCGCGGCGCCGTACTGCCCGTGTAAACGCCTGTGGAGCGAAATCATTGCGGTGCGGTGCCGCGCCGCTGCCGCACCGCACCGTGTGGTTCGGCTCTCAAGGGTAAACTTGTACTTCAGCAGTGGCAGCAACGAGGCAAATGATACAAAGATCAAGTCATAATTTAAGCCCAAGTTACATATTAATCGATGCTAAATATCTATGAAAAAAAAGCTTTAAAATCTCCACTTACCGGACGTTCGTAATTAATGAGCTGATAAAGCACTTTCTTGTCCTGGTTATTGACCACCATGCCAGGCCAGCTTGTGGGTCGGTAGTCGAAGGTGCTATCGTGGACGATCAGGGGTCTACGCAGTGTTACCGGGTCTATACCGCAAGGCAAGCACCGCGGACCCTGGTTGACAGAAAGAAAGGATTTTATTCTTACAAGTAAGCCAGACCTATTCGTTTTGGATCTGGAAGAACCTTCCTACCTATAGTCCACATTTATCTATGGTTCTTGGGCTCAGGTGTAGAGCCTTTGTAAAGCAATGTATTTCCTTCATCATCATCATCATCGTCCACTGATGAACATAGGCCTCTCACAAGGCGCGCCACATAACTCTGTCCTCGGCCTTCCTCATCCAATCGCACTGCTACTTTTTTTAGGTCGTCTGTCCAGCGGGCACCAGAGCGTCCCACACTATGCCTACCAGTTCGCGATCTCCACTCTAGAACTCTGACACCCCACCGGTTGAACCTACGGTTGTACCCACATGTATCTACTTAGTTAACATCAATTGCTGATCATAGGCGAGGAGAGCGGGTTTTTCTACCGTGTTTGTATGTTTTGTAATATAATTTCAACGATACAATATTCTTTATTGTCCACCATACAATGAAGGGAACAAAAAGGAAAGGAACCTATGACGCTCTTATCAATAATAGTGATTTCTGCCACACAATTACAAGAGGTACAAGAGGTAGGTTTTGTACTAAAGGTGGACTTCCCATGCCAGCGGCCGATGCGACTGACGCGCGTGTCTGACGCGTGGTTCTGCCATATGCCATATGTCTATCGCATCGGCCGCGTGCGTCTGACGCACGCGTCAGTCGCTGGCATTGGAAGCGGCGCCATACGTTTTCATAGTTACTAGTATAGCCGCATCGGCCGTCGGCCGCGAGCCGTGCGCGTCATTCGCATCGGCCACTAGCATCGGAAGTCCAGCTTAACACGTCCGTGCCGAAATTTGTAGATAAATAAGTATAGGTATTAAAAACTTTATATCAATAGAAAATAAGTAGATCATCATTCGTCGATAGGCAGGCGATATGAGTTACCTATCTTATACTAACCTACCTAACTTATTTATAACCTACATTATAACCTGACTCGTGCATGAGAGTCAAGAAGTCAGACTTTGCATGGTCTAGCTAGACTACCGGGGCAAGGTCTAGTGCCAAGCAAAACGATGCGTTACGGCGTATGCCACTGCGGCGCCGCCACAACAGTATGATGTATAATGTACTCGGCCGCAACGCATCGTGTGGCAAGCAACACGTTGCGGCACACTAAAATAAGGATCTTACGTGGACTGGCAAGCAAGGAATGTATTCTGGAGGCTCCTTGTAGCTTGGCAAGCAAAGCACCGGGCTGCACATTTTGATTTTGGTAAAAAATACGAGATTTTAAATTTTTTTAGGAAATTTTACAAAATGTTTCTGTTTGGCTAAACTTTTTATTTTTTCTAAACTTTTGACAGATTTTCAAAATATATTTTTTTTCGGTTAAATATAAAGAGATTATTCCTCTGAGGGTTCAATTCCGGTATACCATTAGTAGTTCCCAGTTTTGAATAAATAAATTAATTATTTAATAAAATACACTTCATCAAACAGGGTCTGACTTTTATGCTGATGGTTTTTGAAAGTGGTTTTCAAAGTGAACAACTTTCTCTAGGGGACCAATATACAGAGTTTAAGTGACAGCCTAGCAAATACTGAAACGGTGAACTCAGACCATCAAACTGAACAACTTTCACTATGGAGCCTACCTCAGGAAACGCGAAAAAAATCAGCTGTCCCATACGAAACTGATGTACCTACCCGACTCAAATGTATGGGACAGCTGATTTTTATATCTTTGACTTAATCACGCAATGGCTGAATGGAGTTGGATGAAATTTGGCACACAGATAGAATATGTTCTGGATTAACACATACATAATACTTTTACACCTTTTTTGGTCCACGCAGACGGAGTCGTGGGCAACAGCTAGTAAATAATATTTATATTTTTCTGTTTCTACGGAGAATGTCACAGTGCGCTTAGGACCGGATTTTTCGATTATATAATTGCATGCAGTCGAAGTCGCGGGCAGAAAGGGCAGTTTAGAAAAATAATAATAATGGATAAAAAGTCCACGGCATTTTTTAATTAAAAGTCGATACTACAGAACCCTTTATTATTAAGGCCGATTTAGATTTGCTTGTGAAATAAAACATTTTTCACAAAATAATGTACTTGGCTGCATGCTGCTTGCAACAGGAAGAAATATAGAAAACAAAATATTTTCAAAAATCGATTCTAAAAATTCAAATATTTCAAAAATCAATTGGATTATGTCATAATTGATATTTCATTTCAGTTCAAAAAATTCTACCGTAAAGATAACATAAAATCTCTAAAAAAAATTAAAATAGGAAAAAATACGTATAAATAACAGTTACAATAAATACTATTTAAATATTTATACATTTCTTTATTTATATAATTATATAATATAATTATAATTATATATCTAGATAAACTAAGTTTTATTTCTTTACTCCATTATCTATTACACCTATTTGTGAATTTTATCCAGATTGTTCATTATCATAGCTACAAAGACCTATCCAAGATGTAAGTACTGCAGTTTCCCCTTTTGGTTCACACTTTCCCTTTCACACGTTCCGGTTAACGAGTACCCGGCTACCCATGCACGGGGTAAATTGCGCTTGTAACGTACATGCGGTCATACACTCGCCGCCGGGTACCCGGATACCCGGCAACCTGGACGTGTGAGAAAAGCCGCCAGTGTGGAGAGTCTCAAACCGTTTTTTCTTTGACAGGTGTGGAGGTTGCTGTGGAGGTTGCTGTGGAGGATGTGGCGGATGCTGTGGCGGATGCTCCGGCTGCTGCTGTCCCAAGATCACCATATACACCTGCTGCACCAAGATCTGCTAAGTCCCGAGATATCGCTGCGCAAGACAAGCAAGCTTAACTCTACCATGGCATCTACGCTAGGCCTCCTTGCTTGCTGCATGCAAAGGACTAAGCCGTCTTCAAAGTGCATTGTGTCGTTTACTTCAGTGCTGTAATAAAGTTCATTTAAAAAAATGCTCGTTCCTCACTGTCGCTGTCCCCCATATTCCACCGTGTGTGTCTATACTGAAGGGTTCTTTACGAAAAAATACACAGTATTCTTGGATGGATACAATTGCAACTACTTCACGATAGAATTTCTTTTCGAAAAGTTAAGAAAATAACCAAATTTTAGCATCAGTCCCATCCTTTAGGCTCATAAGGACCACTTTCCAAAAGGACCAATTCCCAAAATGACCACTCCCAAAAGCACCATTTCCCAAAAGGACCACTTCCCAAAAGGGCCACTTCCCAAAAGGACCACTTCCCAAAAGGACCACTTCCCACCGGAACCATCGGTCTATTCTTCCGAACGGTCTACTTGTCCAAACCGTCTACTTTTCCGATCGGTCTAAGTGTCCAAACGGTCCACTTTCCTGATCAGTCTACTCGTAGATTAGTATACAGGGTGATTAGTGGGTCTACGAGAAAACAGCGTCAAAATGTTCTTTTTTCACGTGTACCAGGGAGGTCTTAAAGAAATAAAAGAAACAGTAGCTACAAATTCCAGATTTTGAGCGCTGTTTTCTCGTAGACCCACTAATTTGCCCCACTGGTGGGTCCACGAGGGAGACTTATTTCTCGTAGACCCACTGACTGATGCGGGTACAATTCACATAGATAGGGCATTGAATCACTTTAATTTTGTAGGACTTAGCATAATGTACACAAGTTTATGTTAATTAAATTTCCTGGCCTAGGATCTCTTTGGTTGTATGTAATTAAAATAATGATTACATATCACAGTGTCTATGGGGAAAGGCATTGGACAAATAACGTGGTAGAGAGCTGGCATTCGCGACTGAACAAAGAAGTGAAGAAGCGATCCCCAAGATCGTTGCGATCCCTACGTTTATTGAACATCCTACGCGAGAAAGAAGATGATGTATCGGAAGCATCATCACGCCACCGCCAAGAATATATCGAACAAGATGATATTATAATGAAAAATCAACTGCAACTTATTCACGGAGATATTTCATGAGGCCATTTTCTTGAGAAAATGCGTTGACTTCACAATTATAAGCTGTGCACACATAAGCTACATAAGTTAGTGGCACAAATAAAGTATAGGTTTTTATGTTTATGGATATAACTTTTATTTTATCTTTAAAAATAAGAATAAATAAATGAATATCTTGGACATTGTCACACAGATTATCTTGTCTCAATTTAAGTACCGAAATCTAGCCCAGACTTGTATTATGATGATCTACAATACATATATAGATACAAACACTCGGGTACAAATATTAATATGTATGTATGTATATGCTCACGACTATATTCCCCGAGGGGGTAGTCAGAGATGTTCTGAAATCTCAGAGCATCCACGTTTCACCAGTAGTACCGAAACTCTGTCCAGTGTGACTATTAATATTCATCATACAAATATTTGCGAGAAGCGAGAACTATTCCGTGTGGTGCCGGCTAAGAATAAAATCATCCCATTTCCTCCCGTGGGTGTCTTAAAAGGCGACTAAGGGATCTACCAGAGGATGGGCAGCAGCATCCTCTGAGTATACATATCCTACCAAGTGCGATCGCCAACCCGCCTGCCAAGCGTGGCGATTATGGCAAAACCCCCCAACATGGACCGGCCGTTGTAGCGGTCCTTGGGGGAGGCCTATGTCCAGCAGTGGACGTCCATCGGCTGAGATGATGATGATGATGAACGGGATTCGAACCCGCGACCCTTGGCAACGCAGGCAGGTTACTACCGACTGAGCCATCGAGCTGTCTATGAACTAAATGAATGACTTATGTTATGAAGAATGACTTATATTTATTATGCTAAGTCCTACAAAATTAATGATTCAATGCCCTATCTATGTGAATTGTACCCGCATCAGTCAGTGGGTCTACGAGAAATAAGTCTCCCTCGTGGACCCACCAGTGGGGCAAATTAGTGGGTCTACGAGAAAACAGCGCATAAGACTCCCCCAAGGACCGCTACAACCGCCGGTCCATGTTGGCGAGTTTTGCCATAATCGCCAAGCTTGGCAGGCGGGTTGGCGATCGCAGTTGGTTGGATATGTATACTCAGAGAACGCTGCCCATCCTCATCCGCAGCCACAGGCTGAGGCTGCCGCCGCCACAGGCTAACAGAGGCTGCCGCAGCCAAATTGAAACAACAAGTACGCTTATTTATAGTTTTATTTCCACAAAACGGCACCTATGTGAGACACTACATCGAAGCGTTGCATCCATTGTACGCCATGCAGACGCCATGGCTTGTCCGCATGATATGGCGCAAGAGGCCACTACGTAGACTAGCAAATCTTCGTGCAGCACGTGTAGATCGTAATGCAGGGGCAGCCGCATCCGCAGCATCCCCCACAGCATCCACCACCACAGCAACTACCTCCGCAGCAACCGCCTCCGCAGCACCTGCAGAAAGAAATAAATTAAACAGCTGGAAATGCATAATGAACCGCTAGGGTAATAATTAGGTAACTTACATTCTGGCTATTCGATTGAGAAAGAGAGTACGTTGTAAAGTCGAATAAAAGCTCGGAGAGCTAAAGTGAAGTGGAAATAAAAGTTTTTTTTAAAGGTTTAGGAGATTAGAAGTTTTTTTTGAGCTTTTATAATGTGTTCATCGCAAAAGATTTTATCGTACTGACTTTTCTTTGCCACGCTCTTCTACAGATCAACTTTGATTAGATTTGAACGTGGAAGAATATCATGTTCGTTGTTTTTTTTTTTAAATGTTACTTGACAGTATTTTTAATATTAACTTAGAGTAAAACTATGAAGGTTTATTAGCTTTGTCCAACAAAAAGATTGGTTAACTTTTGCCTCAAAGGATTCAGTAGCTCAAATCGAAAAAGTTTGGAAAAAGTCAAAAATGTGAATTGCGTGATATTTTCAGAAAATAATGTGAATAAATTTGCTAATAAACCAGTTATAAAATCTTTTGTGCCACTAATAAACCAGTTAGGAACCGAACATTTTAGTTACACTTACTGAGAATGGATCTAATTATCATGGTTTCTGTTTTTTCTGTTTGTTCTTAGGAATAGAAGGCGCGGGCTCAGGTCCATAAATCATTACAAAACTAAACAATTACATCCTTAAATTGTATTGAATAAATTCTCTTATAAACTACCTTTAATGTGTGATCGTAATGAGAAGATAAATAAATAAGACAGTTCCAAGAAAGAACATCTTTCTTGCTTGGCTAATGAAATCTGCGTCAAATACAAAGACGTTATCACGTGTATAATAAAGTCTGAACTTATAAACCAAAAGAATACGACCGAAGAAAAACGGAAAGAAATAAAAACAATACCAAAAAGTGTTTCCTTTGAAAACTCTATACGCTACTATACATGTCAATCATCAGATTCTCCACGATCCATATTTATAGTAGCATGTGATACTGCCGGAACAACCAAGATCTTCCATTCCTCTGAGTCATTTGAATGTTCGTCACCAGATAAATACTCGTATGAAAAAATGTTTTGATTGAAATATGACTTAATTAGAAGCAAGCTCTCTATAGAACCTGACTGAAACATTCAACCTCTGTTGAACCATTGCTTATTTCAAATGGATAAAGGAAGCAGATTACCTGTAGGTTTGTTACTAGATCATGTAAACATAATTTCTAAATGGAATAATTATGGCGTTGGTCATGGCTTCTATTAGCCTTGGCCATCTTGTTATCAAGAAAATTATACATCTGCAGCATTATCATTCGTATTTAAACATTCAAAATTTCTAGTGTTTATTTTCTCCTTTAAAATTAAGTGTAAAATTCGAATAAAAATAAGTAAAAGTTAGTTTTTACTTTAAATCCAAATATTCCTTGTTTTTTTTATAAGTAAAGTATTAAAAGGTGACATAAATATTTTAGAGTATTCATCATGGGGAAATGTGTCCCCTGCGTGCCGGTTCGTGGAACAAAGAGTCGCGAGCTCCGAGGTGGAATCCTATACACGGATTGTCATTGCCTGCGGAGGAACGGCTTGCAGTACGACTGCCGTAGAAGTGGCTGTCAGACTTCTCCTCTGTGTGAAGTACGACCTGCACCAAAGTGCGAGCCCGCTCGAGTAGCCTGCATCAAACACTGTGCTAATCCACATGCGGAACCCTTGTGTGCAATTTGCAAAATGCGTTGACTGAAATTATTTTCAACATACTGGCACAAAATTACACATTCAAATCTGGAAAAAAAATGGCACTGATATCAAAAGAAGAATACGAATTGACAGAAAAAATTTTCACTTCACGAAATACAGATGTAAATTTTATTAAAAAATTTTGCTCCTATTTTTATAAAATTCTAAATTAACCAGTGTAGAAAAATAGCAAATTGAATTTCTTTTATGTAGTTTTATTTAAAAGGAACATTTAAAAAATAGTTAAAACTCCCTCCTTCATATTGTATACATCTTTGGTGATAGACAATTTGAATATCCAAAATGTAAGTATACGCATGAACCACACCACAACCACACCACAACACAACACGTGTGCGGATTGAAAATGAATAGTAGAATTTACACGTACTACATTTTGCCCTCGATCGACTGCGTAAGTGATACCCACCACATCGCAACCACCAGCGACAATGCGAGCCAGCGGCTGCATCGACGCAACGACAGTGCGCGCGTCTGCGCTTCCTCCTCATACATTCAGCGTTGTAGGACGTGCAAAGAAAATATGATCAGTACGTTTTAACGACGTAAACACATCGCAATTACTAGCGAAAACGCAACCACTTCGATATGTTGTCGTTACCACAACGCAACTGTAAAAAGCTGCAGCGACACACGTAACCACTGCTCGACCACTTTTTATCGCTGCGATGTGGTATGGTTGTGGTATGGTTGTGGTATGTGTGAAACAACGCTATGACTATATAGAAAGCCGGTGCACACTGGATGCGTACGCGTAGACGTGCACGTTCCACTGCATTGTAATGTATGGTACTATGTGAGACACTGTACATCGCTTGCGTGACGTGGACGGACAACGTGTGTACCGTGTTTCATACAGTTCTTAGGTTCCAACGCACGTTCCACACGTGCACGTGTCTACGCATACGCATTTGGTGTGCACCGGCCTTGTAAGTAGGTATAGTTACTAGGCAAATCTTTTTCTGTAACTATATTATGTTAAAAATCCTCCAGTAAAAATAATTCCTAAACTTCCCTTGTGAATTTTGAAATTGAAGTTATATTAATTTAAAAAATTAAACTTTCAGGTGTTCACCATGTGGCCCCATGGTTTGTTATAAATATGAAGATTGCGGTCCACCGGTTAGTTGTTTTTCTCAGTTGTGATCACGGGTTGTGATTGGGTATTTTGTAGCAAAATAAAAAGACCGTGGCTAGGCGTTCGCTAACCGGATAATTAATAAGTAATTTAATCATCTGATAATTGTTAGTCACCCGGTTAGCCGACCGCTTGACACGTCGCAATAAATATCTAACAGTTGCGTATAATGTACAGCTGCAGTGTCTGCCGCGATCTGCATTCAAGCGCAATGGACTGCAGGACTGCCAGTACTTCCAGCAGGGCTCGATCCGGTACTTGTGCCGGGCGGGGCCCTGCTGCACGCGGCCCTGCCCGCCGCGCTGTCCGCCCTGCGTGCGCCGGCCGCCCGCCGGCAAGACCTACGTCACACGCTTCAGCGACTTTGATCTTTTGTCCCAGTGGTAGAACTCTGTTCGCGTCGCTTTCTAACCGTTCCAGCTCTCGGTAATATACTATTCAAATAAATCACGGCGGACAGCGCAAAAAACTTTAAAGCAGAAAGTAATCTAATTTCTCATTTCAGAAAGGCAAAGCTTCCGATGGAGCCACCAGAGCGGAGGAGGGCGGCGCTGAAAAAAAAGATGAAAAAGAAAACCAGCTGAAGAGAACGAAGAGCCGTGAGCTACGAGGTGGAATAATGTACTACAGCTGCCATTGCATCAAGCGAAATGGGCTCCAGCACGATTGTCGCCGTACAGGGTGTGGCGGCGAGCCGGCGTGTCTGACGCTGCCCGACCCCCTGTGCGCGCCCAGCCAGCTGGCGCGAGCTCGCGGTCTTGCTGACCCAGCAGCACTCGCTGCGCACACTGGTCATGGCAACGGTGGCTCTGGTGGTCCTGCAGATTCCGGCTCCGGCGGTGGCAAGAGGTTCATCGTATGTGAACTAAAGGGAATTGTTCCGGATGTCTCCGTAGACAAATCTGGAAAATGCTGTAAGTGTCCCGATTTACTAACAGTACCTCCACAGACAACCTCAGGAGGCTATGCTTGCACCACTGGTTCCTATCCAAAACCTTCATCGAATATAGGCGGTTGCTCAGATTGCCCTTGTGCTTCCAGTCTCGGGATGGCAGCCAATCAAGCAATGCATGTTTTTGACGAGAAAACTATTCAAACAATCCTGAATAGTTTCAAGACCAAGGAATTGGCTACTAATAAAGACGCAAAGATTGGACCAGGAGGTCGTATACGCAATGAACCGAAACCTGTTAGCAAGGAGGTGTGTACACGCCCAGGCTGTGTACACTGGCAACCGCCGCCGCCCTGCGTTTGGGACTTGCCCTGTAAAGCGGACTGTTTCGAGACTCCTGCGGGTATCCAGCCGGGACGCAACCCGCTGAAGAGAGGCGGTGGTGGTTGTATAATGGAGTCGGGAAAGAATAAAATTGCTGACGCCTAAATGTTGCACAGGTTGCTCTGCGTCGAGCGGTGGAGCGGCGGCGGCTAGCGGCGGTCCGGCAGCGGGGTTGCCGGTGCTTGTGATGAAACTCTGCTGATATTTATCAACTTTGCTCGCTGGTTTTCAGAAAGCTTAAGAAAAAGTGTAAAACACTCATGCTCATGTAACTACGTACATTAATAAATTTGTTTACCAAGTTTAGTTTTTATTTAACATTAAATTAAGGGTTGTTTCACACGAACCGTGCCACAACCACAACACGTGGGCGGGCGCATATTTTGTATTGAAAATGTATTAATATAGGTCTACCAGAATCATGAAGGAATGAATGTATTGTACCCACTGCCCATTACAAGTGGCGACGGGCTCTTTCCTGGTCAGTTTCGGTACTAGTGAAACATGGATGTTCTGTGGTTTCTGAATATCTCTGACTACCCTCTCGGGGAATATAGTCGAGAGCATATGCTATGCTACCAGAATCTCATGGCATAAATAAAAGTAGGTACCTAAATAAACAAAATTATTAATAAACAGAAAACATCCAACTGCAAAAAGAAAAATTACTGAATAGAGAAAAAGAAGCTCGTTTAACTTTGTTCGATCATAATATATACAATTTGAATGTTATTAATAAAGGTAGGTATTGCACGCTTCAGACAAACCGTACCCCTGGCCTTATGGTGGTACGGAATAGCTACTCAGGCCGAGATTCAGAGACGATTTTTTTGGTCTTAGCTCGAGCTAAGCGTGGCGAAAATGTATGGATTTTGACATACGGGAGTCCGAACTATGACTTACAAATCGTCTCTGAATCTCGGCCTTACAACCATGGCTCCTAGACAAAGTATCTTTTGATTAGCTTTATCGACAGTAGAAAACATAAAAATGTATGGACTTGACATATGGTGACGAAAGCAAACGTCAAAATGTTTCTATCGCCAATATCAAATCCATACATTCTCTACTAGCGTCTAAGCCAATAGAAATGTACTGAAGTAGATGTAGAAATGAATAGTACTTCCTATCTCTATGAGGCCCATGAGTGTTTTTATTACTTTATGCTATAAATGTCGACATCACATCATCACTGGCAGTCAGTGGTACCCACCGTACCACCAGGGGTATGGCCAGAGGTACTACGGTGGGTCCGCAGGGAAATTGGTTTATTAACTTTCCTGAGCGAAGTTTACTTACTTTTCAGGTGTTCAACATGTGGCCCCATGGTTTGTTATAAATATGAAGATTGTGGTCCACCGGTTAGTTGTTTTTCTCAGTTATGATTACGGGTTGTGTGAAAATAAAAAGGCTGTGGCTAGCCGTTCGCTAACCGGATAATTAATAACTAATTATTCATCAGATAATCGCTAGTCCTCCGGTTAGCGGACGGCTAGAAACATCGAAATAAAAATCAAAAAGTTGCGTATAATGTACAGCTGCAGTGTCTGCCGGGATCTGCATTCAAGCGTAATGGACTCCAGGACTGCCAGTACTTGTGCCGGGCCCAGCTGCACGCGGCCCTGCCCGCCGCGCTGTCCGCCCTGCGTGCGCCGACCGCCCACCGGCAAGACCTGCGTCGGACAACATGCTTCAGCGAATTTGCTATTTAGTCCCAGTGGTAGAACTTTGTTCGCGTCGCTCTCTAACCCTTCCAGCTCTCGGTAATATACTACTCAAATATATCACGACAGCCCAAAAAGCCTTAAACAAAGAAAGGAACAAAGCTTCCGACGGAGCCACCAGAGCGGAGGAGGGCGGCGCTGAAAAAAGGATGAAAAAGAAGGGGGTGCCAACTGGTATTTTAAACTTCTTGCTTTAGATTAAAAACTTTTCGCTTACGCAGCCAGCCACCAGTAAGTCCATAACCATCTTGCATAACCTATGACCGGTATGACACTGACATTTAGAGATCATTTTCTTTGTTTACAAACACTTTAAATAGTATTTTTACTTAGGTTTAGAAACCAAGCTAGAAGCACAAAAAATTCTTACCAAAAATTTGTTAAATTCATAAGAATCCTGAAAAATGAATAAATAGTATTCAAATGCCTAAAAAATCCCTTTATATCCAGTTTCCCACACCTGTTTCCCACTATTAAATACAATTAACTCCAAATTAATTATCAATTACCAATTTATGGATATATAGTACCTACCTACTTTAAAACTCTGCCTGTTAAAATTCTTACGATTAAAATGTCGCTATGTAAAATTGCTAGTATTGGCGCAACGGCGAAAACTTACTTTGGGAACACAATATTGAATTCCGTTACCAACTCTGCGACTGAGGGATTCTTCTTCAGACAGTCCTCGGCAGGTGAACATTTCAAACCTTCAAGTCCTACTTTGTATGATGTAAGTTGACTGAAAATACAAATTCACACTCATCCATGTTGAAAAGTATGCATATACGTTTATAAAGGACTTTGAGTTCGTTCGTAGTTTATGGTTGTTGTCATAGCTACAATTCTCTGTTAAGTCACTTTTGGAATAAATATCGACTATAAAATTGTACTTTAATTTTAACCGGACTCTAACATGGTAGCAGAGCGTGGTTTGGCCCGTTCTGTTTAGAATATAGACGGTGGCATTTACTATCTCAGCCCATAAGCCTTGAGGTAATCCCTTCGAGTGCATAATAGACCTTGTTGCTTCAACAACTGTCCTGTTTTCCCTTTCTACACAACCATTCTGTTGTGGGGTATGAGGCATTGTAAGTCTTTGTCTGATTCCGTTTTCGCCAAGTATCTTTTTCACTTCTTCATTGTCAAACTCTCCACCATTGTCGCTCAAGAGCTCTCTCACTTTGTATCTTGCAGCTTTTATCTCAGCTAATACAAGTCGCAGCTTCTGGCATACTTCTGATTTCTGTTTCAGTAAATATACGTAGCGAAACTTTGAGAAGTCGTCTTTGAAGAGTACAAAATACAAGAATTTGGACATTGAGTATCTAAAGGGTCCGCAAACATCAGCGTGTAGCAGTTCACCTGGCTCTCGTGCCCTATCTCTCGTCCCGAATTTCAGACGATGAACTTTACCAAAAATACAACCCTCACACAGTTTGTTGTCAAGCTTAAGTTTGATTCCCAGTTCTCTCTCAACTACCTTCTTCACGTGTACTTTGTTCTGGTGACCCAACCTTTCATGGTACAGCTGCAGTAAATCTTTGGTGGCTAAACTATTTATCTCTGTCGGTTTGTCAGGTACTACCTCCGTCAACCGCAATTTATATAGTCCACCGTGTTTCTGTCTGTCACCAATCAGCATGACTTTTCCATCAACTGAAAGCTTGCACATGGTAGTTTCAGATTGGAATTTGCTATTTGTCAGTCTGTCTTGTGCTGACAACACTGAAAACAAGTTTCTCTTAACCGCAGGAACGTACCAAACATCATTTAATGTAATCAGCTGCTTTTGACCTTCTACATCAGCATTAATTATCAGCGTTCCTTTGCCAATAGCATGAACAGCTTCTCCATTTGCTGTAGTCACCGTATGTGAACCAGTAAAATGTTCAAATGTTTCGAATAGATCTTTTCTGTTTGTAACATGGCTAGTCGCACCATTGTCTACATACCAACTTTCTCGATCTTCGCTGACATTCAAGATATCTACTGCTACCATTAAGGTCATGTTATTCACATTTCGATTCTGATTATTCTTTGGTGTAGGTTTTGGTGGGCGTCCATCTGACTTCCATTTTGGGCATTGCCTCACCTTGTGTCCCTGTTCTTTGCAATAATTGCACTTGACACGGTCATTTTTCGTTTGAGACTTAACCTTCCTCTTATCTATCGACCTCATAAGTGCCAATGCTTCGGCCTTTGTGTTATCCTCAACACCTGTCAAAGCTGTTTCATGAGTACATAACTGCGTTGTGAGATTCTCTATATTTCGATCGCTCTTGTTCATCAATAGCCAGCTAGATTTAAAACTGAAATATTGTTCAATTTTCCATTTCCGTATTGTACTTTTTTAAAGCTTCCTCTGTTGCCCTTTCGCCAGGGTGACATGGCTTTAATTTTCCTCCTAACGCCTCCAGCGTAGGTGGAGTACTTCTTAGTATTAGATTGACTTTGTATTTCCATGTTTGCCAGTTAGACCCGTCAAGCTGACCGATCTCGATTTTCATGTTCGTCGAAGTCGATTGCATGATCAAGAACTCGTGGCCCCCTTTACGTATCTTACTCTTGCAAATACTTTGGAACTAGTTACAACCTTTAACAACTACGTTAACCACGATGGATAAGAGTCCGTATGACATTTGGAATGATAAGAAGCCAAGGATCCGACATTTAAGAATACTCGGAAGTACGTGCTACGCACATGTACCTAAAGTTTCAAGAAAGAAACTAGATAAGAAAGCCATTAAGGGCATACTCATTGGATACGATAATGATGAGGGATACAGGGTGTGGGTCCCAGAAGGAAACAAGCTGGTGCGTTCCAGAGACGTTGTTTTTGAAGAAGAAACATTGACTGTGAAGGCTAGCAATGAAATGGAGGTGCCCATACAAGCCAGTCCAACTATGTCACAAAACGAGTATGAAACAGAGATACCAATACCTGATCCAAATGTTTCAGAAAACGAGGACGTTGTTGTACAAAGTGAACAAGAGTCTCAGACAGATTACGAATCATATGAAGAAGTCGAAAACAATCTAGGTAGAGGTTATGATTATGAGTCCTCAGATGAAGGAGTACAGAATGATCTAGAAAGTGAAATAGCTAACCAAGGTAGAGCTACACTCAGAGACCGTTCTAAACTTGAACCTCCCAAAAGATTTGAAGACTTCATAATGACGGCTGTAGATGAGATTTGTGATTTACAAGAACCAAGAACAATTCAAGAAGCTTTGAAAAGCAAAGATAGTGAAAAATGGAAGATAGCTATGGATGAAGAAATTAAGTCCTTGAAAGAGAATAAAACATGGGAGATGGTAATGTTGCCGAAAAACAGAAAAGCCATTCCTTGTAAGTGGATCTATAAAGTCAAGATGAATCCTGACGGAACCATAGAGCGATTTAAGGCGAGACTAGTAATCAAGGGATATTCTCAGAAAGAGGGAATTGATTATTACGAAACCTTTAGTCCTGTCGCCAGAATGACTACTATTAGAACGGTATTGAGCATCGCTGCCCGAGATAACATGGTAATAACACAGTTTGATGTATCTACAGCGTTCTGTATGGTTCATTAAATGAAGAAATATATATGAAGCCGCCTGAAGGCTATAACGACGGATCAAATAAAGTTTGTATGCTGAAACGAAGCTTATATGGACTGAAGCAAGCTCCACGCTGCTGGAACACTTGTATAAATGACTTCCTGATTAAGATTGGATTCAAGACAAGTGAAGCAGATCCATGTCTTTTTACCAGACAGAGGGGCAAGAAGAAGCTTGTGTTGGCTTTATATGTCGACGATGGATTACTTGCTTCTAGTCATCCGGATGAAACAGTTCAGTTCCTGAATGAATTGAGCAGCCGTTTTAAAATAAAATCGAAACCAGCCACTTATTTCCTTGGACTGGAGATTGAGAGAAGAGAAGATGGTTCGATTAAATTAAATCAATCTGCCTATACCAAGAAACTGTTAGAAAGGTTTGGTATGGATGCTTGTAAACCAGTGGGGACACCAATTCTCAAAGAGAATGGATCGAGAGAAGACAGCGCTAATGAGGAGAAGTTCCCATATAGAGAAGCTGTTGGTGCTCTAGCGTATCTGATGGTCGGTACGAGACCGGATATCGCCTATGCCGTAGGTGTTGCTTCAAGGAATCTAGAGAATCCAAGCAAAGAACATGTGATAATGGTCAAACGGATTCTGCGATATTTAAAAGGTACTATGCATTGGGGAATAGAGTACTCGTACAAGAAAAACTCGGATAAACTATTAAGATGCTATAGCGATTCCGATCATGGTGGAGATACGGACACAGGAAGATCTACCACAGGCATGGTCTGTTTATACGCTGGTGGCGCAATCTCGTGGAGGAGCCACAGACAAGTATCAGTAGCACTATCGAGTACTGAAGCGGAAGTAGTAGCAGCGAGTGAGACTACGAGAGAGATTATATGGCTGCAAAGATTGCTGAAAAGTATAGATCAATTGGAGACGAAACCTATCTTGTACTTAGATAATGAGGCTGCTATTAAGCTCGCAGACAAACCTTCCTATAAAGTGCATCAAAGGACAAAACACATTCGACTTAGACATTTCTTTGTAAAGGAAGCTGTCGCCAATGATGTCTTAAATGTGGAGAAGGTTCCTTCAGAATACCAGTTAGCGGACTTGATGACAAAGCCGCTATATAAACCCAGAATGAGTTTCCTTAGCAAGGAAATGGGTCTATTTTAGAATTTGAGAAAACGCTCATAGTTTGGAAACGTGTGTACGTGCAGAACTCCTCAAAGAGAGAAGATGTTGAAAAGTATGCATATACGTTTATAAAGGACTTTGAGTTCGTTCGTAGTTTATGGTTGTTGTCATAGCTACAATTCTCTGTTAAGTCACTTTTGGAATAAATATCGACTATAAAATTGTACTTTAATTTTAACCGGACTCTAACAATCCATTGACCGCTTACCTTAAACAATACAAGCAATGATATTTTACACAAGATATGTTATCCGGATTATAAGTGTTCTTTGATGTTACCTTCATAGAAAATGGCGCGTAAAATTGTGCCGCGCCACAGCCGTCATACACGTAATATTATTTGACGCGGACTATTCAAAGTCTTCGAGTCCTCACTTTGCGCGCTCTGCTAGTAACATAATATCTGCTCTTTTTGGTACAAAATATCATTGATTACAAGTGTAAAATTATCATTTCAAAACATACTATTTCACACCAATATGGCAGGGGCCGTTGTGCAGCATTTTAAACATATCGTTTCATCATTAGCTTATCTGACAGGTCGTTTGACATATTTTGTATGAAAATATATGTCAAACGATCTGTCAAATAAGCTAAGTAACATGAATTTACTAAGTGGTGAAACAAGCCCAGTATTATCGTTTGTGGGGCTCTTATCGAATAAGTCGTGCTGCCGCGTGCGGTTCCACACCGCGAGCAGTCTAGCGAATCTTCAACTATGGCCGCGCTAGGCGCTGCCGTGTCGCCGGCCGCTGACATCTCGGTGTGAGTTGAGTCTTAGGCCGAGATTCAGAGATGATTTTTAAGTCATAGTTCGAACTCCCGCATGTCAAAATCCATACATTTTCGCCTTGCTTAGCTTGAGCTAAGACTAAAAAAATCGTCGCTGAATCTCGGCCTTAGCGACTAGCTTCAATTTCGTAATGTTGTACCTACTATGGAAAATATGGTACAGTATGACCAGGTAAATTAATCCGTCAATCTTCGTTTGCGCAGACCAGAACAATTAAAAATCAACAATGCGCGGTAGTCATAAGGTGCATAATCGGGTGCTACTAAATAAATATTTCTCTATGTTCAACTGGACACTGAGCCAGTCACCAACGTAATGGAGAGAAGCCACAATGCTCGCCTCGAAATTAAAACATCATCCTCGCATTGTTTTCCTTCGCCCTAGCCCTTCAATGTTTACCTTCAGTATAATACAGAGTATAATTCAATACAAAATAAATTCTTTAGTCTTATCAATCAATTATTATTATTATATTATATTCTTTTCTTTATTTCAGTGTCGAAAATATAGCCATCACATACCAACTAATGGCGTTACTACACCTTTTGAACCATTGCCTTGCTTCCCTACTGGAATTTTTCGTTGCACATCTGGTGAAGTGAGTAACAAAACGTAGATTGTATACGTACACACGGCGACACATCAAGCTATACAAAACCAATATAAGCTAGCCTCGTGACATAATGCGTTATTCGACCTATGCGCGGCCAGCTTATGTTGGTTTTGTATAGCTTGATATGTCGCCGTGTGTACATAATTCGGTGTGTCAAGTTTTTTTTGGTCTTCATTTTATATTTTTTACGGACAGAAGAGATAATTGTTAGAAACCGATTTAGTTTTTATTGCAATTCATCGAGTCTATCAACATATTTTTAATTTTTAAATTACTTTGATCTGTAATCTCTAAATGCAAAAATGGTGGAGAGAAAATAATTTGAACTCCATAAAAAAAAACTTACTGTTTTATTTAAAAAGAGAAGGCAGCTTCTCTTTCTAACTCTAAGCTGGAAACAGAAACGGCACCCTCAAATGTCAAATTCTGACATTGTGAATGTATTTTTTTTTCATAATGGCCAGTTATTTTATGTTGATTTTAAGTTTACCAAGGAGTTCACAGGTTTTCCAGTGACGTCACTGGACTGACCGAAAATTACGTTATTTTATTAAAATATCTGTAATTCTTTCATTTTAAAATCTCTGTCATAAAAGCCATAGTGTTGTTACAAATCTTATTATAAATTCCGAAAAATTCATTAGTACGACCTAGACGGGGATCGAACTATCTCCTCCTGCATGGCAGGCAAGGTTACTCGCCACTGGACCACCACCGCAATAAAGTTGCTACAGTCCAATTTTTTTGTTTCCGTGTCCAGTCGTTTAAGTCGGGCCTTGAGGATAAGCCAGTTAGTCTGTACCTCTTTATCTTATGAATTTTATTATTTCCTTTATTAAACAAATAGGTAGGTACGAGTACAACTTTTTTCGTATCGTCTTTCGTATCATTCTAAACTTCTTTCAATTATTTCCCACTTATGATGGAGACACGACTAACATTTTTTTCTCTCTATTAGATACTTGGCCAAGGCGCTAGCAAGTGCGCACTATACAAAAACCCAGAGTACTTCAGTTTTCACCACATGACATTTTTCGACATGCATTTGCTGATGAGATGTTTCCGACAACCTTGTGCTGACACGAAAAGAAAACCAAGTTAAAATCTAGAGATTTGTTTGTAAACTTTTAAGTGAATATCTATTGAAAATTTGATCTGAGCTTTTCCAGGTTTTTATAACCTGCTTTTAGCAACCAGTTTGAATAATATAATTCAGGCAACTTATCCATCCTTGGAAAAGAAAAATTGAGTTGTAAAAAGCTCAAGCCCTAGATAGCACCACTTAAAGTTTTCAACTGCTCTTTTTCCGAATTGGTTTGCAGAATCCTAAATGTGTAAATGTTCTTATTACGTAAGTAGTACCACAAATGAACAGTTTTGAGAGAACACCCATAAAATATGGAAGGTAATAACACTCTTTTTAAAAATTAGGGCCTGCTTTTTGAAAATTATATCGTGATAGTCTAAGCTACGTGCCACGATTTTTTTTCTAGATAGTTTTAAGCATGTCGAAAGTTTAGGTGTTATTCCCATGTTCGAACCTAAGGATGAACAAGACAATACAATTACCTACTTCATCACATCAGTCACGAAACCCGATCAATCGGTTATTTAAAATTTTAAGTATAAGAGTTTGGGTGGGCTTTAGGTTTTAGCTTACTGGATGATCTTATACATTATTCCCTCCTGTGTTACATGCAAAAATGAATGTAATGGTTTATAATACGAAAAAAATATATTTTTATTGCAACAAACAACTCTGAATAAATCGCATTTATAATTATCTTGTATATCTACTTCATCCATTTATACACCACATACCTTGATCTGTCCGTCTTTGAACATATTAGGCCTCCTCTACATTTCTCCATGGGGTTCTGTCCCTCGCCATCTGCATCCAGTTGAGGCCGCCCATCAGAAAGATGGGTAAATGATATTGGGCGAAATGCGGGTCCCCAATGGATGCAGAGGGCTAGTCGAAGGCCAGAACGTATCTTACTTACAAAAAATGAACACAAAATCTAAAAAGCCTTTTTAAGTAAAAATCATCATCGGCCTCACATGCCCACTACTGGACCACAGCCCTAACTCGTGCAGATGTGTGGCCGTTAGTCCATCACACTCGTGCTTCTCCGCGTAGAAGAAAAGAGAAAAATTTGGTGAAGGCACCAAAGAGCACATAATAAATCCTTACGGACTGTTGGTCCTACTGCTCAGTTCCACTAGTGGGTCCAGTAAGATTTTCAAGTACTATAATGCATCATTTAACAGAATTAATCCATTTATAATTACTGTCCCGATACTAAAGTCTGGCTACGTGCTTACTACTAGACCACCAGGCAATACAGAGTGTCCCAGAAGTGGTGTTCCAAAATTGACGAGGAGGTAGTGGATATCATTTCCAACAATTCTGACTCTAAACACATAGGTCCGGGAATTTAACGGTTCAAAAGCTACACAGAATTGTCAACTTTTTGAGAAAAAATTGACTTGTCACTACAAAAATACTAATTTCAGAAAAACTATGAAACATTTCCTAATTTGTACACATCTTGTGTTTAGGGGCGAAATTGTTGGAAATGATCTCCACATCCAACTTGCCCATTTTGGACCATCGCTGGGACACCCTGTATAATAGATAAGTGATTTCAAACGGTTGCATAAAATCATAATCGTAAATCTGACAAGATTTATGAAAAGACCACTGATTTGTGCAAAACCTGTAATTTAATACACAAAGTATAGCAAATTACTATGTGTTGCGGTCCACCGGCTAACGATGAACAGTTCAACTGACAGGTTGAAGCGTCCAAAGAAAAACTGGTTTTCTCTCATGCATCATTAAGCGACGCGGGCGCAACTATTTTGCCGAGACGGCGGCGGGCAGCTATAGTTCTTGTTTGCATACGGGAATACTCGTATTGCTGCAAGCTCGATTATGACAGGGAAAGTATGATGTATCACAGCTCTTCGTGTCACACGATCGTTACCCATTATAGTGATCGTGTTATTATGTCTATCGATCTGGGTGAATGGACCTTTCTCATGGTATGACGCGCTAACCCACGAGTCGTTTTGTTAAATCTTAGAAAAGTCGTGAGCAATTCATTGTTGCATGCGTATGTTTTGTGTACTAACTAACACATTACTAAATACCTCTGAGGATATCAGAAAGTTCACAGATGTTTCCGGGTGGTTCCCAGCTGGCAGTATACATGGTGTTACAGAAACGTGTGGTCGTGTTTAAATGGTTCTTCAGACCTTCTACCAATTTCAGTTTTGTCGAAGCTTCGTCCAGCGACGTCCCGGCCAGCGGGGAAAGCCGTGACTTCTGCCCACTCTTCTTTCTTCTGGCGTCTACATACCAGCACGTCTAGTATGATTCCTATACACGCGCGCGACGCGCCTTCGCTGCATAGAAAATAACCTGTTCCCACGCGTTTCGGAGAGCGAAAGCCGCGCATGCCGCGACTTGTAGTATGTAGAGAAATCATGCTAGACGTTCAGGCCGCTTCTCACTGATTCCCGCTACCAATCCGCCGCGTAGTCCCAGCTACGTCCCATGCGGATATCCGATCCCCTCTGGGTGCTCTCCCCTACACCCTAAGTAGACCGTTCGTGGTCCCTTCAATTGCCCGCAGTAATAAGCAGTAGAGCTGCTCCCTGAGAACTGTTGTATTTATCAATTCAAAAGGAAAAAAACCAAGCCCCTCTCACAATAATTTGTGAGAGTAGGTCTTTGCCCTGCAGTGGGATTCTACAGACTTAGTTCTTTTTGTATGAAGGTAAGATGTTTACATTATGATAGCGAGGAAGATTTTATCAACTAATTCAACAATAAACATTAAATTTAAAATATTTATTAATAACAAAAATCATAATCAAACATTAAAGTTTTAAAGATTTTACAAGTCAAATTCAATTCCCTAAATTATTTTATTGACCCAGCCTCATTACTTGAGTTTAATCAGTTATGTTAATTAAACCAGTACTTTCAAGTTTTAACAGTTGTTCAAACTTTAACATAAATACCTTATTCTGAGTTACAGTTCCATTTCTTTGCCTTTCTACGTTGTTTATTACAGTCGGTTGTAATAACACACAGTGAGATGATTTACTACTCAATTATTTGTATGCAATATCCTACCACTTTGTCACGCAAGGGAAAAATTTGTAACATAGGATATCTTCATGTACCCTATACAAGGTGTTACAAAAATACAAATAAACATTTAAGGGGGTGTTATAAACCATCAAACTGAACAACTTTCACTGTGGGACCAATATCGAAATCGCGAAAAAAAAATCGGATGATCCATACTAAACTACAAATCTACTCGAGCTAAATGTATGGGACAACAGATTTTTTTTTCGCGATTTCGATAATGGTATTATTGTGAAAGTTGTTCAGTTTGATGGTCTAAACAACCCCATTAAAAGTTTAAAATTTATATTTTAACTTTTGTAACACCTTGCTTACTACTTAATAATATTATGCCGATGGTTTGAAAAAGGATGATCAGACCAATAAACCGAATAATTTTCTCAATGAGACCAATATCGAAGTAGCGAAAGAAAAATCTGCTCACATTTGGGTTGAGTAGGATTGCAGTTTTGAATTAAACAACTGATTTTATTTCGTGATTTCGAAGGGTTTCCCATAGAGAAAGCTATTCAGATTGATGATCTAATCATCCCTTGAAAATCGTCAGCATATAAAACTAGTGTTTTTGTGACCGAATGGCAAGGCTCACCATTCTTCTGACTTTAGTAGATTGGTTTCAGGATGGTATGACTCAACAGTCGACACGTCATAAATAATTACTTCTTATTTATTTTTTATTTATAATTAATTGCGCGTCAGCAATTAATTTCCGCCAGTGTCAAGTAGTTTATGGGAGTATCTTTTCAGGGATTGTTTTTCGTCAAGAACAAGAGATTGCTGATTGCGGAGCCTCGTGGCAAGCAAAAACGCGAACCACGCGAACACCTCGCGAAAGACAAGTGCTCGAGTCAGAACTTTTTTTTAAATTTTTTATTTATTCTCCTACCTCCAACATGATCGGAGCCTGTTCTTACTGTCTAATCTTTCATTCCAGTTCTATCATTTATGCCTCTCGTACTTTTATTCTACATACTTTGTCTTTCTTGCATCCATCATCTTTCTATACTTTTCCGGGTGGGGTTTCCCTCTAACTATAACTATGCTATGCTACAGTATTCTTTTTATTTTTATTTCTTCCTTTTCACTTCTTTATTTCAATAAAAGAAAAACACAAAGAGTCGTTTTTATTTTTACAATTTTCCCTTTAGCTTTTTGCCCATATTCTTATTTTATTTCTTACAGTTAATACATTTTTTGTTCATACAATATACTTTAACCTAATTTTTTACATTTTTATCTTTCTTAATCTACTTATTTTTACTTATTTGCTATTACAGTTTTTATATGATAATATTAAAATACTCAATATGTAATTTATCATACTTTACTTAATCTATCTTATTTCTATTGTTTATTACTTTAACGATTTTCTTACAGAATCCTAAAAATAAGTCCCTATCCTTACATTTTATTATCTTTTGTACATTTTTAATGCTTAGGTTTATGTCTAACATTTGTTCCAGATCGAATCTGTCCTTGGCAAAAACAGGGCACTCCAAAATTAGGTGTTTGACACTCTCTTCCATCTCCGGGTCACAGAGGCAGGAAGGGCTCTCCTTGCACTTGAAACGCGTCAGGTACGAGGAGAACCCTCCGTGCCCCGTGAGTATTTGCGTTGTTGGACCGTCAATTTTTATTTTCCTAACTATGGAATACGCTGCTACCGCATCAGGGAAAAAGAGTTTTGTTCCGGAAGCCGTTTCCTCGGTTCTGTACCTTCGGTCCCACTCATCAATCGTTTCCATCCGAATGGTACGCTTGATGAATGAGACCGGGCACTTGTCGTAATCCGGCTTCTTCCTGGATTTTAGGGCTGCCTCCTTCGCAAGCTCGTCGGCTCTCTCATTCCCTGCCAGTCCCGCGTGTGCCTTTATCCAAAACAGAGACACTGTCTTGTTTTGGAGTGTGCAAGCGCTCAGGTTGCACCTGGCTCGGACTGCCAGGGGATGAGTGGAACTGGGGTTCGATACGGTCTGGAGTGCCGCTCAAGAGTCGCTATAGATCCCGAAAGTGGGCTCCCTGCGCTCTAATGCGACCTCCGTTGCCTTGTGCAGGGCTAGCAGCTCCGCCTGGTAGACGGTGCAATATGACGATAGAGCAAGTTTGAGGGCCTTGGTCTCTGCAGCACCAGTCCAAATGGATAGCGCTGCCCCGACCCTGCCCTCATCGAGTCAGAACTTGCAACGTGACTCCTACTTTTTATTAATCAAGACATTCAAGGAGTGCCCTGTCAATTCTGAGGCCGTATGCAATCACCGTATCCGTTTCCTTTACAAAAGTGGGTTGCCATATTAGGCGCTGGTCGTATACTTAACCAACGGCCAGTGCCCTGCATAATGCATTCGATCGATAACCGGTCCTAAAATCCCTTCTACTATGTTAAAAATCCCCTCACGTTTAATCATAGTTTCATTTAATCAGTAGGGAAGTATAGGTAGTGTGTGACTGCAAATAGAAAATTATAACAGATTATTTTTTAAATTTGACTTAAAAGAGTTCGCTTTTGAACTCATTGACCATTTAGTTTTACAAAAGGTACCTATCGAACCTCTTACATCTCCTAGAATACAAATGGTGATGTAGCAAAATAGGTTTTTCTTTTTTGACCACTGACTTCTAAACTCAGTTGCCATTCGCGGCCGGAGCTAATATCTGAGGTGCATAAGTTAAGCCATGTTTTTAGCGCCCTAAAGCTAAAGGTAATTAACTCATTTGTTTAAAAAGGTTTTGGACAAAACAAACATAAAGGACTACTACCGTTTATGGTAAATTAAGTAAGTCCGTAAATACATCTTTAATTGTACTGATCGAGAGAGGCCGTATACGAGTATTATCCTGAATCGAAATAAATTTGTGGCAATGGTAAATCTAAAATGAATACTGTAACTGATTAGGACATAACCAATTCGCTGCCACGTGCCGCGATATTTATTCAATAGGTCGAAAGATATCGTCGAGTCTCGACGCTAATGTGAGCTGACCCTAAGTGAAATGTGTAGAGCCGCAGTTGGAGGAAGGTCTTCACGCCGGTCTAAACAATAGCTAGCTCGAGTAGCGTCACGCATCTTGCAGACATTTCCAATTTCCCACAGCCTCCCACTCATTTACACGACGAGACACGTTACTCCTCTTCCATAAAAAGTATTTAAATGTTTGAAATCTGTGTTTTTAGGTTTCCATATTCGATGTTTCGACTGAGTTGTACACACTTTTCCACTATAGTGCGTCCTCGATAGCCCCGTCATTTTGACAGGCGGTTTTAGAGAAGCTGTTTGAGACGTTAAAACTTTATCTAATATACTAAAAATATACAAGATTAATTAACATTTAACATACAATTAAAGGTTTTACGGCTCAAACATTTTCATAAAGTAAAATAATTGCTCTAAAACGATCTCTGAAAATCACGGCACTGTCGTAGACGCGCACTATAGTCTATCCTCATTTTTGTTTCAACGAACAGTTCACAAATGTCTGCTCCGTCCGTCCGTCCGTAGTCACGGGCTTCAAAACTTCGATACTGTTAAAATAGAGAAACCATACTAGAGGGGCTAGTCACTGGTCACCTCTATCAGCAATGACATCATTGTGAAGAGATATGACGTGACTAAGAATTGCATTTTGCTGTGGTTGTGATTTCACTTTCTATAAAATTATATGAATAATTTCGGTTGACCTTTCCCTATTTGCAAATAGGTGGATGGTAACCTTCAATGAAAATTACTTAGGGTATCCTGTGATGGAAACTTTTCGAGATATAATATAACTACGGAACTGCACTATGCGTGATACGAGACGCCTGGCCAGTCTAGAGTCATTTATTTCACCTTGTATTAGACTAGTCCAATTAGGATTTTTACTCTTGTTGATATCAGTTGAAGTCGCATGGATAAAATCTACAGCTCATAGTTCTCGGCACGTAGGCACACGTAGGTAAATTGAACGATTTTAGTTTTCTTATCAGTTATACCCGGACGACGACGACTATTCTCTGGGATTGAGGGCGTGACTATCTTTCATGCATTCCACAGACGTAATCTTTAAAATTTTACTTAGATAATTTTTTTTATTTTCGTGTCTAACAAATAGACATCTAATTGTGCAATAGTAAGAGTTTAATTATGTGCACATTGTATTTCCTTTTACTAATCTTTATTTTTTAAATGCTGTTAACTTTTCGTTTGCATTTGCATCCTAGATAGGTACAACACTAAACATCTTTCCACACAGTACCTACATTATGTGTTTTCCAGCATGTACTAGTGGAAAGTTTGAATTACCATGATATTATGTTATTATTCATAAGTATACCACGAGCCATAACAATAATAGTGAAATTTGCTCACACCTAGCCATGTAGAACAAAATGATGGTGATTTGTATTGTAGCCATAAATAACTCTTTATTATCACAAAAGTTGATTTAAAATAATACACATTTCACTGTTTATTGAATACGAACAAAAAGTTAGATGACCATCATTATTTACACCTCCAACAATCTCAAAAAATCCTGATTCTCGGAACAATTGAAACGATAGGCTCGCGATTTTTGAAACTCAGCAGTTGAAAATGTCAATATTACTATGGAGATACACATCTTTCCACTGTTGATTTGACTTTCAAAAATCATACTTCAGGAGTGGGATTTTTTAAAGTCAAATCAGCAATAGAATCTAACTTCGTTTGTATGGAGCGCGCTTACCAATATATATTTTCTGAAGGTAAAACACCACAAAAGGTTAATTCGTCAGCCAGTCTCAATAAAAATGCCTCAATGTAAAGAGCATGTCCAGATTTTACATGCATTCGCATTTTGAGAAGCATTTTTTCTTTAAATATATATTTTTTAGGTTACAACTTTTTACATGACTAGCCGTCAGTTGCAGAAACGCTCATTAAAGTTAATCCTCCATTAAATCTCTTGCTAGCTTTTACTACGTCAACAAGACAAAAATTGACTTTAATCAGTGTTTCTGCAACTGAGTGTAAAGCATCAATTTTTAAACTATAAAGGTTGTAGTATTTTAGAATAGGGACATTAAAAAAAAAGTCATAACAATTAATGAACTTTTTTCGGCTACCGCTCTTCCATTATTTATGTGCTTTTTCTTTATGAACAATAAATACCTTCTTACTAATAAATCGCTTGATAGAGTTGTAGCGGAGTTTCTGAGCTTCTGACTCGGGATCTCGCCATCTCGGTCAGTTGTGACGGTATGTGCCATCTTCATGATGTCAGCATCACTTCGTGGGCTTCGTATTAGACTTTTCTCGCTAACAAACCACAAGATGTGGCCAAAATTATGATCAATAATAGCTGAAGTAACCATACTATGCGAAACCACTCTTTTGGTGTAAGAAAGACACTTTTGACAATATTCACTAGTAGAGGGTGAGAGTCTACTTGGTCTTTTGCGTGGTTACACTGGTGTAACCGTCGGTGTAACCACGAGGAACTCATGCTATGTACAGGGTAAAATTGATATCATTAGCATCCTTCTAAACTAAGAGTTTACGCATCAAACTGAACAACTTTTACTATGGGAGCAATGCGATCGGCGCAAAAAATTCAGATGTTGCATACATTTGAGTCGAGTAGGCATTGCAGTTTAGTATGGAACAGTTGATTTTTTTGCTCCGATCGGTTTGCTCCCATAGTAAAAGTTGTTCATTTTGATGGGTAGACCCTGAGTTGAAAAGAATGCTAATGATATCAATTACACCCTATACAACGTGTTTATGAATAAGCGCAAAACCTCATACACCCCAACTGATTTATAACTAAGTAACTATATTTAAAAAATTAATTTAATTATTTTGATGGTTAAAATTTAAAGTTATTCGCATTTTAAGTTTTGAGGCAAAAATGATTTGTTATCATTTCAGCAATGAATGAAAGCGCTAACGTGCTCATGTATACATTTTAAGAATCTTGTTTTGGTAATAAGTAGGGTGAGTATGCCCGTGCGGTGGGTTGAGATCGAGTTCAGAGTTTAAATTTTACAAACAAATTATTAAATATTTTGAAAAAAATTACCTATGTTGAAAACACTATAGTTCGATTCTGCTCTCGATTCTAAACAAACTACTTTCTAGTTTTGCGTTAATTCATTAACACGTTGTATAAGTAAAACTAAGTCTGCATCATCTACTATGATAGTTCACCCTGTTTCATATTGTGGTCAGATACTTTCTTTGCCAATAGTACCTAAGTCTAAGACGACTTCTTGCTCCATTGATTCTGCAAGAAAATATAAATATGCACGCACGGTTACTAGTTACACTAGTGATTAAAATTTTAATTGGATGTAATTGTACTATAATTTCTCAGATGCTGCGTCTTTTGTAAAAGACACCGACACATTTTGCTTGCACTCAACAAAAAGGGAATGAATAGTAATTATTTTGCAGTCTTCTTCTTCGGGTTCCTCTCCATAACCCGAACCCGAACTTTACTATCACCGCTAAGTAGGCTTTACAAGTTAACGAGTAATAGTCGAATAACTTGTAAAATGTACTTTTTAGACTTTATTAGCCGTTAAACCGTAGTATAAAATAAAAAGCCCCCTTCTAAGTCCGTATATTGTGACGGACAACTACGGAAGCCTACCCTGCGCGTGGCCCGACACGCGCTTGGCCAGTTTTTTTATTACGTATCATGATATTTTGTTACTAACAAGATCGCCTATGACCAAAAATTATTGAATTTTTTTTTTTTTTTTTTTTGTCTAAATAGGTATATTTACGTTTGTTACCAGCGGCCTGTCTCCAGGCTAGTCATGATAACATAAGTTATTTGCGGTGGAAATATTGAACGCTGGTTATTGGTATTGTTAGCGACAGATTTCTAGTTCAAGCGATTTCTATAAAATTATTGCCCACGGCGCAGATTTCCCTATTTGAGAAAATGAGCGACAAACATTAAACATAAATGCCCTACAAAACTAAGTAAAGTCTACGCAATATGTACAGTCAGGATCAAGTAAACCGTGTTGCCTTTTTTTTTTTATATATTTTTAATGTTGCCTTTTTAGTTTTTATGACAAACTATTTCTTTTTGGGATAATCTTATAAAACTGTAACAGAAGTGTGTCTGTACATTGAAGATATTTATATGAAAAAGATTACGATATGTTTTTTAGGTAGGTATCCCTGTCTCTAAATCAACCTTCTTTAGAATTTTTGTCTGTCTGTTTATTTGTTTGTATGTTTGTAACAGCATCACGCAAAAACTGCTGAACCGACTTTGATGAAACTTTTTTTGATAGCTTATGATCTGACTTAAAATCTGGTACATAATTTTTGCGGACGAAGTCGCGGGAAAATTCTAGTAATTTATATTTACGATACTTCATAGTAGTCAACTCTTACGACATCCATCTGGGTTGGTGCTTAGATTAAAAAGTACAATGAATGGATAAAGCGAGTTTAGTTGAAGCACAAGTAGTACACTTGGTCCACAGAAACTAGCACACTTGTCTGTTATCTCGGTACATATTTGAAGTATATCTGTCATTTGTTTTGACTTACTTTTCCGGTTTGAAATGTAAGGCCTATCCCTCGGTTGGTGTTGTTCGAAGCCGGTCACCACTGGGAAAATTAATGTAGGTAATAACCCCTAATTAAACTTAATAACATAAGATAATTCATATAAATATAAGATTGATTGTTATATACACGTGACAAATCATGAAAGTTTTAACAGGAACGACGACAACGGAACGGAACGGTTTTACAAGTGGCGACGGGCTCACTCCCCGTCACACTGGACAGAGTTTCGTTACTAGTGAAATGTGGAAGTTCAGAGGTTTCGGAATATCTCTGACTACCCCCTCGGAGCATAAAGTCGTGAGCATATGAATGTATGTGATAAACAGGAACTCTGCTAAAATTTTCGGGCAACTTGGAGGTTTTCGCCACAGGTACATATTTTTGAAGCTGACTATACTTAGAAATCCACACCTCTTATTTTCTAATAGCCTCTGAATGCAATATTCGTGTTCTATCCGATTGTTTAAAATTCATCGTCATTTCACAATGTCTTGATATTTTTGTAAATTGATCCTCCATTTTCTAATCAGTGACTTGAGCAGGTGAAGGCTGACCTCACAGTCCTCTCGTAAAAAAACGAAGGTGTTTTATTGATTACAATTGCAAATTGCTATTGTAGCTATGTATGCGGCACGGGCGCAACAGAAGGGGAGGTCAGTTTAGTCTAAAGATCAAGGTAACTGCTCAGATAGCATCTTGGTCGCGGCCATGCGACCTGACGAGATGTTGGAAGTTTGTTGGTCTGTTATATGGTTCCGTAGACACTTTTGCTTTCTTAAAACTTCCATTGACATTTTATTTTATATTAGGGAGCTTACGACCTATTTTACGTACCTAAGTCACGAGGATGTCACTAAGACAATACTAAGACTTAGACTTAGACTAAGACTAAGACAATACTAAGGCAAACACTTATAAGACAAAAGAACTAATTATGGTTTGTTTAAAATATATAATGGATCCGACTTACCATAACAATGAGTTGTAAAAACTTAATTGCTAAGTAGATAACTATGCTAACCAATTAGAAGATTAGGTCATTATGGTCATCGTTAGCGAAGAGAATAAAACCTCTACATCGTTAGTCTGTCATACATCACAATGAATTTGTACGCCAAGTCAGCCAACTTAGTAGGTACTAGTGTTTATTCTGTGGCCAAGTTGAGGAAGGTTTATATGATAGTTTTACAAAGCATAGGTCTGGGATCAAATATCCTTTATGCCCTCTTAAGCCGGGGCTCGGGGCCGGACCAAGCGTGAATGTTGCTTTATTTTGGGCACCTCTTATTCCCACCGCTGTAACTCTTGCAAACCAGGATCAACAGCAACGACCACTCACAATAATAGAAAATGAAGTCCAGTGAACCCGGGGAATCAATCTTGGTAATTTCACAGCAGCACGAATGATCGTGATGAGTACAATACCCAAAGACCGTATTTAAAACCATTGAATCTGATACTCAACGAATGAAATAATGGAAATTGTCGGCTCTATTAAGGGTACACACGGCGACACATCAAGCTAAACAAAACCAAAATAAGCTGGCCGCGCGTGATTCGAGTAACATATAACGTCACGCGGCCAGCTTATGTTGGTTTTGTCTAGCTTGATGTGACGCCGTGTGTACACGAAACTAAGTATGTAAAGCAGTACCCTAATAAAGAGCCATGACCGTTATTAGAGCATGCCGCTTTGTCCCACGGATTTAAAGATCACGACAATTTCATGGCGAAGGAAAGAAAGTAATTGTAGTTCTCATTTGTTATTTTTTTCTCTACGGTTCCGTAAATATGACGCGATGTAACGAGACGAGACTCACTGTTGGGAGACTCGACATACGGAGACGATCGACTTAAAGGGAATGATTCGGAGAAAGATAGTAGTGTAGGCCCTAGACTATTTTCAAGAACTAACAACTCTTTTGCTCTACACAAAGCAAGACAATATTTTGTTGTGTTCTCAAAATTGTCAGATACCTAGGTAGTAATCAGAGATGTGATTGATCATCAGATCAGAGAGATGGATCAGAGTGGTAGGCCAAAAAAGGGAAGGATTAGAAACGACTGAATGTACCTGAGATGCGAATGTTTAGATGGATATGTGGTGTAACTATACAGGATAAGGAATGAGTATATTAGAGGAAGTTTGATCCCCGTCCAGGCCGACTCGTACCAATGAGTTTTTCGGAATTTATGTACGATTTGTAACACCACTGGCTTTTCGGTGAAGGAAAACATCGTGAGGAAACCTGCATGCTTCAATTTCGAAGCATGTATTGTACCCACTGTCCATTATTAGTGGCGACGGGCTCACCCCCCGTCACACTGGACAGAGTTTCGGTACTACTGGTGAAACGTGGTTGTTCTGATATTCAGAATATCTCTGACTACCCCCTCATGCTTATGGTGACGATGACAAGATCGGTTAGCGTATTATGACTAAAGCAGGTAATTTTAAATAATATTTTGTTTCTATGATAATCATATCCATTATAAATCGCTAAGAACTGTCAAAAATAACCACGTCGATTTGATACAGATTGAATAGTAGTTTAGTTACACAATAAGAATCACATAAAAATACGGGCGGGCTGTTGGAGTCAGAAAATTATTTTTAGAAAAATGTAACGAGAAATTAAGAAGACAATTAATTATCTACTCAGTTGATCAAGAGAGTCAAGTAAATTGTTGTTGAGTGTGTAGAGTTAATTGATAATTTACAAACACTTCTAAAAATGAAACATGGTCTGTTCCCCCAAGAAAAACCAAAATGGAACTCTAACAATTAAAACAATTATCAAATTAAGCTTGAAATCCATTTGTTACTACTAATTGGTGTCGAGAAGACCCGTTAACCTTCACATTGTTAATGTTGTTTCCAAACTCACTTGACTGCTAAAAGTTGCCTGTGCTTATGTTATGATAGTAGGAGAAATCTTTACTTTTTTCGCAAAAATGGATGTAGGAAATATTATAAATTCAATAGAAATGTTTTAGGATTAATTGAAGTACATTTTTTTAACGTACCTACTACATAGTTAATGGCTTGCACTCACTAATATAGCGATTGCGTGCCACATGATTCTACTTATCTTATCTATGTGAATGAACCTTTCTTTGAATTGAAATGCTACAGAGTTTCACAATTAAGTCACGCAGTATTAACATTTAATTCAAAACAAATTACATTAAACTTTCGGGAATTTACAGCGTCTAGCCATTTCAGACAGTTTTTCTCACGACGCGTAATTCAGTCTATCGCAAGTTTATCCGTATGTAAACAAGGTGTGATTATCTTATCTAGTGCTTATCTGGCGGCAAGTCTTGAGGTGGGGGGTACGTCCCGTTAGCCGCGCTTCGCAGTGCTACAGCTGATTTCACATGTGCCTGACCGCCTCGCCGCGCGCCCGCTTTGCGCTCGAACCGCGGAAAATGCCGGTAACCTAACCCACTAAACGAACGTTGAAACGAAAAGTTGATAAGTGAACGTGGATTTAATTTGGCGTGCTGATTGAATCAACATTTACAGAGATCATTGGTTTATTAAACCGCTTCACACGCGACATCCTATATTAGCGGGTAAGGTTTTATTGTTTTAAATTTTTAGAAGGTTTCATTTAAATGTTATTTGAATACAGCCTTTACTTATTTAGGTGGATTTTGTTGACAATTCCTTGTTTTCTTTAGATTTAGATAAATAAAACAATGAATCAAACAGCTAAAGCAAGGATTAGTATTATAACGAATCCGTAAGATACTCGTAAATCATAATACAGGAAGTAAAATATAACGAGAATATTGCAAAAAGATAAAAGTTATTACGAAATCAAAATATATTAATAATAAACACGTAAAAATACCATTATCTTTTTGTTAAGTAAGAATACACGTGTCCGGTTGGTGAAATTGTTTAAAATTAAGCGATCGCGGACGATAACCAAATGATGTCGTATTCATATATAAACTAAATGATTGTTACTTCGGAGTTATTTTAAAGTAGCAGGACAGTTTTAATTTATCCTCTGTTTTCGTTGATGTCTATGTTAAGGAACCAGTAAATTCCTTACATTAGACATCAACGCGACATTAACGTGCTGTACCCGCAGATGAATTACTAATTTTAAGAAAATGTTAGTAAAATAAATAAAAAGAGTTTAAAAGAACAAAATACCATAGTGTGTACATATATAAGGTAACAATTGGAACATTCAAGATATCATTAGAAATGGCCCTGACTTCCAAGAAAGGTAGACCTGGATCAAGATCAGTAAAACACTATACTTACTACGTTTATATCGTTGAATCTTTGATGTCATTACGTTGTGGCTTGGCAACAAATGGCACTTCGAAATCCAATTAGTCGTTCATTTAATCGATGACAAATTAATTTGCACATCCCGTGTTAGTACGTATCTATAGTTCTGTATCAATAAGTTCTTCTAAAATGACATCCACTGAAAGTTACCTGTAGTGTGAATAAACTTTCAGTAACAAAGACAAATGATAGCAGATAAAAATTATGTACCTATTCTATGTATGTTCCTACTTCGTTACTTATGCTGAAGTGGAAAGATATGCCGGTCAGCAATGGTCGTATCGAGGCTGACCCAGGGTGCGTCAGACGAATTCAGGTTTTGCAAATTGGGAACCCTCTTTCCTTGCACCCCTACGTCCCTATACTTCATTCCAAATAAGGACGACGAGATTTTCCGATTCCTATTTAACTTTCTGGCCAATTCTGATTACCAAATGTAATTAATTTATTGGATACATATACCATCCGAAATATCTTGGACGTAAAGCTGTTTTAAGAATAAGTGAGAGGAAGTGCTTCAAATCTCTGTTTCAGTAATGCAAAATAGCTTTAATACGAGTAATTCGTTGCTATTTTGAATGGAGTATAGTCCCTACTGATGACTGACCAGTTAATACAATGACATAATTGTCAACTGAATATCAGGATGATTCAACAGAACCATGGTAGCATTTATTACTTGATTAAAAAAGCCAAATCGAAATGTACAACAACCTTAGACGATTTATATACGGACCCGCCTCGCCTTAGCATTACCCCTCTGCCAACGTACAAGATCAAAAAATCTTTTGCATTTACATACCATTTTATACCTTATCACTAAACGCGACAGCCTATAATGGCGAAACAATAATCACGAACTTATCACGTTTGGGGTTCACACGACACTGTTTTTATGATTAATAACATTCAAAATTAGAATCTAAACTAATGGAATAAGATTCAATGTTGCGTATCTCGAACTACCTCACTCCACGCAAAAAATGGCAGAAACGTTTGTTACTAGAATTACACGCGTAACTTGTCCTCACATAAATAGTCTAAGACAACAACCAACATCAAAACAGTATCCCCAAATCAAAACAAGTGAACGTAGCAAGGTCTGAGCCTGACCAAAGATGTAACCTTGACTTGAGTAACAGTTCAGTGATAAGTAAGTACATTATACTCTGCGCTGCACGTTCCAAGTTGCGTAAAGATATATAATTGCCGTTATAGGAGCTGCATCCAAGTGCATCGACTGAGGTGCACCGAGCCCGGTGCATATGTGACGTGGCTGATACTGGAATTTATATTTAAGAGAAGTGTATTCCAAAAGCGCTAATGTGCGCTGCATACAAACGTAGTCTGGTTATATTTTCAATACTAATCAATTAAAATCAATGAAGTTTTGCAGAAACAATCAACAATCTAGAAACAAATTTCTATGCTTGTATGGTGTCAGATTTTCGTTAAAATATACTGTTTCAATACTAGGATTAATTTAAGATTTGTATGGAAATCTTTGAGGCACTGTTACTTTAAAACTGTACATTTTAACGAAAATCTGGCAACATACAAGCATAAAGATTAGTTTCTAGATTGTTTCTGAAAAATTTCTTTGACTAATTGGTTAGTATTGAAAATATAATCAGACTTCGTTTGTTTGGAGCGCGCCAATGGTAATATACTGCAGTGCTGTGGATGCAAGGTTGCAACTGTCCTTAATAACTTATCCAGAATATTGGTATGGACCATTGTATCAATAAAACATATACATACACTCGAAAAACACAACCCTCCTTCTGGGGCAGTCGGGTAAAAGTTATCATCTTATCATATTTCAAAACAAAGATTGAAACTAAAATTCTGTTTTCAAATAGAAATCTAGAGGCACCATAGGGATTTAGTACCGTGACCTGCCTAACTGGGATCTACTCAACAGTACCTTCTCATTCTACACGACGAAAATCTTCAATCGTATTTTCCGCAATCAGAATCCTTTTTTTTTGAGTCAGCTGTTGGTAAGGTAAATTACAAAACTCGTACATCAACCGTAGGGTAAACTCGGGGTTTTACTCGTAGGGTAAATTATAAAATTTACCCTACGAGGCAAAATTTTATTCTTAGGTACCTTCATTAATGTGTCAAGATGCAGAACATTTCTATTTTTAGGCAAAAACTTATTTGAAAGTCATAAATGATATAATGCAATTTAACAAACAAAACGTAACATTTGAACGTGAAGTATAAACATACAAAATATAACATGATTACTAAAGTGCAGTGATTTTCAAGTATCGATTTGGTTTAGTAATGTGACTTTACCTTGAAAAATTGAACATTTTTATTAATCTGGAGCAGTAATGTCATGTACCGTATAAAACGACCTTCCGTGCGCTTGCGCATCACACCATCACACATCATAATCTAAGCTATACTAGTCTATGAGCGTATAGTCTATACGTGTTTAGAAGATTGAAAACTAATCTCGAACGTATCGATACAACTGAATGATTACATTTTTTGCTATCATAATGTGCGGTTACTTTACGAGTACGTGGGAGCCTCGCGTTATTCAAAGGTTTCACATTATTTTCTATCAAACACCCACGGTTTTGTTCTTTGAGCTGACATTTTACTGCCGGAAAAGTGCAACGGACCTATTTTTATACCAACTTTACTAGAGGGCGTTCGACGTAGAATGACTGACTCTTGTCTGTAATAATTGAATTACCTAAGTGATAAATATTGAATATACAATATTGTACATAACAACTTGACCTAAATGTAAACATATTTTGTTTTTATTAAACCATATACTTACCCTATTTAATGCAAATAAATATTACTATTTCTAATAGTAAATGACTATTTGAATTTTGTCAAGCTCGGAGCCAAACCTAGACCAATATTTTAATAGTTGTCAAAGTTGACTATAGATGGAAAACTTAAATATTTCTACCGTCAACTAGGTATAACAGTCATCCGACCAGCAATAAACTACCGGAACTAAAACATCAATTATGTACACGACATTGTGACCTTTAAAATAACAAGTCTTGTACCTAACTGTATTAATATAAATTTTCGTTTGTTTATACAATAATTTCGTGAATTTGCTTAACGGAGCTAAGAAGATGATCATTAGAGACGGTTCGCGGCAAATGCACAAAGATTTTTCGTTTGTGATCGCTGACGTTGCTTATAAATCGTTTATTTTTTACACTTATACATTGTAGTCATTGCTGATTTACTGACTGCGCTTCCGGTAATTTAAACATTTATACATGTTAGTCACATTGTAGTCATTGCCGATTTTCAATTTATTGGGTCATTATGTTATTTGTTTTTATACTAACTACAACTACAAATATAAAACATCCGTAATGTTTCGATAAATCTAAAATCAGCAATGACTACAATGTGACTACAATGTATAATAGTAAAAAATATTTATACCATGTATAAATGTTAGGGGAAAAAACCAGAGGCTCAGTACCCCCTTACGCAGTTGCAGCCATTTGCTACGTGTTCGCTTCTCTGCGGCCTAATAGAAAATATTTCAATTTGTTTCATATTTCTCGCGGTACAGTTTTTATTAATTCGAGCATTGGTCGCGGTCGGAAAGTGGTCCGCCATCGATACGTCACGGCCGTTGTCAATCAGAGCGGATGGACCGATGCGCCTGCGTCTACAATCTTCTATTGCACGATATCGGCCTCGTTATCGCTAGTGGTTTCACTGCGCCCAGTCAGATCTATTAGCTTTTTTTGTTAAATGACGATTCCGTGAATGCTTCAAAGCGAATGCTTTATTTCACCAGTTTCAATGTAAAACGAAGCGAGCTGATAGATCTTTTCGATATCTTTCTGCTCTAGGTATTACAAACAAGAAAAATAGCGTTGAATCGAAGAAAAACACAGAGTTCCTTAATAGCGAATACAATACAAATACCTATAAACTTTTATCACATAGTAAATTGTTTAATGTTTGCTTCGATTACTTAGAAGCAATAAAACTTTTCAACTCTTTGTGAAATGATTCAGGTCATCTTAGAAAATGTTCTCACGGATCATCAACTTGAAGTTGGCAAGCGGTACTCTATATTTTATCAAAATTAAGGCTAATGATTGTTCTCACACATGACTGTTACACATATGTAATGATCTTTGCCTTTGTTTCACCGTGTAATTAGGTACTATTGAAAAGAAAATATTCGCCCTAAAAATAGATACTACCTATACAGGGTGTAAGTAACAGCAAATACTGAAATGGTGAACTCAGACCATGAGACGCCTACCTCAGGAAACGCGAAAATAAATCAGTTATCCCATACAAAACTGCTATACCTGAGTACCAGACTCAAATGTATGGGACAGCTGATTTTTTTTCGTGTTTCCTGAGGTAGACTCCATAGTGAAAGTTGTTCAGTTTTATGGTCTGAGTTGACCCGTCAGTATTTTGCTAGGCTGTCACTTACACCCTGTATGTTAGAATAAGTAGAAACTTAGTAAAAGACAATGTTAATAAATTATACAATTGTTTTGTGAAATTATTAAATATTACTGACATGGTCTACCTATTACATTGGTTAGTACCTATATGGACAGATCAACGACTAAATTATACCAAAATTATTAAACCCTCTACAAGGTGTTACAAAAAATACAAGTCACAACAACTCCACTTGTGTGAAAAAAAAACAAGTTATGTCGTATAATTTACTATCTATTTATTTCAAATTACTTTAACAAACAGGTCTACTAATATGACAATCTATTGAAATCGGTTTATAATTCCTGGCAGTCATAGGCAAACTCTTAATTGTTCGTAGAGTGCACAATGGGGTCACAGGCCACTTGTCATTTCCATGAATTAGAAACCATGACGAACCCGCCTTTGATGAAATATCGATCATCAATTGCTACCGGTTGTGAGTCAATCGATCTCATCGGTAGGTATAAAAGCAGTATTATCGGTTGGTATAAGCATCGATAAAATGTTACTATCACTTCATGATGATGAGATGAGATGTTGCATGTTACAAAAGTAAAAATAAACATTTAAAACTTTTAGGTGGTTGTTTAGACCATCAAACTGAACTACTTTCTCTATGGCACCAATATCGAAATAGCAAAAAAAAATCTGCTCTCCCATACATTTAGCTCGAGTAGGTTTGGAGTTTTGTATGGAACAGCAGATTTTTTGTCCGCGATTTCGATGTTCGTGCCATAGAGAAAGTTGTTCAGTTTGACGGTCTGATCATCCCCTTAAAAATTGTCAGCATATTAAGAAGGACCCTGTATATTCGAAATCGCGATAGTGACCCCTCCTCGGCACAGCAGACAAGTTCACTGCAGACTGAGCTATCGGGCCGTAAAAAAAATGATTTACTATGCTCTGACTATACTCTATGCTCGATGCTACTTTTGCTCGGACTGTAAATACCATAACACATCATAAGTATCAATAGTAAGATATCATCTTCGTGTTATTATTTACCGATTGCAATTTGAAATAACAGTGATACATCTAGAAGTAATCATACGTGTATAGGTACTTACATAACACTTATTCCATAAGGAAATGATAGCAAATGAATTTTCGTAGAGTTTCCTTTCTAAAGTTACGAACAACATATTGTCTATTTCACTACCAGTCGAAGATAATTAACATCATTGTTATGTAACTTTGAAACTTAGATTATTTTATTATACTTAGGTAGATAAGGTGTAAGTTATTCATAGATGCTACACACTCAAATGGCAATAATACAAAATTGTTTTCCTCCACAGAAACGAAGGCGGATTTTGATTATTAACCAATTAAATACAATGTAAACCATCTCTGTCTGTGGTTTTGAGATGGTCTCTTCTGGGCCAATGCCTGATCATCGAAATCGACGGTTAGGCCAGAGATCTCAGTTTGTCAGATTTCCGTTAAAATGTACAGTTTCAAAGTTAAACTACAAGATTTCCGTACAAATCTTAAATTAATCGTAGCTTTGTAACTACTGCAACCTGAATAATACCTAAATAAAAAATATAAGCTATCGATTTTTTTTTGTTCTGACAGGTTGACTCCCATAGTAAAAGTTGTTCAGTTTGATGGGTAGAGTATGAGGTTTAAAGGTTAATTATACTTTTCCTTACACCCTGTCACAGAATAGGTAATAGTATATAGTTCTATGACCCTGTATAGCTTACAGATCTGTTGTACTATGAAACCAAGCTACTTACATTATTCCGCAAGTACCTAATTATAACAGAAGTACGATATTTCACACTCAAACGGTCATTATTAAAAACAGGCATCTAGTAATATATGCAGTAAACTGTAGTTAGCATAATGATGATCAGATATTAGCGCGTATAGGTTTTGCAACAGTAAATGGTTGAGTGGCATACATGCACTGAATACGTTGCACAGAACAATAAGTCGACAACAATCGGGTACGGATTGTCAATGACGCAGTTTCCCTACGAGGCAGTGTGGGTTCGGATCCGGCTTTACAATGGAAACGTTAGTCATTGTCTTTAAGGGAAGCCTGGTTGATCGTTTACTATTTAACTGTAGTGTTAGCTAGAAGCGCTCATTGGCTTAGTGGAGCTTCGGTGTTGGAAGCGATCACCGAAGTTAAGCAACGTCAGGTCCGGTCAGTCTTTGGATGGGTGACCGTTTAGTCGTATTTCATTACGAACGTTTCCGTGCTTCGGAAGGCACGTTAAGCAGTTGGTCTCGGATAGTTCCGTCAGATGGCGTTGTAACTACCCGTTAAGCCAGGTCAGAGGCATATTTAGGCGGCTTGAAAATTCTCTGACAGCAAGTTAGCCACTAACTTGCCTCCACCAACACGCACAGGGCCCGCGTGGTGGAGTATGGTCCACTCCTTCTCACTTTTATTCGTGAGGAGGCCTTTGCCCTGCAGTGGGATTCTACATACCATATTTGTCGGTTTCTCACTCGAGTTAATCTAGAAGTCGTGGTGGTCTAGTGGTGAGTGCCTGCCGTGCAGGAAGCGATGGTTCGATCGCCGTCCAGGTCGACTCGTACCAATGAGTTTTCAGAATTCATGTACGACTTGTTACACCACTGGCTTACCCGTGAAGGAAAACATCCTGAGGAAACCAGCATGCTTCAATTTCGAGGAATTTTACCCACTGCCCATTATAACTGGCGTGGGGCTCACGACCTATATCACTGGACAGGGTTTCGGTACTATTAGAGAAACGTGGATATTCGAGTTTTCAGTATACCGCCTTGGGGAATAAAGTCGTGAGCATATGCTTCTCACAATAGGTTAAGATTAGGAGTGTGATTTTTGAAAGTCACTCGTCAATAAACAGCGTGAAGTTTGTGTATTAATTTTGTATTATTAGGTATCTCACGATTCAAAAATAGCACTTCTGTATAGGTAGTATTACGTAGTACTCAATTTTACTGCGATTACGCACTACAAAATCGGTCACGTTATACAAGAGTTTGAGTAAATTACTCAAAATACTCGTTTCACGATTGCTCCTTATCTAGCTCATTAAAGGTTAATTTGATAGAAAGGGGACACATCCACGTAACTAATTGAATACTCTACGGATATTTAACCTTCTTTGGGAATTTGTACCCTTTTCCTAATACCTAAAAATAACAATAACAAAATCGAAAAATTACTAGAAATGAATTGTTCTTTGTTAACAGTTCCTGTTGAACGCGATGTATACTTACAGGCGATAAATATTACCTAATTATATCATCACTGCTGAACATGGCGCCTCTCCCAAGGCGCACCACAACTCCATCCTCGGCCTTCTTCATCCAGTCTCTCTCAGCTACCTCGAGAAAGTATAGGTCCAGCGGTCCGCAGCGAGACCCAGAATCGCTTGAAAACTGAGTAAAATTTCTGTTAGAAATCTTTGTACAAAATTTGTCTTATTATTTGACCCATGGTTGCTAGGTGAACAAAAGTACGTATTCCAGGAAAGGCAAATCTTCCTTAAACCTCTTGATAAAAAAAGGAAGCCGATAACCTTGATAGTTTTTTGTTTAATTTATTTTTGCGCACTATGTGATAAAGATGTGATATCATAAAAAAACAAAAAGTTATCATAACTTTTGAACCATCAACAATGGGACTTACTTGACCTTTATGGTTGAAAATAAGCTCAGCTATCACCTCATTTCGTTTGATCTATGACTTTTGGGCCACCCTGTATAAAAACTACATCGATTTTATTGCATATCGTTCCTCTTCCGGTAGACTAGCTGATGTGATTCATAATTAGGAGAAAGATTCGGTGTTGTGACAACGTGAACTTGTTTAAAACCGGTAAGAAAGGTTTTCAACTTTTTAATACATTCTTGTTATAGCCGTATTATGTATAAACTCACGTCTTACCCGGTAACAGCCAATCATGATAATATTTTTATTAATTTATACTAATAATATACTTGTGACGTAGATTTACGACTGTGAAAACTAGAAAACAGGTTTTAAATTTAATTTTCTAGTCTACTGTTGTTCTTTTGAACGAATAGAGTGGCCGCACGAGGGATTTCGTTCGAAAAATATCAAGACAGCGGGATAACGAAGGTCATAAAAAATAAATTTTGAATTAAATATACACTCCACTAGTTTTTGTGTATTCAGACAATGAAACTAAACATCTTTCCGTAAGGAACATGTATCGGAAAACGAGAAAAATTTTTGGACCTTCAAAACAAAGGTGCGGATCAGCCGATCGATTTTCTATGGGAGGTTCAAAAGGTTTTCTCTTTTTCTTCGGGAAAGTTTTTCAGTTTCATTGCCTGAATACACCCTTAAAGTTAGGTTAGTAATTAAAAACTAGTGGTGTAGGTATATTTTTTAAGTAAAACAAAACCTTCCCTTAGTCGCCTCGTAAGACGATCAGGGGATGAAACAGGGCAGTGTATTCTAATCCGGGAACCACACGGCAAAAGAATCATACGTCAATTTATTGGCTGTACAAAACAGACTTATGATTATTGATACCTAGACTTATGTTGTAAACTATGGTTTCCACGTGGATCACGTTTCCGAAGGTGACGGGCAGGGATTAGCCTTGTTCGTGACATTGGTACACCCTTGTGATAGTCACGTGAAGGTGGTTTTAAGTGTTTTAAGAAGCCATTCCAATTCTATTAACACTTATAAAAATGTGCACTGTGAATTGCTAAATAAATAAACCTTTGACTTTACGTATTGTATAAAATACATAAGAATTATTTAAATAAAACCGGTCAAGTTCGGTTTCGTACCACACCACCACACAACATTACAACATTTTTTTTTATCCTGGACCTTTAACACGAGACCGACTCATAGTTGGCCGGTTTTTATTATTTGTTCCATAATCACACCAAGTTTGATGCTTGTATGTATTACTGTTTTTACGATAGAGCGTAAGAAAAAACTATGATAAAAAATCCTCATACAAAGTTTCTTGTATGAGGACCCCCCTTATATGTTAACTTTATGTCATTTTTATTATTTATTAACAAATCAGCCGTAATAACGCATATTCTATGAAAATTTTAAGTGTCTAGCTATTACAGTTCAAAAGTTACAGCCCTAAATAGGTAGAACGGACGGACGGACGGACAACGTAGGCTTAGTAATAGGGTCCTGACTTCACCCTTTGGATACGGAACCCTAAAAAAGGTTTTATGCGACGAGTTATTCATATCAACGCAAAGTCTGAAGAACATTTTTTAAAGTAGAGAAAGATTTTAGAGATGAAAAGGAAAACGTATCCAAGCAAGATTAGATATCTAGATTAGTTATGTTACTATAACTTCACTTCCAACGAGCAGAGGTCAGTGAAATATCTAATGCTTCTTCTTCGTGTCAACTTGTTGCTTTCCAAATTTTTTGTACCTCTAATAAAACCAACCTTTCATAAAACCGACGAGCCATGAAACGACTTATGACTGTGGAAGAGGCAAAAGAGGTATATCATAATCGTAGCCGATAGCGATCAATTGTCTCTGCCTACCCCAATGGGACACAGGCGTGAGTATATGTATGTATGTACGAGTATGCTATAAAACCAAAACTAAGTAAATCATTATACTGGGTGTTACAAAACATCAGATTTTTTTATCGCAATTTTGATGTTGTTCAGTTTGATTATCTAAACCACCCCCTTAAATGTTTATTTGTCTGTACCTTGTAACACCTATACTTAGTCGATTTTATAACGAGCACTACTAGATATGCTTTTTAAGTATTCTACTCTCTCGTTAATCGCTCCGTTAATTAAACTGAAATTGCCATAATTATTAAAATGTAACAACAGTGCTCTGACAAAGTATGCAATACTGATTGAAATTATACTCGTACCTTTGTTTCGTAAATAATTATTGTAAAATTTTCGCAACAAGATGACAAAACTAATTTAGAACCGTAAATGCGATTTACACTAGAACCAATTATTGATAGAGGGTTTAGCTGTTTGTATAAAATCTTAAGCAGTAGAGAGTTACACTTATTTAGTATGGAAAAAATGATTTTATTTTTTGCTCCGATCAGTTTGCTCCTATAGTAGAAGTTGTTCAGATTGATGGGTAGAATCTCAGTTTAAAAGGATACTAATGATATCAATTTCTCCCTGCAGGGTCCTTCTTAATATCTTGAAACTTTTTAAGGGGATGATCACACTGTCAAACTGAATAACTTTCTCTTTGGCACCAACATCAAAATCGCGAAAAAAAATCTGCTATTCCATACTAAACTGCAAACCTACTCGAGCCAAATATTTGGGACAGCTGATTTTTTTTTCGCGACGTCGATGTTGGTCCCATAGAGAAAGTTGTTCGGTGATCGGTCTGATCATCCCCATAAAAAAGTGTCAGCATATTAAGAAAGACCCTGTATAAGGCGCGGTTTATTCAGAAGAGACGTGTGGCGGTCGCGGATAGTCAAAGTAACACAATTATTATCCTTATAGTACGTAGCATAGCGTCATTTGGAGAATTACGCCCGCGCCTCCAGGCGACGGCGCGATTCTCCTTTACGACAACATCGACGCTATGTCAAGTACTATAAGGTTTATATTGTTTTACTTAGATTATCCGCCACCGCCACACGTCTCTTCTGTATAAACCGTGGCTAAGATATTTAAATAATTTATCTAGGTAATGGTCCTATTGATGGGCATGACCCGAAATGTACACGAAAGAAGGACACTATATGTACACACATGACAATCTAATTTAAACCTATGTAAAACTGCAACGGAGGGAATCGCGCTTCACTGAATATGGCTTTGTTTCCTAACACATGATAATACTCTTATAAACGATCCATTTAACGGTTCGATAACATTCTATTGATAATCGATTCCATACGAATAGGTACCTTATATGGTAATGTGTTTGACAACACTGCTAGTAAGCGGGTATTGCAATTCTGCAGTGAATTCCCGGTATATCTCACTGAATCTAAGTATAAATCGAAATCGTGCAGGCTATTATAGGTTCTAAAAACCTATAAAAGTATTGTATAAAATAGATTTTAGGCTTTTGTAGTTTATTGGGCTATATTTTATTTTATTGGGTATTAATTTAGGTTTTCTTTATTGAGAAATCATTAATATTGTGATGAGGGCGCCACTGAACTGTGAAAGGAGCCTTAAGCGAATATAATTCGGAGCGCGCTCCATACAAACGAAGTCTGGTGATATTTTCAATACTAACCAATTAAAGTTAGTTATATTTTTCTAGAAACTAAACTCTATTGTATGAAGTCAGATTTTCGTTAAAATGTTAATGTATAGTATTGTATTAGTTTTAAAATTACAGTGCCTCAAAGATTTCCATACAAATCTTAAATTAATCCTAGCACTAAAACTGTATATTTTAACGAAAATCTGACTTCATACAAGCATAGAGATTAGTTTCTAGATAGAGGTTAGTATTGAAAATATCACAAGACTTCGTTTGTATGCAGCGCGCATTTACACATTCGGAATAAACTTCTCTTATGAAAAGTATAATACTCGTATATTCCATCAATCATTGCAACTATTGAACCAACTACATAATTTACCGCTGGGTACTCAAAAACACATTTTGTAATGTCTTATATCATCATTGGTAATGTAGAGCATTCGGTCCAAGTACCTACTTATGAGTTATACGACTGGGACATGATACATTACATGAAGTCAAGTGTGACTCATCATCTAAATGTATCGAACATGTTTGTATAGTTTTCTTTACACAATATGTTTAGACCATACAGTGTGTAAGGAAAAGCATCATTAACCTTTAAACCATATACTCTACCCATCAAACTGAACAACTTTTACTATGGGAGCAAACCAGTCAGAACAAAAAAAAATCAGCTGTCCCGTACTAAACTGCAATACCTACTCGATTCAAACGTATGGGACAGCTGATATTTTGTTTGTTCTTACAGGTTTGCTCCCATAGTAAAAGTTCAGTTTGATGGGTAGAGTATGTGGTTTAAAGGTTAATGATACTTTTCCTTACACCCTGTATGGTCTAAACATTGTGTAAGAAAAACTCTACTACAAGGTAGCCTACACTTTGCTACGTTACAAGATCAATTAATCATGTGCATTTACATACAATTTTATACATTAACACTAAGCGAGACAGTCTAAAATTGCGGAACAATAACTTGAAACTGGTCGCGTTCGGGGTTCATACGAGGCTGTTTTAACAATCAAAATTCTAATCGAGAATCGAGTAAAATCCAAAGTTGCGGATTCCATGCGAGGTAGCCCCCGCAAAAAGTGGCAGAAAAATATTTTTGTAGAGTTCCACGCGTCTCGTCCATAGTTATATTGTCTAAGACACAATGTCACGAACACGGACTTAAACAGGGTCCTCCTTAATATGCTGACAGTTTTTTAAGGGGATGATCAGACCGTCAAACTGAACAACTTTCTCTATGGCACCAACATCGAAATCGCGAAAAAAAAATCATCTCTTCCATACAAAACTGCAAACCTACTCGAGCCAACTGTATGGGACATACGATTTTTTTTTTCGATATTTCATTGTTGGTCCCTTAGAGAAAGCTGTTCAGTTTGATGGTCTGGTCATCTTCTTAAAAAAGTGTCAGCATATTAAGAAGGACCCTGTATAAATTCATTAAATTATTTTAAAATTGTGGTCACAATGAGGTCATAGTTTTCCTCGAAGACCATTATTAAATCGTCGGTTAATAGGTATATTTATGCTTCTGAAATATTTATAATAATTTAACCTTGAACCTTTATATATAATGCATAAATTTAATTCATATAAATACCGTAACGATATTCCTTTAGTTCTTTATTTAATAGGTGCATAATACTATTTGCGATTAATGTTAGCTGGAACGTTTATAATTAGTTTGGACTCGGAAAAACTGGGACTTTTTCTTGACAAGGAATAAAATTCGGCGTCTTACCTAGTAATAAGTTAACAACACACTGCAATTAACGCCGCTCGTGCAAGGTTCAAAGTGACTGCATTTTCACTAGGTCTGTGACATAAATAACGGAATCGTAACTATTAGTGACTTAGGAATTCTGTTTCCGTAATTACATGTTTTATTTATTTAATTCTTTGCTACGTGTAAAACTGGGAGTGCTCTATTGACATGGAAATAAACCTATCAAACTATCAATAAACTGAAAAAAAAGAAAAAAAGGCCACTACAGTATTGCGACATGGAACGAAAAGTAGGTATTATGTATATGTATGCACCTTTTTAGGCTGATTGTACAATGCGGTAGACCGTGAAGGTTGACATCGATATAACAATGTTTTCGAACCAATTTCTACATAATAACATAAGATACAATTTTACGCGATCGATTTCTATCTTTTTTATAACACAGTACAATGACTGGGGAATATTAACATGACTACCTAGATACTGATTCAGAAAGCTAATTCTATGTCATTGTTTACGATTCTTTCGATTACGCTGTTTTATTGCAGAAATCCGTGACATTGAAAACCGTTGCTAATTATTGATTAATAACGGGCATGCTTTGCAATAAGCATATCTGAGCAATTTTGCTCACATGATAAGATTATAATAAAATTGCAAAATTGGCAATATTCAATGCATATAGCATGCATATGCTCACGACTATATTCCCCGAAGGGGTAGTCTGAGATATTCTGAAACCTCAGAACATCCACGTTTCACCAGTAGTACCTAAACTCTGACCAGTGTGACGGGGGGCGAGCCCGTCGCCACATAATGGACAGTGGGTACAATACATGCCTCGAAATTGAAGCATGCAGGTTTCCTCACGATGTTTTCCTTCAGCGAAAAGCCAGTGGTGTTACAAATCGTACATAAATTCCAAAAAATTCATTGGTACGAGTCGGCCTCGACGAGGATCGAACTCGCCACTGGACCACCGCGGCTTTTTAAAATTCAATCTCTTTTGAAAAGCTGGTAAAAATATGGCTGGCAGGAAGGGGGCAGTAATTAACCGCCTGGATTTTTTCACATTTACAGATTACAGAAACAGAGATTATAAACACTTATTCTTAGAACAGCATTATTATCGTCCGATATATATCGGATAGTATAATCTTTCTGATAAATAAATTTTATTTTCAAATCAGAATTGGTCAAAAAGCTATATAGGAATCGGTTTTTTTTTTGTCCTTATTAGATTTGAAGTATATCTGATATTATTACCACAGATTAATATCTCAATTTTAATGCTAAGATTTTTTTCTAAAACATACCTAGTCTTGAGTCTTGAAACATACTACCTCATCATCATCACGTCTCACTATCCGTCTGTATACGTCCCACTGCAGGGCATAGGCCTACCCTCAGGGAGGACGTTATTGACGTTAGTCCAGCCCGTGCGCCCAATGCGGAAGGAAAACATCGTGAGGAAACCTGGAAGTCTACCAGACTTCCAGGTTTCCTCACGATGTTTTCCTTCACGGTTTGAGAGCAGTCGGTATTACAATATTAAGTTAGAAAAACTCATTGGTACATGGCATGTCATCCGTGCGGATCCGAACCTGGACCTCAAGATTCAGTTTCCATTGCTCTCCGCAACACGCCACCATCGCTCTTAGGTACTACGTATAGGTACCTACGTATCTGAAATCCATTACACAACTCAGATAAAAAGAGAGCACAAAATAGTCACGGCGAATATAACAAATTGATTCATCCCCGCTATACCACAATGGTTATTGATATAATTGAAAGCCATTATTTACCCTTGATTACGACTAGAAAGTGTTACTTTCTCGCTATGGCGATGCCGGGAACAATAATTCCGTCTTCACGTTTATTTTGAAGACAACGCGCTCTGTTCGGGTATTTAACCGCCGTCACGCCAACATTAGTGCAGAAAGAAACTTCTTTTTGTCACCTGCGACTATAATGATGAGAGACAAATAGTTTTAGAACGCTTTCAAAATTTTAAAACAAAACCAAAGTCGTTGAAAAGGTACTTAGAAGCTGAGATTTTTGCATGCGCTTGCTCAGAATTCTATGAACGGACATACCTACATATTTCTGTGTCAATGCACTCTAGTCATACTTTTACTATCTATTATAGTTGAAGAACAAATAGTGTAAAGTTTTGTACAAATATAATAAGAGTGAATTTATGTATTTCGGATAAAAAAGTTTCAGAGAAAAACAAAAAATTGAGGTTGTCGTTTCTCAGTTACGCACATATCCGGTAAAGCTTTGTATAATCTAGATAATGTGGTTGACAAAGATATTCTAAAATATTACATTCTGATTACCTACACACGAAACTCGTAATATCATTTATAAAATAAAATAAAACACAATTTGTACCTACATTGCTTGCTTGCTAATGACTGCATAACATTCTTGTGTCATAAATACTGAAATTGATATATCAAATACGATAATTGAACAATACCTATATTACAAAGAAACCATTGTAGATATTTTAACAAGAAACAAATACAAGTATCTCTTACACTTACCCAACCCAGTTATGCAAATGTTTAGCAAGTAGCACTAAGCTGGCTTGAATTCCCACATTCGGCAACTATCTACCACGTTTTACGTCTAGAACTTCCATATGTAGATTACTAATGTATAAGTAATAATTTTGATAATGGCTTGATTCCCGGGACTTGGCATGTTGAACGGACTTGACCTATCACCTGTTAGAATTGTCATTAAAACGACCGTGGTGAAGCATTACAGAACTCTCTAATACTTTGAAAGGATTGCATTATGCAGTTATGAGGCTTCTTTGTGCTATATTGCGCCAACAAAGCCTTTTAGAAGCTGCATTGTCGTCGTTTCTAAGTATCTGTTTGGCTTTGTTGAGAATAATCCGTGATTGATGTGAGATTTTATGGATTACTGTAAAGTAACGTTGGAACAAGCCTACTTGTGATTGTCGTTGCATAAATTACCACAAACAGTCATAAAACGTGGTAAATTATTATGTCGAACCAACCTAATAGTGGTATCGTTGAGAAAGAAAAAAAAGAAAAATGTTGGCCGTCACGGGACACCCGGCAGATGTGATACTTCTCCCGATTTAAATTTTGAACTTCCGCTCCCGATTTAAATTTTGAACTTCTGTCACACAAAAAGGTTGCGTATCAGAATTTCAAAGCCCTCCCATAAAAAGTTTCACCTCAAAAATTTTTGATCTGTTGATCGGTTCAGTAAGTCAGAATGGATGTACTGAAATTTGTTTTATAGAAAAAAAAGTAAAATTGATAACTGTGTAAAAGAAACGCAAGTCGCTTTATATTACTCATTACTATATTTTATGGGAGATCATTTTCGGAATAAACTATCACAGGTAAGTAAACCACGGCCGTCCAAAAGTTAATGGCGTGATTATTCTACTCACCAATCTCATCTCACCATGAGAAAACATAACCATTAGTGACTCAACGCCTCATTATTTTAACACTTTCTGCTGTCCAAATATCCATAATTTGCCAGTTTGAATGAAATTGGTTAACCTTGAGAGAGATACGTTCATGTTACATACGATACGACTGTGAATACGAACCACAGAACACAAAGTACGGCAGGAAACATTACAAAGAACACAATAAGGCCAGCCATTGCCAGCCTGGGAACTTCGCTATTATTTGCATAAATTATTCATGTGAAAAACATCGCCGCTTCATCTTAAGACTTTTATAAAACATTTTTTCTAAATTCCTCCACTCTAATTACCGCTTCAAGTTGATCATTAAAAGTCGTGATCTAGATTTAGCAGAGTTTGAGAGAATAATGTTATTGTTATCATTCAGGAACAAAGTCTAACAATAGTATAAGATGGTCGCCAACACGTAACGAGACACTCGGAACGCGGCATGCATCTAATTTCCTATTTTATTCCACAAATAATATAATATATCCGTGAATTTGATAACTAGGAACTTGTCGTTGAAATACGCGTGGGCAAGAAATAAAAGCCAAGTTTTTCAACGTCGGTCGTCAGTTGTTACTTGAATGGTTTCGATTATGATATCATTGCTTGACTGACAGTATTTCCTACATATCAATCACTTTTGATAGCTTGGTAGTTAAGTTTCACAGCTAGTTTTGTTTAACGACCAATCACTTCAGATTTAACTGTCGGCTTTCCAGGCAGGAAAGCCGACAGTTATAACCCTAGACTAATGAAAAGAATGAATTTGAATTTTCGATCGTAAATAATATTAGTCAGTGGCACGTGGTAGCAGATGGCTGCGTGACAAAAACAAAACAGTGAAAGTGACGTTTTGTCCATCACAGAGCCGCGGTGCTGCTTTTTGCATGAACACATGAACATTATTTTAATGCTCGCATTATGATGATGCATTGTGTTTACTAATTGTTGCTGACGTCACGCGGTATGATGGATTGGTTCAATGCTTCAGTGGCTGCATGACCCTCTGTCCAGATTTATTTTGAATAGATAGATACCACGCCATTATTTCCCATGGATTTCGCATAAAAAAAGGAAAAATTATTGACCATAATACTTATTCAAAATAAAGAAAAAAGAATGATGATAAATCACGTCATTCTCCAGAACTATAATTTTAGCGATATAGCTCTTAACCACACCGAAATCTAATACGTTTATGAGTTTATCTATGTATATTGGCAGTTATAAGATATACCTATTTAAGCAACTCGAGGCTAGGTACTACTATTTTACTTAAGCCTGCATTTCATTGAACTATTGTTGTCATGGCAAGTCATCATTACCTACCTCAATATGAGCCAAATTACTGAATAATACCCAAATACAAACATAATTTGTAAAGTCATAACGTACAGTTACACAAGGTTGACACCAATTGAACCCGCAATGTGTAAAAAGAGTCAATATTATTACGACATTTCGAGGTAATGTAACATTATATTGATTGTAACCAATATGCTTACGTATAAATTGAGCGGAGGTGGCGTGTTTTGGAGAGACATGGAAACTCAATATTGAGGTCCGGGTTCCGAATCCGCACGGACGTCATGTCAATGAGTTTTTCTAACAAGTATGTACGAAATACCAACTGTTCTTTAACGCGGAAGGATAAAATCGAAAGGAAACCTGCATACGCTGAAGTAGAAATTCCCATGCATACCTATGTGAAGTCTACCAATCCGACGTGGACTAACGCCCATACACCCTCTCTGAGGGTAGGCCTGCGCCCTGCAGACCCTGCAGATCCTGCAGTGGAACTTATGTTGTTGATGTAGGCTGATGATGATGTACAATTATAAATTTACCTACATTAAAGAGTAGAGCAGTGCAAGTATACGTCGATTTTTTTTTTGTATCGCCATCATCGTATCGATTGTGATAATGTTTTTAATTAATAATTCGAGTAGCGCGTCTTTTGCCCCATGTACCTAAATTCATACAGTCAAATTGATACCTATTTGAAACGATCATGCTACAAAACTGATACTCTCTATTGTACATGTTTCCACAATTTATTAATTTAGTTTATCAAATTGATTAGTGAATTAAAACATTCATGTCATTAACATTTCTCATAGAACATAAAGCGGTCAAGTGTAAATCATGTTTGAATAATAAGGTTCCGTACACTTATTTATCTTTATAAAAAGATGTTGCTGAGTATAATTGTATTAGGTATTTAAGTTAACCAGTAATATTTCTTCAAAATACGTAGGTATCATTTTCTAGCCTTTATAATAATACTTTACTTTGTTCATTATGAATAAAATTAAAAATTATTATTGATTAACTCACATTGAGAAATTTTATAAAATTAGTAAGTATAGAAATCGATACTTATTAATTCACTTCGCTTAGCTGCGTCAATTTATAATAATTGGCTATCCACGATCACAATTAGCAAATCTTCCAGCAAGATCATTAATATTGGACACGCATACCTTCAAAGTTGAGTAGGTACTAGTTGACACCTTTGTGTACTCTATTTGACAGTTAATTCATCTACACTACTGCGCACACGCAGACGCGCATGCAATGCTAACGGTAAAATATCAATGTTTGTAAATTCCATTCCTTTCCTTTTCCGTCGCGACGGACGACAACTTTATTATGCTTGCATTGATAATTAGGTACCTCTGCTCTGCATAGAATATCATATATTAATTATAGTTACTAATCTGTACAATAAACTGTCTGATTTAAATAGTCATATAAAATTCAGAATCTTTATAGCACCACGTTGTAAGTTCAGACGCAAAATAGAAAGAAAAAGAAAGTTAACTCTTAATTTCTAGCACTTTGTGACCAAATATATTATTAAATATTTATCAAGCTATTCAATATGAATTAAATGTTTGATAGAAATCAACAAAACTTTCTTGCATCACGCTACGGATAATGGATAGCCCCGATTTTTACCGGACGTTTCAGCGGATTCACGTGCTAATTACAACTCATTTTTTTCATTAGTGGTTGCATTCGTTTTGTGCTAATCAAGCGCTAATTAATACAATATGACTATTTGTATTTGTTCTTCATATCGCACGCTCCGTGCTCTTTCGAATGCATCACCTTATACGACTATGAACACTACCGACTTGTCTGTACCGAACAAAAACATATCTTACGTTACTTATTAGAAATGAAAACTAACATTCTTGCTACATTCAAGTATACTCCAATGATTAGTTTTCGATAATAACTTCAGTTAATTACAAACCTACTTTCAAAACAGGTGTCTGTTTAATATATGGCACGCGATAACGCAATAATTTAAGTTTGAACAAAGTAAACTTCATAGATTAATATGTATATTGGGTAAACTTGTTGGTTGCAGATGCGTCAATGTGAAGCGTGATCATGCGCAGCGACATGGCGTACCGGGGTCTGTCGCAGCACGTGGAGCTGGACAGAGCTGCAGACCCTCGAGACCGGTTCACGCTGCAGGAGCTCATCGGCGAGGGCACCTACGGCGAGGTCTACTGCGCAAGAGACAAGAAGAGCGGTCGGCGTGTTGCTGTCAAGGTATGCCCTACTTTTTATTTTGACGTTGGTAACTGTAACAATAAAATAGGGAGTCGCTTTGCAGGTCTTGTACTGGGCGGTCGCATGCCATTTAACAATAAAGTAGGTAATCCAGCCAAAAAAAACGATTAAACAATTAGGGAGGACACTAAATCTATGATTTATTAATTTCAAGATAATCCGCTAAAACGATTTTAATTTATCTTTTTTATTGAAATTGAATCTGTTAGTTTTGATTCCAAAAAAGAAATCGGTTTAGGAAAGTAACTAACAGGCTACTGATCAGGTTTATTTCATTCCAACTTTGGATTGCTCAATAAATTTAATACAAACTTCGTAACTAGTCGTAACATGACATCTTATTCCCGCTGCAGTACCTGGTTATACAAGATTTATGTCAATGGAATGAAGTGGTAGACCAATTTCATAAAAAATACATTAAGTGATCTGTCCACAAAGCTGTAGATAAAGGTACAATTCACGACATCCGCGAGTAAGTTTATGGTTGAGGTCGGAGAAATCCGACTCGAGAGAGAGAAATGTAGCCGCGTAAGGCCCTTAAAGGTTGTTAAACATGTTGGGAAATATCTCTTGGATTACCTATGCATATTGCAGCCTACGTTCGTAGTTTCGCTATTAGCTCCGACAGAATACAAAACTAGTTTGTTCCGAAATAATTATTGACTTACACCTGCCACACACATACGGAATTACGATTTTAAATCCATACTAAACCGTAATTCCGTCTGGAATAATTCCGCATGTATGTGTAGGTATATACAGGGTCTTTCTTAATATGCTGACACTTTTTTAAGGGGATGTTCAGACCAACAAACCACATCAAACTGAACAACTTTCTCTATGGAACCAACATCAAAATCGCGAAAAAAAATCAGCTATTCCATACAAAACTGCAAACATACTCTAGCCTAATGTATGGAAAAGCTTCTTTTTTTTCGCGATTTCGATGTTGGTCCCATAGAGAAAGTTGTTCAGTTTGACGGTCTGATCGTCGCCTTAAAAAAGTGTCAACATATTAGGAAAGACCCTGTATAAGGCGCGGTTTATTCAGAAGAGACGTGTGGCGGTCGCGGATAGTCAAAGTAACACAATAATAATCCTTATAGTAGGTACGTAGCATAGCGTCATTTGGAGAATTACGCCCGCGCCTCCAGGCGACAGCGCGATTATCCTTTACGACAACAACGACGCTATGTTTAGGTTTATATTGTTTTATTTAGATTATCCGCCACCGCCACACGTCTCTTCTGTATAAACCGTGGCTAAGATATTTAAATAATTTATCTAGGTAATGGTCCTATTGATGGGCATGACCGGAATTCCGTTATCAACGAGAGCTAGATTCCTAATAAATAATATTTTATTAATGATAATTGACTGATAAGTAATTTTTGAGAATCTCTAACAACCTATTTTATTAATCATGTATCTTCTTCTTATCGTGTAGGCAAGCCCTGGTGTAAGAGTTTTTTCAGACCGCCTTACGGCCTCTGACGTGGTTTTTTTTAAATGTTACGACTACTAGCACGAGAGATAGTAGCCGGGACCAACGGCTTAACGTGCCATCTAAAGCATGGAAGCGTCTTTCTCATTGCATTAGGCTCTTGACACGGAGGTCTTGGGTTCGATTCCCACAGGGGACAACTGGTCATATGTCACTTTGTGCGTTTTTCCCCAGTTGGTTAGGATATTGCAGGCTGAATCACCTGATTGTCTGAAAAGAAAGATGATTAATCATGTATGGCTATACTTCATTCCAAATAAGGACGACGAGATTTTCCGATGCCTTTCCTTTCTGGCCAATTCTGATTACCAAATGTAATTAATTCATTGGATACATACAGGGTCTTTCTTAATATGCTGACACTTTTTTAAGGAGATGATCAGACCGTCAAACTGAACAACTTTCTCTATAGCACTATCGTCGAAATCGCGGAAAAAAAATCATCTCTTCCATACAAAACTTCAAACCGACTTGAGCCTAATGTATGGGACAGCAGATTTTTTTTTCTCGATTTCAATGTTAGTCCCATAAAGAAAGTTGTTCAGTTTGACCGTCTGATCATCCCCTTAAAAAAGTGTCAGCATATTAAGTTGGACCCTATATACTATCCGACATATCTTGGACGTTACTAAAGCTGTTTTAAGAATAAGTGAGAGGAAGTGATTCAAATCTCTGTTTCTGTGATACAAAATAGCCTTAAAATTTCGCTGCTATTTTGAATGGAGTATAGATTACTTCATTACACAGACTAAGACGCCTAGTTTATGCGAATGTGGGCAAGTATACACATAATAGGTAGGCATATTTTTGTAGAAGGTATTGTTAGCATACTGTCTGTAATTGATAGTGTAGATATTATCTCTAAACTTCGTATTGATGTCAAGGTTGCTAAACAATACCTGTAGCCTCTCATTTTTAACATTACCTAGTGTCAATGTTCATAATGTAACATACCATAATAGCTGTTATGTGAATATGATGTCATTGGACAATTAAATAATTGTTCTTTGTTTGTTTTATTACAGATTTTAGAGAATATAACAGAGAACATAGAAGAGATTGAAGAGGAATTTTTAGTTTTCCGGGATTTGTCCAGCCACCCAAATATTCCAGAGTTTTTTGGTCTATTCTTGAAACGTGGCATCAGCTCCGACGATGATCAGATTTGGTTTGTTATGGAGGTAAATTCCTTTTAAAACACGATCTAGAATCGAATCTCACTGTCTGGATTTTGTCAGATTTCCGTTAAAAAAAATATTGTTTCAATGCCAGGGTTAATTTAAGATTTGTATAGAACATTTTTTGAGCCACGTTCGGTAACTTTGAAACTATATATTTTAACGGAAATCTGACCGGAACGTTTTTAAACATTTTCATTTACTTTATTATTTAAAATTGAAAATAGAATGAAACTTCGTTTGTATGGAGCGCTCTGTACGGACTATCCTCTCAATTATTTTTGTTTTGCAGTTGTGCACTGGCGGTTCAGTGACGGACCTTAGCGCGGGCATACGATCACGAGGTAACAATTTAACAGAACCCCAACTCGCTTATGTTCTACGCGGTACCGTGCGAGCCCTGACCCATCTCCACGCTCATCGGTGCATGCACCGTGACGTCAAAGGACACAATATCCTACTCACTGAAGACGCTGAAGTCAAACTAGTCGATTTTGGAGTTTCTTCCCATTTGGCTGCAACAGCTGCAAGGAGGAATACGTCAGTCGGTACGCCATATTGGATGGCACCAGAGGTAATTTGTTGTAGAATATTACTCCGTATATAGGGTGTTAACTTTTATGCATTACCTATAAGATTTAGGCTAAAATTTCATAGAAGAACCAGAATTGAAATCGGAAGAAATTATCAGTTGTTTCATACATTTGGGTCGAGTATCGACATTTTCTATGGGACAACCAATAATTTCTTCGCGATTTCAATATCGGTCCTATAGTCAGAATTGTTCAGTTTGATGGTAGGTTAACATGCATGCATTTAAAGTATGATTTTAAGTTTACACAACAAATTGTGTCTTGTCACATTATAGATAGAATACAATACAAACAAGATACAATTTGCATGGACTTATGATTATGAAGATAATCAAGCGCTAAATGCTTAATTTTCAGGTGATAGCATGTGAACAACAGTTAGATGAATCGTATGACTGCAGATGTGATGTCTGGTCAGTTGGTATTACGGCTATAGAATTAGCTGAAGGGGAACCTCCTCTTTCCGGACTACATCCAATGAGAGCACTGTTCCAAATTCCTCGAAATCCACCGCCAAGGCTATCGCATCCAGACGTGTTCTCACCGCAACTATCAGACTTCATAGCGGAATGCTTAGTGAAGGATATGAACCAAAGACCGTTTGCGAGGGAACTTTTAGAACATCCACTTTTACTTGCTGTTAGTAGCTTTGAAGATAAGGTATGTTTAAACTATAAACACAATATTATTCTTAACCTTGCAAGTTCACTCCATATTTTTATAAAATATTTTTGTGCATGCTGTGTCCTGTGTCCGCCACATTCCTCCTTTTATTCCTCCTTCTTACTCCTTTTACTTAAAAAAAAAAGTGAGAGTGAGACCTCAGAATAACATGTTTAGTATCATAAATTGTCTAAGATTAAATTAGGTATGGTTTCAAATGAAAATACTTCTATTACATTACATAATTTAATCTTCCTATACTTCCTGTTTGAAATGCGTGTTGGTCATTAAAATCTGTTTCAGATAAGAAAAGAGCTTCAAGCAGAAATAAAGAGACAAAGAGCAGAAGGACGTAATTGTCGGGCTCCAGAAGCTACAACTAAGAGAGGAAAGCTCAAGTCTCACAGAAAGGCAAAAGCTGAGAAAATGTACACCGATGATTTAGCAACTCTAGAAGTTTTAACTGAAGATGCCATTGTAGAACAACTTCAAACTAGATACAATCAGAATCAAATTTATACTTACATTGGAGACATTTTGGTTGCTGTCAATCCTTTTACTGATATAGGAATTTATACCACAAAGGTATCTTATAATTGACCTTATGATTTGTTTTCTCTTATCTCCTACTTTAACACAATAAAAAGTCTTTAGTCAAGTGTTCCTTTCCAGACTCAACAGTTATATAATGGTCGTTGTCGATCTGACAATCCTCCACACATTTACGCAGTAGCTGATGCAGCCCACCAGGCCCTGCTGCATCAGAAACAACACCAAGCCATAGTCATATCTGGTGAGAGCGGGGCTGGAAAGACAGAATCTGCAAACTTGTTGTTAAAACATCTTGTATTTTTATCAAAGGTTATTTATTTGTATTTTGCTCTTATTGCTGTGGTTATACACTATGCTGACGTGTTTATAATAACGCTTCGTTGTCCTTTTTTTGTAGACACAAAACAGAAATTTAGAAGAAAGAATCCTACAAGTAAATCCAATTATGGAGGCGTTCGGGAATGCTCGAACAGGCATCAACGCTAATAGCTCTCGTTTCGGCAAATATTTGGATCTATCCATGATGAGAGTAGGGCGGATATCAGGAGCACGAATATCTGTGTACCTACTCGAACAGTCAAGAGTCATTCACCAAGCTTTGTAAGTTACATTTGATTGTTGAAGCACTAGTCAAGTTTTACTGTCATGTCGAATCGACTACCGCAATCTGCGAAACGGTTATTTTATCCATAAATGGAACTTAATTTCTATCCTATCCATGTGATATTATTTTTAATAACACATTTTGAGGTTGAGTTTGAGTATAATTATCTTATAAATATTTTAAGCGTATCTTCATAAGTCCACTGTGCGTTTGAAATTTTTTAGCAAACCTTTAAAATAAATTAAACGAATTCTCAATTTCTCGTTTCAGAGGGGAGAGTAATTTCCACGTGTTCTATTACCTCTATGATGGATTGGAAAGCGAAGGCCGATGGAGGAAATTTTATTTCAACGAACAACTTAAATCCAGACATCGTTATTTGCAACCCCTTTCTGTAGCTCATCGCGAACACAACGTACATAGGTGGCGACAACTCAATCAAGCTTTTAAGGTAATTTAAAATTAACAAATATAAGGTAACATTAAAATTTGTAATATTAAATCTTGAAACGAATAATTATAATTTTAGGTAGTCGGATTTCAAGAAGAAGAGGTACAAATTATTTACAAAATGCTAGCAGCAATATTACATCTCGGTGACATTGAATTTGGAGAGACTGCTGGTGAAGATAACACCGATAATAGAGCTACTATTATTGACACAGCACCTTTACATAGAGGTTAGTAACACATTAACTACGTACTACGCAGGTAGCCGGGTCAGCTGCAGAGTGCGCGACACGCTTGAAGCACTCCTGGTACTCGTCCTTAGAGGCAAATTATTCATTCATGCCGTTCGCAGTTGAGAATGCTGGTCCCTGGAGTGCTGAAGCAAAGAACCTGGCTCGAGAATTGGCTCGTCGGATTATGCGGGATAGGGGCTGCAATCCCCGCAAAAACGCATTGCCCTGGACATCCAACGGGGTAATGCCATTTATTAAGAATTTTTTTCTAACGAAAGTATTATCAATTTTCAGCGTCATGTCTCTTGGGGGTGGAGACTTCTGATCTTCGGGAGTGTCTAACCAGCAGTAGTGTAGTAGCTCGGGGCGAGACCATCGCCAGGCACAGTTCACCCACGGAGGCGGCTGTGGCAAGAGATGCGACGGCTCGGGGGCTGTACGCGAGAACTTTCGACAGGATCGTTGAAAGAATCAATGCTTTGCTCTGTCAGAATAGACCAATGGGGTATGTTATTGTTCTTCTCTGATTTTGTTTTTCTAAATCAATTAAAATGCCCCGTGGGGTCACATATAATGTACTGAACACTAATTAAGGGATTATGGTTTCATTTCAGAATCGAACAACTTTCCATTGGAATACTCGACATTTTTGGATTCGAAAACTTTACTAGAAACTCTTTCGAACAACTGTGCATCAACATCGCCAATGAACAAATTCAGTACTACTTTAACCAGCACATTTTTACATGGGAACAACAAGAGTATATGGCTGAGGGTGTTCCTGTTGATCTGGTAGAGTTTTCTGACAATAGACCAGTTTTGGATATGCTGTTATCCAGACCAATGGGATTATTAGCGTTGCTTGATGAGGAAAGCCGTTTTCCACGGTCCACAGACAGAAGCCTCATCGGTAAGCAAAAAATTTGAATGAATTCCTAATTAATTAGATTGATGCAATTCTCATTAAAATCATCATCGTTTTTATGCATTTCTAAGCATTTAGAATTGCAAATATGAAGCACAGTGTTTATTAGAACATGAAATGCATTTTGAAATTTTGTTGCAGAAAAGTGTCATAACAACATCAAGAGTAAATATTACGTCCGTCCGAAATCTGATGCAATATGTTTTGCAATCCACCATTTTGCTGGTCGAGTGGTGTATCAGGCCGAGGGTTTCTTAGAAAAAAATCGAAACTTTTTGCCTCCTGAAGTTGTCCAGTTAATGAGGCAAAGCCAATATGACGTTATTAGATTCCTGTTTCAGTGCCCAATTACAAAAACGGGTAATTTATATTCACCTTTACAAGGAGATATAGACTCTAGGAGTTTGGAGAGTCCAATTTCTGGTGACACCAGGGTAATACAACGAATTTGATAAATTTACTATTATAATTATTATATTAATATTATGTAAGCAATAAATACCTAACGTATTTTCGCAGGACCGTTTCAACAGTAGAGGCTTGGCGTCTCAGTCGCGTGCACAGCAAACCGTTTCAACATACTTCCGTTATTCTTTGATGGAGCTTCTCCAGAAAATGGTCAGCGGTACTCCTCAGTTTGTGAGGTGCCTAAAACCGAATGACTCACGATCGCCAAAACATTTCGATTCGGCTAAAATTTTGAAACAGTTGAGATATACCGGAGTACTCGAAACAATTAGGATTAGGCAAAATGGATTCTCTCACAGACTCACATTTGAAGAGTTTTTGAAAAGGTAATTCTAAAGTTCCATCAAAGGTTTCCAAAAACCCTCAGTTTCTATTTTCATTATAAAATTCTCATAACAATCTAATGTCTATTCACAGATACAGTTTCCTAGTATTCAGTTACGATGAAGAAGTAAAGCCGAACCGTGACACATGTCGGCTCTTGCTCATGCGACTAAAGATGGACGGCTGGGCCCTCGGCAAATCTAAAGTCTTCTTGAAATACTATCACGTGGAAGTACTAGCCAGAATATACGAAGAACAGGTACTTCTATCCGTGATACTTACACCCTTGTTAATACAAGATTCTTTAGAGTCAAATTGAAGAAATCAATTATGTATATAATGTCTTCCTAGTTTGAAGAGTCCCTCAAAATTGTGTAATAAAGCTAGTACAACGATGTTAAAGACTAAATAAAATATGTTTGCTATATTTTCAGATAAGAAAAGTGGTCCTGGTACAAGCATGCGCTCGCGGCTGGCTCGCTCGCCGCCGGTATCAGCGGTTGAAGGCGCAGATGGCCATCTCGGTATTGACTCTACAGCGGCACGTTCGAGGCTGGCTGACCAGGAAACGGCTTCAAGAGAGGCAGAGACAGCTGGCGAGGGAGTTTCAGAGGGAGCAGATGGCGCAGGATAGTTGGAGACATCAGAAGCCGGGTAAATGTTTAGTGATGGAACCGATGATTTTATGTATAAGCATAGCATATGCTCACGTCTATATTCCCCGAGATTAGAGATTAGAATAGTTAGAGATATTCTGAAACCTCAGAACATCCACGTTTCATCAGTAGTACCGAAACTCGGATGTACAAGATGAAACTAAATTTAGTTCCGTCATCCGCTGTGACATCTGCGCCCGCGTCATGACGGCGCAATAAAGCGCTATCGCGCCCTAGCTCCCTTTCTTTTTGCGCGCGAACGAACAAGTTAGCAGGCGCAATAAAACGTTTATCGAGGCATCATGCCTCGGGCGTTGCTTAGTTCTTATAACCGCTCATACGGCTATATCGAGACACAATAGATAAAACAATGGGTCGGGCCGCTCCTCAGGGAGCCGGCGGTTACCAAAGGATTAAATAATAATAAATTGCGCTATGATTTACAAGCGATTTAAAAACGTTTTTATCATTATATATCACAGTTTAATATAATGATTTGAACACAAATACATCCAGGTTCATTCATAATATGCTGACATTTTAAAGGATGATCAGACCGTAAGAAACAAATTTATCTATGGGACCACACACGAAAAAAAAAAATTAAGCACTTGTAACTATTTCAGTTATTTTTAAACATATTCAAAAATTTATTTCACTTTAGTGTTTAAGATATCAAACATGTTTTAAAAAGTAATTAAAAAAAATTTCATCATCCCAATTACCATTGTGTGTTTTTTAAACTTACAGGTATTCCAAACAAGAACAAAGCAATGATGAAGGCGAAGCTATTGAGGAGGATGACGTCACATGATAGTGACGACAACGAAACCAGCTCCAGCAACAAAGAGAACGTCGATACGAACAAGGCTGCCGTTATAATACAAAGTCGTAAGTTTATAAACCTTTTAGTGTAAGGGTGAAGAAATTGAAACAAATAATAGGTACCAAAATGATATGAAACGGATATATATTTGGACATAAATCAATCAAGAACTAGGTGTATCGTCGTTCTTTGTGATAAGGGTAACATTCTAATTAACTTGGGCTTTTATTTCGTGAGCAAATTCAAGGGAAGGCTGAAATAGGGTAGGGTCTACAATTTTGCCTAGATTTTAGACCATTTAATCAGCATTGGGCGCAAGTGGTGGAATAGGCCTGTCCCCTCTTACCCTTTTTAACTGGAGAATTCCAAGACAGTCTGTAATTCTAGGGAGTAGAACGTACACAGTCTGGTGAAGATTTGGATAGATTTGACATCGTACAAACAAGTTGCTTGGGTATTTTGCAGATTTCCGTGGCTACACTGCGCGTCGCAAGTGGGCTAAAGGTCGAGCTCCACCACCGCCACAGCATCCTCCACCACCGACACCCCAGCAAGTCATGCAACAGTACTCGGTGCAAGAACGAGCTGCTCAGTTACAGACATTCGCTGATCAGGTATCTATTGTGATTGTGACACCTTCGTTTAAAAAAAAAGGGTAGGTCTACAATCCCACTGCAAAGCCTTCTCGGTGAGATAGGGTAGGCCATACTCCACTACGCAAGCCTTGTTTGGATCGGCAGCGGCAAGCTAGTGGTTAACTTGCTGTCAAAGTATTTTCAAGCCTCTTGAACTGTAACGATTAGGGTTAAGTGGTGTACACTTAACCAATCCATCCAATACCAACGCTCGAGATACATAGCATATGCTGCTCACGAATATATTCCCCGAAGGGATAAGTCAGAGATATTCTGAAACCACAGAACATCCACGTCCACGCTCGAGATGAATTAACATAATATGATCATCCGACCGATTGGTGACCGATTATAAAACTTTTATTTACCGTGTCAAATTAATTGAATTCTCCATCTTATACCCGGACACGTTTAGATTTATTGTATAAATCAGTAATGATTGGTTCATAATTTGTCACCGTCCTAAGCTAAAAATCACCACAATAATTCACTTTTTCTCCAACACGAATGCCAGAGAATTAAACTTGTTACAAAACACTCTTCTAACCCACAACCGCATTCATATAATTTATGCAACAGTTAGCGCATTAGTCATTAAAAATTAGGGCTACCAGCTGGCCGCTTCCACTGCGGTGCGGTTTGCGGTTTCCCGCAAGGCATAAAACAAACCGAGTTCAAATGATACGCTCATAATAATTATATTCTAAAGACGACGATGTTTTTTTAGGTGCACGAGAAAAATCAGGATGTTCACAAGAACTTGAGACGTAATAAGCCTGGGATCCGAATACAACAGGTTAAACGGCTTCCAGATGAATATCGTCCTCCTCCAGGGTTCACGCTTGTTCCGGCGATTGTTAGGGGACAGCCTACGCAGCTTGAACGAGATGCTAGTAGACTCTCCAGGTAACTAAACCTACTTGTTTGTCTGTAATCAAAATAACTCAGTGAGTGATTGAGTGAGTGAAATAATTAATCTTGCAATAAGTTGCATACTCAGGTATGCAACTGTATTGCAAGATTAATTATAAGCATATTTTAGGATTTCAAGACGGAATGACGACTCATTCCAGTACAGTGGTGGCTATCGTATTGTTAGTAGCTTCGTCGTTTGAAACAAATAATATAGAGAGTTCTAAGAAAACTAAAAAGTGGTCTACAATTTTAATGTCACGAAAGATCATTTTATCGTTATTAAAATCTATGTATTTATCTACTCATGCTTACATCGGATTTTGGAACAGTCCATCGCCAGAATTTCTTGAAAGTCCTTGCAGACCATGGGACGAGCCCTTACTATGCAAAGAGTTTGAGGTCAAACCTTCAAGGTTTGTGTACTTTTGTCCATCTACACGTTGTTTTGTTTTGTGACGTGGAACATACATGTAGGTACCGTTATGGTTGTGCCAGATGTAAAAGCTTTTTTAATCGATTACAGATACAACCACAGTAGCAGCGATCATGATTCAGAAGATAGGCATCTTCAAACGAATCATAATTGGCAAAACCTGCCCTGCAGCAGGCAATGTGGTGGCTTAGTCAGGTACGACAGACAAAATAATCTAAGATCATTTTGGCCTTAATATAACTAATTTTATTTTGAAACGCATGCTTTACCTTATGGAAAACAGAAAAACTGGGTATGAATTTTAATTATTATTATCGTAAGGGGCACACAACATCTGGATACGTTCTTAATAGCTTATCTGACAGATCTTTTGACATATCTATTAGATAAGCCAGGAAGAACTTATTCAGAAGTGGTGAAACAGCCATGTTCTTGCAAATAAATCTAGTTTCATTTCAGGCTTTATCTTTTCAGAGCATGTACTAGTCCTAACATTTTCCATCTATATTTTCAGCAACAAAATTAACGAGTTGGTGAGGCATGCCCGAAAGGCTGAAGCGCCTCCTAGACCGATCTACAAACCGAACTACGATCCCGAATCGGACCTTCGCAAGATTCTACGGAACTCGCCCGAGATCCTCGCGACTCCTGTCTTCAGCTCCGACGATGATTACACTGAAGGACCATTTAGGTTTAAACAACTTCTTAGACCGACCTTAGGTCCGACTGAGAGTCTCCGAAAAAGAAAAGTTCGAAACACATCAGGTCAAAGTCCTTGGATGTCTGATAGTTCCCAGGACAGCATAAGTTCTAAGCAACCTCTTTATAATAAGCGACGTCCTCAAATCAGTATGGGAGTTTATTACAACTAGAAATATTGATGGTTCAACACGGTCATCTGAGAAGATAAATATTGCATACGATCCAAATCGAAAAAAAACTTCTTTTGGTCGAACCAAATAAAATAATTGGTTTAGGGTCGATTGTCCTTCTTTCTCATAACTGGTGTTTTAGTATAATATGAATTTATTAATTATCTAGATATTTTTGTGTGCTATTTAGATGAAGTAATTTAACTAATTTCGGTTCAAATAGTTAATTCTTAATTACGGTGTTTTAGAACCCATAATTATGAAAAGGCATGTTGAAAAGACAGTCGGCATATGGCCTACGACTAAAAGTTCTCTTCTTATTCGTTCTCAGCCAAAAAACAGTTGAATGAATGTTATTTTCATCAAATTACATACGAAATAGAAACGAGTAAAATAAAAAAACATCCACGTTCGTTTCCTGCTTACGGAAACAATATTTTGTCATACTGCCTAGAGGCTCTTAGCTAATCAATATTTATTTTTAATCTTAAAATTATACCGCCTTGGTTTATTTTACATCTAACAGAATAATTCAAATTATATTCTCGCATTGTCTATTATAAGAGCAATTACCAAAGTCTTATTTGTACTTGATAGTTACTTCAATATTGAAAGAACCATAAACATTAAATGAGATTAGTTAATAAAAACTAGTACCAAACAACAATATAAAAACAGGGTGTTAGGGAAGACAGCTGCATTACTTAAATGGGTGATTGTACTCTTGGTACTGAGCAACTTTCGCAAAGAAACAAGAGAAATTCGCAAGAAAAGATTTCATACAAATGCTCGATCAGCTGATTGCATTTAGTATGGAAAGTCCACTTTTTTTTGCTAAATTCCTATAGGTTTCTTATGGAAAGTTTTTCAGTGACATGGGTACAATCACCACTTAAAGTAATTCAACTGTTTACACTAACACCATGTATATGCATCACTCGCTAATTACAATTTATTACATAGTAAGAATGGTTCTTTCAACTACCTAGTTATTGTAAACTTAGTGATTAGGTTACTAATTTCAGTTGTCAATTCTTCGTCGTATTTTATCTTATCAGTATTATTACGTAAAAAGTTTCAATTTATTTATGTATGAAGCAGATCTCAACAGAGGTTCATTTAAAAAGAAATGTTTGTTATATGCCATCAAATACTTAATAATACAGAGTATTAACAATGTCATCGTTGAAATATAAATCATTGACAAACTTTGTGATAATGTGCCAATGATTACTATAAGTTTAAATAATGTTATTTTTGTGAATGAAAAGGTGAATAAATGTTTGATCATTAGAAACTCTATTTCTGACCCTATAATTGACAACATTTCATTTTAAGAAAGGTACCAAAATAAGAAAACCATTTGGAGATTATGTGATTCAAAGCTTATATCAAAATTATCAGATTTTTCTATCCATTATTTCTCGAGTTATTTGAAAAATACTGAAAAATATAATAGAGGTTAAATGCGATTTTATTCCTTTGCCTGCTTGGCCTTTCTATAGTATTTGACAGTTTTTATTATTTTTATGTTATTGTAGCCATATAAAAATAGAAGTGTCGGTCAAAAATAAAATCGGAAAAATATGTATCTCTTATTTTTAATCTATTTTTATATTTTTTATAAAAACAGCTGGTTAAAAAAATGTAATGTAGTCAATTCATACTTTTAGCAGACAAAATCAGCTGGTAGTTGAAGCTTGATTGTAGCTGACCTGAAATAGATTACCGTAAAATCATACAACTAAATCTAATCTAATCTTTGTCTACAATAGGAGCTTTTACATGGCGTTATGTGTAGAAATTATATTATAATATGTATACAACGTGTAAATGAATTAACGCAAAACTAGAAAGTAGTTTGTTTGGAATCGAGAGCAGAATCGAATTATCATGGTTTCAACACAGGTATTTTTTTTTTCAAAATATTAAATAATTTGTTTGTAAATTTTAAAATTTACTGAACTCTATCTTGCTGAAATGATAACAAATCATTTTTGCCCAAAACATAAAATGCGAATAACTTTAAATTTTAACTTTCAAAATAATGAAATTATTGTTTCAATCTAATTATTCAATCAGTCAATTCAAATCAGTTGGGGTGTAGTATGAGGTTAGTATGAGGTTGCGCTTATTCATTAACACGTTGTGTACGGCAGGAAAACTGGAACATACTTGCACCCCAGGACTATAGTTGTATGGTTTTACGGTAACTCTTTGAGAGGTAACACCAATGCCAATATTAAGAAAAAGGTACATGATAAAAGAAAATCGTTTTTAAAATTGCAAATGCATCTATTATAATGATTCTTCAAACAAAAGACATCAACGATGCAAACATTTGTTAATAACGTAACTTAACATTATTAAGACATCACTTAAATGTTGACACTTTGGGAGCAAGATATTGCCGACACACAAGAATGAGAAATGAAAACGCGACGAGATTAAACCAGTCTATAAATAGGTCAGGATCCCGTCTACTTGCATATAATACTGGCTTGAGTAATCAACATTAAATAATTTACGTCAAATTATAGTTTTATAAGCTCGTAAGTAGGTACGTAAGAGTATACACGCAATGTGATGTTTACGCGAGCGGGATGGGACGCGCGGGGAGCGCGGGCCGCCACGTGACGACCGTGCAGCAACCAATGAGGGCGCGCCTGGAGCGTGCGCGCGCACCCGCGCAGTCGCACCCGCGCCAGCCATGGCGGCCGCTGGCCTGCCAGACGTCGACGTCTCTCAAATAAAAACGCGCTCCATCGAAAGAACGCTTCTTCCACTCATCAAGCAGGTACGCTAAACATCCAAGCCATACCTCACCATTCACAAAACTGTAAAGTCGAAAAGTCTTGAGTTTTGTGTGTTGTATTTGCGTACACGACTACTCCACTGAATCGAGTCGACGGCCCCTCAATGACGTCGCACTGCTCCGGTGATAAACCTCAGTTTTACGCGCCATCTAAAATTATGTTTTATTTTCGGAGCGTTACCTACTGCAATATCATGAAATACGTCTACGAACGCGTTTTCCACGTAAACTGACGTCTGCTATTAGAATTTCCCGCCCACGTCGACTATCTGTTGCATGTCGGAGTCGCGCCGCCGCAATAGAGGCTTTCCAGTTGGCGCCTGTTTTGAATGGAAATGGTTTTCGGAACTTACAAACTAATCAACTTCACAATACTATTTGCGTCTTTTTTAAGAAGCAGCTGTAGTGATAGCTACTGTAGGGCTTCGAATCGAAAATAGTTGTATTTAGCAATAAGGTTATAAGGTAAGTTGAAGGGATGGTCGTACACGTGGAGTCGCAGGGGTAGCGGACGGGGGGTGGGCGGGAAGCCTTGGATCGATGTGCGCCGGGCCCGGCAGTGCCGCGGCGGACGCGGGTAGAGCGGCGCGGCGCCGCACGACACGCCGCGACGACACGCCAGCGCCACGGAGCACGTGCGCGCGCCCGCGCCGCCGAGCGCGCGCCCACCGCTCGAGCGCCACTCGCTGCCACTTGCGATATGGACGCGCTCTCCGATGACGACGAATATGCGCGCCGGGACACCCAGGTAAATTGCGTACTGAGTTCAAAGAGATTACTCTTTGTTGTAAGATGCTGCTAGTGCACGACCACATCGGGCAGTGATGATATCGACGCGCAACAAGTAGTTACAAGTGGCGAAGAAGCTCGCGTGCAAGAACGACCTTGATAGGAGCTCGCGCCGCGCGGTCTCGCTCCTTTTCCCGGCCGCCCCGTTGTCGTCGCCTCCGTGAGACACCCAGACATCTCCAATGATATGACCTTCTAATTTAATTTTCGTTGGATTCCCATTTTCTATTAAAATATTAGTAGACCAGGGTTTCCTTTGACACAAATAATAACAATTATTAATTGTTCGAATAATAATCGCTTAGCAAAAAAACTTTTATTCAAGATCTCTTACTAACGTTGCAATAAATTGTTAACTTTAGAAAATTACTGGTTAGTCCTCGAAAATAACGTTTTCTTATGCTTGTAATCTACGATATGGATTCGATAGATGTTCTGAAGTCACGCAACTACTCGTATGTTCTATCTGTCATTGGCCCTACAAAATTACACCCTATTAATCAAGTCACTATCGCATCCACACTATTATGGGAACGATTTACTTTATTATAAAAGATCAATTAATTTACTGAACAACCTTAGTATGAAATTGAAGTGAAATTTAATTACCTACCGACTTACTACTGCTGTGAATAAAAATCTGAAAATAAAAAGCAAGTTTAAACGGATTGTAAGTTATTTTTAATTAAAATAATTTTGCGTGTGACCAAAGTCTCTCACCTGATGTCGTTTATTTTAATTACAAAATAAATTACAATACAGATAAGAGGTTAAATACGCATAGTATAATCCCAGTTCCCACATCTTTATGCTAACCGGGAAATATTGTTTTATTTCAGTTTTCGTTCATTAAGTTTCAACAGAAAATGCTAGTAGAAAAATAAATGAAATTTCAAATACCAGCTTCCCTAAACACAGACATCGTCGAAAAGCGAGGGAAAAGAGACCGAATGGTAATTTTGTTGTGTATTGGACGGTGGACGTTCCATTTCCATTGAGAGCGAACTTTGAACATAGAAAGAAAAATACGATTTTGAAATCCTTGCGACATTCTACTTCGAATTCAGCTTTTGAAGTTGACTCTGAAATGGACAAAAGACTTGTTGGTGCTATAAACGTTACTCAATACAAATCGATGGATGAAAAAGCTAACTAGCGACTGAAACATACTTATACAACCGTCCGTAAGAACAATGTTACGGCATCGAATTTCAAGCGACTCGAGCTCAATAAAGCTGATTGTAAGAACAAAACGACTCTGTCCAACATCCTTGATTGCGATTCATTGTATTTGTCTTGAAATCATGGATTTTACCTTGGTAAAACGTCGCGGTTATGATAAATACAAACTTAATGTTACTATCGAGAAACTTTTATCATCATCATCATCGTCAGCCTATAGGAGTCGCAGAGCACAGGTCTACTCTCAGGGATTGTGTATTGGCACAGGATTGTGGATGGGCATTAGTCTACCACGCGTGCCCAATACGGATATGTAGACTTTACATTTAGAAGAATAATATAATCAAAGTCAAAGTCAATATCTTATCTCACATCTTTTATGTTCTAATTGTTTGCAAAAGTTTTTTATTTAGAACATAATTTTTCTGAGACTCTTCTTCTTTTAAGAAAATCCAGGAAAATATATCTAGCGTATAGCAGCATTGTTTGTTAGCAAGGAACGTACTAGATACAACAGAAAGATCAAACACTAATATAATTGTTATAGTATATCAAAGGCAATACAGGCCAGTCAGGCACAGTATAAGAAAGAGTTTCTAGGATGGCCAGGATTGTAACCGTTTAATTAAATTTTTCTAAAAAATTAAAGAGTATATATTTCGTACTTTTTAACCTTATTGGGATAGATAGGTACCTGATCTAGATTCTTATTTGTTAAGCGTTTTGAACAGCTGGTATAAAATTTTTAACTTTTTTCGTGCATAAAATTGTATAATGTCACCTAACCTATTAACAAACATTTTTATTGCCATTGGCGAGGGCTTAATATGCACCGATTCTTATAGACTCCCACAAAACAGGAAAAATTCAATTTAAATACACAATAAATTGTTTATTATGCAAATATGTATAGAGGCTTATGATTATTACGTAAAAACGTCTTTGCTTTCATGATGAAACTTCGATATGGAAAAAAGCGTCTGATTTCAAATTGTAATAACTTTTAAAAGGCTGCATTGCTAAACTTTCAGCGTATAGAACTTTAGAACATATTCACATAAATTTTTCTACATATAAAAATCCTACAGTATCTCAACAAGCGGGTGGATGAAGCAGACTGATGTCATTATCATAATTTCGACCGATTGGTAAGCTTCCAAGTGCTCGAACTTTTGTTGGCATATACACTTTTTTGAGATGGTATTTGACAGGACTAGCAAGTTCTGTTGGAATAATATAGGTTTTTAACTTACCTGTAAAATATGATTTGATGTAGAGTGGGACTAACATTTCGTAACGTAGTCTACAAATACACTATGAACGGAATTATTAAAAACCAATCTCTACGAAACATCGTGAGGTAACCTGCATGTGCTGAAGGAGATATTCTGAATTCTGATGCGGGTGTGAAGTCTACTAATCCGCATTGGGCACGCAAGGTGGACTGACGCCCACACACCCTCACTGAGGGTAGGCCTGTTTCCTGCAGTGGGACGTATATGTATAGGCTCCTCCTCACGATGTTTCCTTTACCGAAAAGCCAATCAGTGGTGTTAATATCGTACATGAATTCCGAAAAACTCATTGGTACGAGCCGGCATGGACGGGAATCGAACCATCGCAGGCAGGCAGGGTTGCTCGCCACGGGATCACCACGGCTTTTTCATGTATATGATTAATATTTAAGTAAACTTAGAACGCACACACACCATTGTAATAGCCATTGATGATTACAGTGTATAATTCAAGCTCTATAATGACGAAGCTGCTCAGTCCAAATGTTTCAAACATTATTAGTAGGATTTACAAAAGATGTGGCTATGAAAGACAACGAGCAAAGCACCATCTCACAAGCAACGAAAGACACAGGTACAGCGAGAACAAACGCCTTTCCTTTACAATGCTCTTATTATAGTAGATAAAATTTTCATGAGACACAGGTTATCGGTTTGTACCGACCGTTTGCAAACAAATATCTAATGTTAGAGACAACCTTACGTAGCTATAGTATGAATTTTCTACTAACAAAACGTCTATTTATCAAATGCGTCGACGAATGACTTTCTTTAAAAAAAAGTGTTGTGTTCCTTTTAAGGTACCTACCTACTCAGTTCTCATTCTATACTACTAGATACAATAAGATCGTAAACTCATGCTTACGGTCAACGGTTACGGTAGGCGGTAGGTCACGACCTATAGAGGAGAGCATAGGACTTGTGTTCTTTTCAGTTCGTGACCTTCTGAAATGGAATTGATGCAGTCTTCGTAGATCTGATGAGTTTAACTTTTAGTTTTACTTATTAGCAGCAGCAGTTTCCGTCATTGTACAAAGCATGAAACTCCTTCCCTGATCTTATAATATTTAAGTTAGATTGATGGCCGCGCTAAGAAATAGGAGAAATGAAAAAAGGCGCCATTTTTAGGCATTGGCTTTAATGGTAATTAATATTGTCAGCAGATCAGCACGTTGGTGGCGACAAGGGGCGAGGCGGCGGGCGGGGGCGCGGCAGTGCAGCGGGTGGGCGCCGCTGTCTGCTGCGCCGTCGAGCGCTTCGTGGCCGTCGGCGAGACCATCGCCGACGACAACCCCGACGTGCGGCACAGCATGGTGCTCGCGTGCAAGGAGGCGCGCGCGGCAGGTGCGTTTGTGCTCTAATATAGTGATGTGCCGATTCAGGTAGTACTTGAGTACTGACTCGAATACCTTATAAGTAGGGATGGACGGACGTTGGGAGATATAACTAAACAACGGCATTTGTGGTTAGACTGAATAATATGACCCGAAACTAACAGTAAAATTGACATTTTTAATTGTTTATGGATAGTAGGACGTTTAAAAATGATCGAAAAACCACAATATTATAAGAAATACAACCCATTCATCGTAATAAGTACTAAAATTAAGTACTTGTACTATATACTTATACTGTATCCAGGGTGCAATTTAATATGCTAATGATATTTTAAGAGGATGATCAGACAATCAAACTGAACAAGTTTCTCTATGGGACCAACATCGAAATCGCTAAAAAAACGGTTGTCACATACATTTTGGTCGACTAGGATTGCAGTTTTGAATGGATTTCGATGTTGGTCCTTTAGAAAACGTTGTTCAGTTTGATGGTCTGAAGCACCCCTAGTATGTAATCGATTTAAGTTTACATCCTGTATATTAAACGGGGTGCTTCAGACCATCAAACTGAATTATTCAACAAATTCATTATGAAGCCAACATTGATCAATCCCATTGTAAAAGTTGTTCAGTTTGGTCTGAAGCACCATTACGTTTACATCCTGTATAAATAAAACTAATTTTAAAACAAATTCAGGATCGAGATGAGACTCAAACGATCATCACACTCGAAGTTTTAGACATTCAAACCGATAATTAAACAGGCCAATTTAAAACTTAATTAAAACGTTCATTTTGTGAGTCTTTTACTCAACTTTGAGCAGCTCCTGGGCGGGAATGGTCATAAATTTGCATAGGAATCGAGTAACTTTGGGAATAGTTCGCGTTCGTTGTGCCGTTTGCCGAAATAGTTTCGTAGATATTTAATCAAGCCTAATCCTCAACTTACGATGACGTCACATCACCCTCTGACGTCAGGCTCTTATTAAAGTTACGCTATGTGTGTAAACTTGACGTCACGACGTTATCTGGGGAACTCGACGGTTTTGTTCCATTTGTCTCCGTTTAAACTTTTATTACAGTTACGTGAAGTTTAATGGAATCTTCTCTTCTTGTGTTCATTGATTATGTTGTCTGTCTTTCCGATGCTCTGTTAGAAAATAGTTTTTAAATTAAGTTAGTGACTTAAAATTTACTCATACATTTTAATAATTTTGGTAACAAATTATAACTAATGGTATTTGTAATTTATTTTCAATTTTTTTCAAGCTTCTTACTTGCTTTATAATGAATTTATTCATTCATACACCTTACATAAATATCCCGACAGACGTCTAAAAACTACAATTCAGATGGAATTATCTAAACTATTATAAAACTGTAACAGAAGTGTGTCTGTACACAGACTCCAAATCAATCTTTTTAGGGTTCCGTACCCAAAGGGTGAAAACGGGACCCTATTACTGAGCCTACATTGTCCGTCCGTCCGTCCTACCTATTTAGGGCTGTCATTTTTGAACCGCAATAGCTAGACAGTTGCAATTTTCACAGAATATGCGTTATTACGGCGGATTTGTTTGTTAAACAAATAATAAAAATGTCAAAAAGTTAAAAATTAAGGGGGGTCCTCATACAAGAAACTAGTTTTAATCAACGTTTTTTCTTCTCGCTCTATCGTAAAAACGGTAATACATACAAGCGTCAAACTTGGTGTGATTATAGAGCCAACTCGACAGTATAACAGCAAATAATAAAAACCGGCCAAGTGTGAGTCGGGCTCCCGTAGGTCCCGAAAAAAACAAAACTTGTTTGTAAGTTAATATGTTGTATGATGGTGTGGTACGTAGCCCGACTCGCTCTTGACCAGTTTTTTAAATTTTTTTGTCTGTCTGTTTGTTTGTGCGAGCATCACGCGAAAACTACTTTTTTTGTTTGATAACTTATGATTTGACTTAAAATCTGGTATATAGGTAAATTGTGTGGACGAAGTCGAGGGTAAACACTAGTATTAAATAAAAATGCTGTTCGCTGGGTGATATCTAATAGGGTATTTGACAGGTTTTTAAAAACGGTTCTACGTTAATCACTGATGTCTAAGGACTCTATAGAAAATATATATTTAACGTTCCGTTACATATACAACGTGTTAATGAATAAGCGCAAAACCTCATACACCCCAACTGATTTATAACAAAATAATTAGATTGACACAGTAATTTCATTAATTTGATACTTAAAATTTAATGTTATTCGCATTTTAAGTTACAGGCAAAAATGATTTGTTATCATTTCAGCAATGAATGAAAGTGCTAACGTGCTCGTGGATACATTTTAAGAATCTTGTTTTGGTAGTAAGTAGGATGAGAGTGCCCGAGCGGTGGGTTGAGAATTTTAAATTTTACAAATAATTTATTTATTATTTTGAAAAAAAAAACCTATTTTGAAACCATGGTAATTCGATTCTGCGCTCGATTCTAAACAAACTATTTTCTAGTTTTGCGTTAATTCATTAACACGTTGTATAGGTAGTGCAAGAAAAAACAAAAACAAAAACGTTATTTAAATATCCCGCGGAAACGCATTTCCTGACAATTTACGTGGCTACAAGCAGGTGACGTCACGACGACGTAAACTTTGTACGATGCTCACACTCTACACGCAACTGTTTACAAGCAGTTGACGTCATCAACCATTCGGCCAATCACAGTCGTTAATGATCACGTGGCTAAAGTATACAAAAACATTATTTTCTTTGTCGATTTTCTCTTAAAATATCCAGTATTTTTCTTAACTGACTAAATTGTTGGATTCCAAAATTCAATTCATTCATTCATTATTTAATACGGATGCCATCAATAGATCCTATATTTTACATGCTGTCAAATACCCTATTGTGTCACTGCAACTATCTCAGAAGAATAAGAACTTGCCTCATTAGTAGATTAGCTACCTATACTATATTAATATCAGATCAAAGTATTTACAAGTATTTCAAAGATATTAATGCGTATAATGTTGGTATTTGTGTTTATACTCTGTACCTACCTACTTAAATAACAAATAAGTACAACAAGTATTATGCTGTCTGCCTTACTTAACACTGTCACTTTCGTATGCCTGCCGGAAGAAATCTCTTCATAGATAAGCTTGCCCATTGTTATGCTTAACTGACTGCATTTACAACTAAGCAGATACTACAGTCGAAAAAGCATTAAGTGTCAAATCGTTTTCAATTAACATACAAACAAGTACCGCAGTTTAAAACTCGGTTTACTCAATACCTTACTCCATGCTCAATACCACAGAGAAATGACACGCTCCAAGCTCAATACAAACTATAAATAACTATGGAAATAAAAATATATCACAGAAAATAATATCTGCAGGCTCGAAGGCAGTTGATGGTGAATATGCACGATATAATGTTGCCTCTTATTCAACTACATAACAAAGAATTTTTTAATCATTGGTTCCATTGCGTGACCAAAGAGTAGGTACTGTACAGGGTACCAGATGAATGCACAATGTGCATTGTATTTATTTTGACAAAATTATGTCTTTTGTATGGAGTGTTACATAAAGAAATTTGTTTGTCCAAGTCTTAAGAGAAATTTATTCCGATTGCGTTAATGCGCGCTGCATACAAGCGAAGTCTGGTGATATTTTCAATAGTAACCAATTAATGTTAATGAATTTTTTCAGAAGTTACATATAAACTAATCTCTTTGTATGAAAATCTTTGACGCACTGTAACTTTAAAACTATACATTTTAACGAAAATCTGACTTCATACAAATATAGAGATTAGTTTCCAGATTGTTTCTAAAAAATGTCATGGACTTTAATTGGTTAGTATTGAAAATATCACCAGACTTCGTTTGTATGGAGCGCGCTCCGAATTATATTCCCTTAAGGTGATTCCACACGCTTCTTGCACCAAACGCCTACAAAGGCTTGGCTAATTAGACAAGCCAAACGTCGCTGTCCACACGCTTGCGAGCGTGCGCTATTGTGTTCCGAAGGAAGCAAGCAGGCGAACGTATAGTCCGGGTTCCAAATACAGGTTTCTGCTTGGTAGCATTCCAGAAAGGATAAAATAATCTCGTTGGACTAGTAATTCATTTTCTTTTTTCACATTCCCTCTGCGCAGAAGTTTTGTCTGCCAGTCGTCAGTTCGCAAGCTATACTTACCACCCACAAAGTAGTGTAGGCATCATAAATGTTTGCTGCAAGTTTTCTTTGATGTGTGCCGAAAAACCCACATCACTGGACTGGACCGACGGCAAATGCTTGAAAGCTTACGCAAGCCAATACAAATCCCTATCCACACTTGTGCTTCCAGAAGCACACGCTTGCCAAACAACAGCAAGCATCCAGATGCTTGCTGTTGTTTGGCAAGCGTGTGGAGCAGCCATTAGATCGGTTCTTATTTGTTACACCTTTACGTTTAAAAAAACTGAACCGATTTCAAAGAAAATTTTACAGTATATTTCCTGTAGTGTGAGAAAGTTAAGAGTAAAGGCTACTTTTTATTGGGATAGGATAATTAAGCGAATAATACGCTAGCAAATCCGCTGCCGAAAGCTTGTTACAAAGTGTTATGTTGGTAAAGCATAGCATAGCATATGCTTACGACTATATTCCCCGAGGGGGTAGTCAGAGATATTCTGAAACCTCAGAACCGAAACTCTGTCCAGTGTGACGGGGGGTGAGCCCGTCGTCACTTATAATGGACAGTGGGTACAATACATGCCTCGAAATTGAAGCATGCAGGTTTCCTCACGATGTTTTCCTTCACCGAAAAGCCAATGGTGTTATAAATCGCACATAAATTCCGAAAAACTCATTGGTACGAGTCGGCCTGGACGGGGATCGAACCATCGCCTCCTGCATGGCAGGCAAGGTTACTCGCCACTGGACCACCACGGCTTTTTGGTAAATTTTACCCAAAAATATTCACATAAATAAGCTGGTTTGCCTCAGTCAAGTCCTCCTTGCAATAAGAAATAGCTGCCTGACTAAACACTCGATAAAGATAAAGCCGTTTAGAAGATATATTATTTACCTACCCAAGGTTCGGTTGGTACCCGTTTGAGTCATTAACAGCAAACAATTGTTGGTAAAGCAAAACGGCCGCAAAAACAAATTGCTCGCCCCCGATTCGCCCTTTAATTTAAAGTTCGCATCTATTGCGACATTTCGCACGGGACCCTCTCGAGCAGTCGAGAATCCCGCCGGGTCGCTGTAATTATGCCTGAATACTGAACATATATTTACTAAAGAAAAGGTACATAGATCCTCGCATTTGTACTGTTACGAAGATTTATTAACGGAATTGAATGAATCAATTACTGAGCTTTTGCATTTTAAGACTCATTTTTCTTTTCCTTTTTGTACTCGATCTGAATCAGTTGAACTGACTGTTCGAAAAGACTCTGGTTTTATCTAAGAGGAAGGATCTCTCTTTAAGACTAGAGTGAGCCATACCAATTTTAAAGTGTCTACTTTTTTTGACGTTTAGGTTTGAGTGTGTGGTGTCAAGTAGTATGGACAAAAGGCACCAAGTGACATATGGCCTTATGTTTACAGTCACTTTTCACACACACTAGCTCAAAAAAAAGTGGACAGCCGCATAAACAAATATCTATAGTTCCATCTCCTTGTACTATTAAAGGTATGTCATAAGACAAAAGAGACCAACTACAATCGTAAATTTATGCGGACTCTATGGAGATCCTTCCTCTTAGAGTTTTATATTACTTTTTTTAGACAAGTACTTCTTTGTGACACCTAATAAACTAATATAAAACTATAACAGAAGTTTGCCCGTACATTGAAGATATTTACAAGAAAAATATTACGATATGGTTTTTAGGTAAGTAGTTATGTTTGTTTGTTTGTTTGTTCGAGCATCACGCAAAAACTATTGAACCGATTTTGATGAAACTTTTTTGTTTTTATTTGACTTAAAATCTGGTATATAATTTGTGCGGACGAAGTCACGGATAAACTCTATTACGTTCTTAATATAGTCATAGTCATAGTCATATTATATAGGGTTCTTCTTAATATGCTGACACTTTATAAGGTAATGATCAGACCGTCAAACTGAATAACTTTCTCTATGGCACCAACATCGAAATCGCGAAAAAAAATCAGCTGTCCCATACAAAAGTGGAAACCTACTCGAGCCAAATGTATGGGACAGTTGACTTTTTATCGCGATTTCGATGTTGGTCCCATAGAGAAAGTTGTTTAGTTTGATGGTCTGAACGTCCTCTTAAAAAACTGTCAGCATATTAGACCCTGTATATGTATATCGTTAGCGAAGAACGAACACAAAGTAAACCTATTCAGAAATAGGTGATAATATGGAATACTTACTTCAACTCCAATACCCAAATTAAAATCTTAAATAAACTTTTTACAATAAACAAAAATTAAGGGCACAATTTCGTAAAGCTCTCATAAATTCGTGTCAACAGCCTGACCCGAATTTTAATGGTCGAACGTTATTACCGGATCCAGCATGCCAACAAACAAAAGATGCAAACAATAGACGGCTACGGTACCGGCCTGAACGGAAAACGGCCTATTTTATGAATTAGGTACCTATTTGAATAACAATTTTCACAATGAATATCACCTCTATATTACAGAGGAGCGAGGAGAGTAGAGGTGTATGGTAACATCGTAATCATAGTGTGATAGGACGGTAAAACCACCGCGGTCTGCATTTGCGGAGGCACATTATAGGCGGTCGGGTGATATGTTTGCAAAGACACAATAACATTTAAAAAAAAATTGGTATCCAGTACACCATCCATTACCACGACGTACCACCACGTACACGGTACTAGTCATATTTAGAGGGGTGATTTAGACCATCAAACTGAACAACATACACTATGGAGACAACGTAAAAAAAATAAGTCTCCCTCGTGGACCCACCAGTGGGGCAAATTAGTGGGTCTACGAGAAAACAGCGAAAAAATTTATTGTCCCAACATTGGCGCGGGATTCACGTTGCAGGGATTGCCCCGAACATTTGTCTTTCGCGTGGTGTTTACGCGGTTCGCGTCTCAGCCTGCCACGAGCCTCCGCAATCCTTCTCAGTTGTTTTCTTATTCAAAAACAATCCTCGAGATTGGATAGATACTCCCTCAAACCACTTGAAACTGGCGGAAATGCGGTGCTAACGCACAAGCAAGAAGTCCACTAATTTAGTCCACCAAAAAACCTACTGCAAATTTTTCAGATTTTTCTCAATGTTCGCTACTCAGTGAAAGTTGTCATTCAATTTGATAGTCTAAACTCTAAACCACAACTCTAAATATTACTTACTAGGGTGTTTTGTATAATTTTATTACATATTTTCAGGCAGAAAATGACAAATCACCTAACAGGCCTTATCTAATGGCCTGTCTACGCAAGTATACTATCAACACAACCTTACTTTGAAATAAATCTCTTTTTCCCTTTATACTACTTTTTATGGGGTCACTTTTACGAGTAATAAATTAACTATACGACACTAAAAAAGTTTCTTGAGTGTTTCTGTTTTAGTATTGTTTGTCAACACATCCTTTTTAGAAGGTTACATCGTTAAGCTATAGTTCTAGGTTAAGCTTTTATTTACAAAAATGTGTATGACATCAAGTTATAAACAAAACGTTTCTTAAATACAACGACGAAGACCTTCACAGATATTAATATCGCAACGAAAGTCAAATGTTAATCAATTTCGATTTCAAATATCTTCCGAATCATCAATCACAGTCAGCGAAATGTGCGCCAAAATAAATCCAGCCTAATTCTAATCAAAGCGACAAGCACCTGACCCTGTCAAATTTATGTAGGTATTGGAGAGTAGTGTAGAAGGTATGTAAATAAAAACAGGTATTATCAAACTATTTAAAATAGATCTCTATTAAATAATCGTGCTTTTTGCTTATTGATGTTTGGATCCTGACCCCGATCCTAATCGGGAGGGATTGGCTATCGCAGTGACTCGCTACTGACTAATCCACGTTAGTATATTGACTGATAGTGAGGTTTTTTATCGCTGTATACAAAAAATCCATCTTGTGTCTTTTAGTCCCAGATTCCCAGTGCGGGGCACAGGTCTACCCTCAAGGCTTATGGTTTTTAGTTCACCATGCGTGCCCTATGTGGATTGGTAGACTTCACATACGCATCAGAATTTCTTCTTCAGTCTACACTACAGGTTTCCTCACAATGTTTTCCTTCACCGTTTGAGAGCAGTCGGTATTACGTACATAAGTTAGTAAAACTCATTGGTCTTTCATCTTTCATTAAATGTAGAAAGAGCGTCGGTGGCGCGTTGCGGAGAGGTATGGCCGCTCAATTATGGGGGTCCAGGATCAAATCCGCACGGACGACATGCCATGTGCACACTCGCGCGACTCAATACGTTATGCAACATCCGCGCGGCCAGCTTATGTTGGTTTTGTGTAGCTTGATGTGTCGCCGAGTGTGTACATGGCATGTCGTCCGTGCGGATTTGATCCTGGACCCCCATAATTGAGCGGCCATACCTCTCCGCAACGCGCCACCGACGCTCTTTCTACATTTAATGAAAGATAAAAATATCCGATATTTTTCCCTTCATTTAAAGTTTTCATTTAAAATTTAGTTTTCTACAAACTTCACGCTATACTACAGTATAACAATTTAGATTTCTACAAACTTACAAGTTTGCAACACCTTATTATGTTAAATTAAACAACCAATGCGAATACGATAACATAAAAAACTAAACTTTTTATTAGATTCAATCTAGGCTAGCCAATTAGCTAATGTAACAATATTTTCTAAACAGAGGCACTCCCATTGGCACTCACTAAAAATTGGTGGAGGCAAAGTGTCCGTACAGTATGTATACCATACTCTTTCTATATACTGTGGCTAAGGTATAAAACGTATGTACCGAAATTTGTCCTCGGTTTCCACCCAAAAACTGGTCACGATGTCGTGTAGAGGGTCGCCCGTAACGAGATTATCCGGGATTGAAACAAATCTAATAAATTACAGGTGTCGACTCTGACCTTGCCTGTGCCGCTCCCACTCTTCTAGGCTAATGGAACTGCCAGAATACCACTATTTTACTCCACTCTCTAGCTATTTGTTTACGAAAACAGTCCGTGAATATAATACGTTAGCGGTTCCATCAGCCGGATTAGAAAACAGTTTCGATTATCTTTATTTTTTTAGGTTTATTCGGCTAGTAGGTAAACAAGATAAAGGCCGGATAAAAGGCACAGAGTCAATGATAAAACGAAATAAGAAGTAGTTCAGAAAAGAAAAACAAATATTGATCGCATTATACCTATACTTGCATTGTTATTTTAAAAATATATCATTATCATCTCAGCCGATGGACGTCCACTGCTGGACATAGGCCTCCCCCAAGGATATCCACAACGGTTTTCTCTAAGCCACAACGACAGGGAAAAAATTATAAAGCGCTCTTTTTGTTTCACAATTTAATTTAAAAAATTGTGCACCAAGTTCGAACTAGAAGTTTAGAAAAAGTACTAGCCAGAATTTGAAAGCAAATACTGTAAAATGTCATAATAATTACAAAAAAAAACGAATTATCTTTTTCAGTGTCTTTTATGGCTACAATAGAAATTATCTTTTCAGTGTCTTTTATGGCTACAATAGATATTTTCTTTTTTTTTGTCCAAATAGAGATTTGCAATCTCTTTTCTTTCTCTTTAGAAGAGAAATTTTCAGTGCAGTATAAACTCTTTAGAATTAATATTATAAATTAAAATACAGGCCAGATTCCTTAAAAAAATTTACAAATGCCATAAAATTATAAAATTAATAAAATCTAATTTTCTTTTAAGTGTCTTTTATGGTTACATTTGTCATTTTTCTGTCGGAATATTGACCAGTATTCCTTTCTTTTCGAATTATGAAACATCCTTTTTGCACCAAAGAGATTGCAAACGATGGAAACTTTGTAAAACATTAGTGCAAAAAGCGAGAATAATTTTAGTGTTAAGAAGGTATTAAGTTAGTAACTCAACTTAGTAAGTTTCTTTACTTACTAACATCATTCTTACCATCTCAGTTATAAGAATCTAAAATAAAATCTCTAAAACCACCTGTCAAAATCACGGAGGTATCTTGGGACGCACTATAGCATCATACGATAATATTTTAGATTATCTCTGCGTCATTATACATGGTGAGAAAAAACAAGGTGCTTCAGATCATCAAACTGAACAACTTTCACTATGGAGCCAGCATAGAAATCGCGTAAAATATCAGCTGTACCATACAAAACGTCAATAACTAGTAGCTACTCTACCAAAATGTATGAAACAGCTGATCTCTTTAACGCGATTTCAAATTTGGTCCTATAGTAAAAGTTGTTCAATCGGATGATCTGAAACAACCCATTCGATATGTAACGCGTTTAAGTTTACACCCTGTATTTCCTTTAAAAGTTGCTTAATTTTAATTGCTCGGTACAAATTCTTTGACACAATGACAAACAAACACGTCTAAAACTTTCTAACAATACAAGCAAGAAACTTACTCGGCTTTCTTGCTTCCATTATAATGTGTATTTAGGTCACCAAATTAATGGTTTATTGTTATGGACCATCCTTTAGTGGCTCAACAAAATTAACTGTGTCGTTACGAGATGGCCTTTACTTCCAGCGTGAAAATTACAAGTGTATACTCGTCTCTACTGTTATAAATACAGGATGAAATTGATATTATTAGCATCCTTTTAAACTAAGAGTCAACCCATCGAACGAGAAATCAGCTGTTGCTTACATTTGAGTCGAGTAAGCATTGTTGTTTAGTATGGAACATGTGATTTTTTTTTGCTCCGATTGGTTTGCTCTCATAATACGAGTAAAAGTTGTTCAGTTTGATAGGTAGACTCTTAGTTCAAAAGTATGCTAATGATATCAATTTCATCCCGTTTAAGGTTAAGTTGAATGTTAAACATCTAAGAAAACATTACCCTAATACATTTTCTGAAATATTCACACTTTTGCACGCGCCCCATTTTATCGCAGCCCGACACAGGTCGACGATGTTTTGCCCTTTCGCTCTCATCTGCTAAAGTAAACATGAAGGAGTGACGTGGAACCTCACGATTCACGTTAGAACTAAGTATGTAGCTAGCTACCTACTGTGTATGATATGTAGTGAGTGCAATATTGAATGTTTCTCGTCGTAAACACGACCGGCGTAATTCCGGCTTCCGTCAAAACAGCGGGCAGCTACCTACTATCGTAGTTCGGTTCAACTTTGCTCTCCCACACGTAGCAGTCCCTCGTAAAAGCGGATGACTCGTGCTATCCATTTATTCATGAATGTAACTAAGTATTAAAGTTGTAATAACAATCTATGTATGTGGGAAATTATCGAGATCTGCCCAAACCTGTTCTAACAATTACGTTATTGTCTATTCTTGGAATTATAGGTTTTTGGCTGTACATGACAAACTACATAATTATGCTGTATGTATTAATATTGTATAATATTAACGGAGGTGCCTAGCATAGATTATTATATACGGTCCTTCTTAATATGCTGACACTTTTTAAGGGGACGGTCAGACCGTCATACTGAGCATCTTTCTCTATGGCACCTACATCGAAATCGCAAAAAAAATCTGCTATCCCATACAAAAGTGCAAACCTACTCGAGCCAAATGTATGGGACAGCTGTTTTTTTTTCGCGATATTGATGTTGGTGCGCTAGAGAAAGTTGTTCAGTTTGACGGTCTGACCGTCCCCTACAAAAAGTGTCAGCATATTAAGTTGGACCCTGTATAATGTCCACGTACCTGGTGTCCAGTACTAGTTTTATATCAAATTAAGAAATTTCTGTTTCTAGATTTATTTTATTTTATTTCAACCCTGTACGTATTTAAATCTTTATTTCATCTTTAATTCTGACTAAAACTTTATTAAATTAAATTAACTGAACTAAAAGACTATAACTATTCATATTATATTGTGCCAGGCGGTACGTGTTAGGTCAGAGAGAACATGAATCTAGATAAGATAGGTTTCGCAAGGTTAAGTTGGGAACAACTTTTGGGATAATGGTTTTGTTACACCGCTGCTACTCATTACAATTATTATTAAAGTAATCCTCTTTAATGAACAACTTGATGGGAACATAATTAATAATGAAGGAATTATGAAAAATCATAAAAATACTAACTAAAGTATAATATAAAAAGTCCGACGTATTTGACCTTTTTTGACGATAACATCAATTTAATGAATGGTAAGAATTTCGAATATTTGAGCCTGTGCGATTTAAACTCAATCGATTCTGCTTTGCTCTTGATTTGATTAGGATTAAATTAATGGTGTATTTATGAAGTATTTGAAACGAAACTTCGCTTTTTGTTACAGTACATTTATTATGTACTTAAATGTATTTCCTCAGGAGAATCGTAAAAAAAGAAGTTGTGAAAGCTTTATTGGATAACGTCTTTCTTTACAACTTTGACTGGCCAACTTGCCTACAAAGTTTTTATCTCGTAGGTATTGCTCTCGTTCTTCTTTTGTCTTTAAAACACTTCGAGACATCGATATGTCATTAAAACAAAGTGATTGACTTATACTCTTATATCCAACTTATGTCAATGAAAAAGTAATTCGAAATAAATGTTGGGCTGTAACCCTAGATTAACAACAATATAACAATTAGATTGAAACAATAATTTCATTATTTTGATACTTAAATTTTAAAGTTATTAGCATTTTAAGTTTTCAGGCATAAATAATTTGTTATCATTTCAACAACGAATGAAAGCGCTAGCATGCTCATAGATACATTTTAAGAATCTTGTTTTGGTAGTAAGGTGAGTGTGCCCGTGCGGTGGGTTGAGATCGAGTTCGGTAAATTTAAAATTTTAAAAACAAATTACTTAATATTTTGAAAAATATTACCTATGTTGAAAACATGATAATTCGATTCTGCTCTCGATTCTAACCAAACTACTTTCTAGTTTTGCGTTAATTCATTAACACGTTGTAGATAATGAAACTAACTATAAGAATGTACAGAGTGTGTAATTAAATAGGAAAATTGAAGTATAGGTATCAGCGATTTTTGGCTTATCTTATTGTCATAAGCAACCCACGGGCCCGTTCCAGTATAAAGTTATTTCGGGTTTATCAAGTTTATAAATATCCGTGGATTCGTTGCTTGTATTATTTACTTAGTAGGAGGTTAAAGTTTACGACTTAGGTCGGTCGGCATATAAACGTAAAACGAAGAAACCTTTTGTTTAATTTTACTACCACTTGGTTTTGCCCGCTGTGTTTAGTAAATAAAGATCAGATGGAGCTTCAGAGACAGCTTTTCTAAAAGAAATACCTTTCAACCTATGCATAAATATACATACGTGACATTTTTGTAATGTTATTTCGTTCTCGATCATTTAAATTCTACCATCACAGTGTTTCATTTTTTATAAGTATGCCGCTCTCTTGTCACATTTACAAATTAATCATCAACTTTCTAACTGCTTCTGCTCTCCTCGTCTTCCTTCACTTCGCATTATCCTGAAAGTCGGTGGATAGCTCGCAACTATCCATGTCCTTTGTACTAACAATGCGTAGAATTTTAACTTTTAATTATGTTAAATATGTCTAAGTGTAACATACACGCGTTTAATGAGCCTATTAATATTTATATTAGCCTACATTATCCGGGCAGAGTAAACAAGAGAGTAAAGAGTAAACTATACGGTTGACATACTTACTTACTAAACAAGGAGCCAAAGTGGTTAGGTGTTTCGCCTCAAGCGTGGTTAGATGTTTGCTTCAGCCTACGTAAACACCCCGATACAAAACGTCATCTACTCGTACTTCCCCGTTGTATTTACCGTTGCTTATTGCTACGGTCTCAGAGGTTGATATGGGATGGAATAGACCATGATGTTTCTAATTGGAAGATACTACGAAAAATAAGATAATTATTCTTTTCAACATACTTGTTCGTAAAGTGGCTCTTATTGCACCGCTTTTAGGCACATAATGTAGCTTATAGAACACGCGTGCGAAAATGATTATATTATCGCACTAGTGCGGTAATGTTACTTTTTTTTCTTTAGTTGGTTTTTAAATCTCAGCCAAGAGCTACTACGTAAAAAAAAACTTTTTCCTGAATAAATTAATCTGTGTTAATTAAAATATGATAAATTAACGTTTCATTTCATCAAACAATTTATTTTAGTTAACAAATGAACATTAAATATGAAATTTATAAAGTTTTTAATATTAGGTTGTTTGCAACAAGATGTCGTTGGTTTAATGTCAGCTAGGTCATTGCCTGTTCGTCGAACTGCGCGCGCATAGCTATCTCAACCAAAGGGTTCGAGCGTTAAAAAAAAAGATGCCTGCGCGATTTTTCACAAATATTTGTTTAAAATAGTCGTGTTTTACGATTTTTTTTACTTTTGCCTCGCAAGTATGTTGAAAAACGTCGTATGAAACGCGTGAGCGTTGGTCATTACAGACTCGGCTCTTATATTCCCGCCTCGTCTGTAATGACCAACTTTGCTCATTTGTATTACAAAAATTCAGTAATTGGATGTAATGTTTCAATAACAGTTAAAATTATTAAACGTTTTATAATTTATTTAATATAAAACGTTTTCTCTCTATATAAAGCAGTCTGTGTGTTTTGTACATACCTCTAAGAATTAATTTTTACTTTACTTTTACGGGTCCAAGACCCATATTTAAATTTTTTTGATTGAACATGAAATGAAATTTGATTATACATACTGACTAACAGTATGTATAATCACATCTTTTCAGGTTGATATCAACGCTATCATACAACTTTTATCATTTTGGTCACTGAACTTGCAACAAACCATAACGAAATTAAATATTTTTAAACACAACAAAACGATGCACTGAGACCAACAGAGCCTGTCGAGAATAGCATCCTATAATAAAATTACTTTTAGTAGAATATTGTTTAAACTGCATACATTTTAAAACATACGCTATATCCATTGTGTCTTACACAAACATAGGACTAACAGTGCCTTGTATTAAACATACAAAGCGGAGTATAGGAATATACAAATAGAAACGGCAGAGAACATGAACAGTTACTGGTGCAACATTATGCTTCCCTTTATGGTTACAGTAGTACCGAGTTTATAATGCTTATAGTTAACTGCCTCCGTGGACTAATGGTTTAGAGCATTGAGCTCTTGACACGGAGGTCGTGGGTTCGATTCCCATGGGGGACACCTAGTGACATATCACTTTGTGCATTTTTTCACATTTGGTTAGGACATTGCAGGCTGAATCACCTGATTGTCTGAAAAAAAAAGATGATTCCGGCTACTATCTCTGGTGGTATAGTAGTCGTTACATAAAAACCACGTCATATGCCGTAAGGCGGTCTGAAAAAACTCTGACACCAGGGCTTGCTCCCACACGATAAGAAGAAGAATGCACCTGACTAGTTGACTATTATCAAAACCGAACCAATCACGATACTCTACAGATGCGCACCAAAAATGATCTACTTCTATTGGTAGATAGATTTCGCGACTGACGCATGACCGACGCGATCTACATTCGGTCAATTGACTGCTCGGTAATCAATTTTTCTCTTTAACAGCGTAGCCAGAAGATTGATTATATTATCATATGGTTGGTCTGGGTAATCGCGTTTCTCATAGCCTTTTAAGATGCAATATTATGCTAGTTTCTTGCGAATGGGACTAAATTATGAGTATATTAATTTATTGTGTTGCAGGAATAGCGTTAGTGTAGACTTCTGATAATAATTAGTATTTCCACTTTATCTTTTGAGTATTTGCATAAAGGAATTAGGTAATGTCCTTGTTATGGCTTCCTGAAATAATCCTTCTTTACCGCTGCTAAAATATTCAGTCTACTTACTCCAATTATCAACGTTATATACCGTGTTGACAACATTCATAGTTAAGCTTCCTCTGAAGAGCGAATCTATGAACAATACACCGTTAAATGATTACAGCGATCAGTATAGTAAACTCAGAACCTTACATAGATTTATCACGGATTTATATTTAATTTTTTAGTAACTAAATTAAAAATGATATCACTGAATGGTCTAATGTAAAGTAGATTATTGTCATAAAATAACCTTTTCACACCACACGCTCGAAAATAGCCAATTATATGTAATGTATAATTAACCTAAAGCAAGTCATTATAGCCCTACTATACTAGATACTATTTCTAATACCAAGGCCCTATAGCCGGGCAATGATATTGTACTGAATTTCATTAGAACCACAATATATTTTATGATTATAATTATAACCCGCTAGCATCCCGCTGGCCAATAATGTGATTTGAATTTGGAACCGCATCCACAGATTATTTAATAGCTTTAATAGTTACTACGTCCGCAACTCAAATTTCGTATGAAAACTTATCATATAAACCTGCACCATAAAGAACTTATTCGAAAATCAAACTGGCCACCACAAGTAAAACACAAAAAAATAAAAAAAGCGGGAATATGTGTCTTTTTATTATAATATCGCCGGCTTAGAGATCGCCGGTGTGAAAAGTATAGTATGCTTCACGGGAATAAACATGTTTTCGTCTTGGGCTAGCTTGAACACCTCATTTTACTCAGGTCTTAACTCTAGACTTCCTAGCTCCACTCGGGAGTTAACCCTAGAATCCTCCGTTACGCTCGGGAATCAAATTATGCCCGTGACGAAAGTCACTGATAATTGGTGCATAATCTACAATTCTCCTACTGAACTATACCAAACCTAAAGTATATGATATTAAGTAAATTAATTCTTAACACCGATCTACTCAATATCAGTAACAAAGATTAACAATTACAGACCTGTTCGGTAAACCTAAAATTAATTTGCTATATGTAATAAAATGAGTTTTTCTATTAAGGTCACCAGCCAAAAGACACATCCAAAATAGCGGAATAAATCCGCCATAAAAGTGACGTCACAGCGACAAAGAGTACAGGCACCCATCAGCATAATGCCATCGTAATGTGGTTCTCGAGAGCGGCCTAGATCCCCTACCCTGCGGATTATGGCCAAAGGTTCCTCGCCCGAATAAGCTTATTGTATACCCGGCCATCCCTCGCGGAGACGTTCTGGGTTTCATGACCACTATGTATAAACAACTTATTGCTTATATGTATATTTAGCTTTTGGAAAAGCAGTAGGTACAGCAGTAGTAGTAGGTTTATAAGTCGTACCGATGTACCTGCGCAGTTGACAAATTTTAATAGCGCGCGAAATGATGTTGACCAATCAGAATGTGCCACCTTCAATCCGCTATTGGCTTTTTACTGCTATCCGACTTTGCACCCTTTGATTACTAAATAAGTTCGGGTTTTGACGGGGACTCGGGTCTGTTCTGCGTAAACGAAGATTGACAGGCGGAACTGTTTTCCTGGTCGTAGTGTACATACCTACGTAATAAAATACTATTTTACTAAATATAAAATAACATTTACCGTTATAGTACTGATAATGGAACGTCTTATAATGTCTTTCTAAAACGAAAATTAATCTATAAAACTTGCAACTTTCCTTCAACTTCAATGCCGTTGGCTGTCAATTCCCGACGTCTTATAATATAACTCGCAATTTAATTTTAAGCTGTCACTCGGTATATTTACGAAACATCTATTGGATCGCTTTGTTTACCCCTTGGCATCTGATAAATAAGAAATCAATAGCTCCACAGAAATGTAAATGCGTCTTTTTGTATGTTTGAGCCTGTCTTGGGAGCAGGAAGCTGGAAATAGGTATGCTTGGGAGCAACTTGGGAGCGATTGTCGGAAATGTCAAAAGTATTTTCCTTGACGTCTGACAACAGCGGAATAACTGAAATAACTGAGTTGCTACTTCATTTCTAAAGAAAAAGAGTCCCCAACCACCCTCATCGTCTGCTCTTATCTATTAACTTTTGTTTAATTTTATTTTGTAAGTAAATATTGTTAGTAAAAGTTTGATATAAATACGTGAAAAGAAGCATTTAAACCTTTTATGAATTCGAATGACATCAAATGTTGAATAGTAAAAACGTTTACGGCCGCATTTGGCTCTCGTCCTCGATCTTATTTGCGTACGAATGCCAACTAACAACCTCTGTGGGAATGCCAATTGCTTCCTACCAAGTTTTGACGAATATCACCTTATTTTGCCAACACTTGTAGTTTCGGAGAATTCTTCTTTATCACGTTTAGTTCTGAAACTAAAATAACACTATAAAGCTTGTTTGTGTTTGTTTACGCATAAACACTTGTATCATAGCTCGCATTCATAGTTGGAAACAATTTTCACAAATAGTCCTACTCTACATAAATATAGATTATATGTAGGTTCATACTTTTCTTGAGTCACAGAGTTCACAGTTTTCTAATGTTTTTATCAACTATGCTGCTATTGTTACCGTTTCCTAGGATGAATGAAGTCGGCTACAACAACTTTTAACTTATTGGTCGCTCTGACGTAGTATAGTAGATTATGTTTCATATTGCGACATAGTTGTTTATGATAAGAAACAATTGAACTAGACGTCGTAAGTATCAAAAGCGGGACGCAACAGGCCTAAGCCCAGGATTACCGCCCTCAGGGGCTTCGCGGTGCAAATTGAATGAACGCAAGCATTTCCCAGTAATATTCAGCAACAAAATACATGCCACGGTCATGTATATGTCAGTGCAATTGCATGCAATTCAAATAGCATGTTGCCGAAATTGAACGAGAGTTTATAACTGGAATATAATAAAACGAAAACGATTTGAAATTGAGTTATTTCGTGAAGGCATACCTACATCTTTGTCGTATGTCTTCTGTTATTGACAATCTGTTTCACCTGTACAATTTGCGAAATATTTAGGTTAGGGAAAATGCCATATTCCTTTGTTTTTTGTTATCCACGAAACAATGTAATTCCAGACAATAATTTCGTATACGTTTATGTACACGTATCAAAGTTCGAAACATTGTATGTCACAATGTCATATGGATATTCTCCAAGAAACCAAAAGGTTTTCTGTAGCTACGAAACCCTTAAAACAAATTACAGCTATATTTCTGCCAGCAAAATAGCATGTTGACATATTTATGGTAGCCAACGGAAAGACTTGAAGGCAAACATCTACATTTTGATAACCTATTTTGGTTATTAACATGAGAAACCGTTAATCATATATTACGTTTTTGTCACACAACCTGATTAGATTTGTCTCTATTTTTTTTAATTATTAATGCTTGTAAGCATAAATCGAGTTCGTTTCGTTATCGATTATAGCAAAGTCAATTAGGTTAAGAATACTTGCCGCTGATTCGAATTACGGTTCACGTTACAGACAAATATTTGTGTAAAGATCACGAATATTCTTGGCAATTTGGCACCAAATTCATGTATAATAGTAGAGTGGATACACAATAATAAGTATATTCGGATTCATTCACATTATTTTTGAAAATCGTGAATTCATCATCATTTATCTTTTTCAGGTTTATCAAAAGTTGACAAAATAATTACGAATTTTAATAATTCGATGTTGATATGTATCGATTCTATGCAAACGGTGGTTCTCGGCATCGTCACATCTGTACTCGAACAATTTGTAGTTATAACAAAGTTTCTGATTATCTCGAGGTTATACGGTCGTGCAGTCAACAATGTCAAAATTATTAAATAAAGACAAAAAAAACTTGACATACCGAATTCGTATACCATTTCGTATCCTTATTTGTAGTAAATGTATGACTTACCTGCATCGTCCGTCATCTACTTAGGCTATTTTATTACTTAATATACAAGATTAGGCAAGATAATCGGGAACTTCATATGGCTTCATAATGTGTTGTGATTTTGTGAATTACTAGCTTGCGCCTGCGGTTTAGTCCACGTAGATATCTGATACTAAAGATTTCTCTTCGTTTCTGAAAAATTCTTTCTTAGGCACTCTACGACCTCTCTAAGATATATTCCATGTCTTCAGAGGTGTAGGATGCTATTGGATTAAGGTTCTTCCTACGTAGTCTATCAGTCAGTCAGCTACAAAACTGTTTTGTTGCCGACTGACTGACAGCTATTATAAGATTACACGTTTCGATACATTTTGCACAGACCTTAATACTTACTCACTAATTTTCGCTAATTCATGATAATTAAAAACTAATTTTGGGACCATCAAGAGGTCCATTAAGGGCACGTGTAGACGGCTCGTCATTTTCCGGAAATGTCGAGCGGTCCGGCGGAAATTCATCGGAGCCGTTCGCAATTTGTAGCCCCGTTTGAAAATTTGCAGGAAACTAGCGAAAATATCGCACAGTCATATCTAACTGATTTATTACTTATTTAGTTTCCAATTTTATTGTTATCTATGTTTCTATTCGTACGTCTGTAAAATTTGACAGATTTTTAATTCATAGGCAGAGTACACCAAAATACACATAAAAACATTATACCAAAAGGCGGCCTTATAACTATTATAAAACTGTAACAGAAGTGTATCGTCATCTTTTTATAAATAAGATATTTACAAAAAAGAGATGACGATATTGTTTTAGGTGTCCCTGTCTCCAAATCAACCTTTTTTAGAAATTTTGTCTATATGTTTTTCTGTTTGTGGGGTTGTTTGTACGAGCATCACGCGAAAATTACTGAACCGATTTTTATGAAACTTTTTTTGTTGGATAGTTTACAATCTGGATTATAATTTGTGCGGGTTAACTGTAGTTATTCATAATTTAATATGTTTACTATATTTTGATCTACAACTTACAGAAATTGTGTTTTAATTAAGTGATTTTACAAATAAATTTATTAACATAAAACAAATAAATGTAGATAGGTAAATTAAAAAATTAAAAATGTAGCTTCAACGGAACAGTATATTTTAGAAAACCGATTAGCTATTTTCTCTCAATACTTATAGTAAAAGTTGTTGTGTTCGATGATTTGAACCACCCTTGAAAAGTTGGTTCTGTGGTTATAGTTATCCGTTATTGGAATAAGAATACGATTAAAGGGATAAAGAAACAAGTTTGGAATTTTTGAATACGTGTAAATGAATATTTAAGCGTAAAGCGTTCAGAAAAGATATTTAATAGCTTTTTAGATTTTACGTTACCCTCCATTTTCCCTTCCACCCTGTTTCTCTTTGTCATGAGAGGGTCCTGAGTACACTTCCAAGCTTTCTCACTTCTTTGCCTACTATGTGATAAACAGAAATATATTCTTCAGGACACTGATTCAAATGAACAAGACCAGCTAATAAATTCTGTTATTGATTTTAAGAATCTTTCCTTGTGTATTAAAAATATACAGCGAAACCAAATCTGATTACAATCCAATAATTTGCTTACAAATGTAAGTAAATATTACTATCTTAGTCACGATTCAGTCATTTGCTCGTAAAACTTGGTAGAAGATTGCTTTTATAAATTCCATGTAATCTACAAAAGCTAGACTCTATATTTTAGCAGTAAAATTTCATAAAGGTAAGGATTATAATCTGCGGTTCGAAGCAGACACATTTTATACAGTCTATTAAACTTTAAATCGAGTAAAATAATATTTATGAGTTCAAAACGAAAAGACGTAATTCTCAGTAAAATCTATTAACTTAATTTCTCTAGTTATCGTTGAAAAAATTTAATGATACGATATGAACGCATATTTAACTATATCTGTCTCTCACACTGCTCTTGCTGATGACACTAGTGATAGTATCGTAGCAATCCTAAATTTATTTTTATGGTTCTATACCCAAATGGTGAAAAACTAGAGACCCTATTTATAAGCCTACGCTGTCAGTCCGTTCGCGTCCGTCTGTATGTCTACAGGAGGACAGACCTACCTATTTAGGGCTGTAACTTTTGAACCGTTATATTCCGAAAGTTGAATGTTCACAGAATATGCGTTATTATGGTGGATTTGCTAATAAATAATAAACATTTCAAAAAGCTAAAATTAAGGGGTCCTCATATAAGAAACTAGTTTTTATCAACGTATTTTCTTCTCACTCTATAGTGAAAACGGTAATACATACAAGCGTCAAACTAGATGTGATTTTAAAGAAAGCTCAACAGTATACCAACTGATAATAAAAACCGGTCAAGTGTCAGTCGGTCTCGCGCTAAAGGTCCTGGGAAAACAACTCTTTTTTGTAAGTTAATATGTTGTGAGGTGGTGTGGTACGGAACCCTTGGCGCGTGAGTAGCCAGACTCGCACTTGACCATTTTTTAGTTCTTAATACAAATTAGCTGACCATTTTGTATCTGCAGATGTATTTTATGATTACAGTTTTTGTTAATATTTATATCAATTTCATCCTCTAATACAACGATACGAGTGTACACCTACTCTAATAAGCATGTACTCTGTGTAGTCTTTATACCAAAACGAATTATTAAGAGGTATCCCCGACCGAATGACCTTGACCCTTTCAGAGCCGCCTCACCTCTACTAAACTACATAATTTTAGTAGGTATACCTATTTTTGACTGGTTTGTCCTTTATTATGTCACCGTGGTGCCTTCCAATCCAAGAAACCAAATTCGAAAATCAGAAGGATTTACGCCAAATTTTGAATTTATCTAATTAACACAACGTAAACTTAATATCGCTCTTAAAAAAAAAATTGATCTTAATATTATTGTCTTTACAATGGTGTGTGTCGCAAGTAAAAGTGACTTCAACTTATAAAGTAGATTTTCTTTGAACATATGTAGTTTCGTATGTATTTTATAGAAAAATAAGAAATATACTTCATAGCAAATAAAGCCGAGACGTTGAAGGTCATTGCTATATTTTTCATTAATTTGTATGTCTTTTAAATAACGAGAAGATAGCTTCTAAAAACCAGGAAAATATGGCCCGGCCCAGCGTTTTCCTATGGGGAGCGTCTTAATGTATCATGTATTCTTAGATTAGCGTATTTTTTTCCGTACGTGAACCTCATCAAATATTCTAAACACAATATTTGGTTAAGATAACCACCTAACATAGTACTCGAGGGAACAGTACCTCTCCTTCTTGAAACAATAAAAATTTGCGCTTTTTTTGTTTCAGGCATAGATTTAAAGACAAGAAGAGTGCTATACTCCATACTAAATGGCGTACGTCGGAAAAAGCTCAAAATCTCGTTTCATAGATGGAGCTGGTTCCTTGCCCGCGAGTTTCGACAGGAACAATTTCGAATCTACTACTCTTTTTAATTAACGAAGCTACCTCTCTTACGTAGTTGGTTTTGTTCAAAATATTGGAAGACAAATACATTTTTTTCGCGGGTATTCGCAATTCATCTACTCGCGGGCAAGGAGTCAGCGCCATCTAGGAGACGGGCTTTTGAGCCTTTTTCGAAGTACGCTACATAGTATAGAGTATAGCACTCTTCTTGTCTTTTACTCTATGGTTTCAGGTAAGGTTTCCGAGAATAAAACTTATTTGCGCATCTATTCTAAAAATAGTCGACGGAAATACGTGGCATAACGCAAAGTTGAAAACAATATTGGATTCAACTATTATCTGGTTAGTCTCCAGCGTACCTATTAATAGTTGTTAATGCGACACAAATACGTTTTTGTAATTTTTAGTATTTTTCTTATGTAGAAAACTGTGACGAAACTAGTTTCAGAATCCAAATAATTTTCCACGCTGAAAGCATCAGCGTCGCGAAGAAAATTTGTCTCAATAAAACATATCCAAAACTGTGTCTAATAACTAATAAAGTAATAAGTAAGCAATCGGTATTCTTTTATTTCTAATTTTATTTATTCACGGTAAATTCAATATACACAAGGAAATGGAAAGGTAAATGTGGTGGAAACAGTATAACCAAAGCTAGTTTTATAGATCCTTCCCTAGCCTACGGAAATTTTATAGGTCTAGAGTCGCAAGATTTCGTTTATGATAATTTTCAGCTGTCACAGTAAATTCCACGGTTGGGTTTATGGCTTCAACTAGTAACATAAATCATTCACAATCACATTATTCATTAATTAAAATATATTTAAGGTAAACCTAACCGGTTTAAGATCCTGAAATTACGACCAAACACAAATAACGTTTTTTTCGTGAACAGACGAACAAAGCTCGTAAAAATAATGCTGCGGTCCATCCATTGTCACAGAGCGGTCAGGGCCCCAGGGGCGCGTCATTAATCAGGGCCCAATGACAAAAGCAAACGTCCCACAAGTCACATTCACATTCGCTGTCACCTCACGAATATTGACGTGTTTTCGTGACTGCAAACCGTAATGATTCTACGTAAATTGGACCGGTGCGCTGTAACAAAGGTGCTATTAAGTACACATATTAAAAGTTAATCACCAGTTATTTTGATTTTGTTTATCAACAGAAGCGAAGTGTATTCTATGATTATCGCAGAAAACTATTTTCAAGCTAATATAAAGCCAAGCTTTTTTCATAATGGAACAATCGATCATGCTCTAGATACCTCGACGCTTTCCGTATATTGCTTTGTTGCAGGAATTAATATTATATAGTAGTAATTATGTGGAAAGAAACTATGGTAACCGAAGGTCCGTGTGGTCATCACTTAGCCGAGATATCGATCGGTCCATCCGGCCTCATACGTGCAGAGTCATACAGTGAATGTTTTCCTTCCTCTAAGACAATGCCGCTTACATAATGTTATGTACTTATCGCGTACATAAACAGATTAGACTCTTCTAGAGTTTAGCTCGTGTTTTTACATCACGACTTAATGTAATATTCATAATTATATTATGTTATAAACATAAGCATAATTATACTCACGACTATATTCCCGGAGAGGACAGTCTGGGATATTCTGAAACCTCAGAACATCCACGTTTCACTAGTACCAAAACTCTATACAGTGTGACGGGGAGTGCCCGTCGCGACAGTGGGTACAATACATGCCTCGAAATTGCAGCATGCAGGTTACAGGTGCGAACATTTGTTACGTTAATATGTAAATAAAATAATGAATGAATTAGATCAGGATAAGCTTTTAGGAAATTCACTTTCGATTTGAACTACAGCCACTTACTATCTTATAGAACACTTAAATTTAATTGAATTCTAAGATACATTTACTAATTCTTTAAAGAATTACGAATTATGTGCCCTTCTGAAACTAATGGAACGGGGAACCGTTACAATCAGAAAAGAGATCGGATGTAGTGACCGATAGCCACACGCTGTGTATCATATTTACTTTAGGAATCAGTCTCTAACAACCTAGTTTGGTGCTATTTTAAACCTCACACAGTACGCACGCATATATGATTCATACGTCGTGCATAACTTCTTAGTAGTCAGAATCAAGTTAGATGATGGAACCGCAAATAGGTAATCGGAGTGTAGAAAACAGTAGAATAGCTACGATAGGCCCACTTCACTCCGGATCAACAGCGACCACTCCCAACACTATAGGTAGATAATGAAGTCCAGCGAGCCGGGAGATGACTCTTACCTATCTGTCTTGGAACTCGCAATAAATTTAATCAAAGAAGATGTGAGGAGTAGGAAAAAAATATATCCGACTTCTCTCTGTTTGAATGGAAAAGCAAGCAAGAAAAGCATTAGTGAGTCAATTCAAGAGATATTTTATGAGTAGACCCTTCCGAAAAAAGACATCATCGGCCTTTCATACATTTTTGGTCCAAATGTGAAAGTGTCGGCCAACAAAAACCAATGCTATATTATGTTAGACGTTGTCCGTCTAAACATTTATTGTTATGGCACGAAAGCTGTAGCTGTAAGTTTTATTTCATCAAAAATGTATGAAAAGGCAGACTTTTCAAACCTTAATAAAACCAAGGAAAATGGTCCTACAGCTTTGGTGCCATAATAATAATTGTTTAGACGGTTTAGTCCTAACAGAATATCGCATACATTTTTTTTGGCCGTCACTTTCACCTTTTGGACCAAATCCGGTGATTGGTTCTAAAATGGTTGACCATACAAAAAAAAATGTTCCTATACTTATATCTCAACTATTATAAAACTGTAATAGAAGTGTGTCTTTACATTGAAGATATGTATAAGAAAAAGATTAAGTTATGGTTTTTAGGCATCCCTGACTCCAAATCAACCTTTCTTAGAATTTCTGTCCGTCTGTTTGTTTGTTTTTGTATGTTTGAAACAGCATCACACAAAAACTACTAAACCGATTTTTATGCTACCTTTTTATGTTTGATAGCTTATGATCTGACTTAAAATCTCTGGTGTATAATTTGTGCGGACGAAGTCGCGGGTAATCTCCCTAGTACATAATAATATCACAAACAAAACAGTTTGGTAACAAACAAACTCTAGGTGGTGATTTGCAACAGCATCGCAATTTGTTGGAAGAGAAATGTCAATAATTTCCCCGGAGGCGCAAAACCTGCCGCCCCGGGGCGCTCTCTATTTATTACCTACCACGATCCCCTTCTATTACGATTTTCAGATGCAATATTAATATTAATTTAAAATTTAAACATATTTTAGGCGACGGGCTCACCCCTTCACACTGGACAGAGTTTCCGTACTAGTGAAACGTGGATGTTCTGAGTTTTCAGAATACCTCTGACTACCCTTTTGGCGAATATAGTCGAGAGCATATGCAATATGCACTAAACATATTTTTCAACACACTTGCTCGTAAAGTGGCTCTTATTGCACCGCTTTTAGGTACATAATGCAGCTTATAGAACACGCGTGCGAAAATGTTACTAGTGTGGTAATTTAACTTTTTTTTATATAGTTTGTTTTTAAATCTCAGCAAAGAGATTTTATATTCAATATCTGTTTTCTGAATAAATAATCTGTGTTCAATAAAATCTGATAAATAAACGTTTCATTTCATCAAACAATTAATTTTTGTTAAAAAATTAACATTCATTTGAGTTATAAATATATAACTATTAAGTTTATAACGTTTTTAATATTAGGTTGTTTGCAACGAAATGTCGTTAGTTGAATGTCGGCTAACTCATTGCCTCTTCTTTGACATGAGCGCGCATAGCTATCTCGAAAAAAAGAAGCCCAGCGCCATTTTCCACAAATATTTGTCCAAAATAGTTGTGTTTTACGAAATTTTATTACGTTTTCCTCGCAAGTGTGTTGAAAAACGTCGTATGAAACGCGTGGACGTTGGTCATTACAGCCTCGGCTAGTATACAACACTCGCCTACGGGTCGTGCTGCAATTCCGCCTCGGATGTAATGACCAACTTCGCTCACTTGTATCAAAAAGTACTATTGATAACAGTCTAACGAACGCGTGGATTGGATTCTCCCAATTAAACAATATCTTTTTTTAGATAGTAATGATTACAATCAAATAGCGGAATAGTTGATCTTTGTTTCTGCGACAATATCCTAGGTATATATTTACATAATACCATAATTATAATGCAATCCTATACACGTCACAGCGCAAAGCTAGGCGATCATCGATTGGGCAATTAACTATCACATTTGTCTTGAGTAGACATAAGGCTGGACGTGATTAATATCACAGCCCATAAACGGCATGTGCTCATAAATTTATGTAAAATACTACCCAATTCAACAAATAACAAAGCTCCCAATATATCTGTTCGTTGTATCGAAAAAGTCAGTAGATCAGAGAAAGAATTTATTGTCGCGCATTAGGGCGCTAAGAGACTATTACTTTGCCAGATGTTTGTACATTAAGACTCTAGTATTTGGGGCACGTACAAGAACTTCGAGATAGCGTGAACAACACTGTATTCTAAGGCGGTTGGACCTGTATTCAGTTCAAGAGATAAATTATCCTAACAAAGGTTTGGAAACCGTATGAGAGTAGAAACAGTTTCTGTTCCAACCAGGTGGAAATTATATGGCACGATAAAGTAGAATAAATTATCTAGTCGCTAGTAGGTCGCTATCACAAAAAGAATACTTAAATATCTTGCAAATAACTATTCACTTTAACGAGAAAAGTTTATGAATTGCTCTTCAGACACGGCTCCTTTGTTATTCAATCACTTAAAAATTGTCGAATAAGCCAACATTTTTGCGTTCAACTTCGAAGGACGAGACAATGTCAAGATATTTCGTTAAAAATAGTTTGCTTTTGTGTAGGCAGAACTCATCGAAAATACTACTTTCACTTTTTTTCGCAAAACATCCATGAAGTATTTCTTTCACTATAATTACATTACACCAGTTCGTCTGACCTTTGTGTTACACAACTGTGTCCGTGACCGCCACGTCCAAAACAGCTGAAATAAAGGAAAGAGTACTTCCGTGTCCTTCCCCCAAGAATCGTAGGACTGTTGGCTCGGTGCCACGGCTCTAGGCGTCACTACTTCTCAAATAACAGAAAACAACGAAGCTTATGGTTTAATTCAGGTTCATTGTTTTGCCATTGGCTTGAAAGTGAAACTTTAGCTTGAACTTTGTTTATCTGTTTGCTGTAAAATTAACTGCGGTTCTTGTGTGGTATTATTGAACATCAATGTCACACAGTCAATAATGTGAGTTGGGGAGTTAGTTTCTAGAGTGCTAACTAAACTATGAGACGAGTAAACCGACTGACACTTAAACATATTATTACATAAACTCACGATGAAACTCACATACGTTTCGGGGTGCTCCGAATCTTTGCTATAACTACAAACTACCTTTCAAGTGTGGTTGTAACAAAGTGCACCTTCAGCAGGGCGATCGCGCTAATTTAACACATCCAAGATCAATCCTAATCCAATTTCAGTTCTAATCACATTGCAATTTAATTACTATTTAACTGTGTTTAATTTCGTATCGCGTTAAACTTGACTTATTTATTATGGGACTGACAGCCTTTAACGTCTGAGCGATCTGTCAAAACGGCTCTAACGGCTGTCATATGAATAGCGTAATACCGAAATTCGTTTATTAAATGTTCAAAGTTGTGGTTCGCACGCGGTCCAATCATGGTTCAGTTGCGATTTATCTCCCGCAATTGCCCTCCAGAGCGCTTACGAATCCGAGAAATTTACGTACATTCATCACATAGACATATTTATTTTCGAGATTTTGCCCGCGACTTCATCCGCACCGGTTCCAGTCATCGTAGCAAAATAAAATATATACCAGTTTAATTCGAATTATGAACTTTTTAATACACAAAGATTCATCAAAATCGGTCCAGTACTTTTTGCGTGAACAAACAAACAAACAAAAAGATAAAAATCAATGATTTGGAGTCAGGGACAATGAACACAATACCGTAACCTATTCCAAAAAAAAAATAATTTCCAGACACACTTCTGTTACAGTTTTATTATAGTGTAGATGTATGGACAAATGTATGGACATTCCATGCGAGACAGAATCATGGATGTTAATTGTCAAAATCCGTTCGTTTTTCATCGATCCGTCTTTTCTCGGATTTGGAACGGATGCGTAACCGCTTAGCCAATTTAAGGTTTCGGAATAACAAATTTATAAACCAGACATACTACTGTCTTTCGTGCCCGTTCCTTATTCATATTCATACCACACTACCACACGGGGAGTTTGAAACATTCAACTAAGAACAGTGTGTGATCGTTGTTCCGGACTATTCGTAAAAGATCTGCTTCTTTTACTGCAGCAACAGATTTATAGTGTAGGTATAACTCATTTATTCAGGTGTAAAATTAAATGCGTTACATATTTAACAGGGTGCTTCAGACCATCAAACTGAACAACTTTCACTGTGGAGCAAACATAGAAATCGCGAAAAAAAAAGCTATTCCAAAGAAAATTTCAAAAGCCACTCTATCGAGTTAAGATGTATTTAACATCAAATTTTATTCTCTATTTCGAAGTTGGTCCCTAAAGTTTCTCAGTTTGATGGTCTGAAGCACTCCATAAAGCATTAAAATTTACACCCTATAGTGCTTTTTGCAGTAAACGAACTTCACTCTTAAAAAATCTGAATAGCCATTTGTAAATTTGTAGCTTTCAGTAAACATCGCCACTTTAAGGAAATGAAATGTATAAATAGGCCTTTACTTAAAATTCTTTGAATAAAGTGCCGGATGAAGAAGGGAGGAAATGAGATTATCCGAGTTACTGTAAAATACCTTTGGGCTTTATATTTTTGAATAATTCTGATAAATTCAGACCCTCGTAAAAAGTTGCGAAATAAAATTACTGATTTAATCGCTTTCATTACAAATGAATATCAAGTCATCATTATTTATTGCATTACCTTCTTGAAATTCTTATGAATATCAAAACCTTTAGCTTTAATTCTAATAATACACATGTAATAAAACTGAAAGGAATTAATTAATTCAAATTAGAACATTAACATACGGTACGAGTCTACTCCATATTCCACGGTTGTGGATTGTATCTAACATGGAAATTAAGGTCGTAAAATAAACTCGGAAATGAAACGTAAACCCAAAGAGAAACAAGAGATTTAGAAAAGCTGAATTCTTTGCTAATCTTATTAAATCTCACTCCATTGTAAAAGAAAACGCATTGTTACGAACATAAAATTTTTCACATTTTGTTAATGAAAATACAGCTACGACGCTCTTAATTTAAACTAACTTTTACCCTGCGAAGTGGCATAGCGTCACTAAATGTAACACAAAGGAAGCTGAGTGCTATGACGCGCTAGAAAGAGAAAGTTAAATAACTGTTGTATTATTTATCCAAAAACAGTGGCTACGTAGAGCTTCGGGCTACGTCGTAGCGTCACCGTAGCCACATAAAAGAGATATACAGTAAAGCAACTTCATGCAAGCGCTAGAATCGACGCAACGCTCACAGACAAGCGCCTTTTTTTTGTTTTTATTTTTTTGTAACTGAAAAATACAGCATAGCTCAGGGAGCGATTACTGCATATTACTACGAACTGGCGAAGCGCCCTGGGGACCGATAAGCGCCCTGGGGACCGATCGCGCCAAATAAATCTTCACTCAAACGTCATTTGACCGCATGCAAAACACAACATTTTACATATTGGGTATCGTGCTAATCATTTGATAGCTCATGATAGTCGTTTGACAGATTGTTCAGGCTGTCAATCACGTAGTAAATAATAACTTTAGCGCGATACGGATTTCAGCACAGTTGAAAAGTGATTAGAACTGAAATTTTACTTAAAATTAGCGCGATCGGGCCCCTGGTAGTTCAACCGACCCACTAAGGAAGCACCACTTACACGGCCCGCTACGGTACTTCAGCACTGTTGCACCCCGAAGCACTTTAACAGGCCGTGTACGTGACGCTTGTCTGCGTGCGTGCATCGTTTCGAGCGTTTGCATGAAGTTGCTGTACTGTATTGCACACTGCACACTGCACAGCTCAGGTACGCTTGACGCCCGATCCCCACCGAGGGGTGAATGGCAATAGGTTAGTACACCGTGTAAACTTCTTGGTCTTATCTCATTAAACTTGCCGCCATTTTGTGAGTGGTCAATGCGAGACTTGAAAACCCTAGCGATGTCACTCTGCCAGCACGTGAAAGAATTAAAGAGGGATACTACGTAAAGGAAGCTTTCATGTCTAATGACTCGGTTCATTTTTGTTTGCACGCGCGCCGTTTTGACGGTCTGTAGGTTATTCGCGAATTGTACGATAGGACGGGTGCGAATATCTTTGCACCTTATTGCCGTGCGGAGAGAGTCGCTATTTATTTAAATCTGTTTTCGAAGTGATTCTTCTGTAAGGGTGGTACTAGTATTTATTCTGTGGCCGTAGCCGCGGCTTAGCAGAGCGGCCGCGGGCCCTCATTTATTGCACTGGATGTAGCTCGTTAGCATAATGCCTTGAGCTAACGAGCATCATTCCAGATGCTTTCGAAACGCACCAAACTCCCTTACCGGATAATTAGTGGAATCCACTTATGAACTGCGTTAGCTGACGGTGAGAACTCTGCTTTTTCCTAAGATTTATAAACGGACTCTAATAAGCAGGATTAGAATCTTTAAGTAAATGCTTCGTAGAGGATAAGCCAGTTTAATTTTATTACTTTTTGAGTAAACGCTACTGTACTATGCTATTAATTATTATACTGTGTCCAATGACGGCATTTAAATCAGTTCTATTTAATTCATTAACATTCTAAAGGGTGATTATGGTACTTATGGTACTGAACAGCTATCCTCAAGGATCATAAGGGAAATTCGCAAAAAATATCCTCTTTTCATACTTAAACGGCATATCAAATATTTTTTGTTAAGTTCCTTAAAGGACAGTTGTTCAGTATGAGTACAATCAGTATGTTTAAAATAATGCAACCGCCTAAACTTACACCCTGTATCACTCATAGTTGCTCATGGTCATGGTCACGGTAACTTACATCAAACTAAATACAATTCCGTTAAAAACCTTACCCGTATGGTATTAATATTATACTAAAAACTACTTTATAAAAGATTTTACAACCGGGTTTTTGTATACTCAATTATCCGTAATATTCCGTAGATAAGGCAAAATACGGCCGCAGTACAACATTAGCATGCTTTTATGAGATCCGCAGAGTATTGGATATGCGGTGCGCTTCATAAAATAGTTTTATTTAACCGTTTTTTGTAGCACACGAATTTCCCAGAATCACCCACGTGTTTGTCACATGACGTTAGATAAGTTTTAGAACACTACAAAAATGTAAAAAAATAAGTATTTTGAGTTTATTCTAGATTGTTATAGATTCTAGAAAAGTATTTTTTAGTAATCTTAATTGCTCTTTGCTTATTGTGAATCATTATTTAATTGTAATTAAAAAAAATAGAAAATAGAATCTTATTATTAAGGACAAGAAAGATCTAATATTTAGTAGCAATAAGACTTATGAAACTATAGTTAGTAAACAATTAAAAAAACAGAACTTGTGATTTGGGACATATGCCGTAACAGTTGGTTACTTTCAGCAATGGCATTAAACAGCATTACCGATATTGTTAGTTTTAATTAGAAATTAATTCAGTATCGGAATGCAGCTAGGCCAGAATGATTTTACCACATAAAATAGACGCAAGGTTGACTGATAATGTTATAATATCATAAATTAATTAATAATCAGTTAACAAAAAGCCCCCTTCCCCTTCTAAGTCCGTATATTGTGACGGGCAACTACGGAACCCTACCACCCTGCGCGTGGGCCGTCACGCATTTGGCCGGTTTTTTAATTACTAAGGTAGCTTTAAGGATGTATTCAGACCATGAATCTAAACAACTTTCCCTAAGGAACATGGGTTGAAAAACAAGAAACATTTTAAGACTTCCCATAGAAAATCGATTGGCCGATCCGAAGGAAGGTTCACAAAATTTTCTCGTTGTTCGACCCATGTTCCTTAGGGAAAGTTATTTAGATTCATGGTCTGAATACACCCTTAAAGATACGTTAGTATTTAAAAACCAGTGGATAATCGACGTACCTAAACGACGCACGTAAATTAAATTCGGATACCTAGGTTCGACCGTGTCGCCGCGCGTCGCTGTCGCGTCGCGTCACGTCGTCTGCACTCCACCGTCCGCTGTCGAACAAAGGAATGAATACATGTACAGGTGCTTGCAAAGCGCTTTCTTCCTTTCATACCTCCGTCGAAAACGGCATTCACTGCCTCTCAGACACATCTAGTGGCTGAATGCAACTTAAAAGCCTCTAGGTATTAAGACCAATCACACGAACTGGGGTTTATACGTTTGGGTTTGCTAAAATTCGTCTCTTTCATATTTTTTCTGACGCTTTGTTCTTCTAGAATTAACGTTTCATCCTTAACTGTACTCTTTAAACAAATCCTTACTCCTAGCTTCATATTATTCGCAGAGACTTTTAGCAAATGCAAAAAGCGTGTACCAAAAGGTCGTTAACGAATGTATTCAGCTAATCTCGCCTCGTTAATTAGCATATTTCTAATTCATTACAGCATGAGATGCTAATTTTGAATTCAAACAAAAGATCCATGTCGGAGACAAATTAAAAAACTCAGGCATTTGGAGTATAAAGGCTGCATAATTAAAAAGGGCTGAGCGTCGCATTAATCTTGGGGCGGCGAGCAAAATGAGGGCGTCATTAACCGTAGCAGTGCGCCGCGATCCACGCCATCCATCACCATCTATGATCAGCTGGCAACACTGTCCTAGGCAATGGAACTAACTTTATGAAATATCACCCTCTTACTGAAAGCTGCAAGACGTAATCATTTCGGTTCAAATTTTCAGTTACAATGTAACAATGTAATACAGTTAGGTAGAGGATTTTACAAACGTAGGTATATCGGCTGCCTGTTGGAGCGTAGATATTTCCAGTTCATTGCACGATGAGAAACCACAATCGTAAAATTTACTAATGAATTATCGGTTCTAAAGGTCAGTTTTATCCGAAATATTTTGTGCGAATTGCGTGGAACATTTTATTGATACTGTGTGTTTTTTGGACGCAGCATAATCGTCATACCACGGATAGCTTTTTAAAATTGTGTTATTCCATCCATTCTACTCGTAGATACAATTTGCTGCGACTGCAAACTGGCTTATTCCAAGTCAAATAGCTGATTTCATAAATTGTATTTTTATATCAAGCATTTTACGCTTGGATAGTAAAATTTTTATATTAATCCAATTTTAATGACATCGATGGCCCTCCCATACATTTTCAATTCTTATACATACATATTATAAACTGTAATAAAGGACCAATAGTAATTACTTAGGTTTCAGCATGTATCAACAGCCTGAAGCTTAAGGCACCCCATTCATAATCATTACCTTATTTGCTTAGATATCAGAGCATATTCTAACATGAAACATGAAGAGCACTCATAGCGTTTAAGCCAACTCTTGAGTGTAGTTGCAAATACGCTAGGATTAATCACAAGGATGTTCGTAATCCGTACCTGCGACCCGGGTTAAGGCGCTCCGGGAGCACGGCCTTGTCCTACTGGCGGTCGTCTATTTTTAGCTCACCCTGTAGCCCGCCGCGCCCCCGCTCTTCCCTTCCCGTCAATGGTGCTATTTAGAGCAAAAATGCTTCGGAACGGGATGAAAAATTAATCGTGTGCTTAAGATATATAATTGTGATGGACAGACATTTCACTGAACGTTTAATACCACTCTGGGGTAGTTCATTCAATATGCGAATTTTTATGAATTATTACGTACTTATAAATTATTTATTTAAAAATACGGCACAGAATTATGTACATTTCCGTGTAGTAATCTGCGTAGATACAAAGTCTGGGTACAGCCACTAAAATAAATCAATAAGTATCTTATTATTATTACATAACGTTGCTGTTAAAGGACCTTTAGTGCTGATTTATTCGTAGGTGCTAATTACAACATATAATTTTAACATAGAAATTATTTTATAAGTACGGTTTAAATGAAGAACCTTTCACAATAATCGACCATAAAGAATTGATAAAATTTCTTTAAAACTATATGCAAGTGTAGAGACCTTTTCCTTTGTTTGCTCTACAGAATATTTCCTGAAAAATCTCGTAAATCCAAACATCACGGTGTATTACAAAGAAATGTCTAGGATACTAAACGTAGCGTGGGATTCAGGTCAATAGCAAATTATGTTCTACTTCACTGACCGTTCAGCCTACCATTACACAATAATGTAAGATGCGGGCTGAATAACGAAAACCCTACGTCTACCATCTGTTATAGATAGGTGGATGTTAATGTCACACTTTCTGATTTATAAAGGAATATAGGGTAATACCGTACCCATATCAACACGGATTTATTTGAAATTCTCAAAGCTAAAATGGTCATACATATCTTACGTAATAATGTTGCGAACAGTTTTTCATGAACGGAAAATGCTAGCAAAGTTTACTTTCAACTTTCGAGATTGTTGTTTTCCTCGTCGTACCTAGTATAAAACTCTTTCTAATAGAACCTGAAGGTGTTCTCTATTAAGTCTTACATTTTATTACTAAAACTGTGTTGTTACCAACGTCCAGCCAACTTACCTTCGGAATAACAGTGTGCAAGTAGACCAGTCGCATAGCGTGTTCTAGTTTTGTCTGGCTGGAATGCAACAGAAGCCAATTGTAACCGTATGAAATCTTGGTGACCTATTGTATCTGTTTTGGATCTACACATATATTTTAGGCGAATACGCGAGTATCTTTGATCAACCACTCAGGTAGAGTTATCTTAGGAATAGATGCTAATAATAAACTGAATGATGAATCTCTATATTTGTGGAGAGGAAACAAACAGGAGCCGGCTGAGTACATTTGCAAACTGTATATTCAAATAAAACCAGAGGGAAAAAGATCACTTCTATTAATTTAGCTGATAACAATATGGAGCGTTAAATTGAGTCGTATTGTGTTCTCGACACATCAAGCTACCCAAAACCAAAATAAGCTGGCCGCGCGTAGGTATAGTAATGTATAACGTCGCGCGGCCAGCTTATGTTTATTTTGCGTAGCTTGATGTGTCGCCGTGTGTACATCTCATTTTAATTTGTAAAGATTTTAAAAATTTGGCACCTAAACAGTAGTTACCAGACTAATAAATAAACATGATAAGCCGATAAATAATAACGAACCATTATCTCGTTACTTTACCGATCGTTTATCAAAATATGTACAGATATCACGTATAGGATTACACATTGTTTTATGGGTTATTGCTTTGTGACAGAAAGTAATTATATGATAATCATAGGAAAATTGTAAACCAGACAATTTTCAACTGATGTTAAGATTTATTAGATTTACAGGGTGTTAGAGTAAACAGTTGCATTACTTAAGGGTATATTACTGTTGGCGTGCTGCATACAAACTAAGTCTGGTGATATTTTCAATACTAACCGATTCAACTCAATGAAATTTTGCAGAAATAATCTAGAAACAAATCTCTATGCTTGTATCGTGTCAGATTTTCCTTAAAATGTACAGTTTTAAAGTAACAGTGCCTCAAAGATTTCCATACAAATCTTAAATTAATCCTAGCATTGGAACTTGTAGACGAAAATCGGACACGATACAAGCATAGAGATTTGTTCCTAGATTGTTTCTACAAAATTTTATTGTGTTTAATTGGTTAGTATTGAAAATATTACCAGACTTCGTTTGTATGCAGCGCGCATTTACGCTTGTGTATTACGGGGTGATTGTACCCATGATACTGAACGACTTGCCCTATGAAACCTAAAGGAAATTCGTTTTTTTTTTCTACTTTTCATACAAACATTCGATCATCTGATTGCATTTCCAGCACTTTTTTTGTGATATACCTATAGGTTCCCTACTTTCCCTAAGGAAAGTTGTTCAGTGTCATGGGTAGTATCACCCCTTAAAGTAATGCAACTGTTTACCCTGACAACCTGTATGACGAATTGATTTCATTAGAATGCTTTCTAAGAATGGGAGTATTTTCAAAGTAAGTCTTTGGAGATTAAAATACCAATTCAAATTAGAATGTAACATTCAACATTCTACTCATTGGTATCAATTAACAAGTTAGGTATGTAGCAGGATAGTAAAATATTCTTGGTATCCAGTAATTTATAATGCCCTGAGATGTTTTAATCAATGCCACTTTTTTTCAAAAACAACACTACAACAATAACATTGCTAGATTGAAGTGCTTCACAGCAATTATTATAATAAAGTAAACTTTAAATAAACGAGAATTTAGGGCGTCTTACGTAAACATTAATTCACTCCCTTTAATTAAGGTGGCACAAAAGCTTCAGAGTCCATTTTAGATTGTCATGAATGTAATTTACCTCTCATAATTATAGTCTTTCCGGAGACGTGCCTGTTCAAATTAAATTAAACTTTGCCACCATTCTTTACACCGATGTTCTCTTAATATCACTAAATACTCATGTACTTTTTAATCCCCCCTTTACAAAACCCCCAACGCCAAAAACAAACATTTAAAAAATAAAAAACAATTCGGTCACCTATTATTTTTGATGTAAGCAAATGTATGTTTTACTTCTTTACTCTCTTTAAGATATTTTAGGTCAATTATTTTTTACTTTTTAAATGTGTATTTTTGGCGTTGGGGGTTTTTACTCTACAGGGCCAGGGGTGCTTGCTACCTTGAATTTCGATCGACACATCGTGTCAGTAATTTATTTGAGAAACTTTAATTTTTATTAGATTAAAGGAAATAAAACGTTTTGATAATTATGTTTTAATAACTTACGTATTAGTCAAAACATTTGTCTCATTTTCTCATGAAATAATAACAAAATGTATCCCAAGACATCCGAAAGTTGACGTTGAATTCTTCTTGGATTTGGAATCCCTCTAAAGAGGCAGATGTCCCAAATTCACGTACCGAATACAAATGATGTAAATCCCCATCGTTTCGGTTCGCCGAGTAAAATACAGGATAAAATAACTTTCAAAAAGTTTCTAAAGAGCTAGAGTTTGTCGGAAGTGAAGATGTGCTCAACGGGCTGAACGTTTTAATTAGATGCTACTTTTGTAGGGAGATCAGTAAAAAGTACGTAAAGTTACCGATAACGCGTTTTTGCTGTTTTGGCGAAGATTCTTAATCGTGGTGGTTTTATGGCTCAAAAGACTTCCAAAGAAACTTAGGCCACCATAGTGTACACATATGAAACTAAATGGAAATAATAGTATGTAATGCCAATTATTAAAATGGCAAAGGAAAAGGTTTATAGAAAGTTCATGGTTGTAATTCTACTATGCGAAATTACCTATATTTTATTTGTAGTTTTACCTGTTTTCGGGATCCCTAATGTAATAAATATGAATCATAATGACCCCGTTATCGGCTAGGAGGCTTTTTATACTGAGAGAAAGAAGAAAATCGTGCAAATACAATGTCTTTATCTTTGATAATAAAACAATTGCGAAGTTCTAGTAATTAATACATAGTGCGAGAAATTATAAATGAATATTTTATCAATTCTTACTAAATCTAATTTGATATACACTCCTTTGGACCTAAATCTAGCTCCCCCCTTTAATCTTGAGACTGAATTTTGTAATTCACACAAATCCGTTACTGTTTGACGACCCGGTTGGTGTAACGGTTACCACGCCAGACTGCCAAACCAGGGTCCTGAGTTCGAATGCCGGTTCGGTCATGGATGTGATATGTTTTTGCATTTGTTGTACGGTTTCTATAACAAAAAGCCTACTTGGGATCATTACAATATATGTGTTTGTGAGCTTTATTTTATTATTAAGTAATGTGTAACGATCTGATAATGTACACGTCAATTCAATCTTCATAAACTTTATATTTTAAAGCCGCAGACTCTACTAACTGTAGTTTTCGTACTAGATACATCCTAAATGCAAAACTGACACCTTCTAACTTACAAAATAGAGACTATTGTTGCTTAAATCAACTAGTCACCAGCAAGACTGTTTATTACTCTCGTGTCGTAAATTAGTCCGACGGACGTCACTAAGCTACTATAATGCAGTTGCCTGCACATCATGACTTCACGATGACATGATGAGTGACATAGTTTCGTGCGTCAAACTTATGTGAGGACCCGTTTCGTTTAAAGGCTGAGTTGATATTTTGGAGACATTGTAGGGATAGCGTTTCAGAGCCTTTTTAAAATGAATTTATCTTTTAAAAACCCCAAGAAACTATGCCCATATTGTTTAAAATTCCCCCCCCCCGTCCGCGCGGCGTCAAAGCAACTGTCTTTTTGATCGAGCTCCTAGAAAACGTATATTTAAATTGTAAAACCCTAGTACACAACATTCAGTGTAATATAATCACAAAGTGCTAATGAAAACCTAATTGGTGATGAAATTTGTTTCTTAATCCGACCGCTCAATCAAAAGATACGACAAAAATTATAAACAAATATTTTAAATCATCCGTTGAACCATGACCTACCGCACATAAGCACACTGCAACGTGCAACAGTGACTCGCCCGCAAGACTCCTGACCCGGTACCGAACCGCTCCGAATATCACCGACTCAGACCGAGAACCGCGGGCCTGGGTCACGTCATCGTCGCGTCGTGTGTGCTACGACTACTACTGCGCTACGGTCGGCGCACGCCCCACCCTACGGGCCGCTACGAGTGCCGCTACGAGTGCTACGCTTTGCTCACTGTTTCGCACCACTACGTAACGTATTTTTCTCACTTTTAATATGCCACTCCGACGCTCCCCACTGCGTCTGCGCCCCGAAGCCTCTGGCCCCGTCGTACACAGTGGCGACTCAGACACTGCTTCGGAGAGAAGTGATGCCAGCAAACTAAACACGAGAAATAGACGGAAACGAGAGCATGAAGAGATGTCTGAACTTAAGACCGAAATGAGAGGCCTTTTCTCATCGCTCTCAAATGTCGTCGAAAAACGCTTTACGGAAATTAAACAGCAGAATTCAGAAATGAGTGCTAGTCTACAATTCATGTCTGATAAATACGACGCACTTCTTGAGAAACTTCACAACCTGGAAGAAGATAGGGTAAGGGACAGAAAATACATATCTCAGCTCGAAGAAAAAGTTGAAGCATTGGAAAGGAAATTAAGATCAACCGGACTGGAAATACGCAACGTTCCTAAAACAGTCCAGGATGGGAATAAATTTGAAACAAAAGAAGACATTTCCAGTTTTGTGATAAATCTGGCTAAAACAATCGAGCTCCCACTGGTCGACTCGGATATAAAAGACGCATACAGAGTCAACTCTAGCAAAAACGCCGACAAACCCATTATCGTAGAACTGAATAGTGTCATTAAGAAGGAAAATCTACTGCGCGCAGTCAAAACCTTCAACAAATCAAAAGGCAAAGAACAGAAGCTAAATACCACTCACCTTAATGTTCCCGGCCCTGCAAAACCTATTTTTGTCTCGGAGACCCTAACATCTAAAGCACAGAGATTGTTTTATATGGCTCGAGAATTCACAAGAGATTATGGATACACCTACTGCTGGACCTCCCGAGGACAGGTCTACATCCGTAAGAATGATGGCCAACCCCTATTGCGCATCGAGTCTGAAGCAGACTTTTTTAAACTGATAGAAAACAAGTGACTAGTACTTTCTATTCTAATACCTAAGATAAACTTCAAATCTATTTTTAATTTAAATCTGTTAACTATTGCTAATATTGTATTAATACTACCGACACATACATACTATACACACATATTAACCATACACACTCGTTATATAAACCAATACTACCTCACATCTCTCACAATATCTACCAAGCTCATCTCTCACACTACTGACTCGCGATCCACAAAGCAGTATCCAACTCGCCTAAACCATAACCCATTTACCCTACCTTGTGAACCAAGAGAATGTCTAAATTCTGAATCTACTCTGAAAGTTAAATCAATATTACACGTCAACTATACATTTTTGAACAACATTCGATTCGCTAAGAAATAATAGAAATATCGATGACTTTGTGGTGTCGAGCTCGTTTAGGTCCGATCCTGAGAATTGCATAAACCTGCTTTCACCGAGCAGAGATAGGTTGAATATAATAACTCAAAATATTCGTAGCATATCAGCAAACATCTCTGGCTTTGAAGTGCTCCTTTCTAGGATCGGTGTAAGTCAGGATATCATAGTTCTTACTGAGTGCTGGCTATCCTGTAACCCAAATATCCCCTCACTGGAAGGTTATAATCATTTTTGTACTGCAAGGATTCGAAACCAAAACGACGGTGTTGTAGTGTATGCTAAGAAACACATCAAAAACATAACTGTATCGGAACCTACAGTTAATGATGCAAATTGCCTATCATTAGTAATTAATAATGACTTATGTTTACTGGCCATTTACAGATCTCCTTCAGTTAAGGATCTTTCATGCTTTCTAAATTCCCTAGACACCATATTGAAAAACTGTTCTTCGTATAGGAATCTTTTTATAATTGGAGATATTAACGTTGATATTGGGGATGGTAATAATGATGCAGGGTCCGCAGATTATCTAAATCTAGTTGCAAGTCACGGTCTACTACCAGCACACACACTGCCTACTCATGGGAAAACCTCACTAGACCACGCTATAATTAAAACTATCCTATCTGCCACTTCTATAGTTGTTGACTCAGTTGTTACGGATCATAATTCGGTAGTACTATCACTAGATAAAATCAAAACCCCATACGTATTAAACACAAAAACCAAAACGAATACTGTGGAATTGAAAAAATGCATCACTGAAATTGACTTTGCACCTATCTACACCCTCGCAAATGCTAATGATGCCCTTGAATATCTCTTAAACTCAGTAACAAGTGCCATAAACAAATGCTCAACAACGTTTAAAGTGCCCCACAAACAGAAAATTGTCAAGCCTTGGATCACACCGGGGCTGCTGAGGTGTATAAGAAATCGGGATAGAATGCACAAGCAACTAAAGAAATCCCCTGATAATGAGACCCTCCAGGTTACTTATAAAAGATACCGCAACTTCTGTAATGGGTTGTTGCGAAAAATTAAAAGAGGGTACGAAAAGGACAGACTAAATAAAGCAGGGACTAATTCTAAAAAATTGTGGAGCTTCATTAAAGATGTAACTCACACTAAAAAAATTAATGCCACAGCGGTTGAACTTACTAAAATACAACTAACACCTCAGGAATCTGTAAATGCGGTAAATGAGTTCTTTGTAAATGTGGCTAAAACTTTGGCAGACAAAGTTGTTCAGATTCCATATGATGATCATAAAAATAGCACCCAAGACCCGTCTTTTACCTCCTGCAATTCCTTTGTCTTACTAAACACAGATGAACAAGAGATTGAATGTTTGATTAAGGGTCTTCGTTCTGATTGTGCTGTAGGCATAGATGGTATATCATCAAACTTTTTGAAACAACACAGTAAAATATTAACTCCTCATCTTACACACATATTCAACCAGTGCATTTCTACAGGAGTTTTCCCTGATTCTCTCAAACGAGCTCTAATACATCCTATATACAAGTCTGGGGATCGAGACAGGGTCAATAATTACCGACCCATATCAGTCTTACCCTCTCTGTCCAAGATATTGGAGAGGATCATGAACGGAAGACTCACAAAGTACCTTGAGAACAATAACATTCTATCAGATAGACAATATGGTTTTCGATCAAAAAAATCTACCAACGATGCTGTTCATGATCTTACTAACCATATTGTTAAAGCCATGGACAAGGGCTCTAAGCCTTTAGCGATCTTTCTAGATCTCGCTAAAGCGTTTGACACTGTCTCTATCCCCAAGCTCATATTGAAACTGGAAGCTCTTGGAGTAAGAGGTAATCAGCTCAAACTGTTTCATAGTTACTTAACAAATCGATCCCAGTGCGTTAAAGTTGGTGAATACCTTAGCAAAGATCTTCCAGTTGAGCATGGAGTCCCACAGGGAAGCATCTTGGGTCCGACGCTTTTTCTAGTGTATATCAACGAGATGTGTAACATAAACTTGGAGCGCGGCAAACTAGTGGCTTTCGCGGATGACACGGCATTGATATTCACCGGGAATACTTGGGAACAAACCTTCGCTGCTGCCCAGTCTGGTTTTGATATAGTAAATCGATGGTTAGCTGACAATACCTTATCACTAAATGTAGACAAAACTAAATTACTTACCTGCTCTATCAGGAATCCGGGAAGCAAACACAGCAGCAACTTGAAATTAGTAGTCCATAATCATGCTACGGATACCCAGCTAGATTGTGACTGTCCTATCGTAGCAAAAACTGATTGTATCCGATACCTTGGTGTAATTATAGATCAAAGACTTACCTTTGCTCCACAGATAGACGTCCTCACTGGTAGAATTCGCAAACTAATTTACATATTCAAACACTTACGTCACGTCGCTGGTCCGAAAATTCTGAAAATGGTATATTATGCACTGTGTGAATCATTACTTGGTTATTGTATCTCATCTTGGGGAGGAGCGGCCAAGACGCATCTTATCAAACTTGAGCGAGCTCAGAGAGCCGTTTTAAAAGTATGTACGTTTAAACCCTTCCGTTTCCCTACTAAAGATCTATATGAATATTGCGAAGTACTATCGGTTCGCAAAATCTTTATCCTACAAATAATAATGAAACAGCATTCCTCTCTTGCAGGCGATAAGACGTTGTTGTCTGCTCCGTCTTTCCTCCAGCAAAGACGAAAGCGTAAGAATACCGTCGCATGTACCACAATTTGCAAGACTTCGTTTAGTCAGCGATTCTACTACTTTCTTGGATGCTTCTTATATAACAAAATAAATAATATTTCACGCATTGAAAATGGTAACAGTTTTGAATGTAAAAAGATTGTGTCAAATTGGTTAATGAGTCAAACTTATCTTGAAACCGAAAATCTTCTTCACCCTGTCTCTTAGGTAAATATAAAATAAAAGGCGCACACACTCTCATACAAACACACTCACACACCCTCACACATGTACACATACATATACACGCATACCCATACACACTCTCACACACTCATACACTATAATTCAAATATGTTCTTTTATTTTGTTAACTTTGTTTTTATTTTTGCATTGTTCTTTGTATGTCTATTGTTTAGGATCTCCTTCAGAGTTTCAATTACGTCCGGACGGATGGAGGCCTGGTGGCTGTAGCACAATTCCTAGTTTCTAGGTCTTAGCACTAACACCAGTCTCCACATAAAAATGTACCTATATTTTAAGACCATTATGTTATTGAAAACTGTGTGGAGAGAAATAAACGTTTATTATTAAAAAAAAAATTTAAGACATTGAGTGAAAAATGTCCCCATTCAGCTGATCGGGTAAGTTACACGATGCAAGCATCCTCTCAGGATGTAGATAGTTAGTTGCCTGCTGCACAATGCGTAGACAGACTATGTTTTATGAGAGAAGATTGAATTAATGGTTAATATCTTCGGGAAAAGTCTTAAGGGTATATTACTGTTGGCAAGCTCCATAAAAACGAAGTCTGGTGATATTTTCAATACTAACCGATTAAACTCAATGTCATTTTGCAGAAACAATCTAGAAACAAATCTCTATGCTTGTATCGTGTCAGATTTTCCTTAAAATGTACAGTTTTAAAGTTACAGTGTCTCAAAGATTTCCATACAAATCTGAAATTAATCCTAGCATTGAAACTGTATATTTTAACGAAAATCGGACACGATACAAGCATAGAGATTAGTTCTTAGATTGTTTCTGCAAAATTTCATGTAGTTTAATTGGTTAGAATTGAAAATATCACCAGACTTCGTTTGTATGCAGCGCGCATTTACGCATTCGGAATAAACTTCTCTTAAAGTCTTGGCAAGCTCAAGACATTTGTCCCATAGAGAAAGTTGTTCAGTTTGATGGTCTGATCATCATCTTAAAAAACTGTCAGCATATTAAGTTGGACCCTGTATAATGAAACCTTATAAACAAATACGTAACTTATTTAATTAAGCTTGCATTTCATATTATTAGTTACGGTAGTAATTATAGTAGGAACTCTGTGTTATTAGTATCACATTTTTTGTATGGCTGCAACTTTATGTACTTAATTTATAAGGCATGCATGGATATTGAGAAATGGAAAGAACAACGCTTCGTACGTACTCGTTAGACTTCGCAAAATTACGATTTCAACATAGGTGTCATCCAACTGATTTGAATAATATCATTTGATGATGCATATTGTGTGAGCCAATAGGACCCTTTTAGTAACCGAAACTGATGTAGGTTTCAGAAATATACGAACGTGCCTACTAAAGGAATTGAATTCATTTTTTGGTACACAAACATTTAATACTTACGCGTTTATAACTAAGTTTTGTGCTTTCCCTGCCGTGCAGGAGGCGATAGTCCGATCCCCGTCCAGACCGACTCGTACCAATGAGTTTTTGGGAATTTATGTAAGATTTGTAACACCCACTGGCTTTTCAGTGACGGGAAACATCGTGAGGAAACCTGCATGCTTCAATTTCGAGGCATTTATTCTACCCTCTATCCATTTTGTGGCGACTGGATCACCCCCCGTCACACTGGACATAGTACTCGGTACTACTGGTGAAACGTGGATGTTCTGAGGTTTCAGAATATCTCTGAGTACCCCCATGAGCATATGCATAAGCATGCTATGCTATGCTTAAATTAGAATGAAACAAAAATTGCAATCAGAAAAATTTAAGAAACTAACAATGAAGAAATGCCAGTCAACATAAAACAGTTGAAGTCCTATTAAGTGAAGCCGAAAGCTCTTGAGACCCATCATTTGTCGCAGAGCCATTGAATGTGTACTTTATATTTATTAGAAGTCCACAAAAAGATCGAAAGTGACGAGATAGCAGATTTTTCCCCGTTTGACCGGAAGGTTTGCTGCCAAAGTTCCCGGGATTTGGGGAAGGTTTACTGTTATTTTTGCACATTTCCAAAACCTTTTTTTTTTAACAACTGGGTCACATTACTGGCGACCCTTTAGCAGCCTCGAATAATGGGAACATCAATTAAAATTATTTCTGTCCTAAGGTTAAACTTCGTATAATTTTGTGACCACGCATTCTGCCTATGTAAATTTGGAGCGGAATTTGAAATAGGTACGCCGTTTATCATAAACTAGCTACTTTACATATGAAATCTGACTCTCATTTCAATACCGAACAGTATATTAAATTTCATATTGATTAATAAGTGTATAAGTAAAGTAGCATAGTTAGGAATCACCTCGTAAATAAATAAAAAAATATTAAGAAAAAAAACAACCCGACTGCTTAAAAAACCTATTAACTGAAAAGAGAAAAACAAGCTCTATAATCACTAATCAGCTATAACAACTTTGTTTTAGCAAATATAATTTGATTCTTATTGGGTAGGTATTGCAAACGGAGACAAAGACAATTTTTGGTTGGTTATTGATTGGTTTGTCCCCGCCTGCATTAGTGATTATAGAGCTTGTTTTTCTCTTTTCAGTTAATCGGTTTTTTAAGCAGTCGGGTTTTTTGTTTATCTTAATAATTTAGTTGATTTCATACTTTTTAGTCTTGTGTCGAAACGGTAACATAAAAGTACTATAATATTTACATATTTGGAATCGTCTGATTACTAGCTTTCATTTGATACCCATATTGTAATATTGGACCAAACAAAATTTTTGATTCCCCCTCTCTTTTTGATTCGTAGACGCCATCTTGAAATAATATACCCTATGTCACTCTCACGATTTTTAAGAATCCAATGACACCTCACACGTCAAAATCCATCAAGCCGTTTAGGCTGTAGGCCGTGCCAAAGAAATAGACATACAAACATACATACATACATACATACGCTCCAAAAACATAACCCTTCTTCTGGCGCAGTCGGGTAAAAAGTAACACTTATTAATTTACACGTTGTATAACCAACTTCTTACGTTCGTAATTTAGCAGTGGTCGTAAACAATTTTGTGTGGGTGGCGTGGAGCATTTCCTTTTCACGCAGACCAACCGTCATAAATTCAGCCTCGACTCTACTCGCAGACACTCGCAGTACTAAAATATTCGATTTATCGACAAAGGCCCCTTAACGAACCCATTCGATACCATAAACAGACCTTTAACATTTTGCTCCTTAAATTGAATAAATGACTTTGAAATGAATAGAGTAAAGTTAAACATCTAAACACTTATAAAACAGTTCCGTGACTGATTGACAGCGCACAACCTAACCGCTGACTGATGATAGAAAAAAGAACATTGAAATACATATTCTACAGAGCATGTTTGCTCTAAGTAAGTATTTTTCGAAAATCAACGGGGTGTTGAAGTTTAATAAATCCATGCGAACCCAGTCGCGGGCAAAAGCTAATAGTAATTGTATAAAAACCTAAACTGATCTAGAAACCTGCGACGGTTCGTTCCTGATCTAAACGACCCCGTGACGCAAAGCTTCAACTAAGTGAACACAACTTGACTGAGTAACGTTCGTCTTATATTTACAGATACACAGCTACCAATTAGAGGCCGACGTAATTAATCAGCTGCCAACAATGCTTTCGCAGGGTTTAGTTGTTATGCAAAATGTTCATAAATCTGCCAGCTTAAACTAACCTATTCCGCTAGCGAACCCGACTATCCGTTACTATAGTTTTACGGAGTAGTGGGCTGAACATTAATAAATATTGTGGAAAAATGTTCCTGTAAAGCGACGGGAATTTCAAAATAAATAGAAAGCTATAAGTAGATATATTGCGAGGGCGGACGAGGCTGCAGAATGGATTGTTAAGGATATTGAAGCGTTATCGGAAGACGTCGTAAAACCACTTGGTGGCACCGAACGATAAATTCATATTTTGGCAGGGAAATATAAATCTTGTGTGAGATGAGTAGCTGGTCGTAACTTAGTGATGAACAGAGGTCGGCTTCCCACGGTCTCAATGGGATTGTCGATTTCATCCCTCCTTATCAATTAATCATTACATCCATCCGTAATCGATCGACGAGTAATTTTTTCTCAGTAGGTATACTTTACGATTTTTACTAGGTACGTAACTTTTCCTATCGGCGCAATGTTCATAAATATTTGTAAAACGAAATTGTTCATCGTTCACGATGTAGATAACATGAAAATAACGGCCGCTTCGTGCTGGAAAACCCGGTCGGTGACAAAGAGTCAACCTTGTGCATAGTTATACACGTAGGTGTATGGAACTCTTTGCGATCCCAATAAAGATCACGTTTCCTCCGTCGACTCACCGCTACGGCGACGATATTGCGCCATTCACTTTCACGTTTACGTAGCGTATATTACGAGCTCGACGCATGTATCGTGGCATAAGGGGAATCGAAACTTTGTAATCGACTTGTTAACTCACTACGCGCTTTATAATTTACCGATGACGGTACTTGTTGCCGATGTGACGCGTACTGATATTTCAAATAATAAATGTTTTCGCAAACCTACAGACTGCCAGCAGTTAGAATAGGATTCGGGTCTTAAGTTAGCTTGGGATATTGCCAGAGGCACGCGAATATAATATTACTCTACTGCTCTGCATAAGCTTTTTACAACTATTGTAAAACTATTAGTTACAACTGTTACAACTATTATGTCATTTGCCGTGATCTAATCTATTATACGAATGATATAACCTATTTTACCCGACAGTTTAATTCTATTCTATGTGCTTAAAGGCTGTATTTACTTCGTTATTTGATATCAGCTCAGCTTTTGAGAACCATGAAAGGGAAATTGAGACAAATGTTGCATTCAAAGTATCATAAACGTTAAGTTTCTGTGAAGAGATATTAAACTAAATATTACAGGTTTACTACCTGCCAGACATTAAAAGCAGCTGGCAGCAAACTGTGACGTTGGGTAATTGAGTTAAATTTATTTTAAGTCTCAATTTTAAGTTGTGGTATGGTATGGTCTATAGCATCAGGGTACAGGCGCAAATGCGAAATTCTCCGCTCCGCTTTTCCGCAGTGGCCGCAGGTGCGGGGACAAAGCCAAAGCGAACGTAATACCTTTGGATTAGAAGCACGTCTAAACTATTTATTTCGAACTAAACTTTGTATCTAGTATATCCCTTGCAGGAGTTTGAGATTGAACAACTAGAACCTTAATTGCTATTCTAATATTCAAAAAGTACTTTTTTGCAATCTGTATTTTTACGAGACATCGTATAAAACCATCGCGTACAGTAGGTACATACTGAAAGTCATGTCATGGCTATCCATCATGGGGAAATACGAACAACAACTTCATATTTTGTAAACTGTTTCTTTTAGCGAACTAACAGCATTCTTAGAGTAATTTTCATTGTATGTTCCAGTCAACAACTCTTATCTTTTATCTCGCTCAGATGCACGGAAAGTGAAAGAGAATTAAGACTTGACAGTCGATAACCATCCTAAGGGATTCAGAGATCTAAAACTGTAACTGAACAAAAATAACACAAAAAAATAAAGACATTATTTAGCTTCGATGTAGGTAGAGTAGTATTTAAATTATGCTACTCTAGCTGGAGAAATTCTACAGACATTTGTTTATAGCAATATAAATTGAATTGCTTCGACGTGGTATTTAAATTATCTATGCTATTTTAGCTGGATTAATTCTACAGCCGTGGTGGTCCAGTGGCCAGTAACCTTGCCTTCCGTGCAGGAGGCGATGGTTCGATCCCCGTCCAGACCGACTCGTACCAATGAGTTTTTCGGAATTTATGTACGATTTGTAACACCATTGGCTTTTTGGTGAAGGAAAACATCGTGAGGAAACCTGCATGCTTCAATTTCGAGGCATGTATTGTACCCACTGTCCATTATAAATGGCGACGGGCTCACCCCCCATCATACTGGACAGTGTTTCGGTACTACTGGTGAAACGTGGATGTTCTGAGGTTTCAGAATATCTCTGACTACCCCCTCGGGGAATACAGTCGTGAGCATATACAATTCTACAGACATTTGTTTATAGTAATTTAAACAAAGCCAAAATAGTGTCTTTGACGTATTCGTATGTGTTTCAATAAGAGTAATTGTACCTAAAATGTATTAAATACAATAAATATTTATTTTATCTAAATAAGGGTGTAATTAGTCTACAATTTTGCTTCTCCGCCCAATAACGGTACATTAAGTCACTGAAGATTAATATTTTACGAGCCTGTTTATGTTTATGGCTCTTCGGGTCGCTCCATAAACACGAGAGTCTGCAGAAACTACTGAAACCTTAAGAGGATAGTCATTGCAGCGCCCTCGAGTGCGCTGCATAGAAACGAAGTTAGATCCTATTTTCAATAGTAACTATACTCTATTCAAAATAGCAACGAAAATTTTAGGCTATTTTTAATTACAGAAACAGAGATTTGAAACACTTTCTCTCACTTAATCTTAGAACAGCTTTAGTAACGTCCAAGATAAATGTCGTATAGTAAATCTTTCTGATAAATTGAATTATATTTGCTTATCAGAATTAGCCAGAGAGCTAAATAAGAATCGGAAAATCTCGTCGTCCTTATTTGAAATGAAGTATAATTAATGTTAATGACATATTTTATACACAATCATGATAATAAGATAAATTAATGATGAAATTTCCGTTAAAATACAGTTTCAATGCTAGGATTAATTTCAGATTATGGAAATCTTTGAACCACTGTAACTTTGAAACTTTACATTTTAACGAAAATCTGACAAGATTAGTGTCAGAATTAGTTTCTAGAAGGTGTTTAAAATATTCCATTGACTTTAATTGGTTAATATCCAAAATATTATCAAATCGTTTGCGAGTGCGATAGAGGCCATATCCTCTTAATGCAAAACACAGTGCGAAAACCTATTTCTTAAATGTTTTATATTAATAGGTGGCAAAAATATAGTATGGTGAGGAGTGAAAAGAACTAATATTAGTATTTACTTGAAGTATACTTAACGATAATTTTCTAAAGTTCCATTTTAAACCAATTTGATTTGAATTCCCGTGGGTGTCTTTTCTGACAATCTTATGCAGTGTTTCTGTGGGCGAAAGGTTAGCCCTAGTCCTGTCACTGCCTGGCACGCCCTTTCACCCTGAAGCCTTCACATACACACACATTAAAAAAAAAATTACAACAATAATCCCTCCCTTTCCTTTCTACCCTGCCTTCAATATGCTTAAAGTGAACCGTTGCCACAAATGCATGCTTCAAAAGATAGTTGACAGGTGTAGCAAAGCTTCTGACCATGGTTATCTGGAAGAAATCGCTTTAAGTGATAAGACCGTCATTTGTACCCTTACGTTCTTTTTATTCTGTTTTATTGCTGTATGTTTTGGTGTGCAAATAAAGAATATTTATGTTATGTTATAGAGATCATGGTCATGAGTTTATGTATGTAGGTATAGGTAGGTATGTGGTATGTATTTGAAAATAAGATTAATAGTAAAAGGTAATTAATCCTATCTGAATTGAAGATGAAAATGTAAACAGTGTTGAAGTAGGTATTCACAGCAGCGTTAATCGAATGCGTTGAAATCAAATGCAATGAGTTTATGCAGTAGGTGGTGTTGCTTTTGTTCTATAGGTGCATCCGATGAACGCTGCAATCAATGCACGTTGGAGGCTATTGAACATTCTGGAGCGCTATTTTTGAATGTCACACGTCCTAATTCGTATTCGAAAGTCACATAAACATTAAACATAATGAAGTTTATAGATTATTCGAAAATGATTTTGAGATTACAAAATTACAATTCTGAGTGTACATAGGGCGACACATCAAGCTATACAAAACCAACATACGCTGGCCGCGCGTCAGTTGAGTAACGTATAACGACGCGCGGCCAGCTTATGTTGGTTTTGTATAGCTTGATGTGTCGCCGTGTGTACCAAAAACACGACGTTTAGGTTTTATAAGTTTGAATACTTCGTTCTGTTTGTGAACTGTGAAGATCTGTAGTACATTATGTTCAAAATTTATGGACGATGAACCAATCCTAATGGGTTTTATGGGTTCCGTAGTCAGACAAGGAATTTTAACATTTGTACAATTCTGTCCATCTGTCTGTGTGCCCCATCTCAATTACTCTCTCATTTTTAATCCTATTGAAACTGTTAATGGCATTTGGCATGTAAACACCTTTTGGGACAATTAATCAAATTAAATTTTTTAATTACCTTGATCTGTAATATCTATATGCAAAAATGGTGGAGAGAAAATAATAGGAACTCCATGGAGAAAAACACAGAACACAGTTCACAGGTTTTCCACTGGACGGACCGAAAAACGATGTTATTTTATTAAAATATCTGTAATCCTTTCATTTTAAAATCTCTGACATAGAAAATATTATTATTGAGACAATTATCTCGAAAAAAAAACTTGACATACCGAATTGCAGAAAGGTTTAGCATGTTCTAGGTTTCTAGATGAAGTAATGTGTCAAACAGTATTAGGTGAAACTACAAAAGTAAAACGTGACGGTACCTCATTACATTCTCGTCACGAACTCACAATGCGTCAGGTCAGGACGGATAAACTTGGGCCCGCGACCGTGCTCTCCAATGAGCCCCACTAATTCCACTAATAGCGGACATTTACTACAAACTTTCATAATACACTTGGGAGTGCTGAAAACTAACTGATAGTCCGATTTAACTTTGCGATTGTCTAAATCGGTTTATTTTAATGTGTTACTTACTGGTTTTATGATCAGGGATGCGATTTTTGAATGTCACCGCTGAGCTTAAACGGTTTTTAAATCTCATACAAAAGCCTTCTCATACCCATGAGTTCAATATAGTGGGTATTGGTATGAGAATTTAGTCGAATATCGACCATTTTAATCAGCCGGTGACTTTCAAAAATCGCACTCCTGGGGTACTATTGTGTACGACTACCTAACTACACGATTCGATCGGCATTGTACTATTTGATAGTTCATGGCAATTCTATTCTTAATATTAATCAATTTCAGATAATGATTTTGATGATTGGAGAAACACAATATTAAGAATTGTTGTACGCAAATCATAATATACCTACATAACGTTCTTATATCGATCTACGATTGGAAACATAGACAATAGCTCTACAGGGGTCACGTGGTTGACGTGATGGGTATTTTACTCCCGATTCCAGATTCGTATCTGATTAACAATATTTATAACTGCCTCCGTGGTCTAATGGTCAAGAGCATTGTGATCTCTCATGGTATTAGTAGTTACATAAAAACCACGTCAGAGGCCGTAACCACCTGCCACCACCAGGGCTTGCTACCTACATCTACAGGACAAGAAGAAGAATAACATTTCAATAACCAATTAAGACGATCACAAATCACATTACCTGTTTTTTTATTTTTGTAGGACTTTTACATATAAATCATCAATCTCTTGCCCATTTCCCATTATTTTGGGTCGGCATAATATGACATCCTCTTCCATTCATCTCTCTTAGCCGTCACCTCAGCATTCACTCCTTTCACATCTAAATCGATACGCAAAATAATGTATTAATTCCAATATTTCTAATGCAAATGTACTAAAACCACAATAAGTCAGCAAAAAACTTCAGCCATTAAAATACACTTTGCTTGGCAAGATCGATAGTATAACTACGTAACTTGCCTAGTAATACTTAATTACAAAGAAACGATATTTTTTTATGTTTTCCGCTTGCAAGTGGCGACGGGCTCACTCCCCGTCACACTAGACAGAGTTTCGTTATTAGTGAAACGTGGATGTTCTGTGGTTTCAGAATATCTCTGACTACCCCCTCGAGGGATACAGTCGTGAGCATATGGTTCAACTTGCAATGCTTTTGTTAGCTTAGATTCTAAACTTCTCTTTGACAGTGATTTTAAGCCTTAGAATGAATTTTCAAAGGAAAATCCAAAATATCAGCAGAGGATTTTTTTCATCAATTTCAGCTTGCTTTTGCCTATGCTTACGTTTTATAGAAGGAGAAAAAGTATCTCAAAAATTACATCGATTGAATTTCACCATGGCATATATGCCTGCCATGTTTCAGTGGTGTATATGCCTGGGTAACGCAGGTCACGTGTTCAATTACCACCACTTACTACTACCAATATAACTGCATTATAGCATATTCCTATGTCTACCTATTAGGTATTGAAACACAAGATCATAACTTAATATTACTGCTATAACACTTTATTCCCCAACTAACATTTACCTCAAAAACAAAACAGCATCATCGAGAGTTATGTACAAAACCGACATAACAAAACCGGAATGCCCAGTTTGTGTACAGTTGGCTAGACAAGCGTCATGTAGCGAATAGTGCTCCCTTGCGAGCTATATTACCAACCTGATGCCACGCAGCGGCAGTGAACATTAACAGCCTACAATGGCCTATATATATACTCAGATTTGTTGGTCTGACATCGCGACAAATTTTATGTAACTTGGCAGTAGAGCGACATTTATTACTGCCGACAAAAGACGATCGAAAGGACGGAAACCATAAGAGGCCGTCCAGTGCAAATTTGGTGTTCCTGAAAAACTATAGAAATGTTTGTGTATTAGTAAAACTGAAAACATTTACGTTCTAATGACATTATTATTATTTCGTGTCTGTCGCTTTCTAATATCACACCATTTCACATCTTGCTCATACTTGGAAGTTAGACAACAGCGACACAAATATAACATCCATGGTCGAACAGCCATTCGAATCCAGGACCGCCGCACCCCAACAACATGGGAACAGAGCGATGATTAGCAAATAGCCTCACAGATTAGTAGAGTACTTCAACTGTATCTGTTGTCAGTACGTGTGTATATCCCATAAAGCGGTTTGTTGACACGCTATTAACTCCGTGGTTCGGGCAAACATTGCGTGCCACCCGCGACAAACACGTGAAAAATCCCAGCGAATGGCTGCCATTGCCAGACAACCTACATTACACAAAGTTACGCTAAATTACTGGCCATTAGACACTGATGAGCTCTTCTAAGATGAAATTCACTAACAGCTTTCTTTGTAGCTTTTGCGATGGAAAAGAAGAAAGAAAAGTCGTCTACCTATTCATAAACGATAATGAGGGCGAGTTAGTATTATACTAACAAAGTATTAATTGATAGCAACCTATACAGGGTCCTTTTTAATATGCTGACACTTTTTTAAGGGTCATTAGACCGTCAAAATAAACAACTTTCTCTATAGCACAAAAATTAAATCGCGAAAAAAAATCAGCTATCCCATACAAAACTGCAATCTTACTCGACCTAAATGTATGGAATAGCAGATGTTTTCGTGATTTCGATGTTTGTCTTATAAGATCAACTTCAACTTTTAGCATGGGAGCAAACCGATCGGACCAAAAAAAACAGCTGTTGCATACATTTGAGTCGAGTTGGCGTTGCCGTTTAGTATGGAACAGCAGATTTTTATTTTGCTCCGATCGGTTTGCTCCCATAGTAAAAGTTGTTCAGTTTGATGGGTAGACTCTTAGTTTAAAAAGATGCTAATGATATCAATTTCACCCTGTATGCAGGGTCCAACTACTACTGCTGTCAGTTTTTTTAAGAGGATTATCAGACTATCAAACTGAACAACTTTCTCTACAGGCTGAAATTTATATCATAAACATCCTTTTAAACTAAGAGTCTACCCATCAAACTTAACAACTTTTACTATGGATATCAATTTCACCCTGTATAATAACAGAATTAGAAGTCTTTATGTGAAAACAAGTTTCCTTTCCACACCAGAGTAGATATCAAAGCAAAATTCACCAACATCGATCATTTTCATAAACGAAGTATTTCTATTCAACCTAATTGGAATTATAAATAGGTTGCTAAACAAAAACACCCCCACAGGGAGTGCGACCTAAAGCCCAATTATGTATGTTAAACACATCGCGGTGCTTAATCATCGTAGGGTGGTGTGGGGAGTATTTAGCGGAGAAACCGGTGACGTTGACAGCGGTCCAATCTCTGAGTTGGACTCTATAGGGTGTTTACTTTTAGGGGTGGTTGTACACATGGTACTGAACAACTTTCCTTAAGAAACCTATAGTAAATTCTCAAAAAAATGTTTGCGTTGTCCATATTAAATGCAACCAGCTGAGCGAACGATTGTATAAAAAGTAGAAAAAAAAATCGAGTTTCCTATAGGTGGGAGTAGGGCTACACGCGCACCGAGGGTTCCGTATCACACCACTACACAATATATTCACTTACAAAAAAATGTTTCTTTCTACGGGACCTTTAGCGGGAGACCGACTCACACTTTGCCGGTTTTTATTATTTGTTGTTATTCTGTAAAGTTTGCTCTATAACCACAACAAGATTGATACTTGTATGTATTTCCGTTTTTACGATAGTGCGAGAAGAAAAATCAATGATAAAAACTAGTTTCTTGTATCCCTTAATTTTTAACTTTTTGTTACTTTTAGTATTTGTTAGCAATGACGCCATAATAACGCACATTATGTGAATATTACATATGTCTAGCTATTACGGTTCAAAAGCTACAGCCCTAAATAGTTAGGACAGACAGACGGACGGTCGGACAACGTAGGCTTAGTAATAGGGTCCCGTTTTCACCCTTTGGGTACGGAACTCTAAAAAGGGACTGGAACTTCACTGCTTCAAATTCTAGTTTTCGTAGCCTATGTATAATAATATTCTAGTTAAGCATAATGTTTTAAAATAGATAAATAATCGCGAAAAAAACATTTGCTGTTCCATACATTCGGTACGACCACCGTTGACGTTTTCTACGGAACAGCTTGGCCAATGACTTGGGAACAAATAAATTCGACTTCATCATAGAAATATTAGAACCTTCGGCACAGCAGGCAGGTTCACTACTAACTGAGCTATTAGGCCGTGCAGATATAATACTTACTTAAGGGGCCGTAGGTTCAGACGAATATTTTCTATGAGAAACGCGATTGCCTAGCCCTCGGAAAAGTGCGTGCGTGTGTCGTATTTTCAATTAAAAAGAATTAACATAAGTACTTTTATTGTTTTTTTTATTATTTCACTAGATAAAGTAATGGTGAATATGTGAGTATAAATATCAAATATCGGAAACTATTTTAAGTTCTTCTAAAGCGAGAAAAATGTTTAAATACATCATCTTTTTTACGATTTTCTATCGAGTGAAGTAATTCCAATCGTGTATTTAATTTATGATTTCACTAGATAAACTATCCAAGAATACCGAGTTTCGGTAAATGGTTTAAATCGACAAATGAAAAATAAAAGAGTAAAGCGCAATAGTAGGACGAAATACCTTGGAGGCACCAAGGTATTTCGTCCTACTATTGCGCCTTAATGAAAACCCGACAATGGTAATAATAACTAACTTACGCTTATGCAAAGCCTCAGTCAAGATGGTGTATACTTCGCCTGCCTAGAAATAGGAGGATAGTTTTTGCTGCGCGCTCCATACAAACGAATTCTGTTTATATTTTCAATACCAACAAATTAAAGTCAAAAAAATGTTTAGAAACTATCGTGAATTAGAAATTTTTGTCATTTTTTTTGACACGACCTAGATACCAATATCTGTGCTTTACATTTGTCAGATTTCCATTTAAATATTATATAGTGTCAAAGTTATTGTGGCTCAAAGTTTTCCATACAGTTTTTAAATTAATCCCGGCATTGAAACTATACAACGTGTTAATGAATAAGCGCAAAACCTCATACACCCCAACTGATTTATTAGAAAATAATTCGATTGAAACAATAATTTCATTGTTTTGGTAGTTAATATTTAAAGTTATTCGCATTTTAAGTTTTGAAGTAAAAATGATTTGTTAGCATTTCATCAATGAATGAAAGTGCTAACATGCTTATGGATTCATTTTAAGAATCTTGTTTTGGTAGTAAGTAGGGTGAGAGTGCCCGAGCGGTGGGTTGAGATCGAGTTCAGTAAATTTTAAATTTTACAACAAATTATTTAATATTTTGAAAAAAAATACTTATGTTGAAATCATGATAATTCGATTCTGCTCTCGATTCTAAATCAACTACTTTCTAGTTTTGCATTAATTCATTAACACGTTGTATATAGGGTCCAACTTAATATGCTGAAACTTTTTTAAGGGGATGACCAGACCATCAAACTGAACAACTTTCACTAGGGGACCAACATTGATATCGCGAAAAAAAAAACAGCTGTCCCATACAAAACTGAAAACCTACTCGAGCCAAATGTATGGGACAGCTGATTTTTTTTTCGCGATTTCAATGTTGGTCCCATAGTGAAAGTTGTTCAGTTTGATGGCCTGGTCATCCCCTTATAAAAGTGTCAGCATATTAAGAAGGACCCTGTATTTTAACCGAAATCGGACAAATGTAAAGCACAGAGATAGTCGTGTCAACAAATTTTCATTGACTTTAATTGGTTCGTATTGAAAATATAACCAGACTTCGTTTGTATGGAGCGCGCAGCAAAAACTATCCTCTGTGAAACAAGCTGCCACCCCAAGTATGTATCTGCTCATGACAATCGCCAGCACGTTAATGAAAATTTATGAAACACTTCTGCGTCTGATACACAAAGGGATTTCTATAGACGAAATCCTGCCAATTACATTAGATTGCTAAATATTAAAATTGCTAGCAATCTTAATTGTAACCGTTCGCCTTGCCAACTTCGGGCTTACGGATTCTCTTGGTTTCATTTGCACTGAGGAGGAAGTTTGTGAATTTATTAAAGACTCACTCCCGAGCCAGCCCGCTTGCTCTCCCCCTAACCTATTAAAAGTTGGACCCTTATTACCTTCCTTTTGTTTTAAATAGCAAGCCACAACAAGCTATTGAGAAAACGATCAGTGTCAATATGCAATCAGGCGTCTTACTGTGGAACTACCCTATTCGAACGATATAAAATCGTCTTGGACGACAATTTCAGACGGAGAATAAATATTGCTTCAGAATGATATTTATAAGTAAATAACAAATTATTAGATATTGCCAGATATAGCAGTAACTTTAATTTAAAAAAAAGGGACTGCAACTTCACTGCTTCATATTCTTAAAAATAGCTCTGAATATGCTATCAGATAGTTATGTATCGAAATATCGATTATTTGGAAATGCCGTGAAAAATCGAGTCCATATTAGAAAGCTCATCCTGCAAAAAGATTTAAACATTTTAAAACAAGACAAATTCTCAAATTGTCTTCGATACATCTTTATGCTTCGATACGAAGCTCTTCAGCTGTCCCTTTTCTTCCCATGGATATCGTACGAGGCGGCTAAAGGATTATGGTTTCTTCACGCAGTGTATTTGTGGGCGAAAAGATAGCCACCTATCACTACTTTACACGTCATTTCATCTTCAAACCTTAAATATGCAAAATAATCACATTTTGCAATGGAGCGTCCTCGTTCCGAATGAATGTTGAACCGCAATCACATATTAACCAGCCACAGGCAACGAAAGTGTCTGTAATATTGAGTTATAGGTTGGATTTGCAAATCTCCTGGCACATTTTAGGCTCGTTTATTAATCTCATTTAAGCACGATTGCCGCGCCAATCGCCCGTGAGCTATTTTCAGCGGGATTGGGAAAGGATTTCACTTTTATAGCCAGTTTTGTGAAAATGATCCAAAAGATATCTAAATTTACGTGTGAATATCGTTTTCCAATATTATGTATATTTTTCAGAAGGCTTGTAATGTCAAACATATTATAGAACACATAGCTCGCTAGCTAGCTATCCACAGTCAACAGGACCATTGAAATAAGTACAGCAATATGCCTACTTAATTGAATCAATCGTCGTCTTGAAAGACATTTTGAGGCAGAGTTTCGTCTAGAAACGAAGGAACTGTTCCCGAGAGACTTGCAATGAGACACGTTGAACAAACACACGTTACATACGTGATGCTGTTGATTGTTTGATCGGCTCTACCTCTAATGAAAATCTACTCCTTTACCCTGATTTATTTAGAGGCTTTATTAGGCTATCGCTCAGTACTGAGTTTAAATAAACAATTATTTTCCAGAAATTTTTCCAAGAGTACATCTTATCTCTTTTTGCTTAGGAACTGACGACCGCCTTATTTAATATTATAATAAACTGTTGTTGCTATAAAAAGATAACGCAAAATTAAATTGAATGTCAACTTTACTTTTGCCGTAGTAGATATATTGCCAATTCCCAAATGGGCAGATAGATTGAGGTCTGGAATTTAATATCGAAAATGAATAGCTCCGCCTTTGTAGTCAGGTTGTTGCAATAAATTACGAAGAGAAATTAAGTTGATCACGTTGTCGAATTGCTTTCAAGCGCCAATTTAATTAATTTGTCTTCCTTGCCATCGAATTTGGTACGGGTAGGTTAGGTTAACTTGTAATATATAACCAATCAGATCATTGCTTCAGTACATCAGAATACTGTTCTGCTGTAATAAGGTTAGATTTCTGTAAATAAGTGATATTACGAGTACAAGAAGGTTTTATATGTTTTAGGTCGTGCAATCGAGCGGGTGTGCGCAGGCGCGGACGGCGCGGGCATGGTGTCGGCGGCGCGCGCGCTGCTCGCTGCGGTGACACGGGTCCTGCTGCTGGCCGACATGGTCGTGGTACGGCAGCTACTCCTCGCCAAGGACAAGGTAAACACTGACCGAACTAAATACCAAATCATGATCCGATCGTTTCCTTATCTTTACAATTACATAATGAAACTTAAATAAGCCCACACTAGACTTTCTGTAACCTAAACTCAATTTCGATAACTTTCTTGGAAACTACATCGCAACCATAAAGTTTGCCCTTTACACTCGCTAACTTATGTGTTGAATACGATATCGTCTGTGCGGGGCCGACAGGTGGCCCGAACTCTGGACCGGTTGGAGTCCGTGTCGAACTTCGCCGAGTTCGTGCGAGCTTTTACTGAGTTCGGAGGGGGGATGGTTGAGCTCGCGAGACTGACCGCCGAGCGGCGCGCCGACCTGCGCGACGAGCGACGGCGAGCTCAGGTCGCGGCCGCGAGGAACGTCCTCGAACGTTCTACTCTTATGCTACTTACCTCATCCAAGGTACGATTTTATCAGTGCAACTATATCTACTTTGTCTTTCTATTAGTATACAATGTTTTTTTCTCCAAAACTATCAAAGCGAATTACTCGTAGGTATATCGTAACTAACATAGGTATCTATATTGTTCACCTACATTACTTGCGGTAGATAAAGCTATATTCAATTAACACCTAATCTTATACGCTCTAAGGATTGGTATTAAGACCAATGGGTCGCAATAAATTTGGAATCTCAGTGTCCAGTGTCCCGCGGCTCGCGTAAATTAGCCCTGTCGCTGCCGCCATTCCTCCTATCAATTATGTAGGTGCTACGCCAATTCGGGACCACAACGCGCTGTTTGTGCTTACGGCTTTATGGCCAGCTATTCCTCATTCGATTTTATGGTAACAGTTTTGGTTCGATAATAACAATTTATGACAAACGGAATTTAAGGTCATCTCTTCTTTTCAACAAATGTATTTATAAGATAATACAAAATGGACACGAACAAAAACGTCCTAAAAAGAAAAATATAATTTCTAGACACTCAAGGTCTGTCAATAGGAAGAGTAGTTGGGGGAAGTTTGTAAGTGTATTTTCTATCCTATGTGTAATAATTGATGTAGTTGCTTTATTTTGACTAAATAAAGTTTCACTTCCACTCATCTACAAATACAAATCATTAAATGCAACCATGGGTTTATAAGAGGCAACCACAGATGTAAGAATAGCAGCCGTCGTTACGTTTATGTGTAGAGATTTAGTCTCGGCCGGCGTAATGGTACTTTTATTTCAGTGGGATTTAAGAAATGAAATGCTTGGAGTGTTCATGCTCTAAAGCGTAAACTTCCATTGGACCACTTTGTGAGAAGCTACGAGACAGAAGGTACTTACTATCTAGGTGACTCGATTCCCGAAATGAGCAAAATGTTTATATTCCTGCCGTAATTTAGTTAATCGCAGCATTTTTTGCACCATTTTTCTAGAAGTATATTTTGAAACTAACAGCGATACGCCCAAGTTTTAAAGTCAAGTGACACTGAATATAGTTTTAAAAACCGGCCAAGTGCGTTTCGGGCCACGCGCAGGTTAGGGTTCCGTAGTTTCCCGTCACAATATACGGACTTAGAAGGAGGCTTTTTGTTTTATACTACGGTTTAACGGCTACTAAAGTCTAAAAAGTACATTTTACAAATTACTCGTTAACTTGTCAAGCCTACTTAGCGGTGATAGTTTAAATTTATTCACGTATCCAGAAACAACCGTTTAGCTGGCAAGGGACTTGACTCTAACAAAAATTAAAGCTTAATATTTTGCTAACGGATCCCTAAATCAAAATAGTTTTTCCACACCCACAATATTTTTAAAAGACCTATCCAACGATACCCCACACCATGGGAAAACGAGAAAAAAAATTGCAGGAAGATACCCTAAAAATATATTTTTCAAGATTTTATTTTACCGCTTTGTCGGCGTGATTAATAAATGTATACCCATGTTAAATTACAGCTTTCTAGTACTAAGCGTCTCTAAGCCGCGGACAGACGGACAGACAGAAAAACGGACAGACGGACAAACGGACAGACGGACGGACATGGCGAAACTACAAGGGTTCCTTGTTGACTACGGAACCCTAAAAACTATAAGAGAGCTCACAAGACGGAGGGCGTGTGTTCATGAACAATCGCTCCGTTCGCCGCAAAGCCTGCAATCTGTCAACTCTTCCGGGCCAACGTGCGGCAACCAAAGCCTTCTTCCTTTTACATCACATATTTCACTGACCACCTTATTTTTCTTGTCAGACGTGAGATAACTAAGACTCTTTCATATTGCTTACTAGATATGATAGCTTTTATAAAGCAAGTAAACTATTAGCTATTGTTTAAATTATTGTAATCTAAACACTATACAGAGTGTAAGGATACGTATCTATTCATCAAATGAATTACTTTTACTATGGGAGCAAACCATTAAGCGCAAAATAATAATCTGTTCCATATTAAACAGCAATGCCTACACGACTCAAATGTATGAAAAAACTGATTTTTTTTGTTCTAACAGGCTGGCTCCTATAGTAAAAGTTATTCAGTTTGATGGGTATAGTATTTGGTTTCAAAGCTAATGATACTTTTGCTCACATCCTGTATACATATAGGGTTAAGAAATGAGCGCAACCTGAAAACATTTTGTCCATTATCCACATATTTTTGAATATCGCAAAATAGTATTTATTTTTCATAAAAATTGACCGCGTCGGCCGTCGGTCGTCGCATCGTTTTGTTTTAAAAGTTTTTATAAAAAGTGCAAAACAAAACGATTTACCTAGAAATAATTTTAATATTAACGGTCGATCTGCTATGGATACTTCTACATAACAACACACATCGGTCTTGTACATAATTGTTGCTTAATGCAAGCTTAATGCAGATAATGTTTGTATTTACATTGTTCAACAGACGTGCCTAAGACATCCAGGGAGTGCATCAGCTCGGGAGAATCGAGATACGGTTTTCTGTCAGATGCGAAGAGCCATGGACCTCATACACTACGTGGTGCGGGACGGCCTCCCCGGGCACGAGGAACACTCCCACGAGGTTTGATGATACACCCAACTAAACTCTAAATACCAGGTCATAACATAACATAAGTAAAATTCATTCATCGTCATCACTATAGGCATCACCTTATATTACAATAGAGATTAAAATGTATCCTTCGAAAAATTTAAATATGTTCAGTTAATCGAATTTGTATGAAAAGATCGATCGATAAGAAGATAAATAGGTAGTGAGTCCCTGATGATGGATTTCATTGGACATGATGATGGTGATGACAGAAGAAAGGTACGATACTTCTATTCTTCACTGCCACAGAAACAACATTTTCCAAACGTGTGAACCGAACGTATGATTCGAAGACATTGAGTTTTTTACATTATTTATCGAGTTGTGGTAAGAAATAAGAGCACTGAGCAGATTGTAAATCCTTTCCTTCTCAATACTAGCTATACAGGGTGTTAGGGTAAACAGTTGCATTAATTTCAGGGGTAACCATCAACTTTTCCTAAAAATCTCATAGGAAATTCGCAAAAAAAAAATCGTCTTTTCATACAAACGTTCGATTAGCTGATTGCATTTAATATGGAAAGCGCAAAATTGTTTTTTAAAATTTCCTATAGGTTTCTTAGGGAAAGTTGATTAGTATCATGGGTACAATCACCCCTTAAAGTAATGCAATTGTGGTAACCCCTGTATATCAATTATAGAATGTATAGCTAGTTTTCAACAGAAAGGATTTACAATCTGCTCAGCGCTCTTTTTTCTTACATCTTACCTTACTTATAAATAATGTAAAAAAACACAATGTTTTCGAGTTCACGAATACCATTCCGTGGCTTTTAGTGTGGTCGTAGCCTAAAGCGCTTCGAAAGGTTTATGTGCGGATAAAAGGAGAAAAGATCAAAGAAAGTGCGTGTGGAAATGGTAAATATGATACCGTGACACGCTGAAGTAATTTGAGCTCTACGAGGTTGAAGGGACTGGAAAAATGTTGAAAACATAATTTTAGGCAAAATAGTAACTAAATAATAGGTAAGTTTAGAAGTTAGTTCTTTTCAAATAGCGGATGTGTATAATACAGTAAAATTGCAGTTCCAAAATTCTAAACAGCAACATAAAATCCAACTAGACATATTCAGATGTTTCTCCAAGCGCTGCCATGTCCATGCTTGGAAAATTTATTGAATAATACAGTCTGAGCAACAGGCCGTCTATCCCCATTTCGCCGACGCTGACAAAGTGCTGCCAAACTCTACTGCACTTTTAGTTGCCTCAAAACTTTTGCTATTCACCTACCACGTAAATTAATGGAAAACAAAATGCGCTAGGAAGTTTCGTAACTTTATTACATTACATTTTCTACCGATGTTATTTTCACAGTTTGTTTCTCAACACGTCCGTGTTCTACATCCATTGACTCAAGAAAAACAGAGTGTTTGTTTCGATTTATCGTGTGTAAAAATACACTCATAGATGCGGAATTTATTTTTGGTAACAGTAAAATACTGACATATCCAGGTCACATTAATTTTCCTGGTCGTGGCGCTTTTAACACTGCTGTCGACGCCCATTATTTATTTTTAGACAAACTTATCATTTGTTTTCAAAATTGAATAGTCACTTTTGGTCTATTAATCATATGGAACTTAAACTAAGCCAAGCGAACCATGTTGTTCATACCCGAATGGGCATTATTGTACCGAGGACAATAACACGTGGATAAAGACAAAGCAAACTGCATTCTACGTTATGTGTGCTTAACTCCAAATGTTATTTCCAATTTACAAATTACAGAATGCACTTTGCCATTACATTTGTCTAGTAGTAGAGACATGTAATCGTTTTGGATAAGTGGAGTCATAAACGACATCATAAAGATTAGGAAATTTATTTGTTTTCGGTGCTGTATTTCATAAAAACAATAGCAATAAGGCCAGGTTATCCAAGTGCAAGCGTCTCTTTCTTGTAAGCATAAATAAGACATAATTTGTTTTCGCACTTTAAAACACCGTTGTTCAAGTTTCGTTCGTGTTCAAAAAACTAGTGAGTGCAGCTTCGACCGGATCATACCGAAGGATGTAATTCGGAGCACGCTCCATACAAACGAAGTCTGGTTATATTTTCAATAATAACCAATTGAAGTCAGTGAAATCAGAATCAATCTAGAAACTAATCTCTATGCTTGTATGTTGTCAGATTTTCGATAAAATGTATAGTTTTAAAGTTATAGAGCCTCAAAGATTTCCATACAAATCTTAAATTTGCATTTAAACTGTATATTTTAACGAAAATCTGACACCATACAAGCATAGAGATTAGTTTCTAGATTGTTTCTGAAACATTTCATTGACTTTAATTGGTTAATATTGAAAATATAATCAGACTTCGTTTGTATAGAGCGCGCTAACTGTAATATACCTTTAAATAGGTACGCCTATATCTAGCTTCCTTCCTTTCTCAATATATTAAATCGTGCATCATAAAATCATGAATCAACCCTACTGAATTTATAATAACACACATTTTGCAATGTACTAAAAGGTCCGTAATCAATAATGTATCCGTCGATCCTTGTTGGCTAATTCAATTCATCTTGGGTTATTTCAAATTATACACGTCATAAATAATGTATGTAGCAAATTACTATATACAACGTGTTAATTAATAAGCGCAAAACCTCGTACACCCTAACTGATTTACAACAAAATAATTAGATTAACACAATAATTGCATTATTTTTGTAGTAAAAATTTTAAGTTATTCGCATTTTAAGTTTTCAGGCAAAAATTATTTGTTATCATTTCAGCAATGAATGAAAGCGCTAGTGTGATCGTGGATTCATTTTAAGAATCTTGTTTTGGTAGTAGGGTGAGTGTGCCCGAGCGGTGGGTTGAGATCGAGTTCAGTAAATTTTAAATTTTACAAACAAATTATTTAATATTTTGAAAAATATTACCTATATTGAAAACATGATAATTCGATTCTGCTCTCGATTCTAAACAAACTACTTTCTAGTTTTGCGTTAATTCATTAACACGTCGTATAGTAGGATATAATTCATAATTTCAATCATCATGGTTTCAATTTCATTATCATTTCCATGATAAAAAGCATTTTAGCTTACGTTTAGCATTATAACAAAGTACACATAATACAGATTTTTTCCAATATTTAGGGTTTCCTTTGAACACAGGTTTCATATGTATTTTATTGAAAAATAAGAAATATACTTCATAGCAAATAAAGCCGAGATATTGAAGATCATTGCTATATTTTTCATTAATTTGCATTTCTTTCAAATAACGAGAAGATAGCTTCTAAAAACCAGCCAATTAGCCCGGCCCTGCGTTTACCTATGGGGAGCATCTTAATTTTTCTTACGAACATAGCCTTTAAAATATCTATCTATCTATGCGCATAAAATGGATTAGTATGGTATATAGAATGAATGAATGATGTTCTTTTATTCACACCAAACACACAGTTACAGTATAAAAAGGGAACAAAAATGAGAAAGGTATAAATAAAGTGGTCTTATCTATAAGCGATTTCTTCCAGACAACCTTAGGATAGAGAAAATTTATCACAAAGAAAACGAAATAGTTCCTACAAAAGATTCATTTAAATAGGATCCTTTTTTTCTAAGGTTGGTAGGTGTAATAAAAAGGATCTTACAGATACGACCACGATGCATGTAATACCAACATAATCAGTGGAGTAGCTGCTAAACAACTTTAGCAAAGACACTGCCACTAACGCGTTCAAGTGTGTAGCTCGCTCGACGTGTGAGGACGGCTTGTCATTACACCGTTTTATTGTGTTTTAGCGAATTCTGGGTTGACCAGCAAAGCTATTTTTTGACATTTGAACTGTTATGCCTATTTTTATTAAACATATACATCGATATTTTATGCCTTAATTCCCAAATAGGAGCGAGACCAACTATTCGTTTATACAGATGTAAAATTAAATGCGTTACATATTAAAGGGGTTGCTTCAGGCCATCAAACTGAACAAATTTCAGTATGGAGCCAATATCAAAATCTCGAATAAATATATCGTTGTTCCATAGACAACATCAAAGGGTATTTAACCCAAATGTATGGAACAACTGATGTATTTACAACCGGTTGATTTGTTTTTCAAAAAAACAGGAGGTTTTACTATTTGGATCATTTTAATTTAACAAAACATTCACATTCTAAACGTTATTGGTTTTTGGATAATTTTGATATGAATAAAATTTAAAAATAACTCAAAACTAGGAAGTCGGAATGATCTCGTTGATGTTTTTTACACTGTCGTAGCCCCCGTAGCGGTTTCGTAGCTCGTAGGCCTTGAAATAATGTTTTAAAAAAACATGTTTTTTAAGCAGAAATCAGAACAAATACTTAGACTAAAGAAAGTAAAAAAAAAGAAAGTATTATATAAAGAAATAGACTACATCAAATATCGGGAATTAAAATATACCAAAACGCGATAAGAACCCGTTAAAAATGTTTAATTGTAACCGCGGCACTCTCAAAAACTGTAGAATAATTAGAGTTTGTTTTCTGTTTTGTACAAACGTGAGATAAGCACGTGCGATACTGAGTGAGTGAGAGTGAGAGAGGAGTGCACTAGTGATTACTGTAGTATCTCTATGTCGTTAACCTCGAAACAACCGAAAGGCTGAGGTCGTACTACATGCTGCTATTACTGTACGGCAGTATTGACTCGTATACTGTAGTATTTATTCTATGACTGAAAACGTCACTGTTTCTCTTCAAATTTCAATACGGTGTAAGAGTCACCCACCCGCATGAGAATTATATAGTTATATATATTTAACTATATGATGCGTTCGTAAACACACATGTATGTATGTATGTGTATATAAGGGAGTATACGAGACACTGGAGAGGCTTCCGCGACACACATACCGGAAGTACTAACTGCTGGGGATAGGAAGCGCTAATACTTTGTTTTACTGTCGATATTGATGTTTCACTACGTCCAGTTTTTAGTTATTTCCTAAGAATCAACAAAATAATGAATGAAAGTATTTTATGTTTCAAAGAATTAAATTGAATTCCTTCCTATAGCTACTTCAAAACCTTAAATATCATTTAGTACCCAGTAGTTCCACGGTTCAAGTGGGGGAAAAAGTGTCACTAGGTCCACATAACTTCTATCGCGGAACGACTGGGAATCAACGAAAATTTTGATTACAAACAAACGTTCTGAAAAGTATTTAAACTTTATGATTGAAACAATTGTCGATCTTGCAACAAAGGATGAAAACTAAACAAGACTTGTCTTGTTTTAGCTCAGATTGCTTTTATTCCATTTAAAAACGCAATAACAAATTGCAGTAAACGACAGCCGTATGATATAGAATTTTCTCCGATACAACATTATCGACAAGTCGATTTCCTGGCGTAATATGGCGGCCTGCGGCAATGGCATGATAAGGATCGTCACGCTATCGCGATGGGCAACTGGGCAGCTACCCTCGACCACAGTTACACTTACTGAAAGCCCTGTAATTTTACGGTGAAGTAAAACATCGTGAGAAAACCTGCATACGCTGAAGAAGAAATTCTGATTTGTATCTGAAGTCTAGCCATACCCACCCATTACCCATTAAGATAGCGATTGTAGCAAAGTCCCCTAAGCGCTTGTATGCTTTTATGATAGCACTAGCGACATATCACATACGTGAAGGGCTGGCCATGTGGCGACAGATGGCCAGCCCTACACATACTTAAACATTGCATACAAAACATATCCCTTATGCACCTCCTACGACACCGATGGAAATAAAGTGGAACCGGAACCACTTCTAAACTATTATAAAACTGTAATAGAACTGAGTCTGTACACTGAAGATATTTACAAGAAAAAGATTACGATATGGTTTTTAGGTATACCTGACTGCAAATCAACCTTTTTCGCATCGCGCAAGAACTGCTGAATCGATTTTGATGAAGCTTTTTGTTTTTTAGCTTACAATCTGATTTAAAATCTGCTATATAATTTTTGCGGACGGAGTCGCGGGTAAACGCTCGTACATTATAAAAGTGAATCGCTGTATTTGTGTTTTTTAACAGATTTGATGACATTTTAAACCTTTATACTCAGTTTACCTTCACTACAGAAACTGAATATAGGTATTCGTTGCCTCGATTATACTAGGTGATTTTGATATCACTTTAAAACAATCAGGTGGTTCGAACCATCAAACTGAACAACTTTTACTATGGGACCAAACCTTAAATCGCAAAAAAGCATGTCCTACTCAACTCAATGTATGAAATTGCTGTTTTTTACTATTTCAGGTTTGCTACCATATTAAAAGTTGTCCAGTGTGATGGTCTGAACCACCCCTTAAAAATACATCATCCGCGTTTCATACATTTTTGGTCCAAATGTGAATATGAGTGACAAAAAAAAATCCTATATTGTGTTAGTACTTTTCCATCTAAGCATTTATTATTATGACATGAAAGCTATAATAGCTGTAAGTTTTATTACATCAAAAATGTATAAAAAGGTAGATTTTTCAAACTTTAATAAAACCAATAAAGTCTTTAATAAAGTCATACAACTTTGCTGATATATACTGCAAAATGCTGAGAAAGACAAGTTCTAACAGAATACAGCCTTAGCTAATTTCATCGAAAATGTATGAAAAGGTAGATTTTTCAAGCTTAATAAAAGCAAGAACAATGGCCCTACATCTTTGGTGCTGTAGTAATAATTATTATTTAGACGGATAAGTTCTAACAGAATATCCCTTTTTTTGGCTGGCACTTTCACATTTTGGACCAAATCGGATGTCTGTTGGAAAGTGATATAAAATCACCCGTATAATAACAACACGTTAATTAAGTTCAATGCCAACTCCATCTCCAACATTAACAGAATTGTGGCCTGAAACGTTTTCTCATGTTCTATGGAAATACTCAATAGAACCTAAATTTTGAGGTAGGTAATAGGTATACCCAAACGCTAAGCACTTAAATCTTTGAAACACACTTAAGCTCTCTTGGAATTCTGGTAAGTTTATGTCGATGTAGAAGTTATATACCTATATCTAACCTCATACCATAATAACGATCATTTAAAAAGTTTTTGCGATAAAAATTTGATTACATTACCATCAACATAACATGTAACATTATTATCATTCTTTCAATCTGTCTCTAACTTCCATTTCAATCTTTCAATGCATAAACACGACTTTTTATTTCTTTCCTTGTAGATGCAACCTTTCTCGGATAGTCATGAACAGGTACAAAGACATAAATATGGGTAGACGAGTGCCTACACTTTATTACTGTACAAAATTTAGATATTTTTATATCTTAAGAGGTAGATATAGCCGTGAAACTAGTGCCACACAGAATTTTCATCAATTTCCTTCTGTTCAATTGCAATTTTAAAATGCTGGCCTCTTTTTATTAAGTCATGTGACGGTGAATATTTACTGGTTATTAATTTACTGCTATAAACTGTAAACTATTTTTACGTGTTTTTTGATAAATATGCAAGGAAACTGCAAAATAGTTACCTAAAATTTTCACAATTTTTAATGCACTGCAAAGTTATTAAATTGATGTTCATAAAATAATCTGATGATGTTCTAAAACAAAGTTGATTGATATTGTGATTAAGTCAGGTGTTTCCTATCAGAGGCTTTCATTTTCTAAATTACAGCTTACATAGAAAGTAACTAATCGATATAAATTAAGTGTGGCGCTAGTATTACTGCTGTATGCGCCTTAATGCTTCATTTCGATCTTTGAGTACAGGCTAACTAGACGCATTATTGCTTCCTCATGCAATTGTTCTATTAATTTCCACAAAATTTTCTGTGCACAATTAACTCTTAGGCCCGTATTATTAAAATGAACTCGATGAGGCGTTTTCATTTAAAAAAAAGTAGTTCAAAGACACTGGTAGGATGGCGTTACAATCGTGCTCATTGAGCTGTCAACTCGAAAGTGTTCAGTGTTTTTCTCGATTCCCTATTTTAAGGGAGCAATTTTTTGATTTATTAATACAGTTACTGTTCAGATTTTGAACAGTTAATGTTCATTTATGTATAACAAACTAAAAATTTAGGTGTTATTACGTATTTATTGGTAGTGAACAGTTTATCCATTGGCAACACCACCAGATATTATGCAAATCATAGACAAACAGCACTTTTTACTGTCAATGTGACAGGTTTTTCTGAACTTTTTATTATTGCCATCTAGTGATTTTTCATATTACTTCACTACAGTCCTGGAAAACGCCTCATTGCTCGCGTTTTCTTAAGCCTATGTAATTATTTATTGAGTTAAGAGAAAGACCATGAATACTTCATTGTTGTATTTTAATAAAATATTAATACGGGCCTTAATACAAACAGTCCATCAGGTAAGTAAACTGCCAGTAAGCTTATAATTAAACGTGTTTCATAATATGAAACAGAATGTGTTCTCCCTGTAATTCGTCAGAACATTTTAGATAATTAGTTAGAGACTGGCAGTAAGTACCTACCCATTTTCCTTTAATTTGTCTACCTTTAGTCTGAGGAGGCATATAATCTAAATTTTTTATCACGCACATAATTTTAGTTTTAGTTTCATTAAATTAGTAAAGTAACGAAACAAAAGAGCAATAGGTACTTATTTAATTCGTCACGAAATGTCGCTAACAATCACGCTCAATATTGCTTAGTGTTAGGTGATGGCCTAGTTAAGCTTCATGTCATGCTACGAGTAAACAAAGAGTAATTATGTTTATTGAAATGTTTACCTACCTATGTAGATATGTACTGTACCTTTATATAATCAAATGCGGCAACGATTTATCACTTACGCCCTAAGTATAACCTAACCTAACGCATTGAAATAAACGTAAAAGTATTGGTGAGTAAATCGTGTAGGTTCCTGCTATGCCTCTTTTGCATCAGAATATAAACGTGTAACTATATTTTGACAAAATTTTATAACTACGCTTATTGGCAACTAGCACCGAAGTAGATAATTCACGCTATACTTTTTTCATGAACCTTTCTATTTTCCCTCTTTTAATTACACTGTTACCTACACTCAAACATTATTTAACTCTCATCGTTTAATGTATCTTTCCATTGTATTATCCAGGTAGATGCTAACTAAACATTTTCATAACTTGCAAAAGTTTGTCTCCAGGTTATTGCAAACTTTTAAAAAAATACTTATAACGAAAATATCTATCATAACGGACGATGACAATCTGGAGGAATTATACACTCAAAACAAAAAGTTATTACTTACTAATAGCTAAATGATTAACTCTGTATAGAGTCGAACCTACCTGAACCTAGAACCTGTATAGGTTCCAACTTAATATGCTGATGGTTTTTTAAGAGAATGATTAGACCTTGAAACTGAACAACTTTCTCTAAGGGTTAATAAAATCTGCTGTTCCATACATTTGGGCAAGCAAAGTAAGTTTGCAGTTTTGTGTAAAACATCAGATTGCTTTTCGCGTTATCAATTTTCCCAAAGGGGCCAACCCCTTTGAGAAAGCTGTACCTATAGTTTGATCGTCTGATCTTCCCCTTCAAAACCCGTCAGCATATTAAGGACCCTATATAGATACTATAAATAAAATAAGTACCAGAATCAAAGTAGGTTAACCAACAGGCAGCGCAGTGGGAGGCTGGGACAGCGCTGGGCGCGCTACGTGGGCTGACAGCGCAGGTGCGGGCGGCGCGTGCGCGGGGCGGCGCGGACGCGGCCCGGAGGCGCGCCATGGCCGGCACGCTGCGCGCCCTGGTTGAGCGCACGCACGACTTCACCGACTCCGCCTACACCTCGCACGATCACCGCCAGAGAATACTGGCTCTCGCGGAAAGGATAGCGTACGAGCTGGAAAGGCTAGTCGCTGTCACCGTGTCCGTGGTTAGTCCTATCCTAGCGGATGTTGTACGGTATCATTAACTCACACCTCATGTTGAGCTTACCAGTTTAAATGTATAAGTAAAATTACTTATACTTATAGACTAAGAGAGAGCTGTTGGCGAACCTACCTCATCGAGTAACAAGATTATCTAGGGTAACTGCTAGACCTATCTAGGGTGTAGCAATATGAGAAAGGAAGGTACGTCTTAAAGTTCAGGATTGCTCACTATACAAAACGCCACAAGTTACGTTAGTAGTTAGTAATCCTGTCATATGCTACACCCCAGATAGGTCGCATCTTGTTACTCGATGGGTTTTCAACATTTGCCTCTTAGTCCATTAAGAACATTTTATTTCTGAACTCTTATACATAGACATAAGAACATTATACTATATTGTCTTATTTTTATTTAACATAGGAGGAGCAGGGTGGTAGCGGTACTGGCGCCGCCCTGGAGAGTTCATGCGCGGGCGCAACCGGCGCGGCGTCGGAACTGGAACGCGCGCTGGTCGCAGCGGCGCGGGACCAGGCGCGCGACCTGGCGCCGCTGGCCGACGAGGCGCGAAGACTCGCCTCCGACCTCGCGCACATAGGTAACCTACGAAGGAAATTAGGTAACAGTGGAGCTTGTAAGGAGCGAATGCTTGTGTGTAGTGTTTAGGATCCATTCGCCGCTGAATGTTAATCGAATACAAACTATATTTAAGAAGAACCCGCATAATATGCGTATAGTCTAATCATAATTGGTTCTCTTCCTTTTTCTTGGCCTACTACGAACGGTACCTACTTCACTTACCTATAAATTTTCAAAAATGGTTCTTTATACAAAAGACACGAGGGTTCGCTCCTAACCAAATCCAACCACCTAGATGAAGTTTATTGCTCATTTTACTGATATCGAGAAAGATCGACTTCATGTTTGTTTTTCAGCTAGTTCCTGTGGTGAGAGAGAATCTGAGAGACTGCACAGTATAGCCAGCCGGCTCCACGAACAATTAGATCACATTATAGAGGTAAGCCAAAACAGAAAAAAAATGATTCAAGCACGTCTTGACCAACATAACGCGCCATCTTGTCAACAGGTATGTAAATTACTCAGACACATAGCGATGTCTGAAACTCTGCAAGTGAGCGCAAAGTTTGCAGAAATCAACTTGAGGATATATGGACCTCAAGTGGTGACCGCGGCGAGAACATTAGCCGCGCACCCTGGCAGTGCGGCGGCGCGAGAGAACCTCGACGTGTTCGTGGATATGTGGGCGTGGCTGTTAGCGGACGCTGCCAAGCTGGCGAGGGAACTCCTAGACCTCACAGACGATAGACCTGACAAACAACAGTATAGCAGTTTACCTAGGCCTGGAGTAAGTCAGAGACAGATTTTCACATTAATTTGTACTTACCTTAATCTCGAGATCCTGGCATTTATTCATTTGGTTACAGAAACACGGTACGACAAGTAAACCGCTGAAAGCGGTGCGACTGGACTCAGACGAGCAAGCCAAGATTGCGAAGTCGGGTCTTGAAATGAAAATGATGTCCTCTGAGATGGATGCCGAGACTGAAAAATGGCAGGGAGCGGCCGCTGATGAAAATAATGATATTGTGAAGAGGTTAGTTTAAGAATAATCGAAAGTTATACAGCTTCACGTCCGGTAGTATTCAGTAGATAGTGAATACTTTTTTATTTTCTATTTTCAGGGCGAAAAATATGTCTTCCATGGCCTTCGCTATGTACCAGTTCACAAAAGGCGAGGGTCGTTTAAACACTACGCAAGACCTCTTCACACAAGCAGAGTACTTTGCTGAAGAAGCAAATAGACTTTACAAAATCATTAGACAATTTTCGTATCAGGTAAAAAAACGATAACGTTGCAGTTAAAACCAAAAGTTTCTCACAGTAATGCAATAAGTAAGCATTTACTTCATTTTGTTATACTACTTTCAAGGTGCCTGCAGGAACTACGAAAAAAGAGCTATTGGAACATTTAGATAGAGTTCCCACATATGTGCAACAACTGCAGTTCACAGTGAAAGAACCGACGGTGGGACGAGCAGCAACCTTCAGCAAAGTTGACAATGTCATACAGGAAACCAAACACCTTATGAACATCATCAGTAAAGTTGTTACCACGTGTTTCGACTGCGCAAACAAGGTGATTATTCAGCTACTATCATTACTACAATCAAATTTTTTCAATAACGACCTTACGAGCAACACGTCGCACATTTTTAAAAGTTTAGATTTTTTTTTAGGAATCCTTAATATTTTAGTGCATTGGAACATAATGTTCCTTAGGTACCTTTGCCGTGGGAGACGAGTGTGGGAGTGGTTAAAAGGCACCAGAGTGTTGCACCTGTTAAGTACTTTAAAGATTATATTTCATTCGTGACTGTTAGTGTCGGGAAAGGGAGAAACGGTGTGATCACGGTTTCAAGATTTATTCTTGGTTAACTTAAAATCTTAAGATTATTCAGTAAAGAAAAGTTTAATCAGTTTTAGATGGACACGAAAAGCAAGAATAAATCTTCCTAGTTGATTAGAATCTAGTTTGAATTAGTAATAGAAGAGTTCAAATTCAAATCCCATTTTATTTATCTACAATTTGGTACCTGTGTAATTTTGTTTACAATTTATTTTTCCCTCCACTCTAGGGTCTTATACCGCTGGACAAAGCGATAAACAAATCCTCAGCGAATACAGGGGACGACTCGGTCTGTCTCTGTTGCACTATCACAAACACATCCCCTACATGTATTCCTGTGTGTTTCCTCTGTGTAGTAGTGGATCTAAGCATGTTCTGTGTCATCATGCCCATAATTCGTACTTTTAGACAAGAAATTGAGTTCACCTTCATTTGAATTTCGCTAAACTCTGAAGGCTAATCTGCTCAATTCAGAGGCTACTTGCTAATGTCGTTGGAAATTAACACCTAGAAATTTAAGCAAGTTTGCTCCATTATTTCTCCCAGACTGTTTTACTGGTGAAACATTTATCGCTTAATTTTAAGTTTAATTTTTCTTGTTTCTCGTCCCCTTTACTTTTCATTTCCAATTTTCAGTTTTCCCTGTGTATGCCTGAGAGAGTTCCTATGCATTGGAAACCAAATTTACAAAAAGCATCCACATTTAAGAGTGAAAATAGTGTATTGAATGGTTGAAGTAGGTATATTTTGTGTGGGTTCTGATTGTGGTTTTATCTAACGACTTGCGTTTGTACTTATTATAATATAATATTAACCAAATATTACAACATGACTTTACTGACTGATATTTAGTGTAGTCTTGATTGGTGGTGTATTTCATAGCTAATTTTTGAATGTTGTAATTATAATATTTAGCATAGCTGTGTGGTATTTAACTTAAACCGAGTGTTAAAGTATTTGAAGTGAATTTTTGAATCAACTAGAGTTAACATCCTACCCTATCTAACGTCCAACTAAGTTAACTAACTAAACCGAATCAAAATTTTAGTCAAATATCTATGACGTTCGCAAACCAAATGAAAAACTAGCTTTACCTACATAAAAGATAATTGGTTCGCGTGCATGGTGTTTCTTGTCATTTCGATGGGTAGGTACCTGCGTAGCCGTCGCGTAGACTCGAAGCTGTCTTAGAAATCGCCAAAAGCTAACATTAAACCTGGCTACTGCTAACATGCCCTAAAACCTAATTCGATACGCACAACATGACTCCAGGATATGACAATAAGCTTTTGGCGAGTTCAGACTTCATGTAGGGAGAACTCGAGACTTGTTACTAATGTGTGTTTTATACGATGCAGTACAAATTGGATTTCACTGGTCTGTCGGCGGGTGCGGCGACCGGCGGGCGTGGGACGGCACGCGACGAGGACACGGGCGGAGGCGTCGGGGGAGATGCGAAGCCTGGAGGGAGCTCCTCGGACACGGCCATGTGACAGTACGGCATGGGCCGGCGCGGCAAGGGCGACGCGCGCCGGACCAGGGTCAGCTTCCTCTTGTTTTAAAGGATTAAACCTCCTTTTAAAACAACTCGTCGCCTAAAGTCGGCAGGGCAAATAACTATTTGTGAGATGCTTAGCTAAGCCATTTAAAAAACGTTAAAGACACGGTCCTTCTTAATATGCTGACGGTTTTAAGGGGATGAGCAGACCATCAAACTGAACAACTTTCTATATGTGACCAAGATCGAAATCGCGAAAACCAAACAACTATTCTATACAAAACTGCAAACTGACTCAACCGAAATAAATGGGACAGTTCATTCTTTTTTCGGGATTTGATCTTGGTCCCATAAAAGTTATTCAGTTTGATGGTCTGATCATCTCCTTAAAAAACCGTCAGCTTATAAAGGATCCTGCATATAACAATCAACACATATACAACATTACTATAACAGTAAGTAATATACACAAAATACGACAGTTAATGAAAAAAAATGTATCACTAACTTATTCAAGTAATTATCTACTAATACACTATTTGATATATATAAAATAATAAAATTATGTTGTCAATCAGCAATCAGCATACATCAATCACAATTTTTAGAAAAACAATAACTCTTCTCGGCGGCCGTGCCCCCAGATATCAATAAATAATAAAGTACATAACAAAAACACTGTGTAACCTACACAAGAACTGTGTACCTACTACGAAAGGCGAAGCTGTGCATCTTTACTAAGTAGTTGTTTGACTTGAGAATCACACGGATCAGTCTCAACCCCCCAACTGATAGTAGATAAACAAGCTCAAACAACATCGCCCAAAATACTGATTAGGTGATAATCTAAGTATGAGTGCTAGGACTTTGAGTCCCTGGACAAGTACCTGGATTACATCAGTGAAGATCACATTTTCGGACATGTTATTTGCGCCTAGGCCTAGCGTTGAAGATGATACCTGTGATTCTTTATAACCGGCTAACTGCTGATAACTCGTTGTATAGCACGCATTAAAGTTTACGGCTATAAAATGGGTTCAAGCTAATAAGTTAAGATGGATAGTACGATATACGAAGTAAGTTTCAGCAGAGCACTTGCGACACACAGGGCGTCCTTTTATTATAGACGCACAATTCTGAGCATAAGCTCCGGGGTCTACTTGTCGAAGATAGCAAGAATGCGATCGCGACGCACGCAGTTGGCTGTGGAACTAAAGCTAATTTTGTGTAATGTTAAATCTTGTTACTATTATGCCTTTAATTGTTAACACCACATGTTCATATTTCTCTCGCCGAGTCTCGTCTTCTGTAGTTTCTCTACTAGGGTAGTTAACCGTTTAAGTCGCTCAGGTATACCTACAGTGATGTTACGAATTTTGCCTCGAATATATCTAACTAATTTGTGATCAATAATGAGAAGAGTGAAATCGTACAATAAATAATAACTACTTGTTACACTTTCATAATGTTTACACATTGTTACATAAATACGTAAACAATAACACAGATAACATATTTTTTATGTTTTCCTTTCTTATTACCTTAGTAATACTACCTATTATTATATTGTATACTCTCTTCAAATCCTCTAGTGTACTAATCTGTTTATATTTACTTATTAATATTTACCCTACCACCCCGAACTATGTTCATCTATAAATCTCTGTCTATATAAGCACCCTACCGCACTGTCCCATGTCCATGTTCCTGTTGCACATTGTTTTGCGTTATGCACGTATCGCTTCCTATATTTATTTTGCGTCGATGGTATTACGCATACATTTATTTCGGAACATGCTACGTTTACCACATTCTACTTCAGAAAGACACAATGTTACTCTTGCATTCGATGTTATTGCATTATTAGTCGTCCTCTTCAACGGGGTCGTGTATATACGTACATTTTGAATACGGTTATGATATTAACATTATTCGGTTCCGTTCGGTCAGACATTGCATGATTGTGAATCGGAACAAACTAGATGTGTGTTGCATGTGTGTTTACGTACGTATTGGATGTCGTACTTCATCTTTGTGAAAGGAGGATGTTTAATATTAAGATGAGGGAACTTGACTCTGGTGGCTGCTACGGCAGTACCCACGTCGCCCTGGAACTGCAGTGTTATATAGAGCGGAGCGAGCGGCGCGGCGGCGAGCTGATCATACGGAGCCGGCTCGACTGCGCACGCGGCTAATGCATGCTTCTGTATGCCGGCTGCTCGTGCTCGTCTGTACTCAATCATATCGCTAGGCATGTTCATCTATCATATCTGTAATTTTGCAACGTCACTCATAATGTTGTCCAAAAAATTGGTTACGGCAATAATGAACATATCAGACTACGTAGAATAATCGTCACTGCTACAGTCAGAAACGACGAAGTCGTTATTTAGTGTTTAAGTATTGTTATTTATTAGATTACAGTCGATCGTGCCTAAATGTCCAAAAGATTGGGCTGTTTTACTTACAGTAGGCAACGTTGTTCCCTTGAGTAGGTGATGCGCACGGTTTAGGCAATAAATCGACTACCACTATTTCAATCTTAATAAAGCTAACTTAGGCCAAAAGAATGTTCTCTCATGTTAAATGCGTAATGGCCTAAAATAAAACAGATTTTTGTTACATGAACGATAGATTTAAATTTATGAGAATTTATATTTTCACGATAGGCACATGAGATATCATTAGGTTGTCAATTAATAACTATACGCTGTAGTGTTAACACGCTTCGGAGACGTTGCTGTCGCCTGCCGCTAGCGCCCGCGCCCGTGTCCACCTGACGAGCCCGCTCGGTGCCCCTCGGCCTCGCCCGCCCGTCATCTACCCATGCCGTGCTCTATATAACACTGCTTGTTTCACTTTTAGCATTTACTTAAACTTCAAGTCTACAAACGATGTTGGCTTTCGTTATAGTTGTAATTAAATTGTTACATCTATTACTATAATGTCTACTTTACTCTTAAATCTTATGTATTGCCTTCTAATTGTTTTTACTAATGTTTAAGTACTGTTACTAATAACATCTTTAAGCGACAAATGTAATGCTGTCTTGTCATACAACACTAACATAACATTGGCATTGTGACAACTAACGGCAAAACACATGTCGTTAGGAAGACCCTTCAAATAGTTAAGTCTGTTTCAATTTTCATAATAGTTAGGCTAGTTACTTACTAAAACTATTATTATGACTAATGTAATGAGCTTGATAAAGCTTTATAATGAAGAGTTGTGAATCGAACTTGTGGCCACGTTTTAGATTCAAAGTTTAGTATTAAACCGCTTTGACTGTTAAATACCGAGTAAGATTAATGAAAATTCACATCGGTAATGCAACATTTGTTGTAGAATTCAAGTTAAAAAACAGGATCAACAAATATTTGAAAATGGCAAACATTTCAATCAAATTTTTAAATAGTAGTCAAGTTTTCTTAAAATCTTATGATGGCTCACCCGAAAACATCGCAACTTGCTTATAAAATTAGTGTGTGGCTAGAGCTTAGGACTTTATATGTATTGTAAGTTTTATCGACGAATACTAAAGCGCAATATCTACAGAAAACAAACGGCCATTTAAACTTTGGAGATTACCTTAAAATTGAGATGATTAAAAAACGGTAACTTATTTCCTGCATCAACATGCAATAAAAATAGTGATGCGAAAAACTCGATATGAAAAAGAAACTAAGCATAATTACAATAGCTATGTGCCAAAACAAACTTATTTTCGCTTATGTTGCATTTAACTACACAAGAAGTGTTTTAAAGCTGTACATACTTGCCGAAGCTCTTCACTTCTTCTGATAGAATATAACTATAATATATAGTCAACGCTTTCTCAAAATCAATGAAGACAGTACCTACTCGTGGCATACAAAGTTCCATGGGAATATCATTAATACAAATAGCTGCGCCGTTGTGCCTCTAATAATAGTACATAACTTATCTATTGCATGCTAATGACAGCCCCATCACTCATCATTTTATTAAAAATTATGCCTAAGTGGTCGTCTTATACAAAATAATTGACTTCCATCGCATTAATAATATTGTAATTATTGGTTAGTATATTATAGTAGTTAGCGATACAGTGATTTGTGATATTACAAGATACTTATTGAGGTTTAGTACAACGTCCTTTATAATTTCAGTTTGGTAGTTAACATTAGGACACGACAAGAACACCAATAAATAATAATCTTTAAATCTAATACTTATAGTTATATTATAGACAAGGCTTAGTTCGGGAAAGGGATCGAGGTAAACGAGGTGGATTCGAATTGACCTGTAAAGCTCACTTCCACCAATATCGGTTAACTACATTTTATAATCTCAACCGTCTCGATAAACAAAAGCAAATCTTTCTTTAACTTTGTTTAATAGGCATTGTTACCGTTTATTCTACAGTAAGTATTATAAACAAGAAAATTGAGCTTACCAAAACGATTAATTCAATAAATGTTTTTTTAAACGGTTAGGAGTGGATAGAAATGAACCAAATAAATAAGTAGATATTTAGCCTAACACAAATAAGCCGAGGTGCAAAGTACTGCAACTGCTTTCCGATTATAAAATTATCATGTAACGTGTAAATGATTGTAACCCTGAAGGAGTAAAACCCCGATAATGATAATAGGTATTGTAAATAAAATTACTTTTGATAGAACATTAATTTAATAAAGAGTTCTTATTTAAATCACGTATCGTCGAATGTTTTAAATCCATTTAATAATATCGACTTTATTAAGTGTATTTATTATGAATAAAGATTGTATTGTCGAAAAACTGTTGTGATTGTTAAAATATATTTGAAGTTGCATTTTCATTGAAGTAATTAGAAGTATATTTTCCATAGTGCTGCCAAAGATATTAATAATATTCCTAGATGTAGTCACGTTGTTTACATAACAGAATATTTTGAGGTTGTTCGTGAATTTATGGATTGTTTTGTTGTGGTCGACGAATGTATAACACTGTGTATGTGATTTAATACATCACCAAATAAAAGGAATTCATATGAAACAAATCTAATATTTCATTTCTTAATTTAAGCACCTACTATACTAGTTGTTAGATATTAAAGAAAACAAGTTAAATCCTATATATTACGTATTTATTTATATTTTATTCAAAGGTATAATATATTACATCGTCTGCACTTCATTACTCTCCCAACACATCACATATCCATCGTAATGACTAAGCGAATGATCGGTATGGTAAAGTGGGCCGTGACCCTACACAAAATATAAAATTAAGCATAGTCTTATAACCTAAGTTCCTAACTTTAATGCGGAAGTCAATACTGAGTGTAGGAAATAATACACAATACGTTGCCACGGCTTGCTGATTAAATAAAGATTATGCACGTCAGTTATGTTATGATTTTATATAACTTCATATATAAATTCTGTTTTATATAGGTAATTGTAATGACTAAACGAAATATTTACATACACAAATTCTAAAAGAAAGAAAGAAATTGACTGAAAACATAATTGGAAATAATGATGAATGCCTGATAAATTCATGCCATCGAGTGAGTGAGCCATGATACGTATATCTGGTCTGGGATAAAAATAATGTAATGATGAGCGATCCTTTCTTCATTCCATTACATGTTCTAAAGAAACTAACACCTAGCTAAAGCTAGAGTCTATCTCACAACTGAACTATGAGCATATTTTAATATCACTAAGCACAAGATACCGATGCAGGTATATAACAAACGCCGTGCCACTTCACACCAATATATCTGGTTTTTTGAATGCATCGATTAAGTCAAAATCGTATTATCAATTTGTAATTATAGACGTAAAAAATATGTCTTACCTAATCCACATTAAAATTTAGAATGGTGTATTTTCTAATGCAAAAATTCTCCATAACTACAAATACGAACTTCTCTACTTATAAATATAACAGAAAATAAAACTCGTCCAAGATAGTTCACTAGCATTCGTTATGTTTATTTTGCTATATTTATCAGTAAAGACTTAGTGCCTAGGTTTAATTTCACACAGATTTTGAGCTGAATAAATCACGTCGCTGTTTCTAGTTAACTATTAGACCTCAGCATAGAATATATGTTAAAATACAATAAAGTACTTGACATTCATTTTCGTCTAAAGCGGATCGTTATTATTACAAGCTATTTGGCATCTTTGTGGACGTAAAAGTCGACTCGAAAGCTGTAAAATGTTTGTGCTAATACCATCGCTGTTATCTATCATTTCACTTTAAAGAGTACAGATATAAAACATTTTATCAAATGTTAACAAAATTGTCTTTGGAAATTGAAGTCATAGAAAACTAGGCCTCACTTATATCATAATAAATGCTTTGTCATGGAAAAAATCTTACAAATAAATACATGTTATAAAAATCAATCTCATTTCAGAATCCAAATTCTGTTACAGCTTTACAGTCGTAACGCGACAGATATGAAATACAGAGTGTGTAATCGATATTACAAATTTTGAAGTCTTAAATATCGTTGTTCAATTACCTCCTAAATAGATCTAAAACTCACTAAACAAACGTGTGGTGCACTTTTTCTGACGTTCATCGATATTATAGTACTATTCCGGTTGCAACACTCTTAAAAGACCAATCTGAAAACCACATAAATTATTCTTATTTCACTGCCATTGATTCATTGCAGTCCAATAATTTAATTTTTATTGAAGACTAGAGGCCCTAAGCGGCTTAGCGCACATCTCCCTCATTCACAGCTTAATATTTTACATTTCACCTTTAACCCCTTGTATGGAGACATTCTAGACATAATAGAATGTCTTTTTGTTTTTGCACGGATCCGTGAAAAAAGTATGCGACAGGTTAACACATCCCATTGTACGATGAAAGATGCATTAAGATAATCAATCCAGATGTTTTCGAGGTCATAACAATAGGGGGGCGGCCTTATGGGCTTTTATACTAGAGAATATTAAGCAATTTAGATGAACATAAACAAGATAAAATATTTGATTCGATTCGACATTACTAGCTACTTATTTTATTACAGATAGTATGTTATGATATAGATATTTACAACAAAACATGAGATATTTAATTACGAACCTTTGCCAAGAATTATTAATTCACAGAGAACAGAGAAGTTTTAAGATGCAAGGTGGAAATTAGTCAATCAAATTACCTTTGTGTACACATTGAACTTGCTGTAAACAAAACATAGCAAAACTATTTTACTTAACAAACAACAAACTTTACTGTTCAAGACGTAGTGACAAACAAAACATAGACAATGGCACTAAATCCCAAAATTAGTTTTACATTAAAATTAAATATCTATCTCAGGTAATCTCATTAGTAAGGATTATTGTGGCAGCAGACAAATACATCACAACACATCAAAGCAGATGTTTTTCAACAAATTTAAATTGATTAGGTACGATATGTACATTTCTGAGGTGTGGTGTAAGTCTTCCGTCGCCTTTTTACATTCCTGAGCTTCTATGGACGACTGATGCCTATCTTCTTGTGGTTTAATGTTTTAAATTGTAATGCTAGTTGTTTTTATGTTCCAACGAACGAATCAAAACAATTATGCATTGTACAAAATCTGTACTTCTAAATCCTTAAAAAAGACTGCATCAGTGTCCACTGAAGCAGTTTTATCTGCATTTAAACAGTGAGAGTTTGTAAGTTAAATAACACTGACTTCTGAAATTTATATCGCAGCATAGCTATACATTAATATGCCAGAGAGACTAGCAAGCCACCCCGATTAAACGACAAAAATCGAGACGTGCCTCTATCTTTGTTACTTTGCGTATACGAAAGCAAGCGCGTATGAAGTTTTTCTCATTTTGTCGCTTCGTCTTGCATGGCATGCTAGCCCTACAGAGAGAACTTAGCCAGTTGTAGTAGCTTAGTTGATGTATTCGGCCGCAATGTGAGAACACGAGTAATATACGATTAGAAATATGCACTAGGAAATAATCAGTGGAAGCTACTCGTGACGTTATCGCAGTGCGGCCGCTGTATACGACGCCCGGCCGACCGGTCGGTCGATCGGTCGTCGGTAACATGAAGTTAGACACGCGTGAGTAACGGTGGGTTCGAGGCCTGTGCGACACATCGCCAGTTTAGAACAAACCTTTCTTTTTCTTGTCCTTCTTTTCTTTACCGTCCACCGTCCTGAAAAGAAAATTTTATATTTAGCTATGATACACTACCAAACCAATTACACAGAGTATTTTTTGTCCAAACTGTCAGCGAGATGGCGCTGTACTAAAACGAATGACAATAAACATAGAGTAAAAGGCATAGTTACTTACGATTAAAGTACGTATTTTGTTCTATACACTCAATTAGAGATGCATATAGAATAACTATATGTAATAAAGGAGACATTACTGCTGACCGTATTGGCGTAACCATATTTTGCAATTCAATTATACTTTATTGCACACCAAAACAGGACATAAATTTGAATGAAGATAAAGAATTAAAAGTAAAAACTACCCTCCCTGGTTAGGTTTTTTTGTTCTATGACAGTGCACATTTAGTATGTATCAGACCAAGAAGCTCAAATAGTATGTATTTCTGTAACTCCATACCGCAATCTCATACGTGGTTGTCGGTGGTGGTCTGAGGTCCACGAGAAAATGCAAAATGCCCTCTTTGAAGGCACTTTTGGTTCTGTCATTTAACCTCACCCCCGCTTGGTAGAAAGCGTGGTGTTGTAGGCAATGACGTATTCCTGTCTCGCTTGCAGTCACTCAGTAGAACATGCTTACCTCTTCTTTTAAATTTTTCTCATTTGTATGCAATGACAGCTAAGTGTCCAAGGTGTGGCGTGGAGTATTAACGCCCACTCACACTCCCTGAGAGTAGGCCTGTGCCCTGCAGTGGGAGTATAGGCTGACAATGGTGATGATGATGATGACATCGCCTCGACATACTAAGTTATGGACGCCGGGTCTAATACAAAATTATCAAAAAGAGTGTCCCAGACTAACCTACATAAACGAAAGTACGTGTTAGTAATATAATCCAACTAAAAACTCTGACACTGGTAACATTTAAATTTTACTTTGCTTGCGTAGTTTTACAAATTCATAAAGTACAGCAACACGACATACAGACGTGCGCGTAGTCCGTCAATCAAACGAAACTGGCGCGTAATTGTTTCTCTTTATGTGTTTTATTTTTCTTTTGGTTCGAACACTTTTCAGCGCGGACCCTACTTCTAGTAGTTGGTAAGTCAATGATGAACGTGAATGAGTACTTACTCCTTGCTGTTGGCCTCGAGCGAGCGGCGGCGCAGGTCGTCGAGCGACAGGCCGGTCTCGCGCTCCCAGGCGCCGCGCTCGGCCTGCAGCGCGCGCTGGCGCTCCTCCAGCTCGCGCGCCTGCGCCTCGAGCGCGCGCCGCGTCGCCTCGTGCCGCCGCGCCAGCTCAGCCTCCGACTCCTTCAGCTTCGCACGCTTCTCGCGCACTTTCATTTCGAACACCTGCAGATATGAGATCAATATTGATTTATTTTTACTATTGAGATGAAACCTCTCTGTGCCTGTCGTATTATACGGGTCCTTCTTAATATGCTGACGGATTTTTAAGGGGATGGTCAGACCTGATCAAACTGATCAACTTTTACTAAAGAGTCAATATCGAAATATCGAATAAAATTCTACTGATCAATAGAAAATGTCAATGCCAGCTACTCGACCAAAATGTATGAAACAGTTGGGTTTTTTCCTCGCGATTTTAAAGGTGGTCTCGCAGTAAAAGTTGTTAAGTTTGATAGTCTAAAGCATCCTGTTCTATATGAATCTTATTTAAGTTTAAACCCTGTATGTAAATATCGTCTAATTTGATATTGATGGATTTATAAGATGCTGGGAATTGTGTAAAAATATTACACTATTACTTACAGAAGCCAGACCCACACAGACCAAAGACAATTATTGATAACGAGAATTAAGTCTGCCAATCCCTGACTGCCAAAAACGTTAAGGTAGGCCCCCAGCCATCCGGAGTCCCTAAAGAACTACTATTGCTATGTTTAAAAAAAAGAGTCATTGTAACTATCTATAATTTTATAAAATAAATTGGTTGAGTGTCCTTGTTAGGGGAACAGTAGAAACAACCATTTTCTGTCCTAAAACTATAACTACTATTGTTTGACATGGAGTGTAAATTTAAATGCACAAACCAATAAAAATGTTGTACCCACCTGTTCCATTTCGCTTTCCATTTTCTTCATTTTGAGATCATGTTCTCTCTTTTCTTCTTCCATTTGAGCCAGTGGATTCCTGAAGACAAATAGTAAAACAACGTTAACATTATAATCGGAACTCTTTAATTAATGGACTGTAACTGATTTACGTATTAGAAATTAACTTAATTGAACATTTTGGTATCTAATACTATGTCATAAGTATTCATTACAAAAACTAAACAAAATGGAACTAAGTATTGAGTAGCAACGTAATACGTACCTTCATTATATGCTATTAATACCATTATACATGCATTATAATTAACTATAGACTATTAGTATGAATTCCAACAAATTAAGATATGGGAGCAATTTTATAATATCTGATATCATTATGTCATGCATTAAAGACGTCAAGCATACGAACAAAAATATGCCAACGAACAATTCGCGCATTATGAGGTACGGTACGATCTGATCACATTTCAAAATAACTTCGCATCATATGTCGAAGAACTCGGATATATGTCACAAACGTAACATTCATGAATCATGACATAACAGGTTTAACATGATACAATTTGAAACACAAACATCGTAATGCGAGAGCAGGTTATTCACATTGAAACATATTTTTTAAAAACTACAAAGAAGCAATACTTGAGAATGTGAAAGCCGCATAAGTCATGCTGCGATGAGCAAACAATAAATTACAGTGCAGTCCGTTTATCGAACCAAACGGAAATTGCATACGTTATGTTTAGAAAATAAAATGGGTCGTGTGTGTCAAGAATTTCTGATGAATAAGTATTTATTGAAATAAGACACAGAATGGTCAAATCACAAATAAACCCCGTGCACTAGTACATTAATAAAATTATGGTTTCCCTCTTCAGGCAGAAATTACGCCAACGCTTTTTTGCGTACTCCTGTAGAGCGAGCGAAAAAAAAACTACTTTCTTTTGAACTGAATAATGAATTAATGAAACTTGCTTCTGCATTCGCACGCTGCGATATTTAACCACAATACGCTTCGTCGTCACACAATAACATTGATTGTTTCTTAGTCTACGTGGTTAAATCGTTCTAGGTCTATACTAATAAAACTAATGAGCGATGGCGTAAGTTATTAGGAAGAAAACTGGAGATAACATCATACGCACATTCAACATCAAAATAATTACATTGTTCTAGCAGATCAGATGTTTGAACATTATCTAAACAAGTGTTTTGAGCGTTCATTAATATCTGAGGAGACAGTTTATCAACTGTAACTTATCTGTAACTTCGAAAAGGCGAAAAAAAACAGCAGTTTAATACATTTTTATCGAGAGGCTATTGACTCCATTATATCCAATATTGGCTCCATAGTGAAAGTTGTTCAGTTTGATGGTATGAAGCACTCTGATTCTGCTTCAAACCGACCCCGATTCCAACGTATATTATGTCAAATGTTTTTCAGTTATCGAATCTGGTGAAATAGTTTTCAGGTTTGGCGTTCGTTTTGAGTTTATTTGTTAACTAACACTTTATAAAAACGATTTCATTATTTTAGAATCTGGGCCGCTGAGATAGTTGCTGTAAAGGACAGCTTCGAAAAGTGCATTTTGGTGATGATAGCGCCAGTTTTCTCCATAAGGGAAAAGTGCAAATAATGTGTGAAACAATAAACGTACACGTCGTGTGCGACGGGACTTACCACACGGTCATGAAACTGTTCATCAGTCCTTGCGGGCAAAAACTGAACACCAACACAACCAGAGTTAACGTACTATCGAAGTAAGTTCCACTAACTATAGCCAGAAATGTACCGCACTTTGTTCAACATCAACGAAAGATCAACAAGTAAGCTTTAGAGTTTCTTCTGTAGCTTATTTTATTAAATCTCTAGCACAGAAGACACGAATTATTAACATTTCATTCTTAACCGTTTCCAGAAAAAAGTCCAGAATAATTGAAAAACGAAATAAAATATTAGATTGTGATTAGATAACTGTAGTGAGATAGATTTCTGTAAAGGAAGTGGAACTTTTGTCGACTGTACTTGTTGCTGTGTTCGCCCACTCACACTCTACAATGGCATTAGTAACTAGATGAAACTAAATTTGAAACTACCCGAATTACTGAGGTCAAAGCCCGTACACAATACTTAATAGCGTTCAAATTAGCTTATCGATGAACGTATTGTTTATTAACATTTAAGGAAATAATAAGCATTAACAGATTATTCATTTCATTAGGAACTTATTCTAAAATGTAAATTAGAAAACGGTGCCTCTATAGCCCGCAACATACTATAGATAATCCGGGTAAAGCTGCTAGATTCTGTAGTAGAACGACGTCATCTAGCGGCCTTATTAATTTTAGCCTCGTCACTGGCCTATTAGAGTGGCTTCTGGCTTGAAACTACTCTGATAGCAGGTTGACCACTAACTTGCCTCCACCAACCCATACTGCACTGGCCAAGCAACATAGTGAATTGTGGACTATTCACTCTTTTTTCTAGTAGCAGGTTATCCTTGTCCTGCATTTGGATGTATCTTACTGGATGAATTATTGTTAAAGTAAAACATGATGTCACAGGGTGTATCAAAACACCTTTTTAAAGGGGTGGTTTAGGCCATAAAACTGAACAACTTTTAGTATAACGCTAAAATCAGAGAAAAAATCATAAAAATTCTGCTGTTTTATACAAAACTGCAGTATCAACATCTACTGGATTCAAATGTATATGACAGCTGATTTTTTTTTTCAAGTTGTTCTCCATATTGGAAGTTGTTCAGGTTGATGATCCAAACCACCCTGTTACATAATACTAGGGGGTTTTTGTTATACCTTGTATATCTTTATTCCACGCGTAATAATTTTTGATAGCTAATGTGAACGCTACGAAAACGAACATCACACACGTGAAGATAATTTAAACACAAGAACATCAGTGAAGGAAAGACACATAAATTGTGCGTATTAGCTTTGACATCTTTAATACACACACTGATGGTAGTAGCAGTGCGATTGTTATTAATGCCACTGAAGAAGCTCATGAACTGCAAGATATTATGATTAATGACATTGTCATGGATATTTTAAAAGTACGATGGCCGATGTTGTGTTGTATTCATAAGTAGTACGAAATTAAGCTACATTTAGGGCCTGTTTCAGCACTTTTGGATTAGTTCTTGTTGCTTATCTGACAGTTTGTTTGACATATTTTGTATGAAAAATGTCAAACGATCTTTCAAATAAGCTACCAAGAACTTATTTAGAAGTATTGAAACAGGAACTTAGAGTCGAATAAAGAAACATTTGTATTTTTAAAATAAACCATGAGATATTAGAATGACAAAATGTTAACAATGAGTATTTCATTTCTGCATGCCCAAGCCAGACACAGCTTACATTCAAGTAAGTACTTAACGTCGAATGCAACTATCAAATTTAACTAACCTAACGAAAACAAAATCAAAAACTCGGTAACAACAGTACATAAATGGCTTAGTAGAAGGTGACCAGACATGCAGCAATGAAAATACAATGGAAAATCATTATTAGAATTAATCTGCGAGAAGAACAGGTAATCTTTAGATGTTACAATATAAATAAGAAGTCTGGTCACCTTAAATGCGGTGACGGCAGTACATAGTTAGTCAAAAGTTAGTACATTAGTAAATATGAACTTGAACAACCCTGTCTACTTAGGCTGTTAGGTCTAACCATGCGTATTTCAACAATGAAAAAAAAATGTTAAACTTATTGAGATGATAAAATAACAATAAATAACTCAAAACTTGGCCACGTGCGTGCCGAGCTCGCATGGCGTTGAGTTCCGTAGCCGGAAAGATTTCCCCCATGGATACCAGACATAATTTTCATTGATTGAGACACGTTGTTCAAGTCTTTGGCGAGCTACTCGCAAACGTATTGCTGATAAAAATTGGTTTATGGTAATACTGTCTCATTTGAAAAGACTTCTTCAATAGTGCTAAAGAAATCATCCTGTACTCGTAAAAAGCACGTTTATGAAGTATTAATTTCTAAAAATTGAGTGGTTCATCTAAAGTATTTCTATACTATATTTCACGCTTTATCCAAATTCGGTTCATGACCATGTAAGTTATGACACTGCCAAAGACTGGGACGGACTACGACCTTATAACGACTACGGAACTCTAAAAATATAAGAAATTAGTACTGAATTTAAAAAATCCTTTCTGCTGCTTCTTCTAAAATAGAATTAGTGAAGCAAAGTCGCTTGCCCCATTGTTGCAAGAAAATATCAGTTTATTAACCACTAGAAAAATTACTGGCCGATATAAAGGCATAATTAATTTATAGGATAACTGAATAACTAAAAACTTTAAAAGAGAGAAAAAAAACAAAATTACTGTAGAAAAATTAATTTTGAATACAGTAAAAATAGCATACTTGTTGGAATTGATCCTGTGGGGTTTGCCGTCATGTGAGAGGCCAGCCAGCTTGCGACAGCGATAGTTCTCGTAGTGCACCGAGCTGGTCACGTCTTTCAGGTCCTGCAGGTGCGTTCTGATCACCATGTTGCGGAGAGCCAGGAAGTCGCAATGCTCTAGGTTCTCCACTGTAAGATTTACGACATAACTCCATTACAAATAAGGATAACATTAGCATATAACCAGCAGATCCGTGACTATGCGCCTATTTCACCACTTCTGGATAGGTTTGTCTTTGACTAATTATTATAAGGACTAGCCTTGCGGTAGCATTTCCCCTCTGCCACGGTATAAGCACAATTGATCTTGTGCATTGACATTAAATTTTACACCTAATCACTAAACGAGACAGCCTATAATTGCGAAATAATAACTTCGAACTTAGAACGTTTGGGGTTCACACGAGACTACTTTTCATGATTTTTAACATTCAAAATTAGAATCTAAAGTTATGGGGAATAAAATCCAAAGTTTTCATGTTACCTCGCCCCCCGAAAAAAGAGGCAGAAATGTTTGTTAGTAGAATTACACGCGTAACCAGTCCACATATAAATAGTCAAAGGTTGTTGTTAGCTTATTTGACAGATCGTTTGACATATTTCGTATGAAAGATATGATCTGTCAAATAAGCTAACAAGAACTTATCCAGAAGTGGTGAAACCGGCCCTAAATATAGTAAATAACCATCTACAGTCAGCTTCTGAAAAACCTGACCCCTCTATCTTAATCTTTACTCAATCATTTGTATTTCACTAAATTGTAACCAAATTAAGAATTTGTATTTATTTACTATTACTCGTTTTTAATCTGGCTGCAATGACGTTGCGAGTACTGTTATTCTGTTTCCGTTGTAGAACATTTCACGTCAGACGGGACGACGACGATTTTGAACGAATTATGCCTAATTTTCGTTCTCACCGCCTACGCCTCTAAGCGTAAACAATACAGAAAACAATACACACATCCGCAGATATACTGGCGAGTTAGATAGCACGTGCTCTAAATCAGGGCAAGTGTGGGTGTGGAGAGATAGTATCAGTGTAGCTACGGAGTAATACAGATTGTAAATTTAAATGTGTTACATACTTAAAGGGGTACTTGAACCTGAACAACGTTCATTATAGTACTTGTAGCCCCGGGACTTTTTAATTACCAAAAAGATTACCGATTGCGTTTTAGATACCTTACAACAATATCTAAACGGCAAACATTGAAATCGCGAAAAAAAATATCTGCTTTAGAAATGTTTTATGGTAAAACCATTTTTTTTTCGCTATTTCTATTTAGGCTCCATAGTGAAAGTTGATCATTTGATGGTCTGAGGCACCTCCTTCAATATATTACTCAATTATGTTAACACCCTATATACAAAGTACCTAAAATCAATATTAATTTTATTGTTTCGTTACTACTTTTATTAAATACTAGATTTAACCCGCGACTTCGTCCGCACTAATTATATACTAGATTTTAAGTCGGATCATAAGCTATCAAATAAAAAAAGTTTCATCAAAATCGGTTCAGTAGTTATCGCGCGATGCTCGCACAAAAAAACACACAAACACACAGACAAACATTTATAAAAAATTTGATTTGGAGTCACGGACACCTAAAAACCATATTGTCATCTTTTTTTATAAATATCTTCAATGTACAGACACACGTCTGTTACAGATTTATAATAGTTAAGATGTATGCGTACCCTCAGCGATTCCCCAAGGGTACTTGCGTCCGCGGATCCGTCGGCCGTCCTGCTCGATGACCGTGTTCGCACCGACGACGGCGAAAGGCACACGTCCGCGCAGCGCTTTCGTCGCATCCGCACCTTCACCTTCCTCTCCTGTGCTCTCTGGAAAGTCGTAGATCTTGATCTTGTGCTGAGCTATTTCTTTCATTATCTGTAATGTGAATTATATTGCGTTAAAATGTGAACAACGCTTAGTGGCATGAGTCAGACCAAAAGTATTGGAAGACAGATAACAGATGCAATGAGGGCATCGGCAGGTTTATCTTAATGAGAACAAAGTCTAAAATTGAATACTTTTAACTTAAAATAAGCATAAGCATATGCTCACGACTATATTCCCCGAGGGAATAGTCAGAGATATTCTGAAACCTCAGAACATCCACGTTTCACCAGTAGTACCGAAACTCTGTCCAGTGTGACGGGGGGTGAGCCCGTTGCCACTTATAATGGATAGTAATACATGCATCGAAATTGAAGCATGCAAGTTTCCTCACGATGTTTTCCTTCACCGACAAGCCAGTGGTGTTACAAATCGTACGTAAATTCCGAAAAGTTAACTTAATATTGTGGATAATTCGTAAAATTATCTTCATCGACACATAAATACTAACAAACATAACATAAAAATGTAAATACCTGTTCTTTGAAATCTTTGCATTCTTCAGGCGTCATTGTATCGGCTTTCGCGATGACAGGTATAATGTTGACTTTATCGCCAAGCCTCTGCATGAACTCTACATCGAGGGGCTTGAGGCCATGCCCGCTCGGCGCAATAAAATAAAGGCAGCAATGGACGCGCGTGTCTGGCGGAGCAGCCTTGCGTGTCACTCGTGATTCTGCGTTCAGGAACTCTTCATACTTCGACTCAACGAAGTCGATTATCGGTTGCCAGCTGTAAAATATAATTAACCAGTCAATTAACACACTTTTTTCAGCACTCAACGTAGTCTAACTCTTCCTTCCTAATGATAATGATTGCTTAGTAACATTACTGACCAGTTGCTATTATCAACTGCATCACCGAAACCGGGCGTGTCGACAATGGTCAGCGTTAGATTTACTCCATTCTCTTTGAGGAGTACGACGCTGGTTTCTACTCCGACAGTTTTTTTCACCCTTAGTGAAGGACCCGGGTGTTTGTCCTTGTCGTAGACTTCTGTCAGGAACAGTGAGTTTATTAACGTTGATTTTCCCAAGCCTGTCTCACCTGAAAATAGGAAATATCATAGTAAGTATAAAGTTAAGTTAATTACATAACGTTTAAGGCCAATGGCGACTATAAACAATTTAGTTTAAGGTAGAAAGTCCTGTGACGTTCTAAAATGCATTCTTTTTTTGTACGTCTCTTTATGCAATATCAAAACTCCATGTGGTCTTTTTTGGCGTATATCCTGTGCAGGACCATAATTATAAGTGTCAACTTACCTACAACCATTAATGTGAACTCGAAACCTTTTTTCACTGCCTTCCTGTACACCTGATTTGGCAGATTTGCAAATCCGACATATCCATCCAGTTCTTTGGTTTTTGGCTTTTCTATCTTAGGTAATTCTGGTTTTGGCGCGACAGGTGGGTGGTCAGCTTTCTGCAAAGAATAAAATTAATATTACATTAAATGTGTTTTAGAAACCAAACATGGTAATAGTAGGTTATTTATTTATTTTATTTTAAAACCCGGCATGGAGCTTCACCCAGTGATGCAACAGCGCGGTGACCCACCGGTCTCTGAACACACTCAGGAGAACGTTGGTGCTGGCTCGGAGCCAACATGGAGGCGCACCGTTTTGTCATCCGTGTGCGCCTCCGCAAACATTCCCGATGCACTATGGCCTATACCCGATGTCCTATATCCTGAATGCGTTATTGTACTGTACGCGCAGAACGCGGTATGCCCGTTGCGTTTATCGGGTCCAAAGGCTGCACGTGTAGAAAAACTGACAAAATGCTTTGGACTCGAGACATGTAATTGAGTTTAATTATTCGTGCATTTATTCTTTTTTCTTTATTTTCAAAAATTGGAAATCCATCTTGTTTGTAGATAATGATAGTAATGATCTATTTTTAAAAATGCATACATTCACCTTGATGATGTTTTCTGTACTCCTGAGTGGACCTGTAGGCGGTGGAGCTGACGTGGGTATAGGAGGCGCGGGATTCTGTGGTGGTGCTGCGTTGAATGGCTTGGTGTTGTCGACGGAGGCGCTGCTGCTAAGCTTAACGCCTGGTGCTGTGCCGTTGGCTTCGTGGTGATTGTTCTCGTGTGGGTCAGGCAGGGTTGCGGACCGCTTGGCGAGTGCATCCTTGAGGGCAGAGGGCGCCAGCGGCGGCGCGGGCGGCGCCGCGCTTGGCGGACCCGTCGCACTCACCCCGCCGCCGCTCACCGAATCCGATTTGAAAAACAGCTCGCGTTTGCTTTGTAACTGGAAAAAACAAAGAAAACAATTGTAATAACAGCTCTAAAATGAACGAAACAAACCGTGACAGCCTGCTCATAAATCGACATTCAATTAGTCGTTACAGTCTTATGATTCGCGATTGAATAGACGAGAAGTGCAAGTAGGATTGGGGCTAACGAGACTCCCGCAGCGAAAAGACATAAATTTGCGCTCAAATGTACAAGACGGAAAGCGATCGTCGCTTGTCAGTGCGTGCGTATAGATCACCGTCGGTCTAGCCGGCTCCCTGCTCCAACGGCACCGTGACTCATCGAGAACCAGTAGGTAGCGTCTTAAGCCAGTAGTTAATCATAAGGCAACTTTTTATCTAACACAGATCGAGAGACGTAATAATAAGGCCTCTAGGTGAATAAAAAGGTTGCTTGAAGCAATCGTGCACATTTAAAAACGACATTCCGCAAGAACGAGAATTATTTTGGCAACTTTACCTAGTACGTACTTAATCTCTGTCGGCATAATACAGTTACTTTTATTAATCATGCATTATCGACAGACAGCGTACAAGTGAAACGAGTTATATGTAGGTAGACCTGCCAACGGCTGCGTACAGGTACAATTATGTAGCTGCGAAGAACGAAAGCGGGGTGAGTCACGCGGAACCCGCTCGCACTTACTACACACGTGAATTACACCTTTACAGTAAACTAACAAGACCCAAACAATACTCCACTATCATTATGGTTCACCACAACATAGGCGGTGTTTCGCTCCTGAAACTAGTAACAAAAACAACTCATCGAATGTCCCAGTAAATATTTCCTGTTGAGATTTCACTAGCTCATTCAAATGTCAACCGGCCAATAAAAACCATTGACTTACGACTCAGCAGCAACATAAAGACCCTGATACATACAATGGATTGCATTTAAAGTGGATTAATGACGGAATTAATTGATAGGTAGGTACGTACTCACTACCTCTTTAAGTATCATCAAAAAATAACTATATAAATAACCCACAATGTTGAATGTACACGCGACTAACAAGAAACTGTACAATTATGCTTACTTATGCAGTTTTGTGAAGTGCGACGACCGTATGCGCCTGCGACTGTTCAGTCTAATAATATCCTCAAACCTGCTAACGATATCGCTATACAACACAGTTATTAGTGTTATTTTATTACTTAGTATTAGACACCATTTTCTTTAAGAAAGCTCCTATTTATTGCTAACATTAGAATTCTTGTTATAAATATACTGAAGAAACGTACGTTACCATATCTTTCCTAATAGCTAGCCAAGTGACAGAATTGAGGGATCTCTCATTCAACTGACAGCTACATTCACGTAGCCTTTGCATCACGGACAACCGGCGCGTTAAACAAAAACTGCATTTCGGCATATCACTACACGTATAACATACATCACTCACTAACTGTCTGCTGTCTACATGATAATTTATTCAAAGGAAGGAATATTGCGTAACTTTCCTATGGCTAGTAGATGCATGACAAGTAGCAATAGCTCACTGACTGGCCGATTTGGTGTTGCTGTTGTACGGGCTCATCCGGTAAGTGTTTACCGGAGCTCCTGCATTGTACTGACGGTAACGTAAATAATCAAACGGACTCAACATCGAAAAGGTATTTGTTTGTTTGATTAAGAAACACGTATAAACAACCTGCTCTAATTGATTGGCAGGAGTCATAATGACTCCATTCTACGGCGAATCCTGTAGGTTTCAGCAAGACATCTTATACAGGGTAAATTTTATATCACTGCGGATAACTTCAGCATGTATTCTACTCATCAAACTGAACAACGTTAACTATGGAGCCAATTTCGAAATCTCGAAAAAAAGCTGTCCCATACAAAACTGCAGTACGTATTCGACTCAAATGTATGGGACAGCTGATTTTTTTTAGTAACAGAAAAACTGGTGTTATGTAAATATTCAAACATGGTATTCACTAAACAACTTACTTTAAAATCTTGCTCAATAGTAATTATGTTTTTCATGTTTCCACTCCTCATACTTAACCTTTTCTTTAATGCTTTCAACATTATGAAAATTACGGCCAAATCATATCACAACACTGATTAATATAATAAATAACACAGTTCCACTAATTGATAAGAACACAAAACTGACAACAAAGAGCGAACCAATAAATAAGCGCAGAATTAGGAAACAGAAAATTGCTGAAAGATTAACCTCGACTGTTCATGTTTACTCAAGCGAATAACATTGTACAACAAATAATTATTTGCGTTGTGGAGTAGTCACACTTCTCACTCTAAACTACCTAGAGTAGAAAACACTATGACTAATGATTCCATGCCGCAAGGTGATACATATTTTATATAGGTAGGTATTGTTTATGACGCGGACTGTGAGTGTAGTAAAGTATGATACAAGCACTTTGTCGACTGAATCATAGTTAAGATACTGGCTTGCCAAAATGATTTTTTAGAATAATATGTACTCATTTTAATGGAATATTGATGCAATAAAATAATTGATGAGTATCCATCCGGCCGCACCTCCTCATGTCAGATCGTGAGTGCAATTTGAGAGTGACATTAGAGATAGTAGCGGTAGTCATTACACGTTTGATTGGCTGCGCTCGCTCGCTACAATACCATTGTCCCCTGGCGCGAGCAATATACGATATTGATCCAATCACTATGATCACTAACTAAAAAAATACGTGTCTCATTGTCACAAGATAATATCCATAATAATAAAACTGCAGCGCAAAGAATTTACTCGGCAGAAAATGCAGCTATTACGACTCATTTAAAAGTTTAAAGAACAAACATGCCTACGCCTAGAATCCTGAGCAGAATAAAAAGCAGAAGCTCTTGCTAGAGGCAGGAGGCTCTGCATTGTTGGCGTACAGAACAGATACGACTGATAAAAAATACCGCTCTCAGTATAATTGCAATCCTTTGCCGGCGGCGACGCGAGACCCGACGAGAAACCGCGATGACTCTTGCCTGACTCATTACTGTCGCCATCTCAGTAAGCTTCCTTATGGCATATTTATAAAAATAAGATTATAACTCCATGAAACACCTTAATAAATCAATGAAACTTATAATAAATCGTATGAACCATATTATTCACGTCATTCCTAAAATATCTTAGGCAGCATAGAGGCAATGTTTGTTTCCAAAACAAAGCCACGGCTTCTACGGGAAGTGAGCATGCACGTGCGTAAGTTATATGCACGGACCAATAAGCGTTATATGGTAAGGAAGGTATGGGGAATGACGTGCCGACGTGTGTTTAGATTCGAGCAGAGCGGTCAGTACAGCTGTTTGCTAACAACTGGTTTGTATTATGTATAGAAACTTAAGACTGTACATTCAGTAGCAGAGAAAAGTTAGATAAGGTATGTTTAAACTTGTAACTTGTAGAGTTTGAAAATTCGAATGAATAGCTGATAACTTGGCAATCTTACTGAAGCTTGGATTAATATTCCGCAATCGTATTCCGTGTTAGCTGATACTATAGTAGCTATCGAGTGTCCACTGGCCGTGAATAAAATCAAGGTTTAGAAAAGCAAATATTTTTTTTCTACACATGAGATGTGATAGAGATACACTTTGTTGTTAAAATACCTATCCTAAAGAGCTGTATAATCGTTCACAGCTAACATAAAAACACCAATATCATTATAATCTTAAACAGATATTTCCATCAACTTCGCAAACCTGATTTTTGTATTATTGCACCGACTTCATAAATCCTTAAAAGTTAAGTATTAATTTCGAACGAACGGTTCATTTGCCTTACTTTCACCGTACATTTCGGTCATACTAACATTTTCTCATAATTATCAAACAGTGCCTGTTGTTCACTCATTAGCAGTACATTTTCATTAACGTGCCTAATCTGTATTCATTCATTACAAAAGTTCGGATGAAGTAAGGTACCAAATTCAACCACTCCAATTGACAACATAAAATTTTTTTAACCACCTGTTTTTAATAAAATAAAAAATAGGTTAAAAAAATAAGAGATGCATATTTTTCCGATTTTATTTATGACCGGTATTACTATTTTTAATTTACTTTTGAATTTTCTGAAAAACGTAGGATTTATGGCTACGATACCTTGGCCGCAATAAAATTAAAAATAAAAACTGTCAAATACAATAGAAAAGCCAAGCAGGCAAAGGAATAAAATCTCATTCAACCTCTATTATATTTTTCAGTATTTTTCAAATAACTCGAGAAATAATGGATAGAAAAATCGGATAATTTTGAAATAGGCTTTGAATCACTTAATCTCCAAATGATTTTCTTATTTTGGTACCTTTCTTAAAATGAAATGTTGTTAATTCTGTGCTTGTGATTTGTAATCTAAAATACAGTACCTAAACATAATTAAAAAAACATGAAACTTTAGTGAGCGTTTTTGTAATAATAGAAGTTACAAATGAACATAAATAATGATCCACTTATTTGAGTATTTAGAAAACTAAAGAAGCATTACGCTAAGGATGTTAATAATGTTTCCAATTTACTGAATAAGGTACCAAATTATAAACAGTCGGTAGAGGATGTGATTAACAATGAAGTACCTACTATTAGTACATAACATACGTTATTAGTTTTATTTATCTACAGGGTGTCCGGTGGCAGAATTAGGATTTAAAATATAAATAACAAAAAAACTACGTGAAATATACATTTATATTTTTAATCATTATAAAGAAGACAAATGCGGGTTTTATTTCTTAAAAATTATGTCGTCTAAATGTTGACCGTCACGTCGGATACATTCATGGAATCTGGCTTCAGTATTTCTTGCCACTCGCTGGAGAAGTGCCGCCGAGATGCCATGAACTTCGCGAACGATATTTTCTTTTAATGATGAGATAGTCGCCGGGTTTGTTTCGTAGACTTTATTTTTGAGATATCCCCACAGAAAAAAGTCCATGGGTGTAAGATCCGGTGACCTGGGTGGCCAGGGGATGTCACCGAAACGACTTATCAGTTGGTTGGGGAAGAAATCACGCAGTAGCGCCATGGTCTCCCTAGCAGTGTGCGGGGTGGCGCCATCTTGCTGAAACCATGTCCGTGAAGTGTAGGAAGGATGGTCTCTCAATGTTGGAAAAAAAAAATCATTGAGCATTCGCCGATAAGCAACACCAGTCACAGAAATTGCGTGCCCTTGACCATTTTCAAAAAAATAGGGTCCAATTATTCCCCTGCTTGATAATGCACACCAAACCGTCACTTTGGGACTGTGAAGTGGCTTTTGGTGTTTTAAGTGGGGGTTTTGTCCTTTAGGAGACCAATAACGACAATTCTGCTTGTTTACACTGCCATTTAAGTGAAAGTGGGCTTCATCACTCCAAAAAATAGTGTTCACCGTGCGAAATCGCTCCAACATTGTCTCACAGTAATTTTTACGCAAGTTGTAATCATTAGGCTTAAGCGCTTGCACAATTTGAATTTTAAATGGATGAAGTTTAAGATCCTTCTTCAATATCTCGTGCACTATAGTTTTTGGAAGCCCCAAGGCAGCCGCTCTCTTGCGAACGGACTGACGCGGATTATCGCTCAAACTGGACGCGACGAGTTCGATGTTTTCATTTGTTCTCGACGTCCGGCTGGGCCCCGGTCGTGGGTTATTTTCTGCTGAACTTGTTGCCCGGAACCTTCGCACCCATGATCGAATCAAATCTTCACTTGGGGCGTCACGTAACCGTCGAATATTGTAACGTGAACAAAATCTTCGACGAGAAATTGCACACGAATCATTGGCTTTAAAATACGCTTCGATTGCGAACGCACGTTTTTCACCCGTCCACTGCGACATTGCGACTAAAAAACCCGCACGAATGACGAAGCCAACGCGGCCCCCTCCCCGCTCCTCCGTGCAACGGTTACGGAGAAATTCGAAATTTAAATCCTAAATCTGCCACCGGACACCCTGTATATACTGTGAGTTCAAAGGGTAATCTAAACAGTTTAACTATTATAGATTAAATCCAATAGATTTTATGAAATTTATACGTCACAAAATAGTAGTAGGTGCCTATCGAAAATTATGATCGGCTGTTTTCTTTTTCCCTCTTTCTCTGTTTGAATAGTATTAATACTAACTTTATTTTCTTAATATTTTAGTTATATGCCTTTAATTAATATGACTTACGATTTTTAATTTGACATGCATACTTTTTAATTAAAAATATACATGCAAGTTTACAAATAAATAAAATTACTTATGTGGCAAGATAATGCAACAAAATGACCAGCGTCGTATTTTTAACATATTTTATCAGTCCAATTAGAATAGCCTTTATTACTAAAGAGTTACGTATAATACGTTAAGGTACACATTAAATATCGCACATATTCCTCATCGACAGCCTTTGACTATTTATACGTGGACTGGTTACGCGTGTGATTCTACTAACAAATATTTCTGCCACTTTGTGCGGGGGGCAAGGTAACATGAAATCCGCAACTTTGGATTTTATTCCCCATAACTTTAGATTCTAATTTTGAATGTTAAAAATCATGAAAAGTAGTCTCGTGTGAACCCCAAACGTTCTAAGTTCGAAGTTATTGTTTCGCAATTATAGGCTGTCTCGTTTAGTGATAAGGTGTAAAATTGAATGTAAATGCACAAGATCAATTGTGCTTATACCGTGGCAGAGGGCAAATGCTACCGCAAGGCTAGTCCTTATAATAATTAGTCAAAGTCGACAGCCTCTGAGCTTGTCTTCCAAGATAGGCTTTTTCCAAAGACTACAGCATCCACACTCTTGTATCTTGTATGTTGCGATGCTATGTTGTTCCCTTTGTTTTTTTTAGTTGTTGTTCTTCAGTGGTTATTCATTTGCTTTTTTTTTTGCCTTTTTGTCTCTGGAAGGTGATAGTCTCCCCACGGTGACCAGCCGGCGACGGGAGCGTTCAGTTTATTGCCAAATCATAAAATTTTGCCCATAAGAAAATTTTAGTAATATGTACCTACTCAAAAGCTAAGTAAAGATGGTAAAGGTGAAGGTAGGCGTATGATTCCCTCTGAGCCTGCGTAGGCAAACCGGAGTTAAAGCAAAACAAGTTAATGCATGATACAATTCACGGGATCAAAGAGATGATACCAACCAACAGTGCAGAGTGAAATGAAAACGTTTGGGAAACAGAAAACAAACTTCAAAACGATGCTATTATTACGCAGTATTCGTAAGGTCGCTGATTAATGATTATGATTACAAAGCTAATGCATAATTTCCTGTAGATGCTATTTTGCGTAAAAATATCGGTCAAGAACGAATGTCTGTGTATGAATTTCATTTGTTTGATCTCTAATGCTAATTTGTTCTCTATACATACACTGAAAGAGCTATATCTAGTTACCTACTACTACTACTCGACTCAATTGTATGCAACAGGAGATTTTATTTTTGAACCGATCGGTTTGCTCCCATAGTAAAAATTTTTCAGTTTGATGGGTAGACTCTCAGTTTTAAAGGATGATATCATTTTCACCCGGTACACTCTTCTTCTTCTCTTCCTGTTACCCCTAAGTCCCGGAGAAAACAACACTTTTTTCTAAGTTAATATGTTGTGTGGTGGTGTGGTACGGAACCTTCGGTGCGCAAGTAGCCCGACTCGCACTTGACCGGTTATATTTCTTTTTCACAATATGGCGTCTGGTTTTCGCCATATTGAATTTTGATTCCTATCATGTCTTTAGTGACACTCGCAAAACAAATCGATTGACGTAAGAATCATCAAAGGAATAAACTTACAGATACATACATAGGCTGATAAACACAGTACCCTTCCTCTGTGTCGCGCAGTCGGGTAAAAAGAGCTTTGTCTATAAGAGAGAATGAACATACATAATTGACGAATCTAAAAAACCTCCTACACCAGAGTGTAGCACACCAGCTGAAATCTGACAAAAAAAAAGAGTTGTAAAATCGTAGGTTTCTTTCTATTGTTACAAAGAATCAAGAGCTCAATGAATACGTATGTTGTTACTAAGTAGAACATCCGTGTCTATCATCTCTCCACCAGAAGCGAAATTACACACTTCGCAAGAAATCAATACTGCTTTTTATGCTCCGTACCCGTACCACTTTATGAATACTCGTATGCGAACTCAACTGCAGAGAAACTAGAAATCTACATAATTACTACACATAATTCATGTGCGAATCTATAAAAATTTGAATTTTAAATAAAATTCCATGTCATTTCAGATTTTTTTCGCAAGTGTCTACGGTTAAAATGAGCTCAATTTATTTAGCAGCTCTACTCAAAGTCGGGTTCCTTCGGAATGAAGTTAGGGTGCATTCACATTACCTTCTGCATTATTCATTTTATGAGCGCTGTGCGATGCGACGAACGATCCGATTGGTTGAAGTAAGTACTTATTTATACTTAGTGTTTTTTGTAAAATCCAATTTCATGTTTATAGGAATACTTGTTTCATCCTCAAAATTCAAACAAAGATAATAGTTTAATATCCTTTAGAACAAAGGTAGTAATTACATTTCAGGTCTCATTAAGCTTGCTTATGGCCTGACCATGAATTGTTTAATTGAGGTTAAACCAATTGTCATTCAAATTAACACGGCGTACTTGCAACTTCTGGACAAATTAATGAACAACAAGATCGTAATTGAAAACTGCCCTAATTGAACCTAAGAAGAATACGTAAATACCTATGCTCGAACAGAATTATTCATATGCTTATAAACTCGAGAACATTAACAGTACTATAATTACCTTAAAACTACTATTAAACTAGCAAGAAATAGACAAAAGACTAATATCGGAGTGCATTAGCGTTAAATAAAGCATCCACAAGTCGATGCCCCGGTATTTCTGTGATGGGATGCTATTTTAAAACATTCATGACTTAATTAAGTATCACACGTGTCCTCGAATTTCTTGTTGACAAGATTCTAAATAGACAACACTACCATTTTATTTTTGAAAAAGAAGTATGTAAGCATCATATGTAGATTATATAGCAAGTCGAACCTCGTACTAAACTCAATAATAAAAAAACCGGCCAAGAGCTAGTCGGACTCCCCCATGATAGGGTTCCGTAGACATTGTATTGTATTTTAAAGAAAGTAGTTACTGATGCGGATGCCAACGAACTAGATAAATATAAAAGATAGCTTGAAATGATAGCGCGATTTAATTACGGTCAACTCAACACCATCTAGCGACAGAAAAAAATACAATTTTAATACCTATTTATGTTTCCGGGTTTTAATTAATTTTCCACTAAGACTAGTTGTGCTACAGCATTCATTATAATTTTCATTGAAAGTAGGTATGCACTAAAAGCTATATTGTAGAATAGTTTCAGATTATTTCCTAAAACTAAAAGTATGCCGTATATTTGATTTAGAGCACATATATCTCGAAACACAAGTATTATAACGACTTAGTTTGTAGAGGTGTTTCAAAGAGCTATCCAACAACACCTCACTCGATGAAGTAAAAAAAAATCCAACGTCCTTTTCGTTGTATAAAAAAAAGGTTCGTATGGGTCGAAAAAAACAACTTCACATTTACCATATTTTTGTTTTTCTTATTGGGCTACTAATATTTGTCTTAGTGCCAAATTTCGATTCAATAGGTTTCAATAATGAGGGAGTAATTGAGACTGGGCATACAGGGCGGCCTTGTCTGACTACTGAACCCTAAAAATACAATTCATAAAATAAACAACAAAAGAACAACCAATGTGCGAAATGAAATGACCCATTTTTCCACTTGAAAACAATGGCAAAAGATATTTGATAGAGACTGCAATTCACACGTCTATTGTTATTGTGCAAGAAGGTAAAGTAGAGATACAACAGGCAATGCAGTGTCATACGATAGCACGACGCATAGATAGTACGAGTGCATGTGAGACACATACTTACTACAGATAGCAGGCTAAGGCGAAGGAAGGCGCCGAGTGCGATTGTGGCTTATTATAATATAGAGCGAGTCAACGACCTGCCCACTGAGGATTAGGAAACTGACACTTAGATTGGTTCTGCACGAAGCACGAACTAACGGGAAGTGGGTCCTAATACTTCTACTTGTTCAACACGTGTTAAAATATGTAACTTATAATAAAAATACATTACGTAATATACGAGTAGATAAACAGTAAATATTACTATGCGAAAAGAACAGTCTGTCTTGCAGCTGATGTGGATTTAATACCTATTATGAGAAATTGTTATAAACGCCAGTGCAATTGAGCCTCTAATTGATAGGTGCGTGTCGTTGATACAACTGACGCCAAATCAATAACTTGATTGCCGCAATATAGCTACAAATGATGATACATGATCGACAATATTTTCGACCTTCTTTGTATTTGTAATGTAATATTAATCAAAGTGTTTATTCAATATTCACCTCAGCTTTCCTCCTCAGGGACAAATTTCTCCAAATATCCCGTGGACTAGTCCAGCCAACTTTAGTCTTGTCAATTCCACTATCACCTACACTACTAGCACATCTAGACAGTTTTGTTTGATGTTGTGCGCCAATTGGTAAGCCTCGATTTGCCATTCTGATCACATTTATTTACTGACTAACGATTTGAACAAAGTCACAAACAACGCTAAAACATTACGTTCAAAAACTTCACATAGCCTCTCTCAGTTTCTCACACACTTCACTGCGGCTACTTGTTGAGCATTTCAAATCACAAAACATTCACTTACAAAACTACAGTTCACATGCATATCACATAAGTTCTTTGTAACGGCCTTTTACTTTTGTTTATTCTTGGCAAGCACTCTTTTTCGTCGGTTAAACACTGCGTTCTGAGCTAAATTTAATAATAATTTAGATACTGGCACAAAACATTATCAAGTTATATATTAAACCGAAGGCGACGAGGTGATATTAAAAGGATGTTTTGCGAGAAACATACTGCTCTGTTGTAACTTGAAGCACATTCACGCCTGTGTCAGTTTGAGGTTAAGTTACCGGCGATACCGGCTGGCGGCTGGCGGAGCCGCTTGGCGGGGTACCGGGGCACCGAAGCAAGGAGCCGCCCCACACGGGTCGAAAAGGTGCACCGTCTTTATCTATTAATCTATACTTATAAAAGAGTTCCGTGACTGATTTAATGACAGACAACGTACAATCTAAACCTGAAGATAGAAACATGAAATTTGGAATATATATTTTACAAAGGATGTAGATGTGCACTAAGACCGTTTTTTTTTTTCAAAATCGACTCCTAAAGGGGTAATTCACGACGCGGACGAAGGGCGGCTTAAGCTAGTACAGGAATACATCATAAATGCTATCGTTTACAATATACAAATTATCTGATATCAACAATCCTATTCAATAAACACTGCTTACCATCTGCAACAGATGTTAAGGCCTATGATGATGACGATGATGAATCATTAAAAGTGTATTATACCTAGTCTTTTTTTGAAACAATTAAATTATTTATGAAGAATTGATAACAAGTCACCGGCTAAAGCTGAGCAAATTATACTAAATCATTTTACATGAAGAAGAGACACAAACAAAACCTACTAAGATATGATCGACGTATCACCTAATTGATGGCTATAAAAACAAAGTACAAAAAATATATACCAATACCAAATCGTGTCGTGTGAAAAGGCTCGCGTTAACTCAGGTACCAGTTAATTATGTCTATATCTACGTATAGATTTAAAAGGATCCCGAGCAGCGAGTCGGAGTCGAGTCGACCCGTCACACTTATGCCCACCAGACACAAAGCAAGGGCCAATCGTTTTAAAGAAAACAAACTAACCGATATAGATCTAAATTGAATCTTAATCCAATTGAACGAAAGTTCAAAATAGGCAAACGCTTAAAACTCTGGTTTTTTATGTATTCTCAACGGAACAATGCAAGAGAAGAACGCGAACGTGCCCTAACCGCATTTGCCAGTTGTCGAAAAACTTTTGCAAAAGTGTTTTGTAAAGAAAATATGCGTGGAATGACTTCATCAACTACTGCTAAACGAACGTCCAACTTTTGTACTAGATTACAATGTGTTCAAACTGTGTATATTTACATCATTATTAACTACCATTATCTATCTACTGGAGCTTTCTCGGCGCGCCCACCAAGATAACATCCAACTGATAAGAATTCCTAGAAAATGGACGTCTGTAAACAGAATGATAAGAATCCTCCATGAATAATAATCTCATAAAGATCCTGTGAATGCTTCCTTCATCAGAAATACAATAAGCTTTTGAGTTAGTTTATGTGTATGAAGATAATTTCGTCGGCAACACTTACTTGTTATAAACTTTGAGCTTACACAATGAAGGCGTACCTACAGTATTTGTTACACTTAGTGAGAAGTTTATTATAATGTTTACCTACCGTACATGAAAAATACAATTTGATTACTATAATCAAAAGAAAAGCCACAATAATTGATGCTTAGAATCTTATAATAGCACATGACATGGATTAAGAAAACCTCGTTTGGCCTTGAGCTTGCAACGAAGCTTTGATCGCAATAAAATTATACAGACTACCAGGGAATATGTATATTGATGTACCAAGAATTATCGGGTCAGGGTGCGACCGTGAAACAGTTAATGTCTGTTTAGTGAATTCGACACATGCGAGCAGAATGGCCGTCGCTGTACGAGGTTATTTTTAACCCTGTAGCCATGGGGTCAGTCACCCGCTCACCCCCTCCCGCACCCCGAACCAGTCCTATCACACGAGGAACCGCGTGGGAATATGGATGGATGTGGGATGCAAGCCATATCCTTACAGAGAAAGAATGAGAACGAACAACAAACATTTGTGGAATATACAGATGCTGGTCACGATCACGCGACCAACAACGTCTAGGTAAAGCGGACCTAGTAGATACAAGTACTTTGTGATGCAGACTGTGCAGACAGTGGAAAAATTTAATTATCCGTAAATGCTAAATAACGAAGAATTAAAATAATTGCGATTGTAATAATCATCGACAAAACCGTATTAGAATCAAATGAATATAACAAAACCTCGAATCAATTGCATGATTAATTTTTTTAGATAGGTAACGAGGAAAAAAGATATATAGTTACCTATCTTATAATTTGAGAAAGTACGATTTTTTCATAATTTTATAAAACTGACTTGTTATATTCATGGTTTAGTCAACAATTAATTTGTTGTACTTAATACAAACATTAGCTATAGGTACCCGTTTATAATTCTGTCATTGACTTTGTAATCGCCTGCTCAGTTATCAAAGATATCGATACAAAGCAATGCAGCTTCGAATTCAGGAGCAAATGGACTGGTATTACTAAACTGGTCATGGAAATTGCATGGGATCATGGCCCTTTTGTAGATACAACTCCATCCGAAGAGGAAACACAATCTTGCTCGAGGTTAGATATGTATGACTCCAAGAAATACCCAAGTCTACAAAAATCATTGCCTTAATCGTCGAATCCGCATTAGATACATCATAATATAACTTATGCAATGCTTTACCTGACACAAGTAATGTTACCCTATCGACATCTATCTGAACTGAATGTAAACAAAGCCTTTGTATACCGTTTTATAATCGTAATTTGACTTCAGAGATGTATAAGAAAGATCCTGTTATTTCAGGTGATGAAAGGCAACAAGACATCCAAAGCCATAAAATTAGGGTTAAATGATATAGTAAATGTAACCCTAAAAATACATTATCAGTAATCGTGCTTTTAATTAGGTAATCGATATTTCAGTAATTTTTCAGTTGAATGCACTTTTATTGTTTCGCTCGGTTTCAAATAATATGAGTAACTTAATAAGCAGCAGGGGCATAATGTTATACTGTATACCTAAATGCATGACGGTTTGTTGCACTAACTAAAATAACGAAAGGCAAGGCTATCCCTTTTCGGGGTGCGCGCTAACTGCGATTAGGGGAAATGTTTTAGGGTGCAAGATTCGGCAAGGGGACTCACCGTAGTCGTATCGGTGAGGGTGACGGTGGCAGAGGTGGGCCCGCCGTTTGTCGCATTACTGTTTAGCAGAAGGCTAGCCACCTGATTATTAGAACTTTGTTCGATGATACGCTGACGCAGAGCTAATCTCTCCAGGCTTGCCAAGCGATGTGAGCCACCTGTGCCTTCTCTATCGCGTTCCCGAAGACCCGTCGTACTGCCAGCACTAAAGGATCCACTATATTTCGGCAAGGTCGGTGGTGGTACTGGTCTAGCAGATCCTCCGCGGCCGAGCAAGGAACCGCTGGAAGTGTATGCGTAACTGCTAGGAGTTCCAAGTGTAGCGGTACGTGGAGCGGCACCGATTCCATTGAGAGTTCCATTGGTACCATTGACGGCGGCACCATTCACCGTCGTCGTACTGCCGTTCATCTCCCTCAGCTGTTTACCGACATGCGCGTATTAAGAAACTCGCACTGAGTCACTCACTGTGCACTACGATACGATTATGAGCTCTAGCGATTGAGGTAGCGTTCGAGCCGGGTGCCCGTCGGAGGCGGTTTGACAGCTTGAGCGGTGCAGACGAGACGCGCGGGCGGAATCGTCCAGCGCCCCGCACTCGACGCCGCCGCCGCCGTCGCCACTCGCCACCGGCACCGCCGCCGTCTACGATGGAGCTCTGCATTATTGCACCACGACTACCCGTCTAGAGGGTTGAAATTTCAATGCTCCTTATTCTTTGTCAAGGTCAAATCGCAAATTCTTAGTGCTTTCCGTCTACATTGTCGGCCAAATAATAGCAATTTCATTCGCATAGCTTTCCTTTTCTAAAATTTTGCCAAGTTGCACTTTTAGTTAACACTACTATGTCGTTTGGATTTTTCATCACTTCGGGACTTTTTTAATTCATTTCAGATTGTTAGGTCACCTAATTATTCGGTAAATCATAGCACCGAGATCTTCTGAACGAATTTGAATCTATTTCCTTTTCAGTAAAATCGAATTTCTGTATACTATGTTTTTTGGTGTAAAATAAAGTATAATTGATTATTTATTACTTATTAGAATTCTGATCAGTGTGGTGGAATTGTAGAAAAAAAATTAATTGAAGACATTTACTAGTGTATCTACAAACATAAAAAATCAGCTGTCCCATACATTTTAGCCAAGTCGTTACTGCAGTTTTGTATGGGACAGCAGATTTTTTTATATTATTTCTCGATATTGGCTCCAGAGTGAAAGTTTTTCAGTTTGATGGTCTGAAGCACCCCTTAAGTATTACTAGGGTGTTTTGTTACACCCTGTATAGCCAACTGGCATTCAGCGAGTGTTGTATCTGGCACTTGGCATTAATTCCGTATTCCGCTTGCTTTCTACTTATTACTTGTTTCAGTTGCACTTACGTTGTACCACTTTCAACTTTTCTGAATCAAAACATAAACTGAGTAAGTATTGGTAAAACATGATACAAGATAGTCAACCTGCCTTCAATATCTTGGACTTCACTTCTTACTCAATTACTTTTCAATAGTAAAAGGAAGTGGCATCGTTTGGTTCATCGGCCTGACCCCAAAGACGTCGGTTGAAGCGTCTAGCTAGGGGACTGACGGAAGTACTTTTAAGGACAGTGAATAGTTAACTTTACCGTCATGCGTGGACAAGGCAGAACGGTAAAATTTTAGCACATATTCTTTTGCTGTTTAAACTTCACAAATTACTATAAGTGGAGGTAGAGCAGAGTATCGACCTTGAGATTGTAACTTCCACACCCTATTTGTCGATTCCTGATAAGAAGCAAACATTATTTTCAAGTTCAATATGCAGGGAGCACGTGTTCGTGGCACGCATGTGGTAGTCATGGGCGATCGACCGCCGCAACGCGCAGGCGCGCCCGCACCCTCGATCCTGCGACCGTCTATCAGCAACCCTCCGGTGCATCATACATAAGCCTGTGGGTGCTTGTTCGATACTAGGAATGACTAAACAAACACTTCATAGATATTATTTTACTTGCAAGATTTTTTTTTAAATTACAGTTCTGCCTCATTTTGTTAATAAATATTAATAATCAATGACAATTAATTCGTCCATGAGTTTAATTTTACTCTTCCCGACTGTTATTTTCGAAGGTAAATCAAATATTTAACTCGATATAGCAGTGACATAAGACACCGAGTTATGTTTTTCAACCGTATGTATTTCTAGTAAAAGTTTTAAAGCCTTCACTGTTCTTATGTAGCTAAGTAAATTCAGAACGAATTTTACAGAGTTTTATTATTAAAACAAATCAGGGATGAATATAAAATATTTTACCCAAATTACAAAAGTTTCAAGTATGGATATAACGAGAGGCAGGATGTATGTTCAATATTTGTGGTAGATAAGTTATCTCTTCGGACATTAGGATAGGAACATGAGTCTCCAATTTTCTTACAATATCTAGGAAAATTATCAAGATCCATTTTTAAAATGTTTTCTCAATTCATATGTTTTTTGTAGGTTTAATCATAATTTTTGTTTTCTCTATGTTAAAATGAAGTATTTACAAAAATCGTGATAATATGCAGGGGTAAACTTAGAAACGTTACATACAGGGTCCTTCTTAATATGCGGACACTTTTTTAATGGGATGATCAGACCGTCAAACTGAACAACTTTCTCTATGGCACCAACATCGAAATCGCGAAAAAAAATCACCTCTTCCATACAAAACTGCAAACCTACTTGAGCCAAATGTATGGGACAGCAGATTTTTTTTTCCCGATTTCGATGATCATCCCCGTAAAAAAGTGACAGCATATTAAGTTGGACCCTGTATTTTAAGCGTATTTAAATGAACACCCTTTATATTACGACATTCTGGATGACCCATTATTAGTAGTAGAGTGTGTTGTGTATAAACTGACAATAGGCTAAGTGTGTTACGAAAAATATTGTAATCCCAGTTGGTTGAAAATAAAGTTTTCTATTCTATTATTCATATTTATAATAATCATCAGTGAGATACATTTTTCTTTATTTTCGGTATGTAAAAAAATCTAAAATAAGAAAATATTGTGAAAAAGTGGCAGTAAGTTTCGTAATTAATTAAAAAAACACATTTTAAATAATACAATCGCATTAATATTTAAAAACTCTCAGACTTCGCTAGAGTAATATTTTATGCTCCGAGCATTATAATCCACCAGCAGCGCCATCTACTGGGTAGTATTAAATTAAACAATAACTGGTACTCGTGCATATATGGAATAGTACCGTTGCAATCTTGGTAGCTCGGTACCATGTGTACACCGATGTGTTCACTTCATGCTGTGAACAAGTGAGGGAATTAGATCCTCGCGATGTCGCTAGAGGGCGCACAAGTCAATGAGTTTCTCTAGTGAATATAATGTTACAATATTCACTAGATTCATACATTACAGATTCGTTACATTGAAGTAAATAACAAGTAAGAATTCCATCATAAACAAATTGGCTCAAAATTATATTTTAATATTCCTACAATGAATAACTGCTTACATACCTACATTTAATAAACTCATTGTTGTTCGTAAACAAAGAGAAAAAAATAATGAAAGTAGTTCTCACGAATGGTTTGTAAAAGACAATAAACTAAACGATACTATAAGTATTCGCAACAATGAAATCTTATTGTGAATTTGTGAGGGATGAAATAAATAAAATAAATTTATGCATAAAGTATCTCTAAAGATGGTTAAACCAGGGTGTACCAACACACAATAATTAAAGGTTGAGGAGGAAGACCATCAAACTGAACAATTTTCACTATGGAGCCAAAATTAAATAGAAAATACAAAAATCTGCTGTTGCACACAAAATATTTCATGCAGACTGCAGTACCTACTCGACTCAAATGTATGGGATAACATACACTAGAGAGCAATGAATCCGGGTCACCAACATACCTTAATATTTCGGAAACTAAGAATGATAGCTTATTCAAATAAATAGTATTTTGTATACTATTTAGTACTTCAATTAAATTAATAACATTTCTTAGTTTTTATTAGTTTTATTAATTAAAAAAAACAAAAATACAAAAGCGTTAATTCTATTGCGGAACAAAAATTGAAAGTAAAATTTTTTGGCACAGATTCCCCACGTGATATAATTATAACATTAATAATAAACATAAAATGCTAAAATAAAATTTTCAAAAAGCATTTGTTTAGTTTACTTATACCCTTTTTATTTCCATTTCTTTACAGCAACCAAAAATTTTATTAGTTTATGTAGTATTAAATAGTCTATAAAATACTTTTTATTTTAATAGGCTATCGTTCTTAGTTTCCGAGATATAATGTGTTTGTGACCCGCATTCATTGCTCGCGAGTGTATTTTCTTTTTTTTCGAATTTATCTCTAAAAAAGTTAATTTCTATTTGATGGTCTGACTAAACCACCCCTTTAAATATGATGTTTTGTATGAAAAAAGATAATGTATATGTAAGTTTCAGCAACATTACAGTGTGCTGTTCTCATTAAGATGTAAGAAAGTTTGTTGAACTGTAAACAAACTGAAAGACATAAAGATGTTGTACCTGCACATGTCTGAAAGCCGACGCGAACGTAAACAAAACCGTACTCGGGTAATCAAACTGTTAGACAGAATTTAAATAAGTTTTTCTACTATCTCTACAATATTTCCACATAAGTTGGATGTTTTTTTAATGAGACTGATTGAACTAGTTTTCATACAACGTGTTAATGAATAAGCGCAAAACCTCATACACCCCAACTGATTTATAACTAATTAATTATATTAAAACAATAATTTCATTATTTGGATGGTTAAAATTTAAAGTTATTCGCATTTTAAGTTTTGAGGCAAAAATGATTTGTTATCATTTCAGCAATGAATGAAGGCGCTAACGTGCTCATGGATACATTTTAAGAATCTTGTTTTGGTAGTAAGTAGGGTGAGAGTGCCCGAGCGGTAGGTCGAGATCGAGTTCAATAAATTTTAAATTTCAGAAACCAATTATTTAATATTTGGAAAAAAATTACCTATGTTTAGACCATGATAATTCGATTCTGCTCTCGATTCTAAACAAACTACTTTCTAGTTTTGCGTTAATTCATTAACACGTTGTATAGAGTTACAAAAAGTTACAGACCTGTAGTTCATCTACAAGCCTTAAATGGAAAAATTATGTGTGACAGCGAAGTTGGCATGCCGTTGGCACGCTTCATTAAGTAATTTATGTTCGCGTGTAGGTACTGTATGCGATAGCATACCATACTGAAGTTTCGTATGTATGTGGTCAAGGTATCGGAACGACTCTTCGTAATATTTTTAACAATACAGGGTGATATCATTAGCATCCTTTTAAACTAAGAGTGTACCCATCAAACCGAGCTACTTTTACTATGGGAGCAAACCGTTCAAACTGCAATGTCTACTCGACTCAAATGTATGCAACAGCAGATTTTTTGGTGCTCCGGTCGGTTTGCTCATGATATTAATTTCACCCTGTATAAACTCTAGTGGCGCTACCAATTTGTACACGACAACCACTTAAACATGGTACTTGAATTCTTGAAAACTTAATCATTTCATTAACTTTTATTTGAGTGACACTTACTTGCAGAAACGCTCATTAAAGTTAATTCTCCATTAATCTCTTGCTAGCTTTTACTACGTCAACGAGACAAAAAGTGACAGCAAGAGATTTAATGGAGGATTAACTTTAATGAGCGTTTTTGCAACAGAGTGTAAGTCTATTGCAAAGAAATAAAAACTAAATCTTACTTCAAGCAAAGTCCTATGCTTCTGTTGAAAGTCAGCAAAAAAACGGACAAATGGCAAAAAAGAACTTAATTGAGTTCCTATATTAATAAATCCTTTATCGAAGAAACTTGTTTGCTAAAATTGACAATGTAGATACAGACAAAAGGTTCAATTTGAATATAGATCACCTATCTCTAAATAGGTATCTGTTATTGTCCAAACATATTGAAAGCAATTCGGAAGCGAATGGTGATAGGTTTAAGTCGGTTATCTATCACTTGATATCTGCCACAATAGCTATAGTTTAGTGGACTTTGGGGAAATGGTCAAAAAAGAAACACAACATTTTATGCCCTTTTTACGCGAAGCAAAAAGGAGAGTTATGATTATTTTTTTATGTAGAGTGTATACACGTAACTCAGTTCAGGTTATCAGTAAAACCATTAACTAGAGATAAGATTTCTTGTCAAGTCAGTAATGTAATGTGCGAGGACATTAACGACGATAAATTATTTAGGTTAGTAATTATCTACCGAGTATGTGTGTACGCCGGACCATAAGAAACATACCTAGCTGCGTGCGTCAATACTTATAAGGAAAAACATTGAACATTAGATGGACGCAATAATGTTTATCCTCGTATTTGATTTAAAAATATAATATGTACATTGCACTTCAATTAATTAATAGCGATTAAACCTAGAAAAAAAGGTGTGATACTTCCTGGCCGCGCCACAGACGCAAGCTCGGATTTCAGTTAACTCAAAAAAATTTACTCAATTTGTACTCTTTTTGTACTATCATGAAAAAAAAGGTACTCATCGGGTTCACGAGAAAATAAGCAATATTTGTGGCGCGGCTGGGAAGCATCCTTCGCAGCAGCGCCACGTCGAATACCGCTTATCGAGAAGTTTAATTGAAACGATCTAATGTCCAAACAAATGTACTAAAATTGTACCCTCTAATAATAATAAAAAAACTTTCTGAAAAGCTTTCGTAGAAAGAGAAATATTCAAATAAAAAGTAATGGCATGGATGACTACAACCTATAGACTTCGAAAAGAAGAAATGTGGAGTATGATACGCTAGTTTTTAACCCCTGACGTAAAAAACATAACCCTCCTTCTGGCGCAGTCGGGTAAAAAGACGGGTGAGGGGTTGCCAAATATACTACAGAATTTATAGTGTAATTAAAAAGTTCCTGCTTTGATTCAAGTTCTTTTCGAAGTCTATAGGTGGTAGTCATCCATGCCGTTACTTTTTATTTTGAATATTTCTCTTTCTACGAATGCTTTTCAGAAAGTTTTGTATTATTCTTAGAGAATACAATTTTTGTACATTTGTTTGGACATTAGATCGTTTCAATTAAACTTCTCGATAAGCGGTATTTGACGTGGCGCCACAAACATTGCTTATTTTCTCGTGAACCCGATGAGTACATTTTTTTTCATAGTAGTACAAAAAGAGTACAAATTGAGTAAATTTTTTGAGTTAACTGAAATCCTAGTTTGCGTCTGTGTCGCGGCCAGGAAGTATCACACAAAAAGAGAACCATTGTGCTGTAATCTAACAAGAATGTAACTGAAATTATGTTATTAAATATATCACTGTAAACGAATATGACGCTGGAAGTGGACCGTGCCGTTTGGGCAACCAGGCACGCGCGATAGCCCCAACAGGCAATGTTTCTAAAACAAACTCCAATACACAGCGCAGTAACCATTACAACTCTACCGTTCTACGAACCTAAACCGGGTCGAAAATATCGTATACAACTAACGTATAGAATAATAAACACGCGTTCCTATACCTACCTACAAATAAAACATAACTGATACTTTCAATTCTCATATGATTATAACTACTTTTTGATGTTGCAAGGCTTGTGAGTCCATGAATTGATTACAACAATGGCTAATGAGCACATCCCACAGGTGAGCGATCTTATCTTCTGTATAGGCGATGCACATACGTTGATTTAGTATAATTACGCGGCCATAATTGGAATTTCCCAAATCGTTGCACATGCAAAAAACACCACGCCAATAGCTTAAGGGTTAATCAGGGAACAACAATCACCACCCCTCCCTTCCATCTCTTTCACCAAGCACGCGCACAGACAGTTTGAACTTAACTGTCTCTGACTACGCACGTTACCGCTTACTGTTCCTTGTGTTGAAGCACTTTTTCGAAACGAAATATTTTCAATTTTAATAGTGTTAGTGAAGTGATTGTGATGGATTCCAATAATCCAGGTAAGAAGCATCATTTATCATACTTTTTAAGCAACTGAACCAATTCAAATATGTAGTTTATAAATTTTAAAGCAATAGTGTTTTCTCATGAAGGATTTTACATTTTTTTTCTTTAATTGGATGTTTTATTATACTTCCGCGTCTTTCCGGGCAATGATTCTTTCTGATATCACAATGTGAGGGTATTCTTAATCTATTCATGTTTAAATAACTTGCGGATAGCTGCAGATGTGAGAAATATTAGTGATATTATTACATACGGAAAAATACCACGTGCAATTTTTTTTTATTAAATTCGGATTTTGTTTGTTCTAGGTTCTTCTAGCTCCTCTGGAGTGAGATTAGTGACACGTAGATGGTTGTATGATCAAATGCAGCAACCGGATTTGGTCAAATTAGATCAAAAATTAGACTATTTAGAAAACCACTTTATATCGCATAATGGTGACTCAGAGGACGATTTGGCATCTTTGAGGAAACGTTTTAGTTATTTTAAAACTGCGATTAAGGAGAAGTGGGCCAAATCTCACAGAAAAGAAGATGTTTTCTTGAAAATGAATGAATCTTGGTTAGATGGAACATTCGAACTTCCCACGCAAACATTATTACGTCCTGGCCGTCCTGCTAAATCCTTTGAAGATTCGAGTGAGCGCAGCAAAAGACGTAAGACTGAGGAGTTACGTTCGAACACGGCTGATGAACTTTTAATTCACGCTGCTCAAACTACCTTGAGGCAACAAGGACACCGTAATGCTTCAAATATGCTTAAAGAGATCACAAATACACCAACTCTTGCTGGAAAATATAAAAAAGCTTCTCAAGCACAAGATTGCAAAGAATGCATCACGCCACTGACACCACTTCAAGCATTGACTATGTTCGTTGAAGCAGATTTGACAAAACGGCAGTATGAAATTATTAGAAATACTAACAAAGCCCTTTATCCCTGCTACAATAGATTGCTTCAAGCTAAACAAGAATGTTATCCACCAAAAGAATGTCTTCGTGTAACGAGCACCTGTGCCGAAAGTTCGCTGCAAAGCTTATTGGATAATACTGTTACACGATTATCTGTTTACTTGGCAGACGTGTTAATCACTCTCAATGAAGAACGAAGAAATTCATTGTCATTGATTTGTAAATGGGGTTGTGATGGCTCGCAGCAATCGAAATACAAGCAAAGGTTTGAGGATGCTGATGACTCTGATGCAAACTTATTTTTAAGCTCTTTTGTGCCCTTGCGAATAATTTGTGGAAAAGATAACAAATATGTTGTATGGCAAAACCCAACACCATCCTCTCCACGATTTTGCCGACCGATACGCTTCAGATTTTTAAAGGAGAGTACAGACATAACTAAGGAAGAAATAGACTACGTGAAAAACTCTTCAAATTCCTTAGTAGCATCTGAAGTGCAATTGAACGGTGCCAAATTCTCATTTACACATGTGATGAAAATGACGATGATCGACGGAAAAGTGTGCAATGCGGCAACAGACACGAAGTCCACCAGTCGTTGCTATATTTGTGGAGCAACCAGTAAAGATTTTAATAATCTTTCCAAAAAAAACGAAATCTGTCCTGAAAGTCTCGAATTTGGTCTTTCAATTCTACATGCACGGATAAGATTGTTTGAAAGCATTTTGCATTTAGCGTATAAACTTCCAGTCAAAAAATACAGGCAAAGAAGAACTGAATCAGAAAAAAAATTAGAAGCTGATGCTAAAAAAAATATTCAAAAACGATTCGAGATTGAAACCGGACTGCAAATAGACAAGCCTAAAGCGAATTTCGGCAATACCAATGATGGCAACACGAGCAGAAGGTTCTTTGAGAATCCCGAACTGGCCTCTGATATAACTGGTGTGGATTTCAATCTAATATATAGAGTAAAGGTTATATTAGAAACCATTTCAAGTGGTCATAAAATTGACACTAAAAAATATGATGCATATGCATTGGAAACTGCAAAATTGTATGTCGACAAGTACGGGTGGCATCCTATGACACCCACCATGCATAAGATTTTGATTCACGGGGCTACCATAATTGAAAATTCATTGCTGCCTATTGGGCAACTATCTGAGGAGGCACAAGAGGCGAGAAATAAACATTTCCGGAAGTATCGCGAAAACTTTGCGCGTAAGTTTTCGCGAGAGGAGTGCAATAAAGATATTTATTACAGATTATTATTAAGTTCGGACCCCTTAATAAGCTGCATGAATAGATCTGCAAAAAAAAATTATTCAAAAGCATTTTGTCCTGAAACCATCGCCATACTACTATCGGCAGAGCCGAATGAGGCCCCAGAATTTTCAGACAATGAAGATAATGAATAAGTTTTACTGTATATATACAATTTTGTATAAAATTTAATATAAAAAAATAACATTTATGTATGTTTTCATTTATTACCATGTTTAGAATAAATATAAGCAATAAAATATTTTTGGCCGCCTAGATTTCGAAAATCAACGTATGTGCGATGCAAAATGATGTTGTTTCAAAGGAAATCCTACGCAGACGTGATAGATTGCTTGTTAAATTTTGAGTAGTAGGCACACCCACAAGGGATCATCACAATAACTGAATTGAGCTTCTAAGACCAGCTAATAAATGTTATGAAATACCCTTCGAATTGTGCAGTCAATGAAACGTATCATAATATTGTAAATAACGTTATGAGGCTTCGATCAAAGTAATATGAATTGATATAAACGCGAACATTTCAAACGGGAGAAATACGTTGGAACAATTGCTATTTAATATGACGGAACGTCAGGTACATTATACTTTAAATACGTACCTACCGAGATGACAGACCAAGTGCGCGCTGGCCCGTACTTTTCTGTGCTTCGACTAAATGCACTTTGGGCCCATCTATTCATTTTACTCTAATCGAAGTTTAGAGGAATATATTTTAGGTCATTATCACACTCATTTAATTAAAACTATTAAAAACAATTAATTACATAAATCCTTACCTGTTCTCCATCACCAGTACTGGGTCTGTAACGGGCCAAAACAGGTCGACCCCTCGATCTATTCAGAGGTGAATCTGACATGGACGTCATCGTGAGACACTGGGTTTTACACGAACATCCACCAATGTTTACAATTACAATCACAATTTAATTAATGTCACTAAGGATCCAACCGACAACTGTTTAAGGAAGACACAAACTGTTATAATTTACTAGAATATGTGCCACAAGCAAAAGCGATACCACATTTTTCCATCGACAAATCACATCCGGCGGTGTCGACCGTAGCCCTGCCCGGGTGAATCAACTGAATACTCCAAACAACACTTAGTTAAAACTCGTACTGATAATGATAAACGTTCATATTTAACACAAACAGACCTATCTGACTTAGTAAAAAAATAGTTTACCTAGGTAGATACCAAAGAATCTGCGAAAAGGTGCAATTGAATTCATTAAGTACTAAATATAGAAAGTATGTAAATCGCTCTGCGTGCTTAGTCATTTATTCCCCTTTTACAAGAATCAAAAATAGTAACAATGGTTCATTGGAACGTAAGGGATACCGCAAATAATAGTGCTACCATGCGCCGTTGTGCAACGAACAACGGCCTATAACTGCCGAGAAATTTTACGGATTCAAGGAATTTTTGCGTGAAACCCTTTAAAGGCACAATATAAATACACAATGCAACGACCGCTCCTCGATTACAAATTCGCTCACTGAAACAATTAAACAATCGGCGCGACGACGTGGATAGCAAACGCGTTCGTCACTGCTATAGACGCCAAATGAGAATGTCACTGTCCTGGTGGAAGACCGTAGACCGTAGGGACTTCGATATTGGTGTCACGGTGCTTGCTGGGCCTCACCGACGACGCCCGAGGACCGTATAGCGGTCGCAAATTCCTACTCGTAATTCAAACGAGGTACACAATCCATACGTGCACAGTTGACAAACGGTCCTGCTGACCTAATAATACTTTTTCGATATCACTTTATTACTATTGAAATATTAGCGGACGTTTTTAACGAATTAAAAAAAAGATGTGTTACTAAGTTGATTTCAAAAATTTACTTACCGCTGATAGGTGCAACGTTGACAAAACAGCACATGAAACAAAAATAACAAATAATTACCATAACTATAAATATACCGAATTCATTTATGAAAAAGTAGAAATAATAATAGAGAACAAGTTATTTTTGTTTAAATGGAACACCTACTTTACCTAGACAAGGAAGACAACAAATACCGATGTCCTCCAGGCTACCATTGCTCAAATAATCTACTTCCATTAACAGTTTTTCTATGCAATTGGTTACCGGTCTTTTGAAACATTCATAAAATAATTAAAGTTTACCGAATGGCACGCTGCGTATAGTAAGGCCAGACATACTATACTATGTAGAGAAGTGGCGCGAGCTACTGTGATTCACTAGACCTGTATGTTAGTATTGTTTCAATGACGATTGTTTTCATTTTTTAACACGTCGTATACATATCGATGAAAAACTAAACAAATGACGTGACCCATCAAATATCAATAACAACATTATTTTATGTTCGTTCACCCATAATAACTTTAGATGACTTTCGGTCAGTTGCACGTACGTTCATTGAAGTTAATCTTCCATTAAATCTCTTGCTAGCTTTTACTACGTCAAAAAGACAAAAAGTGACTGCAAGAGATTTAATGGAGGATTAGCTTTAATTATCAGTGACATAAACAAATATTAAAATCTTAAAACATAGAAGCAAGCCGGTATGATAGTTTGGTTAGAAATTAGGCGTTTTACAAGCATTATATAACGATATAACATCTACGGAATCAATCTCAATCCCGTTTTAACGGGGGGCTTCACTAGGCCAAGGGTCAAAAATTCAAAGCTCTTTACAAATATAAAAACTAGAGGTAACCCGCTTTCGTCCGCACAAATAATATACCAGCTTTTAAGTCGGATCATAAGCTATCAAACAAAAAAAGTTTCATCAAAATCGGTTCAGTAGTTTTTGCGTGATTATATTACAAAGATACAAACAAACAGACAGACACAAATTCTAAAAAATGTTGATTTGGAGTCCGGGATACCTAAAAACCATATCGTAATCTTTTTCATGTAAATATCTTCAATGTACAGACACACTTCTGTTACAGTTTTATAATAGTTAAGAAGATATACGGTAGGTATCAGACTACCAATCTGCGACTGACCTGACAAAGACGTGGTACTGGACTGTGCTTACTGAATTTGTAGAGATCTACAAAATTATAAGATTAGTGAAGTTAAAAAATTTCTTGATCTAGCCTAGTGAAGCGGCGATTGCACATTAGCGAATTTAAATTCTAGATAATTAAGGTCATATTGACCGCAAAACGTTCCACCTACATTACGTTGCATTTCATGCTAACACAGAGTCAAGAAAATTATCTGCATTAAATAAGAATGAGAGCAAAAGATTTCTTACATGACAAATATGATGTATCCATGGCTTCCATTATGATTAATTCAATTGATCTTGATGGATAATTCCAAGCAATGACAATGATTTACAAGACCACAAACAATTAACGTAAGTCCAAACTAAGTAAACTCACAGAAATGACACTGTTAACTATAGTTAACCTAAGAAGTAAGAAACGGTTCGATTATTAGTAAACAAACAATCCATCGACCCACTTTTGGGCAAATATTGACACAGAGACAAGTTATAAGGTATACTGTATAGGACGCGGCAGACGCATGACTAAATGTTTACGTGTGCGAGATGAGTATGCGTCGTGCACAGAGAGCAGGCGGAGTGCGCGCCTGCCGGAGGACTGAGATGGCAGCCAGGCCGCGGCGCAACACTCTGCATGCAACTTGCACAAGCTATTTCAATACAGGGAATTCGCATCTAGGCGGATTCCGCGGCAACGCCGAGGTTTGCTGTCGCTGCGCAGTGCGCGGACGACGCCTATGCCCCTGAGGTCAACCGTCTCCTTTTAGACGGTACAATATGATCTCACAGTCATCGTAATGCAGACGATATGCTGACTTCGGAGCTAGTTACATATTGTATCTGAAATACGAGCATATAAATGTGCCAGTCTAGTAAATGTTACTCATTTCTGTAGCATTTTATTGCGATTGTGATACAATGACAGCAAGGTCATATTAATAAGTTTCATTGCAGTTCAATCATTACACAGTGATCAATTAATTTAATGAGGACTTTGATCCTTGAGCAAAAGCAAAACGCTATCGTATCAATACAACTATACGCTATCGGTACACATTAAATACAATTCAGAATGGAATGTATTTAAATTTAAAAAATCTATAAATATTCCATCATTTGGAGCAATTGCATCCATGGGGCAATTGTACGTATGGATTTTAAATTCTGTAGTTCTTTCTACATTATAGCATGTATTCTAGATTACTACAGATAAAGCTGATTAGAGTCCCTATAATTAAGAATTAAAGTAACTATACTCCATTCAAAATAGCAACGAAATTTTAAGGCTATTTTGCATTACAGGAACAGAGATTTGAAACCCTTACTCTCACTTATTCTTAGAACAGCTTTTGAACCGTCCAATATATGTCGGATAGGATATGTATCCAATGAATTAATTACTTTTGGTAATCAGAGTTGGCCACAAAGCTAAATAGGAATCGGAAAATCTCGTCGTCCTTATTTGGAATGAAGTATAGACATATTTGCCCCATATACGAAATTACCTCAGGCAACCCTATTAGTTTTTTGTTTGATTTTGCTATGCAAATACAAAATATTTATTAATGTTACCTACACTGCATGAACAACGTATATTCGTAACATAGTTAAATTTTTTTGTGATTTCTCACCTTGGTCAACACAAAGTGTTCATCATTGCTAAACATTTTATTTTCACGCTGATTGATTATAATTACAGTGCAATTTTTATGCAACACAGCAATCAAAATTTTTTTCGTTCGGTTACGTCAGATTTATATTTAATTTTAAAGCTGTACTAGTTATGAGTATATAATTCGAAGCGCGCTCCATACAAACGAAGTCTGGTTATATTTATATCATATATCTGGAAACCAATATTTTCTTTACATTAGTCAATTTCCGTTAAAATATATAGTTTTAATTTTAATGCTACAATTAATTTAATAATTGTATGGAAAACTTTGAGCCACGATAACTTTGAAACTATACAGATTGTAAGGAAAAGTATCATTAACCTTTAAACTACATACTCTACCCATCAAACTGAACAACTTTTACTATGGGAGCAAACCTGTCAGAACAAAAAAAACTGCTGTCTCGTACATTTTAGTCGAGTAGGCACTGCAGTTTAGTATGGACCAGCCTTTGACTATTTATATGTGGACTGGTTACGCGTGTAATTCTACTTACAAACATTTCTGCCACTTTTTGCGGAGGGCGAGGTAACATGAAATCCGCAACTTTGGTTTTTATTCCCCATAACTTTAGATTCTAATTTTGAATGTTAAAAATCATGAAAAGTAGTCTCGTGTTAACCACAAACGTTCTAAGTTCGAAGTTATTATTTCGCAATTATAGGCTGTCTCGTTTAGTGATAAGGTGTAAAATTGAATGTAAATGCACAAGATCAATTGTGCTTATACCGTGTCAGAGGGGAAATGCTACTGCAAGGCTAGTCCTTATAATAATTAGTCAAAGGGACCAGCAGATTTTTTTTTGCGCTGACAGGTTTGCTCACATAGTAAAAGTTGTTCAGTTTTGATGGATAGAGTAAGTGGTTTAAAAGTTAATGATACTTTTCCTTACACCTGTATATTATCACACATATTGGTTTCCAGATCGTGTCTAAAAATTGTCATTGACTTTAATTGGTTAGTATTGAAGATATAATCAGACTTCGTTTGTATGGAGCGCGCAGTAAAAACTATCATCTTAAAGCTGGTACTTAAAGGCTTAGGATATAATTATGCATAAGAAATATAGAATGGAAACATAGGCATCATGGTGTCATATTCAGTACCTAGTAAAAAGGATCTAGACAAAGACGGTGCGTGCGTGTAGGGGACGTCGCCGCCGGACAAGTTCCGCGCGAAGGCTCCGGGATGAGGTCACACGGTCCGTGAGCACGACACAATGCCTCTCCACACCAAGGATCCACACGTGTGGACTAACTACTAACATTCACCACAATATCTGCTACCATATACCTACCTATGTGCATTCCTGTCATTAAGTACTTTATGTTGGACTTCGCGAGATTTCATGTGGTTAAAAAAAAATATTCCATTTACTTATTAAAACAGATTATATAATATAAATGAAATAATAATTTATCACTTCGGTCTAAATAATTTTTAGGGTTCCGTAGTCAACAACCCTTCCGAACCTTTATAGTTTCGCCATGTCCGTCCGTCTGTCCGTGGCTTAGCTCAGAGATGCTTAGTACTAGAAAACATATTGTTTGATAGGTCTTTTAAAAATATTATGGGTATAGGAAAACCATTTTTTTTTTATCGGGATCCATTAGCGAAATATTAAGAATATTTGCTATGTCAGAGATTTTAAAATGGGATTACAGATATTTTTCATAAAACAATGTCGTTTCCCAGTCCGTCCAGTGACGTCACTGGAAAACCAGTGAACACCCAAGGTGTAAACTTAAAATAACTGGCAATTAAGAAAAAAAAGACATTCACAATGTCAGAATTTGACATTTGATGTTGCCGTTTCTGTTTCCAGCATATAGTCAGAAAGAGAAGACAGGAAATTTTTTTTTTTAATAAAGCTGTAGTTTTTCTCCACGGAGTTCGAATGATTTTCTCTCTACCATTTTTGCATTTAGAAATTACTGATCAGTCATTTAAAAATTAAATTTATATTGATAAACTCGATGAATCGCAATAAAAATTAAATTGGTTTCTTAAAATTGTGTCTTCCTTCATTAAATAATATAAAAGGAGACCAAAAAAAAAACTTATTGAATTACGTCGGTGATGGAAACAGGATGTTTTGCCCATATGTTTTATGACAGAATTACATTTGGTTATGTGTTGAGTGATGGGGTTCATAAAATTTGCCAGATTAATTTCAGTCTGTACAGAATCTACTACTAACGCCATCTATTGATTAATTTCCATACAAACTTTTGATCCTCCACAATTAAATAATTGAATTATGTTACCTAAATGTGATTTTAACCAGGCTTTCCTCAATTAATTTATAGTGTAGGTACATAAGTCACTATATTTTGTAAAGTAAACAGGAAAGAACAGTACATACAGGGTGTTACATAATTAACCAAAAAAAATAAAATCCGTCATCGAAACCAATTATAAACAAATCCCAACTCTAGTGTGACATTTGAAACATAGACTATTTTTTCAGAAGGGTAGTGTTTGTAAGTCATTTGTACCTAAATAGTAAGAGACGAAGAAGCTTTCTTTGTCGATAAAAACGAATTGTAAGACGCTTAAATTATCTTACATGATGACAAATATGAATACTTTATTGAAATTATTCTTAATTTTTTATTTTTGTACCAATCATTTAAATATTTTTGTCAATCTATTTTGATTGTATTTTTTTTGCATTAAATAGGTCTTAATATTCATGTTAGCTTTAGTAATAAAGATAACTTAGAGAAAAATCATCTTTTAAATTAAGTACTTAGAAGATAGGTAGTGACATCGCGGTGACCTTAGGACATATCTACTGCCGTTTAGTCTTTGAACTACCGGCAGTCCGTAAAATAGTGCTGTGCTTCAACGATTACTATTTTATTATTTTATTATCGATAATTTTTTTTTCGGTAAATAATAATATTATACTACGGTTGTCATACATTGGCAATAGACTCTTTACAAGAGACCCTTTAACACCCTTTTTTCTTTAGGGGTATTTTTGTAACACCCTGTATAAAGACCTCTCTGTGTGAATAATTTCAACATTAATTGGCAGACTTGCTTGTAGAACCGAAACTCTGTCCAGTGTGACGGGGGGTGAGCCCGTCGCCACATAATGGCCCATGGAAATAAGTGGGTTCAACTGGGCTTTTGTAACTTACCTAAAAAAAATTGGTCGTAAATGACATGTTGCTCATAAATAAAAATGAAATAGTGTTCGTTGGTAAGCGCATCACTTAAGAACAGCTGGACCGAACTGTTATTAATAATAGTCTGAATAAGGTTTTCTGGGCAAAAAAAATCTGCCAAATGTGTCTCATCGAAAAAAGGGACATTGCAACACATGGTCAGCTAGTAAATAATATAAATGAAAATGAACACCTCGACAGAGTCACGTTGCAGGTCTTTTAAATCTGAGGGGGTCGCGAGGTGGTTGCCTACTCTCTCGCCTTCCACGAAAGTCCACCATTTAGTGGTGGCTCAAGCGTCTTTTTGTACTAAAACAATCCTTGAGATCACCCAAATATCCATTACCGGACATCATCAACCGCAATTTCCTATTTGTACTGGATTTTCTGGATTATTGGACATTTTACCAAAATTCTAAAACCATTTGGAGATTATGTCTCACAAAGCTTACATATAATATTTAACAGGATTTTTGTATCTATTATTTCTCAAGTTGCCAGCTGTGCTGAGAGTCACAGGTTCGAATCCCGTAAGGGATAAGATGTTTGTATCTATATATGTATTCTATATCGTTATCTAGTCATCATAACACAAGTCCAGGCTAGATTCTGGTACTTTCAATGTGGCTAGATAATTTTTGTGAGAATGTCCAAGATATTTTTTTTTTATATATTTGCATAGTAGCCTAATCTTGGCTAATCTTTAAATGTGAGGATGCAATCTTTATCTACAAGTATGAGGAAACAATTTTGGGATTTTGGTAAGTAACGATCGGATTATAGACCTAATTCTTCATGCTATAGAAGTGATATTAGATCCAATAGTCCAATCTTTGTCCGAGAGTGTCTTTTTGCAAAAAAAAACTATTCCACAACTTCAAACATGTGCCAGGCCAAAACTGTTGTAGTGAGGAAATCTAAAAAAATTTAAGATAAACTTCGTTTTATTGTGAACAATATGCACTATAGTTCTTTAGGATAACAATTGCCAGATAGCAGATAAACATTTTTTACCAACCCACCCAAAAACCATTCGATCTTACCAGAGTTAACCTTACCTTCTAACCTACCTTAGCTTCAGAAAAACCTGGCCCCTTTAACTATATATTTATAAGAGCAAGGTTAAATTTGTCTAATGCTGACCGTAGGTAAATCCAGAATTTTGTAACAGGCAAAAGATGAGAAGAGATGAAACAGATAATGTACCCTATGTGTATAATTGATTTAAGGGTCAGAGTTTATTCTTAGGGGTCACTGTATCGTGCATGCACTTTTTAGTGCTTCCAACGATCAAAGGGAAAACAATACATGTTTCGATTGTATCGTTAAGTGTACCATCCATTAGATGTCATACGCAAACGTACACCACCGCATTTTGAAAAAATCTACAATCTTTATATTTGAAACCACCCGGTTGTACAGAACTTCCTACAAAAAACGGCCAAAATCAGGATCTCAAAACAAGAACAAGATATAAACGAAAATCCATTCAAATCAACTTGGACGAAGCCGTTGGCGCGAATTAGCGTACTGATGAAGTTCTAACTAAAGTAATTCCAGTAATAACTAATTTATGTGATATTACCTGATCTCTGCATAATGTTATTGCAATCTGAACAATTTTCAAACTAAAAACATGTCTTGAAACACAAATTTTATCACTTCACCAAACTGTCAACAGTCTCACCCGCCCTTGATTTGGTCGGAGCTAGAGTGGGTAGAAAATTGATTTTTGTAAAAAACTTGCCATTATTACCCAGTGATTCTAAATTTATTTTAATACAAGTGTTTAAAAATGTATCAAATAAAACAGGTATTTTACAGGTCTGTATAATATTTGAAACATATTATTATTATCCGTTAACACTTTTTTTGCGAATTGTTTTTTTATGACATTTCAAAACATATCGCCGTCTTTATCTTACTTAGTAAATTAGAATGAGATATAATAATGATTCCATTCTCTTTGGATTGAAACTTGCGTTGCGCCACAGCGGCATCGACAGGCGTGTAAAACCGCCATAAAACCCCTTGCTACTTTTCAGTTAAAGGCTTATTACACCTTCATAAATTCAGACGTCTAAGGCCGAGATTCAGAGACGATTTTTAAGTCTTAGCTCGAACTCCCGTATGTCAAAATCTTTGACTAATTATTATAAGGACTAATCTTGCGGTAGCATTTCCCCTCTGCCACGGTATAAGCACAATTGATCTTGTGCATTTACATTAAATTTTACACCTTATCACTAAACGAGACAGCCTATAATTGCGAAATAATAACTTTGAACTTAGAACGTTTGGGGTTCACACGAGACTACTTTTCATGATTTTTAACATTCAAAATTAGAATGTAAAGTTATCTACATCTACATCTACACTAATATCTACACTAATATTATAAAGAGGAAAGATTTGTACCTATTTTTGTATGTTTGTATGTTTGTAATGAATAGGCTCAAAAAGTACTGGGCCGATTTAAAAAATTCTTTCACCAATAGAATAGCTACATTCTTCCAATTTGACATAGGCAATATTTCATTTTGAAAAAAATTAAGGATCCTTGGTAAAATTTGAACAATGTAACCGAAGGTGTAGAAAAATGAGTCTTAGAATTTATTTGTCTACCCCGTGCTAAGCCGGGACGGGCTGCTAGTAGGGAATAAAATCCAAAGTTGCGGATTTCATGTTACCTCGCCCCCCGCAAAAAGTGGCCCAAAAGTTTGTTAGTAGAATTACACGCGTCACCAGTCTACATATAAATAGTCAAATGTCAAAATCCATACTTTTTTGCCACGCTTAGCTCGAGCTAAGACTAAAAAAATCGTCTCTGAGCTGAATCTCGGCCTAAATGATTCAGTTCAAACATCATCTACATTTCGTTACTTTTTATTGTTCGTTCTGTTATTAAAATAGTATTTGAGCTAAAGAATTACTGAAAATGTAAATTTAGTGTTATTTTTCAACATTTTTTATGCACTAAAAACACTCAATTTTATGTAGTCAAATACTATGGGTGCTGAACTGATTCAGTAATTAAATTACACAGACCACTTAGCCTCTTACTGGTCTGTGCTAAATTAGGACAGTGTGATTACCAATTACAAGCTTCTTAACTTCTTTCTAAATTTAGGTGACTAAATTTAGCCAAGTGTAAAAACCACTTAAGTGAAAATTTCATTGTCGCATCTGTAGCTTGCTTCTAATCTGTGATGTCTGCAGTACTGCCACTTTGGCAACTCCTAAGCTAGATCTAGCAACATTTTTGATCTCGTTCGATCGTTAGGTAGCTACAAAAAAATTATGGAGTAAATGACTGAAAATCCATTTTTATAATATGTATTTTTTTACTTAATTTTTTTCAGCCATTCTAGCTACTTTAGCGACAGCGAAATTTCCAATATCTATCCACTTGTTGGGTATAGCTTAGCTACTTGTTCCAGAGATAAGGTGGCAACACTGGATGTCTGTCATCAACAGCAACAACAATGCAATATCTCTGCCAAAGAGAATGGAATCACTACGTTAATCTCTGCAACAACACAACAAAAGATAAACCTGAGTTAAACACAAATAATTGTAAACAATACAGTTACCTATCTAGCAATAGAAATTAGCAATGAATATCCGTAAGCTAACTCCTGTGGGTTTGAGGCTATTTCAGTTGTTTGAAACTATAAAATATGCGTACAATGTTAGAAAGATATCACAGGTAAGGAACCAAAAAAGTTGAAAATGGTCTACTAAAATACCTATTTCTTTCCTACCAGTTACCACCCGGCATCCCACCCTGTTTTCTAAAACTTTTACTATGGAGCCAACTTTGAAATCGAGAAAAATATTACTAATCGACTTGTATGGAACAGCATATTTTTTTTTCTAAGTTGGGCTCCATAGTGAAAGTTGTTGAGTTTGATTTATGAGATGAGTAGAATGCAAGGTTAAAATAACCACTGATAAAAAATTTACCCACTCAATAATTGAAATTTTCTGTGCTCTCTGAGACCTACTGTGTTAGAAACAAAGACAAAAAAAATTGATATAAGGATATTGATTTGTGGCTTGGCTGGATGGCTCAGTCGGTAGTGAACCTGCCTCTTGTGTCAAGGGTTGCGGGTTCGAATCCCGTCAGGGGCAAATACTTTTATGATGAATATGAATGTTTGTTCCCGAGTCATGGATGTTTGTATCTAACCCGCGACTTAGTATATTATAGTCTACCAGATTTTAAGTCTCATCATAAGCTATCAAATACAAAAAGTTTTATCAAAATTGGTAGTTTTCGCGTGATGATCGCACCAACAAAAACACAAACAGACAGGCACAAATTATAAAAAAGGTTGATTTGGAGTCAGGGACACCTAAAACCATATTGTCGTCTATTTTTTTGTAAATATCTTCAATGTACACTCACACTTCTGTTGCAGTTTTATAATAGTTAAGATACTATATCATTATCTAGTCATCATTATACAAGTTCAGGCTTAATTCTGGTACTTTAAACGGGACTAGATAATCTGTGTGACATTCTCCAAGATGTTTATCTATTTATTTTATTATTTCTAGATGGAATCTCTCGGTAGGATAAAATTCAAAATATACTTTGGACTAACATTCTTATGGCCTTCAAAGAAGAATACCTTGGAAGCTAATAAAGCAGATGAAGCACTTGTTCTTCTAGAAAAAGCAGATACATTGTTTGAAAATGGTCATTATGAAGAATGTTATAAAGTTCTCACAGAAGGTGAGGATACAGTTGTGAGTATCATATTATTATAAGCAGTGGCGTGCACTCATGGTAGACACAAATACAGTTAAACCTTAATAATTTCTAAACTAAAAGCATTTGTTTACTAAATTACTTTGAATTGTTTAATTAGCCTGTACACAATCAAAGTTCACTGTCTTTTTGCCTACCCGGAGTGCAGAACCCCCAATAATTTCTAAACAAAGCATTTTATACCCTGAGTGCACTCCACTGATTATAAGTAAAGTTTGTGACTCTGTCCCCTGGTCACTCAGTGGTCATTCTCTGCGCCCATGCATGGATAGCCCATACCACCATAATAGGCACTGCTAAAAAGACTGCAAAATGTGACTGCAGAGTGTGAATTACTAACTAGAGTTAACCCTCGACTCCATCCACACAAATTATATACCAATTTTAAGTCAGATCATAAGCTATCAAACATAAAAGTTACATCAAAATTGGTTCAGTAGTTTTTGTGTGATGCTCGCACAAACAAACACACAAACAGACAGACAACATTTCTAAAAAAAGGTTGTATCAGGGACATCTAAAAACCATATCGTAATCTTTCATAATATCTTCAACATACAGACACACTTCTGTTACAGTTTTGTAATAGTTAAGATTTGTGACGCATCCATGGCACGTAGTCACCGTTTAAAATTTTTCATGAAGTTTTTGTACCTCCTGTACAATTCCAAACTCCATGTTACGAGGTCTGACACTTTAGGCGACGATATGCATTGGGGGTCAAGATAATATAATAGGAGGCTTCCATAAATTAATTTACTATTATTAAGTTGTAAATTTTTTGGGTAAACTATTTTGTTGGGATACAATGAGATAACTCCTTTAGGGTAATTACCACGGTCTAAATTACCATTCAGATAGCAGATGCAACGATGCTCTTATAATATAGATAAATATCTCCTGATCCTAATACAACTTTTCTCCATTTGTAATGTCAATTCTTAACTACATTTCAGGATCGAAGGAATGTTGAAATCAAATGGCGCATATGTCGTGTTTTGTACAATATGTCCAAAGAATCTAAATATGACAAAGATTATAAGAAAGACCTAATATTACTAGCCTACAGGATCATATCAGAGCAACTGAACGACCATTGGGAAAACTTTGCAGTGCAGAAATGGTATGCCTTGTTATTGGACGCTAAAAGTTCATACGATGGTATCAAGGAGAGAATAAAACAACTTGAGAATGTTAAGAAACACATGGATGTGAGTAAATTTCCCAATATTTATTTTCAGGCAAATTAAATGCCGCATTTTATTTGCCTGATCTGAAGCTAATCATCGTTTGACATTTCTTTATTTCTCCGGCCAAGGTAACAATGGCCATAATGCCGCCCAGTTTCAGACAAAAATCAAATATACTAAAAATTAAAAAAGATATTTAAAAATATGTATCGATTATTTGTCAGCTACTCTGGTTCTTCCGCGGATCTCTTCATTTCTGATTCGATCTCGCAGGAAAACTACGAGCATAGCCCTCTCCAGTGCCCTTTGGGTGAAAGCGCAGCTTGGGTAGGCCGAATGGACCGACGACCTGGTGAAGGCGGCGGGAACCAGTTGGATGAGGGCAGCGCAGGACCGGTCGTTATGGCGATCCTTGGGGGAGGCCTATGTCCAGCAGTGGACGTTCATCGGCTGAGATGATGATGATGATCCCTTATTTTAAATACATTTTAATGAATTCAATAAAAATAGGTGATTAATAAAAATTTTATGTTGTCTATTCTGATCAAACTCTCAACTGTATAAATTGTCAATTTCAGTTAGCAGTGACGATCAACCCTGATGATGCTACAACACTTCACATGCTCGGGGAGTGGTGTTACCAAGTAACTGAACTTCCCTGGCATCAGCGGAAAATAGCAGAGACCTTATTTGCTTCGCCGCCCTGTTCTACCTATGAAGATGCCCTTGAATATTTCCTAAGAGCAGAAACTGCACAACCAAGGTTCTATAGTTTAAACCTACTACGCCTTGGCAATTGCTATTTGAAACTGAAAAAGGAAGATCAAGCTAAGTACTATCTCAAGCTGGCTGCCAGCTACCCGGCTAAATCAAATGATGATCACTTAGCTAACAAAGAAGCATCAGACTTATTAAAAAAATTAAAATAATTACTTAATAATATTCTGAAGGGTAACAAAGTTAAGAATTTGGTATGTCCAGTTTTTTTTGTCTTAATTTTATATTTTTACGGATAGAACACAATTTTAAGAAACCAATTTAATTTGTATTGCGATTAATCGAGTTTATCAATACAAGTTTAATTTTTAAATTACTTTATCTGTAATCTCTAAATGCAAAAATAGTTGAGAGAAAATAATTCGAACTCCATGGAGAAAAACTACTGCTTTATTAAAAAAATAAACACTTTCCTGCTCTCTCTTTCTCACTCTATGCTGGAAACAGAAACGGCAACATCAAATGTCAAATTCTGACATTGTGAATGTATTTTTTTTTCTTATTGGCCAGTTTTTTAAAGATTACCAAGGAGTTCACAGGTATTCCAGTGACGTCCCTGGACGTACCGAAAAACTACGTTATTTATTTAAAATATCTGACCTAGAAAATATTATTATTGAGACAATTATCTCGAAATGGTTTACGATTCAGCCCTCAAAAAAAAACTGGACATACATAATTCTTCTTGCATGATTTTAACATTGGTAAAACAATATTTATTGTAGTGGGTGGGTAAAGTAATATAAAGTACAACAGTTTGCATACTGTTTTAATTATTAAATTAGTTTTATGAGCCCATTCTGAAGATAAATAGGGTATTTGCCAACCTAAGTCAAATCAGCAACTCTTCGTTGAATGTCAAAAGGTACTTTGTATGAACATTTAAACTATAATCTGTAATATGATGCTCTTTTTTTTTAGTTTATCCTGTTGTAAAAAAATAGTATTAAAGCTTAAAAATTACTGAAAATGTGAGTTTAGCAGTATTTTTTCATAATAAGTTTAAAATAAAATATGTTTAATGTAGGCAAATACTCTATTGGTTGTTTTTATCCAAGATAATGTTTTTTATGTTTATAATAAAGATATTAAGTATTATTTTAAAGATTAATTATTTTGCGGTCCACTGAGGCTGACATTAGGATTGTAATGAAGGACAGGGCTGCAATCGCGGTAAATATTCAGTGATTGAACCGTGATTGGACTGCGTACGAACCATAACTTTTGACACATTTGGTATTGTGCTAATCGTGGTACTGCTCTTGATAGCCATTAGAGCCGTTTTGACAGATCGCTCAGACGTTAAGGGCTGTCAGTTACATAGAGTTTAGAGCAATGCGGAATTCTGCACAGTTGAATAGTAATTGGATTGCAATGTGATTAGAACTTAAATTGGATAAGAATAGAACTTCGATGTTTTAACTTAGCGCAATCGGGACCCAGATCGCCATACCAATCCAATACCAATCTATCTAGGACAATCGCCATCAGATATATCGTAGCCTACAAAGTGTTGAAATATTTCTGAGCAGTGCTAATTTTCAATAAATTATTTACAGTAAATGTTACCAATTATATCTAAACATGTATTTTGTCATAAATATCTGAACTGCTGATTTCCAGTAATTTCTTTACAATGTTATTTAAAATTGAAATGTATAACAAACGGATTAAGGTCTTTATTCCTAAACTGTTCAGATGTTTATGATCACACTGACTGCGTACATAGATTTGATGTTCTAGGCGTTCAGATATTTTTAATAGGAAATGTGTAAAGAAATTATTGAAAATAGGGTACTTGACAACTAGTCAAATCAGCTACTCTTTATTGGACGTAAAAACGTGCGCTTTGTATGAAATTTGTACTCGATTCTGAGTTGTGACATCATCAACATTTCATTGCCTTTAAAGTTTATCTTGTTATTAAAAATAGTATTCAAGCTCAAAACTAAATGACAATGGGAGTTTAGCGTTATTTTCTAACATTCTTTTTATTGAGAAGGTAAAAATAAAATAAATTGTATGTAGTCAAATACCCAATTAGAATTGCTTAGAAATATTTGACCACCTTGTTTGCTATGATATATCTGATGGCGACTGGACCGAGTAATAAGTATCCGAGATTAGAAAATTATTACGTTTAACGATTAGTCTTCGCTGAAGCGCAGTGAAGAGCAATCATTAATCTATGGATACACATATGATCATCATCATCATCATCATCATCATCATCAGCCTCCATCAACAAAAAAGCCAATAAAAATATTTACATTGTTGTTTTATGGTATAACACGCAATTATTTTAATTATCCTTCTTAAAAGCTGACACTTTTTTAAGGGTATGATTAGACCGTCAAACTGAACAACTTTCTCTATGGTACAATACCAACATCGAAATCGCGAAAAAAAACGGCTGTTCCATACAAAACTGCAAACCTGCTCGAGCCAAATGTATGGGACGGCTGAATTTTTTTTCGCGATTTTGTTATTGGTCCCTTAGAGAAAGTTGTTCAGTTTGACGGTCTGATCATCCACTTAAAAACTGTCAGCATATTAAGTTGGACCCTGTATAAAAAACTGTTATTCCATACAAAGCTGCAAACCAACTCAAGCCAAATGTATTGGACGGCTCTTTTTTTTCGCGATTTCGTTATTGGTCCCTTAGAGAAAGTTGTTCAGTTTGACGGTCTGATCATCCTCTTAAAAATTGTCAGCATATTAACCCTAGTTAGTTGGACCCTGTATACGTCCCACTGTAGGGCACAGGCCTTCCCTCAGAGAGGGTGTATGGGCGTTAGTCCACCACGTGTGCCCAATGCACAGGTAGACATTTTTTTTTTAATGACGTATACAGCTTTGCTCAGGGAGCATTTGCTGCTTTTTACTGCGGACTATTGGAGGGACTAGAGGGGTCACCGAGCCAATTGAATGAACTTAAGCAACCGACCTAGGGGCACCCCAGGGGGGTACGGACCTCGGCATAGGACGTTGCTGGGGCTACGCGGCGGATTGAGTAGCTGGAATCGGTGAGAAGGTAGACATGACATTCACAATTTCTTCATCAGCAGATGCTGCTTTTCTCAGCACAATGTTTTCCTTTACCGTTCGAGAGCACTCGGTAAATATTACATACATAAGTTATGCATAAGTTAGAAAAACATATTGGTACCTACATCCATGGCATGTTATCCGTGCGGATTCGAACCTGGACCTCAAGATTGAACCACCCTTGGATAAGCTATATGTCAAGATTGACATTCGAAGATAAAAAAGCGTCGAAAAAAATTGCCATCAGTACTAGCCTCTAAACCCTATCCATATACACGCACTCAGACATAATTTGTATGACGCCTCACGCACACGCGGCGGCAGATAAATCGTACGCGGTTTTCGTTCGCTGTCTATATCTAGATTATATTCTTGTATCTGTTTTGTTGAAAATAAATAAAATAAAAAAACACCAACCCAAGAAAGTTGGCCAGTTTTGTTATACGGTAGAAGCGTTAGGCTCATTCTAGACATACTTTTTCTAAGGAGGCACCAAATCTCTTCGGCACTCCGCAAGACGCTCGTAATGATTTGGATGAAAAATTTGACACACTATTACTATGTACTTTGCTATTACATGGGACACGTGTAAAGTAAGTCAACGCAGACGAAATTGCGGGCAGTACCTAGCTATTTTAATATTGCCGCCGCGCGCCGCGCAATAATTTTTTTTTTAATTCGGCAAGAAAGGTAGAAGAAAGGAAACAAGGCCATACCATGCAGCCAAGCTCAACTTAGTTACGTTCCAAAGTCAGTAAACATTGTTGTGTCTCTATACAATTTTTGTAACGATTTACAAAATATAAATTGGTGGCTCACCTCACCCGGTAACTAGTTAAATGCATTTTTTTGTAATGTAATTAAATTGGTTGCTGAGAATCATTCATAATGCATAACTTTAATCATGCGTTAATCTAAACAATAACAAATTAATAAACATCTTGAAATATAAAGTTCCGAACGGTATTTACAGTGCTGACAACTCAACGAGAAAGAATCTATTTCCGGTTAAATGTTGCCAGATAAATTTCTACTGACTGTTTTAGGAGAAAATAATATTCCATAGGAAAAAAAATGTTGCAGAATAAAATACTAAAAATAAGAATCTAAAATTAAATTAAAATTGAAATAAGTGTATTGCTGGCAGTGCGGCTTTGTGGGCTTTTTGGACTATCGTTAGTTCAAAGTAAAAGATACTATCGAATTTCGATAGTATTGCACTCCTATCGTCACGATCCGAGCTATCGATACTATCAATAGGCATCGATAGTGTCGCTGTTTTTAGATGAAAACAATCGATAGTTTGCTTAGACCAAATAACTATCAGCCTTGCGGTAGCATTTTCCCTTAACCACGGTACAAGATCGGTTTGGGGTTCACACGTGACTACTTTTCATGATTTTAACAATCAAAATTAGAATCGAAAGTTATGGGGAATCAAATCAAAAGTTGCGGATTTCATGTTACCTCGCCTCCCGCAATAAGTGACAGAAATTTTCCTTATAGTCTAAGGCCGAGATTTCATAACCCACACGATAGGTTTCAGAAAAAACCTTCGAATCCCATACCAAAAATTGATGACGTCATAACTCTAAGGGAAATATTTTTAAGAACTGCCGGTCAAAATGATTGTTTAAACCTAAAGTACCTGTGTACCAAATGGCTATCCTGTACATCGATTTGCAGCTTTTTCTCGATTTTGGCATTTTGGCTGCCAGGCGATTCGGCCTTGACGGAAAGCAAACAATCGATTGCCCGTCTAAATGGTGCTTAAGGCTGCTTTAAGGCTTAGGCCGAGATTCTGAGACGATTTTTTAAGTAGGGTGAAAATGTATGGATTTTGACATACGGGAGATCGAACTAAGACTTAAAAAACGTTTCTGAATCTCGACTTCAGTCTGAGCCAATAAAGAGGCCCATTCACAGTAGTCCTAAATGCAGGACAGCGAGCCCACACACTGTCCTGCAAGTAGGACTACAGACGCTATTTCATAAATTTTGCTCAAGGTCGTTGGACGCCATGCAGTACTGCAACACCATTCATGAGCTGATATTGTCGTAGGACTGCATGTAAGACTACTGTGAATCAGTGAATGGCCCCGCGCACTCCTCTTCTCCACCCACCATTGCAATTTGGCCTTGGCAAGAAGCCTGCGATCAGTTGCCCGTCTAATTATTGGTAGGTTTTGATATAGATGTAGCTGGCAATACCAACATCCGGTTGTTCCTATTTTCCATTCACCAATCAAACCATTGCAACAAAGTGCATTGACCAATCTGCTGTCGCTGTCGATTCTAGCAGGGAGCAAGTCAGTTTTGTAGATGGTGGCTTCCGCGTTTGTATCTTCGTAGTCAGTCACTACAATCGCGATGCAATCGGAATTGTTTTGCCACTCGTCCAACTAAAATGGCGTCGCAGTTTATCAATTAGTAACTTGCTTTATGTGAACGTTCGTCAGTGATCGCATCCGAGAGTGACTCATAAACAACACAGCAATGAAATTGTTATAGCACACAGTGAGAATACGTTTCTAAAACTTTGTGTAGAAGGCTAGCAAGTGTGATTTAGAACACAATAATGCGCGAATTCAAAGTGGTCGTGCTGGGGTCGGGTGGGGTCGGAAAGAGTGCTTTGACTGTGCAGTTTGTGTCTGGATGTTTCATGGAAAAATACGACCCCACGATAGAGGACTTCTATAGGAAAGAAATAGAAGTGGACAATTCACCATGTGTTTTAGAAATATTGGATACCGCCGGAACAGAACAGTTCGCTTCTATGCGGGATCTTTACATAAAAAACGGACAAGGGTTCGTGGTAGTATACTCATTAACGAATCATCAAACGTTCCAAGACATCAAGCCTATGAAGGAATTGATAACGCGCGTGAAAGGGTCGGAGCGAGTGCCCATCCTGCTGGTGGGCAACAAGGCGGACCTGGAGCACCAGCGCGAGGTGTCGCAGGCCGAGGGCTCGGCGCTCGCGCAGATGTGGGGCTGCCCCTTCGTCGAGGCCTCCGCCAAGAGCCGCACCAACGTTAACGAAATGTTCGCCGAAATAGTGCGCGAAATGAACGTTAGTCCCGAGAAGGAAAAGAAACCTTATTGTTGTTGTACAGTGCTTTAATATTTAGAGTGTAATGTGGCATTTATTTCTCGTAAGACTGCAAGGGTGTGGCGACAGAGCGCCCGGCCCGGCGCGACGGCCGCTGGGTAGCGGGCGCTCCGCTCGGCCGGCTGGACCGAGGCGCCCCGGCCCCGGCCCTGGCCTGAGCCTGGGCGAAGCCCCCCTCGGCGGCCGCAGTGCGCGTCATATCACGTTGTTAATATCTTTGATACATACCATTGTCCAATCGAGGTGCTTTATCTTATATTTTCATACTTTAGTACTGGTAGATACTCCCGCAGTAACCGTTATCATATGAAATGAACGACAGATACCTACCTAACTGGAGCATACAAATTTTGAAAGATAACTGCAACAAAACATCATAAGCTTCATTTTCATAAACAGAAATAAGATGCCAGAAAAAATAATTGCATCGGAATAAACAAAACATGTAATGTAAAGTAATGTTAGTGAACTTTGTATATAATTTCATGAGATTAATAATGTTGGAGGTGAAGGACGGTCTAGAGAGTTAAAAAGCCATCCAAATATGCAATAAATTAATGATTGTGTAGAGTGGAGTGCGATGAGTAAGTTACACCTAAGTCATGTCGCAGATTGTGTTTTATTGTGTAAATTATGTTTATATCAGAAATCAGTAATCAAGGAAATACAGTAAGATTTGTCAGTTGCGTGATTGTGTTTTAAAAGTCTACCAGGATTTGTGATAATACATATAACAAAGTATCTATAATAAAAGTTTTAAGTGGGAGATTAACCTGTGAAGTTTTATTCTTCAGACACAAGGTAACCAACAATTTTCATTACAATTATACAGTCAACTCCTTCTTTGCACTATTGTGCTACACTTTACACAGATTAAGTTTAAAATATTTAATTAATTGAATCAGGTGTATCTTTGCGGTAATCCATGACTAACAACATTGTATTAAGACCTCTGCTTCTAACTATATAGTAGGTAGACAAAGTTATATTATGTTATGTAACACAACCTGACCACCAAATAATTTCTACTCTACACGTGTTTGGTCCACCAAGGAGCATCCTCAGGAGTTAGACTGACAAATGTTTGAAACACTGTTGTTGTTACTGCTGAGTAATACAATGTTGTCTACTATACTCCTTTCCAAATAGCAACGAAATTTTAAGGCTATTTTGAATTATACAAACAGATTTGAAACACTTAGGGCCTGTTTCACCACTTTTTGATAAGTTCTTGGTAGCTTATCCGACATCTCATTTGACATATTTTGTATGGAGAATATGTCAAATGAGCTGTCTGATAAGCTAACAATGACTTATCCAGAAGTGGTGAAACAGGTCCTTATTCTATCTTATTCTTAGAACAGCTATAGTAATGTTCAAGATATGTCAGATAGTATATCTTTCTGATTAAACTATATTTGCTATTCAGAACTGCCCAGAAAGCTAAATAGGAATCGGAAAATCCTTTCGTCCTTATTTGGAATAAAGTATAGATATTTAGAAGCTGAGGTCTCGATACAATCTTGTTATCTTTCAAAATATTTAGCGCTAGTTTAAGCTACCTAGTAAAAATTTTGAAATTAAGTTTAATTTTGCCGTTTACTAGCAATGCGTAGGTACATCATTCTATTGTTTCATGGTATTTGCTTAATCGCTTAGATAGCTAATTTTCATCACCTTGAAATTTTTCTTAATAAATATCCTAAAAGTAGGTATTCAAACTTTCCCAAACTTTTTTAGTTAATACAAACTACAATCAGTCAATCACTAAACAGATCAGCCACAATATATTTGCAATGTTAAACTAAAGAAATTACTGTGAAGAGTTTGAAGCAACTCTGTATAGAAACATGTGGTCACAGTACATTAACAGAATGCAATGCCAAACAGACCATAAAAGTCTGATAGCATCTATCAACAGAGCATTGATTGTTTGATACAATCAACCAACACTTTACGTGCCTGTGCTATGCGGGTTTCTTGTGGCTATAACATCTAAATACCACCAGGAAAGAACATTACATATTACAACTTGTCTAATACCATGTGTGCTCTATCATGAAACACCTCAATTGGATTGCTGAAGTTGTGTTACATTGCATTCATGTTTACCACTAAGTGCTGATAATGGTACAGAACAGACTATCTATTCTCAAAACTGTTTTGGAAAGAAGGAAGTGTGACTAATTATGATGATGCACCTAATGAGTGGACAAATTCTCGCATGGACAAAGTTTTTAAACGGTTGTTCAAATAACAAGGAGTTGATTTTAAATTCAAAGTCGCTATTCTTTTGGGCTTGATATTTTCTGCGGAAATAACGGGACTGATGCTTGAAGCAATCGTTAAGTGGTACGGGCAGGCTGGGGCGCGTGCTGGTAAACGGTAGCAACTGTTGGACCGTGACGTACGTTGTTCGCAACCATCATCGGTTTCTACAACGCTTACCTAGTAGGTTCTTTATTGCGTTATCTTTTAGCGTCTCGACTACCTATACTTCTCTCGCAAATTTGCACTTTTCGGCCAACAAGTATTCACATTTATCTGTCTCTTTATCAAATTATGCAAACATTACCTATTGTTCGAAACACTTAAATTATTGGGAGATAACCCTAGTATTATCTTCGCAAAAGTTAACTTAAATACTATCTGGTCTGAACTTGGCTTAATTACGTTTGTTTAGTTGATGTTGCACATCAATATCAGTAGGTAAGTAACAGCTGTCTTAAAGACTCGGGAACATTAAGGGCCTGTTTCACCACTTCACAGTAAGTTCTTGTTAGTTTATCTGACAGATCTTTCATACAAAACATGTCAAAAGATCTGTCAGATAAGCTAACATGAACTAACTAAAAAGTGATGAAACAGGCCCTCAGTGTTTTAAATAATCTATCAAATTGTTCAATCGGAACAAATCTCTTAACTAAAGAGTGCAAGGCACAATGCGGCAAATAGATAGTCGATCGAAGGCCTTGCTTCCATTGCTCAGTCGTATTCGTAGACCGTAGTGCGCTACCACACTGTTTAGGTGCCGTTACCGGCCCAGATAAAGCTAATTCGCCCGGACATTGACGACTGGCACGGTGTTGTAATACCATGTTTACTTCCTACTGCGTCGGCTAGAGGTATGGGTATCGAGTGGCATTGACGAGTCGACGAGCAACATAGGTACTTGCAATTCTATGCTTATTAACTACGTACGTACACCATCAGGAGGCTGATCGCGAACCTTATCCAGTTTCAGTTCCTAATCACATTGCAATCAAATTACTATTCAACTGCGCTGAATTCCGCATCTTACTAACAGCCTTTAACGTCTTAGCTATCTGTCAAAATGACTAACAGCTGTCAAATGAATAGCGCAATACCGAATGTGTTAAAAGTTGTGGTTCGCACGCAGTCCAATCATGGTTCAGCAGAGATTTATTAAGAGAGAGAGATTTATTTAGAGCGATTGCTCTCCAGGGATTCAATGATTTTACTAGGTATAACCAAAGTTCCCAATTCCAATGTTGTTCATGTCAGTATGACGATAAAATCCTGTTATCGTAGTCATAACCATAAGTATTTAACTTTTAGGGCAGGGTACGATTCATTGCCTCACTCATGAAGTCATGACGCACATAATTGATACTTCGAGGAACACGTAGGTGCCATTGACTCTAACTTTTATTGTAGTTTAACGACTTGCTCCTTGCTCGTGCTTTCAATTAGTTAAAATGCGATTTTTACCAGAATAATGCGTTCTATTCCAATAAACAGTTAATTCTCACAATATTCTCAGGCAATAAACGGTACACCTCCAGCCTCACACGTATTTCCTCACCAATGTTTTTGCTTTGAGTTGATACCTAGTCTAAACTAACTATAATTATCTTTTATTCATTAGGCATAATTCACAAATGTCACTAGGTTTGCATTGTTTTCAGACTGCAATACCGAGCTATGAATTAGTCTGTTTGCCTGTAGCTAGTATAGTACCTATACGAAGGCCATGCCGCGGATATTGTGCACGTTTTCCCTTTAGTAAATGAACGTAGTAGCGATAACACAAGGTGCTTACCTAATGTTGATAAAGTTATTATTTTATTAAACTCTGGAACACGAGATTATACTGGTTGTAACAAAACACCCTAGTAATAGGTGGTTTAGACCATCAAACAGCAAATCACGACAAAATAAAAAAAGTCTGCTGTCCCAAACAAAACTTGCAGTAACTAGCGACTCGACTAAAATGTATGGGACATCATATTTTTTTATTTTTTCTCGATGTTGGCTCCATAGTAAAAGTTGTTCAGTTTGATGGTCGAAAGCACCCCCTTAAGTATTATTAGGGTGTTTTGTCACACGCCGTATTTAGCTGCTTTAAAAGTTTTACTTTTAATACTCGCATACAAAAAACAAAAACTAATGTAGTAACATGAGTACAATCAATAATTTTTAATACAGCTACCTACAAATTAATCAATCTCTTTATTGCCTATACTCTATTTCAAATAACAACGAAATTTTAAGGCTGTTTTGAATCATGAAACCGAGATTTGAAACACTTCCTCTCACTTATTCTTAGAACAGCTTTAGTAACGTCCAAGATATGACGGATAGTATATATTTCTGATAAATAAAATATATTTGCTAATCAGAATTTGCCAGAAAGCTAAATAGGAATCTGAATATCTTTTCGTCCTTATTTGAAATGAAGTTTAGATTACGTAGTCAATTTGAATTTTGATTAAAAACAAAACAGGCAGGCGAAAATACCCGTGGTCCCCGTTATTGATTACACAAAGGGAAATGGAGTTTCCCCTCGTCTAGTCGTCTCGTCATACCTCTGAACTTCTGAATTTTCAATACGATAGTAATTCGATATTGTTTTGTTCATTATTATTAATGTGATTGCATTTTAACGGAATTGTAACTCTAACCACAATAAACAAAACTTTGCGAAACTATTTACAGCTTAAGTTCAAGGTATACTTGAAGGACAATTTTTGAAAATAAGGTAGATATCTATAAAAAAAAAAAGGTTTATTGCACTCACTTAGCCTTACATTTTATAATGCTCAAAATGTTAGGTATTTTTATAAGGATGCTGTGACACTAATTAGGGGAACTCTGACTCTCAAACAAAGAAAATCTGATCTATGCGAGTCGGAGAAAATCTGTAATTAAAGGTATTAATTTACGGTAGATTGATCAATGAGAGCGAGTTCCTTATCGAGAATCATTATTATATTACACAGTACCGTCGGAAAACATATTTGCTAGATTACGATAGACGGTCAAAGAATAATCGTTATTACGAAAAAAGAATAGTACCGGTTGCTGCATCTGTGGAGTATAGGTTGACCCGGTATGGTGTGGTCAGGTGCAAACCATTACATATCTGTCGCAGTATAGCCTATGTTTTGAGTTTTGCTATAATAGTTGTCCAAGTCTTGTAGGGAAGAAAGATAGCTAAGCGTTGAAAGGAGAGAGATCTGTCATCTTCACACGAGACAAATAAGATTTAGGTAGGTTTTGAATGTTAGGTATCGGTGAAATGCAATTAATTTCTGGTGTAAACAACGACGGCGTATTGTCACTGTACTACCAGGTAAAAAGAGCTCTGCGGTCTCCCGAGTCACTATTAATTCCAGGTACAAAATACAATACAATTCAATGGCCATGTTTTGGTCACAGCCCTTTGCTGGAAGCTGACGAACGGACAAGCAACTTATTTATTCATTCAAATATAATCAAGTTGCATTGTAATGTAACATCCTCACATTCATATTCAAGTTATTCGTCCGGTCAACACTATTATACCTATACATTTTTCGGCGATTAAATTTGAAACCGTTGCCGTTGTTAAATTTCTAAAGTAACGAAGATTGAAATGACAATGAAGTCTATCTCTCTCTATGAGGATTGGAACGTTACAAAAATTTACTATAAGTTTACATTTTATTTTATTTTATGAAGGTCTCTTGAACACTGACGATGACGTAAGAATGTGATGAAGCGTGATTAACGTTTGTTTGTACCGGAGACATTGTTGTGATGACTAATAACTAGATACAGGTACATTTGAGTCATCATAAATTGTATGCGACAGACAATCTGGAAGTTAGAACGTAATTTATTGATCATAGATTATTTCTTTTGTGACACAATTTTAGTAGACTTAGGTGCACTACAATGCTACATATAAAATTTCCTATGAATTTGAGTCACAAACCACTGCAGCCAGAGAGCGCATATTCTGATATCGATCACCAGCTCTTGCCAAAATTTCTGGTACCAAGGACAGGTCAAGACCTACTTAGACTAGTACAATGTTATGCACGCTTTTGAACCTGTTAGTTAAAAAGGCTTCAGGCTGATTGATTTGTCTTGATTGGAATTGACAATCAGAATGGAACGGTAGTGTCTTTCGTTGTGTTGTATGTAGGTAGTTGATTTGTTGAGAATTTAGTAGTTAATGCAAGGTCTTGCTTGGAATAGAATCGTCGGCAGGCGTCTCCCGCGCACCTCGCATACTGTGCTGCGTGTGGGGAGTTTATAAATAATACTGCGCTGCGTGTTCCTTCCATACACTATCTGCTGGTTAGTATGATTTCATTGAAATACCTTTATACCTACCTACCAAATTGAATACAGATTTTCCAGCGCAACGAGGCGTGTTTGAAATTTGTATAACAGTTCTTCAATTAAATTATTGTAATGTTACAAAACACATCTGAAAACCCTCTAAATACATTCCTTTTGGAATTTTGTAACTTCATTATATAACAATAGAGCAAGTACTTTTCGCTTGCGGTACCTACGTACGTAAGTACCCATGGCTATGGCACACAATTGTTATGGTTTCTGTTGTTTATAGAGACGGCAGGACATGAATGGTTGGGTGCTCTCTGTTCTCAGGGTTCGTAAGTTCTCATGAAAACAATCAATGCAGGCAACGTTATTAAATTGAATGGCTCTAACTTTACATCAAATAACCACTTCCATATTATGGTAGGTACATTCTTAAACGGGAGAGAAACAAACACGTATAAATATGTAGAGACACATTTGGACATCGACGAAATAAGAAGAAAAATAATGCAGAGATTGATGATAATTCCTGGAATTCGACTGTCATTTGATTTTGATTACCTACCTACAGAACGAATTAAAAATACCAAAATCGAGGACACCGAAATATAAATAATAAGTCTTATGCGCATTTCAGCTTCCCGTATGGAACATTTAATGCAGGGCGTAGGTCGATGCCGTGCCGCCTTCACGAAGCTCCTAAGATAGCTGCATACATTTTGCTAAATACAAGTATAGAGAAGTCGAACTAGCAGACACCGAGGCGCTCTGTTTGCGTCAACTACTTAAAACGTGTCACATTCATCACATAACCATCACCTCGTTCTACAGAAATTGAGGACGTCATAGTTCAGATGTTCATGAGAAACCTTTTGTCATAGTGAGTAACAGCAAAATCCTGTCATCGGTTGGTTTGGTTCATGCGCTCGCGCTTACGGCCGGTTGCGCGGTCGCAGCGAGACTTGCGCAACCGCCCACCTTGACTTGCATTGCGTGCACCCAACATGGCGCGATCGTATTCATATAGGACGTGCCTTGCCGTGCCATTGCCTTCTGGAAACGATGACATGCTACTTAGTACGTAAGTACTAACGATTACTTAACATTTTTATGTTATGCCTATCTTTAAATCTTAAGTAGGTACCTAGCTAGATAATGGCCTATCTTTGTTTCATTAAACTGTCTAGCTAACTTATCATTTACAAATGGACGTGATTAGGTATCTTATCCCAATAAGTCATTAACCTATTGTTAGAACAATAAGCTTTGAACATCAGAAAGATAAAAATAAGCTATTAAACTGTGTAAGTATGTAATGTAACGAGCTCCGAGGGAATGACTCCTCACCTCATTAAAGCATGATGTGTAACTAAATATCGTATTCAACGCTATTCAATGAAGGACTTTGCTCTTTTGGTTCGCCCAGCCCATTTGGCTTGATGGTGTCTTCTTCCACAATGGACAACATTTTTCTTCACATTAACAGAGGTTAAAGTAAAAACAACTTTCTACTGCAACATTTAAGTTTGTGATTTCTACTGCTGGATTTAAGTCGCTGGAATTTGTTGTTACCCATTTTGTGCCTTAAAAGTATTGAGCTAAAAGAGGAATTGGTTTGTATGGATAATGTTGGCGGGTGGGATGAGCAACACGTGCTCAGCTTCCGAGCCGCAGCGGTCGTCACAATAACAAAATGAGAGACGTGCTTTGTGTTCGGTGGCCCTCGGCGTAAATCGTAGCCACGTGTTGAAAAGGTTTCAAATTTTGGATTTATTGAAAGCTTCCGCTGCATATAGGATAACAGACAACCAAATAACTTACAAAATTATATTAAAGGTACAATTTTGGTTAATTAATATAGGTATGGTCAGCGTCAGAGAAATCTAACCCTCTTGCGCTTATAAAGATTTAGATAGATATTAGATTAGAGAGGGCAGGTTCCTCTGGAGCTGACTGTACTTACCCCTACTTACTTATGCTCATTGCTGGCGGAAGAGAACGATTTTATTCAGACAAGAAAATTCTGTACTTACTCCTATACTTTGGTAATTATAAACTGTCAGACAAACAGAAATTTAATTTTCCAGATGTCGCCTTTCGATTGAATAATACCTAGCTACGAGTACCTATCTAAATGATGCGATATTGCTCAATTGTTACCATGCCCTACTGTTTCTCAGCTGTAGCTCAGGGTGCGTAGCTACGTAATATGTAGGTAATTACTATTATTCATTATATGGTTTAGCTTAGTTACAAAACAGCATTATCCTGATCCATGCACATGACATGTTTTTGAAAGTTACGCGGTTATTATTAAACATTTTAACGAGTTCGAGATATTGGGAATCAAATATACCAAAACACGCGGTAAGAACCCGGTAAAATAATGTTTGTAGGTACTACATACCAGTGTTTTATGTTGTTGGTCCAAATCTTTGCTTCCTGGTACCTAGGTACTCTCTCGTTACCTACTGGTACTACCTACCGAAGTACGTTTTACTTATCACCGCTTTACATTATTCACTTTTCCATAACATTATTCAAACTGTTTTCGATAGGCTAATCGAAAACGACCTCAGTGTCAACGTATTCTTAATACATATTGTTCGGAGCTCTATATGCTTCAGTTTGTGGGGCAGAGTGCATCAAAAGTGGCTTCCGTTCGATGATTTTTATTCACATCCGATTTGAAACGGTTTCATTTGCATTAATGGATCGTTAAAACAAAATCGTAGCGAATTGAACTGATTAAAGAGGAATTCATTAGAATTTATGGCAGCGGTAATACAAGTAGAAGAAAATTCTAAAGGAACCGACCAATAATTACCTACTGTAGGTAGGCACCTAAGTAGGCAGATATAGTTTTCGGGCAAAGCCTGGTTGTATGAAGCTGCAGCTGCAGTCAAGTCGTCAGTCAGATTTTGTGTCTTAGAACCAGGAATACTAGAACATGAAGTAAGCTTCCAACTATTTATCAAATTGTTAGCAAGGGCTATAAAATCTTTATGTAACAAGTCAATAGCCGAGTAAAAGTCGTAGTAGGCTAGCAAATTCTACCTACTCCTCAGAAGTGAAACCATATCGAATCGTATTTAACACGAAAGCAGTCGTTCTGTACGTGTCCAGTTGAGAGTTTTTGCGTGCGTGCATCACTATTTGTAACACGCAATCTATCGACACAACTATTTACAGGTAAGCAGACGTGTCAAAAAGTGAAATTGATATAACAATAGTAGTTCAAGTGTAAGGAATAAAGTAGATAACACTTATTGTACCTAAGCCACAATTTGCACAACGCCGAGGTACATAACCTTGCCACGTCTTAGATTAGAACACAGCTCCTTTGATGTGCAGATGTCTACCGAATACAGGTGTTGACGTAGTGTATGTTTGAGCTTGAGTAACAGTCTCGGCCTATGAATCTGGTTCAACAGTCAGTGCTTTATTCTGTTCAAAATAATTTATGTGTCGCATCGCAATGTGGCACCACGCAGGGGTGAGGGAGGCAAATGCCACTGTCCAACTTCCTGTTATAAAATAAGCTTTATGTTTCTGGCAACAAACTTCGTCCCATTAGCAAAAATCCCCCTTATTGGTCATTTTGTATAATACGATAAAATAAAACAACGTTTCCACGCAGACTTGCTTGGTGCTTTGCCAATTTCTTCGCGTGGATAGTTCTACAGCAAAGTTCAATGTCGGTGTTAATGCGCGAAACAAAATGTTGTTTTCACAACTCACAACAAATTATGCAAGTTGGGCCTTTATGTGGGAATGGCAGGTTTTCTCTTAAACGACTACGCAGCCGCAGGTAGCAGAATGTAATAGAACACTTTGTAACAAAGGTCATTGGGAAGTGGAACAGATGTTTCTACTGTTCTTTATCTGGCGTCGAATCGAGCGAAAGGTATCATCATACAGCTTTATTTCCCGGTGAAATCGCTTGTTCTCACACGGTGCCGGTAAAAATCGCTGGAGTACTGCTACAAGTTGTTAATTGTATTGAAATATGCGTCGCGCGTCTCACAACCGTAGTCAAGATCGGTTGGTACCGTGTTATGCGGTTGAGTCACGGTTACTGCGATGGGCGATGGCAAACCGCCAATATTCTCAATGTTTGTGACTAAATCTAGGTATAGAAAAAATACTCGCAGCTGTATTTTATATAAGAGTGATCAACTGATCGATCAAAAATATCCAATGTATGTAATCACATCGCCGCCTTTATAAGTGATGATGATGATTCATGTACCAAAACCTTGTTGGTGTTTTCAAATTATGAGACAATGTTGGTAACGTATATCAAGCATTTAAACACAGTTTGTATGATAGGTCAATACTTTCCTGGCAGAGACTTTATTTTGCAAACATTTTACCTGCATAATAACGAGCGTAAACAGCCATTTCAAGTTTTTGTGCAATTTCCTTTGGAATTAATTTGGCTTAACAAGTTACAACAAAGATTGCTCGATACTTCGATAGAAAGTGAACGTGTGGGAGAGCAACGCGACGCTGCTGCGAGCTCAGGTGCAGCTCTTGTATGGCCGGCGAATGACCTGACGTCACTCGTCCCCCTTAGTCCACTGCCCCCGGGCACCGACCATCCAACCTGCTCAACCAACCATCCATCCCTAAATTGAAAAAATCCAGTACAATGGCAAGGTAAATTTTTACGCCTCGGGTTCCATGAACATAATTTAGAATTGAGTGAAATTAATTAGACATGGTTCAAGATTGGATATTTAGGTGATTCGTAGTAAGTCATACTGTTCGTCATCACTAAAAATTTAAAAAGAGAAACTAAGGATAAAGTTGAGAAAGGTCATGAGACTATGGCTCAGTGCTAATAGACGGAAGAGCAGCAATTTGTATCATAATTATAGTCAATTTGAGAGGGTCGGTCGAGAGCCCAGATATGATACTGAACTGACTAACGAGTCATGCCCTCGCATCAAAAATCATTATTCTTACTTTTATTGGATGTAGAATTTGGTATTACAAACCTTTTTTAGGGTTCCGTACCCAAAGGGTGAAAACGGGACCCTATTACTAAGCCTACGTTGTCCGTCCGTCCGTTTGTCTGTCTGTCCTAACTATATTTAGGGCTGTAACTTTTGAACCGTAATAGCTAGATAGATGAAATGTTCACAGAATGTGCGTCATTATAGAGCATTTGCTAACAAGAAGGTATTTAAAAAGTTAAAAAATTTAATGGGGGTCCTCACACAAGAAACTAGTTTTTATCAACGTTTTTTCTTCTCGCTCTATCGTAAAAACGGTAATACCACGTCAAACTTGGTGTGATTAAATTCTACAGTATAACAACTAATAATAAAAACCGGCTAAGTGTGAGTCGGTCTCCCGCAAAAGAAACCCGAAGAAAAAAAAAGTTGAAATGTTGTGTGGTGGTGTGGTACGGAACCCTCTCGGTGCGCGAGTAGCCCGACTCGCACTTGACCCGTTTTATTTTTAAAGATATGTGGATTATTTCTTTAATGAACTCAAATAGTAAGTAGGTATGCTCATTTTCGATGCATTATTGCCTTGCTTTTTAATCTACTGTAACATTTCTTATAAGGAAGACTACTAAAAGAAAACAGCTGGGTAAACCGCAGTAGCCGTTAGACAGTCATCTTTCATCTAAGTATGTCTAAGCCTTTTGAATGTGGACGATTCTATGGTTTTATGGATTGTAAGTGATCGTAAGCGTTATTTGACGAGTATCTATTCAGCTTTTTACAACACCAACTACCACCTCATATCATTCAGTCGTTATAAGGTGCCTCTCTTTATGACGCAGTAGGTTACCTACACAAGGACAGGTCTCAAGGTATGTTATGTTCCTAGGTAGGTATACCAATCAGTGATATACGTAAGATAAAGTTCGCTTATCAGCGGCGGTCGACATTAGACCGATAGCGCTAGGTTTTGAGGTTTCAAAAACTCTAAAGTTTTTTGTTTTTTGCATATAGGTTCCGGACCATTTGCAAAACCTAATACATAAGTTTGTGTCATTTTAGGTACTTGCATAGGTAGAAATTTAGGTATTTGTATTTTCGATCAGTATTGGACGAAAAGAAAATCATAGATGAAAATTTTACTTTCAGGATAATAACGAAGTAGTAACTGATGTACATAGGCATTTTGTGTCACCTCTGTCCACGGAAATCCAAATATTTAACCAGTACCTAACATGTCGCCCAACTAGCTCAAAAAAATATTACAATAGGTTAAATAGGTGTTACGCGTTTTAGAGTACTGATATCTGTTGTTTAAAATATTTTGTGTCGTATTCATCCACGAAGTTTACAGATATTTTATTTTTTTATCTCAACACCCTGTAAAATCTACAAAAGAAAATGCAAGTTCTTCGAGTTTACGTGTTTTGATTATTATAGTGTAACAAAACACTATTCATAATTTGTGCTGTTTTTATCCACGAAATCTTATTATTTGAACAAAATACCAGACTTCTTCGCACGAAGGGCGAACGCGGGGAGGAGCGCGGGCGCGGGCGGCGGGCGCCGGCCGGCGAGACGAGCGGCGCGGGAGAGGGTATTTGTTTACATTATTCGTATTCAGTGCAAGTTGCGACAAACAAGTGCGTTCGTTTTTCGACCCACGTTCCTTAGGGTTGTTTAGTTTATTTTTTTTCTCGTACACATAATTCATTAACAATTAACATTGTAGGTATTCGAAATTAAATAATTGTACATACATTGTCTGAATACATCCTTAAAAGAAAAGTCCCTCGTTCAGTGCCACCCAGTATACAGGGTGTTTAATAAGTAACAATTTAGAACTTCGACCGTCAAACTGAACAACTTTCACTATGGGACCAACATCGAAATCGCGAAAAAAAAATTTGATATCCTATACATATTTTAGCTCTAAGTAGTCGATTTGTAAAGTATGGAACATCAATTTTTTTTTCGCGATTTCGATATTGGTCTAATAGTGAAAGTTGTTCAGTTTGATGGTCTACACCACCCCCTTAAATGTTTATTTGTATTTTTGTAACACCTTGTTGACCTTGTATATGCGAAAATTTGTATGTTATATTTTTGTTACTCAATCACGCTTTAATGGCTGAATGGAATAAATAAATATTTCATTAACTTAACATACTTATAGGATAATTTTTACCGCGGGAAAAAGTCTTATCCCCACGGGTAAAACCAAAAACTACGCAGGCATACCACTAGTGAATTTATAATCTGCAAACCGTTTTCTCTCGCTACACCACTTTGTACACTCACATATGTAATCAACCAATATACATATTAATCTATGCTATAATCTGACTTCTAGATTGTTTCTGCAAATTTTTCATTTACTGATTGGTTAGTATTGAAAATATCACCAGACTTCGTTTGTATGCAGCGCACATTTACGCATTCGGACTTCTCTTAAGTATATTTCTCACTCAAATATGTATAGCAGTTTTTTTGGACTTCATAGACCAAGAGCTAGCTGTTATTACCTTTAAGTCGTCGGTCACGTAATTCTTCAAATAATTATATTTATTTGCCATAATGGAATCTAGTTATAAACGTATTTATGAACCGTTGTCAGTATTTTTACCGAGTTGAAGGATTCTATTGCTTCGGAACATCTTGCCTGGTATGAGAATTTGTAAACTCTGTGGCCCTTAATTGTATGGGTCGTCAGTATGGTGAGCCAGGCTGGAGGGCAGGGTAGGGAAGGCGAGTGGTCGCAGAGAGTTTCTTCTTCCAAGTTGTTTCTTTCTTGAGTGCTGGATCCGGAATGAATCTACGCCGATTTGGCGCCATTTTATATTATTTTCAAGCGACCACCCCTCCTTACCCTGCACTCTTGCCCTGAATACAAATCTCTTTATTTCTCATACAATCTTAATTTCTACGCTTACAAACCAATATAATTATATAGTTAAGATACTTATTTTCTTATTCTAAAAATAGCATGTGCATCATCCGCCGGTGCATAACAGAGTGCAGAACGAAAAGGAAAGGTACAATATTTATATTACCCCGGCCCCCGCTTCCTCATAACACAGGTTCCGGACGCCGGGGCCCCCCTCGCTCGCCTGTATGCGCTGACAGAGATGGAGCGTTCTGTCTCTTTCTAACACTTATTTCTAATAGCATTCTACCCCTTCTAATGAGGTAGTGAAGGTTATTGGCGTAATTTCTAATTGGAATTTATAAGTTCGAACTCGATTCTAATTGTTTTATTTACTTGTGCTATGCTTTAATTTTAATAGGGAAGTGTACCTAATCTAATCTGGGGTAGAAGTCACTAGAGAAATCAAATAAGAATCCTATTAGAACTATTTACATAACTTATGTGCTAAGCCCTAATTCTAATAAGACAAATTTATTTATTGAAATGAACACTTAACCTAAACTTATCCTACTAGTATAAAAGGGTATATAAAACGAAATAAACGAAGTAATGTAAAAAACTATGTACAAAGGTAGTCAATTCAGGTTCTGTCGTGCACATTTCTCCTGCCGTCGCAGCTCTGCGATCCAACCTGTAGCACGACGATCCTCTTGGTCGGTCTCCGGATGGCATGCCCGTTGCTGGTTACGACGTCCACGATCCTCACCTCGCCGTCTCGCCCTGGGTAGACCGCGACGATCCTTCCTGTCGGCCATGTGTTGCGGGGCAGGGTGGGGTCGCAGACGAGTACCAGGTCGCCGATAGCGTGCGCTGGTCGTGTGAGGCTCCCGCCGGTTTTGGAGTAGAGGCTGGTACTCTTTGACCTAGCGGCTCCAGAAGACGTCCGCCAGGCGTTGAGCGCGCTGCGCTTGCGCGCGGTGAGGTCGTTTGGGTCCCAACAGGATGTGGTTGGGTGTAAGCGCCTCCGGTTCTTCTGGAGTCACCGCCACGTGTGTGAGTGGGTGGGAGTTGACGGTGTTCTCCGACTCGACGTGCAGGGTGAGCAGTGTCTCGTCGCTAGGGTACTGCTCGTGGAGTTTGACGCGCAGTGCCTCCTTCACAGTGCGTACCATGCGCTCCCACACGCTGTCCATGAAGGGGGAGGCCGCTGACCGCCGCCAGCGCGGCCTTGGCGAGCTCCTTCTCCGCAGCCTTGAAGCACGTCGCGTTGTCACTCCATAGCTCCTTAGGCACTCCTCTTCGTGCCACGAACCTCCTCAGGTCGCCGGTTGCCGGAGAAGTAGGCTTCGCTCTTCGTATCCTCCATAGTTGATAGTGTTTGATGACGTTCACGCACCGTGGGTCGTATCTTCAGTACCCATAGTCGCTGCTATAGCTCATTCACGACGGTTTCGATACCGCCATGTTTGTAGTCGCTCGTGTACGTGTTGTATGTACAGCCGCGTGAAGTAGTGTTTCCCGTCGAGTACGGTCGGGCTCGCAGTGTCTTCAACGATGTCAGGTGCTACGTGGATTCTTCCTTTGAGCCATCTTCGCCGACGACCACTGATAGCGCCGACAGCTTGTCTCCTGGCTGAGGCGCCGCGCCGCTCCTTACTCGACGTAAATCTTCGGAAAGACAATCTTCTTGTACAGGTTTCCACCATAGTTTCTCAGCGCGAATGAGTTAGTGCGCTTCGATACCGATGGTGTTGCTATCTCATTTCTTCACGTACGGTGTCTCGCTCTTGCGTGTTTTCTTATCAATCTTTCAATCAGAGTCGTTTTTATTGTTTTCTTTCGTTCGTTTGCGCTTCGTAGCCAATACTGTTTCATTTTTCTTCTTTCGACATAAATTGACAAACTGTAGCATGCGCACCGTAGCTCGTAGCAAAAGTGGGAACGACGAAAATCGCTCGATTCGAGGTAGGTGAGCGTGGTCAGGTCGCTGGTGGGTGACGTGACAAGTCCCCTCTCTTCTCCTGTCTTCGGTGCTTCTGTCTTCGTCTCTTGTGGCCATTCTCGTTCGTGGTTTCTAGGAAGCTCGGCCCGTTGTACCATCGGACCTCGTTCCCGCCGATAGAGACCGTGGCGCCGCCCGAGTTGGCGGAAAACTGCTGTACTACTGAATTTGTATTGGACACCCATCCGCATAGCTCGAAGCCGGCTTGCCGATGAATGTAGTCGACTGATTTCGATACTTCTTTGGCTTCTTTTTCGGTCGGAAAACTTGTTATGTAGTCGTCCATGTAGTGGTTCTTTTCAATGACTCGTGCGGCTGCAGGATACTTTTCTTTGAAGTCTGAATCATTTCTATTCTTCACGTATAGCGCGGTGCATGGTGATGACATCGCGCCGAAGATCACCGAAGTCATGCGGTACTCTCGCGGTCGCTGGTTCCCTCTCTCGTCGCCCCGCTATAGAAATCGTAGTGCCTCTCTGTCGTCCTCTTGAACTCATATTTGCATAAACATTAATTCCTTTATGTCAGCTGACACGGCGTGTTGGTGTTGACGAAATCGCATTACAACTCCCGGCAGAGATTGCACCAAGTCAGGACCGCAGAGTAGCATATCGTTCAGGCTGCGTCCGGCTGTCTTCGCTGTGGCGTTGTGTACTACTCTTATCTTCGGTTTCGCGGGGTTAATGACCGCGAAGTGGGGTAGGTACCATGTTTTATTTGGCACCGTCGGTGTGGTAGCTTCCTCGGCGTAGCCCAAAGTGAAGAGGGTTTGCATTCTTTCTTCATATTTCTTTTTCAGGTCTTCATCTCGGTCTAGTTTCTTCTCTAGGTTGTGCAGCCATTTGAGTGAGTTTTTGTAGTTGTTCGGAATCTTCATGTCGTCTTCTTTCCATATAAGTATTGTTTTGAAGCGTCTGTCGGGCAGGCGGTGACTGGTTTCATTCAATATCTTCAATGCGCGCTGCTCAGGGTCACCATTCTGTACTCGTTTTTCTATCCCGATTGATTCAAACTCGAAATAATTCTTCATCATCTTCTTTCGTGTATAGTTATTGAAATTATATATTTTCATTAATAACGCCAAATAATATTATACAGGGTGTAAGGAAAAGTATCATTTTACTATGGGAGCAAACCGTTATGGGAGTTACAACTCTTTGCGTTCTACCTATCTATCTCAAGAACGGTTAACTATATTAAATATTATAAATGACCAAATTTGAAGAAAATTTAAAGTTCTACAATTTTTTTTAAAACTTCAAAGGTCATTTAGAGCATAGAAAAGAAGATATTTCCTAAAGACCTGTTTTTTGACATTTTACCTTGAATCTTTCGACCTGCATAAACGAGATTTTATGTGACATTTGACCTAACGTATAGGATGTCATAACGATGATTTAAAGAAGTTTGTAGCTTATTATCTCTCATTCCGAGGTTGACCCTTTTTTTCACCTAATTTTCCTGGGGTACTCGGAGAAACAGTGATAATGAAAAACAAAACGGAACAAAACATTAAATTTGAAACGTAGGCAGGAACATACCAGAAGTATGAGAGAAAATAAAAGGTAATAAGTTGTAAATAATTTTCCAGCACTCTGTAACCTAAACGTGCATATACGTTTAAGACGCTGTGCAATAATGAACTATTTAAGTCACACTTATCGTAATGTACTAATGTAAATAAATGTTGATTTTAGGTCGTAAGATAAATATTATTAGTGATTTTGTAAATAAATGTTGATAAAATTCATTCATACCTGTTATAATATCCTGCATCATCCTCATCCTTCAATGCTATGCCATGCATCTGAGGGATGCGAGGTATTTTAGAATTACCTATGGATTTTCAAAATAGGTTTATGAGTGTTATACAACTTCTCAACCTGAAAGTTCTTGTGGTATCGAGAATAACTGAGATTATTGCAGTATTACGAAACTTATTTTTTCACGTTCTTCTTACATTTTTGTTGACGGCGTAAAATAACTTCCAGGTTTCATCTAGATAGTCGGTATGTTTTGACCATAGAATGTTTTGACTAGTATTATATCAATTACAAGTACAAAATAAGAAGTTGAATTGATTTGATTACGGGACCTAATGACGTAAAGTTACCAACAGGTAGCTCTCGTACTATAAAGTAAAACAAAATTCTGTAATGATAGTTTTTTTCCTTCTAGATAGGTACAGTGATTTTCGGTATGATATTAATGAGTTTTAAGTTTTTTAAGTGAAATCAATTAAAGAGTATCGTTAGTTAGGTATTGTTTCTATCTATAAATTGGTTGTCGGTAATTGATCCTGTAATAAATTAATAATTGATCAAGGAGGATAAATAGAACGATACTTAATTATGATATATTGTGTTTTTTCATACGACAAAAGGTACTAATAATATCTTAACAGCGAAGCGTCTTCTACGCATTTTGAGTGATTTGATTTTCGCGGGCTAGTGCGCGACGATGTTCGGTAGCGGGGCGCGGGGCGCTTGCTGCGACTAAGCCACGCCCATTTCACTTCAATTATTTTTCGACATAGGCCCTTAACGAAAAAGCGGTAGGTAGTTATGCCGTTATATTAGTTCAGAAGCACGTTACACGGCTTTATCACGCCTTTTATCTCGTTCGTTCATGTGAAAATAGAAAGAGAGCGAAGGTGTGTTAACGCTATAATATCACGGTGCCATGCTACCCAATAAATCCGAAGCGATTCGAAGAACGCTAGAAATCGTAGGTACCGAACGAACGTGTGTGCCGTGCTGTGCATGCGTATGCCCCCCGCCCACCGCGCTGCGCCGTGCCGCGCCGCCGCGCTTCGACCGCAACCATTGTTTTTGTATTTTTATATTCATATAAGTAAATATCGTGGATGAAAATGACACAAATTTACAATGTCGATTTTTCATGCATTTATGATATTGAATATAAAACTCGAATAATTGTAATATTTTTTTGAAGCGATTACAGCTTGGAAACACAAAATAATTAAAAATCTTAAAATTGCGTGCCCTAATTTGGCACAAATTTGATAAATAGGCATATGTAAGTGATCTGAGAAAGGAAATACCTATTTCACTAATTTGAAATTTTTTTTTGCTCTGTTTTTACATGATGACCCTATGTCAGTTTGCACTGGACGAAGATGACACAAACTGTGTTTTCACACTCCGCAGGTTACCCTAGATATGATACCATAATTATTTTAAACTTTAAATAAATTTTGCCAGTTTGGATTTGAATAAAAAGAATCAACCACAAATCATCAAATTACTGAAAATGCAAGTAACAGAAGTGACACAAAACTCGATAATAAGCTTCATATGTACAACTGTATCCACAGGCAAGAAATAAGCAACTTTAGAATTATTGAAACTTATGACATCAAAATAGGCCAGCGCTATCGGACTACATGACGCCGAGTAGAAAGCGATTTCAATTCAAGAATGTACGTAGTACCTACGTCCTATTTCTATGTTAAAGAACCATTTGTGGAACTTCTCTGTCAAATAGAGGGTCCTTCTTAATATACTGACAGTTTTTTAAGGGGATGACCAGACCATCAAACTGAACAACATTCACTATGGGACCAACATCGAAATCGTGTAAAAAATTCTGTCGCATAATGATCCCTGATTGCAGTTTTGTGTGGAACAGCTGATTTTTTTTGCGATTTCGATGTTGGTGCCATAGAGAAAGTTGTTCTGTTTGACAGTGTGATCATCCCCTTAAAAAAGTGTCGGCATATTAAGAAGGACCCTGTATATCTTTCGATTAAAATATTTCAATCTGCAATCGTATTGGAAAAATAGGGTGCACTAATCTGTAGGAATTATTGAACTGTGCCGGGATTACTCGTACCTGCCAGATAAATAACAGAGCGTAACGAACCGGTAATTGGTTTTCAGTTTTCACTCAATTAATTTCAATATTTAAATAACTTTGTCTCCGTCGACGAACCCTGAAAACAATTATTTATAACCAGTTCACGCTCTCTCCAATTTTGACCTCAATTTATACAGCATAGATTTGAATTCAATTATTGTCGAATTGACAACATTTCATTTTAAGAAAGGTACCAAAATAAGAAAACCATTTGTAGATTATGTGATTCAAAGCTTTATACTAGATTTTTCTATCCATTATTTTTCGAGTTATTTGAAAAATGCTGAAAAATATAATAGAGGTTGAATGAGATTTTATTCCTTTGCCTGCTTGGCTTTTCTATTGTGTTTGGCAGTTTTTATTTTTAATGTTATTGCGGCCAAGGTATCTTAGCCATAAATACAACGTTTTTCAGAAAATTCAAAATCTAAATTAAAAATAGTAATAATTTTTTAACCTATTTTTATTAAAAACAGGTGGTTAAAAAAATGTTATGTTGTCAATTCAAATATTGTAGTGTTTATTATAATAAAGTAAATTAATAATGATTCTTATTTAAGTTCAACTTAGTTGTTTCAGTTAAGTTAGATATTATCAGATTAGCTTCGCTCGCCCCACAAGTCTCAATACAGTGGCACCACATCAAAACACGCTTCATAACATCCTAACAAGATACTATACGACTTGGCTCCTCGCTTGTATTCATCGTAAACTTGATCCCTATTTCTGTCGCAAACATAATTAAGCTCTTCTTTGTAAGAGCGAGTGGGAGAACGTTACGTCCATAATAGATAGACATTCACATGGTATAGGGGTTCATAATATAAGCCGCAGCCGGGAGCTCGTAGCTGTGCCCGTGTGTGTCTGACTCACATACGCTTATTGGCTCATCCGGTTCTTTCTGCAGACATCTTAACTCCTTTAACTCAACGCTTATTTTAGCAAATGTGGAGAAACGCAATGTTGTAAACTGTTGCGGAATTTTGAGTTACCTAATGTAAATGTTTGAAAAATTGTATATACAAAATTATCTTTTACGTATCTAGCTTTAACAAAATAGCATAATTTTATCAACGAACACAAAACATGGAATGTCTAAACCAAAAACAGCAATGTCAAGTGCTCGGGCCCAAACGTGTTAGACAGGCAGACATGACATCTGCCTGATCTGGTCATGGTCCGATCATTAAGTTTTGATCTGTACTTATAGGGGTTATGTAAAAAACGTTATGTAGTCAAGACACCTGCTTTTAATAAAATCCAGTAAAGGAATCATCACCATGTCTAGTCGGATTCTAAGGATCATAAGTACAATGTTACCGCGTGCGCCCGCGCCGCATATCTCCAGTTGCGGGAGAACTAACTGCTTTACTTATTTATTTTTACGTTTTTTGCTCTTCGCATCCCTGCTAAGTGCAAATGCAAATGGTCTTCGTCTCGTTTACAAAGATGTTTTTATGCACACGGCCGGCTATTTATTGAAGAGCCATTATTACTGCTTCTGAGAAAACGAGTAAAGAAAATGAGAACCAATCAACATTTTAAGGATTTAGCGATTTTAGGAATGACCAGCAAATGATTTCATTTCATGTTATGTCATGGTCAATATCGAATGATAATGATAGGTATTTTTTGGTAAGAAATAATATAATTTAAGTTGACGTTTCATAAGAAAACGACTGTAGCTTCTAGATAATATATTTGGTACCTACCTATCTAGTAAATTCCTGAAACTGTCATCCATCATACTATAACTAAGTATAATACCTAATATCAGCAGCATTTGTATTTTACAAAACAAAACTAGTTTTGTCTTGATTTCATACAAAACCATAATTTATTCACTCAAGGAAATAAACATTAAATGTAGTGGGTAAGTACAGTAAGATACCGTACGTTTACCATGTTTGCATAGAAACAATGTGATGTATCATACTGAATGATATGTCAGTTTGCAATGTTCGCAATTATTTACTCTTGTTCTTATTACACAAGCTCAATGTAGAGTAATAAAGTAGAGGTAGCGGGCGCGCCTTTCTCGATACTAATCAGAAAGTAATGTGCGTGGGCGCTGGATTTTCGCAGATCAGCCTACGTGTTTGGATCAGTAAGGTGAGTTGTTGACCTGCAGTTGCACCCTGCAGTCAAACCAGTTCCTCCAGGAGGCCGCTGCCGCCTCGCTGCAGCCAGTGCCGCGCGCGCACCGCCTCGCTCGCGCTCTAACCACCAATAAAACAATAAACCAGATAGACAATCATTTCATTTCTACCGTAGTGCTTTGTTCCGTTAACTTTCATACTTTAACGTTTTATTCAAACGCTCATTCCGACGTGTTTTCGTTTTGCTCACGATGTTTATTTGCAGCTTCCATTTGCCTGTCAATATTAATGCGAGCTGGATGTAGATAGCTGTTATTGAAGGTTAGCTCGTTAGGCCGCTATTAGAATATTTATAGGAAATGGTGATGCGTATGAGTTTGTTCGTTAATTAGAGATTGTATCTGTTGTGTACCGTTAGTGTCGTCTGAAGAGGCGAAGTAACTAATTATCCTGGTGGACGGGACGGGCTGCGCAGGCGCACGGCCACAGCCAGCGAGCACGCAGCCACATGATGCGCGACACGAATAATAAACCAAGCCACTTCCTGCCGAGCGATAAGCGCTTCACACAACTCTACGACATCACATCACACAATGCATTTATTATACAACTACATTCAAACGTTACGTACCTAGTAACTACTCGTATGCCTTACCTACTTGCTATGATAAAGTAGACACTGAACTCGTATGTACAATTTTGTTCTTACCGTAATTTGCCTTTGTTTCTAAATCAATAACAAAACAGAAACAATGTAGGATTCAATGGAGCAGGTTCTTTTTTTCCCTCATATCCAAAATTGGTATATCAGTGTACTTATAAATTTAGACACTTCTTTGTACGGAAATGTTGAAAGAGTACCAATACGTTTCGTAGTTGCAATGGTCAAATTGAAGGTGCCAGAAATCTATATTGCTAACAACTAGACTCATAAAGAAAACAGGCTAGAATAATCTTATATGGATTGCCAAAATAGAGATCGAACTGTCCTTTAGGCTAAAGAGATCATAACAAAACATCCATTCGTTATGAATATTATGATTATTAATGATTCAGGGGTAATAACTATACACTCAATACCAGATAGCTGTACGAAACGTCAGCTCTGGAGGAAACGAGTAGATTAGATAACATATGACTCAGATTAGTTGTAAATAGGTAGTCAATGCGCAGTAGGTTTGCAACGTATGAATTGTGTGATATCATTTCGAACGACGAAAGATGATGGTTACATTGTTGTTAATAGAGTTTATAGATGTGATGTGAAAATGACATGCGTAATATTAATTGGATAAATAAATGATAATTCACGCAGGGTTTCTTTTGGTCGTTTTGATGAAGTGTTCGTTTGAACAAGGCTGTCATCTTTACCTTTGTTTATACAAGCGTGGCTACTTAGCCTCTTTTTCGACAGAATAGAGGACTTGTCATAATTATTTTTCTAGCGTTTTCTACTTAGTACCTACCTATTTAGTCTAGTTTAAAACATATTGTTTCTATTTGGAAACATTTTTGTTTAGTTTCTATTTAAGAGGATCCATGCAGGGCAGTCAGTTTGTTAGATCCTAAAATGAAAATGTTAAAACACGATCTAGTACTGCCCCCGGGAGCACTCGGATCCGTGGTGATTATAAGACATTTTAACGAATTCAACAAACCACAGGTACAAAGATTCGTTTCTAAATTGTGTTAAAAAAAGTCACTGTCTTTAATTGGTTAAAAATAATTATAATTATACTTCGTTTGTATTTTGTATGGAGCGCGCTAGGCGGCGTATTCTCTTAATATAAATATTTCAATCGTATTAATTATGTAGACTTACATAATATGATATGATGATTAAAGATATTTCTACTTACCTCCTTCTTCACTAGATTAGAAGACCATTACTTCAAACGTCACGAACGTTGACTCACGCTCAGTTTTATGCACTTACAGGTAAAAGAATTATTTCTTAGAACTCTCAGTGAGTAGCTACGGTATTTACTGCAATTCCAGTAGTTTACGGAAGCTGGCTTAATTATTATCAGCTTTAATTGGAACGTTGCCTTGGACAAGTCAATTACCCATGTTTCGCCATTTATTGGTTTTCCTTTTATTGTACATTGGCGCTGCTGGATGGCTTAGCGGAGGTAATTTAATTATATTTTGTGTTCAATCTAAGCAACAAGATTTGTATCATCTTTATCAAAGTTCTAGAAAAAGCAAGTGATAGCAATGAAGTAAAGATAAAGTGAGTTGATTTCGGCGAAGACTTTAGATAAGGATGAAAACACAATTGCGTTTTATCCGATCGAAATTAGTTCGTAAATACAACAAACTCGAGTAGGAGGGCCATTTTGTTTTCCTTAGAGCGTGTTTGAATGCACAAATTCATAACCTTGGTTAGGTGGTATTTAAAAAACATCTAAATAATGGCATCCCAAACTGACCTCTGCTGCGGTTAATCAATTGCATTACGTTAATGGGTGATCTAATACTGAACAACTTTCCTAAGAAACCTATACGAAATTACCAAAAACAAATTATGGACGTTCCAAATGCAATCAGCTGATCGAACGTTTATATTTATAGGAGTTTTTTTTCTCGAAATTCCCGTTAATTCCCCTGGGAAAGTTGTTCAGTATCATAAGTACAATCACCCAACTGTCTGCTTTAACACCCTGTAGTATCTACATCCTCCATTCCATCATATTTAAACGCAATATGACGTACGTCGTCGTAAAACTCTATCCAAATTGTTATTTCTGGCAAAAGTTTAACCAGCCAGTCACCCGAGTGACGCCAACTCTCTTTGGGAATGCAATAGGTATACCTTCCACATACCTAGTTTATATTACCTCAAGCTAATTTCTGTGTAACCTGGCCTTCAACGGGCATGGCATCGTTTTGATAGTGCCCGTTATTCGTAGAATGCGTCGCGGACATGGCAAATGGTTTGAATAACAATTACATGGGTTGTTTGTTTGTTCTAATTTCATCCTAATATTATCTTTAACTCAGATGAAAACCCCAGTCCAACTGTAAACGAAGAGACATAGTATATAAGTCGTTCAGAAAAATCATCTTTACACGTGTTCTTGAGGTACAAAATTGGCCAACGTGTCGGAATCGCTAAAAAAAATTGTCCTTAACTACCGCATTTCTGTTTTTGGGTTACTGTTATCTTCATGATAAATTTCGATTCAATAGGTGCAAAAATAAGGGAATAACTGAGGCGCGGCATGCAGACAGACGATGTTGTAAGGCTTCTTTTTTTGACTACGGAACCCTAAAAACAGTCAAACTAATAGATTGGTATAGTATATTATGTAAAGTGGAGCTATATTATAGCTGTTATAATATTAGTGGATACAATCGTCATGAGAGTGATAGTGTGGGTTGGCATCTAATGCTGCGGAACGTGGTTTAGAAATAGTAGTAGTTCACATCAACAACCGACCAAGGCCAGCAATAGCCAACAGTAGGTACAGGGATTGTTTAGCTGGCAACTTGGCACGGCTTCCACACATTTACATCTGCTTCGCGTCCGGCAGACTCCTGGAGAGACAGATGAGAGATACATCTGCTAAACAGCTACTGAATTATCTACTTGATATTGTCATACAGGGTGTTAGGGTAAACAGTTGCATTATTTTAAGGGGTGATTATACCCAGGATACTGAACAACTTTCCCTAAGAAACCCATAGGAACATCGACAAAAAATGTTTGGACTCTTCATACTAAATGCAATCAGTTGATCGAATATTTGTATGAATTTTTTTGTTGTTGAGATTTTCCTTTTTGTTTCTTAGGGAAAGTTGATCAGTATCATGGGTACAATTATCCCTTAAAGTAATGCAACTGTTTACCCTAACACCCTGTATATCTATGTTACGATAAATAATATGTTTGGTGGATGGACCAGGTGCGGATCGAGTGCCTTTACTTAACCTCAATAATAAATTAGTTGCTTAAATATTGACACAGTATGGATTTAATGTCGTAAGGCACTATAAGTTGCGAATTTGGTTAAATTTTACTTTAGCTTAATAAGGGTATGAGCATAAGAACAGGTTTCGGTGGCCCCGGAGTGTTCGCAGCCGTAACGAGGACGCGATGACACATGTCTAACGGTAATTCCGATTTTTAACTCAGACTTTATACCTTTGCGCAGTGCGCCGCGCCGGCGCAATTCTATAGTGCAACACTTTAGTGTCAAAGGGGAAAACCACAAACAAAATGCTTCGAAGTGGAACAGTCTAAAACATTATAAAATTTTTAATAAAACTGTTCAGTATTTTAGAATTAATTGTCCTTGACAAGAAAGCTTTTTAATTTCAGGGCTACAGAAGTTCATTGATGAATTCATATTGAATTTGCATATTCAAATTATAAACTGTTACAAAATTAGAATCGTCATCGTCACTTCATTATGCAACAGTTCGACTAACTTGAGCGGCTATGTAAATTAACTAATAATACGTAAAAAAACCTGTGTGACTTGTCGTTGTTCTTGATATTGGGGAAAAAATTGTGTCAAAATCTGATAAGTTCGATAACTTTCTTTTGTACCTACTACCTACCTGTCCTGCTTCTGTAAATCCAGCGTAATTAGCCCCTTTCTTACCAAATTACGAGTATGTAGATAATTTGTTTATACTTAAAGGAATATCATAAGGATTTATCATAAAGTACAGAGTTGGCGATAAGTGGATTGACCTATCTCGTCAGTCAGCAGGTTGAAGCCCGTCTGAGTCTGAGGCGTCTGCAGACAGATAATCTGTCGTGTAACGGGCCTGATGTTGCAAGCGTCAAGCAGCTACACAATAACATTAAACATGCGCTGCTTTCAATTGATATATTTTCGAAACCAGTCTTCGTTTTCATAACATGATCCGTGCGAGGTTCGCTCGAACCTACTAGAACAAATCTCTACAATAATGAAATATGATTTGAATCGACTTTCATTATTTAACGTTAGGTATCTTGTATCTGATAGGTTGTGTTAAGTCTTGAATTCAGGAATTGTAAGAAAACGCGTCGTCCTGGCCCGGTTGTGCCACTTCAGTGGAGCGAAGGTCAGAAGTCAATTAGGGGCGAAGCCGGAGGCTGCGCGCGATTCGCTCCCCGCCCGTAAATGTCACTCGCGCTGTACTATAATGTTATGTAATACAGCGCAACAATGAGATAATAAATTTTGTCGTCCCAACACACGTAGGAAAATACATTGTTAGCTGTTAAGAAAATACAGGAAAAAATTTCACATACAATTTTCCAGCTAATCTCTAAATTCGGAGATGGATTTTAAATGGAGCTTTGGAGATTCTTTGAAGTACCTACTCGCTGAATCGGATGCATATTGGCAACGGATATTTCATGCGCCATCTTCACTAATGTAAATTGATTGACATGCTTTTTAAGCGGCTAGAGCTCGCGTGGCGGGTATTTTGGGAGTAATGGGCGCACTGACGTAAACCAATTCAACGGACGTGGGAAGCTTCACGAAATCCTTGTGTTGTCTGTCGGTGAATACATGTCTACATCACATTCAGCTGAACATTTAACAAGTATCTCGTTACCTTGGATTTAAAGTGAAAAATGTAACTGTGATGTCTTCAAACGAATAGGAATGTGGCAGTTGCAAAATAAAATAATTGAAGTCTCACGCTACATGACTTCTTTCATTAAAGTCGCGATATTGTTTGTTATCAACAAAGGTCGTCTGAATGAAAACAAAAAGAACGTAGAGAGTCATTGTATCTGAACAAAGCGTGTGAACTCAGAGTTGAAAGTTTGCTTCTGACAGGTAACATAGGATTGAGCTCGACTTGAGCGCTACTGTGACAACGTAAATGACGTATTGAAACAACAAAAAGGGTTATCCACTGCGTATTTCAATTATCTGTGTCAATCTGCTCTGCTTAACCAACACAGTCCGTAGTCTGCTTCCTTGTGGGTACTATTCTTGTTTACATTAGCATTTCTGATTAATGTAACTTCACATTTAAATTGTCACGTTTCACAACGAACAGCGTGTCGGCTTCTGCTGCTGTTGATTGGCAAGTTGCACTAAAGTGTTCCAAATAATGAGCAGACACTTGCACTGGTGGAATTGTAACAAATGAGTTAGGAGGGTGTTGTCTATTGTACGAGCGGCAACGGCTTGTCGTCACTCAACTCTGCTATGTGTCTGGTTCTACTATGTAAGCAGGTATATACAAAACGGGGCTGGTCTGCAGTAGTACATACTACAGTGGGTGTATAAACCTGTGCCATTGACGATTTTATGGAAATTAATTACATATTTGACTGTAGAGCACAGAATATATTTGAGTAGGAGTGGGCGTTTTATTTCTGTAGATAACCCTACCAGTTTACTGCTCTAACTAACTACTATTTGATCAAAGTGGTCATTCAGTTTCGAATGGGAGCAGCGGGTTTGATCGATATGTTTGTTTTGGACAAATTCAACACTTCTATCCGTAAATATCCTTGTGAGCTTGTGACCCAATTCCCTATAAAACGTTTCCTAAAATATCTACACTCAATTTTGTATGAGGGAAATTATACTGGAAATGCAAATGACACAGAAAACCTTTTCAGTTCATGAAAAATACATAGGTAGAGATTTCGGGGTGACCATAAATTTGGTTAATCTTGTATTAAAGATACAAGGCGCAGTAATCTATCGGGTCTCGTAGAAGCCCACGTAGCGTCGCGGTCGCCCAGGACCAGCACTATTAGCATAATCCGGTATTATGGTACGAAGCTCGCAATGAAAAGGATTGTACATACGAAAGAGGTATGCTTCATTACGTGGGTTCCTTCCTGGCCGGCTCGTTATAAATGAGAGCGGAATGAAAGAATAAAGACACTGACTTTCTGCATCCAACTGCCTAACTACATTGCATACGACCTAGGGCTAGGTAAATACACCTAAGTTAAAATTAAAATAAACATATTTATTCAAAATAATATCACATACAGGGTCCAACTTAATATGCTGATACTTTTTAAGGGGATGATCGCATCAAATTGAAAAACTTTCTCCATGGCACCTACATTGAAATCGCGAAAAAAAAATAAGCTGTTCCATACTAAACTGCAAACCTACACCAACCAAATGTATGGGACAGCAGATTTTTTTTTCGCGATTTCGATGATGGTCCGTTAGAGAAAGTTGTTCAGTTTGATGGTCTGATTATTCCCTTAAAAAAGTGTCAGCATATTAAGAAGGACCCTGTATACATAGCTTTCTGACGTCATTCTTTGACTCTCCCACCGTGTCAGAAGGTGTTCCGTTGCAGAGAAAATGCGGCCGGAAACTCTACAACACATATTATATGCTCACGACTATATTCCCCTAGGGAAGTATTCAGAGATATTATGAAACCACAGAACATCCACGTTTAGCTACTACCAAAACTCTGTCCAGTGTGACGAGGAGTGAGCCCGTCGCCACAACAACACAGAACTTTTAAATAAAACAAAATATCCTACAAAGTACAATTACAAATACAATATTGAATTACGTAGTGTACCTAGCATTGCAAAGAGATAATCTAGTTTATAACTAAGTAACTATTCATTTAGGTATATCAATTTAGTTAATTACAAGATAGTACCATATGGTAGTCATGGATTTTTGCAAAGTAACGCCTGATTCCATAAATTATCTCAACTTAATTGAATACAAACATTCAACTATCGTTAAAAATGGTACATATAACATTCTAGCGGTCAAAATAACACTTGACTTCTTTTGCACAGGCAACAGAAATTAATTAATTCTATCTACGAATCGATCAAAGGCTCTATCTATAGTGTCTATTCTATTATAGACGAACTTTGATGTACTTACTTTCATTTCTAAATATAAAAGTGGGTTGAACAAGACAAGTGTTTGTTTGCAAAGACCATGAGGAGATATTTATTTTCATTCAGCAACGCCCGCATCTGTTTCAAATGGAAGGGAAAATATTATAACCCACATGATTCATTTCAATTCGTGTTTACGTCTCATCTATTTCATCAATAGGTATAAGATCTTTCGAACTATAATAGGTTTGATACCAAGGTAAAGTAAGAATGGAAATTTCAAACCAAGGGAACTAAATTTGATGGATCTAAATGATCATCTAATCACCATTTCAAATGTTTTCATGGTGCTTGTCATTTGATGAGCGCGATTTTTATAGCACGTAAATAAAACTTTCACAGCTTGTAAAGTTAGAAATAGCCTAAAGGATCCCACTGCAGGGCAAAGGCCACCTCTCATCCATACTCTACCACTCGGGCCCAGTGCGTATTGGTGAAGGCAAGTCAGTGATCAAATTATGATGTATGATAATTTTCAAGCCGCCAATAGGCCTCTGACCTGACCGCCATCTGTCGGAACTATCCGGGACCAACAGCTTATCGTGCCATCCGAAGCACAGAGCAAAATCACTAAAATTGAGAAAAATGCTTGTTACAAAACACGCACAAACGGTTGATAAGATTTACATCTTGGGCACACCGATATAATTTGTTCCGGATTAAGACATAAATGATACTTTTTAAAAGACAACGCACACGAAGTTGCGGGCAAAAGCTAGTAGTGCAATTAAATTTTTGTTGGAATTAATAACATATGAACCTTTTCGTATCTGAATGACGCTTTGCTCAAATTTATTTGTCTAGCGCTGTTTAGAATTAATAGGCATGTTAAGCTAACATTCAGTTTACAGACGGTCGTTTAGGACCAGACAGCTGCAATATTAGGTCATGTGAAAGTTCAAATGTGTGGAACAGCCGTTGTCGATACCTAAAGCAAGCCAAGAGTGGGTTCGGCTCGATGGCTCTGCAAGTCGGCTTCTCGCGTCTTGATGGCTGAACTGGAGTAGTGGGACGGATTAGGATAAACCGAGTCAATGGCCGGGTCACGTGGCTATTTGCGTCCTACCCCTCCACCACCTCGCCCCCTCTCTCCTTCCGTTCCCTACAAACTACCCGCTATACCGACTAATTTTGGTAACAAATCTGTTGACATTCTCTGCAACATGAAGCGCTTCGAAGAAATTGCGTGATAACAATTTGCCTTTAGTGTGCATATGTGTTAATGAATAAGCGCAAAACCTCATACACCCCAACTGGTTTATAACAAAATAATTAGATTGAAAGATTTGTTATCATTTCAGGAATGAATGAAAGCGCTAACGTGCTCATGGATACATTTTAAGAATCTTGTTTTGGTAGTAAGTAGGGTGAGAGTGCCCGAGCGGTGGGTTGAGATCGAGTTTAGTAAATTTTAAATTTTACATACAAATTACTAATATTTTGAAAAAAAATAATTGTGATGAAACCATGATAATTAGATTCTGCTCTCGATTACAAACAAACTACTTTTTAGTTTTGCGTTAATTCATTAACACGTTGTATATCTAGTTATTATCTGTGTTTTGTTATTGTTATACGAGTATTTTATAGCGTTGTTATGATATTAATTAACCCCTTTTTAGTGACATCACTTGTACATAGTACATCATCACTACATAGTTTCATGTTCAATATTAGGCTACTGATACGGAGTGAGACGGTTTTTAACTATGATTAATTGACTCGTTTATATAGTGTACGTATACAGGGTGTAACAAAACACCCTATCAAACTGAACAATTTTCACAATGGAGCCAACTTCGAAATCGTGAAAAAAAAACATGAGTTTCATACAAAACTCAACTCAAGCACCGACTCGACTGAAATGTATGGGACAGCTGATTTTGTTTTCACGATTTCGATTTTGGTTCCATAGAGGAAGTTGTTCAGTTTGATCTAATCATCCCCTTAAAAACCATCTACATATTATAAAGAAGTAGTCTGTATGAAGTGCAGGTGAAAAATCATGTCAAATTAATGTTTACAGCTTTCTACTACCTATAAAATAATTTGCATGTAAACCTGATACTTTTATATATGCTATACTTCATTCCAAATAAGGACGACGATATTTTCCGATTCCTATTTAGCTTCCTGGCCAATTATGATTACCAACTGTAATTAATTTATTGGATACATATACTATCCGACATATCTTGGACGTTCCTAAAGTAGTTTTAAGAATAAGTGAGAGGAAGTGTTTTAAATCTTTGTTTCTGTAATGCAAAATAGCCTTAAAATTTCGTTCGTATTTTGAATGGAGTATAGGTATCTGCAATATTATTTTATCTGTGGTACCTGCTACCTAAGGGATCTAATCACAAATAGGTAATAACTAATAATTATTATGATACACCTAAAATGATAAATACCTTACAATAATTAAAAGAAAAATCTTAATTAATTTTGATACAGGAAAATGTACCTGGGTATACGCAACCACCATATTTTGCAGAAAAAGAATAAAAGTCAGTATTAAATACAAACATACATACATATGCTCGAAAAATAAAAGCTTTTCGCTATCAAAACATAAGTACCAAACTATTTGAAAAAAAAAATGAATTTGATTAAAATGTCACCAAAAAGTATTTACTTATGTAGAGGTTCCTACTTACCTACATAATGGCTCATTTCACTAGAAAAAAATTACGTAGACGCCCTTAAATCGATAAAAGAAAATGTGAAAATATTTTATGTAGCAAATGGTTTTCAGATTTTTTTTTCACATTGAACTGCCAGTAGTATGCATATTTAAAAAAAACATAAACGAATGAGATGGGTAGTTTTCAATTAAGCGGCAGGCTATGAAATCTTTTTGAAAGAGTCGTTGTCGACATTAGTCCCATAGAGAAAGTTGTTCAGTTTGATGGTCTGATCATCCTCTTAAAAAACTGTCAGCGTATTAAGTTGGGCCCTGTATGGATGATGTTAGAGATCAAAATAAATAAAAAAATTGTAATAATAATATATCAAAACGCGACAAAGAAATTAATATCGTTCGTAAAGCTACGGCGTAGACCACGATATTGCAAGTAAAAGACTTCAACTAGCGCATCAATTTTATGTTTTATTAATTTAATTATTGAAATAAAAAAATTACTGTTACAAACAATTGTTAGAATTTTATAATAGGCCGTGTCATATTAAGTAGACAAATAATAAAATAGGCCACCTGTAGATAACAAGGTCGACGACCTTACACCAAACAAAGAGCTCTTTAAAATATCAGGTAGAAAGACGGCGATACTGTGATACAGACTTCAATAAATAGATAACCTCTTTTAGAAAGGTTAGGTAAAGAACATTCCTCCGATGTACGTAACTTTTGTTGATCTTTGATAAAGTGAATGTTGCCACTTGCATGGCAAAGTCCGTATAAACATCCCATTCTCATTATCTACTATATCTGGTTATTATACCTATAGTCTAATGCAAGGTGTTAACACAATGAACGCGAAATTTGAAGACCGTTTATAATCGATAGGTTGATTACATTTGATAATATCTTTTTTGAAAAGAGATTTAAAAAAATAACACTTTTCTCATAAATTCACCACGTTGGTTTTAGAGCATAAGCATAAGCATTTGCTCACGACTTTATTCCCAGAAGGGGTTATTAGAGATATTTAAAAACTCAGAACACCGACGTTTCACTAGTAGGTAGTACCGTAGTACCTACCGAAATACAGTTTTAAAGTTTGTAAGATATTTATAAAATGTTGATCTGGAGTGCGATTTTTAAAACTCATTGGTTGAACTCAACAGTTGAAAGTGTCAAAATTACTATGGAGATATACATCTTTCTACTGCTGATTTGACTTTCAAAAATCACACTCCTGAAGTATGATTTTTGAAAGTCAAATCAGCAGCAGTAGAAAGATATGAAATCTCTATAGTAATATTTTCAACTGCTCTGAGTTCAAAGTGGGATTTACAAAAATCGCACTCCTGTTATTTGTTCTAACCGGTTTTCAGGTTTCAGTTTCGGATTGCATATGTGTAATTATTAGTCAATCGTGTTCATATATAGACGAAATTAATTCCTAGCGGAGAATCTTCGAAGCATCTCAATCGATTAATATACGGTTCACAGCGTCACAACCACCGCCCGAGTTTACTTTGCGTCTAACTTAATTACCTGGCTATATGTACCTGCCTGCATCTGCAAACATCTATACAACCGATATGGCGAGTGAGGTGTTGAGCGAGAAATAATAGTCTCGATTTCGTGACTACTAGGAAGCTTTCACTAGGCACGAGTGTCGCGTGGTAATTACAACGAACGTAGAGGTAGAGTGGAGATCGCGGGAACAGGCGCGACCGGGGAAGGTAATGACGCATTGTCTGAATACAATCCCCCTTCCAAACGAGGCTTCTCTGCTGACACGATTGATCATCGCTCATCGGTCCGCGTCTGTATCTACATGGTGATAATGCGAACTGTTAGAAAACAAGCAACCCGATGCGGTGTTGACTCGATGTTGATAGGCTAGCCGATCTTAGATAGTCTTTGTTCTAATAATGTGAACGTTAGCTTCGGATTTAATAGAAATAGGCACACGGCTATTGTTGTCTAGGTCTATAAAGTATCGTTTGTCTTGATTTGATGTTGCTATGTAGCTCACAATAACCCGTGCCCATGTGGGTAGCAACCCATTTCTGACACAGGAATAACATAATACATACTCGTAAATGAGTATGTGAACTATAGTTTGCTCTTCAGTCATACAGAACGTAGTATTGTGAAGGTTGGTTTGACGTTTGATTGTTCCCCAATTAGCATATTGCTTCACCGACTTATATAAAATATGAATATTACTGTGCAGTGGAGCGCCGAATACTTTATATGGGTTTAAGCGGCGAGTGGGTGGCGGACGGCCGTGAGCCGTCGGCTTGCACGATTAGCCAGGCCTCGCCCGAGCCTGGCTCATTGCGACACTATATCTAAATAATTAGGTAGCTATTACTATTTCCATGTTTACCTAATCATGATGCTCAGCTCACAATTTCATTCCTCGAAGAATTTAAACGAATGAATCATACGTTTTTGTGACAGAGTTAACCATTCACGTGCGAAAACAATTTGTCAAAACAAGAACAATTGGACACTATTAAGAACTAGGCCAAAGTTTCAGTTTCAGTAGCGCGAATGCAAAGTCAGTGCTGGCGAATGACGTCGACCTATTAGGGTCAATTACGAAGATAATGCGTCCGCTCCGTGTGCAGCGAGAGTGCATTCGTCCCAGATTTATGATCTCCGGAGCTGTGCGGTCCCGACAGTTGTGTATTGTGCGACCCTCGGGGTGAACGCTCTGCCGGGAGTCGTCGACACGCCACGATAATTACTGTCGCCGTGGCTGCCTTGCTGCGTGCCCTCCGACTCTGCTGCGACCAGCTGCTGGCCCTACCTACCTCACTAACACGCTAACACTCCTAATTGAGACTATTCGAAGATCTCACTAAACAAACACGAATAAAGTTAACAATATAACATAATTTGGCGAAGCCTGACCCAACTCAAAGGTTAGCGATGTATTAATATAATAACATTACGTGACTGGGCCGCATCGCACACGATTCTATTAAATATTTAGAGGAGTGTTCTCTGGACTGTGTTTGCGACACGGGAATGGCCGTAAGACGCTCTGAGGGCCATTTTATGGCGCCTCAAGTGGCTACTTGTCACAGAATACGGGTTGAGAGAGAGTTTAGACTATCTGTAGTCTGTTATACGATTGACCACCAGGATCACCTTCAGAAGTAATTCAACGAAGTTTGCCTTGTTTAACTACTATCGATACTGCCAATGAAATGTTGCTTTTGAATGTCTTGGCAGCATCTTTGTTCAATAAGGAGCCTATTTGCGCATCTACGGTTACTTGATCATCGGCTCACGCACACGACGCTTTTGTAATTGATGCTACGGATCTGATATATTTAACACTTAAAGGTGGTTTACTAAGGCCCTACGATATTTTGCCTTCAATGTAATATTTTATGTAACGTTATGAAATTTAATTTTCTTTGGAAGATCAACAGCCTATTGACAGATAACATGTTTAAATAGATTTAAAAAAAATTAATAGGTACGTCCATACTCAATACTTTATTGCGAGTTGCTCAATATATTTTGTTTGCGAGTTGGTGGTGGAGTGTGATATACTCTACATTAGTAATTTCATGGAATTTTTATCGTGAAATACTTAAATCATGAGACATTTGTTTGTTTAGTCTGTCTGCGGTCTTCATTACTTGGAACTTGGAATTGACTCAGATGATGCAAAAAATATAAGTATACTATTCGATTCGTTATAGATATGTTGGTATGTCGTAAATGTTACATGTTTATTACCTATTATTCAAATTGTTAGTTCCGCCCTTTCACATCAAATGTCTGTTCCATTCCTGAAAGGAAGTTGTAAATAGAGGCGGGTCTACACCGGCGTCACCGCCGCTAACTGATTAATTATTATTGCCCCATCAAACGAAAACCCTTTAAAGTAAATGACAAAGCGCTCCAAATTGATTTCAACCTACAGACTACGGTCCCATTGATAAATTACTATACATATTTATTATAAATAAAGAGCATTACTACAACTGTATTTGAACTTTTGCTACAAATTCCAGAATTGGGCCTACAAAATCTACTAATTTCCTACAAAATGGGCATATAATCCTTGTTTCAATAGCAAATGTGGCTCCTCAATCCATACGCACATTCCCGAAAGGGATTACGGTCTGCGTTTATGTATGTATGTAATGTAGATTTTTGTGCATTATAAAAGACAGAATAACAAAATAATATCCTCATTCCATTACATCCATTTCCTTAAGAGTAAAGGAGGATACTCTGTGATAAGGGTAAGAAGTTTGATTATACTTCCGATATAGTTAAACTCGTGTTTCTCCAACGTTATTTCTTATGTTACGCCGGACAAAGCTTAGCGGAAGCTTTATGGAAACTTTTATGCGTGTTAAGAGCGAAGAGACATAAAGGTTCAAGTGGCTTTCTGGAGCTTAAAGGGCTAGTTCTTTGTTGATCGCATCGTATTCGCGGACTTGTCGTGTCCACTCTCGGGGCCGTCCGTCCCCTCGCTGGGGATAATGGAACTCACGTCGAAAGGGATTTAAATAATGGGTTGTGAGGCCGAGCTGCGCGTAGTCCGGCTGTTTACGCGTGTCCGTGTGAAGCGATGTGAATAACATTACGGATATATACGGTTCGGTACCCTAAACTAAATTACATAACGTAAGATGCTGGTGATACCGTGGCGCTACCAAAGAAGCATACTGTCGTGTTTATGAAGACTGCAGTAAGAATGTTTTGGCAAAATAGAGCCACATATTTTTCGCAATTCTTGTGACAAGTTAAACAGGGTCCATCTTAATATGCTGACACATTTTAAAGGGACAAATTTCTCTACGGAACCAACATCAAAATCGCGAAAAAATAAATCAGCTGTCCCATACATTCGGCTCGAGTAGGTTTACAGTTTTGTATAGAACAACAGATTTTTTTTCGCGATTTCGATGTTGGTGCAATAGAGAAAGTTGTTTAGTTTGATAGTCTGATCATCCCCTTAAAAATGTGTCTGCATATTAAGAAGAACCCTATATAAGGATTGGCCATACTAACTGCACTGTTTCCTACCATTTCTACCTCTTCCGAATGCGATATTACAATAAGGATCAAGTTTTATATAGAGGCTCATCACAAGGATTTTGGTAACATATACAAATCAACCCTGCCAACATTGCTGATATAATATATTTAAAATTGTATGATATCTATCAAAGCAAAGCAATACAGAGAAAAGATACAAGAGGCACAAAATAACAAAATAACAATCAATATCATACTCGTACATACTCGTACAGTTGTTCAGTGTTCATGCCATGTAGATGTAACTCTTTCTAAAATCAACAAATTAATGATTAGTTATACGGTATATAACACGGTAAAGCAAAGCATAAACGTTTTTTGTTTATACTGAAAAGAAAAACCCGAATATCAATATTATTTCCTTTCAGCCAACATTAAGGGAATAAAATTCGGAGCGTGCTCCATACAAACGAAGTCAGGTTATATTTTCAATTCTAACTAATTAAAATCAAAGTATTTTTTCTGAAACAATCTAGAAATTAATCTCTATGCTTGTATGAAGTCCGATTTTCGATAAAATGTATAGTTTTAAAGTTACAGTGCCTCAAAGATTTCCATACTAATCTTAAATTAATCCTAGCATTAAAACTATATATTTTAACAAAAATCTGACTTCATGCAAGCATAGAGATTAGTTTCTGCAAAATTTCGTTGACTTTAATTAGTTAGAAAATATCACTAGACTTCGTTTGTATGCAGCGCGCATTTACGCATTCGGAATAAACTTCTCTTAAAGGATCATAGAACTCTCTCGAACTCACAACGTAAGAAAAACCGAACATTCCAGGAACATTTAGGAACAATAATGTAATTCTAGACAGTGAGTAGATACCTATATGTATAATATTGCCTTGTATGTATTCTGTTTCCACGCTCCTGAATAGTTTCACATCCAATTATTGGAAAATCTGTGTACTACACTCGCGTGCAACCAAATCGACTCAACCCTTTAACGCGCATACGGGATACCGTTTCTTAAATAAGGCATAGCTGATATTTAAAAAACATACATCGTTTTAAAGCTTGGAATCTAAGCTTTAAAAAAAACCATTAATCATGAAAATCGGTACAGTATTTTTTTTTAAATTGAAATTTGACTATTGGTATAGGAGAAATGATAAATTAAGAAATTAATTGAGGTTAGCCAATCCTTTGAATAAAACCAAAAATTTGAACGAAAACAAGGAAAATTTATTAAATTTATACGGAGTGTTTCCTCCCCTAGCTCTTATAAGAGTTTCTACGCGATTCCTCATTGATCTGATATTTTTTTTTATGTCTTCTTGAAGAAACGCTTCCCACTCCTCTAACAACGCCTCTTTTAGCTCCTGGATGTTCGAAGGAGCTGGATCTCTGGCCCGGACTTTGCGTTTGAGCTGGTCCCATACATGCTCAATCGGATACATGTCGGGACTGAGCGCTGGCCAGTCCATGGCCCGTAAACCGACTTCGTCGAGGAACTGCCTAGTGACACGTGCAGTGTGACACCGGGCATTATCGTGCATTAACACGAAGTTATCCCCGACAAAGCCTGCATACGGGACCACATGATCAAGTAGGATGTCGGTGATATACCGATCAGCGGTCAGACCGCCTCCTCGGCCTCCCCCAGGCACGAAAACGGGGGCTGTTCTACCCTCTAGGGATATGCCAGCCCACATCATACAGGAACCGCCTCCGTATGCGACTGTTTCACGGAAACAGCACTGTGCAAAGCGCTCTCCCGGACGCCTATAGGCCCGGCCTCTCCTGTCACTGCCATGCAGACATACTCTGCACTCGTCAGTGAACAGGATAGGCAGCCATTGGTCGATGCTCCACAAACGGTGCTCCCGTGCAAATTGCAAACGCGCTTACGGTTGACCTGCAGTCAATTTTGGGCTTGTGGCAGGCCGTTTTGGGGTCAGGTTCACTTGCTTTAAACGTCGTCTGACTGTCCACTCACTGACAGCCACCCTTCGGACTCGCCTCAGCTCCTGCTGGACATCAACACTGACAATAAAACAATCGTCCCTCTCAGACGTGCGCCTTAGCAGGTCAGATCTTGGTCTACGAGTGAAGGCACCGGTCTCCTGGAACCTTCTGTATACTCTGGACACAGCAGACTGGCTCAAGTGCAGCTGACGAGCGACAGTTTGCTGACTAAGGCCTTGTTGCAATAAAGCCACAATTTGGGCGGCTTCAGTTAGCGTAGTATCCATAATTTTGGATAAACCGTAAGCTTCACAAGTGGAGATGTTATCAGCTCAACTTCAGATAAGCGACTGATAAAAATTTCAGTCACAGGTGGTTTTATAAGCGATAGCGTCGCGCAACTCGTGAGTTTCACGCGTAGCATGTTTTCCTGTATTTTAATTTAAACCTCAATATAAAAAAAAATACTGTATCGATTTTCATGATTAATGCTTTTTTTTAAAGCTTAGATTCCAAGCTTTGAAATGATGTATGTTTTTTAAATGTCAGCTATGCCTTATTTAAGAAATGTTACCCCGCATGCGCGTTAAAGGGTTGAGTCGATTTGGTTGCACGCGAGTGTAGATACAATTAAAGCGGAGCGCACTGCATCGCAACTGACATTAAATTTTATGGGTTTAGTCTCCCAATGACAGTTATTTGGGTTGACGTGCAGATTTTAGTGCATTTAATATTACTTTATAACTTTCTTTACCTATTTTATAACTAATGGACATTTGTTATTGTTGTTGTTATTTTGAATGTTATTTTGACATTAATAATCGTTAAATTTTTCTATTGTTAGTAATATTTTTTTAAACTAATTAAATTATAGATAAAAATACTGACAATATAGCAATGTACCTATTTAGTATTGGAATAAAGAAATTGTAATGTAATACTTATATTTAAAGAATTGTAGTAAATATTCTGCATGACCTCTCACGAATTATATATTGCATGCGAATTATATATCACAGAGCTCTATGTAAAATACTCTTAACCACCTTTATATTACCTGTGTCGCAAAAAAGTCTTTGAAGTTTGAGTTTTTACGAACTAATGTACGATTCGTAACGCCATCACCATTGGCTTTTCGGTGAAGCGAAACATCGTGAGGAAACTTGGAGGCTTCTGGACAGAGATTTGTAGCTGCTAGTAGAGTTTGTGTATATTGTATATGTGTGTGTTGTGCGAAGCTGATGATGATAATGATATGGACCAATAGCGTAACTTTTAATTTTTGCAGCAATTGAAAATAATTTACTGTTTTGTTATATATTTTGTAATAATTTACTGTTTCGTAATATATGTACTTCCGAAAGTACGAAACGATGCCAACATTACCCAAAGGCCTTTGGATGTTCTGAATATGGTAACTATATTTAGAATTTTAGAATATCTCTGACACCTTGGGAAATATAGTCGTCAGCATTATGCTTATGCCAATATTACAAAAATGTAGAATTTAGTTCAAACTGCATTTTTGCATCTTTGTTATGCAAAGTATTGTCTTGGGATGTTTGTGATACAAATAAAAGTAACTTCATTCGTTTGTGTTCGATACAACAAACACTTGGAAATCATCCCACGGCGGGCGGCGAAGTGCGATCCGTGAGTAGGTGTTCCTGAACAATATGAGATAAATATTGAATTTAGCAAAACGACTTGTGCATGATAATATTGTACTTCAGTACCACCGTCTTAAGATGTAAACAAAGACCTAACCCAAAATTATAAAGTCTTCACAACTTGAAATAATACACTTAACATAAATATCATCATCATCAGCCTCTATCGTGCCCATTATTGGGGCAGATATACCTATCGCACATAGATAAACACACATACATACGTTTATAATCATGTCCGTATTCCCTTTCAGGTCAGACAGAAAGCTATTGCAAATGCCAACCGCCCTTTAAAACTACAGCTCACACGTGTTTAAGTACAGATTGTTCTATTTCATTATCAGCTCTTATCAACCCACTAAGGGGCAAAGCTTCCTCACCATTTTGCCATCCATTTCGGTCTTACGCCAATCGCATCCAGGTCTTGCCGTGTCATCAAGCCACCTAGCCACTTTACAACCCACATCGCTTTTGCCAAATCTCGGCCACGACTCTGTTAGGGCTTTACTCCACCTACCATCACTTCCCCTCGCTACGTGTCCTGGTTCCAACTGCCACTTTAAGCGAGCAATGCGGTCTCGACCGACGTCTTTAACCTTAGCTCCACTTCGGAATTTCGGATCTCAACGTTTGTAACGATGTCAAGAAGGGTGATGCCTAACATGTCAAGCTCCATGGCTACTCTAATTTTGTGCATAGTTTCCATAGTGAGCGTCAATATTTCGGCACCAAGTCATGGTGGGCAAGACACATTGATTGAAAAGCTTAGTTTTCAGGCATTGTAGAATTTTCTATCACGGAGCACGTCGTCCTGCTTGCCGAACGCAGCCTACCCTAGTTGTACACCTCTTGACACCTCTTTTACGTGGCATTCTTTCCCAAAAGATAAACATTGTCCAAGATACATATATGTAATGATCGACTACCTCCAAAGTATCATTCCACACAACGACGATGGGGTTTATGCCTGGTTTAATATATGTATTCTTTACATTTAGTTATATTTACGAATATGTTATACAAATTATATTCATTATGCATAAACATGGCTTTTATGATTGCCTAGAATATTAACCGTGTAATATACTGTATCAGTGAGTATGCATATATACCACATGATCATACAGTGTCTTGTCTGTAGGTACATTGCCTTATTTGGTATGCATGTTTTCTTAAGCCGTCTTTGTTTTCTTTTCTTTTCGACATGTTTCTTTAGTATACAAGAGCGCAATTTATTCAATATTATATGTAAAGAAAGATAGTTTTATTTAAACAACCAAAAATAATATTTTGTACCAACACACTATGGATATTATGTAGATTTTTAAGGGTTCTGGAGTTAAACAAGGAATATTTTCTGAGCAGTTATCAGAGTCATGTATATTTAATACCGGTTTAATTACACAACCTGATAAAAAAAACAACAGTATTAATAAAATCTTTTGTTGACAAATGAATAAATTAGGTAACAGAAGTCTGCAAAAACTTTCGTTTCAGTACAACAGTCAGACACAACAGAGACATGATCAAAGGAGAGACCTCGTAACCCAGATTGGATAGCCAGATCAGTGGTCAGCCAGGGCAGTGGAGCGACGCTGACGGGCGAGGCCTGCGCTTGCCACTATGCAAAGCCAGTTGGTCCCCGGTGTTGCCAGGTAGCATTCTCATATTTCGGAATGATCTGGATTTTGCAAAAAAACTACAGATTAAAATTTTATCTCGTTCTAATATTTCAATAAAAAGTTACGGAAGAAAAATAGTTTCATTGACAAAAGGATTAGGAATAGAAAAATAATCACATTACAAATTTTCTGTTTAACAATGAATTCGTAATATTACGATATATATATATACTATTCATATACGAAAGTGACTTGAAACTCTCTGTAATTTATGTGTTATTCGTAAGTATATGAATCGGGATATATAAATTAAAAAATAACACTCATGCGGCTGTAGTATGATGCGCGTGATAAGCAAGCGTATCTCACGTCTTTTATCTCGCCATACTACGGCCGTTGGTCATTTATTATGTGAATTACAATGGTAGATATGTGAATATACAAAATTTTTTATTTGTGTCCATCACATTATTTTTAATCTTTCCAATGTCTAGAAATATTTTTAATTAGAGATAAAATATAGCTTATGTTCATCACGAATAATGTAGCATTCTAATGGTGAAAGAATTATTCAGATCGGTCCAGTAGTTTCGGAGCCTATTCAATGAAAACAAATACAGGAAAAGATGAATGAATGTGGATTAGTCAAAAGAAATGTATCTGGCCATATAATCGAGAGTTTTGATTTTCGATATATTGTGACCGGTTCTGCCCCCACTTCATTGGAATAAAGTTGACACTGGAACGAAAACGTTCACGCAAATGCTAAAATCGAATTTCGAAATTCGATTTTCGTAACGTGTGTCGAACCGTACCTATATTTTTGCATGCATGCATACCTATATTTTTAATTCAATTATGATCGTAACTGTACAGGATGAAAGGAAAAGTATCATTAATCTTTAAAAAACATACTCTTCCCATAACAGTGAACAACTTGTACTATGGGAGAATACCTGTCAGCGCAAAAAAATCTGCTGTTCCATACTAAACTCCAATGCCTACTCGACTAAAATGTATGAAATAGCTGTTTTTTTTTGTTCTGACAGGTTTGCTCCTATAGTAAATGTTGTTCTGTTTGATGGGTAGAGTATGTGGTTTAAAGGTTAATGATACTTTTCCTTATACCTTGTATATCTCTTCCTATCTTCGTTGAGGATTAAAATTATTGACAAGTTGTTTACTTACATGCTCTTTGTGTGTACCTATGTATGTTGCATTGTTGATGACCATTCGACAATGCAGCGTATTTTAAGAATACAAACCTATTTATTTATTAGCATTATCAGACCTTGCCAAATATGAGACATCTCTGTTAAAATCGCACGAGCTGGTAACACTAGCACACCGATCCAGCCGGTGTCGGTCGCGTGTGACACAACAGCGCGTGACCATGACATCAGCGCTGTCAGTGCTGCTGACATCGCTGCACGCTGGCGCCATACCGCGGCACCCATGATGATTTGCCGAAGAACATTTTTCGCTTTCCATTTCAGCTGGTCTACCACGTCAAACGTATTTATTAAGATACCACGTGTTGACACTGTAGGGACTGCAGTAATATGACGCCCAATTTGTATATTGGATTTTGTGCAGCGGCTACTCAGTGAAATCTTAATGTAATGCGCCTTTGACTAATTATTATAAGGACTAGCCTTGCGGTAGAATTTCCCCTCTGCCACGGTATAAGTACAATTGATATTGTGCATTTACATTCAATTTTACACCTTATCACTAAACGAGATAGCCTATAATTGCAAAATAATAACTTCGAACTTAGAACGTTTGGGGTTCACACGAGACTACTTTTCATGATTTTTAACATTCAAAATTATAATCTAAAGTTATGTGGAATAAAACCCAAAGTTGCGGATTTCATGTTACCTCGCCCCTCGCAAAAAGTGGCAGAAATGTTTGTTAGTAGAATTAGACGCGTAACCAGTCCACATATAAATAGTCAAAGTAATGCGCTTAAAAACTTCAGCAGTATATTATACAGTCATCTACAACTAGTAGTAGAGTTTTATGCGATCGCGAGACAACTGCAGTGCAGTAGTATAGTGTAGTCTACATGATTGGAAAAATCAAAAGATATTGATAGAATACAAATATAAAAAGTTGTATTCCCAACGTTTACTTAAACACTTAACAAGATGATGATAAATAGTTACATATAATGACAAACATGTCGGTGAATCACGTTCGGACGAGGAATGGCGAGAAAATATTAACTTCTCGTTCCAGTATCGGTACATAATTGTATATATTTATTACAATTTTGTCGTCATGTAAGAAATAGCCAGTGTTTATTAGTTAAGTAGGTACCATTGCGTGTGTGTAAGTAATTAGTATGGTTAACATTTATTTTATACCTTTTGCTAAATTACTATTATAGGCACAGTTTTACTGCAAATGCCCTACAATTCTCCAGGAAAGTGCTCGTTTTCTAGAACTCTTTAAACAAGATTGTAATGCTGATTTGCTTTATTCAGTAGTAGCAGTTAAGAGGTACGTAACCTAGCAGCGAATTGGTCATCAACATACATAAGTAATACAAATAAAGTAGGTACGTGTACAATGCAAGTAAACAACTTCTCAATAATTTAGCACACCATCGACTGAGTCACAATCACAAGAACTTCCGGCCCGTGCACATATTTTTGGGTTCACTGCAGTTCTTTTTTCTTTTATTTGAGACTCTTTTATTTGGGTTTTGTTTAGTTCGAAGCATTAATTATGAGATTCTTTTTCGACGTCCAAAAAGAGATGAACATCAGTATCATAACTCGTGCTGGTTAGATGCAGAGCAAACCGGTTTGTCTTTTGACTGTATCAAATAACTTGATCCATAGCAGGAAGCATTATTGGTCAGATAAAAAATGAAGCGTAAAGTGAATAGGGTTCACGGACTAGCGATGATTACTATACCAGAGTAATCTAACGTATCTACATAATAAATGGGACTTTGTAAGTCATAGCCAGGCCAGATAACAAAATAAAGTTAAAATGAAATGATTCTTGATATTTTCAATTTAATTAAAGTCCATGAAATTTTTCAGAAACAATACAGAAACTATGCTTGTATGACGTCAGATTTTCGTTAAAATATACAGTTTAAGTGCTAGGATCAATTTAAGATTGCGTACGGAGCTTGCTCCGAACTATATTCCCTTAATCATTTTTCGTGTAATGATGTCAGTAGAAGTTGTTATCCTATTGATAATTTGAAAGTGTATTTAGACATTGATAGTCGTGTTCGTGTTCAAACAGTGTTATCGATGCCTAGGCCTATATACTGAGTAGGGCAATTGACCCTAATATGATGACATCGAATTATCGTTACACGACATTAGGCCCGACTTGCTAGCTACTTATTTGATCATGATATCCGTCGTTTAACCGAGTTGGGCAAATTACTTCAAGCTTTGCCTGAGTTTTGGTAAATCATTCGATCAATTTTCCTATAATTTATTTGCTTTGAAACAGGTAAATATGACAAAAGATGGTATTAAATATGAAATAAGTTTCTTCTGTTCAGCTGTACCAACAGCATGCAAATATGGTAACAACTTATACTAAACCTACAATATTTAACACTTTATAATTTACATTATTTTTATTTACTTAATTCTTAACTTAACTTTACTTACAATTTTAAAAGTTCAACACTGTAAAAGCTATTAATTATTAACCATTCGTACAATTTTTAAAAATTAATTTGGCGTTTAGTTCTTTAACACTTTTTGTTGTTGCAGAAACGCTCAATAGAGTTAATCATCCATTAAACCTCTTGCTGGCTTTTACAACTGAGTGTAGTGGCTCTCGGGAATTTTATTGTAAATTTTAATACTCTCATAGTAACAATTCTTCTGAATTTACGTTAATCGAGGATAGTAATGTACTACAAGTCTATTTGGATATCTAGTGCGCTTAGGACATACATCAGAAACAGTTTTATAAAGGTGCGGGTGAAGCTTAACAAATTTCATAAATGTAAACAGGGTCCTTCTTAATATGCTGACACTTTTTAAGGGGTTGATCAGACCATCAAACTGAACAACTTTCTCTATAGGACCAATGTCGAAATCGCGAAAAAAAAATCTGCTGTTCCATAGTAAACTGAAATCTTGCTCGACCCAATTGTATGGGACAGCAGATTTTTTTTTTCGCGATATCGACATTGGTCCCAAAAAGAAAGTTGTTCAGTTTGATGGTCTGATCATCCTCTTAAAAAACTGTCAGCATATTAAGTTGGACCCTGTATACTAGGCAAGGTTAGGATGCCAAGTTTTTCGAAAAAAGGTTTACAAGAGTCCAGTAAACTGATATTAGATTTGGACCAAGGTGACGAACCACCACATTGTTATGAAGCTATTGAAGCATTGCCAATAACATTAAAAATGTTTAAAAGGAAACAATTCGTTAGACATGACGAGGATATTTACAAGGAACATAGTTTCATTATTCACTAACTAACTCAACTTGATTGGTAAGTTTCGTCATGATCGGAACCTATGTGTTTCGCAAGAAATAAACAAAAGGTGTTAAATATAGTACAGATGTTACAACTGGGCATGATTGATGAATCAATAATTTTGGAAATACTTAAATACTCAATCTATACAGGGTCCTTCTTAATTTAATTAATTTAATTAATTTGCTGACACTTTTCGAGAACAAATAGCTGTCCCATAGTAAAAGTTGTTCACAGACCCACAGATCACAGTTCCCCTTAAAAAAGTGTCAGTATATACGGGGTCCTTCTTAATTTGCTGACACTTTTGTAAGGGGATGATCAGACCATCAAACTGAAAAACTTACTCTATGGGACCAACATCGAAATCACAAAAAAAACAGCTGTCCCATACATTTGGCTCGATTAGATTTTGTATGGAACAGCTGTTTTTTTTTCGCGATTTCTATGTTGGTGCAATAGAAAAAGTTGTTCAGTTTAACTGTCTGACTATCCCCTTAAAAAAGTGTCAACATATAAAGAAGGACCCTATACAGGGTCCAACTTAATATGCTTACAGTTTTTTCAGAGTATGATCAGACCATCAAACTGAACAACTTGCTCTATGGGACCAATGAGGAAATCGCGAAAAAAAATCAACTGTCCCATACAATTGGGTCGAGTAAGATTTCAATTTAGTAAGGAACAGCTGAATTTTTTTCGAGATTTCGACATTGGTCCCATAGAAAAAGTTGTTCAGTTTGATGGTCTGATCATCCCCTTAAAAAAGTGTCAGCATATTAAGAAGGACCCCCACTACTACTACAGCTGCTAGCGCAGCGTTCTGGGTAGGTCTTCTCGACACGACCTGGAATGCATTTTCTATTTGTCATACATAAAATACAGCATTCGATTGTACGTTTCTTTTGTGAATTTTTATGTACTATCAACACACTTCACGGTAGACCCTTTTTGAACATTTTTCCCTTGCAAGTGACCATCACATCTAGCCCCGCCCTTTATTTCGTTGACCAATAAGAATCTAAAAAAACATCTGTGAAACAGATGGTGTAGAAAGTTGATGAGAAAAAACTGAAGAAATAAGTTTTTACTAATTTTACGAATTCATTGTTTATTCTTGTTCGAAGTTCACTGTTCAGTTGCATCTTGCTATCTGTTGTGATCGTGTGTTTTTTGGTCCTACAATTACTTTTTAAAATGTCGCATCGTAATTTATACCAACATGAGAGGAGCCAAATTATTTACCTACGGGACGACGGTCTGAACATCAGGCAAATAGCACGAGAACTAGGGATTGGGGTAAGTGACATGAAATACTTACTACAATTTTTACAATTCTTAATCCTAAATCCTGTGTAGAACTGAACAACTTTCACTATATTATGGAGCCAACATCGAAATCGAAAAAAAATAATCAGCTGTTCCATGTTTGCGCCGAGTAGCCTTTGACGTTTTCTATGGAACAGCGGATTATTTTATTACAATTTCGATGGTGGCTCTATAGTGAAAGTTGTTCAGTTTGATGATCTGAAGCACCCCCTGATATGAAACGCATTAAATTTTACATCCGTATAGTTCGGTAGTCACTCACTACAATTCGGTTAAATTTAACAAACCATTTTTCTCAGTGTATTGAAGATGATGAATTCTAAAAAACGACAATGCCAGACCCCTTTATCTAAATTAACAGAACATGACATGTGTCCCTATTGTTTCATTGAGTAACTGTAAAATTTTTTTAAAATGTTTTGCGCCGAACGAACGTATTGTCCGATTGACTCTACAATAACCCCTAATAAAAATATTACGTAGTTTCAACAAACACTGTTTATAACATAAAACTGTTTGCTGTGTTTTTGTTTTTTATTATTTATAAGAATGGATTCTATGAGCATTTGCATAAGTTTTATTTGTTTTTATTACAGAGAAATACTGTCCGCACGTGGTTAAGAAGATATGACAGTGAAGGGCACGTAAACAACGTGCCGCGAGTGTGTCAGCCTCGCATTATTACTGCAGAGAAACTTTCACAAATGGTAGCGACTTATGAACAGCAACCCTTCACACCAACTCGGAAATTCGCCGAGGAATATGATTGCTCCTTGCAGGCGGTTAGGAATGCGTTACGTCGCGCGGGAATACGCCATAGAAAACCGGCTAGGAAAATAATTTTAAATGATGCCCACAAAGCGGCAAGAGTCCGTTTTGCACGTGATTTCCGGGATTTTGATTTTTCACACGCCATATTTTCTGACGAAAAGACGTTTAAATCGTCTCAAGTTGGTCGTCGGCACTTATGGCGTGTGAATAATACGCGATACGAGCCGAGAAATGTCATCCCAAATCTCGAATCGGGTAGAGTAGTGGTCAACATGTGGGCTTGGATGAGTGCAGCTGGTCCTGGAGAGCTAGCCTATATCCCAGGGAGGGCAAATGGAGCTAATTATTTGGAACTGCTGCAGGATACAATGTTGCCTACTGTGAGAGTGGTGTATCCCGAAGACGAAGTGCCAGAGATAGTGTTCATACAGGATAACTGTCCTATACACCGCTGTCGCTTGGTGCAACAATGGATCCAGCAACAGCCAAATTTACGGACGGTGCCGTGGCCTTCCCGTTCTCCGGACCTAAATCCAATAGAAAATTTATGGGCAATTATGGTCCAGAGATGGGATACAAGGTGTGAAAGGACCAAAAATGCACTCGTCGCACATGTTGACCAGGTATGGGATTCAATCCGCGGCTCGGATCTGTGTGATGTCCTTGTGAAATCAATGCGAAACAGATGCGACGCCGTAATAGACGCAGGCGGGGCGCTTACTAGATTCTAAGCCGTGCGACAGTTCAGCTTAGACGGTGGCCGGCGCGCGCGAACTATCTCTTTCGGAGATAAATGAGCAATCTGGCCCTGTACTCGGACTTTCGATTTTCAATATTTCGTGATCATTTTTGTTGGATCTTAGTAGAAAGAGAGTTGTCAATTGAACGAAAATGTTCACTATAAACTTATAGAAAATCGAAAGATCGAGTAGACCCACTGTTACGACCCGTCGCAGGCGTCCGCCCAAGCAAGTTCAGAAAGGGTTCTCTGAGACTACTGAATCGATTCGATCGATTTATAGCTGGTTTTCTTGTCATTGACTCTATATTTATAAATGTATACCATGTGTATTTTAGTTTAGATTAATTAAGCTAAAATTAATAATATTAACGGGTTCTTACTTCATTTCATTTCATTAAGAAACGCGGTAAGAATAACCTGCGTAACCAACGAAAACTGTATTAGATCAACTAATTACATAGCATAATTATTTTTTAAGAAAAAATTGCCTACTAACACATTTTTAAGGATTTTTAATAAAATATAATAAAAATACTTTCGTTGTTTTTTTTTCAAACCCCTTCTTTCAGTTTTATTAACAAAGAACTTTCAAACAAGATATTATTTAAACAGCCTACATCTCTGTTTTTTTTTCATAAACATTAGACATTAGAATCAGGCAAGAGAATAAAGAACTTATTGTAATACCAAGTAGGTATCCCCACTTGGAAATTAAGTAGGTAGTTCAGTGAGTTTATTTTGTTTGTTTGGGCCTAAAATATAGCCTATAAACCTATTAATAGTGCACAGAGTGAAATGAGACTAAGGCAAAAGATTTCTGCAATATTTTAGTGAGGTAAAATGTTTTTGTATGGAGACCGTACTTACTCTTAATATATTACAATAGAGAGACATTGTAGTACCCAAAGGCACCGATCGTATTGATATAAACAGCGATCAAATTCTGAACTTGATAGCTTAAAGCGGTACTCATAAAGAAACCACACATTTTAAAATAATAATTTGAACTGCGATTGTATGGGATAACATAAACATGGATCTATGCGTAGGGTTTGTGATTTTGTTTTTAATATTCAAATAGGAGTCATGGGTGATTGTTGCATTTTTAGAAGGTAAGTTTATATTTTTAAATAAATAAAAGCTTTTAATTTTATATTTTTTAATTTCCTTCTTGTGTAAATAGTAAATAACACTAAATAGGTCTTTAATTAACTTAACACAAAATAATAGTTTAACATGCAAATAACTTCATCATATCAGCCGATGGACGTCCACTACTGGTCTCCCCCGTCTAACTTAATTTTAAAAAAAAATTTCCTCTTCAGCATATGTTGCTGGCTGTGGCCAAGCACAGATCCCTCGCCAACGGCGACGCCAACGACGTCTGAGCGATCGCGAGAATACTCAACGTCATCGGAGTCGTCACTGGCAAGGCCGCCACTACCACCTACACCACCGCTACCACCTACACCACCGCTACCACCTACACCACCGCCGACGCCAGCATCCGATACGTGGAGCGATGAAGCGACCAGCGATGGCAGCGAGTCGCAGGCGCTACCAACCGCGCCGCCGCCTTCGTTGGCATCAACATCATTTCGGTCCGGTTGCCAGTGTAAAACCTGTGCGGCCGGACACGTTATTAATTACTTTGTTTAATTAAAATATTTTTAAGTTTTATATTTTTTATGTAGATTTTTAAGTCCTTAATCTTAAGTTTGAGTACTAATAGTATTAAATAGTTTGTAAGTTTTAATTACTTAGTAGATTTTTTTTTTTTGGCTGCTACATGTTTATATAATCAATAATTAAAGTTATAATCCCTAATTTAGCATTTTTATTTCATAACTAAAACTTGAAAATAGATTCTATAGAAATGATAACTGAGCAACCATTAATAAGAAACTTACAATTTAATCTGTCAATTATTAATAAGCAAAAAAATTTTTAAGATGTAGTTATCACATTTTCCCCTCTAGGATTTCGGGTTAAGTGATGCATTCATTTCTGAATTATGATAAATCATACCTGTTAGACGGCTGCGGTAGTAATTATTCAGCACAAAAATTGCACTCGTCCGCCGGGTAATGGTCATAGACGCACGTAGAACACGACGAACACCAACAAAAGTCAGTATTGATCATATGCACTACATTTTCGTAAACATTTAAATCGAACACAAAATGTTCTGGCATGTGTGGTGCAGCACCGATATCACTCTCACAGTTTGAACAATAGTCCCTTAAAACAAAATGTCCTAAAGGCCATATCAAGTCCTCAAGTAACATATTAATAAAGTCCTGTCTATTTAGTAATCTATTTATATCAATAAAATTAACCATTTTTTTAAATAAGCTCAACTACTGGAACGAGTGTTCTCTCGAAGAGAAGTGAGGATTTTACTTTACACTCTAACTCTATTACAGCGACCACCTATGTTAACAGGGCACTCGAATACGTAGGGAATTTTAAGTGCATAAGTTAAGTTTTTAAGTGCGAAGAAAAGTATTAACTTAGAAATAAATTTTAAATATTATTAGGTCTGGCTCATAGGTATTCCCTCCTTATCAACCCGTCTTTGAAAGCTGCCCGTAGATCACACGGTGTTAGGGTTGCACGGCTCAAATCGGTTGCAATTAGTCTGACATTTTACTAAGGATATTCAGTTCACGATATAAAGTTTTGGACACAGGACAGAAATTTCAAAACTAGACAGTACAAAAAAAAGAAGCAAAAAAATTATGATGCTACCCTAACGCTATTGGACGCCGAACTCTGGCAAACAGCGGGTGGCCCGGAGTAGCGGACAAGCGCTGCAAGCAAAAGTAGATCTTAGGGGGGTCCACCGTGAAGTATGCTGATAGTACCTATTATTCTAAAGATATTTGTGTTTGTACTATAGTTCTGGTTCTATATATAGTTTGTAGTTAGTAGTTAAACCAATCGATGTATGTTATATTAAAAAATGTGTCAGAGGGTGAGTAAGAGACGAGGCGGTCGGTGGAGATCAAGAGATGCGAGGGCCGGGCAAGGCACGGGGGAGCAGGGACGGAAGCGACCCGACTGCGTTTATCAGCGCGGGCGGGACTAGCACAGGAAGCCGTGGTCATCGCCAGCCGCCAGCGCCGCGCCAGTGGCAGCCGTTACAAATTAACTAGCCATTTAGTATTTACTCTGTCCAATGATTAGATTAACTTCTCAGAACTCATTTACTTAATCGAACATTTAACGGTCTAACGACCGAAACATTTTTTACAGTCCTTGACCATTTTTGGTAAAGATTCACGACGATCTACTAACCTATTTGTGAGATGATTGCCCAATGTTCTTATTAATATTTCACTCATCACAACACCCGTTACGTCACTTTCAGAGATAATACACAACACCAACCACAACACCAACACCAATATACTTACCTACAATATGATGATCAATGGTGATCGTATTACAGAGCGTAGGTACTACACTTGAATTACACCGAATACCTATACTCGTATATTCCTCAACCTATTTACATTCAGGCTAATTGACAGCAAGTTATATAAAAGCATCAATCAGTAACGAGGGGTCAGAGGCTGGTGCATACTTCTGTGATTTATAATGAGTGGTTGGTGCTGCGGTGCCAGTAAACATGGCGGTCCTTATCAGCTGACCCGCCCGTAGGTTCTTCACCCCTGCTTACGTACTCTACACGTGTCCCGGACCGCAGACCGAGCCCTAACGATTATTTCCATCGTTTAGCCGCCCAAATCGTAATGCAATACCATTTCTACGAGCAAGCTATGAATAAAAATATGTTCGAATGTACTGAATAACAAAAATACCCTACATATTGCAATCTTTCCTATGCAATCTTGACTAAATGCGTAATCTAGTCTAGTTCTAATGACTCTGTAGTAGGTGATTATTGCATAAGAACAAGCGTTGAATCATTGGCAATAATCTAATAATTAAGCGTGGAAATTGCGTTTAGGATGAAATATTAACCTTATTTACATTTACCGTTCAATTTACCAGTAATGGAACGCGAAGTTGCTTTATGTTACACTTCATTGAATGCGAGAATTATGTGAAAGTTTCCTAAACTAAACAAACAGTACGGCCTCAGTTTACCTACTTTTTATAATAGGAATTTCCATAGAGCAGCCTCATATCCCCATTTCAGTCTCTGAGTTTCAGAGCCAATTCTGTAACTCTGATGCAGGATAAAGTCAGATTGAATTTGATTTTGAAAGAGAGAGACTAGTATATATGTATATAGCAATAGTTTGGATCCAGCAGATACCCATACTACGACAATAGAACTGTAATTGTAAATGACAGTAAAATCATCTTGATATGAAAAAACAAAATCAGCCGAGAAAGCGGAATGTGCATATTTTGTTCTGTGCCAGTCGTACACCTTACAGAATTTTTATAATATTATTTTAATATCCATCCAAAACATTTAATTTAAGCAGTTTTGCTCGAAAGAAAGAAAGTGTAATGAAATAGTGATGACACATTCGAAGGTAGGTAAAGTATAATTACAAATCAGACCGATGATTGATAGTTTGCAATCACAACAATAACAAAGTGATTTACTGCAGTCGTATTTTGCACGATTGAAGTTCTTATCACTCTATTGATTAATGTATCCATAGCATGTGCGACAGTGATATTACTTCCAGTATGTTAATGGCTTCGAACTAACAGGATGGAATGGTAATATTTTATTAATATTGCCTCTACATGACGTTGTGATTTAAAGTTAAATTCAACTCGTAGTTTAAATAGAGTCGAGGTAGAACAATTTGTCTACTTGATTATGCCTATTTTAAAGCAATTGGAAGAACACGGCGTTGTATTTGACATTTAAATTTCGACGATTATTATTATCACTAAATGACACACACAAGGATGTTTGCATCCTTATCTCAAGCATTAGTTTCGTATCGTGATGAGGCATTTGTATGATGACTCGAGCAGTAGGTACCTATTCTTTTACATATACGAGGACTTTACTAAACATGGTCATACTAACAGTGTCAAAAGTGTTAATGTATGTATATGATGGTATAATTATGATTATTACTGCCTCCGTGGTCTAATGGTTAAGAGCATTGGGTTCTTGACACGGAGGTCGTTTGTTCGATTCTCACGGGGAACACCTAGTGAAATAATGTCACTTTGTACGTTTTTCCCCAGTTGGTTAGGACATTGCAGGCCGAATCACCTGATTGTCAGAAAAGAAAGATCATTCCGTGTTTCGGATGGCACGTTATGCCGTTGGTCCCGGCTACTATCAGTCGTGGTAGTCGTCGTTATATAAAAACCATGTCAGAGGCCGTAAGGCGGTCTGAAAAAACTCTGACACCAGGCTTGCCCACACGATAAGAAGAAGATTATAACCTGTTATAGCCAAAACGTTTTTGTAGTTCTCATTCATTGTTCAAAAGGTCAATGTATTCTACTATTATTTATCATCTTCCCCATTTTCAGAATACCAGCTGGAATAGGATATTACTGTTTAAGATAAACGTCCACAAGGTATGCAGTAAATCTCGAGAGATATTACGTAAATAACGTCGCATTCTTGACAGTGAGCGGTATTAAGATTGGTTTTTCTTATAGCGATAGCGTTATCATTATTATCACTCCACCTTTGTTTTTTTTGTTTAATGTTTCATCAAATTGAGTTGGAAAAAATGATCACTTGTGGAATTAAAGGCGGTGTCTGTCAGCCTGATACCCCACTTTTCTTGAACACGGAAAAATGATGCATAAAATTGGTATAGTTAATATCTTTTCTGCCTCCGTGGTCTATTGGTTAAGAGCATTTGGCTCTTGACACGGAGGTCGTGGGTTCGATTCCCACGGGGGACACCAGTGATATGTCACTTTGTACGTTTTTCCTCAGTTGGTTAGGACATTGCAGGCTGAATCACCTGATTGTTCGAAAAGAAAGATGATTCCGTGCTTCGGATGGCACGTTAAGTCGTTGGTCCCGGCTACTATCTCCGGTGGCAGAAGTCGTTACATAAAAAACCACGTCAGAGGCCGTAAGGCGATCTGAAAAAACACTGTCACCAGGGCTTGCTGCCCACACAATAAGAAGAAGAATATCTCTTTAGATAACTTGCACTCCTGTGAGATCTCGATCATAACTTGTCATAACACCTAATAAATCCTGTCAAAAATATGAAAAATAATTTAAAATACTGACAAGAGACTTGCTCTTTGAACTCATGCATATATGATGTTGACACAGGTATTGACACGATATTCAAAATTCAAAGGAATACGATCGGAGGTAAAGTGGTGGCAATTTATATTTGAATTGGAAAACAGTTTCGAAATCATATTGGATGTAGTGTAGGGCCCAAGGAGTGAGGAGTACACCGGATGGTCATACCGAGCCGCGTGCCTCGAAGCCTCGCACTACGTGCCATGCTTTACAAGTACATCATGCTATTGTTAGGTATTTTTTGTTGAGCCGTTGCAAACTTGTCCTTTGTAACGTTATTTTACTTTTTCTGAAGGAAAAATCAATAACTAGGTATTTATTGAAATAAGTAATGGTCGAGACCTTGTGTACCATTATGCTTATACAATAAATATTATGATTATGTGTGCGACAATATACATACAGTATGTATTTTGAAATTTCTGCCTCTGTGAAATCGAATTCTTCCTGGATACCGTAAATTATACTGCCATAATAACGAAGGGATTTCGGACCTTAAAATTTTTCACCGAAAGCTACAAGTGAACGAGTAATAGTCGACCAACTTGTTAGACATTTTAGACTTTATTAGCCGTTAAACCATAGTATAAAACAAAAAGCCCCCTTCTAAGTCCGTACATTATGACAGGCAACTACGGAACCCTACCCTGCGCGTAGCCCGACACGCACTTGGCTGGTTTTTTGGAGTTATATTTGCTTCAAAAAACTGTAATACATATTCCGCACATATACTAAGTTGTTTAACGAGTGGTACCGTACTCTCCTAGTATCAGTTTTCCTATTTTCGCTTATCACGCGAAACATAAATTTTGCTCGTTGCTGATAAAACAGTTATGCTGATTACCTATATCAACTGATCCCAAACACAACAATGTTGAGTGAGAGTCATTCTGATTAGATACAAACTACATAGTTTCTAGAACATATTTTGTTTAAGCTATTGAACATTATACACGATGTAAGGAAAAGCATAATTAACCTTTAAACCCACCCAACCTGTCAGAACAATAAACATATCAGCTGTCCCATACGATTGAATCGAGTAGGTATTGCAGTTTAGTAAGGGACAGCAGATAGTTTTTTTTGTTCTGACAGGTTTGCCCCCATAGTAAAAGTTGTTCAGTTTGATGGGTAGAGTATGTGGTTTAAAGGTTAATGATACTTTTCTTTACACCCTGTATTGTATGATTAAAAGAAACAAATAAGTACCTAGGTACATAGGTATCTTTAAATTAAACAACATTATTTTTGGTGATTTTGGACAAACATTTGAAACGTATAATTATAACACTAAAACGATAGACACAAGATATAGCATACATATGTAGTACCAAACCCAGGCCTTTGTATTTATGGATATTGTTTATCAATATGTGTATAGGAGCTTCGGCTGTGCAAGGATACGGGCGACTCGTGTCGAATGCGTAAGCGCATCATGTCGGGTCGAGCGCGCGCGGGCGCAGAGGATCCGATGAATCAGCTCACGGTGACGTCATCGACAAGGCGCGTCCTTTTCTTCCATAATGACTCTACAGTATTGCACAAATTCTATAGAACTTGACAAATCCACGAATTTGCATTAGAATACCAATCATGTTTTAGCGGAAATGAATGAAACGTTGAACGAGAATCGAGTGGAAGTATTCGTAATTTCGTATACGTTAATATGTACACAGTTGTACGGTGGGGTCTTTAACGGTTACAGAGTAAAATAAATATTACACAAGTCAAATACCATAGTTTATAGTGCTGTTTCGATCCATATCTATTAAAATTACTCATTGTAGAGCGGAGCGCATATAGAGTCGCATTCAGATTTTAACAGCTCGATTCATTTTTAGGGTTTCGTATCCAAATGGTGCAAACGGCATCCAATCCGCAACAACTAAGCGTACGCTATCCGTCCGTCTGTCTGTCCTACCTATTAAAGGCTGTATCTTTTGAACCGTAAAGGTTAGACTGTTGACATTTTCACAGAATATGCGTTCTATAGTACTCTGTGATGCGTTGTTATGGTGGATTTGCCAAACAAACAAATAATAAAAAGAAAAAGTTAAAAGTTAAGGATTTTTTGTCTTTTGCTCTATCGTAAAAACAGAAATATACACAAAAGCGTCAAACTTGTGTGATGATTAAATATTTCGTTGCCTTCAAACGCGTTTTACCCGTATTCAGAAAATTTCATGGATATTTAACTTCATTTGTTGATTGCGAAATATGTAAACAAAAGTTGAGTGCTATTTCCTAACCTTGGGTTTAAATCATAGAAACGATAACAGCGTTAATGAAAACTGACCTCTCTACGTCCGACCCAGAATCTAAACGAAGTAATTAACGATTGATGTCCATTATCACAGTGTAGTCAAACTAACTGGCCGATTACTAACAGTCATCTAATAGCTCCTAAGTGCTAACAATACTGTCAAAGATTAGCTAATTGTCACCATTAAACTCAAGTAAAAAGTAATACACTAATAGGAAATTTAAAAAGATTTTTACGTTTTTTGAGTCACTTTTGTTGACGTAAAAGCTGCGGCTGCACCGGTTTCATACAAAACTGCAAAGCTGGTCGACCCAAATGTATGAACAGCTCATTATTGTGGTTCAGTTTGATGGCCTGAAGCACGCATTTAAGGCTACACCCTGTAATTAATGATGTTTTGTACCATTTTATTTACATTCGAACACAACGGTATTGAATATTCGTTTCTGTGGTCACAAAATACCCAATGATACCTTTTAATAGGATACCAGGAAGGAAATATTTCAGTTAAAATTAAATATGAGGATAGAGATGAGGATTACAATTTTGTGGACGTAACGCACCAATTTTATGTGAAACACGCCCCCGATACGTCTGCATACCCTGGGCAATCAGCGAGCATCTAATTCTGGTTGTCAAAATGTCAAGTCAAAACATAAAAACGTGCCATCGACAAAACATAGATTGGAGTGAAACAGACAACGAGCTAAAGGATAAATGGCAAATTATCCTTGTTTGTTATTGGTTTTGGTGTAATTTGTGTTAAGTATAAAACTATCCGCATATAATAATTAAAAAAGAAGCGACAAACGAGTGTTTTAAGCTAGTAAACTCATTATTTGTCTGGCTGCACGTGGCGGTTGGCACGCGTCTCCGGGCGGCGTGCCAAGTCCTCTGACGGCGACGATACTTCGCCCTTCACCCCCTGATTTGTTGTGGTTCTTTGTTGCTGCATCTCTGTCACACTTGTGAATGAAAGTTTCTGTCTCTGAGATATGAGTATTTGTAACAATCTCGATGGCAAGGCGACGCATCGACTGACCGGGGCGCAAGCGGCACCAAAGGACGCCTATGTAAACCCTCGTCTGTGAACAAGAGTAAAAGTTTTGGTTTCTTTCTATTCGATGGATACTCAGAAGTCGTTCAAACTTTGAATTGTTATGAAGACTGCGATCGTTTACGTCCTTTGAGACAAAGTAATGATTTACGAGCCGACGCTCAATAACTCACGTATAGGGTCCTTCTTAATAAGCTGACACTGGGATGATCACCTCTACTTCTGTACATATATTAGGTACATTTTAGGTACATTTTAGGTATATTGTAGGTACATAGTAGGTACATAGTAGGTACTTTTCTTTTCAAAATACATTGTCCGATATTTCAGCATATCTATTCACACTTTCAGCGTTCAGTAGCCATTGTGGTCATATTAGCAGCACGATTAGCGCTGACCGTGCGCGTAAGCACCATAATTTACATAATAAAACCGGGCCTTGGCCTTGCTTTCAGCCTCGAGGCTCGACTGCGCTAACGTCATTCGTCAAACTCGTACAAAATGCAGGAGTTCTAGAAATTTCTACTGAATAGAATCGGTCGATGAAATTCATCTTAGAGCAAGTCCATCAAAATGATTAATGAGTGATCGATGGTGATCAGTAAGTCGAGTCCAAGTTTTCACTGTATCAACGCTTTGGTTGGCTATAGTGTTTCATGTCTTATAAAAAATTACGCATACCTATACTTTAGATCCTTAATAAGCTGATGGTTTTTTACGGGGATGAACTGAAAAACTTTCTGAATGGGACTAACGTAGAAATCCTCAATCCTACTCGAGGCAAAAGTACCTGCATAGAAGAAAGTGGTTCAGTTCGATAGACTGGACATAGGCCTCTCCCAAGGATCGCCAAAAAGACCGGTCCTGTGCTGTCCTTATCCAATGGGTTCCCGCCGCCTTCACCAGGTCATCCGGTCCACCTTGTGGGGAGCCTAGCCACGCTGCGCGCTTACGGTTAATTTTATTCTTCTGCGAATCTCTTCCTTTCTGATTCTATCTCAAGGTGAAACTCCGAGCATAGCCCATTGCCCTTTGGGTGACTTGTAGCCTTTTTATGAGGCCTTGAGTGAGCGACCACGTCTCAGTTCCATCTGTCATTACTGGCAGTACATACAAGTCAAAGTCTTTCGTCTTGAACTCTTGAGACACTGTGGCATTGGGAAGAGAATTTTAGTAAAAATTAAATGTTTCATATTAATGCAAAAATAATGTAGTCAGCTTATGTAGTGTGCTGTACCTTTGTTTTAACTCCGTGATACCTATATTTGTTTGTTGTTTTTTAATTTCAACACGCAAATGTCGCGTGTTGATGTCCGGTCATGACAAAAATAGTTTTAGGTTTTATAAATTAATTCAGAAGGCTTACTGTGTTTTGCAATTTATATTTAATATATATTCATTAAGTATAATTCCAAAACCTACTTATCTATGTAATGATGTGAATGAAATTCAAAAATCTGTCAATTTGATTTGAAATTAACGGTAAAGAAAAACAAAAAACCCGACTGCATAAAAACCTACAAAAAACCTATTAACTGAAAAGAGAAAAACAAGCTCTATAATCACTAATCAGCTATGACAGCTTTATTTGAGCTAATATAATTTGAATGTTATTAGGTACGCTCGAAAAACATAACCCTTCTTCTGGCGCAGTCGGGTAAAAACATCGGCATCGTGAGGAAACATGCGTCCTACGTTGAAGAAGAAATTCTGATTCGTATGTGTTGTCTACCAAACCGCATTGGCCACGCGTGTTGGACTGACACCCATACAACCTCCTCATAAGGTAAGCTTGTGCCCTGCAGTAGTAATTTTAAATGAAAATATTACAATAAAAATTTTGGACGTGAATAAACAGGTACGTATTAAATAAAACAAACAAAACCACATAGTTCTTTACAAATAACGGCAACATGCTGCAGGATGGCAAGGACGAGTTGTTATTGCATCTCCACTATCGCATCCGCCAAATTTTTTATCACAACTTAGGTAGCGCCGTTTTTGTCCGTAACTAGAATTTTAGGTAAATAGGTACTAGTCAATCCTAGTCAGTATCCTGACGTATTTGATACGATTTCCAAGAAAACCTGTGCTGTATAGTGGGATGTGTAATAGGCTGATGATGACCCGAGCTATTAGTCAAATATTTAATTTCTTGAAATCTCTATCAAGCTACCAAGAAGAGAATTCACTTCAACATGAAATTGGTAAATAAACTTTTATAAAAACTTATGCAACCGTATACGTAAGTAGTAGCTTTTTAATTAGCATGCAGGGCTTGTCAAAGCTCATAATTTTACTGTGAATATAGGCGTGTGACGTAACAGTCGGGACGGAAGTACTTTCAGTATGCATGAGGAAACCCTACGAATTACGCATGCAGATTACAAGGACTTGCATTGCATTGCATGGTGTATGTTGCACTCTTTTACTTTAAGCGGGGCGTGTTTGGCATAACGCTGTCGATTTACCCAACAGACTTGCGGGGTCGTCGGGGGACGCCGGATTTAGATGTGCGTATGGATTGAGGAGCCACATTTGCTATTGAAAAAAGGATTCTATGCCTATTTTGTAGGAAATTAGTAGATTTTGTAGGCCCAATTCTGGAATTGCGCCTATAAAATCTGAAATTTGTTTGAAGCATCTGGTGTGAGGAGCCACAATCAAAGTATATATTGTAACTTTATCAGTTTTAGTCTTACAGAGCAGATTTTTGTAGGATCTTTTTTCAACTCCTACAAAATCCTACAAAATTTTCATAAAGATTCATCGCGTACTTTCAGAGTTACAGATGACTCCTCACACCACATATATCTAGCAAAAGCTGTCCTTTTTTCAATAGCAAATGTTTCATAATTTCTCGCACTATGTATTGATTACTAGAATACATTGTTTTTATATGATTATTTCGTTCTTTCCCTAATTTTAATAAAAACCGCCCAACCGATGATCCCGGGATCATTATGAAATTGCAAACTAGGTACTTAATATTTATTAGGTATATTACTGATATCGAAAACCGGTAAAACTACAAATTAAATACCTATATAGAATAGTAGAATTGCAAACCACGAACTTTCTATAAACCTTTTCCTTTGTCATTTTAATAATTGGCATTACATACTATTATTTCCATATAGTTTCATATGTGTACACTGGTGGCCTAAGTTTTTTGGAAACCTGGCATTGTCTTTTGGAGAAATCTTGTCTAGCGAGCAAATATAGAAACATAATTATAAGCATAGCATAAGCATATGCTCACGACTATGTTCCCTGAGGGGGTAGTCAGAGATATTCTGAAACCTCAGAACATCCACGTTTCACCAGTAGTACCGAAACTCTGTCCAGTGTGAGGGGAGAGGGGGGGTGTAATTATATATGGCACAATTTAATATGCTGACAGTTTTTAAGAGGATGATCAGACCATCAAACTAAACAACTGAGTTTTTTTCGCGATTTCGACATTAGTTCCATAGAGCAAGTTGTTCAGTTTGATGGTCTGATAGTCATAAGTAGGACCCTATAATACGTTTACGTACCTACCTAACTATGTCAAGTTAGTAGTTTTGGAGATTTCATGATGAGTCAGTGAGTGAGAAGATTTCGGTTTTAAATACTTCTATACATTCTAAATCCGATATTTCTGAAACAAGCGACTGGTTTTTTTAGGTCGAGCTCAGTCCTTGAAACAAAGGGTGCATGCTAAATTGAATTCTAATAGCACTTGGGTTGTACTATTATATGTTGGAGTGGAGCATATTACGTTACGATGCATATAAAGTGCATTATGCACTTTGTTTGTAGGAAACCAGACGTACGTCGCAGAAAATAATGCCATACATAATAGATTTATGCCTCAGTGGATGAAAAATGTTCACTAAAAAACATTTTGACTAGACTCGTTCTATATTAAATGATACAAAATAGTATAACCTACTCAAAAATTCGCGATGTAATGTGGATTTATTATACGGGGTGTAGAATTTAATGCGTTAAGTACATACTTAAAGGGCTGCTTTAGACCTTCAAACTGGACAAATTTCACTATAGGTTTACCTTCATCGTCAGTGATTTAGGTTGTACGTTGTCTGTCTGTCAGTCAGTCACTGTTTTAAAAGTATCTCATCTCACTAGTATTATTAATGTGAAAGTTTTAGAAATTAAAATTTTTGGATGTCACTTAATCACGCATAAACGACAATTTTGGCACGCAGACATAATATGCTCTGGATTTACACACTTAAAGGTCTACGCAGATCAAGTCGTGGGCAACAGCTAGTAAATTATAGTTTATATGACATGCACGACCGTTCAACCTAGACCTTTGTCTCCTCGACTTCCCAAAGCAAGATAGAAATTATGCAAATTTATTAATACATAATAATATAATTTAGCGAACAAAAAAGGTACCCACGGCTCTTATTATAATAGCCTACAAATTCATTATTTCGTTGTCAATATGTAAAAGGAAAAACCAGTGTAACAAATTGAAGTTATGGACAGAGGAAAACAATGTTCCATTCAGTTTTATCGTAACCAGTTTAAATATAAAACGTACCTAATGGACAATGTTTTCTTAGTCATTCGAAATAAAACAAATATTTGAAACGTTTGCTTCGTGATTCATCAGGGCAATAGCTGCATAAATACCACTCTCTCTTGGACCTTGGATATTCAGTTATGTTATTACGACAAAGTTGTATTTTCCGAAATTGTTATCCAAACACTTTACCACGACATAATAATAATGATTGTCGTTATACGTGTTTCAGTTAGCATTTGGCTGGGCCACATTCTCATGTACTTCGTATATTCCAACGGAGTCCCCACTGTGGCCCAATGCAAGCCAACGGAAAATGCTACTAGAGTTACTATTCTATACAGGGTGCTTCTTAATATGCTGACACTTTTTTAAGGGGATGATCAGACCGTCAAACTGAACAACTTTTTCTATGGCACCACCATCGAAATCGCGAAAAAAATCAGCTCTTCCATACAAAACTACAAACCTACTTAAACCAAATGTATGGGATAGCTGACTTTTTTTTCGCGATTTCGATGTTGGTCCCATAGAGAAAGTTGTTCAGTTTGATGGTCTGATTATCGCCTTAAAAAAAGTGTAAGCATATTAAGTTGGACCCTATATTACTAAACAACACGTACCTAAATCGAATTACATAATTTTCGTATTACAACTTGAACAACTTTTAGGATAACTTGCTAGCCCATGCCAATTTAATTTTCAATAGTGGCTTCGGTGTACGCTTTACAGTTTCGTCCATTCTGTCTGTCTGCCCTATCTCAATTACTCGTTTTTTTTCTATTTGCTCCTATTGAAGAGAAAGGCATGAAGACAGATAATATAACCCAAAAAACAGAAATATGGTAGTTAAAAAAGAAAGACCGATAGAAAAAGGTGACGGGACGAAATTGATAGTTTCTTAAAGAACTGGCCTAATGATGCGCAAAACCGGAACGCATGGAGAGAACGGAGGGAGGACTTTGACCAACAATGTGACAGTGACGGCTGATGAGGCGTCGTTGCATTGGATAGGACTTGTAGAATGGAAAAAAACATTTGTGGGGACTAAGTCATTATTGCTTTTCTCTTGCGTCCACGTTTAGGTACTAATTATACCCAAAAGGCAGCGGGGTGCGACTGGATGAGGAATATCGAGGATAGACTTTTATGGCGCGGTTTGGGAGAGGACTATTAGTCGATGATAGGCTGATGATGATGTTGACTTAAATTTTTAGCTCGATGTTCAGTTGCCTTACATACTTTAAAACGCAATAAAACAGTAGTGTGTTGTACTTACATAACATACCATTCTTTAGTCGCCTGTAAAGTTAGTAGAGGCAATATTACTATTAAGTAAGTTCATTTCCTTTTCCTTTCAGGTGAACTTCTAAAGCACAGCGTAAAATAAAACAAAACTAAAGAAATATAATTAGTATCAAAGGGAGAAAAAAATTGTTCTTGGGAAAAATGACTTGATTTCTTTCACTAATGAGGTAGAGGGCGAGTGCGCATGCCATGCCCACCACGAATGAGCCATGTTTATTGGCCAATGTGTTGTCTTGAGTATTTTAATCTAAACATGCATACATACATATGCTCACGACTATATGCCCCGAGGGCGTAGTCAGAGATATTCTGAAGCCTTAGAACATCCACGTTTCACCCGTAGTACCGAAACTCTGTCCAGTGGGTACAATACATGCCTCGAAATTGAAGCATGCAGGTTTGCTCCCGATGTTTTCCTTCACCGAAAATCCAGTGGTGTTACAAATCGTCCATAAATTCCGAAAAACTCATTTATACGAGTCGGCCTGGACGAGGATCGAACCATCGCCTCGCCACTGCACGGCAGGCTAGGTTACTCGCCACTGAACCACCACGGCTCTCTTTTAACTAAAGAAGTAACAATTTATAATCGCTTTTGCCCGCGTTCTTCACTTCGTTCGCGTGGATTTCGGGAAACTTTAACAGCCCGCCACACCCCTTTAGGGGTTGATTTGCATAAAATCCTATCTTTGTGTAATGTTCACCCCTACATCCTCTGTGGAATAATTACTTATATTCCAAACTATCTTCAGCGGTTTAGGCTTTGCATTTTCTGTCAGTCAGTCAGTCACGGAACTGTTTTATACAACGTGTTAATGAATTAACGCAAAACTAGAAAGCAGTTTGTTTAAAATCGAGAGTAGAATCGAATTATCATGTTTTTAACATAGGTAATTTTTTTCATAATATTAAATAATTTGATTGTAAAATTTAAAATTTCCTGAATTTGATATCAACCCACCGCACGGGTACCTACTTACTACCAAAATAAGATTTTTAAATGTATCCACGAGCACGAATTGCTGAAATGATAACAATCAAATAACAAAATAATGAAATTATTGTTTCAATCTAATCATTTTGTTATAAATCAGTTGGGGTGTATAAGGTTTTGCGCTTATTCATTAATATGTTGTATAGAACTAGAGTTAACCCGCGACTTTCGCTAACTTAGAACTTTTTTCTGGAATATCTTTAATGAACAGGCTCGGCTATTTAAAAATGTATTTAGTAAGAGATAGAAAATAAAGCTAGGTTAGCTATGTTATAAAGTTAGAACTAGGTATTATTCTTACATAGAAGTTCGATATAGAATGCCTAGTTCGGATTAGACGAGTACGTAAGTCGAATGCGAGTGATAACGTCAACAAAATTCTCGCAAAGAATCGTTCGTACTGGACTCGACTAGTCCGAACTAGGCATAAATTATGAGGCATAAGAGTTTTCTAGCCCGTTATCCATCTTTATCGATCATCGTCTAGAAATGGTATCGTTGTATATGTCCACGATATTTGTTTATACAGGGTCCAACTTAATATGCTGACAGTTTTTAAAGAAGATAATTCGATTCTCCTCTTGATTCTAAACAAACTACTTTCTAGTTTTGCGTTAATTCATTAACACGTTGTATAATTTGGGAAATCGAGAATTTGAACCCAACCACCCACTGCTGTATGGGAATCACGTGTTAAAACATAATTATATTGGGTCCTTTTTTAAGAGGATGATCAGACCATCAAACTGAACAACTTTCCCTATGGGAACAATGTCGAAATCGCGAAAAAAAATTGGGTCGAGTAAGATTTCAGTTTAGTATGGAACAGCTGATTTTATTTTCGTATTTTCGACATTGGTCCCATAGAGAAAGTTGTTCAGTTTGATGGTCTGGTTCAAATTCTCGATTTCCCAAATTATACAACGTGTTAATGAATTAACGCAAAACTAGAAAGTAGTTTGTTTAGAATCAAGAGGAGAATCGAATTATCACGGTTTCAACATAGGTAATTTTTTTCAAAATATTAAATAATTTGTTTGTAAAATTTAATATTTATTGAACCCGATGTCAACCCACCGCACGGGCACACGCAACCTACTTATTACCAAAACAAGATTCTTAAAATGTATCCATGAGTTTGTTAGCGCTTTCATTTATTGCTGAAATGATAACAAATCATTTTTGCCTCAAAACTTAAAATGCGAATAGCTTTTAATATTAAGTATCAAAATAATGAAATTATTGCTTCAATCTAATAATTTTTTAGAAATCAGTTGGTGTTTTGAGCTTATTCATTAACACGTTGTATAAAGGTACGTATTGTAGGTAATTTTTAGCTATTGCTAGGGAAATCTGAAGAGAAAACAAATCTGTAGGTATGAGTACAAAATCTGCAATTGCAAGATTTTAATTCTTGTTGTTTATTTTATTTCTATATACCTAAAAAATATACAACATGATTCTTTTCAGTGATTTTTTTCTACAAGATTAATTTTCGTTTTACATTCAGGGGGTGGGTGTTTGAAAGCTGCACAGACATCGGCAAAGAAGTCGTCGTCTTCACTTTCCTTGCCATTGATGACGATAGTCGGTACACCGTGAATATTAGCCTTTTTGGTTTCTTCGCCGTAGTATTTCAGAAGTTCTGTACTCTTACGTCCTTTGGCACATTTCTTGATAGGCTTTACGTCCACGGACATTGCTTTGCCACACTGTAAAACAAATGTTACTTTAAATCATAATTTATTTGGTTGATGAAATGCTTTGTATGAGCGTTGGAGAAAGATGCAGATACCTGAGGGACGGAGTAATATTGTTAATATTCTATGCCTGAAGATTCCGGTCCGGATATTCGGATTAGCAAATTAGCATATTGCGATATGATTTTTATATCTAAGCATTTTACCTATTCTGTGATCTAAGTTGAAACACTTGGAATTATGGATGAAGTATATTTCAAAAAATTATATGAGCTAGTGTGCCGACAAGGTTTTAATTATCTAGATCAATCCATTATATCAACGAATATCGGAAACCTAGAATTTCCAATAACTACTTATCTATTGTAATTTTCAATGCTTACATTGCTCCTACCTCTCGAGAAAACCAATATTTCTATTTAATTGTAGTTTTGACACAATAATTATGTAATTAGGTCATAGATATGTTATATCGAACTGGATCAGGATTGCGATTTTTGAACCTCATTCGTTGAACTCAGCAGGAACTCAATAATACTTCAGGAGTCCGATTTTTGAAAGTCAAATCAGCAGTAGAAAGATGCAAATCTCCATAATAATATTGACATTTTCAACTGCTGAGTTCGACGAATGAGTTTCAAAAATCTCACTCCAGGTAGACTGACAGTAATAGTTACGATGTACCTACCTTACCGGCAGCAGCATCATTTGACCCAGATTGTAATCTTCGTAGATTTCTTGGATTTTGTGGAGTTCGGATCAAACATGCGATGAATTTTATACCCACTGGGCCTTTGCCAAGGATGTCGAGAGCGCATGCGTGTAACTTGTTGCCATAACACTCATCTTGTCCATGCTGGCACTCAAATGATATAACTCCATTCTTCTCAATAGTCTAAACAATACAAACAGGCATTAAGGGAACATAATTCGGAGCGCGCTCCATACAAATGAAGTCTGGTGATATTTTCAATACTAAACCATTAGTCAATTAAATTTTTCAGAAACAATCTAGAAACTAATCTCTGTGTTGGTATGAAGTCAAATTTTCGTTAAAATTTATTTAAAGTTACTATGCCTCAAAGATTTCCATACAAACCTTTAATTAATCGTAGCATTAAAACCGTATATTTTAACGAAAATCTGACTTCATACAAACATAGAGATTAGTTTCTAGATTATTTCTGAAACGTGTCATTGACTTTAATTGGATAGTATTGAAAATATCACCAGACTTCGTTTGTCTGCAGCCGCATTAGCGCTTTCGGAATAAACTTCTCTTAAAGTTACTTTGCCTCAAAGATTTCCATACAAATCTTAAATTAATCTTAGCACTAAAACTGTATATTTTAACGAAAATCTGAATTCATACAAACATAGAGATTAGTTTCTAGATTGTTTCTGAAAAATTTCATTGACACTATTTGGTAAGTATTGAATATAACACCAGCCTTCGTTTGTATGCAGCGTGCATTTACGCATTCGGAATATAGGGTGATCTGAGATATCATGGTGGGGCGCAGACCATATTGACGATCGTTGAAACTGTGTGCTTATTTATTGCTGTTTATTGGCACTGGCAGTTTTGTATGAAACATAAATTTTCCAGGCTCCATAGTAAAAGTTGTTCAGTTTGATGGTCTCTAGCACCCCCTTAGATAAGTATTACTAAGGTGTTTTGTTACAAACTGTAAACAACGCTCAACGACTCATTTTAAAAGGAAGATCAGATCATCAAACTGAACCACTTTGTCTATGGGACCAAACTTGAAATCGCGAAAAAATTCAGCTGTCCCATACATTTGGGTTGAGTAGAATTCCAGTTTTGTATGGAACAGCAGTTTTTTTTGACGTTTTGTATTTGGCCCCATAAGAGAAAGATGTTCCTTTGATGGCCTGTCGTGTCACCTATAAGGAGCGCCAAGCTAAATCAACTTACTTCTGCGTTTCCATATGGGTAAGGATTAACAATGACGTGCTGACCTATCTTCTTCAAAACCGGCATTAAACCTTCCTCAAAGAATTCTATGCAATAGGGACAAAGGGATTCGTAATACAAATCTATTGTCACATTCTCTCCTGAAGTCTGTAAACAATAAAATTATAAAACCATAAAACATGTATTCAAAATTATGTCAAAAAATTCACAGATCTCGTGCTCTACACGACCTTCGGGTACGTTGAAAATGAACTCAATAAATATGAAACAAAATAAAACATAAATAATTATTCATGAAACGGCCAATTTAAAAAAAAATATGACTCCAAAAATTTTAATATTTTTCCAAAAATGAAAAAAATTCCTCTAGGTATTGAACCAAAGTACAATATAAAATATAAACATAAAATTAATTTGAAAATGTGTTAAAAAGTGCCCTTTAGAAACCCTCTAAAAAAACTTTTTCAAACATGTTCAAACTTAAAAAAAAAATCGTCATCTTGTAATCCTTGTCTATACGCGTCTCTTGACAACTCAATCCAATGTTTTAATATTATGTTACTAACTATCGTATCCCTCAATCATTTCTAGCCCGAAAACTCTCGAAAACTGAAGCGATCGAAAAATCTTTTCTAAGCGTAAGGATGACTTTTTGGGGTTCCGTACCCGAAGGGTGAAAATGGGACCCTTATTACTATGCCTACGATGTCCGTCCGTCCATCCGCCTGCCTGTCTGTCTGTCCTAACTATATAGGGCTGTAACTTTTGAACCGTAATAGCTAGATTGATGAAATTTTCACAGAATCTGCTTTATTATAGCGCATTTGCAAATAAATAATACAAATGTCTAACAGTAAAAAATTAAGGGGGGTTCTCATACAAGAAACTAGTTTTTATCAACGTTTTTTCTTCTCGCTTTATCGTAAAAACGGTAATACACACAAGCTTCAAACTTGGTGTGATTATAGAGAAAATTCTACAGTATTACAACAAATAAGTAATTGAAACCGGCCAAGTGTGAGTCGGTCCCCGGAGAAAAAAACTGTTGTAATTTGATATGTTGTGCGGTGGTGTGGTACGGAACCCTCGGTGCGCGAGTAGCCGGAGTCGCACTTGGCCGGTTTGATTTTATCACGTTTCAAAATTCTTATGGGTGGTTCAGTTCATCAAACTGACGACCACTTCACCCTACTTATAAACTGTAATAAGCAAGCGCCACTGATATTATGTACACACGGCGACTCATCAAGCTATGAAAACCGATATAAGCTGGCCGCGCTTAGGTAGAGTAATGTATAACGTCGCGCAGCCAGCTTATATTGGTTTTGCGTAGCTTGATGTGTCGCCGTGTGTACTTACTAAAATGTATAAAGCCATGGCTGCTCACGTATTTCTTAGAACCATGAGATGCGAAAAGAGTATAGCGAAGCGAGCTCGAAAATTGTCAGTATTCATATTCATTATATTAATAAAGATTTATTAAAGGTTCAACATTTTAAATTAGGAGCGAGCGAAGCGCGCTCGAAATTTCTCAGCACGATTAGTTGGCTGGACCAGAACTCTGCCGCCGACACAGTTCTGGTGACTATAGAAATAGTAAATAAAATAGAAACCAGAGCGAGTGAGGGAAGTTCGAAATTTTTAACACTATGACTTGACTGGAGCAGAACTCTAACGTACAGGAGGCAGGGTAGGCCAGATCGAGAGGTGCAGCTGCAGCAGAACATGGAATACATACCACTAAATTTCTGTCAGCCTCGCTGTTGTTAATCACCGATTGACTTTCGTGCAAAACATTGGAAGTCATTTCATTTTCTGAGGAAAAATACAAAACGCTGTTAGCCATTTTATTGAATTTTTTATGGGTATTTAATACTTTTACACCATTAAAATGTATACTAGTGCCTAGTATACATTTTAATGGTGTAAAAGTATTTTAATTTAATGGTTTCATGTTTTATCATTATCACAAACAACAACAAAAAACCGGCCAAGTGCGAATCGGACTCGCGCCCTCAGGGTTACGTACAAACTTAATTCTAAATGACAAATTAACTTTGCAGTGGAAAAAAATGTTCTCCTAATCATCGGTTTACATAGTTGTGGTCAATGCTCCAACAGAAAATGTAGGTTCTAATTGAAAAAAATATGTTTTCACCATATAATTACAAATAAACGATTTTTTATGATTGACAGACGAATGACAATAAATGTGAATAAATAAGGGTTACGTTTTTTTCCGTTTGAGGTACGGCACTATTCGATATACACTCGGTAGTACGAATAAATCGTTCAGCTGATGAAATGAATGAATGAAAAATCCCGAGCTACGCCGCCACTGGAAATAAGTCCGAAAATCGTTAATAATATGTAGAATATTACAAAAAAAAATGCTTATAGGTTCCTACAAACTTACATTTTTAGTTGAAGTCACTTTTAGCATCGACTGTCGTGATGTAGACCGATATATGGGAGAAAATGATATCCACTGCAAAGTTATGTTTGCCTTTCATAACTAGGTTTATACGGAACCCTCAGAACGTAAGTCCGACTCACCCTTAGCCGGTTTTTCAAGCGTAAAATCATATTAATTATTGTAAATACAACAAAACTAATTTGTTGAAATTCACTAGGTACTTACCAATTTTTAATAAACCTGCGGCAGCCGTAATATAAAAGACACAAATTACAAGACCATTGTAAATTCCCATTGTGTCTTGTCTAACGACTAACACACTGTGCGTCGACTAACGAATTGAACTGATAATTTATAATAGGTAGTTGTATATATATATACTTAGGTCACCATCTGGCATTCGCCGTGTCTGTTTTGTTTCATGTGTTCGCGATAAAAAATCTGACAGGGTATGTTATTTGTTATTATTATATGCCGACCTAGGGTCCAAATTAATATGCTGACAGTTTTTAAGAGGATGATCTGGGGGTCAATTGCGCTATTTTATACAGTTTTACCGTTCGGACGGAACGTTTTTGGTTTTGGTTTAGATTTGGTTGAACAGTTAAATCGTTGACGTTACCAAAGCAAAGCCAACCTCAAAACGATTAGGGCTTACGACGAGGATTAAAAATACTAGGTGTTACTTTTGTAATCAAAAATTGACTTCCGATATGGACATCAAAGATCTTCGCAATGAGTTGTTCTGCCTGCGGGTCGATGATCTGTCTTCAGCCACGTCCACCTCATGAGCACTTTCTAACATATCTAAATAGAGCCTTAGCATTTTTTACTTTTATATAACTAACGACTCACAATAGACTGCAAAAGTTATTCGACACCAACTAAATCAAAAACGTTAGTTTGACAGCGGTACGGTTAGTGTGACCGAACGGAACGCTATTGGTTTCGAACGCTGTCAAAAAATAGCGCAATATAGAAAATTCGATCGAACGTTACGCGCCAACGTATCTTCCGAAAAAAAGCTAAATCGTTACTGTTAATATAATCAGGGCGATACGAATTGTGCATAACGTAACGTTTTTAGTTGTGGGTTTGTTTTGGTAGTATCGTTCAATATTAGCGCGATTGACTCCCTGGAGTACCATTTTTGAAAGTCAAATCAGCAGTAGAAAGATGCATATCTCTTAGCTCTCAGCTCAACGAATGAGTTTCAAAAATCGCACTCCAGACCATCAAACTGAACAACTTTCTCTATAGGACCAATGTCGAAATCGCGAAAATAAATAGCTGTCCCACATTTGGCTCGAGTTGGCTCACATACCTACGTTTGCACTTTTGTATGAAACAGCAGATCTTCAGATCTGATCATCCTCTTAAAAAACCATCAGCATACTAAGAAGAACCCTATATATACAGATAAACTGTGCAAAAATTCGATCAAATAGGTATATCATTGATTATTCATGGTAATTAAACCTGTATAACAAATTCTAGATAATTTTATAAAACAATAGGTACTCAAGCATAGCATGTAATTTACGCCGTATAATTTATTCGATTTAGTTAGTGAAGGTTATTTAAATACCCAGTCATAAAAGAAACTGGCCAAGTGCGTCTTGGGCGACGCGCAGGGTAGGGTTTCGTTGTTGCCCGTCACTATATACGGACATAGAAGGGTTTTTTTTTATACTACAGTTTCACGGCTACTAAAGTCTAAAAAGTACACTGAGAAAAAAATGCTACGAATACGTAGCCCGTCGCAGCTTATACGTAGCCCGTTGCAGCTCTCGTACTTCACAATGAAGCTTCATATCTGTCCGTCTGTTCGTGGCTCAGTTCTGAGACGCTTAGTACTAGAAAGCTGTAATTTGACGTGGGTATTCAAAAGTGGGGATGCATTTTTTTTTCTCGTCTATCTATAGTGTGGGGTATCATTGGATAGGTATTTTGAAAATATTGTGGGTGTGGGAAAACCATTTTTAGATTTAGGGATCCGTTAGCGAAATATTAAGCTTTAAAGTGAACATTTTTGTTAGATTCACGTAAATCTAGTCCAAAAATGAAAAATAGAAGATGCCTACAAGGTATTTCGTCCTACTATTGCGCCTTAAGTCTCAAAACGGATTGACTTACGAATTGGGACCGTCTAAAAATAACTATGCCTAGGTACATTATAATCCAGTAAAAATACATTTTAAGATTGCATTAAAGACACTTTAGTAAATTGTTTTTGAATTAATAGTACTTTCTATTACTTTATTACACTTTTACAGTCATATAGTCAAAGTCATTCATAGTCATATAGGCATTGGGTCCTGCGTGAGTATGTTTACTGTTTTACACTAAATAAAAAATAAACTGTAGGTGAAAAGTAAGATTTGTATCTGCAATCCCTTTTCAAAACAAGGGTTATTGTACCTAGGTATTATGAAGCAATGAAGCTGTATTACGAAATTAATCTAAAGTACACAATTTTTTCAATCATGCCTCTCAGTTTGCTTACCGTGCCGCGCACCGTACCTGCCTGCGGTACCAGGTCATTCGGTCGACTCACGTCCGCCAGGGTTGAAAATTAGCTGACCCAATAAACATTATTATACGAGAGATATTTAAAATTTTAGAACTATAGGGTCCTTCTATACACTGACTTAATATGCTGACACTTTTTTAAAAGGATGATCAGACCATAAATCTGAAACACTTTCTCTATGGGACCAATGTCGAAATAACTAAAAAAATCTGCTGTTCCATACTAAACTGAAAGCTTACTCGACCCAAATGTTTGCCAGCTGATTTTTTTTCGTGATTTCGACATTGGGAAAGAAATCGAGAAAGTTGATCAGTTTGATGGTCTGATCATCCTCTTAAAACTGTCAGCATATTGAGTTGGACCCTGTATATTCAGGTTATTGTATTGTAAACGCTGAACAGGATGTTAGGGTAAACATTAGCATTAATTTAAGGAGTGATTGTACCCATGATACTGAACAACTATCCCAAAGAAACCTATAGGAAAATCGCATAAAAAAATTCAACTTTTCATATGAAATGCTCGATCAGCTGATTGGATTTTGTATGGAAAGTCCAAAAAATTTTTTGCTAATTATATCCTATAGGTTTCTTAGGGAAATTAGTTCAGTGTCATGGGTACAATCACCTTAAAGTAATGCAACTTAGCAACTGATGAGAAAGTTCCTCTATGCTTTGTGACTGAAGTAAATGGATAAACTAATTCCAATGCATCTCCTGATGATATGCATTGGAATTACATACCTTGAAGCTAGCAACACATCACCTGCCAACCCTCGGTCTTTCCCTCGGTAATAAAATTGCCAGTTTTTTTTTATTTCCTTCATGCATGTGCAACTGGCGCTTTTCGTTTGCACAGCCGGAAAATTTCATCTCGCTGTAACACGGATCACCTGCCTATCCTATGCCTATATAAAACCAATGTTTTTTTCAATTGCTTTTCTCTGCGGCCTTTTTTTGTGAAATAAGTAATTTGATTTAATTCATACGGTCAATAGTTTTGATGCGACATTTCACTCGAAACAATGTGTACATATTTCAGCATAAGCATATGCTGACAACTATATTCCCCAAGGGAGTCAGAGATATTCTGAAACCTCAGAACATCCACGTTTCACTAGTAGTACCGAAACTCTGTCCAGTGTGACGGGGAGTGAGCCCGTCGCCTCTTGTAATGAACAGTGGGTACAATACATGCCTCGAAATTGAAGCATGCAGATTTCCTCACGAGGTTTTCCTTCATCGAAAAGCCAATGGTGTAACAAATCGTACATAAATTCCGAAAAACTCATTGGTACGAGTCGGCTGGACGGGGAAAAACATTTCTTATCAGCGATATTTAATTTTCAGAATTCTGTTAACGAATTTTTGTTCATTTGTTAATACCAGTAGTTGTACTACATAAAAAAAGTAAGACAAAAAAGTTAGTAAATAAAATAAGAACTGTCTCGTAAAACTCAGAGGCGGGCAAGACGATGACGGTGGTGAATGTTGCAGTCTACAGTCTGCCGTCTGCCGTCTGCCGTCACAATAGCAAAGCGGCTTTGTTAGTTCATATTACATATTACTTTCCGCTACATACTTTACAAGGAAATTGAGTTGTAGCTGTCTGTAGTACCTATGTGTCTACTGCCTAGTATACAGGGTCCTTCTTAATATTGTGACACTTTTTTAAGGGCATGATCAGACCGTCAAACTAAACAACTTTATTTATGGCACCAACATCGAAATCACGAAAAAAAACTGCAAACTTACTTGAGCCAAATGTATGGGACAGCATATTTTTTTGAAGTTTGAAAACAGGTAAAACTACAAATTAAATACCTATATAAAATAGTAGAATTGCAAACCACGAACTTTCTATAAACCATTTCCTTTGTAATTTTAATAATTGGCATTACATACTATTATTTCCATAATATAGTTTCATATGTGTACACTGGTGGCCTAAGTTTTTTGGAAACCTGGCATTGTCTTTTGGAGAAATCTTGTCTAGCGAGCAAATATAGAAACATAATTAAAAGCATAAGCATATGCTCACGATTATGTTCCCCGAGGGGGTAGTCAGAGATATTCTGAAACCTCAGAACATCCACGTTTCACAAGTAGTACCGAAACTCTGTCCAGTGTGACTGGGGTGTAATTTATATGGCACAATTTAATATGCTGACAGTTTTTAAGAGAATGATCAGACCATCAAACTAAACAACTTTTTGTATGGAACCAGAAAAGATATCGCGAAAAAAGAAATCTGCAACTATCCCATACGTATTGGTCGAGTAGAATTGCAGTTTTGTATGGAACAGCTGAGTTTTTTTCGCGATTTCGACGTTAGTTCCATAGAGCAAGTTGTTCATTTTGATGGTCTGATAGTCATAAGTAGGACCCTGTAATACGTTTACGTACCTACCTAACTATGTCAAGTTAGTAGTTTTGGAGATTTCATGATGAGTCAGTGAGTGAGTGAAGATTTCGGTTTTATATACTTCTATTCATTCTAAATCCAATATTTCTGAAACAAACGACTGATTTTTTTAGGTCGAGCTCAGTCCTTGAAACAAAGGGTGCATGCTAAATTGAATTCTAATAGCACTTGGGTTGTACTATTATATGTTGGAGTGGAGCATATTACGTTACGATGCATATAAAGTGCATTATGCACTTTGTTTGTAGGAAACCAGACGTACATCGCAGACAATAATGCCATACATAATAGATTTATGCCTCAGTGTATGAAAAATGTTCACTAAAAAAACATTTTGACTAGACTCGGTCTATATTAAATGATACAAAATAGTATAACCTACTCAAAAATTCGCGATGTAATGTGGATTTATTATACAGGGTGTAGAATTTAATGCGTTAAGTACATACTTAAAGGGGTGCTTTAGACCTTCAAACTGGACAAATTTCACTATAGGTTTACCTTCATCTTCAGTGGTTTAGGTTGCACGTTATCTTCCCTTCTTCTTCCTACAGCAAGATAGAAATTATGCAAAATTATTTATACATAATAACATAATTTAGCGAACAAAAAAGGTACCCATGGCTCTTATTATAATATCCTACAAATTCATTATTTCGTTGTCAATATGTAAAAGGAAAAACCAGTGTAACAAATTGAAGTTATGGACAGAGGAAAACAATGTTCCATTCAGTTTTATCGTAACCAGTTTAAATATAAAACGTAACTAATGGACAATGTTTTCTTAGTCATTCGAAATAAAACAAATATTTGAAACGTTTGCTTCGTGATTCATCAGGGCAATAGCTGCATAAATACCACTCTCTCTTGGACCTTGGATATTCAGTTATGTTATTACGACAAAGTTGTATTTTCCGAAATTGTTATCCAAACACTTTACCACGACATAATAATAACGATTGTAGTTATACGTGTTTCCTTATTATAATAGCATTTATTGTTAGCATTTGGCTGGGCCACATTCTCATGTACTTCGTATATTTCAACGGAGTCCCCACTGTAGCCCAATGCAAGCCAACGGAAAATGCTACTAGAGTTACTATTCTATACAGGGTCTTTCTTAATATGCTGACACTTTTTTAAGGGGATGATCAGAACAGAAACTGAACAACTTTCTCTATAGCACCACCATCGAAATCGCGAAAAAAAATCAGCTCTTCCACACAAAACTACAAACCTACTTAAGCCAAATGTATGGGACAGCTGATTTTTTTTTTCGCGATTTCGATGTTGGTCCCATAGAGAAAGTTGTTCAGTTTGATGGTCTGATCATCGCCTTAAAAAAGTGTAAGCATATTCAGTTGGACCCTATATAACTAAACAACACGTACCTAAATCGAATTACATAATTTTCGTATTACAACTTGAACAACTTTTAGGATAACTTGCTAGCCCATGCCAATTTAATTTTCAATAGTGGCTTCGGTGTACGCTTTACAGTTTCGTCCATTCTGTCTGTCTGCCCTATCTCAATTACTCGTTTTTTTTTGCTCCTATTGAAGAGAAAGGCATGAAGACAGAAAATATAACCCAAAAAACAGAAATATGGTAGTTAAAAAGAAAGACCGATAGAAAAAGGTGACGGGACGAAATTGATAGTTTCTTAAAGAACTGGCCTATCGATGCGCAAAACCTTTGACCAACAATGTGACAGCGACGGCTGATGAGGCGTTGTTGCATTGGATAGGACTTGTAGAATGGAAAAAAACATTTGTGGGGACTAAGTCATTATTGCTTTTCTCTTGCGTCCACGTTTAGGTACTATTTATACCCAAAAGGCAGCGGGGTGCGACTGGAGAGGAATATCGAGGATAGACTTTTATGGCGCGTGTTGGTAGAGGACTATTAGTCGATGATAGGCTGATGATGATGTTGACTTAAATTGTTAGCTCGATGTTCAGTTGCCTTACATACTTTAAAACGCAATAAAACAGTAGTGTGTTGTACATGACATACCAAAATTTAGTCGCCTGTAGAGTTAGTAGAGGCAACATTACTATCAAGTAAGTTCATTTCCTTTTCCTTTCAGGTGAACCTCTAAAGCACAGCGGCAGCGTGCAATAAAACAAAAATAATGAAATATAATTAGCATCAAAGGAAGAAAAAATTTGTTCTTAGGAAAAATGACATTGCCAGTAAAAGATTTCTTTCACTAATGAGAGAGAGGGCGAGTGCGCATGCCATGCCCACCACGAATGAGCCATGTTTATTGGCCAATGTGTTGTCTTGAGTATTTTAATCTAATATGCTCATGCTCCAATATGCTCATGACTATATGCCCCGAGGGCGTAGTCAGAGATATTCGGAAACTTCAGAACATCCACTTTTCGCCAGTAGTACCGAAACTCTGTCCAGTGTGACGGGGGGTGAGCCCGTCGCCACTTATAATGGACAGTGGGTAAAATACATGCCCGAAATTGAAGCATGCCGGTTTCCACACGATGTTTTCCTTCACCGAAAAGCCAGTGGTGTTACAAATCGTACATAAATTCCGAAAAACTCATTTGTACGAGTCAGCCTGGACGAGGATCGAACCATCGCCTCCTGCACGGCAGGCTAGGTTACTCGCCACTGAACCACCACGGCTCTCTTTTTAACTAAAGAAGTAACAATTTATAATAGCTTTTGCCCGCGTTCTTCACTTCGTTCGCGTGGATTTCGGGAAACTTTAAGAGGATATAATTCGGAGCGCGCTCCATACTCAATGAAATTTTTCAGAATAAATCTAAAAACTAATTTCTATGCTTGTATAGAGTCAGATTTTCGTTAAAATGTATAGTTTTAATGTTACAGTGTTTCAAAGATTTCCATACAAATCTTAAATTAATCCTAGCATTGCAACTGTATATTTTAACGAAAATCTGACACCATGCAAGCATAGATATTTGTTTTAAGATTGTTTCAGCAAAATTTCACTGACTGTAATTGGTTAGTATTGAAAATATCACCATAGTACGTTTTGTATGGAGCGCGCTCCGAATTATATCCCCTTAACACCCCGCCGCACCCCTTTAGGGGTTGATTTGCATAAAATCCTATCTTTGTGTAATGTTCACCCCTACATCCTCTGTGGAATAATTACCTATATTCCAAACTATCTTCAGCGGTTTAGGCTTTGCATTTTCTGTCAGTCAGTCAGTCACGGAACTGTTTTATACAACGTGTTAATGAATTAAAGCAAAACTAGAAAGTAGTTTGTTTAGAATCGAGAGTAGAATCGAATTATCATTTTTTTAACATGGGTAAGTTTTTTCATAATATTAAATAATTTGATTGTAAAATTTAAAATTTCCTGAACTTGATCTCAACCCACCGCACGGGTACACTCACCCTACTTACTACCAAAACAAGATTTTTAAATGTATCCACGAGCACGAATTGCTGAAAAGATAACAAATCATTTTTGCCTGAAAACTAAAAATGCGAATAACTTTAAATGTTAACCATCAAAATAATGAAATTATTGTTTCAATCTAATTATTTTGTTATAAATCAGTTGGGGTGTATGAGGTTTTGCGCTTATTCATTAATATGTTGTATAGAACTAGAGTTAACCTGCGACATTCGCGAACTTAGAACTTTTTTCTGGAATATCTTTAATGAACAGGCTCGGCTATTTTAAAATGAATTTAGTAAGTGATAGAAAATAAAGCTAGGTTAGCTATGTTATAAAGTTAGAACTAGGCATTATTCTTACATAGAATTATGCCTAGTTCGGATTAGGCGAGTACATAAGTCGAATGCGAGTGATAACGTCAACAAAATTCTCGCAGGGAATCGTTCGTACTGGACTCGACTAGTCCGAACTAGGCATAAATTATGAGGCATAAGAGTTTTCTAGCCCGTTATCCATCTTTATCGATCATCGTCTAGAAATGGTATCGTTGTATATGTCCACGATATTTGTTTATACAGGGTCCAACTTAATATGCTGACAGTTTTTAAAGAAGATGATCAGACCATCAAACTGAACAACTTTCTCTATAGGACCAATGTCGAAATCGCGAAAAAGAAATCAGCTGTCCCATACAATTGGGTCGAGTAAGATTTCAGTTTAGGGTGGAACAGCTGATTTTATTTTGTGATTTCTACATTGGTCCTATAGAGAAAGTTGTTCAGTTTGATGGTCTGATCATCCTCTTAAAAAAGGACCCAATATAATTATGTTTTAACACGTGATTCCCATACAGCAGTGGGTGGTTGGGTTCAAATTCTCGATTTCCCAAATTATACAACGTGTTAATGAATTAACGCAAAACTAGAAAGTAGTTTGTTTAGAATCAAGAGGAGAATCGATTTATGACGGTTTCAACATAGGTAATTTTTTTCAAAATATGTAATATCAATGTGTACTGTATAGTATCAATTATTTTATTAAATAGACTATGTATTATTGTATACATAACTTTAGCTTAAGAATTTATATTGTAATAGTTATTAAGTCGTGTTATGTTGTAGAGTTTCTGGCCGCATCTTCTCTACAGCGACAACACGTTCCGACGCGGTGGTAGCTTTTAAAAAGATATGACGTTTGATAAGTGTGCTGTAAGCTCCTATATTGAATAAAATTATATTGAATTGAATTGAATTAATAATTTGTTTGTAAAATTTAATATTTATTGAACCCGATGTCAACCCACCGCACGGGCACACTCAAACTACTTATTACCAAAACAAGATTCTTAAAATGTATCCATGAGTTTGTTAGCGCTTACATTCATTGCTGAAATGATAACAAATCATTTTTGCCTCAAAACTTAAAATGCGAATAGCTTTTAATATTAAGTATCAAAATAATGAAATTATTGCTTCAATCTAATAATTTTTTAGAAATCAGTTGGGGTTTTGAACTTATTCATTAACACGTTGTATAACGGTACGTATTGTAGGTAATTTTTAGCTATTGCTAGGGAAATCTGAAGAGAAAACAAATCTGTAGGTATGAGTACAAAATCTGCAATTGCAAGATTTTAATTCTTGTTGTTTATTTTATTTCTATATACCTAAAAATATACAACATGATTCTTTTCAGTGATTTTTTTCTACAAGATTAATTTTCGTTTTACATTCAGGGGGTGGGTGTTTGAAAGCTGCACAGACATCGGCAAAAAAGTCATCGTCTTCACTTTCCTTGCCATTGATGACGATAGTCGGTACACCGTGAATATTAGCCTTTTTGGTTTCTTCGCCGTAGTATTTCAGAAGTTCTGTACTCTTACGTCCTTTGGCACATTTCTTGATAGGCTTTACGTCCACGGACATCGCTTTGCCACACTGTAAAACAAATGTTACTTTAAATCATAATTTATTTTGTTGATAAAATGCTTTGTATGAGCGTTGGAGAAAGATGCAGACACCTGAGGTATTCTGCCTGAAGATTCCGGTCCGGATATTCGGATTAGCAAATTAGCATATTGCGATATGATTTTTATATCTAAGCATTTTACCTATTCTGTGATCTAAGTTGAAACACTTGGAATTATGGATGAAGTATATTTCAAAAAAATATATGAGCTAGTGTGCCGACAAGGTTTAAATTATCTGGATCAATCCATTATATGTATCAACGAATAACGGAAACCTAGAATTTCCAATAACTACTTATCTATTGTAATTTTCAATGCTTACATTGCTCCTACCTCTCGAGAAAACCAATATTTCTATTTAATTGTAGTTTTGACACAATAATTATGTAATTAGGTCATAGATATGTTATATCGAACTGGATCAGGATTGCGATTTTTGAACCTCATTCGTTGAACTCAGCAGGAACTCAATAATACTTCAGGAGTCCGATTTTTGAAAGTCAAATCAGCAGTAGAAAGATGCAAATCTCCATAATAATATTGACATTTTCAACTGCTGAGTTCGACGAATGAGTTTCAAAAATCTCACTCCAGGTAGACTGACAGTAATAGTTACGATGTACCTACCATACCGGCAGCAGCATCATTTGACCCAGATTGTAATCTTCGTAGATTTCTTGGATTTTGTGGAGTTCGGATCAAACATGCGATGAATTTTATACCCACTGGGCCTTTGCCAAGGATGTCGAGAGCGCATGCGTGTAACTTGTTGCCATAACACTCATCTTGTCCATGCTGGCACTCAAATGATATAACTCCATTCTTCTCAATAGTCTAAACAACACAAACAGGCATTAAGGGAACATAATTCGGAGCGCGCTCCATACAAATGAAGTCTGGTGATATTTTCAATACTAAACAATTAGTCAATGAAATTTTTCAGAAACAATCTAGAAACTAATCTCTGTGTTGGTATGAAGTCAAATTTTCGTTAAAATTTATTTAAAGTTACTATGCCTCAAAGATTTCCATACAAATCTTAAATTAATCTTAGCACTAAAACTGTATATTTTAACGAAAATCTAACTTCATATAAACATAGAGATTAGTTTCTAGATTGTTTCTGAAAATGTTCATTGACTTTAATTGGTTAGTATTGAAAATATCACCAGACTTCGTTTGTATGCATTTACGCATTTACTCATTCGGAATATAGGGTGATCTGAGATATCATGGTAGGGGTAAACTGTGTGCTTATTTATTGATGTTTATTGGCACTGAAACATTCCACTGCTGGGCAAAGTCTTCCCTTAATCTTCCCTTAATCATATCTATAGGGTGTAACAAAACAACCCCAGTAATACTTTAAGCGGTGTTTCAGACGATAAAACTGAACAAGTTTCACTATAGAGCGAACATCGAAATAGCGAAAAAAAACTGCTTTCCCATACATTTAAGTCGAGTCTTTTTTGACGTTTTCGAATTTGGCCCCATATGAGAAAGATGTTACTTTGATGCCCTGTCGTGTCACCAATAAGGAGCGCCAAGCTAAATCAACTTACTTCTGCGTTTCCATATGGGTAAGGATTAACATTGACGTGCTGACCTATCTTCTTCAAAACAGGCATTAAACCCTCCTCAAAGAATTCTATGCAATCGGGACAAAGGGATTCGTAATACAAATCTATTGTCACATTCTCTCCTGAAGTCTGTAAACAATAAAATTATAAAACCATAAAACATGTATTCATAATTATGACAAAAAATTCACAGATCTCGTGCTCTACACGACCTTCGGGTACGTTGAAAATGAACTCAATAAATATGAAACAAAATGAAACATAAATAATTATTCATGAAACGGCCAATTTAAAAAAAAATTTGACTCCAAAAATTTTCAATATTTTTCCAAAAATGAAAAAAATTCCTCTAGGTATTGAACCAAAAAGTAAAATATAAACTTAAAAATTAATTTGAAAATGTGTTGAAAAGGGTCCTTTAGAAACCCTCTTAAAACGCTCCTTTTCAGCGGTTTTACGCGATTTCCTCCAAAAATGTTCAAACTTTAAAAATCTTCATCTTGTAAGTGTAACCCTTGTCTATACGCGTCTTTTGACTCCTCAATCCTATATGTTACAATATGTTATTATAACTGTTTCACCACTTCGGAGTAAGTTCTTGTTAGCTTATCCGACAGATATTTTGACATATCTTTTATACAAAATATGTCAAACTATCTGACGGATAAGCTAACAAGAACTTACTCAGAAGTGGTGAAACAGGCCCTTACTATCGTAACCCTCAATCATTTATCTAGCCCGAAAACTCTCGAAAACTGAAGCGATCGAAAAAACTTTTCCATTGAGTTTTGTTGTTGTGTCTATTTAAAATGGACGATTTTTAGGGTTCCGTACCCAAGGTGTGAAAATGGGACCCTATTACTGAGCCAACGCTGTCCGTCCGTCCGTCTGTCTGTCCTTACTATTTAGTGCTGTAACTTTTGAACCGTAATAGCTAGATCGATGAAATTTTGACAGAATAATATTTAATTTTCAATAAAAATGTCTAACAGTTAAAAATTAAGGGGGGTTATTGGGGGGCATACAAAAAACTAGATTTATCAATTTTTTTTCTTCTCGCTGTATCGTAAAAACGGTAATACACACAAGCGTCAAACTTGGTGTGATTATAGAGAAAATTCTACAGTATAACAACAAATAAGTTATTTAAATTGGCCAAGTGTGAGTCGGTCTCCCGGAGAAAAAACAATTTTTGTAAGTTGATATGTTATGCGGAGGTGTGGTACGAAACCCTTGATGCGCGAGTAGCCCGACTCGCACTTGGCCGGTTTGATTTTATCACGTTTCAAATTCTTATGAGTGGTTCAGTCTATCAAACTGACGACCACATCACCCTATTTATAATACTTATAAACTGTAATTAACAAGCGCCAATGAGTATTATGTACACACGGCGACTCATCAAGCTACGCAAAACCAAAATAAGCTGGCCGCGCTTAAGTAGAGTAATGTATAACGTCGCGCAGCCAGCTTATATTGGTTTTGCGTAGCTTGATGTGTCGCCGTGTGTACATAATACTCATACGCCGAAAGCCATGGCTGCTCACGTATTTCTTAGCTCCATGAGATGCAAAAAAAGTTAAGAGAAGCGAGCTCGAAAATTGTCAGCATTCATATTCATTATATTAATAAAGATTTATTAAAGTTTCAACATTTTAAATTAGGAGCGAGCGAAGCGCGCTCGAAATTTCTCAGCACGATGAGTTGGCTGGATCAGAACTCTGCCGCCGACACAGTTCTGGTGACTATAGAAATAGTCAATAACATAGAAACCAGAGCGAGCGAGCTAAGTTCGAAATTTTTAACACTACGACTTGACTGGAGCAGAACTCTAACGTACAGGAGGCAGGGTAGGCCAGATCGAGAGGGGCAGCTGCAGCAGAACATGGAATACATACCACTAAATTTCTGTCAGCCTCGCTGTTGTTAATCACCGATTGACTTTCATGCAAAACATTTGAAGTCATTTCATTTTCTGAGGAAAAATACAGAACGCTGTCAGCCATTTTATTTAATTTTTTTATGGGTATTTAATACTTTTACGCCAATAAAATGTATACTAGGCACTATATTTTAATATAATGGTTTCATGTTTTATCATTATCACAAACAACAACAAAAAACCGGCCAAGTGCGAATCGGACTCGCGCCCTCAGGGTTACGTACAAACTTAATTCTAAATGACAAATTAACTTTGCAGTGGAAAAAAATGTTCTCCTAATCATCAGTTTACATCGTCATGGTCAATGCCCCAACAGAAAATGTAGGTTGTAATTGAAAAAATATGTTTTCACCATATAATTACAAATAAACGATTTTTTATGATTGACAGACGAATGACAATAAATGTGAAATAAGGGTTACGTTTTTTTCCATTTGAGGTACGGCACTATTCGATATAACCTCGGTAGTACGAGTAAATCGTTCAGCTGATGAAATGAATGAATGAAAAATCCCGAGCTACGCCGCCACTGGAAATGAGTCCGAAAATCGTTAATATGTAGAATATTTAAAAAAAATGCTAATAGGTTCCTACACACTTACATTTTTAATTGAAGTCACTTTTAGCATCGACTGTCGTGATGTAGACCGATATATGGGAGAAAATGATATCCACTGCAAAGTTATGTTTGCCCTTTATAACTAGGTTTATACGGAACCCTCAGAGCGTAAGTCCGACTCACCCTTAGCTGGTTTTTCAAGCTTAAAATCAAATTAATTATTGCAAATACACAAAACTAATTTGTTGAAATTCACTTGGTACTTACCAATTTTTAATAAACCTGCGGCGGCCGTAATATAAAAGACACAAATTACAAGACCATTGTAAATTCCCATTGTGTCTTGTCTACGACTAACACACTGTGCATCGACTAACGAATTGAACTGATAATTTATAATAGGTAGTTGTATATATATATACTTAGGTCACCATCTGGCATTCGCCGTGTCTGTTTTGTTTCATGTGTTCGCGATAAAAAATCTGACAGGGTATGTTATTTGTTATTATTATATGCCGACCTAGGGTCCAAATTAATATGCTGACAGTTTTTAAGAGGATGATCTGGGGGTCAATTGCGCTATTTTATACAGTTTTACCGTTCGGACGGAACGTTTTTGGTTTTGGTTTAGATTTGGTTTAGCTGATGTAAAAAATGCTATCACGCAATTTTTTTCTGAACGGGTAAATCGTTGACGTTACCAAAGCAAAGCCAAGCTCAAAACGATTAGGGCTTACGACGAGGATTAAAAATACTAGGTGTTACTTTTGTAATCTAAACTTGACTTACGATATGGACCTCAAAGATCTTCGCAATGAGTTGTTCTGCCTGCGGGTCGATGATCTGTCTTCAGCCACGTCCACCTCATGAGCACTTTCTAACACATCTAAATAGAGCCTTAGCATTTTTTACTTTTTATATCACTAACGACTCACAATAGACTGCAAAAGTTATTCGACACCAACTAAATCAAAAACGTTAGTTTGACAGCGGTACGGTTAGTATGACCGAACGGAACGCTATTGGTTTCGAACGCTGTCAAAAAATAGCGCAATATAGAAAATTCGATCGAACGTTACGCCAACGTACCTTCCGAAAAAAAGCTAAACCGTTACTGTTAATATAATCAGCGCAATACGATATATTGTGCATAACGTAACGTTTTTAGTTGTGGTTTTGTTTTGGTAGTATCGTTCAATATTAGCGCGATTGACTCCGACTCTCTCCTTGACTGGAGTGCCATTTTTGAAAGTCAAATCAGCAGTAGAAGGATGCATATCTCTTAGCTCTCAGCTCAACGAATGAGTTTCAAAAATCGCACTCCAGACCATCAAACTGAACAACTTTCTCTATAGGACCAACGTCGAAATCGCGAAAATAAATAGCTGTCCCACATTTGGCTCGAGTACCTATACCTACGTTTGCACTTTTGTATGGAACAGCAGATTTTCAGATCTGATCATCCTCTTAAAAAACAGTCAGCATATTAAGAAGAACCCTATATATATCTGTGCAAAAATTCGATCAAATAGGTATATCATTGATTATTCATGGTAATTAAACCTGTATAACAAATTCTAGATAATTTTATAAAACAATAGGTACTCGAGCACAGCATGTAATTTACGCCGTATAATTTATTCGATTTAGTTAGTGAAGGTTATTTAAATACCTAGTCATAAAAGAAACCGGCCAAGTGCGTGTCGGGCGACGCGGGGTAGGGTTTCGTAGTTGCCCGTCACAATATACGGACATAGAAGGATTTTTTTATACGACAGTTTCTCGGCTACTAAAGTCTAAAAAGTACGCTGAGAAAAAAATGCTACGAATACGTAGCCCGTCGCAGCTTATACGTAGCCCGTTGCAGCTCCTACAATGAAGTAACACTCGTAATCAGTATCGCGTCGTAAGCTACGTGGTACGTAAGCTGCGACGGGCTACGTATACGTAGCATTTCTTTCTCAGTGTACCATTGCTCGTTAACTTGTAAAGCCTACGTAGCGGTGATAGTATTCCTTTTAACATTGTTATACACTAAACAACTGTTTAGCTGCCTTTGGGGGACGTGACTCTAACAAAAATTTTCACTTTAAACCTTAATATTTCGCTAACGGATTCCTAAATCGAAAAATGGTTTTCCCACACCCACAATATTTTTAAAAGACCTATCCAATGATACCCCACACCATGGATAGACGAGAAAAAAAAATGCATCCCCACTTTTGAATACCCATGTCAAATTACAGCTTTCTAGTACTAAGCATCTCTGAGCTAAGCCGCGGACAGACGGACAGACGGACGGACATGGCGAAACTAGAAGCGTTCCTTGTTGACTATGGAACCCTAGAAATCAGTAACAATTTTAAGTTCTTCTAAAACGAGAAAAATGTTTAAAAATGCATGAAAATCATCTCTGTTACGATTTTCTATCGAATGAAGTAATTCGAATCGTGTATTCAATTTATGATTTCACTAGATAAACTATCTAAGAATACTGAGGAACTACTTTGGTATCGATAAATTGTATAAATCTAGTCCAAAAATGAAAAATAGAAGATGCCTTCAAGGTATTTCGTCCTATTATTGCGCCTTAAGTCTCAAAACGGATTGACTTACGAATTGGGACCGTCTAAAAAGAACTATGCCTAGGTACATTATAATCCAGTAAAAATACATTTTAAGATTGCATTAAAGACACTTTAGTAAATTGTTTTTGAATTAATAGTACTTTCTATTACTTTATTACACCTTTACAGTCATATAGTCAAAGTCATTCATAGTCATATAGGCATTGGGTCCTGCGTGAGTATGTTTACTGTTTTACACTAAATAAAAAATAAACTGTAGGTGAAAAGTAAGATTTGTATCTGCAATCCCTTTTCAAAACAAGGGTTATTGTACCTAGGTATTATGAAGCAATGAAGCTGTATTACGAAATTAATCTAAAGTATAAATTTTTTTTCAATCATGCCTCTCAGTTTGCCTACCGTGCCGCGCACCGTACCTGCCTGCGGTACCAGGTCATTCGGTCGACTCACGTCCGCCAGGGTTGAAAATTAGCTGACCCAATAAACATTATTATACGAGAGATATTTAAAATTTTAGAACTATAGGGTCCTTCTTAATATGCTGACACTTTTTTAAAAGGATGATCAGACCATAAAACTGAAACACTTTCTCTATGGGACCAATGTCGAAATAACTAAAAAAAATCTGTTGTTCCATACTAAACTGAAAGCTTACTCGACCCAAATGTTTGCCAGCTGATTTTTTTTCGTGATTTCGACATTGGGAAAGAAATCGAGAAAGTTTTTCAGTGGTCTGATCATCCTCTTAAAACTGTCAGCATATTGAGTTGGACCCTGTATATTCAGGTTATTGTATTGTAAACGCTGAACAGGATGTTAGGGTAAACATTAGCATTAATTTAAGGGGTGATTGTACCCATGATACTGAACAACTTTCCCAAAGAAACCTATAGGAAAATCGCATAAAAAAAATTCAACTTTTCATAAGAAATGCTCGATCAGCTGATTGGATTTTGTATGGAAAGTCCAAAAAATTTTTTGCTAATAATATCCTATAGGTTTCTTAGGGAAATTAGTTCAGTGTCATGGGTACAATCACCTTAAAGTAATGCAACTTAGCAACTGATGAGAAAGTTCCTCTATGCTTTGTGACTGAAGTAAATGGATAAACTAATTCCAATGCATCTCCTGATGATATGCATTGGAATTGCATACCTTAAGCTAGCAACACATCACCTGACAACCCTCGGTCTTTCCCTCGGTAATAAAATTGCCAGTTTTTTTTTTATTTCCTTCATGCATGTGCAACTGGCGCTTTTCGTTTGCACAGCCGGAAAATTTCATCTCGCTGTAACACGGATCACCTGCCTATCCTATGCCTATATAAAACCAATGTTTTTTTCAATTGCTTTTCTCTGCGCGCTTTTGTTGTGAAATAAGTAATTTGATTTAATTCATACGGTCAATAGTTTTGATGCGACATTTCACTCGAAACAATGTGTACATATTTCAGCATAAGCATATGCTCACAACTATATTCCCCGAGGGAGTCATAGATATTCTGAAACCTCAGAACATCCACGTTTCACTAGTAGTACCGAAACTCTGTCCAGTGTGACGGGGAGTGAGCCCGTCGCCTCTTGTAATGAACAGTGGGTACAATACATGCCTCAAAATTGAAGCATGCAGATTTCCTCACAAGGTTTTCCTTCATCGAAAAGCCAGTGGTGTAACATATCGTACATAAATTCCGAAAAACTCATTGGTACGAGTCGGCTGGACGGGGAAAAACATTTCTTATCAGCGATATTTAATTTTCAGAATTCTGTTAACGAATTTTTGTTCATTTGTTAAAGTTAATATTGTACCTACATAAAAAAAGTAAGACAAAAAAGTTAGTAAATAAAATAAGAACTGTCTCGTGAAACTCAGAGGCGGGCAAGACGATGACGGTGGTGAATGTTGCAGTCTACAGTCTGCCGTCTGCCGTCTGCCGTCACAATAGCAAAGCGGCTTTGTTAGTTCATATTACATATTACTTTCCGCTACATACTTTACAAGGAAATTGAGTTGTAGCTGTCTGTAGTACCTATGTGTCTACTGTCTAGTATACAGGGTCCTTCTTAATATTGTGACACTTTTTTAAGGGCATGATCAGACCGTCAAACTAAACAACTTTATTTATAACACCAACATCGAAATCACGAAAAAAAACTGCAAACTTACTTGAGCCAAATGTATAGGGACCGCGATTTTTTTTTCGCGTTTTCGATGTTGGTCCAATAGTTGTTCAGTTTGATGGTCTGATCATCCCCTTAAAAAAGTGTCAGCATATTAAGAAAGACCCTGTATACTTATTAAAATATTGGTGGTTATAATCTTATAATCGTTATAATGTTGCCGCCGATACCTAACTTTATATGAAAAAAAATTAGTTGTCCCATACAATTGGGTCGAGTACGATTTCAGTTTACTATGGAACAGGTGATTTTTTTTACGCGATTTCGACATTGGTCCTATAGAGAAAGTTATTCAGTTTGATGGTCTGATCATCCCCTTAAAAAAGTGTCAGCATATTAAGAAGGACCCTGTATAAACCAGTTCTTAAGGAAGCCATCAATTTTGTCCATCGTCTCGTCTAGGTCTGCCTCGAAGCCGATTTCGTTTCGTGTTGTCTCACTTTAGACTGGCAGCAGTGGTAGCGAGACGTCGTCGCAAAACTTTTTTGATATTTACTCCATTGCAATGTCTGCAATATCATCATATTTAAAAGAAAAAACAACGCTTTTTTGAATGAAGATTGAGGTATAAACAAAACATATCTAGAATTTGCTGTATTACTTAAAACTTACTGTACCAAAAAGAGTCATTTCTGATGTACTTAACCTATCAAAGTATTTTGGAAAACACAGCAAGTTACAGTGTCCCGACTGTACATTTACAGTTCAGTAAATCGTCGTCTGCTCATTGCCGGTTACGCTTCCGACTTACTTCTAATGAGGTTTGCTTCCAGACCGCCCTCGGCCGTCTGTTCTGATTACGAGAACGGCTAAATAACACGATTCTAGAGACCTTCCAATTTAAATAAACGAAAAACCTAAATAATAACTGAAAGATAAAATAATTCATAGACAGGACCAACTGGATCCTGAAAATCCAATTTCAGACGTGATCTATCGCTAGATTTAATCTAAAATTACCTATCTGTGTTTTTTGAACGTGACTATGCATATTTTCAAATAGTGGAATTTATTAGGACTGGGATCAATACCAGGAAAGTTGTGCAAAGAAAAGTGATGGGATGGCGATATTTCGGACCCAGTTTTAGAGGTGCCGTACTGAAATGAAACTAAGCAATACGTGTATTGTACAAGAAAGCTAATAAAAAAGTTAATTGGTCGTGAACTGCAGAAATCGGAGCAAAGGTTTCTCTCCCTTTGCCTCAAGTGTTTGCCAATTAATTTCTACTCATTCATGGTTTTATTTTAAAGGAAATGCATAAAATTATAATAAGAATTGAAGAAAGAATGAGTATGACACGGTCAGTTCAACCAAACCAAAGATGTTTCGTTACCTTTAAGTAAATACTTCTATACTGTGGGATGTGCGATTCTATCGTTGGGAAAACCGTTTTTCGATTTAGGGATATATTAAGCTTTAAAGCGAAAATTTTTGTTAGAGTCAAGTGCCCCCCCACTGCCAGCTAAACGGTTGTTTCTGGATACGTAAACAATTCACGGCAGTAGTGTTTATAACGAAGTTAAAAGGAAAAGTATAAGAAATAATAGTCGGCCAATTTGTAAAATGTACTTTTTAGATTTTATTAGCCGTGAAACCGTAGTATAAAACAAAAAGCTAACTTCTAAGTCCGTATATTATAACGGGCAACTACGGAACCCTACACTGCGCGTGGCCCTACACGCACTTGGCCGGTTTTGTTTAAAGAATGGGTCCAGTTTCATACTTCTTCTTTTTATCGGAATTTTGTATTGACATAATAAGTAACAATTTGTCCGTTTTGACGCTGCAAACGTGTAAAGATGTGTGTTAAAGATCACAATCATGTCCTCGAGTTATTCACTTGGTCCATATCCAGAATAGTGTAATTACTCAGAAACTAAGTTGCAGTAAGCTGCTGCGCGTTGGACGGTGCAATCCAAACAAGTTCAACTTAATAATAACTCGGCCTGGCGCGCTCTGGGCTTCGCTACCAATCTCCAACTATCGAATAGTTTCCGACTACTCCGCTTTAACAGTGAGCTCTTTCTAAACTAGCTGAATTATAAGAATTTCTGAATCAAAACTTTTTCCTACCGTTTAGTTCAATTACAGTTTATAAACTAAGTCAGAGAAGATCGAGGTTTTGAGAGCAACGACAGATTGAAAATTAAGAATAAGTTTGCTTTCGACTATAGAGTCTTTCTTAATATGATCTGACCATCAAACTGAACAACTTTCTCTATGGTACTAACATCGAATCGTTGTAGTTTTGTTATTCAGTGTGATGGTTTTAACCATCCCCTTAAAAACCTTCAGCATAATAAAAAAAACTATTTAAATTCCCCGAAGGAGTGTGGGTATCCATAGTCAGAGATATTATTGATCTAAATTTACCATATTTATAGCATAGCATAGCATAGCATATGCTCACGACTATATTCCCCGAGGGGGTCAGAGATATTCTGGATCCTCAGAACATCCACGTTTCACCAGTAGTACCGAAACCACCATACCGTTACCATATTTATGTGATTCATTATTTATGATTTGTTTTAACCAAACGACGAACAAGAATATTTCGACATGAATGGAAAATCTGAAAAAGTCGACGTCGGCAGCTGGCTGGCGAGACACAGCAGGCAGGCCTTTATTTATCTAGAAAAAAAAAGTTTACTCTAGGTACACCACACTTTTTAATATTAAAACTGAAACATAAATGCATCAGTAAATCTGTATATAACGGAAAAAAATACTATTCGATAATGGCAGAATAACTACAAGCAAGTGAAAATATTTTATAGTTTTTACATGATCAAATGTTTGAAAGGCAGAATAGAGAACAAAGGTATTTTTTTCCACTTAAGAGGATATAATTCGGAGCGCGACATACAAACGTACTATGGTTATATTTTCAATACTAACCAATTAAACTCAATGACATTCTTCAGAATCAATCTACAAACAAATTTATATGCTTGTATCGTGTCAGATTTTCGTTAAAATGTATAGTTTTAAAGTTACAGTGCCTCAAAGATTTCCATATAAATCTTAAATTAATCCTAGCATTGCAACTGTATATTTTAACGAAAATCTGACTCCATACAAGCATAGATATTTGTTTCAAGATTGTTTCAGCAAAATTTCATTGAGTTTAATTGGTTAGTATTGGAAATATCACCATAGTACGTTTGTATGGAGCGCGCTCCGAATTATAAAGGTGTTAAAGGTTATGTAGCTTAGACGAATTATATACGGACCAGCCTCGCCTTAGCATTTCCCCTCTGCCAACGTGCAAGATCAAAAGATCTTACGCATTTACATAAAATTTTATACCTTATCACTTAACGCGACAGCATAATTGCGGAACAATGATTTCGTACTTATGACGTTTGGGGTTCACACGACACTGTTATTCATGATTTTTAACATTCTAAATTAGAATCTAAACTAATGAAATAAAATTCAAAGTTCGTCCCCCGCAAAAAGTGGCAGAAGAGTTTGTTAGTAGAATTACACGCGTAACTTGTCCTTATATAAATAGTCTAAGTAATGTAGGTTTAAAAATCTACCTGTAACATATTATACAAAAAATATATATTTTTACATGGGTAAATGCATATTCCTGTAGCAGGTGGAGGCTCCCACGCTATCCCTGGTATTAATGTCTCATTGCGAGGGATTCCCGGTTCCTAACCACGTTAAATATTAATTTGATATCGAGCTCTTCCATCTACCACGGTGCTTTACCTATGTATATATTTTGTTTTCTTTTTCCTAACATTGCAGAATAGCTAGCTTAGGTACTACGTCTAATAACTTTAACTACATAGGATCTGTTGAGGACTGTAAACCTCCTTTCATGTTAAACTCTATGCTAGTATTTTTGTATTGCTTTTGTCTTCTGACGTCTGTCTGCCCTTTACAAATACCTTTATAAATTATATATTATTCCAAAGCCGGCCTATCTTTTCACCACCTATTACAATATCTACAGTCCCCTACAGGATCCGTCTTAATATGCTGACAGATTTTTAAGGGGAAAGACTGAACAACAAAATCCAGCTGTTCAATACATTTAGGTCGCGTAGACAGACAGAGGTATATGTTGGCAACACCAACATAAAATGTAGTAATTAAAAAAGTTGTATGTCCGTTTCCGTCTTCCATATTGGTACGGTGCTTGTGCGTGTAACTAACTCTGGTGTTAAAATCATTAAAATAAACCTCCAGTGCTGCAAACAAGACTTTCCTTTACATCGAACCACTCCTGCCACCAGAAAAACTACAGTCCACTAAAACCTCTCCAGCGGAGCCGATTAAAACACCGGTAGGGAACGTCCCTACAGTATAGACGTTTTGTATGGAACACAATTTTGTTTTCGCTATTTCAATGTTGGCTGAATAACAAGGTAGTACTTAAGTTAATTTCGCTGCTTATTTGGCCTGGTTTCTTTTATTTTAGCCACAGATCACACGGGGTGAATACCACAAGCACAGGCTTTTCGTGTGTTGGTCTCATCCACGATTTTCCAACCGTTAACTCTTGTATCACCTCTCCTTCGGAATCATAAGTTGAAATTTTAAATGAAAAAAATCATCCCTGCTAGTTTTTTATAAAAACTCAAAGCCTTCAATTGCAAAATGAAATTGCAAACAAAGTCGAACAAACGCCAATAATAAATTAAAAGTGAATATTGACTTCACTTAGTCCGCTACCTAATGAGATTTATTTTCAATTAGAGCTATAAACGTGGGCCGTTCGACGTCAGAGACGGCTTCAGGATTCCGTTTTGGGCCCGATTATATCTTAGAACAAGCGTTTATTTTTTAACGTTGTGACTGAGTTACCAACCAATTTATGTATCACTTAGGCTACTCGTACCATCAACCTTAGATGCGGACTCTATTATTAATTTAAGTTGTAAACAATAATTAACGCAAAACCTGAAAACTGTCACCTTAGAATAGACAACTGAACAGTGCCATAATAAATATGGATGTTTTTAAACATTCATAAATTATTTTCGATACTGAATTGTAATCTTCGAATGTCTAAAAAATGTACATGTACTTAACGTCAAAATTAAATGTTGTTCAGGTACATATCAATTCTGTACAAACAATTTTCAGGTTTTTCCGTTCACTTTGTTTAAACGATGCATTATTATTTTGTACATTCGATAGAGTGAATTTATGAAAGTGTAAGTGTATATGTACTCCTATGTTTTTATACCTTTCATGTGGAGGAGGAAAAATAGTACTTTCTCTAATTCATAGATGACGTTGTCCTGAGCCCTTCCTGAAGCCGTCCCTGAACGCAGGCGCTTCTAATGACATGATTTACATCGAGCTTTATTTACGCTTGCCGACTAATGAAACTCAGGGAACTAGAGATAGGCGTCCTTGGCTTATTTATATGAGCGGTACTATCCTCAAAACTGGTTAAAGTTTCTCAACTGTTGACTTTATTTTACTCCAATAATTAAAATGTGATTAGAACATAGGTATTAATTTAGAAATATAGTACTTCTATGCCACGAAGAAACAAAGCGCGCTAATACTCGTACTGCGTTCTCGGAACGGATCTTGATCTTGTCTTGAGCTTTCTATTTAGACGAAAAAAGTGCACACAAGGTTCACAGTAGTACAATCAAGGATAAGACTCAAGAACCGTGTCGGAAACTCGACAGTTATACCTAAAATCGTTGCGAATGTGTGCGTGAGCGCAAAGCTTTCAGCATAGCTTTCAGTGCCGTCAGAGTGGTCCGAGACACGCAAAGATTAATATAATTAATACGTAAGTATTATTGGACAAAGACGCGGGCGAAATCGTTGGTACACTTGAGGTCTGTATTCAAGTATCGTATCACGTAACATCAGCATGGAAAGTAAACGTAAACGTAAAACCACAAGTTGCTTCGTGGAATAAAAGTATTGTAGCATAGCATAGCATATGCTCACGACTATATTCCCCGAGGGGGTAGTCAGAGATATTCTGAAAACTCAGAACGTTTGACTATACTTCATTCCAAATAAGGACGACGAGATTTTCCGATTTCTATTTAGCTTTATGGTCAATTCTGATTACCAAATGTAATTAATTTATTCGATACATATACTATCCCAAATATCTTTGACGTTACTAAAGCTGTTCAAAGAATAAGTGAGAGAAAGTGTTTCACATCTCTGTTTCTGTAATGCAAAATAGCCTTAAAATTTCTGTGCTATTTTGAATGGAGTATAGTAGTACCAAAACTCTGTCCAGTGTGACGAGGAGTGAGCCCGTCGCCACTTTAAATGGACAGTGGGTACAATACATGCCTCGAAATTGAACACGCAGGTTTCCTCACGATGTTTTCCTGCACCGGAAAGTCAGTGGTGTAACAAATCGTAATCGTACATAAATTCCGAAAAACTCATTGGTACGAGTCGGCCTGGACGGGGATCGAACCATCGCCTCCTGCACGGCAGGCAAGGTTACTCGCCACTGGACCACCACGGTTTTTTGAAAGTACTGTAACAACACAACTAACTAAATGAGACTAATACACAGGGTGTAAGTGACAGCCTAGCAAATACTGAAACGGTGAACTCAGACCATCAAACTGAACAACTTTCACTATGGAGCCTTCCTCAGGAAACGCGAAAAAAAATCAGCTGTCCCATACAAAACTACTGTACCCAACTCAAATGTATGGGACAGCAGCTTTTTTAACGCGTTTCCTGAGGTAGGCACCATAGTGAAAGTTGTTCAGTTTGATGGTCTGAGTTCATCGTTTCAGTATTTCCTAGGCTGTCACTTACGCCCTGTATACAAGGTGTAACAAAAGTAAAAATGAACATTTAAAACTTTTAAGGGGGTTGTTTAGACCATCTCTTTAGGCACTTCTCTTTCCCTTACATTTACAATGTTGTGGCATCATGGTGTGACATGAAAAATATTTCAATGAGGGAAGCAAAAAAGAAAATTGCAACCTGGTTATCCACTCTTAGCTATGACGCTACAGAAACAGTTTTAAAAATCTTTGAATGACCCCTTTTACTTACACACACATTCACACACATACACATACATATACACACTCACACTATACCGTTTTCTCTTTAGAGTATCTAAAAAAAAAAAGAAAAATTTTTTATGTATATTTTAAGAAAAATTTGTAACCAATAAAATAAGTTCATTACCAATAATTTGTGTCAACCGAGTTTGTATTTTGTATTCTGTGTACTAGTAATAACTATATTCTGTAAATCTGGACCGCCACAAATCGGGCCTTTGCTGCCTTGTGCGGGGTCCGCCAGGAAACTTTTAATTTGTAACATTTTTATGGTAATAAACGAATTTATTATTATTTATTATTATTATCTAATTGAACAACTTTCACTACGGGACCAAAATCGAAATCGCGAAAAAAAAAATCTGCCGTCCCATACATTTAGCTTGAGTAGATTTGTAGTTTAGTATGGTACATCAGGTTTTTTTCACGATTTCGATATTTGTCCCATAGTGAAAGTTGTTCAGTTTGATGGACTAAACCACCCCCTTAAATGTTTATTTTTATTTTTGTAACACTTGTAGAATCTTAAGACGACAATTATATTTAACAATCTTAAAAGTAGGGGAGTAGGCAAGTGAATACGAATTAATCGATAGCATTTTCTATCTATCTTACGACGGATAGCTTAGATAGATTTAAAATTAAAATCAGTTAAAATCAACGTCCTTCTGAATTAAATAAGCAAGTATATAGGTCCCAGTCAAAAAGAAAACGAATCGAAAATTTTACGGAGCACACAATGTTCGTAAAATGTGTATAAAATCTGTTCTTGATTATTGTATTGTACTTAGAGAAGCAAATGCCGATCACGTGCAACGGTTTCAGACTTCCGAGCAGAACGGGCCCGTAAGAGATTTATTTTTTGCAGCTATATAAAAACCTTGGATATATCCCATTTCTATAACCCACTGGTATCATAAATGAGAAAGTTTTGATATTTCTTACGCCATTACGCTAAAACGGCTATATTTAATTTGTAAATTATATCTTCTTAGTATTTTGTAGTTCATAAGCATGCAATATTCACGCGGATGAAGTCGAAATATATTTCTATTAAAATTTCCATATCATTTTAAGGTAAACGAATTGTTGCTCTGTCTCCCTGACTGAAAATGCTCCTCAAATTCCAGCAATACGAGGCTCGCTCCATTCAGGTAAACTAATTTACATTGGAATTCCCTCAGAATCTGTACTCAAGCGTGACAGATTTGATTTGGTACAAAACCGTATGATTCTGTATATGTATAATATTGGTGGTTCTATCGACCTATTTTAGACATTTTGGATAGAATAATACTTATTTAGAATTCTTTAGATTCTAAAATCCAACTCGTACCTGTTTTATGGTATCCAAGTATCGATATGGATATAATTTAGTATTTAGTATAACACCTTAGTAATATTTTTGCAAAGATTTTGACCACCTCTAGAATGCAGTAATTGTGTTTATGGACGTGTGCAACTAAATACAAATTTGATAGAGATAATTATAACATTTTTGGAAATTAAAAACTAGTTATATCATCCACTAATATAGATAATGTACCTACCAATTTATTACTTATATCATTAATAGAGAAAATAACGGAATAGATACATATAACTCATTGCGGCGTGTTTATGTGGAAGCATGAAATATGTATTACCTACTTAGTTTATTCTGTGCGTATAGGATCAACAACATTTTTCCGTCAATTTACCGCTCTTGGCAGATATGAAGGCAATATATCTGTGCTATCTGTGAAGGGGGCTGAGATTGAACTATTATATTTATTGCAAACCATGTTTACTACCCACTCTACTAGTTAAGTTATAGCCTGTAGGATCCCACTGCAGGGCAAAAGCCTTTTCCCACGAAGGTTAGAGGGAGTGGGCTATATGCTTCACCAGGCGGGCCTAGTGCGGATTGGTGGAGGCAAGTTAGTTGTCAACTTGTCAGAGAATTTTTAAGCTGCCTGCTTATGCTATCCAATTGCTTAACGTGCCTTCCGCAGACGCTCGAGATGAAATACCACTAAGCGGTCACCAATCCAAAGATTGACAAGACCTGACTCTAGAAGACTCCACTACGTCAAGCTCCAGTAGCGTAGCGAGGGGATGCTCCGGGCGGCACTTGATTGAGCTCTGTCTATAACCAAGAATAGTCGAGCCGCTTCGCTCGATCTAAGTTTCTACTTTTGCATGTTATGTGTAAGTCGTGTTATGTTGTAGAGTTTCTGGCCGCATCTTCTCTACAGCGACAACACGTTCCGACGCGGTGGTAGCTTTAAAAAGATTTGACGTTTGATAAGTGTGCTGTAAGCTCCTATATTGAATAAAATTATATTGAATTGAACTGAATTGCATGGATAAACCAATAGATGTCTGACCACAACCCAAATAATTACGATAAAAATTTCGAGGTCGCTACGCTTGCACGGTTATTTTTTGTGTAGGTATTCTTATAAAAATAAGGGGGGCGCTAAATTAGTCTGTACCCCGGGAGACAGAAACCCACGGTACGCCACTGCCTCGTTCTACTATAACATTTTTATATTTTTAAAAACAGTGTCCTTCTTAATATGCTGACACTTTTTAAAGGGACGATCAGACCATCAAACTAAACAACTTTTTCTATGGGGCCAAAATCGAAATCGGTCTAAACAATGCTTTTTGTTTGCTATTCGTAAAATCTATTTATTCTCGCATCTACAATGCAAGTAGGTAGTACGCAGTAATAACGGAACAGGCGGAAATGAATAAAACATTCAATTAGATTCATTTGTGAGACCGTGCTCTTTGATTTTTCTTTCAAAGTTTCTTTTTCTTGCGGTTATTTAAATTGAGATGAATTCGGCCGACGGTAGTAGGAAGGTGTGAGTATAAGTGAGTGACTAGGAGACCTATACTTGGCAGGTATATTGTTGAAACCACTTGAATTTTTCATGAGTTATCAAAGGCCCCAGGCCAGCACACCTCAGTGCCGCTGGAGTACGAGTATGCCGTCTCGCCGACATAGCGACAAAAAATGTCTCTGTTTTATGACTATTTTCACCCCCGACGTGGAGGGGTGTGCGTAGACGGGAAATGTTTACGTGGGTATGTACTGTATACCTATATACTCGCACAGTCACAGATACATACAATAACAGACACTCCCCCGAGGTTATTGAACTTTAGGTTTTGTTTGTTTTATTTCATTTCCTGGAGGGTGCGTATCAAAGGTAGTGCAATTAATCCATCAGCAATGCGTATGAAAGATCATGATAGAGTCCAAACACAAAACTAAGTAAAACGTCACAAAATTATAATATAATTATTCATGTAAGATTTTTAGACTGTTATTTTTAAGTAGGTACCTATATAAAAAATACCAAAAGTTATCTGAAAGCAGAATTTCAATTTAGATATCCGCGTCGAGCGCAAAAATGTGGTAAAACAAGTAGGCTTTGCAAATGCCAGGTCGTTTTCCTCCGTCCCTAAGGATACAATTTCCTTCGCGTTACACAAAACATACATTTCCTAATTTGCTCACAGCACTTTCCTGCGCAGAGAATATTTAATTTAACGCTGACGTTGACGTTTAAAGCATAGGGTTGGATTTAATATTTTATGATAATGATTGTCGACTTAACTCGGGGTAATGGTTTCAGCTTAAGTACCTAAAAGATGCAGACTTGTAAAACTTTCAGAGTAAATTGGAATAAGATAATGGTTTGTTGGTGAAGGTCAGGGGATGGAGCGATGGACGAACCGAGACAAGGTCGGGGTTCGGGGGCGAAGCCCCTTGGCGTCCAGGTCGTCATACCTCACTGCAAAGTCGTAACGAGGTTGAATGGGTCCCTTACCTTTGACTTGTCTGGGAGTTTGCTAGTTGCGATTGCGAATGAATTCACACTCGAATTAATGGCCGCAGTAGATCTCGTCTAAACTTTCAGGCTTATAGGGTACTTTAGTTCTGTTATTATCTTGACGCATAGTAAATCAGACAGAAAATGTTTAATTGAAGAATAATAAAATGAAACAATCCCAGTATAAGTTCCATCAAAATTAAATCTTATCTGTTTAATGTAATCAACTAATCTTATACAATGTAATGACATAGAGCTTTGCTAAAATGTACACTTTGCGCTCTCGCCATGAAATGGACAAGATTTTTTTAGTAAAGTAGGTAGGTACTACAATGTACACAATACAATTTTATACTCTTTATTTGCACACCAAAAACATAAAATAGCAATATTAAAAGTAAATAAAAAGGGTGCAAATGGCGTTCTTATCACTAAAAGCCATTTCTTCCATACAAACATAGAACAATGTACTGTGTAAGTAATCATTTATTTGTAATTTTCAATATATATTTGTATTAAAGACTGCCAGAAATACTTTGCAACACTTGTTTCTTTTATAATAGCTCTAAAAAACCATTTACACCTAAATACGCTTAATAAGTTTTGCGTGTCTGCATAATTTACTGATAATATTTTCCAAAAATTAATGCTATGGGATGAAGGATATATTAGGAGAAAGAGCGGGACTGCTTTAATAAGACATATTTTTCTGACATTGTCTGAACATTTATTGAAGAAATGTTTAGTTTTTGTTTCATCAAATATTTGTATGATGAATATGAATATTTGTACCTGAGTCACGGATATTTGTATCTATACATGTATTGTATATCGTTGTATCATCATAACACAAGTCCAGGCTAGATTCTGTTACTTTAAACGTGACTAGATAATTTGTGTGACAATGTCTAAGATATTTATTATTATTATTATCAAAATCGATACACTCAATCAGAATTTAAAGTTTTCGCAAATATGATATCAGTACTTACGTAATTTCTATAGTCTGTAGGTAGGTAACTTTTAGATACAACGAACGGCATCGGAGCTAGAGTGTCAATTAAGAAGTCAAAAGTTAATAACGAAACGAAATGTATTTTTAGACATGACACATATCCGTCGAACATAAAAGCCGTGTGCCGCAAAAAGGCGTGCTTTTCATACCACAAAACCCACATAGAACACAACCTTGACCGCTTTCAAGCTTTTCACTTCCAAGCTCAATAAAGCCTCATGCATGTTAGCTTTATACAGAGACTGAAAAAGCTGAAAAGGTGCTTTATCAAAGCTAGCTATCACGCCCATAGGCAAGGGCGTAATACTAGTAATACATCTAACACACAGGTCACGGGCTGAAAGAAGGCATTAAAATGAAAAACTTTGCTCCTACTCCTACCTACAGCCTTGTATGCAACAGCTGTTTTTTTCGCGATTTTGACGTTGGTCCCATAGAAAAACTTGTTCAGTTTTGGTCTGATCAGGCTGTTAAAAAACTGTCAGCATATTAGGACCCTATACAATGCAGATGAGCGTCCAAATCTGCTTATTTAAGTTACGAATTTACGATTTTGCTCTTGATTCTGATGCTGGAGCCCGATTGCGCTAAGTTAAAACATCGAAGTTCTATTCTTATCCAATTTCACTTCTAATCACATTGCAATCCAATTACTAATCAACTGTGCTGATTCTGCATCGCGCTAAACTGACAGCCCTTAACGTCTGAGCGATCAGTCAAAACAGCTCTAACGGCTGTCAAGAGCAGTACCGCGATTAGCGCAATACCAAATTTATCAAAAGTTATGGTTCGTACGTAGTCCAATTACGATTCAATCACCGAATATTTACCGCGATTGCAGTCCTTTACGTATAGTAGAGGTACAACATTATGTTCAGAAGTTGAACATTTTTCATATAACGTTCTTTTTGTGTGAAGGCTGATTTTCAATGAAGTTCCGTCTGTGCACTCAGTATTTCTGTACATTAAGTAAATGTGCAAATTACGTGGAAACGTTGGAGCATTTCCACATTAAGGAAGATTAATAGTTTAGTTTCAAGCGAAATAAGACGAGGATGTGAGGATATTTAACTATCGTTGCATGTGCGCATTAGTTTAATACTGAGATTAAGCTTCATACATCTACTATTTAATCATAATCATGCATGCACTGCAATGCATAATTATGTTTAAACAAATTAAATAAGTTTAGATAGCTCTAGCGTTTTCTTAGTTACTTTGGCAACTATTTGGGGGTTCATGATCTCTCTTTGACCATTCTTGTCTTTGATAGACTTAAGTTGGTATACCATACATACATTGTATGATTTGTGGACCTTGTGGTGTATCAGATTGATCACCACCACACAATCCTGACTATTATTCTCCTGCCAACCTCAATGGGTCATAGCGTGATTATGTATACAGGGTGTAAAATTATACGTTACAAATTGTTCAGACCATCAAACTGAACAACTTTCACTAAGCAGTCAATGTCGCGAAAAAAAATCTGCTGATCCATAGGAAATGTCAATAGATCTCGACCAAAATGTATGAAACTGCTGCTTTTTTTCTTCGCGATTTCAAAGTTAGTGAACGTAATTTAATTTGATAGTATTTAAGTTTACACCCTGTATAATTGTACATCTTAAGTGTTTCAGTAATTTATTTTCGGGCATAATAGGCCCACCACACATTTCATCCGCTGTGAACTCCTGTGCTTACCAAACTACTGAACTATGCTGTAATCGCGGTAAATATTTGGTGATTGAAACGTGATTGGACTACGTACGAACCATAACTTTTGACACATAATTTGGTATTGCGCTAATCGAGGTACAGCTTATGACGGCCGTTAGAGCCGTTTTGACAGATCGCTCAGACGTGAAGGGCTGTCAGTTACATATGACGATATACGAATTTAGCACAGTTGAATAGTAATTGGATTGCAATGTGATTAGAAGTGAAATTGGATAAGAATAGAACTTCGATTAAAACATCTAATTTCTATTCTTATCCAATTTCAGCGCAATCGGGCTCCTCGTCTATATCCTCAATTACTGGCCCTTCAGTTTTAAATCATGTCTATGACTAGTCCGTTTATTGTCTCTTAGACAAAGTTCACAAAGGCATTTCTTGACTCATCCAAAGTTAAGCGAAGCTCGCAAGGAGGCAAAGTGAAAGAACGCTCGGGTTCTGCGCAAAGTGAGTAATTGGCGAGTTGGATCCCGGACAGTTCATGCTGAAATAAATCCGCAACTACCCACCCGTGAGCTGTTTGAACTCAGACGTAATTAATTTGTTAAGAGAATAAGGGACGCGGTTTTTATTTAGTATCGCAAGTAAGTATGTGTCTACGATCTCGGATTGTGTCTACGAGCATAAAATGTGATAAATTCGACAAGACATTCGGAAAACAACGTTCTTGACAATTTGCTAGTTTCGTATGAAACAACTGTCTTTTTCCAGTTCGGCTCCATAGTGAGGTTTCTGTGTAAAGCAGGGATGCCAGATTGTATAATTGGATACAAAAAACCCAACAATTGGGAGGCTATATGTATCCTCTATGTATCCTTGACTATCGTTTATAATTGGATACAAAACTAATAATTTTGTGAATTGAAAAGCTCTGTTTGATTCAGAAAATTGCAGATAAGTAACATAAAAACCGCTATATTCAGTCTCGTTACGATTCAGTCGAGCAAGAACGCTAATATTTCATTCAAGTTTTGTACAATGTTGTCTCTCTTAGGTTGGTTCAACCCGAGGTCCAATAGATGCTGTACTAAAGTCTTAGACGATTTATTTACGGACCCGCCTCGCCTTAGCATTTCCCCTCTGCCAACGTGCAAGATCAAAAGATCTTACGCATTTACATACAATTTTATACCTTATCACTAAACGCGACTTCCTATAATTGTGGAACAATAATTTCGAACTTATCACGTTTGGGGTTCACACGACACTGTTTTTCATGGTTTTTAACATTCAAAATTAGAATCTAAACTAATGGAATAAAATTCAAAGTTGCGTATCTCGTGCTACCTCGCCCCCTGCAAAAAGTGGCAGAAAAGTTTGTTAGTTGAATTATACGCGTAACTTGTTCTCATAATAAGTAGTCTAAGACTAAAGTTGATGACAAAATACTTGTTGTGAGTTAAAAAATCTACCCATGTTAAAATTACGCGATGAATAATGAAAAACAAAAGCACATTTTGATTTGTTTCCGAATTTTTTACACTTGTATGTATCCAGCGAGTTAATTTTGTATAATTTCATGAACCCGGCTGAATAATTTGAAAAAATCTACACCACCCTTTTAAATATTACGTTAGTGTTTTGTTACACCTGTAAAATTGGTTTCTTTGAAACGACTTTTACAATTCGTTTTACTTTCGAAGTTAATCTGGATAGGTTTTATTCCGGAGTATTATTGTATTGTTGTATACATAAATTTAGCTTAAGAATTTATATTGTAATAGTTATTAAGTCGTGTTATGTTGTAGAGTTTCTGGCCGCATCTTCTCTACAGCGACAACACGTTCCGACTCGGTGGTAGCTTTAAAAAGATTTGACGTTTGATAAGTGTGCTTCAAGCACCTAAATTGAATAAATTATATTGACTTTGACTTTGGAGAAAATGCGTTTTCGGAAAAAAAGATACCGTTTACCTGGTTTTATATTTCAGCCTTCATTAAATATAACATGATTTTTGTATGAAAATTGATTTTCTCACGGATAGGAAGCTACTTGGAACCTATCAGACAAGAAGACGCCGAGCAAAAGTCGATCCGCCCAGGTATTGTATAACAACTGCTTTACTTTGATCTAAGCTGTATAATAAATTTATTGACATTTACAAGTTTGTGTATGTGTTTCTATTTTGAAAATGTTCATAAATCGGAGAGAACTTGATCAAAATCGTTGATCCTTCATAGATTTTGTTGCAAACTAGTTTCAGGTTTTGCGTCCATTTAGTAACATTACTGTTATAAAAAGAATTATGATGTAATTTTCATGTTAACAACGCCATGAAAAAAAAAACATTCTGCCTATTTTCTTTATACTATGCTTTAAAATAAAAACCACTGTAAACCAGTAAAATAACAGTGAATGCATGACAGCGATGGCTGGGTAGAGGTAAGCTGCGTGCACGGCGAGGCTGCCTGCTGCCAGACCGCAAATATCCGCCCTTTGAACAATGTCATTCGGTTTCCTATTATTGATATTGCGTTGTCGAAAAAGAGCTTTTATTGACCAACATGCAATTTTTATCGTGTTTCAAATTCTTGTTTTCTGGTCAGAATTTGGACAGCGAAAGTGAAATTATAGTGGAAAATGTTACACACCTTTCCTAAGATATAAAAAATTAACTACTGAAAATGAATAGAAAAACATTAGTGGAATATCATGCTTAAATCTTTGTTCAGTTATACTTTAAGTAGACTGGTATTGAATTTAATCCAATATAGGATAGGTGCACGACAATATACCTAGGGTCCTTCTTAATATGCTGACACTATTTTAAGGGAATGATCATCCGTCAAACAGAACAACTTTCTCTATGGCACCAACATCGAACTCGCGAAAAAAATCAGCTGTTCCATACAAAACTGCAATGCTCGAGGCAAATGTATAGGACGGCAGATTTCACACTCAAATTACAGAGTACTATAGCTCGAACTATGGCGCCCCTCAGGTTGATCGGGGCGCCAAACATCTCCTGTGAAATGGGTTACTATAAATCCCTTGGTTAACAATCTACTATTCCTTAGCTATAACCATCTTTAGCCCTGTTTCTTTCACGTACCTACCTACCTATTATATTTTATCGCCTACACTTTCACTCTTCTCCCACAAAATTGCGGAAAACAAGATTCTCATCTCTGATATATAAAGAAGAGAATCACTGGCGTGAGAAAAATCAATCCAAAATATTAAAATGGGAAAATTATTTTCAATCATCTCCGTAAAAGGTGAGGAGAAAAATCCATCCCAGGAAAGTGGATAATCCGCTCGCCAGACACTGGCGATGGCGGTTTGTGTGTTGAAGATAGTAAAAAAACCGCCCAAGTGAAGTCGGAGTCGCGCACCGAGCGAGGGTTCTGTACCTCCACATTTTACCAAAAACATTGTTTTCTCCAGGATTATTAGCGCGAGCCTGACTCACACTTGGCCGGTTTTTAATATTATTAGTTTTTTTACTTTTAGAGTATGCACTGATTTCACACCAAGTTTGAAGCTTGTATTAATACAAGTTTAATATAGTCTTAAGACTATCTTTATTGTTCGTTTTCGCTCTATAGCAAAAACAAACAACGTTGGAAAAACTAGTCTCTTGTATGGGGAGCCCGATAGGTTTTTGACTTTTTGTTGTTATTATCTTTTGTTAGCCAATGATAATAAAAACAAAAAGTATTCAACACTTTTAAGTTTATTTATTTAGTAGTATTTAAAGTATAAGTACAGATGGACAGACGGACGGACAGACGACACGTATTAATTACTAATACGGTCCCGTTGCCCAAAGGCTGCCAACCTCAGGAGACGGAACCCTAAAAAGAAAACAACCATTGATAAAAAGGTTTATTTATATAAAATAAACTAAGTGTATTCCCCAATTTCTTAAAAGAATGAAGGAAAGCTTTTCAGTTTTTATTTTTCGCCGAAACAATGAAGCAACCAATCGAATCATCAGTGCTATTTGTACCTATACAGGGTCCTTCTTAATATACTGACACTTTTTTAAGGGGATGATCAGACCGTCAAACTGAACAACTTTCTCTATGGGACCAACATCGAAAACGCGAAATAAAAATCAGCTCGAAGCGAACCGACTCGAGCCAAATGTATGTGTCAGCTAATATTTATTTCGCGATTTCGATGTTGGTCCCATAGAGAAAGTTGTTCAGTTTGACGGTCTGATTATCCCCTTAAAAAGTGTCAGCATATTAAGAAGGACCCTGTATATTGAATCAACAAATGATTATTTAAATCTAGAAAGATTCAACGGGTGAAGTGCTCCTCAAGAGTAGATTGACTTAGAAATAGGTGTACGAAATTCATCTTGTCAGAAGACCTTTCGAATACTTTGTACTGACTTTGTACGGGTCATTTTAGAATTTAAACTAACCGTTCTATCTTGCCGATGTATTTCTACGCATAAAGATAGGAAGTACTACATATTCTACGTTATACAGACATCCCTATGGTCACCACAATACCACATTCAATCTCAGACAAGATACATACATACAACAGAGCATCTATATTATGTCTGATAGACAGAATAGATATTTGCGGTTCAGGCGTGCTATAGGTATCTACATATTATGCTACACCATCGACAAGGCACACTCGGTTCGGATTACTATTATTCTAGTAACTAATAAAAATAATTAAATACATGACACGAATATGGTATCATCATCATTTCTCAGCCGATGGAAGTCCACTGCTGGACCTAGGCCTCCCCAAGGATCGCCACAACGGCTGATCTTGCGCTGTCCCATGAATACGGGATAGGTATCACTCCTTAAATACCTACTTTATTATACAAGGGGTTACAAAAATACCAATAAACATTTAAGGGGGTGGTTTAGACCATGAAACCGAAAAACTTTCACTATGGAACCAAAATCGAAATCGTGATTAAAATCGGATGTTCCATATTAAACTACAATAATCTACTCGAGCTAAATGTATGGGACAGTTTTTTTTTCGCGATTTCGATGTTGGTCCCATAGTGAAAGTTGTTCAGTTTGATGGTCTAAACAACCCCCTTATAAGTTTTAAATTTTTATTTTTACTTTTGTAACACCTTGTATAATTTAGCTTTATGCTAATCTACACTTTCTTAAAGCTAGGCTTATCCCCTCAGATACGACTATTTCAGCCCCGCCTCACTTCTACTAAGCTACCAATTTTAGTAGGTATACCTATTGTTGATTGGCTTGTACTTACTTACATTAAGTCACTGTGGTATCATTCAGCAACTAACTGTGTGAGAAAACCAAATACTAAAAGCATATAAATTAAAAAAAAAAAATTAAATTATAAAAGTAATTACCTCATAAAAAATGGTTTTAATTTTTTTTTAATAGTATTTTTCGATATAATATTGTCTACACAATGATGTGTGTCGCAAGGTAAAGGTGACTTCAACTTATAAAGTAGATGCACGTAATACAGTACTATTTCAAATATTTAGGGTTTCCTTTGACGACATGGCGACGACACATGACGACGACGAGACGACAAGGCAAGGTTTGGCCTTAGGGCTTGGCATGGCTTGGGACGAGGCATGTTGCCAATTTTATAATTCATTTTTATGTAATCATTTTATAATGCAATTGTTTTTGTTGTAATTTTGTTTCCAATGAATACATTTATTTTAATGAAAAATAAGAAAGAACAATTACAAAAAAGCTGAGATGTTGAAGATCTTTGCTAAATTTTTCGTTAATTTGTATGTTTTTCAAATAACGAATATTGACACGACCCAGCATTTACCTAGTGGGATGGGAGCATCTTATTTTTTAATGTGCGATCTACTGGTTGTAAAGAGAACATGTGCCAATGTAACAATCTGTATTTTTCAAAAACAGTGAGATTAACATTATTGTGATTAGGTACATTAATTAATACAAAAATAATACAATATATTAGGTACTTAGTAAAAATAGTAAAAAACTGCAATACGGGATGCTTGTAATGTAATTTCAAGAACAACAGATGTAAATGATATTTTCATACGTTAATTATTAACAGAAGAATTAAATATCATACCAAAAAGTCTGTTTAGAACGAAAACTAGAACAATTTTATGGTTTCATTTTTGTGAAGCACGTTCATCATAAGTTCTGGTAACACGAGACTGGTATTAGCAATTTTGTCATTTTTATGTCTTCGTCGAACGTCTTATGCGACCATAAGACCCTATTTTTTATTTACTGAAGAAAATACTTATGAATATGTAAACGCCATTAACTGATTAAATTGATACCGAATAAACATAAAAACAATGCAATTCACTGAACCAATTTGATTGCATTACTCAAAAACAAGGTTAACGGAAAAGATAAGCTTATGGCTCTTCACCCCTCTTATTTGACGAGATATGTGTGAATTATTTATACTATGCCGACGTGATTAGGAATAGGGGTCGCTTTATAGCTATATCAATGTTTTAATTGGTACTATTTTGTAAGGGAGATATGGGAAGTATTCTTGACATACATTTCTAAATCGTTCACATAATAATTTTACATGGATATGTTGTGTGATAAATGTGAATTATAAAATGTCTGGTATTGATAATGTTACGTTATGTAATTCAATATTGCATTTGCATTTGTAATTGTACTTTATATATTTTGTTTTATGTGAGTTGTGTGTTGTAGAGTTTCTAGCCGCATCTTCTTTACAATGGAACACCTTCCGACGCGGTGGTAGAGTCAAAAAAGACGTCAGAAAGCTATCTATTTGATATTAATTTGAATAAAAAATTTGAGTTTTAAGTTGATAAATAAACGATCACCGAAGTTAAGCAACGCCTGGTCCGGTCAGTCTTTGGATGGGTGACCCTTTAGTGGTATTTCATCTCGAGCGTTTTCGTGCTTCGGAAAGCACGTTAAGCACTTGGTCTCGGATAGTTCCATCAGATGGAATTGTAACTATTCGTTAAGCCACGTCAGAGGCCTATTAAGGCGGATTGAAAATTCTCTGACAGCAAGTTGACCACTAGCTTGCCTCAACCAACACGCCCGCGTGGTGGAGAATTGCCCACTCTCTCTCACCCTTATTCGTAAGAGGAGGCATTTGGCCTGCAGTGAGATTCTACAGACTATAAACTTAAACTAAGTTGATAAATGATTGATTAAAATTATATATCTTCCTAAAATTCAATCTAAAGCGTAATACTGTTGAAATGCCACATGTTTATACAAGAAATAAGAATACATGTACTATAACATATACCTCTAAGTAATACTTCACCTAACCTATCCACATGTAGGTTATAATAAATTGAATTCAATGCAGCTATAGGGATTACTAACACACAAGTTCTCATATAGGAGATGCAGTGAAGTGGAGCGCAGTTCTCGAGAGTCGGGCGGCGACGGTCGGCCGCACAAATCAATGTAATGTGCTGCAGCGAAGCAATCATGAGAAGCCTGGAGTCTGAAGTCTAGACTAGACTGTGTGCTGAGCCAACCTTCGAGAGATCGCTCTTTAATTAATAAAATGAGATCTGATCCATTATTGAATTATCTACCTACTATTGAACGGTTTTCGAATTTATTAATTCAATATGAATCGAAAACGTTGCCTTTTGTTTGTTAATTGTATTGTATCTGTATGTAAGCAGGGCTTGATTGTTGATTGGGCTTTGCAAGCAAGGGTCGTTATGTAACACTGCGACCATCGCTGGTCTTTGTGTTCGCCCCATGCTCGAACATATTCGACGCATGCCTCCAAACTTATGGTATTTTCTTTTCATTCTCGGGTATGCAGGTTTCCTCACGATGTTTTCCTTCACCGCCGAGCTATTGAAAATGATATTTACAACCGTACATAAATTCCCTGGAACTTAGTGGTACAGGCCTGGAATCGAACCACCGCCTCATGATTGAGTCGCTAGCTCTCTTCCGTATGGACTATCATCGCTCGCTGCAGGGCAAGCAGGCTTGGAACCGGTACCAAAAAGTGCAGGTGTCGTGTTGGTATTTAGCGGTTCTTGTCATTTCGATACCTATGGGTAGATACCAGTTCTAGAAGGGTACCGGTACTCCGCCTAACAAGTACCGTTTACCAACTCAGATACCCTGGCGCTAATGAGAATGCCGATTAATTATCCTTCCGTCTATCTAACGTAAATATTTTGGCACCGGTATAATGCCGATACTGATTAGAAAGTAATAGTATAGGAACTACGTCTGGTAACGGTACCAATAGTACAGGTAAGACGGTACCGGTTCCCGAAAATATCGTTATTTCAACGCCCGTATGTAAGAACATACTCTAAGTCTAAGGGATCTCGCACAAATATAGAAATTGTAGAAACTAAATTATAGAAACTGTTCGTGGCGCTCGACGGCCACGAAGTTTCCTTGGTCGCCTCGTCCACGTCGTCGTGGTCGTCTAGTACGCGAGATTCCTAAAATTGTAAGGCTTATCCGATAGCCTGATTGCCAGACCATACACATTGGATAACAGTTGCACATTGTTGTTAAATTCGTTCAAAATTAAAAATATATAACAATGCAATAAACTGTTAGGTAGGTACATAAAAAGGAACGTTGGGAAATTTACAATAACGGAGTTTTAGTAGTAAGTAATACAAAACTGTCTGAAACATTCACTCTATGTGCGCAAAAGCACTAATTAGCGTTAGTTTGGATTTTGAGCCATTAAAGTTGTTAGTGTTTCTGTTTTGTTTCGAATTGTTACGATTCGCGAGACTCTTCTGTCTAACCTTTACTGCATATAGTGCCTACTATAACGTAAAGGCATGTATTAAACGTATACAGTATTCCTGTCTGTAGTTGAAGTTTTACTAGGTACTATCACTGAAATTATAATGTACCAACGCACCTTGAAAACATTAAATCATAACTTTTGATTGAGTAAGCCGATTGCGGAGAAATAAGACAACTAAAAGTTAATCAAACTCAGCCCCATACTTTTGTGAAAAGTTCATCCTGATCGGTTCAGTATTTCTTAAGTGATGCGTGCGTTAAACAAGCAGGCAAAAATTACAAAACGATCTAAATGTATACAGAGTGTAAGGAAAAGTATCATTAACCTTTAAACAATATACCCTACCCATCAAACTGAACATCTTTTACTATGGGAGCAAAACGATCACAACAAAAAAAATATCAGTTGTCCCATACGTTTGAATTGAATCGAGTAGGTATTGCAGTTTAGTACGGGAGAGCTGATATTTTTTTTGTTCTGTTCGTTTTGCTCCCATAGTAAAAGATGTTCAGTTTGATGGGTAGGGTATACGGTTTAAAGGTTAATGATACTTTTCCTTACACTCTGTATATTGTTTTCAATGTACCATACACGCCAAGTTTTCAATTTCATAACGTAAAGATCAATTTTAAAAACTTTATTTTAGACACACTGAAATGCATTGATCAACAATACGACTAGATACAAAATGCGATAAAATTAAACAGAGACATTATTTATAAAGCAATTAAACTTAGGTTTAGCTCAGTAAGGAACTTTGTATTTAGTAGATCTGGAAACAAATCCGGCACCTGACGTCGACAACGCTCCCAGATGTGCTAAATGCGTTTAAATCCACTATAATTAAGATTATGTTAGCTGCGACGTGTTATTATAATAGTTGGCAAACTACGCCCCCTCATTTACAATTTGATAAGCATGTTGTTTTATGAAAATCTACACTAAGGTATGGTATTAATAGATTTTGTTTTTGACTGGCATTCGCCCACTGCACATTCCCACCACAGATTCGGATAAATTATATTTTATATATCTATACTTAGAAATTGTTTGGAGTCAGGGGTGCCTTAACACCGTCTCAAAATTTTTTAAGGGGATATAATTCGGAGCGCGCTCCATACAAACGTACTATGGTGATATTTTCAATACTAACCAATGAAAGTCAATGAAATTTTGCTGAAACAATCTTGAAATAAACATCTATGCTTGTATGGAGTCAGATTTTCGTTAAAATATACAGTTTCAATGCTAGGATTAATTTAAGATTTGTATGGAAATCTTTGAGGCACTGTAACTTTAAAACTATACATTTTAACGTATTTCTGACTCTATACAAGCATAAAAATTTGTTTTTGGATTGATTCTGAAAAATTTCATTGAGTTTAATTGGTTAGTGTTGAAAATATCACCATAGTACGTTTGTATGGAGCGCGCTCCGAATTATATCCTCTTAAATATCTTCAATGTAAGTACATCAGGCACACGTCTGTTAAAGTTTTATAATAGTGTAGATAGATTAGAACAAAATCAAAAAGTAAGACATGTAATTATACAGGGTCCTTCTTAATATGCTGACAATTTTTAAGGGGCATGATCAGACCGTCAAACTGAAAATCTTTCTCTATGGGACCAACATCGAAAAAGCGAAAAAAAATACAGCTGTCCCATATAAAAGGTTTAAGTAGTTTTATATGGAAGAGCAGATTTTTTTTTCGCTGACTATATTATGCCTACGAAATCCTGAATGAAATTCGAAGGTTTCGTTGATGTCTTTTGTATTGTCGTAGCAACTTCGTAGCAGTCTACGTGATTTTATTTTATATCGCATTTTTTTGTTTGTTTAGCTTCTCTTATTGTTCTAATTCGTGTAACTTAGACATATAAAATAAAAAAGGATCCTCGTATGAGAATGCTGATTGTAAGACTGCTAAAAATGCTTGACTAGAACCGAATTCAAAATTTTACTGCCTACAATTTTAAGGCTATATTCAGATAATATAATTCATGATGCATGATGCATGCATGTAAAACTAAACTAATCATCACAAACGAGACATTTTTTGACCTTCTACAAAAGTGCAGATCTGCCGGTCGGTTTTCTATGGGAGATAATAAAATAGTTTTCTTACCATTTTATTGATTTAAAAAATTGGGATTCATTCATTTTATGAGATCCTCATCATCGTCTTCCGTTTTTAGGGTTCCGTAGTCAACAAGGAACCCTTATAGTTTCGCCATGTCCGTCCGTCTGTCCGTCTGTCCGCGGCTTAGCTCCGAAACGGTTAGTACTAGAAAGCTGTAATTTGACATGGGTATATTTATTTATAACGCCGACAAAGTGGTAAAATAAAATCTTGAAATTTTTTTTTTAGGGTACTTCCATTTTTTAAACGGTTGTTTCTGGATACGTGAAAAAAATTCACAGCAGTAGTGTATATAACGAATTTAAAAGGAATACTATCACTGATAAGTAGGCTTTACAAGTTACCGAGTAATAGTCGACCAACTTCTAAAATGTAGGTACTTTTTAGACTTTATTAGCAGTTGAACCGTATTATAAAACAAAAAGCCCTTTTCTAAGTCCATATATTGTGACCACGGAAGCCTACCCTGCGCGTGGCCCGACACACACTTGGCCGGTTTTTATTATTCGTACTACTGCAGAGCACTTAATAAGCGTGAAATGGAGGCCATCCAAGCGGGCCCAATGTGGATTAGTGGGAATTAGGTAGATCCTATTGTAGGTAAATCAGACAGTTAATTTTAATACTTCTTCAGAGAATTTACTTACTTATACCACAGATTCGTATACTTACATTAAATGCTGTAAGATTTTCAGCTGTTTAATAAAGGGCCGTTCAACCTGTTTGTACAATACATTTAGAACGTGCGCCTTCATGAATGGAGGGAGCCGGCTCGGTTGCCTAGCAACGCAACCCTCTCGAGACTCGGTTTGACCCTGGAGGTCGCTCATCCCGACAGCCTGTGTATGTGTGTGCTGCATATTCATCCCTCCCTATCGATTCATTGTGAATTATTGTGAAGAACTTTTCGCCTGCAACTTGACGATTACTGACTGCGCCATCTAGCGATACTTATTGAAACTTGATCGGATGCAAAATTACACAGCACTAACTGGGATTACAGTACGAGCGTTCTAGTTTACAACTAAAGACTCGTGTATACAGATGTCGCTACAAAGGAGTGAGCTAACATTAATTTAATTTAATTTTACCAAATTGTTTAAATTATTAATTTTATAATAAATGTGAAACAAAGTTTGACAATCTAAAATAGATTTTCTTTTGTTTGACAGATGGATGAAGATATTGTTGTACACGACGCGAAATGATCACGTCAAAAAATTAAACACCACTAGATGTCGCTAGCTAGAAGCTATAGAAACAATTGATAGTCTTAACTCGGTATGACTGGTAAAATAATTAAATTCCGACAAATTAAATTGATATAAATGACCAAAAAATCCCTTCTTTATCATTTTATTAATCTTTATTTTCTTAAATAATGTGATTGCAAAATTTGGCCGTGTCTTCATATGACGAGGTGGCCGAGTGGTTAAGGCGTTGGACTGCTAATCCAATGTGCTCTGCACGCGTGGGTTCGAATCCCATCCTCGTCGATTCTTTTTGTTGTCGAATACGTTAGATGATGATTTGTTGGATTTTCTCACCACATTGAAAACATTTTTTTTTAATGTATCCAATCTTTAGTAACTTACTGTTTTGTAGCACATTTGGGAATAGTTAAATAGCAAAAAGTTTTGCTATTTTTTATCCAAACGTTTGTTTACAAAACAGTCACTAAAGTTTGGTTATATTTAAAGATTTTTTTTTTTCAGTGTGTGCGCAAATCCAACGTTTCGGTAGAGAATTAGAGATAAAGCAAAGTATGTAGGTACACACGGCGACACATCAAGCTACCCAAAACCAAATAAGCTGGCCTCGCGACGTTATACATTGCTCCACCTACGCGCGGTCAGCTTATTTTGGTTTTGCGTAGCTTGATGTGTCGCCGTGTGTACTCAGAAATCTACTATTTTGATTTCAAAGGAAAACGATTTCTTTTTCAAGAATTGGTTTAATATTGTAACAATGCACAAGTTTCGCCATAATCAGGTGGTATCGCAGTAATCGCTAGCAAAAAATAGATATAGCAAGATAACACAACGTATGGCTATCACAGTTACGAATTTATCTAGACCTGTTTTCCATTATCTTATCAAGTACCTGTTACCCTTTATTTTATAAGTCTGAAGCTGAACAAGGTATGCGCTGGGCGCGCCACGAGCTGATTAAGTGCATATTCTGTGATTATTGATTGATCTACATTCTCATTGGTCAGTCATTGTTGTTTTTGGACATGTGATAAAAAAGTTTAAAGTGGACTGCAGTGTTCAGAGGTAGACAGTGTTGAATATTGGGAATCTAGTCATCAGTAGTGACGAAAAGAGGAATTCACAAGGGTAAGTATACTAAGTAGGGTACCTACTCGTATCTGTTAAAACGATACCAAAATTAGCTTTGATTTACGTAGGTACTGTACCATAAACATGCTGATGCAGATAAGCAATTAAGCATTATTATTATAACCTCATTATTTTATTTGGATTTTAAGTAGTCCTTGGAGCTATTTGAAGTCAACATATTTTGTAAATTTGTTTAGGACATTCGTTCACAACGGCCATGATAGAGGATCATTAATCATTGCAGTCACCTTCTTCCTTGTCAATATGAGTCATAACATGATGTAGTGGAAAGATTAGCCAAACAGAAATGGCTGTTTCGAGGCTGACTGTCCTGGGTCCACCAGAAAAATGAAAGATTCGCCAAAAAAATTTTGACTCTACCACCGCTTTGAACGGTGTTGCGTTGTAGAGAAGGTGCGGCCATAAACTCTACAACACACATCTTTGTCACATCAGATGGCTCTAGATTCTACCTATTATAGCTTATAGGCTATTATAGTAAATGAATTTCTAAACATATCAAATATTTGACAAATCCTTACGTGATCTTTCGTAGCGTAACATAGATAGTACTAAGTCAAAGAATGCTGAGTTAACAATAAGCAGAAAACCTGAAAGCAAGTACTTTGACGAAACATTCACGTACACACGGCGACAGATCAACCTACCTCATAGTTCATGGACATAGTTGGACCTTATGTCCATGAACATAGAGTTCAACTATGGGTAGGTTGATCTGTCGCCGTGTGTACGTATAATCAAATTGATTTTCTGTAAACTATAATTTTAGATAGGTAATCTCTCGACTCCAGTGAGTGATGACTCATGCTTTTCCTGAAAGTCGCAATGTCCGTTTACACCAACTGATAGGTACTTCAACAGTTGATTAATCAATAATCATGCTATTTACACACGCTATACACACTATTTTGAAAATCGGATTTGATAGCAAAATTTCTTATGCAAAATGTTCACTGAAGAGTTACCTACAGTCGCCATCAGATATATTGTAGCAAACAAGGTGGTCAAATATAATCTGAGCAGTGCTAATTTTCAATAATTTCATTAGAAACCTAGAACCTAGAACCTAGAACATCAAATATATCTACGCAGTCAGGGTCATCATAAATATCTGAGCAGTTTAGGAAAGAAGACCTAAATCGGTTATTTATTATACATTTCAAATTTGTAAAACATTGTAAAGAAATTTATGGAAAATTTGCTGTTCATATATTTATGACCAAATACATGTTTAGATGTAATTGGTAACATTTATTGTAAAGAATTTATTGAAAATTAACACTACTGCTGTACTCTTAGATATTCCGTGCTACTGCTCTGAAATATTTGAACACCTTGTATATCTTGTATTGTATAATGAATTCTAGCTCAAATTAGATTTTTATGATAGTGTTTAGAATGATTTTGCAAGATAAAAACATACAAATACGTTGGTAATCACAGCTAAGAATTAAAATAATTGTTAACTATTTGACTAGACGACGACTAGTGGCGACGGGCTCACTCCCCGTCACACTGGACAGAGATTCGGTACTACTAATGAAACGTGGATGTTCTGAGTTTTCAGAATATCTCTGACTACCCCCTCGGGGAATATAGTCGTGAGCATATGGTATGGTATGGTATTTGACTAGATATTATTAAAACCAAGTAAGAACCTATCGACTCACCTGTACAATAAATAGGTAGGCAAATGAAATAAATATTAAAACAACCATACATACAAACAGTAAATAGAACAAACATTACATACATAATTATGTAAAAGTATAGAAACTCACGAACATACACAAAACTTTTATCAATCAATGTTTTTTATCTCCGCCCGATCAACTCATTTCAAATTTTAATAATATTTGACCTAGTTTCAGTAATATGAATAGATCGTATAATTCGTACCTATCCTTAACGTAACTTTTTAATTTAAGTAATTCAAGTGACTCACTTATACGACTATAATCGTTTATTTGGGTAACTTATCAAAATTGGAACAAGTAAACAAGCGAGCAACAATTTGAGTAACCTTCTAGCTAATTTAGAATTCGGTTTAGTCACAATTGTTTGCTAACTGATAAGCATAGTTTCAAACTTTTTAAAAACACCAGACAATTTGAAAACAATTAATTATTGTTGATGGATGAATCGGATACGCATAAACCACACACTTTCACAAATATAGTTAGTATTTTAAAAATCCGTAACCGCTCCCATAGGATTTACTGATAACATATACCTATTATTGAATACCTCAAGAATTGGTCATCAATATCTTTATCATATCTTGCTACTTTTCATAGTAGGTAGGTATGTAAGTAATGTGGATTAGGTCGTTGTCACAAGGTTGCACAAACAAGGGTATACACGATGTTGTGCATCAATCAATTGATATCACAGACTCAATAAAAAGTAGTAGTTTTCCATGCTTTTATAAAAAACACTTCATCATCAGCCTATTTACGTCCCACTGCAGGGCACAGGCCTAAACTCAGGGTTGTCTGAGCAGTCCACCTCGCGTGCCCAATGCGGATTGGTGGACTACACGCATCGGAATTTCTTCAACGTATGCAGGAAAACAACACTGAGTATATATTCAAGTTGATTAGTGCATGACCCTGTTTCAGATAAAGCCATGTATTGGATAGTGGTGTTATTGGTAGCCATCTCGGGTGGTGCGTACGCGCAGCTAACAGCCCAAACCAGCGTGGCACCTGAACTTAGAGAGTGCTACATGACCCCGGCATTAATCAATAGAAACAACTTGCCCCCAACTGCTATATCGGTGCTGATCGATATCATCCGCAAGATTGAAGATAACCCTAATGTGAATGTTGATTTAAGGCAGCTAGCCGTGCTATTGCTACACACGTAAGTAGCCTGAAATGTACTAAAGCAAACTCTTTAGTCGATGATTGGTGGAACTGAATACTCAATCGCTCTAATTTCAGGTACAGACAAGATGGTATCGAATTCCATCAACCAGAAACTCAACTGGGTACAACATCGAACGTACTGCCGTTTGCACCAACGTTCCATTCATTCCACCGTCACAGGTTGCTACTGACAAGGATAATTCCAAATAACTTGCAAGTTCTGGCAAACAATACCTTGACTCCTGAATTAAAAGTTAGTTTGTACTTCCAGTAAAATGCTTTTTTCACCAAGTTTCGGGTATTAAAAATCAACCAATTTTGACAGTGTGCCATCCACCAAATGTTATCCACTACTGTTGATGCCAGAGTTCGAGGAGATGAAAGCAATTGTAACCAGTTGTCACAATACCGTGCCATGCGGACCGCGAGACAAGCATATTCCTTAAACGAAGATGTGGAGATGTTAGATCAAGTACTCTTGTAAGTATACCAGATGTTTTTACTTGAGCTTCGTAAGGCTAGATTATAAGTATCCGATTTGAAAATTATTTACTGAATTTGTTCATTTCAGAAACCAAGATGAAAATGGACAAATTCGACAGGCCGACCCAAACGATGATGTAGAATACAATGGATATGGAGGCGCAATGTCTGAGCGTCAATTGCTGGGAGACAGCCAGTGCCCATTGTTGGGAGGTGTGATTAACACGCACTGGGGTGCAGTGTCAGCAGGACATCTTATTGCTGGTATTGCTGCAGGAGCACAAACACAACAAGTTCCCGTATTGGAGCTGACCAAAGGTTCTGCTCTGAACTACCAAAATGTTCAACAGACTGTTACTTCAATCTACCCTGCTACCTTATCAGGTACATAGCTGTCGTGTGTTGTTATTCTAATCTTAAACCTTAACCACACGTAGTGATTCAGATGGGACGTTGACATTTTAATTGATGACAAAACTACTTATCTTAGACAAACTATTTTCGGGTCGAGATACATTCGGTTAAGTACGCGTTGTTTACAATTCAACTAATAGTAGGTATAAATAAATAATTCCAGGAGATTTGGCTGAAGCATCTCTTATACAAGGAACAGAGAGAGGCAGCACTTCCATATCAGTCGGAGCCGCTGGTGGCTGGAATAGTACTCAAGCTAGGAGATACTATATGCTGCAAAGCCGACTCAACCTCGAGATGACAGATCCTGAAATCCGTGGTGATGTAGATGGATTTGTCCTTGGCAGTACTTTGACTTCAACTTTGGGAGTTTATAGCTCCATGAAATTGTCACAACTGCTCGATATGTACTATTCTCCAAGGGTAAGAATGGCTAGAAAATTATTGATGTTCTCAATAATCAGGCATAGTACGATTTGTTTGCTTAGGGTTGAACCTTATCTGGCAGCACGAAATCACATTTTTTGACACTACATCCTTTTCTGTCGCTCAGGAACATCATTTGCTAGACCGAGAAAGATGGGAATGCGATCGCACGCGGCAGCACCGGCAGTGCTGCGACCTTTCTCGCTCTAGCGAATGACGTTCGTAAGCGATAGAGCGTGAAAAAATGCTGCCAGATGAGACTCAACCCTTAATCGGCATATGTGACTTTTCCAGAATGGGGTTTTCAATCCATTCATAAGAGCATGCAATCGTCGAGCATTAAGCGAAACTTATATCACGGATACAACGTTGGCAAGCGAAACCTACGCTTTTGCGGCAGCATTGGATACTAATATCCCTCTGAGAGGAACAATCACTGGAGGTTTAGACCAACTTGTTTCCAGCGCTGTCACAAACTTCCAAAGCTACATGAGTAAGTACGATACTATCTGCATTTGATACCTATCTCAAAATGTCATGTTCATGTCTTTAATAACATTCGTGTCGACATTTTCAGCGAGCAACATGAATGATTTGAATTGCGTTATAACTGAAAGCACTAGCAGTGACTTCCGCATGAGGACGAATTTGTACATAGTACTCGATGCATCCTGGCAGTACCAGGCTATTTATCCAGCTATCTCACATCTGTTAGACGTCATCGATGTGAGCAAATATGGTTCGAGTGCAACGTTGCTGAGTGCTTTCGATGGGAGTGTTGTGGTAAACCAAACGTTCTCTATTGCGGACTTCCACACGACATACACAGAGGCGAGGCATCAGACTTGTAAGTTTTTGTTTTTTTAGGGTTCCGTAACCAAAGACCCTATTACTAAGCCTACGTTGTCCGTCCGTCCGTCCCTCCATCCTACCTATTTAGGGCTGTAACTTTTGAACCGTAATAGAGATAGATGAAATTTTCACCGAATATGTGTTATTACGGCGGATTTGTTAAATATTAAGGGGGGTTCTCAACAAGAAACTAGTTATTTCAACGTTTTTTATTCTCGCTCTATCGTAAAAACAGTAAAACATATAAGCGTCAAACTTGGTGTGATTATAGAACAAACTCTACAGTAAAACAACAAATAATAAAAACCGGCCAAGTGTGAGTCGGTCTCGCGCTGAAGATCGTGGAGAAAAAAGATTTTTTGTAAGTTAATATGTTGTGTTGTGTGATGGTGTGATATGGAACCCTCGGTGCCCGAGTAGCCCGACAGACACTTGACCGGTTTTATTTAGATATACCAACTCATTAAGAATAGGTTATTAACAGTTTTTATTCGTTTTTCGGCAGTGTTCAATGGAGTAAACTTGCAAAACAGTATGACGAGCATCCGTATCCTGATGCAGAATGAATTAGAACGTGAAAGGATTACGAACTACGTTGGTGGCAATTCTACGGTGCTTCTTTATCTGCTGAACACTGGCAACGTACTGAACAACCAAGAAGTTTTGGAACAAGCTCGAATTCTCAACGAAACTGTTCCCGGTGAGGCACTCGAGACTTCAAAATGTTTTCGTTAATCAACATTTTTCGGGAAAATCCACTGCTACTTCATTTGCACAACAACTAAGAACTTATACAGGGTGTAAATTACAGCCAAGCAAATACTGAAACGGTGAACTGAGACTATCAAACTGTATCTGACTCAAACAGACAACTGATTTTTTTTCGCATTTCCTGAGGTAGGCTCCATAGTGAAAGTTGTTCAGTTTTATGGTCTGAGTTCACCGTTTAAGTATTTCCTAGGCTGTCACTTACATCCTGTACAATAATAATAATAATTTCTTTATTTGCAGGCATAAAACCCATATTTGTACAATACAATGTCAAAAAGTCATATCACAAAAACCATGATATTTAAATTGAAGTTAAAATGTTAAAAAATGTATAGGTTAGTAGGTAGGTATTGTTCCTAGAATATAAATGTTATTGATCCTTTTGATTTTCAGATTTAAGGATTCTGTTTGCCACAAGCACAAATCAGTTCGACAATCTATGGAACTTGGTCCGGAACATGCACGATGATATCATAACAATATCTCTCGCCACCTCAGGAACAAATATCGAAACTGCAATGGCGCATGTCGTTAACAGAATTCAACAAAGTAAGTGCATAAAATACTATGAAAAGACACAACTTTGTATATCAAACATAGAAGTTTATTGTTGTAGAAGAGCATGCATGGTCTATGTCCAGTTATTAAAACGACTTTATCAATTTTAATTTGAAATGATACATTAAAAAAATACAATAATACTACCTAATAACATAAGGGATAGAAAAAAACTAACCTACCTACTTATAGGTAAAATATTTCCACTAAAGCGCCTATTCGAAGCAGAGTGCCTTTAGGAGGGTTGGCAGCTAGCGTTGCCTCTTTTATAGCTCAGCTGATCCTTTGCGTAAAATAGCTGCCAGCTTTCCGATCATCTGTTGCCTCGAATACGCGCCTTGGGAGGCATTTGAGGCATTTAAAATATGATATTTCTTATCTACAGCTGGACGAAGAATAATCAATCCTCAATGCGGTGCCAACTATACAGTAGAAACATTGTCGGGGACACATCACTTCGAAGACTACTTGGAACCCGGATACATCAACTTTTATTCTATAAGCCCTAACTACTTCTATGTGAGCAATGAAAACAGAAGAATTCATATAATAAGAAATAGTGGAGGATCCGGCAATCTCGTCGTTTGTCACTCCCGCACAGTAACCCAACCCAGGTAAACTTTTATACCAAGTTTACGCTTTGCATTGTGTAGTCCTAATAAAAATAAAATATAGAAACACAATAGTAGAACAATTGCCCCGAAAAGAAAGAATCAAAATATAGTTTTTTTTAAAGTTGTACCATAAAATTAACTTGTTGATGTCATTTTTACGCGGATGCGCCAGAAGAAGGGTTATTTTTTTCGAGCGTATGTATGTATGTATGTAATATGTTTTTTATGACTCTACTACCGATTTGGGTGGTGTTGCCGGTGTTTATCCCTATCGCCGTAGAAAAGATGCGATCAGTAATTCTACAACACATATTTTAAACCAAAACAAAATATACTAATACAACAAAATAAACAACATTGAATTAAAAAGCCGTGGTGGTCCAGTGGCGAGTAACCTTGCCTGCCGTGCAGGAGGCGATGGTTCGATCCCCGTCCAGGCCGACTTGTACCAATGAGTTTTTCGGAATTTATGTACGATTTGTAACACCACAGGCTTTTCGGAAAATTAAATAATGGAGTTTGTTAGATACTAATCGTCATTACCTATGTATTATTATTTCAGACAAAACTCTACAACGGTGGTCAGTGATGAAAACGCGATCACGTGTCAAACTTTATCATCGACCGGAAACGTGGAGATCAGTCTACGGGACGCCTGCAATGATTACTGGACCATTAACTCATGCCCATTATATCATATTTCCGTACAGTCAGTCGCGGGAGCAGAAGCATCTAGTGCCGTATGTACGGGTAAGGACGATTGTTTTTACACTATTTTGTGATCCGTTTTTAGGGTTCCGTACCTAAAGGGTGAAAACGGGACCCTATTACTAAGCCTACGTTGTCCGTCCGTCCGTCCTACCTATTTAAGGCTGTAACTTTTGAACCGTAAAGCTTGACAGTTGAAATTTTTACAGAATATGCGTTATTACGGCGGATTTGTTAACAAATAATAAAAAGATAAAAATTGAGGGGGGTCCTCAAACAAGAAACTAGTTTTATCAACGTTTTTTCTTCTCGCTCTACCGTAAAAACGGTAATACATACAAGCGTCGAACTTGGTGTGATTATAGAACAAACTGTACAGTATAACAACAAATAATAAAAGCCAAGCCAAGTGTGAGTCGCTCTCGTGTTAAAGGTCCAATACAAAAAACATTTTTTTTTGTAAATATGTTGTGTGGTAGTGTGGTACGGAACCCTCGCCTCGGTGCGCGAGTAGCCCGACGCGCACTTAGACCCGACGACCGGTTTTTATTTTTAAATGTTTGTTTGGTATTTCTCACATTAAGTGATTCCACGGTTTCCACTCTGACCATTCCTGGTGTTCGGAGAACAATTTTTCTACAATACAATGTAATTTACCTATATCTATTCCAACGTACGTAGTGCAACAATCAAATGATGTGGATATCAAAATACTTATTTACAAAATTAAATATATTGTCCCAACAGAGCCCGCTTGCAGATTTCCATACAACATCAGGTATCAAGTACAGGTAGAAGAGCTGGGATGCTTCAGCAGCGCACACGGTGTCGGTGCCAGCCTTGCCTTCGTAACCACCGCCTTATTGCTTAGTGTGTTCAGATTGTTTTAATATTCCCACCAATTTTATTAAGCAAATGTTATTTTTAGGTGTAAACAAACGTGTCGCCATCAGATATATCGTAGCATCAAGGTGTTCAAATATTTCTGAGCTGTGCAAATTTTCAATAAATTCGCGACATTTACCACTTATGGATAAGTTCTTGTAAGCATATCCGACAGCTCATTTGACATATTTTGTATGAAGATCATGTCAAATGAGCTGTCAGATAAGCTATTCGGAAGTGATGAAACAGACCCTTAGTTACCAATTACATCTAAACATGTATTTTGTCATAAATATCTGGAGTGCGATTTTTAAACCTCATACGTTGAACTCAGCAGTAGAAAATGACAAAATTACTATGGAGATATGTATCTTTCTACTGCTGATTTGACTTTCAAAAATCACAATCCAGGAGGGCGAGTTTTGAGATTTCTTTACAACGTTATTTAAAATTGAAATGTATAACAAAGTTACAACAGAGTAAGGTCTTTTTTCCTAAACTGCGTAGATACATTTGATGTTCTAGGCGTTCAGATATTTTTGATTGGTTATGTGTAAAGAAATTACTGAAAATTAAAACTGCTTAAACATATTTGTTCACCTTGTTTGCTATGATATAGCTGCTGGCGACGTTACCTATAATTACGTTTTAGCTAAGTGTAGAATATTTTTTATTTTAGTTGTTCCATAAAAGAAAATGACAAAAGATGACAAAGATGTAACTGTATATCTTTGTCATCTTTTGTATATAAATACACACGCGGTAGGTAGGCTACCGCGTGTGTATTTAACACCCTTTTATAAGCATAAACCTACCTACTAAAAAACTACTATTATGCAGCTTTTGTTGCAGTTCCACATTATTTACCAACTTACTTATTTGTTTTGTTCATGAACGTATTGACAGGGTTTATTTACTTAAAACGATAATTACCATTAATTATGGAATTTAGGAAAGTTTTACAAATTATTATTTTTGTTTGAGATAGTTCTGAATATTTTTTACAAACTACGAACATACCTTAATAATTAAGTATAAATAATAAATTTTTGTAGATACTTTTGTCCTTTTATTATTGTTTTTAACCGACTTCGAAAACGCAGGAGCTTCTATAGGGTCCAACTTAATATGCTGACATTTTATTAAGGGGATGATCAGACCGTCAAACTCTTTGCCTATTTATATGTGGACTGGTTACGCGTGTAATTCTACTAACAAACATTTCTGCCACTTTTTGCGGGGGGCGAGGTAACATGAAATCCGCAACTTTGGATTTCATTCCCCATAACTTTAGATTCTAATTTTGAATGTTAAAAATCATGAAAAGTAGTCTCGTGTGAACCCCAAACGTTCTAAGTTCGAAGTTATTATTTCGCAATTATAGGCTGTCTCGTTTAGTGATAAGGTGTAAAATTTAATGTAAATGCACAAGATCAATTGTGCTTATACCGTGGCAGAGGGGAAATGCTACCGCAAGGCTAGTCCTTAGTCAAACTGAACAACTATGGGACCAACAGCCCTCTTTCGTTGTATGGGCTGTCTGTGTCAATAGGTGCAAAAATGAGCGTGTTATTGAGACAGGGCATGCAGACAGACAGACAGAATGGACGAAAGTAGAAGGGTTCCATATTTGACTGCTGTAGCGGAATCAAAGTTTCCTGGTTATAAATGCACGAAGAGCAAGTTTTGTGAGAAAGAGAATCAGTATCGGGTCACCAGATCTCCATGGTGTCATGGTTAAAAAGAAATTCATGTATGTCAATGTTACGGTACAAAATACAAACATTGTTTTGATCTAATCTTTGTTCATTTAATATTATTTCGTTGGCAGATTAGCCTCTGAGTGCTTATCAGTATATCTTACAAGTTTAGATTGCGCCCCGTGCATGAAAAAAAAAGACAAGCAAGTTTGGATATTGGTTTTATTGAAATAGGATTGGAGTATACATCAAGTAATTGTATTTCGGTAACGCGACACCCACGCACTTTCACAGGCGATGTTCTGGACGCGCTGGACACGCGGGATGGTCGCGCCTACTACGCGCGCGCTCATTGGCACGGCAAGTTGTCGCAGGCATAAGATCGTAGGAGACCTAAGCTCGTTCTACAGTCTGTGAACAAGACGGACAAGCCTAAAATTGTGCTGTATTATTACTATCTATCGCTTGAGAATATACTCCCTGATCTTTATTGTGCATGGGTTCGCCTTAAGAAAATTGTGCAATAAATTATTGTAAGCCTCCGCCATAAAGTTCCATAGAGAGGTACGATATTTTATTATAAACCTAAAATGTCCATAAAGAGTAGAATAATTTATAAGTTATTAATGAGCAAACACAAACTGGAAACTTTGATTCCGCTACACTACGGAACCCTAAAAATTGTGTTTTCTTCGGGATCCTTACCGCAAGCACTCACTTGACCGGAATGTCATTGACCCTTTAATTTACGTATTACATAATTATCTTATTAGTATTTGTTAGCACCGCTGCGATAACGCATATTCTATAATCAATAAATATCTTCAACTGAACAAACACACTTCTGTAAACAGTTTTATAATAGTTAAGATATAGATTGAAACCCATACTCTCCAAGCCAAGAAAAAAAAATTACAAGCGAAATGACATGACATTTCAATTTACGTTCAGAAAGTTAGGTAATGTATGTTTTGTCGTAGACTTATTAGCGGAATAAAACAATATTTTTGTTTAATGTTCAACATTTTCAAAGCACAATTTCTCATATTGGCATTATTACAAGTACTTACATATTTATTTTCTTTATGACTAAGCGGGAAGATGTTTTCTTCCATTTCATTCAATAATTATTTTATTATTTTGAAACACTCTTCGGAAACGTTAATTTTAAAGTCATAAAATAAACAACAACATCTCTGAGTTGGTTGGAGTTATAAAAATCTATTTAATTACTTTTATATTACTACTACTATCACTGAAATCAGATATGTCTGGAGAAGACTGTGATGGGCTGGAGCGTGGTGACAACGATGGACAGAAACCAGACAAAATGTTCACTTTAAAAAAGTGGAATGCTGTTGCAATGTGGAGCTGGGACGTTGAGTGTGATACTTGTGCGATTTGCCGCGTTCAGGTCATGGGTAAGTGCCTTCTAAGATTGTTATATTACTGCTTCTGTAACCTACTTTAGGTAAAGAACAGCTAAAGAGTCAGAACAGTGAGAAGTGATAACTTATTTGAAACCGTAATTTCACTGTATTTACTTGTAAGAAGTGCTAACTACATACCTACAGACCTACACTATAACTTTGCTCCATATAGGGTCCTTCTTAATATGCTGACACTTTTTTAAGGGGATAATCAGACCGTCAAACTGAACAACTTTCTATGGGACCAAAATTGAAATCGCGAAAATAAATCATCTCTTTCATACAAAACTGCAAACCTACTTGAGCCAAATGTATGGGACAGCTGATTTTTCCCATAGAGAAAGTTGTTCAGTTTGACGGTCTGATCATCCCCTTAAAAAAGTGTCAGCATATTAAGTTGGACCCTATATACTAAGGAGTTACTGGCCTCAGTTGTGCAGGTCAGAATGAAATCTTTGATCCATCTTGAAAGGGTGCTACAAGATGGAACAGGCCAGCGACATATCCTGCCCATGTCTATCTAGTATAAAAATTTACCTTGTTATGCTGGATGTCAGTGAACAATTAATTTCATGCTTATAAGATTTATCCCCGTAGGAGACGATGCGCAGTAGCTTGCGCAAGTACTAATCATTAGTATCACTTGCACCTGCCTTGTGCAGTGATAGTAGATAGCCATGGACAAGCGTATATCCATAAATTATTTATGTGCGTATTAAACAAGAATTAACTGGCGCCAGTGCAGACAGTGTCGGTTCGTTCCGACGATGCGCAGTGTGAGTAGTGCAGGGGTGAAGCAGACGTAGCGGGGCTAAAGAGTCGCGCTCGCGCAAGTACAACTAAGCAACTTGCACTCACACTTTTACTTAGCAAAATTTGTTCACACGAAATTATATGCACAGTATTAGTACTTGCACAAGCTACTGCGCATCGTCTGCAACTGAATATATTGACAGTGATATGCGAAGACCTTCTATCAAACAAAGAACCTATTTTACAGGAGGTGAAAAAATGTTTCATTATTTCTATAGTATGTACGACAAAAATGTGTTGTATTATATTACAATTGACAAGTTAATTGAACCTTGAATGTTGTCCACATCAACTCTGAGATTTTTCGAGGCTATGTGAATTTTTAATTTTAAGTCCATCTAAATGTATTACCATTTCGCCCAAAATTTCATATACACACATACGGACATCTTCACACATCACCGGCGATATTAAACTAGCTAGAGGGTGTATACTTATTCGTATAAACATTATTTATCAATGCAGCAGGTATTTGTAACCGAGGCTATAGCCAGTAGCAGTGTCAACTGCTCGTATCAAAGGCCAAGACCCGCTTTGGGTCGCTTAGCCTGCGGAGGACCTAAGTCTTCTTTGTAATCATAACCTACTTGTGACTGAGTGACTGACAAATATGGGCCACTTGTGACACCACAGCTCTCCAGGCCGCTCGATCTAGGGCCCAGTGTATGCCTGTAGTGTTGCCTCGGTCATTTTCTTGACCACATTGGTCCATCTCGTAGGACCTCTCTTTCCCTCCATATGGTCGGTGATCATGAGTTTTTTTTTTTTTTTTTTCCCTATTTTGATGTTGGTCCCATAGAGAAAGTTGTTCAGTTTGACGGTCTGATCATCCCCTTAAAAAAGTGTCAGCATATTAAGTTGGACCCTATACAATGTGTTAATGAATAAGCGCAAAACCTCATACACCCCAACTGATTTATAACAAAAAAATTTGATTGAAACAATAATTTCATAAATTTGATACTTAAAATTTAAAGTTATTCGCATTATAAGTTTTCAGGCAAAAATGAGTTGTTATCATTTCAGCTAAGAATGAAAGTTCTAGCGTGCTTGTGGATACATTTTAAGAATCTTGTTTTGTTAGTAAGTAAGGTGAGTGTGCCTGCGCGGTGGGTTGAGTACGAGTTCAGTAAATTTTAAATATTACAAACAAATTAATTAATATTTCGAAAAAACTAACCTATGTTGAAAACATGATAATTCGATTCTGCTCTCGATTCTAAACAAACTACTTTCTAGTTTTGTGTTAATTCATAAACACGTTGTATAAGTATGCTCCATAATAGCCAAACACCTCAACTTTAGGTAAATATGCATCCGATTATCCAATCTCTAGTTAAAGTCCAGTCTCAAGACTGGAACATAGATTCCATAGACAAAATAGTACCAGTCAACTGGTACTGTGGTAACCAAAATACTGAAATAGAAAAAAAATATATACCTATTATTAGATTATAATGATGGGATAATCGGGCGCTACTTTTTTCCCACAAAAGTATAAAATGGACACGCCTTTCTAAATAAAGTTAATTAAAAAATCACAGCTTCATAGTGTTGACTCATTTAGTAGAACTAAATAAAACAAAACATCTTTAAAAGTATTTTTGAAAACATTAATAAATTAAAACAACATTGTTAATACTAAGTTATATGATGTTTCTAAAATTAGTTTTAAAACATTTAGTTGATCAATACTGGTTCCTCCGAAACGATTTTCCAAAGTATATATGAAAGTAAAGTATTAATTATAAATATATTTGTTAACACTGTAAGCAAAACCTTTGTTTGACTACAAACTCAGAGGCACATTTTTTCATCAAATCTTGATGGATTCTGTAAAACAGTTTTCATTTCGTTAATTTCATTACTTACAACTTATATTTTATTCTACGATTTGTGTTTTTTATGACTCTTTGGTGGTGAACCTCCACCAATTCATACTGGGCCTGTGTGGTGAATTATGCCCCACTGCCTCTCACCATTATTCGTGAGGAGGCCTTTGCCCTCGTCAGGGACCCGCCATACCCCTGGCCATACCCTTGGTGGTAAGGTGGGACCCAACCATAGTGGGATCCTGCAATCATATATACATACATAATATTACTCTGTGTCTAAGGTATGGTCCTAAGAAAATTTTCATATTATAAGGATGTCAAAGTAAATTATTGTATCGTGTTTTAAGTTTATTTAAAATACTTACTTACCTAATTATTGTACAATCAGAGATTTTATACAAATACCAAACAATGCTTAAATAAAATAATACCAGTAATATAAGATTTAAATAATGCTGAGACCATTTTTGTTTTACGTACATAATATTGTTATTTAATATGTAAAACAAAAATCTATTTCTCTGCATTATTTAAATAATAAAAAGTATTCTTTAAAAGTGATTCTTTAATCTTCCTTTGCAATTAAAGTCCTAAAAGATACATAAAATTTTAAGAGTCACACAGAAAGAAAGAAGAGATTAATTTATATTCTTAATTAATTGCAAAATACACTAGTTTTTGCAGGAAACAGTTTTCATGGAACATGTATTTACATTGATTATAGTTCACTTTTGCAAAGATGGAAATCTACATTTTAATTATAATATAAATAATATAAAGCATAGGCATATGCTCAGGACTATATTCCCCGAGGGGGTAGTCAGAGATATTCTGAAACCACAGAACATCCACGTTTCACCAGTAATACTGAAACTCTGTCCAGTGTGACAGGGGGTGAGCCCGTCGCCACTTATAATGAACAGTGGGTACAATACATGCCTCGAAATTGAAGCATGCAGGTTTCCTCACGAAGTTTTCCTTCACCGAAAAGCCAGTGGTGTTACAAATTATAAATAATATAATATAAATTATAATTATAATACAAATAATGATGAATTGTCACAACAATATCTTAAAAGAGCTATTATAGATGATGAATTATGATATCAAATCTATCCTACCATTCCTACCCCTAGAATATAAAAAAAAACAGGATTTTTGTAAATTCCTGAAGTGGTTTGTCAGCACTTACAACTATGCTTTATAATTTACTTAGGTACATTATGCCTCAAACACTATTATACTACTATAACTTTAACAACCGCTTGGTAATGGTTTTATATTTGCTATAGAGCTCATCCGCCGTGTTCTGATTGATGCCCTTCCCGTTAATTTGTTTTCAATCTCATCAAGACTCTTGCCTCTAGTTTCTGGAACGCATACAATCACGAAAAATAAACCAATGAAACAAATGCAACCAAACAACCAGAATGTTCCAGCAGGAGAAATGGCATCGATGATGTTGTGAAACGTTTTGGTTACTGTAAATGTACATAACCAGTTAAAAGCTGTACATATTGATGCAGCCGCTCCTCTAATTTTTGCTGGTAAAATTTCACCCATCATCAGCCATGGAATTGGTCCAAAAGCTAATGAAAACCCTAATAAGTAAATCATAACACTTGTTAAAGGCAGCCAGCCTAGAGTAGAGACATCCAACTCAAGATTATCGCGAACATAGAAAAATGTGCCTAATATTACTAAAGTAATAGTCATGGTTACTGATGAAATATACAGTAGAATTTTGCGCCCAGCTCTATCTATGAGCGCTGTAGCTATAAATGTAGAAATGAAGTTAACAAGCCCGACTATTATTGTGGACAAATGTTCATCTACTGCGCTTCCAGACATTTTAAATATGTCTACTGTGTAAAAAATTACAGCATTAATACCTGATAATTGTTGGAAGAACATAAGACCAAGAGAAATTGAAATAGACTTCAAATATTTTCGGCTTATTAGTTCTGTAAAAGTTGAATCGCCAGCTTCGACCTCTGCATTAGACATGACAATGTCACGCATTTCATTATCGATTTTAGCATTCTTTCCCCTGAGCCACTGTAATGCCTTCTGAGCATCGTCAGTGCGACCACGCGATAAATACCATTGTGGTGTTTCTGGGATCATGAGCATCAATATGAAGAATGGAATAGGTAAAGCGGATCCGAGGTATGCAAGCTCCGACCAGTTGAGGTATTTACCTGCTGCGTAACACAATAAAATGCCAATGTTTCCAATAGCTGTTGGAAACAGTCCTAAGAATCCGCGAACTTCTGGTTGAATTGTTTCACCGAGGTAAACAGGGAATGCCAAAGAGCCGATGCCTACGCACAGACCACAAATGGCACGACCTATCAGCACAAGGTGCACAATGTTCGCGGTAGCTATGAGCATCCAACCGAGAAAGAAGGGCGGAGCTGTGAATAGAATCGTTCTTCTACGTCCGATGTAGTCCACAAGTGGCCCTCCGAGAATTCCGCCTGCCAGCGCAGCTAGAGGCATCAGACCGCCGACCCAGCTCGCCTGTTGAAATTAAATGATATTCTTTAAATTCAATTTCAGGTTCTATAATTTAATGCTAATGAATATGGTTTTTGTATAGGTACGTTGTACTACCTCTTCCTTTGTAACAGTTATCCTAGTACTATTTAACATAGTAACGAGCGCCGGGGAAGTGTAGGCTGATGAAAATCCAACAATCATTGATCCTAACGATACTGCTACTGCTGCTAGCACCTGAAATTAGGAAATTATCATTCTCATCATTCAATGTCTAATACTCTTTACTGATTTTTCAAATATTGCCTATGTTTAGCAGGAGTTATAAAGTTTCAGTGCGATATTTTATGACATAAACAACCATCTCCTTGTTTAGCAAACAGATCTATAACATCCTAGCATTATTCTTTCGTTAATGGTTTCATGATGCCTGAACGTAAATGTTGTGACGTCTGTAGCTGGAGGTGTGTGCGCTGCGCTGCGCACGCGCCTACATTCAATTTAAGCAATGATCGACTTTGATTGTTGTTACTTTACGTCTCCTCAGATCACGTGTTACACTTCAAATATTTAAAATACTTGCTTCTATTATTTTCCATTAAGTGTAAATAATCGTTATCACAATGCAGAATTATAACATCGCAAAACATTGGGTGTACTTGATACTATTAAAATTATTTTTAACGTTATTTTGAGTTCATGTTTTCAAGTTTTGAAACAAAATACGATCCCCAGTTTAGTAGGTACTTGTTTATCACAACAATATTTTTGTTAATACCAATTTCTACCATTAGTTCCAGAAATTGATAACGTAACGAGGCATGGTAATTTAAAAATGCATGACCTGATCGGATAGATGTAGATAAAATAACAGAATGCGAAGGTTTTACTGCAAATCTGCATTAATAACGACTGTAAGCAAATAATACCTAATCAATGGACAATTGTATAGACTTCTAATACAAGATCTTTATTAATACCGATCCTTTTAAAACTTACACGTTCATCACGATTAAGACAAAACTAAAATAGTCAATCATACAACAATATTTAAACACATATACATAATTAGGAACATTTGTTTATAAAAGACACATAAAAAAATTAAGGGATCTACTTATTTATCGGTTTAAATGAATACTTTTGACTTATACATTCCTTATCTTTTAAAAGGATCAAGATCGACAAAGAAGGACCTTATATTAAAACGAAATATTTAAAACTACAGAAGCTGGCTAGACAATAAAGCTCGTCAAGTCAAACCAGACCATTGTGTAATATTCATAATTGGTTGGAATTGGATATCTACTATAATGTAGGAACAACATACTTATGTACCTACATGTTCCAAAAGAAATAGATATACTGTATTTCAAAAATGCATTAAATTTTAAATATGAAAATGGCCGAGTAATAATAATCAAATTTAATTTGCTACAAACAGAATATTTAAAGAAAAGAACCTGGGAGAATGTGTATTTTGGCTCTTCATATTCGCTGGAACGCACTACAATACTGTAGTGCGTGTCTGCTCTCATCAAAATCTTCATTTTGGTATGTTTCAGTTCACGTATCACTCAAACTCTCACTTCACTGTACCGATTAATTGTTCAGAAATCAGAACGCACTGAAAGTGTACGCGGCATAAGCTACTGAAGAAATGAGCATCTCTGCCCATGACCGGGCGATTTATACCAATATGAACACCCGCTAATTGAAAAAATCTGATTGGCTTTTCAAGATTTTGTGATTCATAATGGAACTTTTATGTAAATAGGTACACAAAGAAAGCTGTTATATAAATATTAGATACATATAATTTTTTAGGATTTTGTAAGTCAACTCAACTAGGTTATGCAGTTATGCTGTGCTGGCTGATGTGTATAAAACCTGAGTTTCCGACGAAGCATGTTACTGATGTATCTATACTTACACCTGCATTCTTAGTTTTTGCCTTGAACTTTTCACTTAAATTTGGTGTCAAAAATTACATAAGCGTCCTCAACTTCCACCAATTACCTACTGAAAATTTGTTGACCTCACTGGATCAACCTCGAGATTATGACTGAGAATACAGATTTTGAGGAAGCTTTTGAGGAAGCGACTAAGAATATGGGATACGAGGCGTTTTAAGTTTTGTCGTTTGAGAATGAAAAAAGAACTAGAACCTTAAATTATATTTTATTATTTTTCAAATTCCCCACGATGTTTTACGCACTTTTCCATACGCTCGAACCAGTTTTTGAAACATTGATTCCACTCCAAAGTAGGGGTACTCAAATCGCTGATTTAAAAGCTTCGACTGCTTCTTCACCAGACTAGAACCGTTGACCACGAAGATTTTTCTAAATTTTTGGAAAAGTAAAAAAATCGTTGGGGCTCGGAGGGTGGTCCAGAATTTCAACGTTTTTCTGCTCCAAATACTGAACTGTTTGGCGAGCGGTGTGCGAGCTTGCGTTATCGTGGTGCAGGATGATGCGTTGCTTTGGGCTGGTTTCCCGAAGCTCGGTGATAATTTGTGGCAAACAGACTGTACCACTCTGCATTAACCGTCCTACGATTATTAAGCTCAAACGTTGCAACGTGACCCGTTTTCACTTTGAATGTAGCCACCATTTTCTTTGAAGTACTTCGAGAGCGAACAATTTTCGTTGATTTTGGTTCATCTTGGAAGACCCAGACCGTCGATTGCTGCTTAGAACCAGGATCATAGGCATAAATCCAAGATTCATCACCACTTATAATATCGTATACGTGATTTGACTCTCCTCGGTTGAATCGTTGAAGAGTTTTACTTCAATTCAATTCATTTATTGCTTTCATGTACAGTATTAAAGGTCTTAAAATATGATTAGGTATGATCACCTAACACGAGCCGCCTTATGATCGTCGGAAAGCGAATGTGGGATCAAACGGGAGACCAGCTTTCTCACATCAAGCGCTTCATGCAAGATCTTTTGAACTGTTTTCTTACGCGACTTAACAACTTCAACATAACACTGTAACCTAACAATTGTACTAATTCCATACATTTTAATTGTTTTGAGCTTCTAAATTAAAAAAGATTCGCCCTTTTGACAGAATTCTCGAGACAGAATTCTCGAGACAGAAGCATTTTATCGATTTCAGAAGGGTTATGTTTTTCGAGCGGATGTTTTCGACTTTTTGTTAGCTCAACCAATACCTGAATATATTAGTTTTATTTCAAAATAAAGTACCTAAGTAACAAAACTTTTAAACTCAGTCCGAACGGAGATATAAGTTGAAGGCTTGTAGTTGAAAATATATTCATTACGGTTACTTCAAGCCTTTACAGGGTGTAAAGAAAAGTATCATTAACCTTTAAACCACACCACATACGCAATTTTCGTCTCTCTCGATACCTTCTTCTAACAATTTTCTTACAATACTACCTACCTCCAGGACAATGTTCCAAACGAAGCCATGACAATGAAGTTTTATTCGTTGGTTGAAATACCAATAGTATCCCTATAAAACATTAGTTATGGTACCAACGGCTTACGTCAATAAAACAACTGGCTGTTTATTTTGTAGTCCAGACCACATAGCGGGATTTACATGGGTCGATTTTCTCCATGCTGCTTGGAAGTACATTGCTGTGTGAGTTTGTAATGTTTCATGTTTATGTCAAACAAACCAGTCGGTGTACTTCAAATCGCACTTAGCTGCACGGTGAAAATGGACCCGTGTAAATCCCGCTTTAGACAAGACAAGTAGTGTAGTGACGTTACCCACACACATGTTGTTTGTGAATATAGGTAGTCGTTGTCGCGAATTTCTAATAAACAAAATAGGTTGAAAGCACGTGCTATGTCATGCGTATAATAATTATTTATGTTTTGAAAACAAACCCCCTCACAACTAGGTAAACTAAATACCGAATAGTATTTGTCGTTCATAAATATTCCTGAATCGATGTTTACATACAGATACAGATAGATGTAATAGTAACTATACCGAGTAGTATATTTACAATTTTAGTCACAGAATAGGTAGGTATATAGTTCTACAAAGTTTAGTCATATTTTTAGTGGCCTATCCACTTTGCAAAACTTACTTACGTTGTGTAGGCCCCCAAGGTGGACCAACGACCTGGTGAAGGCGGCGGGAACCCGTTGGATGAGGTCAGCGCAGGGCCGGTCATTGTAGCGATCCTCGGGGGAGATCTATGTCCAGCTAGCAGTGGACTTCCATCGCCTGAGATCATGATGATGATCTACTTACAAGATGCTATACAGAACGCAAAGCCTAAAAACTGTGTGTATAGATTGCGATTTTGAACTACACAGGGTGTAAGGAAAAGTATCATTAACCTCTAAACCAAATGCTCTACCCATCAAAACTGAATAATTTTTACTATGGGAGCAAACCTGTTAGCGCAACTCAAATATCTGAACGCCTAGAACATCAAATATATATACGCAGCCAGAATGATCATAAACATCTGAGCAGTTTAGGAAAAAAAGACCTTCATTCGTTGTTATACAATTCAATTTTAAACTACATTGTAAAGAATTTATTGAAAATTTGTTGTCAGAAATTTACGACAAAATACATGTTTAGATATAATTGGTAACATTTACTGTAAATAATTTATTGAAAATTAGCACTGCTCAGAAATATTTCAACACCTTGTATGTTACGATATATCTGATGGGGACTGTACAAGCCAGTCAAAAATAGGTATACAAAAAAATTACGTAGTTTAGTAGAGGTGAGGCGGCTCTGAAAGGGTCAAGGTCGTTCGGTCAGGGAATCCTCTTAAGGTTAAAATATAACCAGACTTCGTTTGTATGGAGCGCGCCATCGGTAATATACAGGGTGTAAGTGACAGCCTAGGAAATACTGAAACGGTGAACTCAGACCATCACATTGAACAACTTTCACTATGGAGCCTATTTCTGGGCCCTATTTAACAAACTTTACAATTGTAATTTACAATTACAATTCAGGGTACATTGCTGCTTACTAATGACGACAAACATGCATTAATTGATGTGTCACTAACATTCTCAGCAATGTACCCTGAATTGTCATTGTAAATTACAATTGTAACGTTTATTAAATAGGGCCCAGGAAACGGCAAAAAAAATCAGAAGTCCCATACTAAACTGTTGCACCTACCCGATTTAAATGTATGGGACAACATTTTTTTTTTTGCGTTGCCTTAGGTAGGCTGCATAGTGAAAGTTGGTTAGTTTGATTGTCTAAGTTCCAGTATTTGCTAGGCTGTCACTTACATCCTGTATAGGGTCCTTCTTAAAATGCTGACACCTTTTTCAGGGGATGTTCAGACCGTCAAACTGAATGATGTTTCATACAAAAATGCAAACCTCCCCGAGCCACATGTATGGGACAGCTGATCTTTTTTTCGCTATTTCGATGTTGGTCCCATAGAGAAAGTTGTTCAGTGTGATGGTCTGATCATCCTCCTAAAAAACTGTCAGCATATTAAGTCGGATCCTGTACCCATAAATGCGTAGCATACAGTATGCGATGCTATAGACTATCAAATTGAACAACTTTCACTATAGGACCAACATTGAAATCGAAAAAAAAACTGCGCCCTCTGATCTCTCTTATCTTCTTATCTCTTGTTATCTGAATGACTCGAGCCTAATGTATGGAACAGGGGATTTCTTTGTCGCGATCTCAATTGCGGTCCCAAACTTGTTTAGATTGTATTGTAACTATATACAACGTGTTAATGAATAAGCGCAAAACCTCATACACCCCAACTGATTTGTAACAAAATAATTAGATTGAAACAATAATTTCATTATTTTGATAGTTAAAATTTAAACTTATTCGCATTTTAAGTTTTGAGGCAAAAATGATTTGTTATCATTTCAGCAATGAATGAAAGCGCTAGCGTGCTCATGGATACATTTTAAGAATCTTGTTTTGGTAGTAAGCAGGGTGAGAGTGCCCGAGCGGTGGGTTTAGATCGAGATCAATAAATTTTTAAATTTACAAACAAGATAATTAATATTTTGAAAAAAATTACCTATGTTGAAACCATGATAATTCGATTCTGCTCTCGATTCTAAACAAACTACTTTCTAGTTACGCGTTAATTCATTAACACGTTGTATAACTTATACTAAATACAGTGTGGATAAAACAAACCCTACCTGGAGGAAAGTATGTTAAATATTGAAGATAGCCAATTTTTACTCAAAGAAAACATTCGCTTATTTTTTCAAATAGGTTATAATCTGCATTCATTGATTTTTGAAAAATCGATTGCTTCAACCGGTCATGGAACTGACTAAAATCCCTGAAAATAACACCCTGTACCTAATTTTATGGCAGCAATCGATATGGTCAATCATAAGGTTCAAATCTCTTCAGTAAATATTGCCTTTTTAAGGAAGACCATGAAATCTAACAAAAACATCATATTCATCAAAAAGATCTTATTCAGTGGGGGCAAGCCTAAGAGGAAGGATCTCTCTTTAAGACTAGAGTGAGCCATACCAATTGCAAAGTGTTCACTTTTTTTGACGTTTAGGTTTGAGTGTGTGGTGTCAAGTAGTATGGACAAAAGGCACCGAGTGACATATGGCCTTATGTTTACGGTCACTTTTCACACACACTAGCTCAAAAAAAAGTGGACAGCCGCATAAACAAATATCTAAAGTTCCATCTCCTTCTACTATTAAAGGTATGTCATAAGACAAAAGAGACCAACTACAATCGTAAATGTATGCGGACTCTACGAAACGAAACAATATGCATACTACAAAAACGTTCATAAATGAAAAAAATCCTGCCTGTATCCTGTAACCTTGGTCCACCTGCGTGTAAACGGGTAAAAATGTCTGCCCATGGTCCACCAGGTGAACTAAATGGTGGATCACGGGAAAGCACTGGTACAGCCATCAGATATATCTTAGCATACAAGGTATTCAAATATTTCTGAGCAGTGCTAATTTTCAATAAATTCTATATAGTAAATGTTACCAATTATATCTATACGTGTATTTTGTCATAAATATCGGAACAACATATTTTCAATTATTTCTTTACTATGTTGCGCGTATTTGATGTTCTAGGCATTCAGATATTTTTAATTGAATATGTATATACTCACTCAATATAATCGTATATATTCGGGGTAGTCAGTGATATTCTGAAACCTCAGAACATCCACGTTTCACCAGTAGTACCGAAACCCTGTCCACTTGGACGGGGGGTGAGATAATGGACAGTGGGTACAATCCATGCCTCGAAATTGAAGCATGTAGGTTTCCTCACGATGTTTTGCTTCACCGAAAAGCCAGTTGAATATGTGTAAAGAATTAATTGAAAATTAGAACTGCTTAGAAATATTTGACCACCTTGTTTGCTACGATATATCTGATGGTGACTGTACCTGGCTACTACGCCCATATTGTATCTTTTTAGGACATTAGTTATACACTTCTGTATATGAAATTTCACCTGAGCTATTTATTGTAATTACTCTTATTTAAAACGAAAATAAAGGTAATAAAGGAAATAAAACGTCTCTTCATTAGATATTTTATATTAAATAAAAAAATAATAACAAATGAAATAAACATTGCCTCCGTAATATACGGATTCATTACAAGTATAATAAAGTACTATGTTTAAAATAGTAAATAATTAATTTAACAAATCACTTTAAATATAATCATTTGGTCATACATAAATACCTAAAATCATTGTCATGATTGATAATTGAGTTAATTGCAGATCACAAGAAAATTATTAGCTTTCTACAAGTTAAATACAATATTTCGTTTACTAACCGACAAAATTACGTGTTAAGGAAAATATTAAATTAATCCACATAGACAGTTTTGATGATATTCCAACATTTGCATCACAGATCGAAAAATATACAATAAGAAATACAGAAACTAGCGCACAGTGGAATGATAATCACATTATCAACCTTATATTAAAGGAACTATTTATGAAATAAATATTTATTTGACTAATTTGTTAATATTTACAAATATGCATAGAGGAATCTATGGCTAAAATCCAATCAGTCTTCAGCATTCACACTGATAATTCAGTGCGTTGCCTATTGCACCCCCTAATTATTATGTACCTAAACATTATCGAGCAGCACTAAGTCCTTGCACTCCATGGAACTTAACTTAGTCTAAACTTTAATTTTTACTGTGTTAACATCCATTTTGTGTAGCTTTGCTTTCAATATTTCTCGTTCTACGAGAACCACCAGTAAGATGCTTTTCAATTTCTTCTAGACTTTTACCACGTGTCTCTGGTACACAGAATATTACAAAAAATAATCCAAATAAGCAAAACACAGCGAATAGCCAAACTGTGCCGTACATGTCAATTGCATCTTTGATATTCTGGAACGTTTTCGTAACTAAGAAGACACACGCCCAATTAAAACCTGTCGCTAACGAGGCTGCCGTTCCACGAATCTTGGATGGCAAAATTTCTCCTAGCATCAGCCAAGGAATAGGCCCAAATCCTATTGAGAAACACAGTACATAAATAACCAGACAAGCCAGTGGCAACCATCCGCAGGCAGTTACATCGACTTTTGCAACATCTTTCACGTAAAAATATGCTCCTAATCCAATTAAAGTTATGATCATGGAAACAGAAGAAATGTATAGTAAAATTTTTCTCCCTAAACGATCTATGATAGCTGTGGCAATGAATGTTGATACAAAGTTTACAACTCCAATAATTACACTAGATAAGTTTTCGTCAATTGTGCTACCGGAGTCTTTGAAGATTGTTTTAGCATAAAATATAACAGCGTTAATGCCACTAAATTGTTGAAAGAACATCAGTCCAAGGGATATGAGAACAGCAGGCATGTATTTTCTACTGAACAGCTGTCGGCATGCATTTCCGCCGGTACGATCCGATTCAGCCTGGGAACGAGTGAGTTCACGGAATTCCTTGTCAACGTTAATATTCTTTCCTCTCAGCCATTGAAGTGCCTTGCGAGCGTCTTCTGCACGGCCTTTAGTAACGTACCAACGCGGAGTCTCCGGTGTGAAGATCATCAGCAAGAGGAAAGGCAAAGGCAGTACTGCTCCGAAATAAGCCAATTGTGACCAGTCGAGATAGGTACCCACGAGGTATGCCAGCAGAATACCGGTGTTACCGAATGCTGTAGGTAGTAATCCGAGAGCACCTCGCACCTCCGGTTGTAAAGTTTCTCCGAGATATACGGGGAAAACAAGAGAGACGATTCCTACACAGAAACCGCAAACAGCTCTGCCAGCAAATACCATGGCTTTGTTGACAGCTACAGCTATCAAAGTCCAGCCCAAGAAAAATGGTACAGCCGTTGCCATAATTGTACTTTTACGGCCCAGGTATTCAATTAGCGGCCCTCCAATCACCCCGCCAACCAGCGCCGCCAGAGGCATCAGTCCACCGACCCAGCTGGTCTGTAATAAATAAAAATTCCAAATTAAAATTTGTTACTGTACTGGACATTAAAAACTAGGGTACCTTGTTTTTAAAGCACACGTGGTGTGTATAAAGTTGTAAAAAACCATGATATAATTATGTAGCCATTCTATTATTTTCTTTACGTTGAGCAAAAATTATGTCTCGAGATAGAACCATTAAAATGACTTGTCACAAACTATCTTTTGTTCCATTTTATAAGACCTTAAAAGGTTACCATCGATAAACCCCTTACTTCACATAGGGGAAGCAAAAAATTTTTTTCAACCCGTTTATTGTTGTAATTTGTTATATTCATGTAGGCGGCAAAGAGTAAATGAGATTAGCGTGGTACCTTTCTTGTTGCCGTGAAAATGTAGAGGCCTATACCTATATTTACCGGGCTGATGATGATTCGTTAGATTGGATGGGGGTCACAAAAATCGTTTTTCTTAATGATAACATATCAAATTTCGGGTTATTTATTATTATCGGTTTTCCATGTCAAAATTTGTTACATTTTTGACGAGATAAATATTTAAAAGTCTCTCACCTGTTCTGAAGTAAGATTAAAGGTGGCAGTCATGCTGGAGTTTGCCGGTGAAGAATAACCAGATGTAAACCCGACGATCAATGATCCCATAGAAACAGCGAATGCAGCAAATAACTGAAACAACAAACAGCATTTATTAAGCACTAGCCGACAGATGTCCTGTCTAAAAATTTTATTCTGACTATTACGAACATTTTAAAAGAATTAGCCAAATCGATCCAGCCGTTCTCAAGTGATGCGCTTACCAACGAACAACATTTAATTTTTCTTTGTAAACTTAGACTTAACACATTTTAATAAGTTGATTCCGTTCTAATACTGTATTATTTTATGCACCTGATTAAGTCCGTCTCTATCGAACATTACTGAACCGCTGAATTGCGTGTTATTTTAAACACGAACATAATATATCCCTTCAAAATTGTGTTGGGACTTTTTTCTTTAACTTAAAATTACTCTGCATGTAGTCGCTTAAACCTTTCACGGAAAGCTATGAGTGGATGTGGGCGTTGCGCCCGTCTTATAACGTTTTGTCCATACTATGCTATGTATGCCTCCTGCGAGGTTTGCAGAACAAACATAATACAGAATTACAGAATAATATGATCGACAAATTGTTTCAAACTTACTATGTTTGTATACTCTTCAGGTATTATTAAAAACTTTATAATTGTGGTCTTCATAGCAGTGAAATTCAGACTGTCACGTGTTAATCAGTTAATGAATGAAAACGAACAGAAACATAAACCGACAATTAGTGCCAAATTATTTTTTCTACTTTTATTTCAAGTCTTATCGGTAAATGCTGTTTAGACCATTAATTTTGAATCACAAGGATAAAAGTATGAGTGTAAGAATTAGATGGAGAATACAAACACTTTGCATCTAAGTCCATTTATAAAATAACGACAATGGATAATAATTAATTGTTAATCTATCTTCAAGAATAAACCATTAAATCTCACCTGTGTCCAAAGGTAGAGCCGCTGCGTGGTCTGTCTGTATGGTTTGGTGTCGCCATTGATGACGTAGTCTGCTGTAGCTTTCTTACTGTCGGTGCTTAGTTGTTTTACAAAAGGCACTGAATTGCGCAAATTCTCCTCTTTAGCGCTTTTTATCTCCATCTCCATTTTGTATTTGAACTCGTTTCCTAAACTGATTTGCCGTAGTTGTTGGAAATGACGACGAGTTTTGTCGAATGAGTCCTGTTCGTCTTCACTGCTGCTCTCGGTAGAAACGTTTTCAGGGATAGCCGCGTAGTTGGGTGCGAGGGTCCCCTGGGAGCCACATGAGGTGGCGAGAGAGGTGCAGGTGGTCGAAGCGGATAGAGTTGGCCGCGACGGCACTCGAGCGTACTTGGGTCCACGCGCCCGGTATAAGCGCTCCTCGTCGCTTTGGCCGCGTCGGCTTTGCTCGGTTCCACCCTGTAAGAGAGATTATTCATAAAGAAACAGTTCTAAACACCAAGAGTAGACAATTAAGTTGTCACAACCTTTTGATAAAGGAACTCTACTGTTGTTAGATAAAGTTAACTGGACACTCGAGCTCACCAGATACACAATACTGAACTTGCCATCCGCAAACACACCCCATTTATTATATCCGCTATCTAATTAACGTAAGTCTGTCCAGACGATATCTAAGGAAGTCGGAGGTCGAGAAAACACATTTGCTTATTGACCACAAACTATCATATGTCCACGGCATGTTCTGATAACGCAACGATACTTGTGACGTCTACCCTGACCCGCTCGACACTTCTAGCCCAGTACCGAACACTACTGCAGGATTATAAATCTGATTGTTCTTTTAATGATGCTTTGTTCGTTCTAATAATATTATTCACGAAACGATTATTGAAGAAGTCGTTCTGTGAATGAGCTCAGACAGCACTGATGTCCATAACGATGTTCTTGATGTTATCGCCAATAGTATAACGATGTTTATAAAACATTTTGTATAAACACTTTCTTTGGCTCGTACCTGAACTCAACGGTTCTTCGTCGGCAATGCTGTCGACTCTGTCGGTAATAATTGGAAGTGGACATTTCGGGAACAGAAAATAAAAATATTTTAGTACATTCTATAATAAGTTAACTGCTGGTTCTGGCAGGCATCAAAACAATCAATCTTTAGGTGATTGTTTACCTCGAATTCATTATAAAAAGTGTTATAACTTATCCATTTATATATTTTATTGCGATTCGATTCCATTTCACTGTAATTTAATTCATTTTTGGCTTTGTAAATGGCTCAGTAAATGGTCATCTCCACGCCACGTAGTAATTAATTAATTGTTTTGTGATGTTTAGTCGTCATCTCTTGACAGTGTTGTATAATACGTATTTATTCTACAATTTACCGTCACCAAACTGTCACCGCGTTAAGTGAGGTTGAATACGATCTTTGAAAAAGTATCAATGTATCTAATTAAGTTCGGCGTAAAGAAGCGCGTAATAAAGTAGGAAGGCAAGACGTACAGACATTTTTGTTCTATGTTGGAAACATGATAAAACACAAAATGAAGACAGATGGACGACACTACTGGCACTATATTATTATCGATGAACAAAATAATATATAGGTAATGTTTGTGACGTTATTAATATGGACCTTTAAGAATAGGGTCAAGAGAAACATCACGCGTCTCAACTCCGTTATCTGTCTCATTCTCCTCGATATCATACAAATGCTGCAATTTAATTGCTTCCGATGAAATTATTTTGTTGATTTATTCTTGTTTATTTTTCCTCTATTATGTACGTTTTAGTTTCATAATTGTATGCGTAGACTTTATTTTTAAATAGCTACCTAATTGATTAATGTTATTAGACAGTAAAAGCCCCTTTAAGTCCAAGTTGAATGAATGGCCTGTCCTTGAACTTGTTATTCTCAGTGTAGGTGGTGTAAGGGTGGGCCAGACTCAATAGCTGAAAGGACCATTACCTAGCTTTCATGTTGCCGTTCTGTGTTGTTTGCAGTTTGTTTAGTTTTAGTGCCTTCTGTGGATAATTATATCGCTTAGCCCTGCTCTATTTCACACAAAAATAGTTGAAATAAATCTAGCTTTTCAAAGCTTTTTTAATATTTTACTCCTTATGACTCTACCATTAATCTAAAACTTAAGTATTCAATGTATTTAATGATTTCTAGTTTATCTTCTTAGTATTAATTAGAATAAAATGTTCATTAGGACTATTAAAAGGTTCTTTCTTTATGACAAACTTTTCATTGAAAGCCTTCAAAACTCTACTTGTAGAATTTAAATCAGAGCCCTCTATGGGAAGTTGAACTTTTCTCTTTATTCCTTGTTCAACATGTAATGCCATCTTTCGGCGATTTTTAGTAACTCAGTCAATTACTCTTTCGAGCTAACTTGTTTGCGAAATAGTTTCAGTGGCAGCACCATCGCTACCTTAACATCCGGAAATTTTGCAAGAACGAATACCACGAGCTGTATTAATTTTTGCTAAATTGTCTTCTTGTCTTAATTTCAACTCACAATTTTTATTTGTTTTCGGTTTTCCGAAGTAGTGTTCTTTCTAGTGTCATCTTTATTTATCTTGGAATTAGATCATCGTTGCTATAAATTGCTAGCTATGTCAACTAGGTTTTACCATAGCGAATAGAAAGTAAAGTCTGGTAAGTAGAAGTAGATATACCCGCAGGCCTGGCCTGGCCGTCGCTGACCTTGCAAGGCCGACTGGGTTCAGTTTCACAGAGTATCTCGTCAATGAGCTTTTAAAACGGCCTTCGAAAATAACAATCCTTTTAAACATTTAAGTACCTAGGTAATGTAAATCGTTTTTTATTTCAATTTTATGATATTTTGTTCTATAAGGTAGTAATGTTGTCAGCAGATAAGTCAGTGGTTGCCATGCAACGGTCGGCATCGACCGCTTCTACTACCCAAGAACCGCGCGATGCTCCGACGGAACTTTCTTGGCCATAGAAAATTCGCGAAGCTTGACACTGGATCATGGTGCAGTTCTATCATAAACAAAAGTGCTTTCTCGGTTCTGGTATGGCAAACTGTGTTCATACGTACATAAACTCACGAACGTAAACATTTTCGGGGTGGTCGGATGCTTTGCTACAACTACCAACTACATTATAAGCGTACAGTTGTCGCAAGACTCGCTTTTAGCATATTGAGTGTTTCACGATGAAATGACGTATGAGGAGCTGACCTAGCGGCCCCCCAAAAAGACACTGCATAAGAAACCATTATCGTTAACAAAATGGTGTTCATCATTTTGATTTGATTACGTATATAATTAATTTTTATTGCGGACGTATCTAATATAAAATGCATGAATTCCGATCATCGGAAAATAACCGTGCATGTAAATGACTGCATAAATCAAACGATTGTGTCAGTAACTGTGTAAATGTTGACTTACCATTTCGGTGGAGATCTGCTTCAGGTAACCCATGATCTTCCCCATGGCGTTGGGGTTGTTCTTATTGAAGCTCATCTTGAAGTCTTCACTTAAGTACTTGGTAGGTTCAGTTGCAAAACAGTCTTTCTGTCCTTCCTTCACTAAAAACGTCAGGGAACGCCGAAGTGGTAATGTCTATAAAAAATATCACTACGAATTTCAATATTTTTTCGAAACTTTACAGGTTCTATAATATAATCCAGGTTCGCAAATGTCACCGGTAAACAATACACATCACTCCGAATCTATGAAATTGAGACTTGTCCGTGTTAAAAGTTATGACTACCCGGAGTACGGTAGAGCACAAGCGCGATTTGACACTGTTTTATTTAAATTGCAATTTTATTCGCAGTTTTTAAACTATTTCATTCATTAAGTTTGTATTTCGCGCCGGTATCCTGCTAGGGTGCACAACATTCAACTTTTTAATCGGCCTGCTCAACAATCGAATAATGTTGGCAGCGCGTACCGAGTTCTTCAGAGTTCAAGTTATCTATTGAAACTTGCAGATGGCAGCGCAGTGTTTTATAGAAGGTTGGTGGCGATGGTAGACGCCGGCTGCCTCCCCCCGCGCACCGCCCGCTGCCCTCCCATGTAGGCGCACATTCGCTCTCCATGTGTGCGTCGACTGTTGCCATGTGTTTGTATGTGCACACACACTATCACTGCATCAACTCTTTGCACCTGAAATTGGTTCGAACGTTTGTACAGTTTGTTAGAAGTTCTGAGTGGTCGAAACATTTGCTGCAGATCATACTTTAAATTGCAATTATTTGAATTTTTTTGCAATTTTCACTAAAGCGATTTACAAGTTTTTTCTGGGTTTTCACGTAACTTTGACTTTCTAAATCAGTGAATAATATATTACGATTAGACTTTTAAAGTCGGCAAACATCAACTTCATAACATAACGCCCTTGTTGCGCAAGCTAAAATAATATTTTGAGAGTCAAATTTCTCTTAAAAGAATTCTGAAAATGTGCATGCACCTCATTCCATAACAAACAAATCCAATTTCATCTCGATCGTCACTCTTGGTATCCGGATGAAGTCGGTTTAACCCATTTTTTCCCTGATGCCTAGCAATCAATTATTATTTGTGATTTCTATAACTTCTCTTCTAGATCCTCAGTCATTTTGTTTCTATGTACAACCAAATAAATTCTTGAAGCAGATTTCTCTAACAAAGAGGAATCTGTATTACAATAACTCACTATGGTACTTATATGTTAATTATGTATGGCGCTAGTACGCAACACATGTTGTTTACGGTAAACCGGGCGACAATCGATTACACTCCCGTCATCATTGACCTTGTTAGTCCTTCATTGGCCACAGCGGGTGGGGGTGTGGTTTCTACGACCTTACGTTTCTAGCTTCAACAATTACACTATTTTTATCGATTTCACCAATTAATTTACAAAGTCCTCCTAATACAGCGCCCTTGACTATGACTTGTTATTGGTCATGATCCTTTTGGTGGCTGTAGTTAAAATCGGGTTGCATAATTCATCCATTCATAAGACAATTCTTATTAGAAATTTTGTAAAACATTAGGTAAAAGTGCAAAGTCACAGGAGCAGTAATACGTGACGTTAAGTGAAACAACAACGAACATTTTGAAATTGTAAATAAAAAGAACCGCGCGCGCGTCACAGACAAATAGACCGCCTGCGGTTTGCGTTAGGTACGCGTTAATGCTGGTACAGCCAACCAACTGCTTGTATATTAATCCTACATATTAATTTATAAATCAAGTGACAATAGTCTTCATGCAAATGAACATTCTATCCAAAAAAACATTTCCACAATGTCATAATTCATAATATGTAAGGGAGAACAATATTCATTAAATAACAAGAAGGCGGGTCACGCACGTCACTGCACCGGCACCGCCCGCAAACCAATTCGACGACCGACCAACGTCTTTCAACTTGATTGCCTGAATGAAACAATGAATGCCTTTCGATTAGGGGATTAGTGTTATTCACCAGCTTCAATAGTAAAGCATTCTTGTCTTTAGTAGATTTGATTGGTTCAAACTTCTCGTTATTGTACCTACTACCCTTTATACATACCATCCTGTCTCTTGTGAACATAATGGATCTGACAAGGAGATCTTCCTTGGAGAAGATCTGTCTTTACTGACATAGTAAATCTTGAGACCGACTCTATGTTAATGAATTAATTAAGCATGCGTTATCTGCACTTTGTTCCCCTGTGTCATACTAAACCTGTTTTGCCTTGTCAACCTTGAATTTTATCATGCTTGTAATTTAAGATCATTTTCCGACAATGTCGGTTTCAATGTGTCGGGCATGATGTGAGCTATCGAATAGTTAAAATTATGTTCATACAGCTATAAGAATTTGAGCGAATGCGCGTGCACACAATCACGTGCACTCAAAAATTCTACTATCTTATATGAATGACCTTCCCGAAAGCTCTGCCCCGCCCCACACTAAAGTACGAGAAGCTCGCGTCACAAAAACATGAACGAACGCCATGAGTCAAGCCCCCAAAAGCTAGTTGCTGACGTAAACGTACCCGCCTGCACGTTGTTATTGTTGCTCAAAGATTTCATCATCAAACTCGGTAATTAGCGGATTGTGCTGATGAGCAAATCTGAACTGAAGTGTTTTATTTATAACTTGGTAATGAAGTTCCTCTACACTGAAATCTATTGTAATACGTTCCTTCGTCAGTATTACTATAGTTAAATGCGATTACGTCCTCGATCGGTCTTTCAAGATCATTGTCCTGTCCAGGTTTGCATCATGAATAGTTACAATTACTAGCTTAGAAATATTAATATAGTATTTTACATAGGTAGGTAGTTTATGCTAACTATTATGTAGTTTGATCCCGTTCCATTCGTTACGTCACTTGCGACGTGATCACGATCAGCAACGGACGGCGACGTTTCGTGTCGCGTGTCACACAGACGCACTTGTGTAAACTTACACTGACGGGGACACACACATTCGTCACGGTTTCAAAAATGACAGTGGAATATTACTAGCAGCTGCAGGAGGCGATCCGGAATGGTTTCTCGAAAGTTCTTGGATGGAATGTGCGCCCGCGCCTTGCTACGGTGACTTGTTGTGGTTCCTTCCATCAGTGAGAATCTGATGTCCCCACGGAACTCAATGATGTGACTTTAATTTGTTAAAGCGGTAAAATGTGCAGCTTATTGTGTAAAAATGTATATCCTATCTTTTTCATTAGGTAGGTTCATTAAATTTAGAAGGTGTGGCTATTTGTGTTTCGAACGGATCTACATAGTAGATACGATTGCAATAACATACGATCAATTGATTCACATATCAATATCATCTATAAAGCCAATCAATTTAATCTGAATCAAATTGCGCCTTATATTTTGGTAAATGATTTATCAAGATTTATTAAAGGAACTCAAATATTTATACTCATTTTCAGGTTCAGCACGACATATTTTTACCTTTAGTTGGTGAATACGGGCTGTCATAGAAAAGGACGGATAGGATACTAATACCACAAATTGTACACACGTTATACTACCATCAATAGATAAACAAAAAGCAAATCTGTGTACCTACTCACAATTTGGTGTTTAAATTATTTTATACTTATAGTTTGTTAGATATATTTTTTAAACCAGACGCAAATGTGTCACGCTTGTACTCTTAAACTCAGGAGTGTCCTATCTTATCAATAGTGAACAGAGATAAATTTCAGATTAAAATTTCCACGCACGGAAGGCTGTGTGAAAGTTACGACACTTCACTTGTCACATGGTAGTGCTTGTGAACTCGTTGCTACAGAATCATATGTTTCATAATAATATACTTTTCCATTATTTTATCAGCTTTCATCCAGTGCTATCGTAATTTCGCTTAATATTGCACATTTAGGAAATTCTAAAAGGTTGAGTATCTTATCAGATCTTATCATGTTACCACCCAAGAACCGAACAGGGTTACCCCATTTTTGTGAGGTTATTCTCTTCCCCTCCTAAGATTGTATAATGTAAACTTTGTGTATAATAACCAATTTTCAGAAGACCTATTCTTTCACTTAATATTTTTTCCTATTCACATTTAAAACTGACTGATAGTGTGGTAGGTTATATTGAAGAGAACTGAGAACATTTTAAGATATTTATAATTTGTACTATCTGGTAAAGATGAGTTAACTTCAAGTTCTTCCCAGAAAGTAAGAAATGAAACAAAATTCCGCCCCGCGCGATACACATAGCAAAACGAATCTATATTTACTTTGATCTACTGGTTGTTTCCAGACACAATCTAGGGCAATCGATAGTTCTTTGCCAACGGACCAACCAGCTTAGTTCAGTATTTATTCATGCGATGCACTACTAACTGCGTCGCACGTATTGCAACTTAAACATTTGCACCATCTAATACCGTTTGCATATGTATTCGATGATATACACGAGCTATATAAATTAGTTTTGTCTACAAACCGGTAATTGTTCATGTACCTCTGAAGCTCACTGTACGTTATCTTATGATATATTGTATCTAAGGGAAACATCCTGAACGTGCCGATTTTGTGTCCATGCGCAGCACGGCAGGCATCCCAATACAAGCCGCGGTCGGTACCTTCGTATGAAGATAGCCTACCATACACAATAGCGATAGTTTATACTGTGGCATTGTCTATTTGTTTGTGTACGAAGGTAGGTATCACTGTATACCTACTACTACGATTTTTCAGATAAAGGGGTTAACTTGGATTACTCCAAGTTAATTTAGTATTAATTTCATTGGAATCTGTATTTAAAAATACTTGTTGTTTTGACACCAGTTAAATGCTGCATAAGCATATGCTCACAACTGTATTCCCCGAGGGGGTAGTCAGAGATATTCTGAAACCTCAGAACATCCACGTTTCACCAGTAGTACCGAAACTCTGTCCAGTATTGACGGGGAGTGAGCCCGTCGCCACTTGTACAGTGGGTACAATACATGCCTCGAAATTGAAGCATGCAGGTTTCCTCACGATGTTTTCCTTCACCGAAAAGCCAGTGGTTTTACAAATCATACATAAATTCCGAAAAACTCATTGGTACGAGTCGGCCTGGACGGGGATCGATCCATCGCCTCCTACACGGCAGGCAAGGTTACTTGCCACTGGACCACCACAGCTTTTTTAAATACTGGAATCAAAAATTTAGGTTAAATCTTTAGTATAGAATCGCAGCAAATCAAACGTTGCATAACAACATTCAAATCAGTTAGCATTATTCAAATTTTGTTTAGTTGTGGGTAAGCGAGAATATTGCATAATGTGCGGTGATATGGAACCAGTTGTCAGGTCGGGAGGTGCGACCAACTAGTACCAAGAGGCAACGGCCGTCCTCGACACGGGCTCACCGATGCGTAGTGATAATGAAGGTCGAACCAAGCCCCTTGCACTCGAAGCCACTCAGCCCTGACACATGCACCGTCGACTTTTCTTCTCTCTCTTAACAATTATTGATTAGAAATACGTAATGGGTAGGTAATGCAGATTAAAGACAATTTGTAGTGATTGCATCATAATGTAATAGGATCGATCAATCCACATTTTTTGTTTGGTTTTTGAAATTGACAGATTTCCGATTTACTGACTGACTTATATCCTTTGCCTTTTTTTAGTATCCGTCATTCAATTTGGAGTTTTCTAAAACTCATATTTTAATACCTACTTAGGAGTCTTCTTCTTAGTCTTAACTTCATGGCTGGGAAGGCGTACTTATAGGAGTGGATATACCTAAAATTATAGATCATGATTGTTAATCTGTGACCAAACCCAAAAAGTGTAAAAAAACCAAAAAAACTTAATGACGCTAAAAATGGTTTGTTAAATGCGTCAACATTTGGAGGTTACAACTAAGGTCACAGGTTCAAAAAATGTAAAAAAATATTGGAATAACAATTACTTCTGGCGGTTTGTTGTCATGTCATTATTTTTGACGATCAGCTAAGTGTTGCGACGCACCACACAGTTCAGCATACGATCCCGCGGGTCTTGCCGGAAATAAGTTTTAAAAAACTAAGCATTGCACTTGCAGGCCAGTGGCGTTACTATACAGAGTGTAAGGAAAAGTATCATTAAACTTTAAACCACATACTCTACCCATCAAACTGAACAACTTTTACTATAGGAACAAACCTATCAGAACAAAAAAAAAACAGCTGTCCACTACTAAACTGCAATACCTTCTCGATTCAAAAATATATGGGATAGCTGATATTTTATTGTTCTGACAGATTTGCTCCCATACTAAAAGTTGTTCAGTTTGATGGGTAGAGTATGTGATTTAAAGGTTAATGATACTTATCCTTACACCCTGTATACTAGACCGATAGTCATAAATAATCTAAAAACTCAGAACATCTACGTATTACTTTTAGTATCGAAAGGCGCGTGCCTTCGGCGAAAATGATATATTGAATTAAACGGATGGATGTTATTTTGTTGGCAACGCCAACATAAAATTTTATACCATTGCACAACTTAAAAAAAAGTATCTTTAAAAAACCTAGTTTGTTGTTGCTGATTTATGTCTGTTTGTGTATCTTTGTTATTGACGACGCTTGTGCTGACCGCTACATTATTGTGATTCATCCTAAGAGGAAGGATCTCTCTTTAAGACTAGAGTGAGCCATACTAATTGTAAAGTGTCCACTTTTTTGACGTTCAGGTTTGAGTGTGTGGTGTCAATTAGTATGGACAAAAGGCACCAAGTGACATAATATGGCCTTATGTTTACGGTCACTTTTCACACACGTTAGCTCAAAAAAAAGTGGACAGCCGCATAAACAAATATCTATAGTTCCATCTCCTTCTACTATTAAAGGTACGACAAAAGAGACCAACTACAATCGTAAATTTATGCGGACTCTATGGAGATCCTTCCTCTTAGGATTCATCTGAGTTAAAAAAAGTTGTACTTCCATTTTACACGGTGATTGCTTCTAACCAACCATTGTGTAATATTACTAAAATAAACCTCCAGTGCTATTGACAAGCATTATCTTATTCTTCAAACCACCCCTGCCACCACAAGCTAAATACAGTCAAAAAGTACCAAAAATCTCTCCAACGGAGCCGAGTAAAATCACAGTTGGCGAAGAAGCCTACACATTTGATGAGTACCCATAGAAAGGGAGGGAAATCTCCCAACCCTTTCTGATGAATTTCGCCAAGATGAATCCATCTTGGCGTTATTTGATTCACTATGTTGGCATTCCGGCTGGAATGTCCCAGGGTAGCCATTAGCCAGCTAGAGGCGACTAGGGAGCACTATTTTTAGCGTGGAACGTACAGAAAAACTTAGCGCCTCGGTCTAGACTAGACAAGTTCTCGATTACCTGGACGCCAGTTAATATGGCGCCAAATAAGGATGTCCGTCTTCATGCATTTCTATTTGCGGTTAACGCCGATGTTATTTTAAAACTAGCTTAACCTGTGATTATGCTCATGTTTTTTCTTATTTTGCTTTAGATAAAAATAAGTATAACGTACTTACGTTATAATTGTAAAATTGTATCAAGATTCCATTTACGGAATAGTATTACAATACAGGGTGTAACAAAATGCCCTAGTAATATTTAAGAGGATAGATTAGTACAATTTTGTCCATACAAACATTATATTTTATATATTTATTAATGAAAGAAACGTTACAATACATTGACAAGATAGTGTAATAAAAACCAATTTAGGTTTATCTATACACTATCGACTCCCCTGTTTACTCTCTGGGTAATGAGTAATCACACTAGAACAAAATTTTTTTAACCATACAATCTATGTTACCACTACTATGTTTTGCTTTTTTGCATAAATTAATTACTGTAAGAACTAGGGACCTTCGAAAATTTCCCAATTTTACCTCCGTTTTCAGACATCCAGCAAGCTTTGACGAATTAAGCAAAAAAAAGCAACACATAACGACATAGCAAAAATGTTTCTCAATTATTCGGTTTAGTTTTGGAAATGCTGATTTTATGTAGATAAAATCGGTCCGAGCTGTAATTGACTCTTTCGCACTCTAGTCGGCGGGATGTGTGGGAGGGGCGGACCGGACAAATACGTAAACAGTAGTACAAGTGACCTATTCTCCAAATTTATTCGACTGCCCGCCTATCCTCTTAAAGGGGTGGTTTAGACAACCAAACTGAACAACTTTCACTATGGAGCCAACATCGAGAAAAATAAAAAATCTGATGTTTCGTACAAAATTTCAGTACCTGCTCGACTCATCGTCCCATAAATTTGAGTCGAGCAAATTTATTTAATATTTGTTGACGATGTCTCCGTAGTGAAAGTTAATTAGTTAGTTGGTGAGACCATGCCTTTAAATATTACTAGTATTGTTACACCTTGTATATTCAGTCTTAGAGAAGAGTTTAAAATAAAAAACTTTGCTTACACTTATGAATTAAAAAAAAGGACAGGGAGAAAATCTGTTCATACGAATATTTCCTAGTAGGTAACTAGTAGGTGCTCAGAAACACACTGTCTCTTGAAGTAAGTTAACAAAAAACAAACGACTTGAGGAACTTAAATTGCAAACGTGTATTTTTCAATAATAATTGAATGGCGGACTACCTTTATAGATGATGTCCGAGAAAAAGCAAAGTAAGCAGCTCTACAATCCGCGTGGTAATGAGCTGCATCGATCACGCGATGGCGCGACATGGCCTGATCGTGACGCCATGCGCCACCAGAATGCTTATTAAGAATTCCTTACTTTTACATGCTTGCGACCAGAAATACTTATCTAGAACTAATAACTACAATAATGAAATAAAACCGGTCAAGCGCGTGTCGGGCTACTCGCGCACCGAGGGTTCCGTACCACACCACCACACAACATAGTAACTTAGAAATAGTTTTGTTTTCTCCGGATCCTTTAGCGCGAGACCGAGTCACACTTGGCCGGTTTTTATTCTTTGCTGTTATACTGTAGAGTTTGCTCTATTATCATACCAAGTTTGAAGCTTGTATTTATTACCGTTTTTACGATAGAGTGTGAAGAAAAAAAGGTTGATAAAAACTAGATTCTTGTATGAGGACCTCATACTTACCCTTAATTATAAACTTTTTGTCATTTTATTATTTGTTAACAAATCCGCCGTAATAACGCATATTCTGTGAAAAATTCACTTTAATCCTAGCTATTAAAGTTACAGCCCTATCTAGGTAGGACGGATGGACGGACAACGTAGGCTTAGTAATAGGGTCCCGTGTTCACCCTTTGGGTACGGCACCCTCTAAAAGCAGAGTTTTAGATGCTCCACCTTAATTAATATTTACTTACCTCCTTGTTATTTTGGATTTTATAAGGGTCACAAGAATAGGCTCTCAATTCATCCCGATTTCTAATGACCGACGACGCTTGTTTTGTTAAAAGCTCGAATGACAATTTATAGACTACCTACTGACAAATTCAATTAACCGAAGAATCTTCAACCATGCTCAGTGGAACGAATGCAACGACGCTCAGCACGAGTGAGCGAGACGAATGTATATTTCTTAGTTCCGAATAATTATGCACCAAGCACCAAAGTTGTGATGGAAAAGTACTGGAAGAAAAGTGCGCAAACCAACGGTCCTTTGGTAGTGTCAACCAGGAATTGTCAACATTTTCTATAGTTTGCTGTATTCATCGAACCCTCTTGAGACAAATGTCATTCAATGTAAATTTTCTGTCATACTTATTCGTTAGATGAATTCATTATAATATACTTCAACGCATATATTATGTACTTTGCAAGTTTCTTTCGATCAGTAGTAATATTAAGTTCGCGGAAACGTTTTGTGCTAAGACGCAATATGCTGTCATAGTTTGTAAATAGATAAAGTATGCGCATTTATCATTTTTCGCACAAATGACCTTGTAGTGGTTTTCAGAAAGGTTCAGCACCTCTGACGAACCTGAATTAGTCGGCAAACACTAACGTACTCACACTCACATTCTCATCATTTTGCAATATAACAAGACTACCCACACATTTCCAAATTGTGTACCACAGAACATTTTGTGAATGTGTGAAAGTGTAAATCAAGGCAACATGGATACTCAAACACACAAGCAAGCTTGAACTGACGTCTGTGTAGGTGCTTCGTGATTACTGCAGAAGTGCAGTGCAATATTACTATTAATTATGTCTCCATTACAACTTATAGCGCAACTTTCAAAGAAACTTTCAATTGCATTCGTTGAGATTTTTTCTTTATTGATTATACGAACTCGTTACGAAAATACGTATATCTCCCAAGAACATAATATCTTAGGTGCATAGGTACTCTTCATTCTCGAAACATGAAACATTTTTGTTGTTCAGAATCTCAGTTACATCTTTTATCGCTCAAAATGTCTGTTATATTCACAATAATGCAATTACCTATCCGTTTACGTGGGAGCGCCCACGCATACTAAAAGTAGAATGCGTACCATCTCGCAAATGTTTACAAATTGTCACAACGGTTTTATTATTATCATATCGTTCCGACGTCTTTAGTACTTCATGTAGGTACAATGCTAATGAGACCTATTCAATTATTTTTGGCACCAACAACTATCATCTAGCGAATCTCGAATGGTCTACCTAGAGTTACCTTAACATAGATATCCATTGTCATTCAAATCATTAATGTTACTTCATGTATGCGTTCAGTTTACATTATATAAGCAATAGATAGGTATTTGCCCTGCTTTTTTCAGGTCAAACGAACTCTCTTCAAGTCGGTAGTCTATTTTCGTCTGCGTTAACGACACTAGCGTTTCTCTCTTGACTGTGATCGAGACTGAATACCGGGATGAAAATGTTTAACAGAATGCCGGAATAAAGAGCGGGGCTTTATTCCGGCATTCTTTTAAACATTTTTTTCGGCTAATGATCCATATTGCATGCAGTTGTATCCAGCGTGTAATTTTAAATGCGTTACATGGTTGAGGTTTCGGTAGACCACATATAGACTTATGTTCCTTATCAGTAAGAGGATCGAATGGGATGAAATGAATCTCGATAACTGTTCATTTTTTTTTTAAATCTGTGAATGCCGAAGTAAAATGCTCTAAAAGTTAGGGTTAGCCTGCTAAGAACGTTTTATTATACCTATAATGCTTCTGGTAGCTGCCCTTTGTGCCCCATCTCAACTTCCATCCTGTATAATGTACGAAAGGCTACACCTTGTATTATAAATGTAAATAAAAGAGTTTGTTGGTTTGTTCAATTTTCAAGCCTCAACTGGTCATACAATCGCCATGATTTAGTATGTAGATAGCCTATGCGTGGAGAGGTGAGTGAAGACTTCCTTAGAATGTCTACTTTCTACCCCGATAACACAACGAATTCCATTTCACGGGGGGAAACCGTTTGTGAGTTATACTTAGGAAAGATTATATTGAAATGGGTAATAAACGATATAGAGGTTAAACAACATCATTTTACAAAGTAACTCGTACCGTTGTCTGAACAAATTTGCACAATATCCTCGTTTCCTAATCCTTGCTAAGGTGACGTAGTTTTATATTAACTTTGTAGTTCAGATAATATGCATTGTAAATTGAGATCTCTCGGTTACGCGGAACTGGCATCCCAACATAACACCTAAACGAGCTGGGGCATTCAAACTAAAGTGGTTATTCTTGTCAATATTTGGTTACTGAGTTAAGTACCTACTGTACATACGAAACTTACACATAAAGTCAATTCGCACTTCTCTAAAACATTGGTGACATCATTTTCTAATGAAAAATAAACTCTAAATACTCGTACAAATCTGGAAGATTACTTCTGCATTTTGGTGATTGCCGCGTTGAGGCTTAACATTTGATAGTTAGCATGGGTGCAATCATTGGATTAGGATCGGATCATTTCAAACAAAACTCGTTATAAATGTGGTGTAAGTAATAAAATTTAAAAGGCAGTTATAACACCTTTCGGCCACTACAGACTAGAGTCAAATAGATACGCTAAAAATACGTATTCGCAATTCTATGAGAAGTTTTAATGCTTCATTTTAGTTACACGTTCGTTTGTTTTCCCCGTTTATTGTTTGAGAGGTTAATATCGCAAATTGAAAAGGTGTCAAGTTACGCTCATAACGTGCGTAAGCAGCGACGTGTGCAGTGAGCGATTGATTTTGATTGGAGGCGGTCCCTGTGTCGTGGCTGAATGTGTGGACGACATTTATTGATTGCCTACAGTTTAAAAAATGGAATCTTCTTCTGACCGCTGACATCTTGGGCCGCGTGTGCCACCACCGCTCTCCAGGCCGCTCGATCTTGGGCCCGGTGTATGCTTGTACCGTCGGTAATTTCGGTGACCGTAGCGGTCCATCACGTAGGCATTCGTCCTCTACCTCTTTTAGTTCCATACGACCGGTGATCATGAGTTATTCCAAACTATCTGATCTCCTGACCGTATGCCCAAAGAATTTAAGGACTCATTGTCTAGGTACCTAACCTAATAAATATTACTTATCTTTTTTTCTACCCGTATCTACGATATCTGATGAATATTTTCCTTTGTCAGTACTTAATTCTTTCTTTGTTCAAGCAATTTTATGATTGTATCTGTAATTGATACCTAGCTTCATTCTACCCACACCACAACCTTCAAAATATTACTGTACTGGTATTATTAAGTAGTTATGTTTGAGTTACTATGGAAAAGCAGAACGAGTTATTTTATAATTTCTTTAAAAACGTCCAAGAAATGAGAGGTATATTTACAATTAGTTGATGGTTTAATTTGAAGTAGAGGTCTGAATCTCTTCTCCATATAAATAGGTCCTAAGCAATCATGTAGGTAAACCCTATTTATGTTCATCTAATCAGACCCCAGTGAAACTTCTGTACCCGAGAGCAATTGTTTGTGTTAAGGGCTTGACGGGTTAAGTTAACATTTGGTACCGACTCAAAAGTCAAATTTCAATACAACTGGATGTGTTTACCATGAGGTTTGTCATGACATGACAACTCGAGGACATGTGACAAATATCCGGCTCCGGCAGCAGTACATTAATATTCATAATTAACGTATTTGTTATTAATTAGACAGAAACTAATTATTGCTTAGAAAGCGACGAAAGCTGATGCTCGAAATTTTTCGCACACATTTATGTTTCGGATTTCTTTCATCATCCTTTAAAATGGTGTAGCTGTAGGTAACAGGGCTGACAGTAGTTTTTTAATAATTATACAGCCATGATGTCCCTGAAATTATACAAAATTGACTTGTAGGAGATATTTACACCTGTAATAGGTGTAAAAAACGTTGAAACAAATCAAGTTATGCTTTTGCTGATTATTCATCACTTAATTTGAACTTACGAGTAGGTAGATTTTTTTGGATTCACAACAGTAAGGCATTTTTAATCAATTTTACAGCATCTATTGGGCCTCGGTTGAGCCGAGAGAGACATAGACAATATTTTACAAAACTTGAACATTGAATAGTAACGTGACTGAGCAGCTGCTTTTATGTTACTCTTCTGCGATTTTTCGACTCAAGCAGAGCTTTTTGGTTCAAAAAATTTTGTTTGTTTGTTTTGTGTCCGATTATAACACGAGAATCCAGAGATACAATGAGGATACAAACAGCCACCCCATTACACAGTTTTTGCATCCAATTTATACACTCTGGCAGCTCTGGTTAGTATAAGCAATGTATACTTAATTTGGAACAACGTACTTTAAACCGCAACCATTTTTCCTTCCCAGATAACGATATTTATAGTTACTGAACACAATTTCTGTCGTTTCAAATGCAATTTTAAGTAATCGTTTAAATTCATAGCATAATTTAAATATTTTCATAGCAATTAGCAGATGCCCGTATTAGGACTGTGTCCCTACTCTAGGCCAAGGGCTCCGTATGGTATAATACCACATAAATACGGTAATTACTTGTTTAAATAGTATTCTATTCACCTTCGAACTTATCAGGGTTACATTCTTACACTAATACAGAAAATATGTCTATAACTACCTACCTACCTATATCCGTACTCTTCCTCTGTTTAACGTCCGCATTTAGATAGGTACACACGGCGACACATCAAGCTACGCAAAACCAAAATAAGTTGGACGCGCGGCGTTATACACCATGCAACATCCACGCGGCCAGATTAGGTTGGTTTTGTGTAGCTTGATGTGTCGCCGTGTGTACGTACTTTAAAAGAAACCGGCCAAGTTCGAGTCTGACTCGCGCACAAAGAGTTCCGTAACACCACAGAACGAACCGGATTCCCTCTTCTGTGTATACAGTCAGCATCAGAGAATCCTGGCCCCTCTATCTAAATCTTTGTAAGCGCAAGGGGGTTCGATTTCTCTGATGCTGACCGTACAATATTACCAAAAAATGTGTCCCCGGGATCCTCAACGCAGGCCCGACACATACTTGACCGGTTTTTATTATTTGTTGTGTTACCTTAGAGTTTGCACTATACTCGTAATCACACTAAGTTTGACGCTTGTATGTATTACCATTTTTACGAAGAGCAAAAACGAAAAACGTTGGAAAGAACAAGTTCCTTAATTATTTGTTAGCAAATCCGCCATAATAACGCATATTCTGTGATTTCATCTAGCTATTATGGTTCTGCTATGGTGGCTTTATATCTAGGACAGACAGACGGACGGACGGACGGACAACGTAAGCTTATGTATAGGGTCCTGTTGGCACCCTTTGGGTACGGAACCTTAAAAACATATAACTAGGGCAATTTGTATAACCTACGTTTATTATACTGTGTGTGACTCATACCGCATTATTTTTTTACATATACAGGGTCCTTCTTAATATGCTAACACTTTTATAAGGGTATGATCAGACCGTCAAACTGAACAACTTTTTCTATAGGATCAACATCAAAATCATTCCCTTAAAAAAGTGTCAGCATATTAAGAAGGACCCTATATAGGTAATGTAAATTATAATGATCATGCATAGCATGTAGATACCTAAATTTCGTTTTGAAAGTGTCTTGCCTAGTGGAAAATTTAGAAGCGAAAATAATTTAATCGTAGTGTATTTTGTACGTGACTTTTGTTGGTATATTTTGATCGATATCCCCTCGATTATTTTATCAGACACAATGCAATCATTTACTAGACGGTGACAGTTTTTAGTCATAGCTATTTATTTAGTGACGCTACTTGTAGGTTATAGAAGAATTCGCCAAAAATAGCCATTTTATGTTTCATAAACATAATTAAGAGATTGATGACCCCATATATCAGTTTCAAACAGATTTGATAAGATCCTTTGTATAATTATGTACTTTAAAAAAGTTGAACAGACGTCAGTCAGTTGCACGTACGTTCATTAAAGTTAATCCGCCATTAAATCTCTTGCTAGCTTTTACTACGACAACAAGGCAAAAATTTACAGTGAAGTCTACCAATCCGCATTGGGCACGCGTGGTGGACTAACGCCCATACACCCCACAGTGTTTATAGAGAAGATAGATAGCTTATAACATTTTGAATACAAGAGTATAACTCCTGATTGTCTACGATTTATAGTTTTAGAGAAAAAAAATCCTAAAATCGCCTTTTTCTATCCCGGTTAACAGAAAAAAAAATGCTGTGAAATATCTGAAGTTCAGATAGGTTCAGATTCTGAACCTTGATTTAAAGATGATCTCAAAGATTCCACGGTATTGGGAAATAGTTATTTTTTTACAGTTAGTGGAGTCTGCATCAAAATTACGTAGTAGGACGATTTGGATCAAAAATCGGAACCCAATACAGTGGAACTTCAGAGAAAAAAAATAAAGTAGAAAAAACTTAAATAGTTAATATTTAAATTTCTAAGACCTTTACAAGTCTCAAACTATTCTTAAAAGACACGTAAATTAAAGGTCGTTCGGCATGTTTATGCAAAGACGTAGTAACAGGTTCAGACATTTTACAGGATTTTTGTGCTGATAACCGAGATAGAAAATAGGCGATTTTCAGGTTTTTTTTCTCTAAAACTATAAATGGTAAACAATCGGGAGTTTTACTCTTGTATTCAAAATGTTATAAACTATCTATTTTCGGCAAAAACTGGGCCACGTCCGATTTTGGGGTCCGATAAAACACTGTGCACCCTCATGATGAGGGTAGGCCTGTGCCCTGCAGTTCAGTTGCAAAAAATCAGCCGTTCCATACTAAAATGCAATGCCTAATCGACTCAAATGTATGCAACAGCAGATTTTTTTGCATTGATCGGTTTGCTCCCATAGTAAACGTTGTTCAGTTTGATGGGTAGACTCTTAGTTTATAAAAGGATGCTAATGATATAAATTTAACCCAGTAAACATTCCAGAAATACAACGTTTATTTCTTTTCTTTCCAGACGCATGCCTCCGATGCCAGGGTGAGAGCAAGAAGGATTCCTACGGCAAACAGGACTGCGTGGTGGTCTGGGGGGAATGCAACCACAGCTTCCACTTCTGCTGTATGTCTCTATGGGTGAAGCAGAACAACCGCTGTCCCCTCTGTCAGCAGGAGTGGTCCATTCAACGCATGGGGAAGTAGGCAGAACATCTCGTTTATACTCAACTATTTCTGTATCTCATTGCTACCGTTGTACATACTAATAGAAATAAATAAATATACCTGAATGTTTACTTGACGTCAGTTTCATTCTACAGTACAATAATAGGTGATATATTAGACCTTTGTTATTCTGAATAGTTTTTTTGATGACGTATGCTAAGACAGCTTGTAATTAACTGTCGATTGTTTTGAAATTAGCCCGAGCGCAAGAATTTTAAAGAAGAATTTTTTTTTCAGACCCAGTCTTAGAGGTAACGTATGTAAATTAAACAGCAATACGTGTAAAGTAAAATAAGTTAAGTTATAGCCTGTAGAATCCCACTGCAGGGCAAAAGCCTCTCACGAATAAAGGTGAGAGGGACAGTAAAACAAAAATAGCAAAAAAGTTAAATTATTGGTTGTAAAGTCAGTCCGTATGATACCTTTTGCTTCATGTGTGAACCTGATAACTTTTCTCATTAGATAGTCAATTCAATCTTCTATTCATTCATGGTTTTGATTTTAAAGAAAATTCAAAACCGTAAAATTATTATGAGAATTGAAGAGAACGAAATAAGGGTTTCTGATTTCTAGAACTTTTTATTATTTCTCGAGGCACGAGAATTCTCAACTAGGATTTCTCGAGTTGTCGGATTTTTTTTATATAACTGTGGTTTTTCTTGTTTTACAATGAAATTACAAACGGTAGTTTCGCTGGCAAATGAGATCAAAGTGGACTTGCTTTTAACCATAAATTATAGGTACACGTAGTAGGCAGGTATTAACAAATCAAATATTATCTAAATACACGTAGCGAAAAATTTAATACCTGGCTCGTCTGTATCAAAACGAGGAACTCGGAAAATACCTTGGAGGCATCTTTTATTTTTCATTTTTCGACTAGATTTATACAATTTACCGAAACCAAAGTCATACCTCAGTATTCTTGGATAGTTTATCTAGTGAAATCATAAATTGATTACACGATTGGAATTACTTTAATATAATATAATATTATAATTGGGATGATACCTATTTAACTCGGAAGACGCCGAGCAAAGTTCGATTGTCCAGATAATATTGATGTATGATGAATTTTTTTTCGATGAGTAAAATTTATCGATTTCATAAAATAAATTATCAGGTGTTTTTCAACAATCACCGACCTCATGCGAAAACATTGGAAATACAAGCCAAAGACAATATAAATTTTTTACCTACCTAATGTTTGTATGTTTCGGTAGAGAGTAGTATATTCCTTGTTTTTATGTTACGAATAGTCATAGAGTTATAGAGATAGGAAGTACCGAGTAGTACGATTGGGATTGATAAATCAAGAGAAATTAAAAAACCTTTCGGAATCAAAAATGTTTAATTTCTCGTCTATTCATACTAACCAAGGAATATACAACTCTCAAACTAACCAAAGAGTTTTCATTACATCTAAAAAGAACAGATCTGGCAGCTAACTGTCAGAAAAAAATGACGTCAAGCCAAATACTTCATATATAAAGAAAAAAGTTTTCTTCCTTTTTAGTTTATATGGGTTTTGAAAAAAAAATCCAAGACATCTTGCCAGTTCACATTAAAAAAAAACAGAATTAATAAAAAGTTTTTATTAAGAAATTCCAAATAATCACAATATTATTTCTTTGGTGCCAAACTGAATTAAAATATTTAAAAAACAAAGATTTACCTGCTATTTTCCTGGATGGCTGGTATATGGTAAATTATATCTGCCATAAATTAAAGAAAAAAACAAACGTGACATGCACGTTTCTTCTGTAAGTAGTTAGTGTTCTTTGAATTGGTTTCTCGAGTTATCGAGTTGTGATTTATGGAGAATTCTCACTTCGAGAAATCTATTTCTCTAGTTAGAGATTACAGACCAAAATAATTTAAAAAAATTAATTTATATTGATAAACTCGATGAATCGCAATAAAAATTAAATAGGTGTTTTATCCGTAAAAAAATAAAATGAAGACCAAAAAAAAAGTTGACATACCGAATTCAAAGATAAAGGATTTTAGCATTTTTTTTTAAGAAGACGTTTTTTGTTAGCATGTTGATAATGCTAATATAAAATTCTGCCTACCAACTAAAAGCAGAACAAAATCTACGTAAGCTATGCAAATATCTAGGTATAATATAGATACAATGGTATTCGTTTACACGCAGCTAAAAATAGCAAAGTGTTAAATTGCACGTGTAAAACATATTAAACATGTTGTAGGTATCTAATTAACAACATTCTGCATTCAATGTGTTTAATGAAGTTTATAAAACAGTTACGTAACGGTATGCATAAAGGTATAAATATAATTATTTATGGGAAGCAAAATTTTTGTCCAAAACTATAAGATTTGTACTTTGAATAATTATATGTCAAGATAGAACCTCACGCTTCTAACGTACCTACTAAAACAAACGGGCTATCTTTCTTAAGTTGGTGAGCGTGAGGCGTCATACAACTTATCTCTGTGTGCGTGTATGTGGATAGGGCTTGGCGGCCCTAAGGTGGACTTCCGATGCCAGCGGCCGATGCGACTGACGCGCGCGTCTGACGCGTGGTTCTGTCATATGCCATATGTCTATCACATCGGCCGCGCGCGTCTGACGCACGAGTAAGTAGCTGTTAAGTTCGCAGAAATCGCACTCCCGAATTATGATTTTTGAAAGTCAAATCAGCAGTGGAAAGATGCTCCATAGTAATATTGAGATTTTCAGTTCAAAGTATGAGTTTCAAAAATGGCACTCCAGCCCCCCTAGACAAAGTGACATTCTATTGGTGTTGACGGTAGTAGAAAATGACGGAATGTATGGATTTGACATTAGCGATCGAAACATTTTGACAATCGCTAATGTCAAATCCATACATTTTGTCATTTTCTACTACCGTCAACGCCAATAGAATGTCACTTTGTCTGGACCCCCAGATCATAGTAAGCACAAAGGGATGAGTTTGAGTACCTTCATAGGTAAGAAACAGTTAAATTTAGATGACATCACAACGGATTTAGTGCACTTTTTCATACAAAGCGCGCCTTTTGGCGTCCGATAAGAAGTTGCTGATTTGACAAGTTGTCAAATAGCCTATTAATAACGGTAATAAATCACGTTATAATAGTCAACATATTCAATCATCATGTTGATACTGTTAAGGTACAGTCAGTGACGAAGACAGCCTAAAACGTTTTGTCTCGGGGTTATCGTTGCAGAGTATGCGGTTGTTCAACAATGTCACCCTGGCTGGCTGGCGTCACTGAATCGATCGATATTTTTTAATTACTCTGTCTGTTGGTTTGTAATGTTTGTATAGACCTATAAATGACGCAGATTTGTGTAAACTGTTATCTTAACTATTATACTCGTAAAACTGTAACAGAAGTGTGTCTGTACATTGAAGATATTTACATGAAAAGGATTACGATATGGTTTTTATTGTTAGGTATCCCGGACTCCAAACCAACCTTTTTTAGATTTTTTGTCCGTCTGCTTGTTTGTTTGTATGTTTGTAACATACAAACATGCAGCATCACGCAAAAAACTTTTTTTGATTGTTAGCTTATGATCTTATCTATATGACTTAAAATCTTGTATATAATTTGTGCGGACGAAGTCGCGGGTAAACTCTAGTACAAAATAACACTAGTGAAATATTTGTAAACGCATCTCATGTTCATTTTATAAATACGAAGATTGCTACAAAACTAAAAAAAATCTTATTTTCTTTGGAAAAGAACACACTATCAAAGTAAAACGTCCCATTTGAAAAACAAAGAAAAATATCAGATAAAATCGTCTCAGTAAAAGATTTTTAGTTCGATATATGAAAATCGTAAGCTTTCGGCTTTCTATCCCAAAGCAAAATTTTAAATTTAATGATGCGAAGAGACGAGTGTCATATTGCGAGACGAGTGCTGATAAAGAATGAATGTGGATGGCTGTGGTTGAAGAGGAAGGCCGGAGAAAAGATGAAAGATAGATGGATGATAAGAAAAAGGAGTGAGCGCTAAACATATAGGGATCCTGACACTTTTTTAAAGGGATGATCAGACCGTTAAACTGAACAACTTTCTCTATGGGACTAACATTAAAATTGTGAAAAAAATCTGCTTCTTCATACAAAACTGCAAACCAACTAGAGCCCAATGTATGGGACCTTCTATGTGCTATAAATGACGCAGATTTGTGTAAACCGTTATCTTAACTATTATACTCGTAAAACTGTTACAGAAGTGTGTCTGTACATTGAAGATGAAAAAGATTGCGATGTGGTGTATAATTTGCGCCGAACGAAGTCGCGGGTAAACTCTACTTAAATTTAAAGTTATTCGCATTTAAGTTTTGAGCCAAAAATGATTTGTTATCATTTCAGCAATGAAGGAAAGCGCTAACGTGCTCATAATAATGTCAATAATAATGTTATTATTTTGATAGTTAAATTTAAAGTTATTTGCATTTTAAGTCTTGAGGCAAAAATGATTTGTTATCATTTGAGCAATGAATGAAAGCGCTAACGTGCTTATGGATACATTTTAAGAATCTTGTTTTGGTAGTAAGTAGGGTGAAAAATTATTTAATATTTTGAAAAAAAAAAACTATGTTGAAACTACGATAATTCGATTCTGCTCTCGATTTTAAACAAACTTTCTAGTTCTACGTACGTACGTTCGTATACGTACCTTGTATACTTCATAAGAAACCCTTATCCCTTAGTTGACTCGTACAGCACCCACGAGATAAAGCCGGAACTACATAGCTCATGTAGACAACCCTTGAAATTAAACTGATAAGAGGAAAACTACAATGTAAAGGTAAGAGCACATTACGAGCGACAGGCCGCATCGGAGTGGAGTGGGCCACAAAGCATCGGAAAATGCTTTCTTATCACACTATAGCGGGCCGGGTTGCAACGTATTGACGGATTTTCAGTTTCACGTAATACTGGCACACGTAAAATATTCCGCTTGACATAGCAAACTAAGCCACGGTTTATACAGAAGAGACGTGTGGCAGTGACGGATAATCTAAGTAACACAATATAAACCTTATAGTATGTAGCATAGCTTCGTTTTTGTCGTAAAGGAGAATCGTGTCTGCGCCTCCAGGTAACGTCGCCTGGAGGCGCGGGCGTAATTCTCCTTTACGACAAAAACGACGCTATGCTACGTACTAAAAGGTTTATAAGTGTGTTACTTTGACTATCCGCAACTGATACACGTCTCTTCTGTATAAACCGCGCCTAAGACGCGGCGACCTGCGCCCCGATGCGGGCATGTAGTAATTATGCGACGATAGTTCATATCATTAAATAGAAGCGATTTTGGTGGATTTTTGCGCTGCGACACACCTCGTTGAGACCCGTCGTAATATGCGTTTCCTTAATAGGTAGGTACTTCGTATCAATTAATCATAGTGATGGACAGCGCCAATGTCAAATCAATAATATTCACTTTACATTTGAATTATTGAGTAGACGACGCACATCTATCGACAGTGACCTGATCTTTGGTTTTACGTATGACTATTAACCTGTGTCCAACAATCTGAAAGTTATACAGGGACCAACATTTGGGTCGAGTAGGTTTGTGGAACAGCTGATTTTATTTTTTTCGCGATTTCGATATTGGTCCCATTTTGAGAAAGATGTTCAATTTGATGGTCTAATCATAAAAATAATTCGGGCACCTACCGATTTTATTTTAATGTTTGTTTTTGGCGTTGGGGTTTTTTTTTATTTTATTTCATAATTTTTAAAGTTGCATGAAAACTGCTGAATCGATTTTTACCAAATATAGCTAAGAACCAGCGCAAGAAAGCTTGCTATCACGTAAAAAAAACGCATCAAAATGGGTCCATCCGAGCGAGAGCTACGATGCCACAGACAGACAGATAGACACACAGACATTGGCGTAAAAATTATAATAACACCCCTCTTTTTGCGTCGGGGGGTTAAAAAACCGTCAGCATATTAAGAAGGACCCTATATGTTGTAGACAGCATCGCCAGTACAAAAGACATCAACGAGGCCGTCATTTTATATTTCTGACCATTTTTTAAGACCCAAACAAAAGACCCTGATAATATTTAATGGGGTGGAATAGACCATCAAACTGAATAACTTTCACGACTTTCAGACAAAGTTGAAAAAACAAACTGCTGTCAAACATTTAATTTTTTTTTTTGTTCAATTCAAAGCAAAGGATTATATATCCCATACAGCCGATGTCTTTAATAAAATTCTCTTATTTATAGCAATTAAAACGTTGGTGTTCGACGTTTTGACGCTTCTTTGGAGTTTTTGGAGACACCCGAAAGACGAAGGAAACGCAGAGAAGTCCACAGGAAAGAGGTGAACCGATCGCTTTGCCGCGCTACAAATGACGGAACACTTTTCCTGTTTACGACCCATACACCATCATATTTCACAGAACTGTATATTGTTCACTTGCACGACACTTTGTTACGCAAAACAACACCAATTTTACGAACCAAAACTCACTATAAACAATAAAAATTCGATGAAATATGAGGACTCCAAACGTAGCTGACAAATTCCCGCCAAAAACTCTAGACCATAGACTACCTCAAACATTTAATTTTGAGTCGAGTAGGTAGGTATTTAATTTGTAATATTTTTAACGGCTCTGGATAATAAATCCTTTAAAGCCATTCGTAACATGTTTTCTTCATATTCTTAATTTTGATGGTGACGATGAATCTGTGGTCGATTTTGTAAGCACGCGCGTCGCCGCCAAAATCACCGTGCACGAGTAAACTTGAACCAAGACGTATGTTCTGTTTTCGCATATATTTGATACTCCTGTTATACTGGTCGATTTACGCAACTTTATTGGATACAATCCGCACGAAATTATGTCACAAATAACTAAAAACAAATTTTTCATGAAAATTAAAAACAACAACGACTGAACGACTAGAATAATGGTGTCAAGCAAACTCCGAGTAGGTATAGGTAAGTATTGCAGAATTGTATGATACAGCCATAACAGCCATAATGATACAGCCGATGTTTTTTTTTTAAATTTTATCTCTATGTCGGCTTGTTTGATGGTCTAAACCATCCGTTTAAATATTACTACTAGGGTATTTTTTTACAAAGTCCTCAAAAATTGTTTGGTATTTTGGTGGTATGAAACTTGAGACCTTATTTTGTATATTTGCCAAATCAATGGTTAACAAATTAAAATACAAAACTTGTGTCAAACACCAAATTGACTTTATCATTAAATATAAATTGATAAAGCCGATATTACACGCTACAAAACAACCTGCACACAGGCACGAGGAAACTGCCTTATCAGCTCTCTACAACAAGGCGTGCCGTGAACTGATAAGAGCCACCCGTATATCGTATATTTGTAGTGGACAAAATGTGAATTACAAATATTGCAATAAAACACTTTTGGTCTAAGATCCCGTCACGAATTTTCTTTCTACCCACATATGGTTAGGCAATGATGAATATTCCAGTATTATTCAGTGGTTGTAGTTTAACGATCCTTAAATGACCCTTAGGCCTTTCGCAACCCCCTGCAGTTGCGACTGGAATAAGGGTGGCAACCCTAAGGACCTTTCCACTATAATAAGGTATAGGTACCTATCGTTATTTACCTAAACATATGGGGTTAGTCATGGATCTTGGAATATGCTTCTTATCGTGTGGGCAGCAAGATTGTCAGAGTTTTTTCATATTGCCTTACGGCCTCTGACGTGGTTTTTATACTACCACCAGAGATAGTAGCCGGGACTCATCTTTTTTTTCAGACAATCAGGTGGTTCAGCCTGCAATGTCCTAACCAACTGGGGAAAAACGCACAAAGTGTCATATCACTTGGTGTCCCTCGTTGGAATCTAACCCACGACCTCCGTATCAAGAGCCCAATGCTCTTATGAAAATCTATCAGGTACGTAAGTAAATCTATCTAGAATTTGAGAATTCAAAAGTTTTAATCTAAACAAAGAATCAATAGGTACCTATGTGGAGTTGAGTACCTAACGACGAACGAACGATGTATTTTTTCGAAACCATTTAAAAACAAAAGAACTCAAACATCCACTAAAATATCACACACTACAACATTTTGAAACTGATAATCATGCTTATTCCGGAAAAACATGTTTGTGGTAATAACATTATTTAGATAACTAAGTATAATAAGTGCAATATAACATATAGGTAGGTAACAACTCAACTCAATTAACTAGAAATTAAAATCTAGGCCGCATCACAATAGTTTGAGGCGCCAGACTCATTGGTCTGAATTTTAAACTATTAAACTGAAGGTTATATTCAGACAACTAGCTCGCATACCTAATTGTACCTGAAATTGAATTATTAACAATTTCCTCTTATCTCTTCCTCATGCAAGACACGTGATAGAAAAATTCTACCTACCCAGAAAGGTACTATGACGACTTGTGGCATCATATCTTACAGTTTCGTCTATAAATCAACAGAACCTATATGATTTGATTTTGTAATTTTCATGACCTCGATTAAAATAAAAAATACAACTCGGCATAATTTGTAAGTTTACGTCGCAAAAAAATGTGCAAATATCACGCTATTGATTTTTTGATTCTAATAATAGGTTAGACAATATGACATTAACATTTGAGTTCCTGGTAGCCTGTTTTTTGTTAGATCAGCATACCTTGGAAAACAAGTGGCCTTTCGAACGGAGTAATCTACAACACGTTTCGCCACACCCGGCCAGGCCTCCGCAGCCAGCCAATCAGAGGCCTCCACCGCGGACTGTAATCATTACTTTCGATGCATTGGACTTCAGCCAGCCTTGGGTAGAAATAAACATTGCGTCAGGTGGCGATCATCATGATGAGTTGTATGTAAGTACCTAAAGACTTTATCAGACTAATAGTATCCTTGTCAATATGTTAATCAATTTTGAAACGAATCTAAGATCTTGTTACGCAGTACGTGACTATGTTATTTACAATCACTATAATACCTACTTATATCAAAAAACCTTTTAATTTCTCTGTAGGTGTAATATTGAAACTCTCGGTCTTGCATCAATTAGAACATGATAGAAAGTACTATCTCCATTTGACAAAGAACCTTCTAGAAGTTTCAACACTCTGCCATCATGCAATGCCAAAGTGGGTGACCATCTTTAATTTGGATACCTAGATAATTTCATAGTTAGTACGGAACTACTGGGGAAAATGGCGCCGTAGTTCCGCAATGGAACTTTCACAGCGGAATTAATGGGAATATACGGATATTGCCTAAACATCTTTAATTTCCCTGTTGCTTACGAGACGATTCCATTCTACTCTTTCGAATAAATTAATTATTGTTTTTCTGTATCAGAAAGTAGAATAGAACCTTGATCTTAGGTAGCTTCCCATAAATTCAGAGTGAAAAGGCTTATTTTGGTATGAGCAGCGTTATAACGGTTACCTACTGAATTTCACACTAGATCTCAGCAATAGGGTATTTGACAGCATGTAAAATATAGGATCTATTGATGGCATCCGTATTGAATATGAATTTTGGAAACCAACTATTTAGTCAGTTAAGAAAAATATTAGATTAAATATTATTAGATATTTTAAGAGAAAATCGACAAAGATAATGTAGATAAAATGAAACGTTCATCTAAATGTGTGATTCTAATAAAATCTGTGAGCTTGATTTCTTCGAATACTAATAGGTAACTCTATGGGTAATACCAATACGAATTACCTTGTAAATTGATACCTTCTAAAGCCCCATGGAATGCAATTTCCGAGTCAAGTCTTGAATTGCTCAATAATTATGGTTACTCTATTCCCGGTAAGTAATTTTCCACTCGATGAATGCAATGAGGCTATGTTTATGAAACAAAGCGTCGAAAGTATACACACTGTGATGGATAGTTGAAAAATACAAATCCTGCGCCAGAAAATTCGATGGCCACAGTGTTCGGGAAACAGTGAATGGTCGTATTTTGTCTATACTGCCTTCTAGTGTAGGAGCAGACTTGCGAAGATTCTTGGATTTTTAAAATGCTGCAAAAATAAGTCGATCAGTCAAGGTCATTGTAGATTTAACAACAGTTTTCAAGGATGATACAGGGTCCAACTTAATATGCTGACGGTTTTTAAGAGGATGATCAGACCATACTACAAACTGACTCTACCCAAATGTATGGGACACGCAGTTTTTTTTTCGCGATTTCGATATTGGTCCCATAGAGAAAGTTGTTCAGTTTAACGGTCTGATCAGCATATTGAGAACGACCCTATAGTCTGAAAAACTTTCATTTTTACGTAACTCCCTGATCAGTTTTGGTAAGTGTAGGTATTGGCTGTTAAATTATTATCAAAAGTGCATCCTACCTATAGTACCTACTGTAAATGTCGTAACTAAGAAATAAACCTCCATTAGAGGGACAAGAATGTCACAACCATAATTCGTTTCTAACTACTATAACCGATTTAATTGCTTCGTGGTAACTGGCATCTAAGTAGTGCTAATGAAACAACTGTTGATGGTTGACTTCAATGAGTCCAAAAAGCCTTAAGGCGTATCTTTTTTTTTTTGGAAATGACGTTACTGCTTTTTACTGCGGACTATTGGAGGGACCACGAAGGATCTACCGAGCCAAATCGACCTAGGGGCACCCAGAGGGATACGGACCTCGGCATAGGACGTTGCTGAGGCTCGCCCGGGAACAAGATTCTCCATACTAATCGATGTGGACAAGGGCGTTCGTGACTTCGGTCAGAATTCGGCCGTCTTTTTTTTAAATTTTCAAAAAATAAGAAACCAAATCATTCTATGTTGTATTGTGAAGTATATTGTAAATTTCCATTTTCTTCCGATCAACAATATAAGAGTAAAATGGTTAACTGGAAAAAAGGAGTGACTTTGGATTCCTTTTTCTTCAGTTTTATTAATTAAAATAGATTTCGAGAAAAACCACATCACTTGTTCATCATGTAGATTGTTCAGTTTTGTTTTCTGCTTAAAAAGTGTCATAGTTAATGTATAAAATGGTTACAAAGTTACCCAATTTTACGATAAAACCCGGCGGAAGCGCCTTAAGCAAAAAGCATAAATATTGTACTTATTAGGTATACTTTTCCTATACCTATTATAGTGAATCAGTCACTACTTTTATTTTGAATAAGTAATTTGTAGCTTAGTTCCTTTATTTTTGTGAGCACTATTATGTAAATAACTTGTAAGTAGTAGTAAATAAATAAAAAGCATGTCACATCCATGGCTGTAGTATACAGGGTCTTTCTTAAAAAACTTTTTCTATGGGACCAAAATGGAAATAGCGAAAAAAAATTAGGTCTCCCATACATTTGGCTCGAGTAGGTTTGCAGTTTTGTATTGGACAGCAGTTTTTTTGTCGCAATTTCGATGTTGGTGCCATAGTGAAAATTGCTCAGTTTGAGGGTCTGATCATCCCCTTAAAAAAGTGTCAGCATATAAAGAAGGACCCTATATACATGTTGCTATTATTTTGGCCGACTAGCTTAACTGACTTAGTTTTAACCTAAGACAAAAAAAGAGTTAATCGGCTAATGCAGAACATTACAAAAAAGTTAGTTTAAAAACACTGAATCATCATGCTCATCATCATCCTATAATATCCCACTGCTGGGGGAGAGGGCCAGAGGCCTACTCTCATGGCACCTAGGTACATTTTTCAGAAACAGAAACACTATTTAATTTTCACCGAGTGCAAGAAGTAGAAAGTTGGTATTTAAACATACTCAAAGACATTTTAAAGTAGGTACCTAATGTTTGACTAGTTCACATAATGAGTAATGGATGACACGACATTTTACTGTTTGGTTGTTTCCATCCACTTACAAGCCAAGGATGTCGTTAAAGGAACAAACATAAAAATTTACGACGTTGATTTCCATTACCATCTAAGATTTATAAACTTACTAGAGTTAACCCGCGACTTCATCCGCACAAATTATATACCAGATTTTAAGTCAGATCATAAGCTATCAAAGAATAAAGTTTCATCAAAATCGGTTCAGTAGTTTTCGCGTGATGCTCGCACAAACAAACCGGCAAACAGAAATACAAAAAGATTTTACAGCAGCGCAAAATTTTAGAGGGGCTGTTCAGTTTAGAATTTTCATATTAAAATCATAAATTCTTCTTGGATTCAATATTAGCAAACCTTCATTATCGGTATCGGTACCTAAGGTCCTCCTTAATAACAATTATGGTGGCGGTTTTTTAAGAGGATACTCAGACCGTCAAATTGAACAACTTTATCTACAGGCCCGACATCAAAATCGCGAAAAAACGGCTTTCCGTATAATAAACCCACAAATCTGCAAACTTACTCGAGCCAAACATATGGGACAGGTGTTTTTTTTTCACGATTTCGTTGTTGGGCTCATATACAACGTGTTAATGAATTAACGCAAAACTAGAAAGTAGTTTGTTTAGAATCGAGAGCAGAATCGAATTATAATGTTTTCAACATAGCGAATTTTTTTCAAAATATTAAATAATTTATTTGTAAAATTGTAAATTTTCTGAACTCGATAGAACCCACCACACGGCCGCACTCACTCTACTTACTACCAAAACAAGATCCTTAAAATGTACCCATGAGCACGCTAGCGCTTTCATTCATTGCTGAAATGATAACAAATCATTTTTGACTGAAAACTTAAAATGGGAATAACTTTAAATTTAAACTATCAAAATAATTAAATTATTATTTCAATCTAGTTATTTTGTTATAAAACAGTTGGGGTGTATGAGGTTTTGCGCTTATTCATTAACACGTTGTATAGCATATTAAGAAGAATCCTGTATGATTTTCGACTATACACAGATAATTTAACACAAATCTTAAGTATATCCGGTAAGTATTCAGTACTAGAAAAGCAATACCTAAGAACTAAGAATATAAGCTTTTTAATGAAGCTAATAGCTATTTAATTACGGATTCACTATACCAGGGAAGTCAAATAAACGTGTCAATGAAATCGTTAAAAGTTGGCTTTTCCTATTATTGAAATTGGACTGTCAAGGTCCCAGAGCAAGAGCAAGATCCAAGGTCGGGGACCTGTCTGCCTTGTTATGATGCAATGCATGATAGATCCAGAGTACCTGTATTCTTTAACAATAATGATCAACATATAAACAAGAACCAACCAATAATCCATTGCGCTTCAGGAGTGCGATTTTTTAAACTTACTCGTTGAACTCAGCGAAAAAGCTGAGCAATATCGCACTCCCGGGGGCCTAGACAAAGTGTCTTTCGATTAGCGTTAACGACAGTAGAAAACATAAAAATGTATGGTCTTGAAGTATGGTGACGAAAGCAAACGTCAAAATGTTTCGATCGCTTAGGTCAAATCCATACATTCTGTTATTTTCTACTAGCGTAAACGCCAATAGAATGTTACTTTGTCTAGGGGGGCTGAAGTATGATTTTTGAAAGTCATGTCAGCAGTAGAAATATGCATATCTCCGTAGTAATATTGACATTTTTAACTGCTGAGTTCAAAGTATGAGTTTCAAAAATCGCACTCCTGTACCTGTGCTATTTAGTGGTAATAGAGATATTGAGTTAGTTTTTTAAGTAATTAAATTAATAATCTTACTTTTTACCACCCTTCGCCGTAATAGGTAGGTATTTTCTTCTACGTTATAAAATATGTATGTATCTACGCTTTATTGAAATTACACAAAGTTGGCGCACGAGTTTATTTCAATTTAGAGGCGACCGGAAAATTCCGCTCACAGTTGGCACAGCAATTATATCAATCAGACGTTGTGCGGCGCCTGATTCCAGATCCTTGATCAAGCCGAATGACCGTATTCGTAAGCATGTACCTACACGGTTTGGTATAAATTGGTCAGACCTCCCTGTAACTGGGCAGGAATTGCATACGCTTATTTAACATTTTATGAATCCATGGATGCTGGACTTAATTAAGAACAGTGAAATTTAAGCTGTCTACTGCACAGCTATTTGCTGCATACGAGGTAGATAATGATAAGTTTTTTTTTATTATTTGTAAAAGTAACTAAAATTGTAGTAGAGTTGTCCATACATTAGAATATGCCTATAACTTATTTCTGTTTGGTTGTTAAAACTAATTGTCAGAGTCCAGCAAAATAAATATTGGGAAGACAGTTGTCCAAATTAGTAAAAAAGTAGATTTGGAACCTTTGACTATTTATATGAGGACTAGCCTTGCGGTAGCATTTCCCCTCTGCCACGGTATAAGCACAATTGATCTTGTGCATTTACATTCAATTTTACACCTTATCACTAAACGAGACAGCCTATAATTGCGAAATAATAACTTCGAACTTAGAACGTTTGGGGTTCACACGAAACTACTTTTCATGATTTTTAACATTCAAAATTAGAATCTAAAGTTATGGGGAATAAAATCCAAAGTTGCGGATTTCATGTTACCTCGCCCCCCGCAAAAAGTGGCAGAAATGTTTGTTAGTAGAATTACTAGCGTAACCAGTCCTTATAATAATTAGTCAAAGTTTGGAACATGTCAAACATAAATAGGTGTAGGTACCATATGTGCATCGTGCATGCACTGTAAATATTGCACAAGAAGACCAAGAAAGTCATATGTAACATTGCGAAACAGTTGAGTTAATAGTTGGCGGTTTATTAAAATACGACGCCATCCATTCATTTGTCTTAACTTATCTAGCTAGCTCGTTAGCGTCACGCGCGATCCAAATCAAAACATCGAGCGAGACGCATAAAGCCATAATATTACAGAAACGATATGAAATCTACAGAATCGAATAGTGTGCAGGTGTTTGAATTGACGTCAGTATAGAAAGTCACAGTCGATGAGTCCAAGCGTGTTTACAAGGAACTATTGTTGATGGAGGTGTGGCGCACACACCTCGCGCACATACTTACATAGGCATAGGTAAGTAGGTACTTGTAGCATATAATCGCTGCAATCTCTACGTCAGGACGCGCCTGTGCGGAACAGTTTGTTAGGTAGAGTACCTATACCATAAACACATAACATCAGCAACTGTCGACTCATATTGCATCAGTCCTATTGTTTTTCACAATTTCGATGACTCGTACACCGTTGATAATATTTTACAGCACTTCTGATGTAGAGTATTATACTGAATAATAAGAAGGTAGGTAGGTATGCTAAGCTACGCTAATTATAGCTGAAATTAAGTAAATTTAATCTGACGAAGCAGTTTTTTGACTGGATCAAAAACGACTCAAGTGACAATAATTGGTGGATCCCGTCTGAAAGATGTAATTAATTTCGTGTTAATACCTATTGTAGGTATTTAGTGCCTAAAGAGGATTGATGAAATCATAATTAGGATCATATTTCAAGTGAATTACCTATCAACACCGGTTTGAACTAGATTGACAGTCTTAATCTTTGGACTAAGTAACATGAAACTCTACGCTCGCTGTTTTGTTGTCAACCGTTTTATTCGTAATTTATCCTCATTATTATTTCCATTGTGTAAGAGTTGGATTTGGCAATTTTTTCCGCTTCTGACGTACTATTGTGCGTATTGTGTTATTACGTTCAGTTGTTGGCAGTCTATGATTGGACGATTTCAAACCAAGCCCCCTCGGTGTCATGCGCGTGCGCCATCACACGTAGCCTAACTCGTGACTGTCTAGATATGTCAGGGAAAATTCAAGATGAGCTAATGTACACTTTTGAATCATTACATTAATCACACTGTTAATCAAATATTCACTTAGCTACACAGTTCATACGTGCAATACTACGCTTTTAAAATCTAACCTTGCATTCTTCACATATTTATTCTCTGAATCGGCAGGGAAACTCAATAAAATGAACGTTTACTGTTACCACAGATATTATAATTCAAGTACTGTTACTATAAGATAACCATATCTTTCTCTTCAATGGAAAATACCCTAACTACTTATTAATAATATAGGTACTGAATTAATTAATATTAAACTAACTATTGCATGTGAGTTCGTGCATCCAGAATCTACAGGGTATAAGGAAAAGTATCATTTACCTTTACAAAACTGCAAATCTACTCGAGCCAAATGTATATGGGACAGCTGCTGTTTTTTTCGAATAGTACGAAAGGTGTTCAGTTTGATGGTCTGATCATCCCCTTAAAAAAGTGTCAGCATATTAAGAAGGACCCAATATGTAGGTAAACTACGACGTGGAAACGGTCATGTGATGTACATCTCCACACTTTCGGCTTAGTAGGGTCATCACGTCTTTCATGGGCCACTGTATACGTTGTTATAATAAAATCCCCGAGACCATTTTGAATCTTTCCGAAAACATGTTTAAAACTCAAATCAAAAAAGTCCTCTGTAAAAAAGCATATTATAAACTGGATGATTATTTAAATGATCAAAATGCTTGGGTCTGAGGTCACTAGCTTATAGTTTATTAACTTTATTGTATAGTAACAATTATTTTATTAAATAGACTATGTATTATTGAATACATAACTTTAGCTTAAGAATTTATATTGTAATAGTTATTAAGTCGTGTTATGTTGTAGAGTTTCTGGCCGCATCTTCTCTACAGCGACAACACGTTCCGACGCGGTGGTAGCTTTAAAAAAGATTTGACGTTTGATAAGTGTGCTGCAAGCTCCTATATTGAATAAATTATATTGACTTTGACTTTGACTTTGACTTTACACACGGCAACACATCAAGCTACGCAAAACCAATATAAGCTGGCCGCGCGTATGGTGAATAACGTATAACGTCGCACGGCCAGCTTAATTTGTTTTTGCGTAGCTTGATGTGTCGCCGTGTGTATAATGTTACCAGCAATCTTTATAATCAGGTATTCTATACAATACCTAGGCAATATATAGAATGCCTGAGGCATCCACGCAATGTAAAAACAAAAATCCATTTACTTTACACATTGCCGGTGGACCAGCAGGTATTCTATACAATCCCTAGGCATTGTATACATTACCTAGGTAAAGTGTGTAATGGACGCCCCAGGTATTCTATACATTGCCTAGGTATTGTATAGAATACCTGAATTATACAGATTGCCGGTAACATATATTTTATTTAAAAAACGCGTTGACATGATGACAAAGCATTTTTTCCAGCAATTCATGATCAGTTCGTAATCTTCATCAACAACGATTTCCTAAATTCACTCAAAATAACCCAACATCTCAATTTATTTGGTTTAAATAGGTATCCGAGGATCTGCTCCTCCACAGCTACCTGATAACGCTAACTGATTGGTGATTGGAATGTGCAGTGTTCGTTTATCAATGCATCACACATTCGGTACACGGCACAGACCTGTGGTACACGGTGACCTGAACAACGTCACCATCAACCTTCAAGACATCTGATACGATTCCTTTCCTAGTACGTTCTAGTATATCTACTGAATGTAGGTATGTCCTTTGTGGGTGTGTCCGTGTTGCAAACCTACTTTACCACAACAGCTGGCGATTTCATCATTATTTATGACCAACGAAATAAATTAATAATGTCTGTATTAAGTAAGTATTGTGAGTTTTTTTTTAATATCACAAGGACTTATCCTTCGTTAAAATAGGTAGGTAGGTAGATACCTGATAGATTATAATAACTGGTGGGATATCACATCAGCAACAAGTTGAAAACTTAAAACAAATTGCAATAAAAAAATATACCTATCTACAGGGTCCTTCCTAATATTCTGACAGTTTTTTAAGAGGAAGATAAGACCATCAAACTGAACAACTTTTTCTATGGTACTAACATCGGAATCGCAACAACAAAATCAGCCGTCCCATACATTTGGCTCGAGTTGGTTTGCAGTTTTGAATGGAACAGCTGTTTTTTTTTTCGCGATTTCGATGTTGGTGCCATAGCGAAAGTTGTTCAGTTTGACGGTCTGTGTCATCCCCTTAAAAAAGTGTCAGCATATTAGGAAGGATCTTGTATAAAGGTTATCAATTTATCTGCTTTATGTTCGCTGAATTTAGGTCGCTTACCTACGTCGCTTACTTTTCAAGATTAAGGTGAGATTGATTATGTCAAAGTACAGTTTAGTGTGTGCAATACTATACTTAAGTATATACCTACTTATCTTATGGTTATTTACTGTACTAATGTTTACCTAATGGTCTGGTCTTCGCTGTTTGCCTAATTGTCATAAACTAAGGCTTCGTCTGCATTAACTCTAGGGAACCGGATAGGTTACAATATTTTTTTACGATCCACATTTTGTGTAAAACCCAATTAAACCATGACTAGAACTCTTTCAGACTATTATCCTTAATCATTTTCAATGACTAATTAATACGCTGTTTTGTTTTCCTTTTGTAATAACGGCTCAGTGACGGTGCTCACGCGCGCCACCACACAAAATGGGGGTCAATTGGGACAAAACATTCACAAAAAACTTAATTGACAATCATGAAGATACATTAGGCAGATGCTAGATGATTTGCGTCAACGGTCAACCTCAGCTTTGTTCAGTTTTACGTCACCAATCTGTAACGTACGATTAGTGCATTGGCGACTCTTCCAAGGTTAGAAAAACAATGATGAGACCAAGTCACGCAATGGACACAAAAACCATCATCTACCTAACCATAAGCTGCAAGGTCGCTATATAATTACCTCTAATCAGGGAAATGGAAAATTTTTGCGTTGATTTCACCGCTCAAAATAAATCGCCAACAAACAATTAGAACGCGTTACATTCAAAAATGCCTGCTAATAAGTGTTAACTAAATAAACACTGCATGATAAAAGTGTTATTTCTTGTTCCAATCACTTAATGACCTCCACGTACCTACCTAGTACACAGACAAAGTTTCAGGCACTCACACATGCGAAGACAGAGGCGTGTTCGTGCACATGCACTAACTGGTAATAGTCATACAGGAAAGCACACAAGGATATTAGCGTGTGCGTCGATACCAAGAATGCGATTCATTTGAAGGCGCCAGAGTATACACGTAAACCAGTCACCTGACCGTCTCGGCCACCCATCCTACAACCAAAATGTCTCTTCTGACTCTCCCTGACATCCTATATTGGATCTTATACAAAATACATATGCTTGAAAATTTAATGCTATGGATTCTTCGTTGCATTGGCAACTCAGACTGGCCAGGAATGAGGATTTTCCAGTTCAAATATAAAACGCCGTATGATCTACACAGAGTTACGACAAATTCAACTTTGCGGTGTCTGATAAGAGCAGACAGTCGTGACTACAAAATAATTAACAGTAACGAACATTTTGAGCAATATGCTTTGTGACGTAAATGCCACACCTATATTATATGCCAATAGGGCAGGCAGACAAACCGGAAATCCGACCAAGTGCGAGTTGAACCACACATAGAGTCGAGCTCCGTAGTAATTTTAAGGGATAACAGATGTAGTGGTTTTGGCGAAAGGCTAGCTACCTATCAGCACTTGACAAGTCATTCCACCGCGATAAACAATTTGATTGGTAGTTACCACCTTCCTGGGGGTATGCTTGTGCCCTGCAGTGAGGCGTATAACGGCTGATGATGATGATATTGTTGAGGCAAGGTACCAACTACCTGCTTTACAAAAAGAAAATATGCAAGTACCTAGGTAGTTATACAGGGTGTGGTTTTGGTCAACAACGCGCATTTAGGGGGTGCTTCAGACCATCAAACTGAACTACTTTAAATATGGCGCCAACTTCGAAAACTCGAAAAAAAATACCAGTTTCATACAAAACTGCAGTCTTACCAACTCGATTCAAATATATGGGACAGCAGATTTTTTTTTTCGCGATTTCGATGTTGGCTCTATAATGAAAGATGTTCAGTTTGATGGTCTGAAGCACTCCTAAATCCGCGTCGCTGACCAAAACCACACCCTGTATATAGGGTCCTTCTTAATATGCATAATAAGGACCTATATTTAGTAGGTAAGGTTACTAGGTCGTCCCAGGTCCAAAATTATGACAAACAGTCACTCTCACTAATCAAAACTGCAAGAGGCTACTTTGTTTGTACAACCGACACGACATCCATTCTAGGTACCATTTGAAAACGTTTTAACACCTTCCAGCTAAACATTTGATTGAATAACCAAATAGTGAAATGTTAATTAGATAACTACATCAATATGTAAAGTCTAAAAGTAAGTAGGTACCTAATAAATCAGTAAACGATTATGGGACATATGATAATGGGGTCTCTTTCAAAGTGCATTGACACAAAGGGATCGGTATATGGCTAAAAAGCAACGAAATTTTAAGGCTATTTTGAATTACAGAAAAAGAGATTTGAAACACTTATTCTTAGAACAGCTTTTGTTACATCCAAGATATGTCCTTTTTTGATAAGACAGGTCTAGTCTATTGGAATCTTAACTATTATAAACCTGTAACAGATGTGTGTCTGTACATTGAAGATATTTCCCTACATGAAAAAGATTACGATATGGTTTTTAGGTCTCCCGGATTCCAAATCAACCTTTTTAGAATTATTGTCGGTCTGTTTCTGTTTGTTTGTTTGTTTGTATGTTTGTAACAGGATCACGCAAAACTATTGAACCGATTTTGATGTTTTTTTTTTTATTTGACTCTATATTTATATTTTCAAATCTGAGTTGGCCAGAAACCTATACAGGAATAGGAAAATCTATTCGTCCTTATTTGAAATGAAGTATAGGTAAATCAGAAATAATGCTGGTATTAGTAAGAATATCTAATCTTACTAGTTAGTTGTTACATAAACTCACGACCATAGTACCTTTAGGGGCGGCCAGAACTTGTGCTACAACCACCAACTATATTTTTCATGCAGTTGTAGCAAGGATCACCTTTATTGAAGATTTCATCATGGAATGAAGTGTCAAGTGGTGATGGTGGCTAGTGGCTAGTCTTTCAAACACAAAACATATCCACCAGTGTAAAATGATCGTCAGTTACTATGTGACCACATACTAAGTAAGTGTCAATTTATAATGGTGGTTTTCAAAGACCCATTTTAAACAACTGATAGTACGGAACACTAATTGCCCTAGTCCCGACTCGCACTTGGCCGGTTTTTATTATTATTGTAGTCTCATTTGCCTTAACTAAAATCATTATGTATTTATGTAAAGGCAAATGAGAACTTAGGTAGGTAGCTAGATACATAATGTACTTCATTTATGTATTATGCTCGAGCTGTTAACCTCACCAAATAGGTAGTGTAGGTGCAAAGTACCTATCAAATCTAACAATGGAGTATAAAATTTGAGTAATATTGACCGACTAAACCCGTTTTAATTGATTTGTTTTGGTTATAAATTAAAAACTAGTTCAGTAAAAGGAAAACAAGTAAAAGAAGGATTTGACCCCGACGTGATTTGAACACGCAACCTTCTGATCTGGAGTCAGACGCGCTACCGTTGCGCCACGGAGTCGATGTGTAGAGTACCGAAATTTATCTTATAATTCGAAAGTCAATATTGAAAACCAATATTTTATTTCTTTAGTATCATTTCCGTAAGTTTCAGTCTCGATTCAGTTCTCAGAAATTTATATTTTGCAATACATAGTTGCAATAGTATACATAACTTTATAAATTTTTATTTTTACTAGAAAGATTATGAGCGCCATCTTTTGATAGCCAGTATTACTAGGATGTAATCAAGGTTACCATTTTTGTTCTGCAGGATAGATGGCACTAGGCAAAAAATTTCCTCGCGAACTTGTTTTTAACTGTTTTAAATACACTAATTTCGTCAAATATTTCATGGGTCTTTCTGTATAAATATCTAATAACATAAGTATCATGTTTCCAGTAAAGTTCGACAAAAATGTTCTTCTAAGAACTAGAAACACTAATTCAACACCTTTACTATCCGCCCCTGTGGCCTAATGGATAAGGCATCGGCCTCCTAAGCCGGGGATTGTGGGTTCGAGTCCCACCAGGGGTACAAAATCTTTTTGTGTTACAAAAATCACTTTTCTATCCTACTGTTTTCTTTGTTGTTTACTTTACTCCACGATGCCAGGACTAAACAAAACCATACTACTTTTGGGTGCAGTCGAGATTACGTGTATACGGTGAAAATTGTGACGAAATTGCATTGCATACACATTGGGCACGCGTGGCTTTGTACTGTAACGCCCAAACACCCTCACTGCGAGTGTAGACTTGTGCTGTGTCCCCAGCAGCGGGAACAAGGTGTTTCACACACACACACACAAGGTGAACACACGAATTTACAGAGCAAGACACGATATAGAGATAGTTAAGTGGTTATAATTTATTTTTTAAGATATAATAATGAGATTATCACAGAAAACAATAAATACACTTTTTTATGAAAGTACGGTATCACTGCAACCGCCGAACTTCTCAAGAAAAGACATCTTAAACCTGAATGTTGAATATAATAGCCAACTTGATGCGGAAGACGACAGTCGTTATCTGAAAACAATATTATTATCATTGACTTTAAATTATTATGCAAATTAACTACTCATTGTTCAATGTGTGCACACCCTAATGCAATGCAATCTATCCCCTGGTCATTATCAACCTGATCCTTAATTTCGCAAAGCCATTTAACGGCGCCGTGGCTTAGTTGGTTAAAGCGCCTGTCTAGTAAACAGGAGATCGGGGGTTCGAATCCCCCCGGGGCCTAGCTAAACTCGTGAGCTATATTTTTAATTTTATTTTACTTACTTGCACATAAATTCGAAGTGTTTACTGCAGTTACAGAATAATGAACGGGAAGGCAAAATTCCGCCGTTGGACAAGGTGTAGTCAAATTAAAAGAGTGAATTTCTCGATCGGATATTGTTTGGCAGCTGTGTGACGATTCAGCACCACGCCAGGTGCATATCAGCAGACGACCTTGACCACTGTTGCGAAACTGGAAAAAAGTAATATCTAAAATCTTAAAAGCAATACCTAGTTAAATAAATTAGATAACTTAGAAGAGATAGCGCATCCTGCAGAGAACACCCTACCAGTACCAGCTAATGGCACTTGTGTGCCTTTATTTTCAGGTCTATTCAGCGGGATGAGCCTTTTAGTTGTCTGTTACATTTTAGTTGAAAATTCGGTAAGTGTACAGGGAAAAATAACCCTAAAGAAAAATGGGTGTTAAAGGGTCTCTTGTAAAGAGTCTATTGACAATGTATGACAACTGTAGCATAATATTATTATCTACCGAAAAAATAATTACCTATAGTAAAATAATTAAATAGTAATCGTTAAAGCGCAGCACTATTTTACGGACTGTCGGTAGTTCAAAGACTAAACGGCAGTAGATACGTCGTAAGGTCACCGCGATGACACTACCTATCTTGTAAGCACTTAATTTAAAACATGATTTTTCTCTAAGTTATCTTTATTACTAAAGCTAACATGAATATTAAGTCCTATTTATTGCAAAAAAGACAGTAAATAACAGATTGTCAAAAAACTTAAATTAATGGTACAAAAATAAAAAAATAAAGAATTATTTCAATAAAGTATTCTTATTTGTCATCATGTAAGATAATTTAAGCATCTTACAATTCATTTTTCTCGAAAAAGATAGCTTCCTCGTCTCTTATTGAAATGTACGTACAAATAACTTACGAACACTACCCTTCTGAAAAATAGTCTATGTTTCAAATGTCACACTAGAGTTGGGATTTTTTATAATTGGTTTCGATGACGGATTTAATTTTTTTTGGTTAATTATGTAACACGTTGTATTATCTCTACCACTATTCCCGGGCGCTCGTAATTCGTGTCGCGACGTGCGATTCAAGACATTTATCTACAGAAATAAAATCCGGTCAAGTGCGAGTCTAGTTATTCAATAGTTACAGCCCTAAATAGGTAGGACGGACGGACAACGTAGGCTAAATAGGGTTCCGTTTTTACCCTTTGGGTACGGAACCCTAAATAGGGTGAATAATGTATTGTAAATAACGGTAGGACCAAGCCGCTCCCCATCTCACCCTGTTACCTCGTTTGAATGGGATAAAAGAAAAATATAAAAAAACGCACCTGAACCGAAATAAGCGGTTGTTGCCTCAAATAGTAGGGATGAATACGGTACAATCTCGCTCGACTCGGCAACACAAAGTCTTCATATTCGACCTGGCTGTAGGTGGTTTCATTGAAAGGACAGTGCACCCCCATTATACTAGTCGCAATTTCGCTTTTCACCAAGAACGTATCAACTGTATTTATAACATCTTGCACACTGTTTGTTGCAGTCTAAAACAAACAAAAAAGGATTTTCGGAAAGGATATTAAAAATAGTTCCTAGTAACTCGATAGATGGCGTTGGTGAGAGTAAAATAATTTAGTAAAATGTTTCATGTTGTTCTTTTTTACTTCTTAACTTAAAAAATTATCTTCGGAACCATGGATTTGTAACCAATGGATCCATAATCTCCTTACAAGCATGGAAACACGAAAATTTACCATGGCGGTCAGTAATGTTCGTCCTTTCGTACGTGTCCATCGTCGATGTTACAGATTTTACGTTTGTCCCTTTCTATAAATTTTTGTCGTTGGATTATAATGGGACAAAGTTGTCGTCAGAAACAACGACGGGAATTTACGTAAGAAGGACGGAAGGAGTATTTTTATGTTTCACCGCTTGTAAGGCAGTCTGCTCTCCAGGTATAGACACTACCTATTACAACTTCCTGCTTCAGACCTATGTCACGTTAACGCCATCTATCGAAGTACTCGTACCTATGTTAAAAACTAGCTGTGTAGTATTAAATCGTCCATTACGTAAAACAAAAAAGGATATACAGGGTCCTTGACACTTTTTTAAGACGATGATCAGACCATACAACTGATTAACTTTCTCTATGGGACCAACGTCGCAATCGCGAAAAAAATTAGCTCATATCACTCAAGAAGGATTGCAGTTTTGTATAGAACAGCGGTTTTTTTTTTCGCGATTTCAATGTTGGTGCCATACTGGGCCGTAGCTAGAACTGGATTGAAGGTAGGGCATAGGAGGTCTAAGTTAGGGCGGAAGCAAAAGGCAAGTTTTTTGGATGACTACTCGTACCTGCCTTACATAATTCAGTGTCTGTGAAATCTTCTCTCCAGAAAAGAAAAGAACACACCAAGACTCAAAACGAAGATGATACTATAGGTAGTTCCATTAGCCTACATAGCCTTAAAACACCATTCAAAGGCTGGAGCGAGCGAAGCGAGCTCGAAATTTCACACTCCAGGACTCAAAACGGTGTTGGTATGAGTTCCATTAAAACACCATTCAAAGGCTGGATCAAGCGAAGCGAGCGCGATATTTTAAAAAACTTCAATTTTGTAAGCGAATTTGCCCCACTTGCCCATATTGTAAGGACTGTAATAAAGGTTAGGTGATTTTTAAGGTAGGGCATTGGCATTTTAAGGTAGGGCATTGCCCCATGATGCCCCCCCCTAGCTACGGCCCAGTTTGATGATCTGATCATCCCCTTAAAAAGTGTCAGCATATGAAGAAGGACCCTGTATACTTAGTTAATTATTATTAGCAATGGGTTTTATTTTTACCTACCGTTAAAAATAACTCTGAATAATCCAAATATTCATTGTTAATATTCTGGAACTCGGTTAAATCCCTGGATGCGTAAGCGAAATAAACATCAAAATATGTGGTTCTGAGCGTGCTCATGAGTTCTCGAGCGTGCTCGAGCTCGCTCGCGGAGGGTCGGTCGCTCGGGCTCACCATAAGAACGACGGTGCTGGGCCCAGCGCTGGCCTTATTCTCTACGTCTTGTAACGTCTTGTTCAAAGAGTGCTGGATAGTGGTGGATATGATACTCGGCACGCTGAGACGGGTAGGCCCTATAATAACAAGAGTTGCAGAAAAGAAAATAAGTAATATAAATACTTTCATAAGTGGTCTTCGAGACTGTGTTTAGACTTTTTCAGTCTTAGTAACGGAGAGCAGAACAAAAGTTAACGTACATTGATCTGTAAAGTTGCTTAAATGCGAAAATACAGTTGTTAGATTCTCAGAGGGTGGCACGATCCATTGCCCTGTATTGCCGTGAAGTAATCCAAGTGTACTGCGTTGTAGGTCAAGCTCAAGTGCGCCACCTACCCACCTGAAAACAGAAAACAATTTCTCTAGGTTTCCTCAAGCAATGGATAACTTATGTTACGGTTTTGGAATCATTGCAGCTTCGTTTAAACTTAGAACTAATAGGTCCTGATCTAGTACACAACGAAATGCCTCAACTTGCAACAATAGGTTGGTTTTCTGTGCTCACAAGAATAAAATGCCTCCTAAATACATAGTACCTACCACACACAGGTACCAGTATGAATAAAAGAACGTTTTATTTAATTTCTGCATTGTTATACATTGAGATTAACTTACGACATAAACTGTTCAACATCATAGCCCTTCCACGAGGCGTCAGTCGCGACCACCAGGTCCATCACAGGCAGGCTGTAACTAAGTTGACATGTCCGCTGATTTTCGCGCAGTAATGTCGCTGAAAGTGTTTTGTAACTTTTACTATGTGAATTAGAACGAGTGTGAAAAATGATGTTATTCTTCCTTATTCTTTATTTTAATTTCTGACGGTATGTACAATATTTTATGTTTGTAGTTATTATACAGGATGTAAGGATAAATATCATTAACCTTTAAACCATACTCTACCCATCAAACTGAACAACTTTTACTGTGGGAGCAAACCTGTGAGCGCAAAAAAAATCTGCTGTTCTATACTAAACTTGATGCCTATTCGACTAAAATGTATGAGACAGCAGATATTTTTTCTGACAGGTTTGCTCCCATAGTAAAAGTTGTTCAGTTTGATGGGTAGAGTATGTGGTTTAAAGTTTAATCATACTTTTCCTTATACCTGTATAAAGGGGCACTTTTGGTGGTTTTAACGTTAGAAAATTATTAAGTAAAAAATATACCGGCCGAGGGCAGCACTGGAAGCTCGGTACCCTCTTAACTAGCAAAGCGTAGCTTTGTTGTGGTCCAAATCGACTATGAGCATTATCATAATATACTTTATTTGAACTAAAATAAATAAATAGGTAAGTACTTTAAAACAAATCAACGATGGTTCACTTACGAACATAATTCACGAAAGCCGTCTGTGCAGCATCGGCAAATCTCTCCATTTCTTCTACAGGAATGTAGACAGTTATTTGACGTAACGATAGAATATGAGCGAATCTTGTGGTTTGTGTCAATAGATCGGTACTATTGAAGATATTGTTGAAGAGAGATTGTCTGTTGCACGCTTTTACAGTGGGATTGAAGGAAACACCCTCGTTCGAGTAGTACATGTCTATAACCTGTGCAAGCCTCAGAGTACGTCTCTGTTCCACCCAGTCAGGTACATAGTGCGCTAAGATGAGACCTGGAAATTAACTTTCAGGTAAGTAAACCGGAAGATTTTTTTTTACCGTACCGAAACTTTCAGGGGTCGTTCAGACCATCAAACCGAACAACTTTTATTAAAGGAACAACCATGAAATCGCAAAAAAAATCTGCTCATTTTCTTTTTACGAATTTTTGTTTGCTTCCATAGTAAAAGTTATTCAGTTTGATGGTCTGAACCAGTCCCTAAAAGTTACGGAACGGTAAAAAAATCAACCGGTATAAAAATTAAGCATAGTATATCGAAGGCATGTTCTAGCTTTTTCCATCAATTCACATCCTATTAAGTATTATCAAAACATGCCTCATTCATTTTAATAATTTAATGCAGATTAGCTCAGTCGGTTGTGAACCTGCCTGCTGCGCTGAAGGCCGCGGGTTCGAATCCCGTAAGGGGCAAATATTTGTATGTGGAATATGCATATTTGTACGTACCCAAGTCATGAATGTATGTATTCTATATCGTTGTCTAGTCATTATAATACAAGTCCAGACTAGATTCTGGATCTTTAAATGTGACTAGATAATTTGTGGCAATGTCCAAAATATTTATTAAACATCTAAAAGATTTTACCGTCAATTCCAGCTAAAATTTCAGCGTCAGTAAAGTGCCAGTCGATAGTTGAAGCATTTTGCGTGATCAAGTAGTGGCTCCGAGGCAAAAGTGTGTCATTCCAACGATTATTACTGCCTATGGCCATTCTCTGAGGCGCGGCCCCTACTCTTGGTCCTTGGTTTATTACCACTTCTGACAAATCACCTAGAAAGTAAAAAAGTTTTACGATTAGGGACACTGAAGATGAAGAAGTAAGAAACCTTAGGTACAACTATATTTTTGCAAATAAATTATCACCATCATTTGCTTTCGTCCAATTAAGCTATCGAACCTACTACATCAGAGCTAGAATGAAATTCTTCAACCTATTCCAGCTTAAGAGAAGTGGCGCCATCTACTGGCGTTTTTACGTACCCGCAAGAGTAGCCACCCAAATATTACTAACTTCTGGGCTAGCAATTTGCCTTTGACTTTCCTCTCCTTCCAAAGTTTCTATATTATCAAACCACTCCTGTTTAGCTGAGACCAGCAAGGGTTCAGCAACATCTTTGAAAAGGTTGGCGTTTAGAATGTCTGTGACCAAGACTGTCTGGGCTTCGAGTGAGGACGCTATGGCTGCTATGAGAGTACCGGGAGCGATGGTTCCCCAATCTGTAAGGACGACACCGTCTTCTATTGGGCATCTGCTATGTATTCTGAAATGATTAGGTATCCTCATCTTTAAAATAGCTATTAGAAGCAAAAATTGTTTGTAACACTAACAATTAATATTAAATTCTTTCAACCTTCTTCATAGCAAAGAATTAAATAGTAGTCTTAAATTTAGCTTTTTAAATTTTGAGCTGTTAGTTTTTATTTTGCTTGTGAAATACCTAGTTATATTCTAATATCTGCCGAATATATTTATCTGCTGGTATTATTGTAGTTAGGTAACTAATTGGTGTTTAATTCCGATCATTGAAGATAAATGTAGGAATCTAACCCAACGAATAGGCATCACTGTCACTGAGAACTAACAGAAACTGATGAATGAAAAAAATGTTCAATAAAAGAATGATGCAATAAACTTATAAATGAATAATTTTGCTGACCTAGTGCTTCCTTCAGTGACCATACTCTGTCTTTGCTCCGCAGACCTGGGACAAACAACGTTCTCATCTCCCCTCTCCCACTGCTGCACCGCTGAGCTGATCATTCTATGCAAAAGGCACTTTTCTTCCGATAGAAGGCTCTCGTCAACCTGTAGTTGATTCGTACTTGGTAGCAGCAGGTCCATAAGGAGTTTGTATTTGTGGAACTGGAATGCCGATGCTCGGTACGGTAAAACGAATTCTGTTTCAGCAACATTGGCTGCTCGCTCTATGCCATCTAGACGTAGGCTAGAATTTAAAATAGATTTGAGTGAAATAAAGCATTATCAATATTGAGATCTTGAGAAGTATGAGATCATTTGAAATGCAAAGATTTTAGGTTGTTATAGCCTGTAGGATACCACTGCAGGGTAAAGGAGTCACGAATAATGGTGAGAGGGTGTAGACCATACTCCGAAGATTTTAGTAACAACAAAAAGTAGCTAACTATACAAGGTGTTACAAAAATACAAATAAACATTTAAGGGGGTGGTTTAGACCATCAAACTGAACAACTTTCACTATGGAACCAATATCGAAATGGCGAAAAAAAATGCAGATATTCCGTACTAAACTACAAATCTACTCAAGCTAAATGTGTATGGGACGGCTGATGTTTTTTTTTCCCATTTCGATTTTGGTGCTATAGTGAAAGTTATTCAGTTTGATGGTCTAAACAACCCCCTTAAAAGTTTTAAATATTTATTTTTACTTTTGTAACACCTTGTGTGAGGTCCAACAAAATTTGATGAAACTATTTTAATCAGACGATCAGACCATCAAACTAACCAACTTTCTTTATGGAACTTAAGACAAAATCGCGAAAATTTAATCAGCTATATCAAATTTTGTTAGATCTTATATTGAAAATTTTACACTCTAAATAAAATACTGTGATAAAATATGCACTGTGTACCTAATGTTATTTGCCTTAGGTGAAAAAAAGTTAATTATAATGTACCTAATCAATAAAACTAAACTTTCTTTCAAAAGGATAGGATCATAAATCTTCAAAACAAACCTTCGAAGCAAAGCAGTGCTAAACATTCTCATATCTAGCTGGGCACCGAGTTCCAGTTTCCTGATCAAGGAAAGGAGTACATCGATGCGCCGAGGAGCCCCCAGGGCTGGCCCGCCACCGCGGTAGCATTCCAGCAAGTGATTCGGTATGCTTGGCAGAACCACACTGTCGCCAACTTTAAGAAACCACTCTGTTTACATCCACTTTTGAAACTTGTAAAGCTATATAAAAAGGTAAACGTAGATGTACTTACAGCAGACTAATATAATAAACAAGTAAAGTCTCTTCATGTTGTCACAGAAACCAATTCATGATATAAAATAAGATTAAAAATAAAAGACAGCATGCATTGTCGCGCCCTAGTGAGCGTTAGCTTGATCACCAGTAGGTAATCAGATAAGATAATGCTGCGTACGTTCAGTGAATCATTGTGAAAGAAATTATCTAGTACTTACAGTATTCGTTTTAACGTAAAAGGCAGCAAAGAAATGAATATGTTAAAAATATATTATTTATTTCCTTTCATGAAAGTTGTTATTTTTTATTGCTGGAGAATTGATACAATTTAGTTTTCGAATTTAAACTTAAAGTATTTGGTACAGGTAGATAGGTGTAGTCAATTTCTATGTAAATTCGTATTCAAAACAGAATTACAGAATATTTTCAATTTAAAGTAATTGTTACAACTCCTCACCATTTTTAATAACTGAATATTACAAACATTGCATTAATTTTCACACTTCTTTTCCTAACATCAAGTCATCCTTATTTTAACAATAAGAAAAACTATTATTATGCAAACATAATAAATAAAACTACATTATTAAATACACAAAATAAATTAGTTGCTCCTCACGTAAATTCATAGATAACCTAATCTAGGTACAATAAAAAAACTCTAACACAATGCTAAACTGCAATGGAAATGCATTAACCCAAAAATAGTAATAATAAGTATTTACAGAATAAGAAACCTTAAATTAAAGTACAATAACTTTGTTCTGACTCATATCACATCTAATTGAACCTAGTTACTCCTTAATAAATGCAGTTTACATTTAAATTGTCAGGATTCCATTAGAACAGTCACAAAACAGTTATTATCGAAGCACTAACTTTGCTGGTTTCCCGTCCACTAATCTCGAGGATCCATGTTTTAGTGTAAATTCTCTCTTAATGTATGCAAACAGCAAATCAGTCAAAAGGAATATTTGTGCTGTAGCGAAGGACAGCGTTACTCCAAAGAAGAAGTTGGCATTAGCAGATCCAGAATATATCCAAAGATGCCATACAGCTGGACCGAGAGCAGATGTGATCACGAAGGTGCAGCCAACGATAAACTTCTGTTGCATGACTGAAATAAAATAATATTTTTATTAAAACTTTCGTATAGTCTCATATTTTCACTTTATATTAATATTATAATTATAAAAACAAAAAGAGGCATCTTTGACAGTTTTCATTGGTGCTAATTTACGCTAGGTTCTATTCAACCAATGATATAAAATGTACCAGTACTAGATAAGGTGATCAGTAGAAACTGCATGTTACACTGGAATACGGGTCCCGTACCGCATTGATGTTACCAAGTTCACTTTGTTCATATGGCAGTGACAGACCGCAATGTGTCATTTTGTGTGACATGTTGTTTCTATGAACGTGCATGTCTATCTTTAGAGTGTAAGTCAATGTGTTTAACAGAATTATTTAGTATCTTTTCAAGTTAAATGCATGAAACACATCACAATATTGAGTTTTACCTACCCTTAGGCTGGCTTGCACCAAAAAGTATTTAAGCCTTAAACATATTTAGTAAACCGTGTCTCTCTCACTGTTCATACTGATGACGGTGACAGAACATGTTAAAGCCTAAATACTTTTTAGTTCAAGCCAGCAGACTTAGAATGTAAGATAGTAAATTATTTAAAATAGTTCTGATTGACAGAACTTTCATCATAAAAGATCTTTTAAACTTACATGTGAATAAGTGTTTCCACATGGGCAAGAGAGCCAAATAAAATCCTACATCACCGATGCAGGGGTACGATCTGAATATAGTAGAGAGCGCTATCAAAACAGTAGCAAGGAGCACCGGCTCCTTCTTGAACCTCAGTGTGAGCGGGACCACGTACAGAGCCAGAGCATTGATTTGGAACGCACACACAAACAACAGCCGGAAATGCTCAAACATTTCAGTGAAGAAGTACCAGAATAAACCTATGTTTGGTTTCAGGTCTGGCACTGTCAATCTGGAAAAAAATCATGTTTGATTAAAATTGGGTATTTGACTACATACAATATATTTTATTTTATCTTCTCAATAAAAAAGGTTAGAAAATAACGCGAAACTCTCATTTTCTTTGAGTTTTTACCTTGAATTACCTATTTTGAATAACAAAATAAACTTTAAAAAGTTATGATATGTGGATGACATCACAACTCAGAATTGAGTACAAATTTCATACAACGCGCACATCTTGACGTCTGATAAAGAGTAGCTGATTTGACTAGTTGTCAAGTAGCCTATTATCTGTGAATCAAATTATACTTTACAAAGCATAGCATAAATAAATAAACTTACATGAATCCGTAAGTGTTGTAAACATATTGGTACGAGCCATCCATTATATAGGCTGAAATATAAATGTAGAAGCCCCAAAACAGGACGAAGAACAACAGAGTTCTTATATAGGAGCATTTGTTGCAACCCTTGTTAGCATCGGCCAATAGAATTGCAATTGGCACTATAAGTAGCACAGGGTAAAGGGCTTGATGAGTCGCCAGTGCTATAATTGCACAGGCAAGCACCCTGTAGCCGTTCAAAGCACTGCACAGTGATGCAGCCACCAAGAAATTCTGAATAACAGTAGTTGTCATCCCAACACAATTCAGTACAGAGTAAGGATTGAACAAGTAGACAGATAAAACATATTCTGATGATTCCTCTAACTGTGAATCACTCAAGAGCATTGTCTTCGACTCTTCTGATACTTGGTTTTTCATTCTCTCTTGAGACTCTTTAAAAGTTCGTGTAAAAGCTTTCGAAGTTTTATAGAGCAGGTGCGCCGTTAAGAGGTCCAGTAATGTAAATAGAATCGGTAACAGGTTGGGTACATTCTTGAGCAGATAGTGGAAGAATACTAGCATGATTGGAGACTCATGGAAAGAATCGCCTTCGTAAGGGTTTATGTTATAATCGTAAAGATAAACGCCTTCGACTAACCTCTTCCATGAGTTCAGAGGCGTTGCTATTTCAACTCTGTTAGCTATTGTTTGCCAATAGTCTATGTGAATAAGCCAATATCTAACGAACCCAGCCACTAAATACTTTAATAACACAGCCATGTTTTGGGAATTAAATAATTAATACAATATTTCAAATGTTTTTGGAAATAAATAAATATCGCCGATTTTGGTTTGTTTGACATTGACAGATATTTTTTAAATATATTTATCCTTTCGAAAAGGCAATGGGAACTAGCCCTCACAGCCGATGTCTTCAGTTAGTTTTTTTCCAATATTGTCAGCAGTGATCTTGGAAGCACACGAGTTGCAGAGTTAACTTGAACCATGGATACCTTTTCCAGCGTCCTAACTTGAGCTAAAGTTTATGTTCTGTTTCCGTATCTATTTGAAACTCCCGTTATGTTGGTCGCTTTACCACGGAATATCTAAGAATACAAGCACAGAACATTATAAGAGGGGTTAGAAGTGTAAAGTAGGCGTGGAAAATGCAACATCCCTGGCGTGGAACATGTCGCCACAGGATATGCAATGATTTGCATAACACCATAAGGCGCGCGGTGTGGTGCAAGCGAGAGGGCATGAGTAATTGTAGCAGCGTGAGCGGGAAGACAAGTGGCGACAGCCGTCTCCAAAGCAAAAGCGCTACTTTGCATTTCTAACCCCTCTTATAATGTTCTGTGAATACAAGCTTTACGCAACTGTTTGGTACACAATCCGCACGAAATTATGTTACAAATTTCACTAAAACCTTTTTTTTTCTCCACTTTCAAATAATACGAAACACGTCCAGGGCAATGGCGTCAAGCACTGAACAAGTAATCACTACGCGCCAAGCAAACCCGTTTTTTAGGATTCCGTAGTCAAACAAGGAACCCTTATACTTTCTTCCATTCTGTCTGTCTATCTGTCTAACAAATACAATCAAACTAGATGGCATTGCACGAAAATAAATCGCACTATCATTGTTTTCAAAAATTTCTAATAGTGAAGATAAACAGATTAAAAACATTCTTTTTCTACTTATACAATGGCTACGGAACCCTTTCATGGGCGAGTCCGACACGCTCTTGGCCGGTTTTTAACTTCATTTCTTCTTCCTTTCAACAAGGCAATGCAATGGGATATAGCCCTTACAGCCCTTGGCCCCTAGACAAAGTACTTTCGATTAGCGTCTTTGTCTAGGGGGGCTTGTCTTCAGTAGTTTTTCTTTTTACATTTTACTCAACTGCCCCAGAAGGAGAGATATGCTTCTATTCTAACCTGTGGTCGATTTTTGATGCGGCCTCAGATCAATTAATACAACTCGCGGCACAGACTAAGATGGCGTCGGCACACGCGCTGTCCTGCCCATACACGCAACCCTCGTATGTGTTTCTTGTTCGGCTCCCCAGTCACAATACGATACCGATCTTGTAAACGACTTGTAATCTAACCGGAAACTTATAACCAATAGCCCCACTGAAAATAGAGTGAGGGGCAGGGAGTTTTTAGTACCTAATAGGTGTACAGTGTACACTATCACAGATCATTGAGAATCTCATGGGAGAATTTAGAGGAGCTGAACAAGAAGCACATATAGGGTCCTTCTTAATATGCTGACACTTTTTAACGGGATGTATAGTAGACACCTTAGACCACACGCGTTTGAGCGGGATGGTGCGTGCCGCCGTGCGCGTACGCCATCTCGTTTCTGATCGTTCTATGGAGGGGTGTGGTTGTGGTCCAGGTCCAAATTCCAATCCATATGTCGGTAAGTTATACAGTCTAATTGATGGTTCAGGTTGATTAGAGATAATCTGGAGTCATCGGAAACATACACAATAGCTACTGATCGTAATCTGATCAACTAGGTATTTTTATTGAATTTTTGTAAGTGCCTGAACAGATGATGGACTTTTTGCCCGCGGTCAAGCCGCCTCAGTATGTAATTTACTACAGATGTGTGCGTTACCTGCGCACACATTGTTAGATTGCCATCGCATTGTGCAGACAACACGTGGGTGGCACACCTTGCCAAGATGTGACCCGGGTCCGGGACAAGGTGACCTAGGACACATAGCTGCCATTCTGTAATTTTATACAAATGGGAAACATTGAAAAGAAGAGGTAGGTATGTGCGATACTAATTGAGTGCGAGCGAGACAGGAATACGCATTTGCTTACATTTTACGCCACGATCCTGCCAGAAGGGGTGAGGTAAGAAATTGGTGGGAGGATAAACAGACAGAGAATGTCCATACTGTATGTAGTACTAGATGCTATTTCTTATACTGTGCCCGGGTAGGGGGTAGGGCTTAATAGCTAACGAAATCAAACAGTTAAATTTTCCTGTTAAGTTTTAATTTACAATCACAACACCAAAAAAAGAAAAGGTTCATAAATTCGTTAACAATACCTTTCTAAGCTAAGTAAATGTAATATCACACATTTTTCATCTTTTTTTATATTAAATTAGAGCTAAATGGTAAACTTGAGAAGATCTCTTACTCTAGCTTATAAGCTTAGGAGTTGAATTCATTGATCTATTAGCTACAATATGATAATTTCTCTGTCGGTTTCATAGAGTAATGACGTAGTTGAAGGCGGCTTGCCGTAGTTTTACCGCGCGGTGCTTAACAAACTTTTAAAAGCTTCATTTGTAACTGACAAAATAAGTAAGTACCTACCTTTGTAATTGATGACGTAGGTACATAATCTCACGGCCGTTATTCCTTTCGAAGTGGTCATACTTAGGTACTTATAAATTATACAACTACAAATTACCTTTTCAAGCTTGTATTTGTGACATGGTTTACTTTTAACGTGCTCAGGGTTACAGGAGTACTGCAAAACTTTCCAGTAGTCACCTCGTACAATACAACACCCAATTTCAAAGCGAATCTGGGGTTAGTCTATTTTAAGCCCCACGGCATTTTATTAGAACAAAAAGTACCATTCTTTTGAAAGTTATCTTATAAGTAGACAAAAGCAGTACACCGCGCCGTAATACTAGGTACTACCTTCAAAATTTATTCCTAATACTTATAACACAGCTCACTAATACCGCAAGTCCAACAAAACACTTACTTAAGATTCATGGGACTTCGTATGTGACTAAGTATAACTCATGATTTTGAAGGGAAGAGCTGATTATAAGGAACTTTCAGGAACAGTTTGTTGGCGACGCGAATTCCTATCCTGTTCCAATTCGATTGAGCAAATGGCAGGAGCTCCCGGTACAACGTCTTCCAGTTGGCGTTGGCGAATTGATTTCCTAAATTAGCTGTAACAAGACAAAATATAGATTAAGTTACAAATTAAACATTTTAAATGGTTCTTGCAGCTTTAAATTAATTTTGGTTATAAATAATTTAAAAAAAAAGTCAACAAAAAAAGTAAAAGTTAAATGTCATATATTTTAAAATCAAAGTAAAATGATTCTGTTTACGGCACAAGTTGTGTTTTTTATCTAATTGTCCACACTTGCCAATATATACCTAATTTTGAGGACACGATTTTTTGATACAGGGTTGAGTGTAGACAGTTGCATTACTTTAAAGGGTGATAGTAACTACCTACTTTCCCCACGAAACCGATGGAAATTCGCAAAAAAAATCAAACTTTTCATATAAACGTTAGATCAAAGGGATGAACGCATCAATCTGAACTAAACACTTACTCCAACTTACATAAGGACTGGCCTAAGATAAAAATCGCTATAAGAAATTACTTTCTATCTTTATTCGTGTGCATACTGATTTTACCCACACACATTTAAGTTTTCCTCTCACTCCACGATTTGCTGGGAGAAAACTCTTTTATAGTTAAGCTGGCCTTTGTACATCACAATATTTATTGTAATTTTTGATAATTATGTTGTACGTAAAGAATCTAAGAAGAAATTAGTTTGTTTGATGATCTGATCATTCCTTTGTAAATACAGTCAATATGTAAAGCAGGCACTACACTCTCACGAGAACTTCTCGGCGAGAACTTTCAAGGAAAATTACTATGCCTCACGACGCCACGATAACAATGAAGGGCATCCACACTCTCATTCTCGGTCTTTCTCGTCTGTTCTCGGCGAGAATGAAGTGCCTGCGTAAGAAGGAAACTGTATACTCGTAACTACGGAGAAAAAAGCGTGTTGATACTTACTTATCTCTCGAGTCTCAGGATTGTCATTAGACAAAAAAGTGACCATACTTCCGACGTCGGGCCGCATGTAGAAAGAGTTAATTTTTATGTATGTTTCTCCGTTCGTTTTCTCCGGAACCCCGGTCAATTTCCAGGTGTAGACTAGATCAGCTGTAACATAAAAGAAAACAAATGTCGGAACAAGCGTTTATAAGTATTTTTAATAACAATAGATATCTCATTAATATGACCAAGCACAAACTACGTGTGTAGGTACGTATTTACTATGTGGATGGTGGTGATATTCAGCCATCAAACTGAACATCTTTCACTAAGGAGTCAAAAATTCTGACATCGAGAAAAAAAACATCTGTTGTTCCATACATTATAATGGAGAAGGAGAGTTTTTGTGTGTAATAAATTACTTATAATTAATAATGGGGAACTTGCTCCAACATTATAATGAGAAATTATCCTAATAATTTAATAATAATAGTTGTGAATAGAACATTACTGAAGGATTTTTTATTCTAAAGTTCTTACTTTTACGAAATATTTCAATTATAAGTCACGTGGATCGGAACATAATTTCAAACACCAATCAGCGCATAAGTGACGAAGCGATTAGCAACTTGCGTGCGTTAGAAGAGTACACGGCAATATATTATAGCGGATGATTTGTGATGAGCTTCACGCGTCATGAAAAGGAGTGACGTCACGTCACGGCAGTGAGCGTTTTAGCGCGGAATTTGAAAAGTCAACTTTAGATTTGCAATAAATCTGCATATATGCATATTTTACCATTTTTGTTTTCGGTATTTTATGTAAGCCTTAAATCTTTATGATACACTAAAATATAAAACTGTGCAAGTTCCCCATTTACATATTTTAGTGCAGGTCCCGCTGAATGAACATCACCGTGCATCAGGCAAGGTACAGTCAACAATAAAAGTCGATAAGTAGCATATAGTTACTAACTCATAGAAGTGTTGAACTGGCCGGTGGCATTGACTCGCAATGAGTTATATTTCCCTTCGCCTAGGTACGATCCTCTCACGAAAATGTGCGGCGAGAACATGTCCACCTCGAGATTAAATCTATCTTCATCCGCACGTAACCTGCCAGATAAAATGACAAATAATTACACATAAGAATGCTGGAACAGTATTGAGTGATGATAGTTCAATCGCCGATTTCAACTACGACTAGACTACTTATTTCATAGTACAAAATAGTCAAATACACGCAGGATATTATTAAGTGCATGACTGTGTGTGTTAAACACAGAGTAGCCCATTCACTGCCTCACCTATAAGTCTAAATCACCTAGATGCCACTTCGATACATAGAAAGCTGTGTGCCCCGAACATTTATAGTTGTTCAAAAAACTGCAATGCTTAGTGCCCTTTAACACTTACCCTGGACCATATAATTCTTATGCTGGGTGCAGCTCGACACGCAGGATTTTCCGATTTATTCCACTCAGTACCAAAGTTAGTAATGTTAGTATGTCTTTTGTGGGAGAAACCATGAAGTGCAATTAGGAATGTAGTTGTATTGCTAATAAAAAATGTGCACGCAGTCAGAGGTAGAGGTAGGAAGAGTAGTCAGAGGCACTGGCAGTGTAATAGGTCTAACCAATTTTTCAACTATTTGTTTCGGGGGCATCCGATAAAACATAAAGAAACCCCTAGAGCTGACGGTGGTAGTGAATGTGGTAGTCTCTCGTTTTCCTTCCAAATCTGATAAAACGGGAAACCATCAATCCCAAATACAATCAGAGGTGGGGTTGGATGCAGTGACTGTAATTTAAACGGTGCTGGTGGATGTGGGCTTAAGATGTTGAATATGAGCTTAGGCTTAGAAGCTTAGACGCTCGTCTCGGTTCGAGTTGTTGCAAAGCCAGACACCACAGGCACTAACACATAGAAGCAATATGGCAGAACAGAACAATATTAAATGTTGCCGAAAAAAGACACAAAATTACTTTTATGCAATTCCTTTGAATTTTTTCACATGGTCTCATTTTACTAAATAGAAGAGTAAGTACATATTTTATTTCCCTCATAAAAAGTTCTGGCCTTCGCTTACCACTTGTTTATCGAGGCATTCAATTAGTTTTAATGTTAAGTATTTATTATGTTAGTAAGTAGCTACTGTAATTTATTAAATATCAAACCTTGCATCTCGTACAGTAGAAGTCTTCAATCCCTCGACGTAAATGTCCCACATATTCATTTTAACCGATATCTGTGGGCATTTAATTATTAAGTTCATGCGTACAAGTATGGTATATTTAGAATATCTCTAACTGACCTCTCGGGAAATATAGTTGTGAGAAAGTATATACAGCATATTTCGGTACCTTTGCAACTTACAATATTATACCAGTAGGTAAGCACTTATAGTATTGTAACTATTAAGTATCCGTTTATGATTTACGAATATTTTATGGGTTTACGGCTTAAAAGTGTTATTCAACGTTGAATTAGTAAAATGTTTATCATTCTGTAAACTCACAAGCAGTTTTTATTTTTATTTAAACACAAGATAGGTGAGTAGTAAAAATAAACCTGACAAATTTGAAAATTAATGATCTTTAATTTGATTCGAAATAGCACAACATGGCAGTAACATGTTTATAATCAATAATAGTTAAGTAGAAACTGATAAATTTGATAGTATGTAAGAGTATTTTTAATTTTTATTTATAGTTCCATGCCAGTAGGCGACTTAATATTATTTATAGACATGGAAAAAGTAGCTACTTGTACATACTTACCTATAAATAAAAATTAAAAATACATCTTCATTACCTGTACAACCAGTTTGTAAAAAACATGTTTAATTAAATCTACCAAACAGTGTCGAGGAAATGAGTAGGTATAATATAAAGTTCAGTGGAATTATGTCCGTCATGCAGGTGGGCATCAGTCTTATTAGTATTTAGAATATTGTTTTTAAACCTTGAGCATATTTTTTACAATGTGGTCAAAGCTCTGCCCCGCCGGATCCAAGGCAAGATAAGACACGACGAACTTAAAAGATACTAAAGCTGGCTAAACAGGCCAAGTTTTGTCGGGTTTGAAGGCACGAATAGGTAATCAAATAGACTCGACTAGATGCAGGTCAGGTATGGTAAGTATACAGAGTGTAAGTGACAGCCTAGCAAATACTGAAACTGTGAACTCAGACCATCAAACTGAACAAATTTCACTATGGAGCCTACCTTAGGAAACGCAAAAAAAAATCAGCTTATATTTGAGTCGGGTAGGTACAGCATTTTTCTATGGGACAGCTGATTTCTTTTCGCGTTTCCTGAGGTAGGCTCTATATTGAAAGTTGTTCAGTTTGATGGTCTGAGTTCACCGTTTCAGTATTTGCTAGGGTGTCACTTACACCCTGTATTTCCCATCTGCATGGAAAGTTAACGATTTTAATGTTTTTAAATAAGGTAAATGTTAGGTTGCTCCATATCAAACACTGTCCTTCCTTTAAGGTCTTATAGTAAATCGAGCCACCAGTAATTATTAATTAATCAGTACCTCAAATTGTCTGCATCGGTTTCCGGGTGTGTATAGTCGAAAATAAAATTATGCATTTCAAAAAGTTTTATGTCCAATGTTGATCATGGTTAGTTATGTCACAGATTAATGTTACTAACTTAACGTGGTTGGGTATCGATTAAATTTATACAGGGTGAAAACTTAAATGCGTTACATACTTTACGGGGTGCTTCAGACCATCCAACTGAACTTTTACTATGGAACCAACTGAAATCGCACAAAAAAATCGGCTGATTCATACATTTTAATAGAGTACATTTTCTATGGAACGGCAGATTTTCTTTTTCGATAATTCGATGTTGGCTCCATGGTGAAAGTTATTCAGTTGGATGGTCTGAAGCACCCTTTTTGATATGTAACACATTTTATTTAATATACCTTGTATGTTTGGTGTAAGTTGAAGGATGATATAGTAACAAGGATTGAGAGGGGTATGCTTAGATGGTTCGGTCACGTAGAGATAATGAATGAAAGAAGACTTACGAATGAAATATATCAAGCAAAGGTGAGCGGAAGTGTTGGGAGAGGCAGTCCAAGGAAAACATACCAAGATCAAATCTATGATCTTTTCCGAAAAGGACTAGTGCGTAACACCCTCAATCGACGGAAGTGCATGAAAAGATGTATGAATGTGAATGAGGCTAAAGAGGTGTGTCAGAGTCGTAGCGTGTGGCGGTCCGTGGTCTCTGCCTAACCCCATGGGACAATGGCGTGAGCTTATGTACCTTGTATGATTTTCAGGTTTGATTCTCAATATTTTAAGTGAATTGTATTCTTTCTTGATAAATAAATATCAAACCGTAAACCGTATTAATACACACCGTGTACATTTTATGTACAAACTACGACACATCAGGTTACGCAAAACCAAAATAAGCTGGCCGCGCGTAGGTAGAGTAATGTATAAAGTCGCACGGCCAGCTTATATTGGTTTTGCGTAGCTTGACGTGTCGCCGTGTGTACACACAGCGACAGATCAACATACCCGTAGTTGAACTCTATGTTCATGGACAAAGAGTTCAACTATATGGGTAGGTTGATCTTTTCCCGTGCGTAACTTCTTTATTTTAAAGGATATTTTTTATCTTATCAATCATACATATCCGTTCTGCAAAAAAGGTAGAGTAAGTATGTACGTACATACCTACTGTTCCTTTTTTGCGTAACGGGTCATTAGCATCTACTGTTTGCTGAAGTTCAAGCTTCGGAACCGTCAGGGTTTGGTTATTGTAACGTATTCAATGAAACTCTGACTATCACGGGTGTGTTTCATAAACTTTACTTTTGAGGTGCCCCCACAGACCCCAGCACCATCTCAGCAATAAAAGAAATGATCGTTCGCGAGGTTAATGCTATTAAAACATCTCTAATTCAGCGAGTGGCTGGAGCCAGGTATCAAGAGTGTGTCCGACGTGATGTCAAGATTTGGATGAAATCAAATCAATGAAATCCGCACTAATTACTAAAATAAATATTTATCTCTCATAGGTTTTCTATTTAAATTTAAAATCCTAATTCTGTCACCGGACACCCTGTATTTACAATCAATGCTGCAGAATTATACAAAATGCTTACGAAAAAACGTATATTTTTGTTTTGCGGAAATATTCGATAAACATCAAACCCTGAACGTTTTCAAACCTTGAATTTAAATGTACTGTATGCATATAAGGCTTTATTGGGTGCTTGGAGTAAGCTTCAGACAATAGAACTGAACATCGACTTTTTTAAAGACTTTTTTGAAGTCTCGAAAAAAAAGCTGCTGTTTTGTAGAAAACAGCAGATAGCGACTCTACCCAAATGTACAGCAGATTTCAATTTTTCGATTTCAATTGAGATCCCTTTGTGAAAGTTGTTCAGTTTGATGGTCTGAAGCACACCGTTTAATATGTAACGTATTTAATTTTACAACCTTTATTAGTATGTATACAGGGTCCTTCTTAATATGCTGACACTTTTTTAAGGAGATGATCAGACCATCAAACTGAACAACTTTCTCTAAGGCACCAACATCGAAATCGCGAAAAAAAGTCTCATACATTTGGCTCGAGTAGGTTTGCAGTTTTGTATGGAACATCTGTTTTTTTTTCGCGATTTCGATGTTGGTGCCATAGAGAAAGTTTTTCGGTTTGATGGCCTGATCATCCCCTTAAAATAGTGTCAGCATATTAAGAAGGACCTGTATGTAAAAAGATAAACTAGCCTGATTATTTTTGTACTCAACGCGGAGCTCCTTCTGATGGTACGGGTCTACGGCAGGAACATCCAGGTCCTTGATACCATCAGCCATAGAGACAATGCCTTCCTGGATAGCGTCCACTAGACAATCGTTTACGTCCGCCGAATTCCTGTCACATATCTTCAAGTATTTGTCTGTAAACGTGACATGAATGTGTTAACAATTTTTTATAGTGCGCAATATAATTTGTACTTTGTAATTATATGAGGTCGATAAAAAATTTGGAAAGCCGGTATTTTATGTAACATAAACGCCTTGAAACATTTATAAGCGAAAATGATTATAGGCTGTAGGCAGTTAATATAATAAAAGGGCCTTCTTTAGACAACATTGATCCTTAGCCTAATAATTGACCAAGACTGAACTTTAAAACTTTTAAATCAAATCCTGCCTTTCACACGGAATCAACAGCGATAAACATTAATTAATCATTCTATGAAAATACGAAGCTATGAGTTTAATTGCTATCATGTCTCAAAGCATAAAAAGTTATTGAAACATCACTCACCGATATCCACCAATCCATGACAATTAGTCAAACAAGCAAACAAAAACAAAGGTATTAAAAACATTTCAGTATGACAAAGAGATCGTCTTCCTACGTAATTAATTTAAAACGATAGAATAACACGAGTTGCGGCACGCAGAGTGTGGCATCGTTTGCTTGCCCCGTCCCAGTTGGCCATACTAAGGCCTGCTGTCGACCAAGAGATTGCGTAAATACACCTCTCAATGTCAACTACTGGTTCTCTTGAATACATAATACTATTACATAAAATAAATGTAATTAAACCAGTAATTTCGTAAAACGTGGACATACAGAAGTTACTGCGATTCCAGACTGAAACAAAGCAAGATAATTATATCTACGTGTTAATAAATAAGCGCAAAACCTCATACACCCCAACAGATTACGAAATAATGCATTGAAACAATAATTTCATTATTTTGTCAATTAAAATTTTACCAAGCAAAAATGATTTGTTATCATTTCAGCAATGAATGAAAGCGCTAGCGTGCTCATGGACTACCCACATTTTAAGAATCTTGTTTTGGTTGTAAATAAGGGGAGTGTGCCTGTGAGTGTCAGTTCAGTAAATTTTAAATTACTTATACTATTTTGGAAAAAAAAACCTGCCTTGATAATTCGATTCTGTTCTCGATTCTAAAAAACTATTTTCTAGTTTGGCGTTTATTCATTAACACGTTGTTTATTTCATTTTTAAAGGAATAACTTTAAAGTAGGAACTTTTGTAGTTTTAACGTCTATATATTATTTTAATGCCGGTAACTATTTTGCACACTGTTTAGCGATGTGTGATGTTTTGATTTATGAAGGAGTTAAGGGTATATTACTGTTGGCGCGCTCCATACAAACGAAGTCTGGTTATATTTTCAATACTAACCAATTAAAGTCAGTGACATTTTTTAGAAACAATCTAGAAAGTAAATCTCTATGCTTGTATCTTGTTAGATTTTCGTTAAAATTTTTAGTTTTAAAGTTACAGTGCCTCGAGTGCAAAGATTTCCATACAAATCTTAAATTAATCCTAGCATTGAAACTGCATTTTTTAACGATAATCAGATAAGATACAAGCATAGAGATTTGTTTCTAGATTGTTGCTACAAAATTTCATTGACTTTAATTGGGTAGAATTGAAAATATCACCAGACTTCGTTTGTATGCAGCGCGCATTTACGAATTCGGAATAAACTTCTCTTAAACCTTTGCGATTGGCTTTTGTTTACGTCTTAACTTAAGCAAATTCTATCGAAATGAGATATAAGTTTAATTATTGTGCCATGTCACGAAGCATCGTTAGTAGTGTACCTACCTTGTAATTATACATACCTAGTTGTTATGTATCGTAATAATTATAAGATGACTTACTGACGACAATAGGAAAATGACGCTGTCGGAAACAATAAAGTCATTTTTAACATTATCTCGATCTCTCTGTCATCAAATTATAGTACTAGTCTCATCTTCAATAGTATATTTTCTGTAAATAGATAGTATGCAAGATATCCATTTTAGATGATATTTGTTAGTGTTAAATTTATAAACATTTATTAAAATAAAATTAGATTTAAAATTACTCACATAATCAACTTCAGCAACATGCGTCGTCAACAAAACTGCTTCGGCAACATGGGTCGTCAACAAAACTGCTTCGGCAACATGCGTCGTCAACAAAACTGCTTCGGCAACATGCGTCGTCAACAAAACTGCTTCGGCAACATTCGTCGTCAAAATTGTTTACAAAAACTTCTTCAGCAACATGCGTCGTCAAGTCTCATTGAATTGTTTTTTTTTAAGCCAGAAAATGGTTTTTCATTCAAAAAATAGAAATAGTGAATGTAGAAAGCATGTAGGAAAAGTGAATGTGACTTTATTAAGGCGTAATTAAAGCCAATCCATTTCCACATACATAATCCTGAAATCTAAAAATGCTAAAATAAAACTGAACATTATGATTGCAAGCTTATAAAGTTATGGTGGAGTACCATCAGTGCCTACTACCTCCGTGGTCTAATGGTTATGAGCATTGGGCTCTTGACACGGAGGCCGTGGGTTCGATTCCCACGGTCCACGTCTAGTGATATGTCACTTTGTGCGTTTTTCCCCAGTTGGTTAGGACATTGCAGGCTGAATAACCTGATCATCTGAAAAGATAGATGATACGCACGTTAAGCCGTGGGTCCTGGCTACTATCTCTGGTGGTAGTAGTCGTTCAATAAAAACCTCGTCAGAGGCCGTAAGGTGGTTTGAAAAAACTCTGATACCAGGGCTTGTTGCCCTAAGAAGAAGTGCCTACTGGATGTAGGTACAAAAATATACAGGCATTCAACATTCTCGCTAGATATTCATACATGCCTGTATTGTATACATCAAGCTGCAGCAATCTGTACTTACGTAGGACATCTCATCTGGTTGGTCAGGACAGGATGTATAAGGATGGACATATTAAATGATTTATCTAAAATACCCGTGGTAATACGTAAATATTGTACAGTCCCGTTCACACGACGTACATTATGTACTACCATCATCATCAGGCTCCTATATTCGCTGGCTACATGTATGTATCTAACATTCTAACCTGTGTATCATATTTATCCGTATAAGTGATATTGGAAAACATATTTTACAAGATTGTTTGGTACTGGCGTATATTAGTAGCTCATTGTTGATTTTTTAACTAAGACGAAGTGCCCAAGACGCCAGCAAATTATGACCAAAACTTTACGTGATCGCCTTGTACCGCGGGCAAAGATTTTTACTTTTTGTATTTGTAAGAAGTTACGAGTGCAAAAAGTTGTCAGATTGTTAACAGGATTGTGGCGGCAGGAAGAAAAAACCTACTTAACTTGACGGACTACTATTTGGAACACCACGAGCTTGATAAGTGTAGTTTTACAGATATAATATAATGGTCACTTAAAGCTCCTCATCCTTTAACATTTATTTTATGACAACTTTTAATAGGAATTAGCCCAGTCAATTTACGGAGTTTTGTTAGAGGGGTGTGGAAGTAATTATGTATGGGCCTTTTAGACTGTTACCGACATGCGACACCATTTAGTGACAAAACGGTGGTATAATGGTGAAAAAATATGTTTGAAAAAAATCGCTACGCAACATAGAAATCAAAATAGTATCTCCCGGAAGGCTATTAAATTAATGATACTACCAATGCATTAATTTTAATGCTCTACGTTTTAATTAGATTCAACAACATAGATGACTTTTGAGCAATAAAATAGCCAATGAGTTATAATATAATGAGTTATTCATTACAAATACGATTGTATTTTTCAAAGCTTTCTAAGTAGAAAAATATATTTACTCCGTATTTAAAGTGTGTATAATGTTTTCGGTAAATAATTTAAGAGCCAATTTGAGCCTAGAAATAGCTTATACCAAAAGTCAGCGTCAGCCCCAAATTTAATAGTTAGAATTTATCTCGTTCTGTAAATTAATTTTTTCACCATAATGGTGAAAAAATTAATTTACAGAACGAGATAAATTCTAACTATTAAATTTGGGGCTGACGCTGACTTTTGGTATAAGCTATTTCTAGGCTCAAATTGGCTCTTAAATTATTTACCGAAAAAAAAATCTTAATTAGTCCCGGATTAAACCGTAAAATGACTCGGCTAACTAGCAAATGCACGAACAGTGCAGTGCATAGCCTAATTGAATTTGCCTTTCGTTTTAAATCATAGGACTGTTTTGTCCGTGTTTTACTTAGGCCCAGCACAAACGACGGACATTCCGCAACTGATTTATACACAACTAGTTTTTAATTACATTCGAACAAAATTTTAAGGGTGTATTCAGATAATGAAACTTAAAAACTTTTCCAAAGGAACTTGGGTCGGAAATATGAAAAAATTTAGACATCCCATAGAAAATGCCCGCACTTTTGTATGGGAGGTCCAAACAATTTTTTTGTTTTTCGACCCATGTTCCTATTGGGAAGTTGTTTAGTTTCATAGTCTGAATATACCCTTGAAATTTTGTTAGTAATTAAAAACTAAGTGGTATATTATACAAAATGTGAACCAGACTCATCTCATACCGTACTAAGCTGTTTATTTTTAGGAAAGAAATGCAACCTGAAAGGACAAAATCTTAAAAAGTTGTTAAAAAGTAATAATGGATCATACGCAGAACGTCAAAAAGTGCCTGGAAATATGAAATAGCATATTCAATATTATGGTTTAAACAGGCGCTCAATCATAACAAAACGCCTAGGTACTGAAAAGCGAAGCAAAAATTATTTAGACGCATTTACTACAAGCTTATTCTTATAAAAAAATTACTACAAAGAATACCAATTTTGGCGAGAACACATTGCAGCGACGCGACGTCGACATTTACTCCTTACACGGAAGCTTTGCAAAAGAAATACAACCATAATCCCATAACATAAATTTCAAGAGATGTCCTCATAAAGTAAAATGGAACTGAGCGCGATAATTGAGTTTCCAACAACAACGGGTGATCAAGAGCAGTACAAATTGTCACGGCTGTGATTACCTACCTACTATTTCGTCATATCTTTATACATATACTTACTAAAAAAAATGCATCGCTTCGTCTTTAATTTAATTAAATCCGGCTTATTCGGGCTTTGTTCGAGACCGTAAAATTTCGATTCTGCATAGAGTTCAAGCGAAACACCATTAAAAGGGCACGTGTGTATAAAGGGACAGATATACATTCTCAATAATAGCATGCTATTAAGCATGCTAATGAGCATGCTAAAAAAGAGCATGCTATGAACTGTTTACATTTGCTAGCAATAAGCATGTTCCTTTGATGCACCTGAATGAGCATGCTTCAAGCAAACAACTCGGTGCACTTGCTATTGTAGCATGTTATTGTAGAAAGCTGTTTCTGTCTGAATAATAAAATTAATGTCTTTTCGTCTCCCCAAGGTGCAATTTTTCACGAACAACTCATTCAATATACTATTCAAACAAAAAAAGTTAAAAACTAATCAAAATAGTAATAAACGGCGTGAAATCGATACTGAACTGACAGAAGCATGCTCAAAAGAAGCATGCTAATAAGCAATCACGTCTACACTTGCTAAAAGAGTGCGTCCCACCATCCCGCACCCCAGGTAGCATGCTCGAAAATCAACAGCCGATCGATTTTGAAGTAAGCATGCTAATTTCTAGCACGTCTGTTCACACATGCTACTAGGTAGCACTTGCTCGAAATTAGCATGCTCTCGTGCTACTAATGAGCATGTGTATCTGTACCTTTAGTCTGCATACGTCAACTAGTGTTAAACAGGTAATTAAAAATTGCGAAGCTATGAAACAAGCCTTTAAAAGTACAAAATAAATCGGGCATTCTCTTGGAGGTGTTGGACCTCTGTGGTTTCTTTCAAACCCGAACCACTTCAATATTGTGTTCTTTGTTTGGTGATTTAATTCGAGCATGCATGTTAGTTTGTAGTAGATATAAGGTACATAATTTTGTTTGCTTACTTTTAACTCAATTTAAATTAATAAATCGGGGACCACTGTAAAATGACAAATCCGTTGTTTTTAATTTCTAAGTAGAGTCACATAGAGTGAGTAAAAGTAAAACCAGTTTTGAAAAGTCATAATGAATTACCTATAAATTGTAGCTACTATAATATGTCGTTATAGGCTGACGATGCTGATGACCTAGTATATAAAACTCGAAAATTGAACCCCAATTAAAAATGATTCAGAAAATATTAGGACCATTATTCTTTTGGCTACGAGGTGTGATAAGACAGAAATATAAGATTTGAAAAAAAAAATCAGGCAGCAATTGGTATTTTCACATTGTTCCAATAAAATTATGAAATACCTATTACGAGTATAGTTTCAAAAGCAATAGGTTACCTACCAATCATAAATTAGGCCTGAAACTATGTCGAAATTACCCCACTACCTTTCAATCTTCCCTCCTGTTTTTAAGCGACTAATGGTAATGTCAATTTATTAGATTTAGTTATATGTATGTATATCTAGTTCAAACCATAAAGTTATTATACCTTAATATTACAGTTATGGTTCAAACACACCTCTGCTTATCTCACCAAAAAAACATGTTTCCTTCGCCCTAACATATTTTCCGTTTCAGTGCCTATTTTTATAAATATCATAATATTCATAATTAATTTCATAACAGCAGCAGCGGCGCGGCTCCAGAATTTAATGAAAGTATTTTGTTTTATATTTATGCAACTGTTTTTTTATGGTAAATCCCGCATCAGGTCGAATGCATTAGCTGGTAACCTATGACAGTTTTAAGGAAAAAGAGACTGAAGTGAACAGGAAAACCTCTTGATCGATTTCTTTAGATTTGACTTATCTCTTACTTATCTAAATTAAGCTTTCAACCTTTATCTTACTAATGGCCTGTTTCACCACTTCTGAATAAGTTCGTGATAGCTTATTTGATAGATCATTTGACACAATTTTCATACAAAATATGCCTAACGTGCTGTCAGATAAGCTTAGAAGAACTTATCCAAATGTGGTGGAACAAGCCCTAAGAATAGGGAATTTCACTACATGAAATACAACGTATTAATGAATTAACGCAAAACTAGAAAGTAGTTTGTTTAAAATCGAGAGCAGAATCGAATTATTATATTTTCAACATTGTAAATTTTTTTCAAAATATTAAACAATTTCTTTGTAAAATTTTAAATTAACTGTACTCGATCTCAACCCACCACACAGGCACACTCACTCTACTTACTACCAAAACAAGATTCTTAAAATGTATCCATGGGCACGCTAGCGCTTTCATTAATTGCTGAAATGATAACAAATCATTTTTGTCTGAAAACTTAAAATGCGAATAACTTTAAATTTCAACTATGAAAATAATGAAATTATAGTGTAAATCTAATAATTTTGTTATAAATCTGTTGGGGTGTATGAGGTTTGGCGCTTATTCATTAACACGTTGTATAACACAGGGTGTAAAATTTAAGACGCCTGGGACCGTAACATCTGGAACAGATGTTAGGGCCTAACATGATGATGATGAAACTTAAATACGTTACCACATAGAGTACACAGGGTCCCAAAATAAATGCACGTACCAAAAGGGGTGCTTTAGACCTATAAACTAAACAACTTTCACTGTGGGATCAAAACTGAAACCGCGAAAAATATCAGCTGTTTAAAATATTTGGTTCGAGTAACGAAAGTTGTTCAGTTTGATGGTCTGAAGCACTCAAGTATATATCTCATTTAAGGTCCAACTTAATATGCTGACGGTTTTTAAGAGGATGTTCAGACCATCAAACTAAACAACTTTCTTTATAGGACAAACAACGAAATCACTAAAATAAATTCGGCTGTCTCATACATTTTGGTCGAGTAGGATTGAAAGTTTGTATGGAACAGCTGTTTTTGTCGTGTTTTTTCCCTTGGTCCCATAAAGAAAGTCGTTCTTGTGATCATATATATGTAGATATAAAACCGTCAGCATATTAAGAAGTACCCTATATAGCACAATGGCTTTTGGCGTCCAATAATGTTTTGTCGATTTGACTAGTTGTCAAAATAATATTAACTTTTAAATAAAATACTTTTATAGCACAGTGTGACCTAAACCCGCACTTTACGCACGCTTTTCCGGGACCTAAGTTGTCTATCTCTGCACGGTGCGTAAATGAATCGACTACCTTCACATATGTAAAAAAAATGAAACAAAACCCTTTGAAATGTCGTTTGAAGCTTGGAAATGCACAGGAAACAAATGACAAGAAGGGGATAGGTTAGCGATTCAACTGCAAGAACCTTCCTGTTGTAGAAAAAGTGACAGCGACGAAATCAAAGAAAAACGCTGACTTAATTCTTTCGCGAAAATTGTAACTTTCGAGCAGCAATAGACTGTTCGAGCAGTGAATTTAGCGACGATGAGAACACCGAAGTTGTTCCGGACGCGATCAAAGAAATGGCGAAAACGGTGACACAAAATCAAAAAATTTCAGTTCATTTTCATTTTCATTTTCGGTATCAAAAAATCATTTCAATGTTTCTTTTAAAATAGCAATCTAAACCCTCGGGGGGGGGGCTGCGCCCCCCCCCCCGAGCCCCCCTGCTGCCCCCCCCCCCCCTCCCTGCCATCCGTCCGGGGCGGGTTTAGGTCACTTGTGCTATAAAATAGTATACGATACTCGCGACCAAACTTTCCTATTATTGCACGGCGTTTAGCACCCTCGCTGCGCTCGGGCGCTAACTTCACGCCGTGCAATAATGGGCAACTTAGGTCACTCGTATCGTAATGTACTATTGTATTTGCTAATCCTGGATCAGAATTCATTTTCTTTCAGCTTTTGTAGAGGAAAGACCATCAAAATCATCATCATCACCAGCCTATACGTTACATCGTTCCCCAGTAATTATAAGAGGAAACCACAAGTGCCAATTGCTAAAAGAAAGACACTATTGGTTTGTTACAGACATATTTAAAACTAAAATTATTTTGACCTAATGATAAACGGATTATCATATAAATCATCGACGTTGTTAAACTGTTTATACCTCATTGCACCTACCACACTTTAATGACCATTAACGGTACAGTATGCTCAAAAAACATTTCAAAGACCTATACATACTGAAATCTTAGAAGTAGGTGACTATGATGAGCGAATACAATGGCGCTGTTGATGGTTATAAATCCATTAGATTGATAGTTCGACAGTTACTCTGAATACAGGTTGACGATCCCTGGCTGTTTAAAATCTCTTGTTCAATATTGAGCACTTTATTTGGACTAAACAATTTAATATCTTAGTCAAGTAATCCGTTATACACGTATTCGTAAGACCCTACAAATACTTATTTCGAGGTAGTGAAAACCATAATATATCTGCATATAGAGTCCCTAACTCTATGCTGACGTTAGACCACCAAGCTGAACAACTTTCTCTATGGGACTAACATTAAAATAATTATATTATACAGGGTGAAATAGATATCATTAGCATCCTTTTAAACTAAGAGTCTACTCTACCCATCAAACTTAACAACTTTTACTTTGGGAGCATACCGAAAGGAGAAAAAAAAATCTGATGTTGCATTCATTTGAGTCGAGTAGGTATTGCAGTTTAATATAGAACGGTAGAATTTTTATTCTTCGTTCGGTTTGCTCCCATAGTTAAAGTTCAATTTGATAGGTAGACTCTTGGTTTAAAGGATGCGAATGATATCAATTTCACCCTGTATATGGAACTAAGGTTTTCACCAACTAAAAAAAAAGAGGTTATTGTTTTCATGATAAGACAGGTCTAGTCTATTTACTATTATAAAACTGTAACAGAAGTGTCTGTACATTGAACAGATTTACATGAAAAAGATTACGATATGGTTTTTAGATATCCCGGACTCTAAATCAACCTTTTTTAGAATTTATGTCAGTCTGTTTGTTCGTTTGTAACAGCATCACGCAAAAACTACTGAACCGATTTTGATGAAACTTTTTTTGTTTAATAGCTGACTTAAAAGCAGGTATATAATTTGTGCGGACGAAGTCCCGGGTAAACTCTATACTCCATTCAAAATAGCCACGAAATTTTAAGGCTATTTTGCATTACAGAAACAGTGATTTGAAACAATTCCTCTCACTTATTCTTAGAACAGCTTTAGTAACGTCCAAGATATGTCGGGTAGTATATGTATCCAATAAATTTATTACATTTGGCAATCAGAATTGGCCAGAAAGCTAAATAGGAATCGAAAAATCTCGTCGTACTTATTCGGAATGAAGTATAGTCGGATATTAAATGGAACATTTTTAATAGTCAAAACTCTGGTTCGAACTTTAATCATTGTCCTGTAATGTCAGTCCTAAGTGTTCTGACATTTTTACTCAACTTCTATATGCATGTATACTTACCTATCAAAGTACATACACATATCGACATAACGGGATGGGATGGTAAAAGATTAATGACGCTAATAATGTACCAACACGTTTAATAGCTTTGCTTGTTCCGTTCACGTCGCGATATTTGAGTATAATATCGCGACCATACCATTCCGATCATGTTTATTTGATCTAGATTCTTTTTTAGCGCGTAGAATTGTTTGATAGAATTTACCAGTCGCTGGCGTAGTGGAGCTTCGGTTTTGGAAACGATCACCGAAGATAAGCAACGTCAGGTCCGGTCAGTCTTTGGATAGGTGACCGATTAGTGGTATTTCATATAGAGCGTTTACGTGCTTCGGAAGGCACGTTAAGCAGTTGGTCTCGGATAGTTCCGTCAGATGACGTTGTAGCTATTCGTTAAGCCAGGTCAGAGGCCTATAAAGGCGGCTTGAAAATTCACTGACAGCAAGTTGACCACTAACTTGCCTCCACCAAACACTCACTTGGTCCACTCCCTCTCTTCATTATTCGTGAGACGACGCCTTTGCCCTGCAGTGGGATTCCACGGGCTATAACTTAACATAACTTATAAGAACTAGTCAATTTCAAGAACTAGCTATTTCAAAAGCAGTTATTTTGGATAATAACCTTATAAACAGGAAGGCTCATAAATAACCTTTGCCTGACCTAAAAAAGTCACAACAAGTTTTTGTGCAACAAATTTTAGGACCCCACAGGTTTAGAATCTGAGTCATGCTGCACTCGTTCTTGGACATTGCCACTAAAATAAAGAGATATGACATTACAACCACTTCGAAGAGAATCTTGCCTTTTTGGTGATTTGAAATGGCCATTGTTGAGCTCTCAGGGACCGGTACACTGTACTTTTTTTTAAGGTTCCGTCATCGAAGAGTTGAGTGCTTTGACTATTTATTATAAGGACTAGCCTTGCGGTAGCATTTCCCCTCTGCCACGGTATAAGCACAATTGATCTTGTGCATTTACATTCAATTTTATACCTTATCACTAAACGAGACAGCCTATAATTGCGAAACAATAACTTTGAACTTAGAACGTTTGGGGTTCACACGAGACTACTTTTCATGATTTTTAACAATCAAAATTAGAATATAAAGTTATGGGGAATAAAATCCAAAGTTGCGGATTTCATTTTACCTCGCCCCCCGCAAAAAGTGGCAGAATTACACGCGTAACCAGTCCACATATAAATAGTCAAAGGATACTGCTGATATGTTTAATTACTCTTTAACTTTAATATCAACAAAACAATTTCGAATCTACGCCCGATATGCCAGATTAAGTACATCATCACTTTGGCCAGAATCACAACACAATTTATGGGATATTAAGAGAGGTACCTCACTAAGTATTTTATGTCTTAGTATCAATATGATTATCATGAAGGCACTGGAATTTGCCTGAATTGCATTTTCTATCAGTTAGATGATAATATGAATTAGTCTACAATGTTGTGTGCATGGCAATCATAAACTAAAAGTGCACTGCTAAAAAAACTATATTTAAAAATAACTTAATTAAAACTTTAAATTAATACAAAAATATTTGACCAAGATAAAAAGATGAACTTATTAAATCAATCAGCCTATCAAAATAAGCTATATTCTAAGGAAACACGCAATTTACCGTAACCTGCGATAGTTCAATTAATTGAATCTTTAATTTATTCATCATAATGCGTGAGACCAGCGGTCGCACCGTGTGAACAAGTTTCCAGTAGCTTTACAAGAACTTTTAGTACATTGTACCATACATTTATAGTACTATGGTACTCTATTCTGTAATATGTTAGTTCCTTCCATCACCCTAATGACTGTTCGGTAGTTGTATAATTAAATATTTCGATTTAAAATTTAAAACAAAGAAATAAATTCTTTCAACACATAAAATAAATAAAGCAGCCTGTTTTTGTCATTCTATAAAGATTAAAATTTGACAAGGTAATCAGACAGAAAAAAATCACGGACATTCAAATATATAATGCGTTAACGGAACATGGAAAGGGCCCGGTCGGTTATGATTCGTCCCGCTTCATTGAACTGGCGCCACACAAGACTGAACTTATTATTTTGGAAATCTCATACCTTAAATTTAGTGCACTTAAAAGGTACTTCGAGCTTGCCATTAATACTCTTATGTCCCTTCACCGTTTTAATAAAGAAATTCCAACCGAGTTCAATGATCTCTCAAAACACTAATCATGCTTTGTTCCGCACCGTCTGAACCGTGCAAATACGAGTATCATCAATCGAAGATCAAATAACATTTTCAGGCGTGCTCCTCCAAATGGTTGTCATATTTTATAAAGCTCATTTGAATCGGGTGGCAAATGTCAGCTCAGTACAAAAGGAAAAAGCTCTGTTATCTTTTGAAGCTAATGTAGAGCGTCAGTTTAAATATTAAAAGGCGCGGATTCAAGAGGCCGAAGCATTTTGCGAAGCGACTCCTTGCGTGTCGCACATCCTCGCGACGCGCACTCACTAACCCCTTTAAAACGAATTTTATTAACACAACTTTATAAGTGAATTGGATGGTTCAATAGTTTACGAAAACAACATGTCAATAAGGACTAAATTAATAATTGTCTGGCTGAGTCTGATAGCGACTACTTGCTGGAGTGTCTCCGAAGACAATGGTTTCTCTTCAAAGGATGGCGCATTTTACATCGACGATGCAGTTGTCATAAATGGTAAGCGAACATCCAAGATTTTATTGTCTATGATTAGTTGATCCCAACAATTGGTTTTAACTAAGATCCAGCAGAGATCCAAAAGGACATTTGTTTTCTCTACATTTTCACGTTCATTATATTTATCTAACAGCTTAAAGGAAGAGGTCTTCAAAAGATTAGATCCACAATAGGCAACTGTGCAAACTTTGGCTTTGTTCATTTAACCGTAACGTTCTATTTGTTTACATTGCTTAAAAGAAATGGTGTGTCCTCAAGTATTCTCATCGTGCGGGCTCAAAACAATGCACGACACGGGGATATGAGGTTTTGAGGCTAGAGAAAGTTAAAATTTGCAACTGAGATGTCCGGTCACGGTGAAAAGTTGGATATAAATATCGATAAAGATACACTTAAATAAGCGCAAAAGTCTATTTAATTACCAATAACTTACATCAATACTAGTAACTAAGTTTCATTCAAACTGTTTCGCGAATGTGAATATCGATGATCTATGTAACTACGTACAGGTACCTATACTTCTCGATGACCAAAACAAGATGAACATGTACCGTGAAGGTGATGGTCGTCAACCTGTGGTCCGCTAGAGGCTCTTAAACACGTGGGCCATTATTCGGAAAATACCTATAAGATCAATTCAATGCAAATGCTCATACGCCTACACGCCCGCGCGCTTTGTACCACATCAATCAAATCATTGTCCTAAACCGCACTTCGGCGGTTGGCTCTGAGTACTTGTTACTTTTTGCGACTCACCGAGGACATTAATTAGATCTGAGACTTGAGATTGAAGCCGGGTGACGCTGCTGACATTTCCTTACATTAGAATGCTGAACCCGGAATCCTGAGAACAGTTGACAACTAATGCTATATGTTAACATCGAATCAGTCTCCAATCCATTTGAAAAATATGTCGTCGTTATTTAAATAGATTTTCTAGGCTGGATAGAGAAATTATTTTAAATACAAAATGAAGGGATAGACTGGTCGTTGCAATCATGTAGGTATTCAGTTCGCATGCTACATGTTGCTATTTAAAGCCTTGTACTCTATCCACCTTAATAAAAAGGCGTCTCTCTTTTGAAGTTTACTTATTTTACTTCGCAAGTAATATCAGGTCCCCTTCTAGAGTTCCAATACTCGGAAACATGAAATGGACAAAACTAATTTTTAGTTTTTATGGAGATTTTGTGATTATTAATAATAAAAGAGTCATTAATTTTGAACAAATTTAGAATCACCGCAACTAAAGGCACTATAAACAGAAATCGAAAATGGAAGCAGTAAATCTAGAAGCAGAACCCTCTACGCTTGAATATCGTTCCGCCCTTGACCATATTTCATATGTAAGGTCTAGGAACATTTAAAACCCGTACATTTTCATTAAAGTCTGACTGGGAATCAGGTTTAATCACTTGATGTTTCGGTTGCAACTCCAACATCAAGGTCGATTTTATAGGTACTCGACATTTTTTGAACGTACTAACTTACTTCTTTGGGACAGTGTCAACATAAAATTATCTTTATTGCATACTTGTAATTTCATTGATGATTTTATCGCAATTTCCTTTATTTTTGAACTTAAATATAATTATGATCTGTTTCTGATGAATCTTTGATGGGTTTGTTTTACAACTTTTTATTTAAGGTCTTGGTCGAATAACTATCTGTTAACTATGTTAAAGTTATTTTTATATTTTTAATTCAACTTAGTAGTCTATTAAGTATCGGTAAGAAATTACTATTGATATACTTATAAGTTATTTAGATAAGTCAAAATATTAGGGGAAAAACATTAGGCATAAAGGATAATATATAATCTGCATTAGTAAAATTGTTATCCGGTTTAGTCCTTTTTTGGTGTATGCACATCACGTCTTCTTGTCGTTTGGGCAGCAAGCCCTGGTGTCAGAGTATTTCCAAACCGCCTTACGGCCTCTGACGTCGATTTTATGTACCGACTACTACCCCCAGAAATAGTAACTGAGACAAATAGCTTAACTAATCCAAAGCACGGAATCATCCTTCTTTTCAGACAATGTGTGTTATGGAAGTGCAGATTTTTTTTTGAGATCGGTTTGCTCTCATAATAAAAGTTGTTCAGTTTGAAGGGTAGACTCTTAGTTTAAAAGGATGCTAATGATATCAATTTCACCCTGTATACGGCTCAACTTGAAGGAGCACTTATTATTTTCCGATATAAAGTTAATTCAAAAATTTCAAAAATACGGCATAGAGTACGTATATATATTGTTATCGTTAATCATCTTAATCATCGTTATTTTCGTTATAGTTTATACTAAGGACGTAGAAGATAGTATAGGGATCATATTTCGAGACGAGTGTTTAGTATGAAGTTGTATGGATGTAGTAGAAGACGAAAACCGAAGAAAAGATAGATGCATTGTGTAATATATAAGATGATACGTATAATAAACTAAGTGCTGACAGGTACGAGAGATGAATGGAAGATGACATATAACGTGGACACCTAATAATGGTGCAAGAGAATGGTGACATAGATCGTAGGTCAGTGTAGAATTCGGTAAACATCCCAATGAAAAGAGAGTGAGAACATGCAAAAATATTGCGAAAAGAACCATAGAAAATACAAATAATGGCACAACATTGATTGGTCACCTTCCCCACTTTGTACACGAGAAGTTTCAATAAAACTTAAACCGTTATGCAGAGCGGCGATCCGAAATAAACAACATGCATTTTTGTGGTGAGTACGTACGATACGATACGTGCTGACGAATGCTTTTGCATCGCTATCTGAATATCAATGTTATTATTTGGTCTGACATACAGCCAACAACATATTGGCCCCGGGCGTGGGAGAGTCATAGTTCGGCTCCGTCAAGACGCAGTCTGCCAATCTATCAATGAACCGCTCGCGACGTAGTGGGGCTTCCGAGTTTGAAACAACCATAGAAGACCGGTGCACGTCTTTGCATGGGTGACCGTTTTAGTGGTACTTCATCTCGAGTGATTGACACGTTATATGCATTTGGCGCCAGATGCTATTGTAGCATTATATGGCGGTATTGTTTAAAATTTGAAAATATTCTGACACCGGGTTGACCACTAATATGCAGATATCATTCAGAAATGTAAACATTAAATGGGTATGAGTAAAGGTATTGTCTTTTGCGCGTCGCGGCCACCAATGAAAGTATTGTATTTATATAATTAGAGTACTATTAAAAACAAAAATATTATAATAAATACTTATGGCCTAGCTCGCATCGGAGTTGAGATATTTGACTCTAAAGTTTCATTCAATCAATCAATCGAAACCTATTACCTACTCAGCAAAATATACCTTAAAGAAATACAGAAGATACAAAACAAGGCGGTCTTAGCGCTAAAAAGCGATTTCTCCCACACAACCTTAGAAGTTATTTGCACCTTAATAGCGCAGCGCCGATGCAGCCTAGCAATGAATGTGATGTTATTTAATGTATTTTGAAAGGTTCTTTTAAAACCTATGTAAGTTTTATTACTGGCCGATCAACTAATAAAATTACAATTTTCTCCCTACAACCTTACTCATACCCATTTGATCGAAATAAGTGCACGTACATAGCTACTACTTAATTACATGAGGTAGCAGCTCTTGTGTTTTATGTAGGAGTATAAAACCAGAACTGGGGCTTTCAGGAAACAATGGAGCGACGCTTTAGGAGATGAGATTGACATTAAAAACGTGTTAACAAACTCAATGTCTTAATTACACAGATTATTGGACTACACATTTTGATGGATTGCTTTTAATTCAACTCTTGTGATCTCGACTTCAAAATTAACCCAAATCACGAGGTAGTCAGACCAGCTTTTGTGGGAGGGGAACAGGTTTTAAAAAACTTTATCCACCAACTTACTGCCAACATTAAATTGACCGTTTACGGTACTTATCGGTGGTAGAAGTAGGTAGGTAATTGAAATTACTGTTAGAGTAATCCGCAATATAGATAGGTATGCCGATATTTGAGGCCTTTAGATTATAGCTTGTTTTGAAAACGAGTTTTATTTTCATAGGCAGTCCGAGATGTTAAACTTTGTTTTTTTTGACGTTACGTCTCACTCCGCATACCAATGCCTGCATATTCAAAAACCGACCAAGTGCGAGTCGATCTCGCACACCGAGGGTTCCGTACCACACAATATACAATCCATCAAACTGAACAATTTTCACTATGGTAGCAAATACGAAATCGCGAAAAAAAAAACGCTGTTTCATACAAAACAGCACTGAAATGTATGGGACATTTGATTTGATTTTATACTCTCCCTTTGTACATGTTTTTCTCAACTTAATCATTAATTGTATACAGGCTCCAACTTAATATGCTGACACTTTTTGAAGGGGACGGTCAGACCGTCAAACTGAACAACTTTCTCTATGGCACCAACATCGAAATCGCAAAAAAAATTCAGTTGTCCCATACATTTGGCTCGAGTAGGTTTGCACTTTTGTATGGGCTGATTTTTTTTGCGATTTCGATGTTGGGGCCATAGAGAAAGTTATTCAGTTTGACGATCTGATCGTCCCCTTAAAAAGTGTCAGCATATTAAGAAGCACCCTATATGTGGACAATAAAGTGTTAAAATAAATAAATAAAATGTACTTATTCAGCAGCTGCCAGGCGGGTCAGGCGCGACGCTGATGCCTCAAACAGTACTCGCGATGGAAAACAGCTTTGGTTATTGCGACCACGACAGGTATGACATTTATACACAAAATGTTATCCAAGGTGTAAGGGACAGCCAGGCAAATACTGAACCGGTGAATTCAGACCATCAAACTGCCCACAACCCACTTCAGGAAACGCAAATGAAATCAGCTGTTCCATACAAAACTGATGTACCTACCTACCAGACTCAAATATATGAAACATCTGATGCACCGTTTCAGTATTTGTCTAGCTGTCCTATGGGGCACCCTGTATAAGTCCTTCCGAGATAGTGAATAATATTTTAAAGGGATGATCCCATTAAACTAAATAACTTTATGGGACTAACATCCACAAACAGCGTAAAAATCTCTTCCATACAAAACTGCAAACCTACAAGACCCAAATTTGAACCAAAGGGTCAGCGCACATCTAGCGGTAGACTGTTCGAGCAGTTTTCATTATTCAATTGATAATGAACTCAATGATAATTGAAATAGAGTTGAAAATATGGTGCAAGAGATGACGCGAACACACGTCATATCTCTAGTACGCTATTTTCAACTCTATTTCAATTGTCATTGAGTTCATTATCAATTGATTAATGAAAACTGCTTGAACAGTTTTCCGTTAATATTATTATTTTAATATAACGATGTATCAACAGACTGACGAGGGTGCGTTTGGACTGGACTGTGAGACAACATTGGGCAAGAAAGGGACATGTAAGAGTTTCCGTGACTGTTACCCATTGTTCAAAGTAGCCGACTTGTCTGGTTGGGACGGATGGGTCATGGGCCACTACGACACTTGCAGCTACGTAAGCGGTGATAATATGGAGGTGAGAACAATCTTGTTACGATTTTTTTTTAAATCTTAAGCAGGCCTTGTCGCTCGGCCAGAGGTACCTTGGCGTATCTTAAGCGATGCACTTGCTTGATTTCTGTCATTCGCTCCAGACGGCAACGTCATGCGCTGTTCGAAGTAGTAACAACAATGTGGCATGCTTCACTAGGTACAGGTTTTTTCAGTAGGTAATTAAAGCGTAAGAATTGATCTATTTCTAAGAGGTTAGACTAGTACCGTTTTGTCCATACAAACGTATTCTCCTGTTTCCTACCTGGATAATGACACTAGAGCAAACATTTTTTACCATACAATATGTTACCTCTGCTGTGTCCCTATGTTTTGCTTTTTTGCATAAAGTTATTACCGTAAGAACTAGGGACCCAATTTCACCTCCAGCAAACCAATATTAACAAAAAAAGCAAAACATACCGACATAGCCAAAGTCTTTCTCATATTTTTCTTGAAAGAATTAATTGTATTAAAATCGGTTTAGCTTTGGAGGAGGAAACAGGGGAATACGAAATGACGATTTCGTCCATTGAAGATAAAATCAGTCCGAGCTGCAGCTATCTCTTTCGCACTCTAGTCGGCGAGATGTGTGGGATCAGACAAATACGTAAACAGTCGAAAAAGTGTTCTATTTTCCAAATTTCTTCGAGTTCCCGCCTATCATCTTAAGGAAGTGATGTATCTGTTACCTAAAGTCAGAGCATAGAGGAGAGTCATAAACTTAATTAACATCCAGGTGTTCGGAGTGTGCTGCACGGAGCCAGTCGGCACGCCACCGCAGCAGGAGCCCGATGTACAACGTTTGGGTATTCTACCTTCAGCTATGTCGGTTCAGCTGCCACCGTTTCAATTGGCTGGGTAATTATTTAACATCGATTTGTATCCAAATACTTATGGCTTCAGTTTTTGCTTACTAATGAGATAATCCTAATCAGTTTTCCAGGCCGAATCTTATCCGCATTGTCACCACAATGGAACTTCGGCCAGGGTCTCAATGTGAGACAGATTCCTGCGCAATGGCCGCCGACGATCCCGCCGCTGCCGACACATCCACCAGACCACACTCCTGCTACTCATCCACCTTCTTTTGGTACGTATTACTACGTATTGAAAGAACAGGCTTTGGTCATTAGTACAACGGTGTTCATAAAACAATCAATTTAACATATTGTTTTGATATAGCAGCGAACTACAAATATACAGTTTCAGGGTGTAATTGTAGACAATGGCATTACTTTAAAACTGATTTTTTTTTCTCAAAGAACCTAAGGGAAATTCGCAAAAAATATCAACTTTTCATACAAACGTTCCGACTGATTGAAGTAATGCAATTGTCTACAGCTACACTTACACCCCTTATATCCGATTCTTATTGTTTATATGCAGGTGCTGGAGCTGGAACTACGAAACCATCATACGATGAGCCTGTTACTCAGTCAACAACATGGGCAACAAGACCTCCACAACCTGGTACAACTAAGCCTACTACGAAACAGGTAACATAATTTTGCTTTAGTACGATTTATAACTGACTTTCAAAACACAGGAAAGTTGGGAAATATTAAATATTCCCTTTTTCAGACATGGGCACCGATGCACCCGACTCAAGCAAGCAAACCGACTCAGCCAGCTGCTGATGGCTCTTGTGGTATGAAAAATGGAGCTCAGGTAGGTTCTCAGGTCATTTCAGTTCTCCTTAAAAAATTCAATAACTGTGACACGCCGTCGACTAATAATGTTATTTATGTCACCAAGAGTAATAAATGTCATTTCAGACATATGAGAGTACATATCAAGACGAAGAGCGAATCGTAGGTGGTCACAACGCCGAGCAAAACGAATGGCCATGGATCGTGGCCCTATTCAACGGCGGTAGACAGTTCTGTGGAGGCTCCTTGATCGATGATAGACACGTCCTGTCCGCAGCTCATTGTGTCGCCCAGTAAGTCCATTTTACCTTTGTCATGGAAATTCGTGGAATCTTATAGACAAGGCAATATGCATCCTTTTAAACGAAGAGTCTACCCATCCAACTGAACCACTTTTACTTTCTGAGCAAACCGATAGGAGCAAAAAAAAAATCAGTGTTCATACTAAACTCGCTATTTTTTTTGCTTCGATCGGTTTGCTGCAATAGTAAAAGTTGTTCAGTTTGATGGGTAGACTCTTAGTTTAAAAGGATGCTAATTGCTAATGATATCAATTTCACCCTGTAAACTCACTCACATATAGTCACACCATATAAGCTTATTTTGAAGCCTTTTCACTATAAAATAGCCTTTAATTGTATGTTTGTGATGGCTATGGGTGTACGAGTTTACCTCTGCAATTATAGTTCACTCTTCCTTGATATTAATCCATAAGACCAAGATATCAAGACATCTTTTTTCGTCTAAAATTATAACGCTACGTCTAATAATTCCTAGCTTTATATTACTTTCTTCGGATTTAGCCACACTATTTTGTATTTCAATCAATTACAGTATGACATCTTGGGATGTCGCTCGTCTAACAGCGAAACTAGGTGACCACAATATACGGATCAACACAGAGACACAACACCAGGAAAGGAAGATCAAGCGGGTTGTAAGGCATCGTGGCTTCGACATGCGCACATTGGTACAAATAATTCTGTTGAAATTGTCAAAATAATTTAAAATTTCGACTACATATAAACAGTATTTATTTGATTGCAGTACAACGACATAGCGATACTAACGCTAGACCAGCCCGTTACGTTCACGAAGAACATTCGCCCAGTTTGTTTGCCGCATGGAGCACGAGCCTATGCTGGTCTTATTGCGACTGTGATTGGTTGGGGAAGTTTGCGAGAGAGTAAGTGTAAACTCTAAATTAAAAAACCTTTTTATTTTTAAATCTACTACAAATCACAATTGAAATTCTTTATGCAGGTGGACCTCAGCCTTCAATTCTACAAGAGGTGTCAATTCCTGTCTGGACGAATTCAGAGTGTAGACTGAAGTACGGTGCCGCAGCGCCTGGTGGCATCGTTGAGCACATGTTATGTGCTGGTAAAGCTAGCATGGACTCTTGTAGTGTGAGTATAACAATCATTTATTAATGCATAGGCACACGACTATATTCCCCGATGGGGTAGTCAGAGATATTCCGAAATTTCAGAACATCCATGTTTCAATAGTACAGAAAAACTGTCCAGTGTGACGGGGAGTGAGCCCGTCGCCACTTGTAATGCACTGTGGGTACAATACATGCCTTGAACTACAACTACAAGGAAAACACCGTGAGGAAGCCTGCATACTTCAAGTATGCGGGTTTCCTCACGATGTTTTCCTTCACCGAAAATCCAGTGGTGTTACAAATCGTACAAAAATGCCGAAAAACTCATTGGTAGAGTCGGCCTGGAGATCGAACCATCGCCTCCTACATGGCAGGCAAGGTTTCTCGCCACTGGACCACCACGGCTCGCAATTTAATAATTCACGAAATATTTTATATCTTTGGTTTATAGTAAAATACTTGAAGAACAAAGACGTCGTAGATCAACAATAAAATCTTACAATAAACTTGACCTGGAATGTAACTAGCTTTACAGAGATAACACCAGGTAGAATGTAGTTTTCGAGTTCAATTAGTTTTACTCATTAAATAGAAGATAAATATGGTTCAAATCGTTTTGAACGCATTACCTACTCCCATTACCTAATAGTTAAAAAATAGCTAGTAATAATATTGAGGTCTTCGATAAATGATTGTTCTTCCTCTTTGCGCTACAATTATTTATCTAAGATTAAGGTCTTTTTTTTTAAATATTTTGTTAGACAATTTTTGTCTATAGCGAACCGTATTATCGTAAGATAGGCATCATTTCAATGTATTTACAGGGAGACAGCGGTGGTCCTTTGATGGTGAACGAAGGTGGTCGCTGGACTCAAGTGGGCGTTGTCTCTTGGGGCATAGGCTGCGGCAAGGGCCAATACCCGGGTGTCTACACACGCGTCACTGCTTTCTTACCATGGATACAAAAGAACTCTAAATGAGGACGAATGGATGATTGATGAAAACTCCTTTTTTATTCGTACACGTTAAAAAACGAGACGGATAAATCCAGCATTACGGAAAAATTACAAAAGTTTTTCATTTACTTTGATAACTTTTGATTAATAGGTACTTCATTTAGTTTAAGTTCTTGAACGAATTATTCCATGAATAATTATCATCAATAATTTTGAGAAAGTCAACCGATACAACTTGCCTTTCTTAATAAATTGGTGTTAAAATTATCAATATCAGTCACAAATGTAAAGCTGACTTGTAATATTAAAATTTTAAAATAAAAACAATTTTCTAATTCCTTGTTTAATTATACTTCCCTATAATAATAAAGTATTTCGTATTTATAAGAACAATTGACTATCAATACTTACTACTACAATTAATATTAACAAACAAATCATAGCATAATCATTATCAATCACAATACATATTTCTCAATTCAGTCTCGGTTTAAATAGTTTTTAACAGTGTATTAATACACGATTGTAAATTAAAAAGATATAAGGTACTTCATTGATTTATATTAACACTACCCAGGAAACGTATCACACATAATTGGTTAACTACAAATTTAAACTAATTAACTAACTAAAGATACATACTTGTGAATTGTAGCTATATGTCAAAATTTGACACATTCAGGTGTTGCAGAATATTTCGTGCTGGAAGAGAAAGAACAATGTTTGTCAATCGGAGGTTTAATTAAACCCAAAGCACATACTGACATACTTCATAGTCATATAAACAGGCTCGCACTGACAATATATTAATATTTTAAAGGGGTGGATTAGTTTAGATCTAATCAATTAAAACTGAACAAATTTCACTATGGATACAACGTCGAAAAAAAACAAAAAATGTCTGATCTGCACTCTATACTGCAGTTTTGTTTAAAAAGCTGTGTTTTATATACAGAGAGCGTGTGAGTGAGAGGAGGGGGTGATGTCTAAATTGGTGAGTAGCAAAGTGTCCGTACTGTACGTAGATATTACGTAAACAAATCACAACAACGATCTCACCTTGAAAATATCCAGTATCGTGTAAATCGACAGGAGCAGGTACAAAAGGGGGCTCTGCATTCAGCTGATTGTCCCAATCAACGTTCCTGAACAGGGCCATACTGCGAACGGCAGCCGCAGCCGGCCGGCTGGCTGGCTCCATCGTGAGGAGAGACTCTACCGCCTCGACAGCCTCTGTTGATAGGGCTTCGTCTTCTTCCGGCCATTCTATGTCTGTAATTGTATCATTAATGTAGATTGAAGGTTAACATATAACTCAAAGGCAGGGATAGGTTTCGAAGAGCAAAGCGGAGAACAGCGGAGATCAGCGGAGACGCTTAGATACTAGGACGTATCCACAGAAGGTCCTATATGTCGTGGCTTGTTGACAAGCGACCAGCGGCACCGCTCACAATTCTACTCCGCTTTGATTGCGCCGTACAAATATGACAAATTTCTACTCCGCTTCGCTTGAAACGTATCCACTGAAGCTGAACGAAGAGGATGTGGGTAAATAACAAAATCCTATTGGTTCATCACGTCATATCTCCGTCATAATTCTTCTCCGCTGTGGTGGATTCTGGGCCTAAGGAATGACTGTTTTTGTAAGATCCGACATAAACCTGTAGATGCGAAGGCATTGAATTGCCATCGTGGTGAAGAAGTTTGGCGATTAGCGTTAGAGGCACAGAATAGGAAATATAGTTCTACATACAGAACGGCCCTTCTCTGACTTCAGATACTTCCCATCTCACCTGACACTTTCCGGAGGCAATTTAGGGGAGCCGAGGAAGGGAATGCAGTCATGCGCGCGCACCAGTAGGATTTGACTACATAAAATTGTATCTTTTCAGGGAAAAAAACATTGAATAATAAAGCTAAATTCAGATTTTCAGAAATTCTTTAGCTCAAATACTGTTTTTAATAACAGAACGAACAATAAAAACAATCAAAATATAGGTGACGTTAAATACAACGCACGGTCTTTCAGCCCTTTCACCATGTCATGGACAGCTTGCACAAAGTGCGCATGTGCAGACGCCATTTCGAAAATCAAAAACGTTCTATAGAGTGCCAGACCTATATCAGAGGCTTGGTAAGTGCCCAGGGCACATCAGACGTATCACAGGTTCAGTATGTCACTCGGGGAGGTCTCTTCGTGCACCCAATTCTTTTTTCAATGATACGGAAGAATCCTAAACAGATATCAAAATATTCACTAAAATATTATGGTACTCACTCCTAGATAGTATATTTTTGAAGACAGCTTGCGGTGTTTCATCGTTAAAAGGCGGTACACCCGTCATAAATTCATAGAGGCAAACGCCTAAAGCCCACCAATCTACTTGAGGACCATGGCCTTTTCTGAAAAAGAAATACCTTTTAAGTACAACATAATTATCCAGTCCTCACCTGATTGTCAAATAAGATTGGACTGGACAGCAGGGTTTTTTAAGCGCATTCGGTGTTTAGTCTAAGAGCAGTGTTTAATTCTAATCTTAAAATTGTGGCTTCATTGTAATGCAGATTTTGCCAACCTCCAGTATAAATAGCAAATGTACTTAACCCGACTACCCGACACGCGACCGCCCAGTAGCAGACTTAAGTCGTTTCTCTATTTAATCGTATCATCTTGTATGGGTTTGTCACGGACCCTTGTAAGAAACCATTACGAGGGGTTAAATCATCATCAGCTGATACAGGGTCCTTCTTAATATGCTGAGAGTTTTTTAAGAGGATGATCAGACCATCAAACTAAACAATTTTCTCTATGGGACCAACATCGAAAACGCGAAAAAAAATCAGCTGTCCCATACATCATACATTTGGCTCGAGTAGGTTTTCAGTTTTGTATAGAACATTTGATTTTTTTCGCGATTTCGAGTTTGGTGCCATAGAGAAAGTTGTTCAGTTTGACGGTTTGGCTATCCCCTTAAAAAAGTGTCAGCATATTAAGGACCCTATATACGTCTCACTGAAGCGCACAGGGCCACCCTCAGAGAGGGTGCATGGGCATTGGTCCACCAAACGTGCCCAATGCGTATTGGTGGACTACACATACGCATGAGAATTTCTTCTTCAGCGTATGCAGGTTTCCTCACGATGTTTTTCCTTCAACGTATGAGAGCAGTAATTATTACTTACATACGTTAGAAAAACTCATTGGTGTGGCATGTCGTCCTGTATTTATAACTTACTTTAGCAATAATTCAGGTGCTAGATAATCAGGTGTCCCCAATATCCTCTGGTCTGAAATCTGGTTGCCTCGCCGCACACTCTTCGGTGTACGATACGGGGTGTGGGCTGTTGCTAATGGGGTCTTACAAAGTTCTGTTGGCGATCTTTCTCCCTGAAATACAAAAGGAGCAAGTTAGTACATTTTTATAATAATACTAGCAGCCCGTCCCGGCTTCGCACGGGGTAGACAATTGTCTATTTTACCAAGGATCCCTAATTTTTTTCAAAATGAAATGTAGCCTATGTCAAATTGGAAGAATGTAGCATTCTATTGGTGAAAGAATTTTTTAAATCGGCCCAGTACTTTTTGAGCCTATTCATTACAAACATACAAACATACAAAAATAGGTACAAATCTTTCCTCTTTATAATATTAGTGTAGACGAGCTTTTACCCGCGAATTCGTCAGCATAAATGGTATATTTAAACCAGATTTAAGTCAAATCATAAGCTTTCAAACAAAAAAGATTCATCAAACGTAAAATTAAGCATTTGGGATAGTAAGCCAATGATTTGGGAGTATTTTTTTTTATTCTGTTGCATTGTGCAATTCATGGACGTATTAATTTAATTAAATAATTTCCTTTCGTTCTATCACGCTGATGTATACAATAAGAGATCATTTGATTCGAGACCAAAACAGCATTCATGAAAAAACCTTTACCTTGCTAAATCTTCTTGTAGGAAATATTTCCAAGCTGGTAGAAATGTGTTTACTAAACATTATAGATTTCTCCATGGTGCTTGAGGGCAGTTGATCGTCCTTAGGAAGAATGAATCGTGTTTCTTTTAGCCTTTTTTTGCTTTCCGCTTTGTTGTTAGAAACCGGCGTGGAGAATATAACACCAACATTGAAATGATGACTGTCATCTTGTGAAGCCCATCTGAAAAGAAAGATAAAACTATGAGCAAAAAAACCGCAACGAAGTGTATTATGAAATTATACAAAATTATAAATAATTTGATTCAGGTTTGGAATTGAAATATCTATTTGGTGTTTTCATTTATCCAGGATAGGCCTATTAAGGCAGCTTGAAAGTAGGCGAGTTGACTACATAAAATATAATTTAGTTTTCAGTAATTCTGTAGCTTGAATAATATTTTTAATAACTAGATAAACTATAAAAAGTATCAAAACGACGACAAAAAACAATGACGTCACTATTAAATTTTTAATACAATATTTCATACAAAGCACGCGTTATGACGTTTGATAAAGAGTTGCTAATTTGACTTGTTGGAAACTCGCGGATTCTCTGACAGCAAGGTTCACCACTAAATTACTTACTGCACTACCAAGAGCTGCCGCGTGCTGCAGTATGTCCTACTTCCTCTCACCCTCATTTGCATTTGCCCTACAATGGGATCCTACAGGTTGTAACATACTTTTTTATTATGGTAAATACTACTTATTAGATAATTATATCAAAAATAAATCGACTTGTCGTTTTTTGCACATCATACCACAGGTCCGGCACTTCAAACGTTTTAGATTTGACATGATGACGTTCGCACTTTGTGCAAATTGTGCATGACATATGTGTAGCGTTGACTTACCACGCATCGTATGAACATCATTATACATTTCGTTACTTTTTATAGTTCATTCTGTTATTAAAAATAGTATGTAAGCTAAAGAATCACTGAAAATGTGAATTTAGCGTTATTTTCCAACGTTTATTTCCATGTGAGGATAAAAATTAAATATATTTTATGTAGTCAAATCCAACGGGTGCGAGCGCCAGACTGCATTCCCTTGCTCGGCTCCTCTCAAGTTTCCCCAGAAAGTGTGAGGTGGGGTATCTGAAGTCATAGGGGGGCGGGGAGTGGCCGTTCTGTATGTAGACCGTACTCAAAGCAACACTAGTAGACAGCTCAACGTGGCACAAGCTTAGTCTTATTTTTATTTTGAATGTATTGTATATAGTGCACTACTAATTATACTTACCTCTTTTTCAACACTCCTTTAATAGGATTCTTGCGTTTATCAGGCGTGGGATGTAAGGCAATTCGTTTAGGTGTATTTTGACTAAGTTCTAAGGCTAAAATCTCTTGTGTGAGTCCACTACGATTTTCTTTCGACTCCGCAAGACTTGCAACTCCAGTGGGCGTATCTCCATCACCGTCTAGTATCCTTTTTCTTTTCTTAGCTCTGAAACTGGTAAAGAAATTATATATCAATAATTAATTTGTATAGTTTCGACATCACAGATTTGTAATATTGAATCCTTCAAGGTGTTAGGTGTTATACAAGGTGTTACATAAGTAAAAATAAATATTTAATACTTTTAAGGTGGTGGTTTAGACCATCAAACTGAACAACTTTCACTATGGGACCAACATCGAAATCGTGAAAAAAAAAATGCTGTCCCATACATTTGCGTGTCGGACCCGCCTATGATAGGGTTCCGTAGCCATTGCATAAGTAGAATAAGAAAAAAACTAGTAATGGAACGCCCTATTTTTGACAATGAGCACAGAAATCACGTGACAGAAGTATTATATCGATTTAATTTTTATGGGAGTGGAGTTTTGTCCCATTGGACAAGACCTATCCAACGACGCCTCACATAATTTAAAAAAAAACTATGTTTTTTTGTAATCCCTCTTTCGTTGTATGGGAGGGAGGTTCGAAAAAAAATGTTTTCTTCATAACTTAACCCTAAAAATGGGTGAGACGAACACAATAGACCAGCAAAGGTCGCAGTGTTACATAACGAACCTTGCTTGCAATAGCCCAGCCAAAAATAATAATAATGTGCATAATAAGTTAAATACCTGGGTATCCTCTTCAAAGACTGTCCCCTACAAAGTGGAGACGTAGACTGATCGTGCTGAGAATCAGTCAATACAGCTGACTCATCAATAGATGACCCATTAGTACTGCTCACATCCGTAGACTTGTTGCTTTTTGAAGTTGAACTATTTTTGGAGCTCTCACATGTGTGGTACGAGCTTAACGATTCTGAACCGGAATCTTGAGACTGGAACAGATATTATGTGACTTCAGTACAAAATTAGAATATTTCTCATACAAGAAAAGAAGTTACCAATAGCCGAGATAGCCGTGGTGGTCCAATGGGCGAGTAACCTTGCCTGCCGTGCCGGAGGCGATGGTTCGATCCCCGTCCAGGCCGAGTTTTTCGGAATTTATGTACGATTTGTAACACCACTGGCTTTTCGGTGAAGGAAAACATCGTGAGGAAACCTGCATGCTTCAATTTCAAGGCATGTATTGTACCCACTGTCCATTGTCCATGGACGACGGGCTTACCCCCTGTCACACTGGACAGAGTTTCGGTACTACTGGTGAAACGTGGATGTTCTGAGGTTTCAGAATATCTCGGACTCCCCTCGGGGAACATTGTCGTTAGCATATGCTAAGAAAAGAAGTAATTGAAGGTGGTGGTGTCTACACACCACAGCTACGCAAAACCAAACTAAGCTGGCCGCGCGACGTTATACGTTATTCACCCTACGCGCGGCCAGCTTATGTTGGTTTCAGGGTTGGAAAAAAAACAGTTTTTTTTAAATTTTATAAAACAAACAGTTCAAAATGTTTTAAACAAGTGTTTTTTTTGTTTTTTATGTTTTTTTTTTCTTTTGTGTTCAGGCCATTAATTTCAAATAAATTAGACCTATAATATTTGATTTCTAGACTAGGTATTTTCAAATTCGCCATAATAAATTCAATATGTACAAAAATCTGTCAGTGGATAAACATTTATTTTATGTTACGTATCTCTAATCAATACTGAACGCTTTACATTCTAACAATTCTAACTAATCTTCATTTTTAATAGGGGAAACCCCAATATTCATATTATTTTATAAGGGTAATACCCTAGTGCTAGGGTGGGTATTACCCTGGTTTGAATATAGTAAATCAGGGGAGTGCCCGCTCGCTAGTCACTAGTGGGGACTACCCCACTAGCACTAGTAGTTGGTTAAAAATTATACGTTTTTTTAATTACAATGCTAAATAAAATTTTTCTTATAATTCCTATTTCAAAAGTACAAAAATTTAATATAGCCGTACTATAGCATAGAGATAGACTCAACTGGTTTTATGTCAAGCTATTTAGAGTCCTAAATATTAATTTATTTCCATTCATTCGCAATGAAAAGTAGTTTTAAACCTTGTTTTTTTCTTAATGTTTTATACATTGTTTAAAACTTGTTTTAATCTGTGTTTTTAAACACTTAATAAAAAACACGGTTTTAATTCAAACTGTTTTAAACACTGTTTTAAACACGTGTTTTAAAACAACTTGTTTTAATCATGCCAACCCTGGTTGGTTTAGCTTCGCTTGATGTGTCGCCGTGTGTACATTAATGCAAATACATAAATATAAAACTAATGTCATTTTTAATATAATTTAGAAATTATTTATTATTCGGTATGGTTGCACGGCAGAGGGCGAGAGACCGAACGTCATGGAGAAATATGGAGAAGGCATATGGCGGAAGACGGATTGATCAAGGGCTGTGATGGACTGATGGTCGACTGATTGATGGTTGAAGGTACCTGATTAGGTGGAATAGTGGGAACTGCTTATAAATAAACATGTGTAGCCAAGCCAAGCTCATGATAGGATAATTACATAATATAACAATTACATATTTGCACTAAACCCATTGACATCTTATAGGAGATCAATGACTAAATCATAAAATAAATAATAAATATCTTGGACATTGTCACACAAATTATCTAGTCACATTTAAAGTACCAGAATCTAGCCTGGACTTGTATTATGATGACTAGACAACGATATAGAATACATAAATAGATACAAACGTCCATGACTCGGGTACAAATATTCATATTCATCATACACATTTATGTCCCTTACGGGATTCTAACACCGACTGTGATATCGGGCCGTCATCTATAAAAAATCTTCAAAAGTTGAAAAAAGACCTCTGCCATATTCTTCTTCATACAACAGAAGTGAAGAATTATCTAGGCTCACGTATAACACTGCTTTTTACTTAATATAATTTACAGTAAATAATTGTATACAGGGTGTTACAAAAGTAAAAATAAAAATTTTAAATTTTTATGGGATTGTTTAGACCATCAAACTGAACAACTTTCACTATGGGACCAACATCGAAATCGCAAAAAAAAAATCACCTGTCCCATACATTTAGCTCGAGTAGATTTGTAGTTTAGTATGGAACATCAGATTTTTTTTTCGCGATTTCGATGTTGGTCCCATAGTGAAAGTTGTTCAGTTTGATGGTCTAAACCACCCCCTTAAATGTTTATTTGTATTTTTGTAACACCTTGTATAGAGTGTAAACTTAAATGTGTTACATACTTTAGGGGGTGCTTTAGACCATCAACTTTTACTATGGGACCAACATTGAAAAGTTTTCTATGGAACAGCAGATTATTGCTTTTTTCACGATTTCAATGTTGGTCCCACCCATTGATGGTCGGAAACCCTTATATTTTCTTCTTCTTATCGTGTGGGTAAGCCCTGGTGTCAGAGTTTTTTCAGACCGCCTTACGGCCTCTGACGTGGTTTTTATGCAACTACTACTACCACGAGAGATAGTAGCCGAGACCAACGGCTTAACGTGCCATCCGAAGCACGGAATCATCTTTCTTTCAGACAATCAGGTGATTCGGCCTGCAATGTCCTAACCAACTGGGAAAAAACGCACAAAGTGACATATCACTAGGTGTCCCCCGTGGCAATCGATCCCACGACCTGCTTGTCAAGAGCCCAATGTTCTTAACCATTAGACCACGGAAGCATCTATATTTTGAAACGCATTTAAGTTTACACCCTGTATAATGCTTTTAAATCAATTTTGGAACAACACTTACTGCAACATCATCCAAGGTGATACTTTCAGCGCTCATAAAAGGATGTACACCAGACAATTGTGAATGTTCCATTGATGGAGAATTCATTTTGCCTGAAAGAACGCTGTATCAAATAAAATTGTATAAATACCGTCAAGACTAATTTTACAATGAATTGAAGATAAAATCCATCATCATCATCATTTCAGCCGATAGACATCCACTGCTGGAGATAGGTCTCCCCCAAGGATCGTCACAACGACCCTTCCTGGGCTCCCCTCATCCAACGGGTTCCCGCCGCCTTCACCAGGTCGTCGGTCCACCTGTGGGGGACCTACCCACAATGCGCTTTCCGGTACGTGATGGCCACTCGAGAACTCTTCAGACCCATCGGCCATCGGTTCTGCGAGCAATGTGCCCCGCCCATTACCACTTTAATTTAGATAACATTAAAAAGAAATCAAGTGCCCACAAATAACTCTGGTGTATATCAACATATTCCAAGATGATCTTCAACAAGATCATTTTTAAATGTGAACATTTCTTAATAGGAAATGTAAAGTTATACAGGTTGCTAGGGTAAACAGTTGCACTACTTTAAGGGGTGATTGTACCCATAATACTGAACAACTTTCTCAAAGAAACCTAAGGAAATTCCCCAAAAAAAATTCGACTATTCATACAAACGCTCGATCAGCAGATTGCATTTAGTATGAAAAGTCCTTTTTTTTCGAACTTCCGATATGTTTCTTAGGGAAAGTTGTTCAGTATCATGTGTGCAGCAGCACCTTAATGTAATGCAACTGTTTACCCTAACACCCTGTATTGATGAGAATAGAAGAGATACAATAAAACCGGTCAAGTGCGAGTCGGGCCACTCGCACACCGAGAGTTCCGTACCACACCACCACACAACATAATAATTTTTTTTTTGTACTGGACCTTTATCACGAGACCAACTCACACTTGGCCGGTTTTTATTATTTGTTGTTATACTGTAGAATTTGCTCTATAATCACACCATGTTTGACACTTGTATGTTTTACCGTTTTTACGATAGAGCGAGAAGAAAAAACGTTGATAAAAACTAGTTTCTTGAATGAGGCCCACCTCAATTTTTAGCTATTACGATTCAAAAGTTACAGCCCTAAATAGGTAGGACGGACGGTCGGACGGGCGGACAACTCAGGCTTAGTAATAGGGTCCCATTTTCACCCTTTGGATACAGAACCCTAAAAAACTGTAGGTACAGTATGAAGAAACAGTAATTTAAAAAACAGTTATATAAATGACATTTAAGCAGAGTAAAATCATACTAGTCTCAATAAGCTCATCAAGTAGGTTCTCACAGGGCTCCGAAGTCACAACCGAGTTATAAGTGCTGTCCCCTCCTGAACCAAAGGACAGGTGCGATGTGAGAGACAGCAGCTGGCCAGGGGTACGCATGTTTAGACTGGGAGTGCAGTTCACAAAGTCTGATATCTCCAAATCTGCAAAGGCATTTTTTTAATCATGAATGGTTATCAATTTGAATTTGCAAGGGTTTTTAATATGTACTATCATAATATAATTGTGTTTATTATAATTTATCATTCTGCTTAAGTAAAATTTTACCTAAAGAACACCTCACACAAAAGAAAATAAATTATTAATCATACAAAAACTTATACACACAAATACAGGGTCCTTCTTAATATGCTGACACTTTTTGAGGGGATGACCAGACCATCAAACTGAACAACTGTCTCTATGGGACCAACATCGAAATCGTGAAAAAAAAGTCCGCTGTCCCATACATTTGGCTCGAATAGGTTTGCAGTTTAGTATGGAGCATCTGTTTTTTTTTTTCTCGATTTCGATGTTGGTGCCATAGAGAAAGTTCTTCAGTTTGACGGTCTGATCATCCCCTTAAAAAACTGTCAGCATATTAAGAAGGACCCTTATAATACAACTAGAATATCTTATTCATAGTGCTCAACATTCCCTTTCTGGGTTAGAAACCTTTTTAAGCATGTAGTTACAACTATACTTCATTCCTAATAAGGTTGAAAAGATATTCAGATAACAATTTAGCTTTCTGGCCAATTCTGATTTAGCAAATATAATTTATTTATCAGAAAGATATACTCTATCCGACATACCAGGGACGTTACTAAAGCTGTTCTAAGAATAAGTGAGAGTAAGTGTTTCAAATCTGTTTCTGTAATTCAAAATAGCCTTAAAATTATGTAGCTATTTGGAATGGGGTATAAGTACCGAATGAAAAAATATATTTCTAGCTTAAAACTAAAACTTACTGCCCAGACTAGTACCTACATAACTGAACGAGTTTCATTATGGAGACAATGTTGAAAAAAAAAATCTGCTGGCTCATACATTTAAATCAAGTGGGTAATGCAGTTTTATATGAAACAGTGTATTTTTTTTAAATGTACTCTAAGTTGGCTCTGGTCTAACCTAAAGGGGGTGGCCCCTTTAAAAATTATTAGTGTGTTCTGTTCTTAGACGAATTATATATGGACCCGTATCGCCTTAGCATTTCCCCTCTGCCAACGTGCAAGATCAAAAGATCTTACGCATTTACATACAATTTTATACCTTATCACTAAACGCGACAGCCTATAACTGCGGAACAATAAATTCAAACTTATGACGTTTGGGGTTCACATGACAATGTTTTTCATGATTTTTAACATTCAAAATTAGAATCTAAACTAATGGAATTAAATTCGAAGTTGCGTATCTCGTGCTACCTCGCCCCCTGCAAAAAGTGTCAGAAAAGATTGTTAGTAGAATTACATGCATAACTTGTCCTCATATAAGTAGTCTAAGGTTCTGTTACACCCTGTATTTATAATACAATAAATGGCCTTTGACTATTTATATGTGGACTGGTTGCGCGTGTAATTCTACTAACAAACCTTTCTGCCACTTTTTGCGGGGGGCGAGGTAACATGAAATCCGCAACTTTGGATTTTATTCCCCATAACTTTAGATTCTAATTTTGAATGTTAAAAATCATGAAAAGTAGTCTCGTGTGAACCCCAAACGTTCTAAGTTCGAAGTTATTATTTCGCAATTATAGGCTGTCTCGTTTAGTGATAAGGTGTAAAATTGAATGTAAATGCACAAGATCAATTGTGCTTATACCGTGGCAGAGGGGAAATGCTACCGCAAGGCTAGTAGTCCTTATAATAATTAGTCAAAGTAAATGGCAGATACATACCCCTATGTATATCAATGTTAGATAAACCAAAATCAGTAAGCTTCACATGACCAGTTTTAGATATCAACATGTTATCTGGTTTCAAGTCTCTGTGGACAATATTATGTTTGTGCAGGTAATCCAATGCCAGAGTTACTTCTGCTATATAGAAAACCGCCATAGCTTCTTCAAGAAACCCATAAACACCGAGTAGAGACTTCAAATCACCACCAACCATGTATTCCATGACCTGAAAGAACAATTTTGATAATTTATATAGATATAAACCATTTATTTGCATAATAACCTTGCCTGCCGTGCAGGAGGCGATGGTTGGATCCCCATCCAGACCGACTTGTACCAATGAGTTTTTCGGAATTCATGTACAATTTGTAACACCACTAGCTTTTCGGTGAAGGAAAACATCGTGAGGAAACCTACATGCTTCAATTTCGAGGCATGTATTGTACCCACTGTCCATTATGTGGCTCACCCCCCAGTCACACTGGACAGAGTTTCGGTACTACTGGTGAAACATATATGTTCTGAGGTTTCAGAATATCTCTGACTACCCCCTCGGGGAATATAGTCGTGAGCATATGCTGATGCTTATCACAACAAGAATACAATGCACGCAATACCAATAGAAGAACATGTTTTTCATTGTATGCTCCAGCAGCCCCTAGGTCCCTGTTCAACATAGGCCTTGCCCGAAAACAGGGTGTATTTAGATACAGACAGAGATATTGCATATTTACACATTCATGACACCTAATCTTTGACTAATTATTATAAGGACTAGCCTTGCGATAGCATTTCCCCTCTGCCACGGTATAATCACAATTGATCTTGTGCATTTACATTCAATTGTACACCTTATCACTAAACGAGACAGCCTATAATTGCGAAATAATAACTTCGAACTTAGAGCGTTTGGGGTTCACACGAGGCTACTTTTCAAGATTTTTAACATTCAAAATTAGAATCTAAAGTTATGGGGAATAAAATCTAAATTTGCGGATTTCACGTTACCTCGTCCCCCGCCTAAAGTGGCAGAAATGTTTGTTAGTAGAATTATATGCGTAACCAGTCCACATATAAATAGTCAAAGCACCTAATGCATATGCATGTTTTGTAGACTTTATAATGGTGACATAAATGCCCAGACCACATAATATGTAAATGCCTCCATCACAAACAAATTGAAAGTAGTCGCTGAGTATAAATCTCAAATAAGAATGGGTAATAATAGGGAACAGCAGGGACACGTAAACACCATTCTATTATTTCAATGTAGACACACTTCTGTTAGGTACAGTTTTATAATAGTTTAGAAGCAAATCAATAGTCTGACGAACAGTAAGAATGAAAAAGTCACTATCTTAGCCGTTAGTATGTGGTTTGAATGTTAATGATACTTTTCCTTACACCCTGTATAAGATATCAATGATTCTCACCCAATGACTTTCTATAAATAAGACTCACCATGTCATACATTAACAAAACCAAAAAATGGCACATGTATTGAATGCAGGGTTGGCATGATTAAAACAAGTTGTTTTAAAACACGTGTTTAAAACAGTGTTTAAAACAGTTTGAATGAAAACCGTGTTTTTTATTAAGTGTTTAAAAACACAGATTAAAACAAGTTTTAAACAATGTATAAAACATTAAGAAAAAAACAGGGTTTAAAACTACTTTTCATTGCGAATGAATGGAAATAAATTAATATTTAGGACTCTAAATAGCTTGACATAGAACCAGTTGACTCTATCTCTATGCTATTGTACTGCTATATTATATTTTTGTACTTTCGAAATAGGAATTATAAGGAAAATTTTATTTAGCATTGTAATTAAATAAAACATATTATTTTTAACCAACTACTAGTGCTAGTGGGGTAGTCCCCACTAGTGACTAGCGAGCGGGCACTCCCCTGATTTACTATATTCAAACCAGGGTAATACCCACTAGCACTAGCACTAGGGTATTACACTTATTTTAAACATAAAATAATATGAATATCGGGGTTTCCCCTATTAAAAATGAAGATTAGTTAGAATTGTTAGAATGTAAAGCGTTCAGTATTGATTAGAGATACGTAATTTAAAATAAATGTTTATCCACTGACATATTTTTGTTCATATTGAATTTATTATGGCGAATTTGAAAATACCTAGTCTAGAAATCAAATATTATAGGTCTAATTTATTTGAAATTTATGGCCTAAACACAAAAGAAAAAAAAAACATAAAAAACAAAAAAACACTTGTTTAAAACATTTTGAACTGTTTGTTTTATAACATTTAAAAAAAACTGTTTTTTTTCCAACCCTGATTGAATGTCATCTTTGTATGCATCAGTTATGCTCAGCTGTCATACATTGCCGCTGACATTCCAGTCCTTTCAAATGTATTCGGTCAGAAAACAGTAATGTTACGACAGTTACGGGTTTGCTGGAAGAAATCTCTTAAGAGATAAGCTCGCCCTATGTAATTGTCTATTATGCTGTTTTCATGTATGTTTCCGTGTGTACAATAAAGAGTTCAAATAAAAAAAAAATATATATAACAATTAGGCTCTTTTTCCATTACTCCGGTCCGGCGTCGGATGTCGGAAATAACCTTCAGAAAAATATCGAAAACCAGTCAACTTAGTGGAAAAGCGAGTATAGTAGTGTAATACATTTCTAAATTGGATTGGAAATTATCGTGTACCAGTCCGGAGTAGTGGAAAAAGAGCCTTAGGCATAACTTAGTGGTCCCATTAATAGCGCACTGAAGCGAAGTCCTGTGTATAGAATGTCATTGTTCTCACCAAATAAATAGAAGATGCGGACTGCAAGGAATAGAATAAGTGCACACAGAATGGACTTCTTGATAGAGCCAGTGCGTTCCTCTCCGTCACCACCTGCGCCACCATGTTCTTGTTGATCATATCTGACTTCTTCATCACTTTTATAGCGTACATCAGCTCTTTGTTGTTCTTCTTGTGAGCGAGGAACACTTTACCAAATGCTCCACGACTAATAGGCTTTACGATCGTGAAATCGTTTATGTCAGGCGCCTGAAACGTTTTTCAATGTAACACACTCAATAAAAATCACTAGTTCCAACAATTCTTTTAAAAAATACCTTAAATACCTACTTTCGTAATCACATTGTCGTTGATCGAATTTATCTTTTCCAAAATCGTATGTGGGCCAGTATCTTCAGTGCTTGAATCATTGCATTCCATGACTTCGATTTCTAACTCGTGGATGGAACAATAGTAACACAAAATACTGAACTTTTATCCTGAGAGTATTAATTTAATTTACAGAAAGGGGAAACTTTCAAAAATACCCGTCGCTGCCCATATTATGTCCACAGTTCCACAGATTACTATTACGTTATGTAGCAAAGCAGTGAAATTTTACATAGTTCTAATACGTCCGTTTTGGCGCTGGTGTCGTCAAGCTAATTTGTATAAAGGCATGTTTATACGATGACAATTTAGAGGTGCGAATTCTGCGGCGCCTCAAAAAAAGCACCATATAAACACTTTTCGCACAAATTGTTTACGGCATGCGAACGTTTACAAGGAATAGAGCACGCGTCTATTTTTCGGTGATAGTGACCTCCTCCCGCGTCCCTCGCATACCCCGTGCCAATTTTTCGACTCGTGTAAACACGTCGCGCTAATCGCTGGAACGTTTTTCTCAAGCAAATCCATACGTATGTAAACAAGATTGGTGCTGAAAATTAGCATCGTGTACACAATCATGTGTGATGTGTGTCATCTTTTAAACCTGCCTTAATGGTTGTAGTGAAGCCGTGACTCCAGCTCATGTTTTAGCAAACATTACAGAAAAACATGATACATATGGGCGTGGCCACACACAATTTTGTTTTAAACCAAGATGGCGGACGATGAAAAGTGAAGCTTTGTTTTGTTTTCTTCGTAGCAAGAGACATGGCTTTACGGCTGTATACTCTGATTCCAGAATGCAAAAATAGGGATATTTGACCACGGAACAAACTAATCAACGATATTATTATGTCACACAATCACGGAATATCTAAGAGTACAACAGAAGGTTCACTTTCTAAGAACGCTTGGACCAAACGCGTCTGACACTCACACATTGACTCTCTGTGCGTGAATGTGCAAGGGATATCAGTAGTGCGTTCGGATTCCGAACGACCGAATGTTGAGCTCGACCGAGGAAAAAATCGCAGTAAATACGACCGACGCGAACGACGATCGGGGGCCGAGGGTCGTTGGCCGGCGGCCGGCACAAGAGTCCGGCCATGCCATCGGGCGGTAGGTACCTACGTCTTCGCCACCTCCGGCACGGAAGAAAGAGTCGTGCGAAAGAACACTACCTATGCTACACTGAACTAAGCACATTTTGTTTCATCTTAGTCATCAGAATAATTCCTAAAAATTAAAAATATGTAAAATCCAGACCAAACAACCGAATCCGATGCAGTATGTTTTAGCAATCTTTCGATTGTTAATATTACGATATTACTTTATACATCCGACGACGTGTAGGATACAAGTTTAATTTTCGAAACGAAAAAACAAATATCAAGGTCATTCGGTGTGATACAATGAACGCGAGATACTAGACTGAATTAAGCCTCGACGTTGAGGCCCGACCCGACCGCGTAGGTACATAACGTGCGGAGTGAGATAGGCCTGACACAATGGAAAAGAAGTAGGGCTCTCAACTCAAGCGAAAATACCAGAAAAAACACAAGATTATGAGCTTTTACCGTAACAACACGGTATGACGCTGCTGCTGCTGCTGCTGTAAGTTTAATATGGCGTGCTATGATGGCGTTTTATGATTAAAAGGGAAAATGTGACTGCAGTGCCAAAACGAAACTATCGGAACTAAAGCTGTTACAGGCGAAATCTCTTCACACAAAAGACACGAAATGTCAAAATATTATAATTTAAAAAAATATATATTGAACGGCTGTAGAGACTTGTCTTTTTAGCCATTCGTTAATAATATCTTTATATCTTGTTGATGCTTTCATCCCTGGATGCTTTGATGGATAACGAATCTGCCGCCATATTATAGGTATGGCAGTGTGACAGCGTGATACAGCCAAAGACTTCTATTATAATTAAGTCTTTGGATACAGCGCTATCGTGCCATCGCTCTCTTTCGATTTGCGTGCGCACGAACGAGATAAAATGCGTAATATATACGCATATACTCGCGCAACATGTTACGGCTTCTGTTGTCGATTTCGTAAAAACGCGCGTTGCCGCCAAAATCACGCGAAGATTCGCTTACAGCGTATTGTATTATATTGCAAAGGGGTAGATACCTGCCACAGGGTCACTGATCGAAATAAAATCGCGATGTCAGAATAAGCTTTTATATTTTGTAATGACTACGGAACCCTATCTTGAGCGAGTCTGATACGCTCTTTGCCGGTTGCAAAGACCTTTTTAAGCCAAATCTTAATTTGTACTATTTTCTTAATTCCTAACAAATTAATCTAATCTGGGGTCGATTTTGGAATCTCTCGCTTTGGCGCAAAAATTACCACGTCGTTATGAGTTTTAAATCTTTTCTGTTGATTAGACCCGGGATTAGGTGTTCTTTGGTTAGACCTATTCGGATGCCGTAGCATGATGTGCGTGGTAAGGCTATTTCACGTCTTTCTCGTTCGTTAGCGCGCAAAAAGAAAGAGAGTGAAGGCGCGATAGCGCTATATCACGCTGTCATACTACGGCCGCAGGATTAATTTATTCTGTTGGTTTATCATGGGAAAGTAAATACAATATGTAAATTTGAATAACCATTATTATTAAATCCAGCCATACCAAACCATAAAAAAATTAATCTTCCAAAGAGCATGATGTAACACAGTGCTTAAAAGCTTGCACTACCGGTGAGCATGTTAAAGGTTGATGAGGATTATCTTCGTAGCATTTTACAATCTAAAAAAAAAAATGAAAATTATACTTTGTTTAAATTTTGATATTGTAATCTTTGATAAGTTATATGTCTAGATAGACAGGCCGAGCTACGAACGCGTCGAAAAAATATCACCGAACTCTCGGTGATAAACCGTGTCGCTAATAGTCGGTAAACACGCACACCGAAATAAGTTTTATGTTATGACGTCACCTAAAAAAGTTGGCCAGTTTTGTTTTATACGTAGAAGCGTGAGGCTCAATCTAGACATGTACTTTATCTAAGATTGTAGTGTGCTTTTTATTACTTTGGCTCGCCAATCGTAGCATGGTTTAATTTTCTGAATTCTTCCAGAAGATAATTGGGGAGTTTCCAGTAACTTGTTTGTTTTCTCAATTGTTTTTTCATATTCTGTTTCAATTATTTTATTGATTAGTCTATGTTCTTTTTTTAGGTTTTCTATTCTATGAGCCCAATATTCAAATTCTCCATCTTCCTGTAAATCCACATGGTTGGAGTCTGTGAAAAGCAGTTCGTTGTCCTTTTCCTGCAAGACACAAATATACAGTAACTATATCGAATATCGGGAAAAATACAAATGGTTAAGAATAAACCAAAGAGTATTATTATTTAATTGGAAAAGATAATCTACGCAGCTTTCAAGATCCATGTTTGTCAATCGAAGGTCACGGAGGCATCCCTAGATAAGTGTCTGTTCATATTGTCTTACTTAAAACACGAATTTTCAATATTATTTGTATTTTATTATATTCTGCAGGGTTGTTCATCCATTTTCTATCAACGCCATCTAACGAGCCGTATGGAGAATCCCTCAATTTTTTTTATTTATTGTAGGGGAAGGACTTTAGGCCGAGATTCAGAGACGATTTTTAAGTCATAGTTCAAACTCCCGCATGTCAAAATCCATGCATTTTCGCCTTGCTTAGCTCGAGCTAAGATTAAAAAAAATCGTCTCTGAATCTCAACCTTAGAATACGTAGAATCTCCGAGGGGAGGGGTGGGGAGAGTAGCTTCCCCACCTAAAATATTAAAGTGTGGAAATGCTTATATTTTAGGGGGACAACCTAATACGCCCTCCGTCTCCAAACCCCCCACCCCACCAACCTCGGAGATGTTAAGTCGAGCCATTGTACGTACCTGCCTAAGGTTAGGAACAAGTACATTTTATTTCAGAACTTACAGTTGCTACTAATGTATCAACACCCAGCGAAGTTTCATCTTCTATTGATTTTTGAACCACTAACGCAGGCGTTAAAGCAAAATTATTGTCAAAACTGATACGTCTTGTATCTATGCTGTTGATGGACCCCATGCCTCATTAAAATGTTGATTTAATAGTTATAACCATGCTATTTAATATGCACTGATTAATTTAAATGGGATTTCGTAAAACTAAAATGTCTAGTAAAAATATTATTAATGTGACAGATGCATTTTTATTTGCTTAAAAGAGATCTTTAAGCCGGTATAAAAAAGTACTCTGTGCTTTAAGCTTTTACTGAAACTGCTTTCTAATCTCTAAATAAATCTAAGAAGCCAATCTGAAGATAACTTAACCGAACAAAGCCTACGCAAGAACTCTTCCACCTTCTCAAACCCTCATTACCTACCTAAAGCAACTAAAAAGACTCTATTTGATTATTTTCCCATTTTAAATAAGAAACAAAAACAAACCGATAACAATAACACATTTTTTCGATTCTAACAATGACAATGAAATACCACAATTTAGATTAATTCACCAAAATATTGCAAGTTTACTGTCTAAAAAAGAACTTCTTGAAATAACTGTCTCCGAACTAGCAGACAAAGGTCTGCAACCAGATGTCATATGCCTAACAGAAACGTTTATTAAAAAAGGGGAAGAGGCAAATGTAAAAATCCATAACTACTCCCTAGCTGCAAATTATTCTCGGGAAAAAAAGAGGGGTGGTACATGTATACTTGTTAAAAGAGGGCTAGTTGCTAAAGAACTGAAATTTTTTCAAAAATATTTGGTACCAAAGATATTTGAATGCAGTGGTGTAGAAATCCCCGCATATAATTTAATAATACTCTGCCTTTATAATTCACATAAAAAATTTGCTAATTATTTTATTAATAGCCTAGAGGGAGTATTGTATGAACTTTTAAAAAAATACAGGAACAAAAAACTCATAATCACTGGAGATTTCAATATTAACACATTAGAATCGAATAAAACAACTCAGTATCTTAAAGATATAGCAACAACATTTAATTTAACTTTTCACATAAATGAGCCAACTCGAGGTTCGTCGTGTTTAGATCACGTACTCAGCAATATTAAAAAGGCAATCGGACATGTTATTCCACTTCAGTTATCCGATCATAATACGACGCAAATGCTTTGTTATCCAGTTAAAAATAAACCTAAAGAAATTAAAAATTGGTTTACCTACTTCAGAGATTATAGTAACGAAAACTTAAGTAAATTTCAAGGTTATTTCACGTCATTATCCTTTCACGACGTCTTTCAAGAGAGCAATGTAGATGTAGCATTTAATTACTTTCACGATTGGATTGGTTTACTTCACAATTTGTGCTTCCCAAAGATAAAAATAAAAGTTAATAATAATAGCTATGAACCAAAGTGGATATCTAGGGGTCTCAAAAAATGCTATAAAGTAAAAAGACATCTTCGTTTTGAATATTATAAAAATAAATCTAGTGTCAATAAAGATAGATATCAGAATTATTATAAAATATTGAAAAAATGTACATTCCATGCTCAAAAAAATTATTATAATAACTATATACAAACAAATAAAAATGCGTGTAAAGCATCTTGGAAAGTTATAAAAGAGGATACAGAGACAGCAATGCCTAGTCAAAGCTGTGATCAAATAATTTTAAATAATATTTTAATAACTGATCCGACGAAAATTGCTTCTACATTTAATAGCTACTATATTAATTTAACACATAAACTTAACAATAATTACAACTCTTTTGATAGTCAAACATCTTTCAAGTCGATCCCGAATACAATTTTCCTAAAGCCATTTCAAAACAGTGAGATTGAGAATGTTGTACAGTCTTTAAAAAATTCAAACGCAGTTGGATTCGATGAAATCCCTACTAAGATTGTAAAAAAGTTTAAAAATGAATTAGCCCCAATCTTAACGTACTTAATAAACCTATCATTTGAAAAGGGTCAATTCCCAAGCGTCTTAAAGTTTTCAATTGTAAAGCCTCTATTTAAAAAAGGAGATAGATCAGATTTGACTAATTACCGTCCTATTACTCTAATTCCTATCCTATCAAAAATTTTTGAAAAATGTATGCTCATTCGACTAACTGACTTCTGTTCAAAATACAATATTATAAAGCAAGAACAGTATGGATTTCAAAAAGGTAAATCAACCGCTCTCGCTGGTTTTAATCTTCTAAATTCAGTTTTACTTGATCTAAATGCAAGAATGTATATATCTGTACTATTGCTAGACATGACAAAGGCTTTCGATTTTGTATCCCATACAATTCTTCTCAATAAGCTTGATAAATATGGCATTAGGGGACCCGCATTATCATGGATACAATCATATTTAGAAGGCAGACAGCAATGTGTTGAAATAAATAGACTCAATATAGATAATATCATGACTAAATATCCATCCACATACATGAATAATAACTCCGGTGTACCCCAAGGTAGTGTGTTAGGACCCCTACTGTTTATTCTTTACATAAATGATCTACCTGATACCATAAAACACAAATGTACCATGTTTGCAGATGATATTTCAATAGTAGTACCAACCAAGGAAGATAATTTAAGTAAGTTTGAACATGATATTAATAATACTTTGGAAACTGTAATTAACTGGCTCGAAAATAACAATCTTTGTGTAAATCTGACTAAAACTAATTACATACAATTTGTCACAAAGGGACGTAAGAAAATAAATTTGAATATTAAATATAAAGGGGAAATTCTTAAGGAGATTGACACTGTTACGTTCTTGGGAACGGTTTTAGATAAAAATGTGAGTCACACGTATCACATTGAGAAGGTGTGCTCTAAATTAAATAAATTTGTTTATGTTCTTCACAGGTTAAGCAAAATTTCATGTAAAAAAGTAGCTTTGACTGCATATCATGGGTACGTAGGATCTGTTCTTAGATATAATATCATAATTTGGGGTAATGGCACATACGTCCAAAAGGCATTTATAGCACAAAAAAAATGTATCAGAGCAATATGTAATATTAGCCCACTTGAATCATGTAAACCTTTTTTCAAACAACTCGGTATCTTAACGTTGCCTTGTATTTATATTTTTGAAATCTGTAAATTTGTTAAGCAACACTCACATCTTTTTAAAACTGTATCTGATGTCTGCCCTAAGCGCACTCGGTATCCCAATAGACTTGCTATAGATTATTATCCCAGACTAACTTTAACCCAGAAGAATTGTTACTATATGAGTATCAAAATATATAATAAAATTCCCGAAAGCTTTAAACAACAAAACACTAAATTAATGTTAAATAATTTATACAGATGGCTAGTGCAACATAGTTTTTATAGCGTTGAAGAGTTTTTAAATTTTAAATAGTAGATGTTAAATAATTACAGAATATATGTAGTATTATAGGTTTTAGTTTTTTAAGTTGTTACACATTTGCATGCTGTTGCTACAGCTGAACAGAAGAAGCTTATTTTATTATATTTTACCATCTTTTGTATACCTGTTTCAAGGCAAATAAATGATATTTCTATTTCTATTTCTATTTCTATTTCTATTTCTATTTCTATTTCTATTTCTATTTCTATTTCTAAAGTGTTTACATATAAGATAAAACGAAAAACTACTGAAGTCAACGGCTGTAAGGTCTAAATCCCATTGCTTAACCAAAAGAATGTAGAACTAAACAACAACAACGCAAAAAATGACACGACATGGAGTTTTGCGAGTTTTGCGCGGGAACCGATAAGAAAAGGATGGAGTCGCACTGCAAGTCTGGCGGAGTACGGACGCGTGCGTATCGGCGCGTTGGGCTTGCACGTGGCTCCGCCATTTTGTGAACTCTTTTGTGTTTTAACCTTAAAACAATCACTTGAGATTATAAACTACTTACATTGGCAAAACTGCCACGCTAGACTTAACTAATACTACTGATCATTTTCCTTCGTATACTATCCACATAACGAGACATTGGCTGAATTGTGATAACACATCGGATGCCACTAAACAAAAATTTAATTGAATTGAAGAAAAGGATGGACATTGTTTATTAATTTTTAATTGTGTTAATTTGGTGGAATTATTTTAATAATTTGTCATTAATCGAGAACAATATAGTAAAAGTGAGAAATAAAGATAGGCGCTCCCGTTTCATACGGATTGATCCCACGTAAAACTCCCTTGAACATTGGAATGTGTGTACCACCCTCGCATTTCAAGAGTTAGGTATAAGGTTAGGTTTTGGTTCAAAGAAAAATATAACTAAAGAGTAAGGCTGTAAGGGCTAGTTCCCATTTCCTTTCCGAAAGGATAAATTGTTTTAAAAACTAAGCTGTCAATGTTAACTGTCATTTCATTTTGTGAATTTTTGTGTTGTGCTGTGATAAGTAACTTAAATGCGTTTATTGTTATATTAAATTATATGAATGCATAAATTTACCATAGCATAGATCGGAAATAATACTGGGCACAGCCTGCAGCTAACCACAAAGATGTCGTTGTACGACGACCTCGATTCCATAAAGGCTCGCACGACCGATAAAGTTGCCGGATGGTCTTCTGGCATAAAGCTGTTGCAGTCTCAACTGCAGCTGAAGAAAGCAGCTGTAACACAACCCAGAAGAGAGGCTTTGCGACGTTCTACCCAGGTGAATACGGAATTTCGATCAAGATTACGATTTCGTATGGATTTTGTGCGATTTAAGAAAAGTTTATTCCGAAAGCACAAATGTGCGCTGCGTACAACCGAATTCTGGTTATATTTGCAATACTAACTAATTAAAGTCATTAAATTTTTCAGAAACAATCTAGAAACTAATTTCTATGAGGTCAGATTTTCGTTAAAATATACTGTTTTAATGCTAGGATGAATTTAAGATTTCTATGGAAATCTCCCAGGCACTGTAACTTTAAAACTTTAAATTTTTAACGAAAATTTGACTTCATACAAGCATAGAGATTAGTTTCTAGATTGTTTCTGAAAAATTTCATTCACTTTAATTGGTTAGTATTGAAAATTTCACCAGCTTCGTTTGTATGGAGCGCACTCTTAATAAAATTCCCTTAACCATTGGACCAGTAATGCCCGTTCTTACCTGTACCAAGCGAACCAAGCTTTTTAGCTTGGTTTTTTTTTCTATCTGTAGGAAATTCTTAATAAAATTGTTGAACTTCCCATACTAAATGCAATCAGCTGATCAAACATTTGTATGAAAAGTCGAAACATTATTTGCGAATTTCCTATAGGTTTTTTAGGGAAAGTTGTTCAGTATCATGGGTAAAATCACCCCTTATATTAATGTAACTGTTTACCTTAACACCCTGTATATAGGGTCCGATTTTGATGTTTGTCCCATAGAGGAAGTTGTTCAGTTTGATCGCCTGATCCGTAAAAAGTGTCAGCATATTAAGTAGGAACTTAATATGCTGATACTTTTTAAGCGGATGATTAGACCATCAAACTGAACAACTTCCTCTATGGGACCAACATCGAAATCGCAAAAAAATATCAGCTGTTCCATACAAAAGTGCAAACCTACTTGAGCCAAATGTATTGGACAGCTGATTTCTTTTTCGCGAATTTGATGTTGATCCTATTGTGAAAGTTGTTGAGTTTGATGGTCTGATCATCCTCTTTAAAAAGTGTCAGCATATTAAGCAGATACAGGTAGTATTATAAATTCTTGGTTAGTGTCCGAGATTAAAACCTCTCTAGGCCGTCCTAATCTCTAATACGACCCATGGGGAGAAGTTGGGTGGTGTATTGTGAGCAGGAACCTCACAATGTATGTTATAATTCTCGTATTCACAGGTACTGACACCAGTAATTGACTTAAAAAGTAAACAAAAAGATGATGAAGAAATATTAGCAGACAGCCCACAAATTCAACCAAAAACACTAACAGCATCACTAAATGTCCAAGATTTTGACTGGAATGTTGCCAATGAGTATGATCCTATGTGGCCCAATGACTATGAAAAAGTTGCTAAAGGTACATAATAATTATTAATATACTTACAGATAATACGCTGCCTTTACTCCATTCCAAATGGCAACTAAATTTTTACGCTATTTTGAAGTACAGAAGCAGATTTCAAAAAATTTTCTCATATTCTTAGAACAGCTTTAGTAACGTCCCAGATTTCTCGGATCTTTCTGACAAATAAACTATATTTGATACTCTGAATTCGCCAGAAAGCTAAATATGAATCTGAAAATCTTTTTGTCCTAATTTGGAATGAAGTATAGCTTTATTGATATGTAGGTCCACATATCATCACATAAGTTAAATTTTACCGCCGCGACGTCGCAACTGAATCGCTGCAAATTTTAAGCAATGATGTGGACTGAGTGTTATAGCTGCGACATTGCACTGAAATATTGATATCGTTCCGTCAACGCCTATGTTCATAAATAGCTTGTGTGTTATGGCCTAAGATATCCAAGCAGATGTATATCTTGAGTCAATAAATTACACAGCTAATTCAAACAATATCAATAATAGAATCTGCCGATAATAAAAAGCTGTTTGTTTTTGTTGTACAACTATCCAAACCAGAAAAAATCTGAGCGCACACCGTCTCCGGCCTGCTAGACCAACAAACTGAGCCACTTAGCTAGGACCTAGCGACTGGATGGAATGAACTGGGTTTGCATACATTGTGTTGTGCCTCTCCAAGGTGCAACTCTTAAATGTGTGCATGTGTTTGTATACGTGTCTATGTTATGTGCAGCAGTGGATTATACAGGCTGATGATGATCGGAGCATTCTTTATAATAAAATGTTATAATATGACTATTTGTGTGTCCTTTACTATTTTAGATATGCAGGCTAAAAGACTTCAACTTGATGGTGTTGAGCGAGGAGACAGAACAGAACGAAAAAGAAAAAGCAGATTTGGAGATGATGATGATATAATTCCAGAAAAAACATTGGTGCCTATGGTAAGAAAAAAAATTTTGCTATCCGTTGTAATTTTGCTCTTAGCCCAGTCAATTTACGAAGTTTTGTTAGGAGGGGTGGGAAATAAACTTAATTTGTAACTGGTACCATTTAGTGACAAAAAGAATACCTAAAATATATTTTAAAAACCTCGCTACAAAATTGTATTGCTATTAACGTAATAATAATAGAACCAATGCACTCGTTTTTATTAGATAAATAAGTTTTGAGCAATAAAATAGCCATCAGGATTTTAAAAATCCGCTACTCCATTAAAAAATACTAATAAGTATGTTATATTTCAAAGCTTTCTAAGAAGACAAAAATAGTTACTTCGTGTTTGAAGTGTGTACAATGGTATAGTCTCAAAAACGTGCAAATAAATTTTTACCATTTGGAATTTTAGAACGAGACTAATGCTGTATTTTAAATATTAATGACATATGTAACAGTCCCACTGTTACATATTATGTCATTAATATTTAATTTTAGTATATTTCTCAAATGACATACTTACCGAAAAAAATACAATTCTTATTTAGTCCTAGGTCAAACCGTAAATTGGCTGGGCTATCTAATGAATAATTAACGCCAATCGGAAATGTTCGTTTCCATATATTCATTTTATATATACACCAGTCTGAAACAAGCCTGAACCATAAATTCTCACACTCAAATTTGTTTTTGTACATAAAACAATCCCTGATATTTCGATACTTTCACTCAACATTAGAAGAAATGCAGAACTAGTAATAAGCAGAACACCATTTAATTTTATTTAAAAAAACTTACATTCCCTAGTTTTTCGAAGTTTGTATTCATGGTCTGTCTTATTGAAATAGAAAATACACAATATTGGAGCTGGAATTGCTTCAGGTTTTGCCGCGAGCACTTGTCTTTCGCGTGGTGTTTGCGCTGTTAACGTTTGAGCCTACCACGAGGATCCGCAATCCTTCTCAGCTGTGTTTTTACTCAAAAACAATCCTTGAGATTGGATTGATTGGTGATACTTGCACAAACCACTTGATACTGTCGGAAATGCAGTGATAACGCACAAGCAAGAGTCCATTTAATTAGAAATAACATTTGTTTTTCCTCAACAAAATTACAATTTGATTTCAGCAACCTGAAGAAGAAGAAGCGGAGGAGATATCTAAGCGAGCAGCAGGTGCCGCCATAGCGCCCCCTCCATCTCTGACGACAGAGACGCCCTCCCCCCCACCGTCCGCCACCTCGTCCCCCTCCACACCCGGGGGCTTCTCACTCGGCGGGTATGGCGCTAGTTCTGTAGCTGCTAAAATTATGGCCAAGTATGGGTTTAAGGTATGTTGTGATGTCTTTCTACAAAATATATGTTTGAAATGTGATGAACTGATCAATTTGGATCTTACACGGCAATACATAAGGTCTAACAGGGTATAATATGAAATAAGTGAAAACATTTTTTGCTATATCTTTATAACTATACTAAGATATAAGTGTTCAAAATTGATATACGATAAGAGGTAGTGGCGAATATATTAGAAGTGACGAAGTGTCATGTGACTTACGTGTCTGGTCGTCGTGACGTTGCAAGTGTTGCTGCGAGGGCTTGTCTATCGCGTTGTTCGCGTATGAGCTTGCCACGAGGCTCCGCAATCTCTTCTCAGCTTGTGATTTGCTCAAAAACAATCCCTAAGATTGGGATAAATACTTCTACAAACTACTAGACACTGGCGGAAATGCAGTGCTAACTCACAAGCATGAGTCCATCCAGTCCAAGAGTAATAAAAACACATAAAAATATCTGTTTTACATAAAAAAGATAGAAAATGTCTGCTAACAGCTTTTTTCACTGTTTTGTTTTCTATTCGATTGTAATTTTGTTAAAGGATACGAATTTCCAGAATCAGGCATCAACACCCACTAACAATCAAATGCTATGTATTATTTTCAATCTTGTAAATTCATGTTATGTGTTTTATAGGAGGGTCAAGGATTGGGGAAGAAAGAGCAGGGCATGTCAGTGGCCCTGCAAGTGGAGAAGACTTCAAAGAGAGGTGGAAGGATCATACATGAGAAAGACGGCAGTGTGATGCCACCACCAGGGTTTGCGATGCCTGCACCTCCTGGATCAGGTTGTTATATACTTTTTATTTAAATTGTCTTTTTGACAGCCAAATTATTAGTTTTTCCGTTGATTGAGTATTTTATAGTTTCACCGTATTCATATACTGGAAAGGAGATATGACAAAAATGAATGAAAAATTGTGTCTTTGTTTGACTTAGTTGCACGATTTGGTAGGCAATTTCAACTAAGTCAAACAAAAATAAAACATACGCAGAAAGGGACAAACAACATTGATTTTCTTATGCTCACTCTAAGCGATTAGCATATAAGCATGTCTCGTTTTCGCGACTATTATTATTTTAATCCTTTTCTATTTCATTCTCTTTCTACGGTTTCTTCACATTTAACTTTTTTCATATCATATTTAACATCACTATTCTTTTCATGCCATTCTTTTTAGTAAACATTATAAATTCTGAAGGGAGGAGGATTTTCTTTTCTTTCTTATTCTGTGGTTTCAGAATATCTCTGACTACCCCCTCGGGGAATATAGTCGTGAGCATATGCTTATGCTTAAATTCAGATACATTTGAAATAATAAGTGCTGATATAAAAATAAATTTAAACTAGTATTATAATATGCTAACAACTACATTGTGTATTCCCATGTGATAATATTCAGAATATCCACATTTAATCAGCAGTGTCCTAAATCCGTGTGGCAATCAGCCGACGTCGCCATAATTTAATCTAGGGCACACTCCATTCAATGATCTCACCATGCTTGATTAGTACTGCTACAGAAGCAAGATGGCGTCGCACTGTTATCTTTTCTGTAAATGGGATTTTAAAATTCACAACATGATTTTTCTATAGTTGCTGTTTTTAACTCAGTTCAGTTCAAATACATGAAAACTGAAAAAAAAGGTTACTAACAGTTATGCACACAGAAAGATCATTGCTGAATGCAATTTCTCTTCTCTATTTTTAGCATTTTTGTTTCAGACTCACCCAATGCATCTAATTCACCTCAAATGTCGCGACAAGAACCTTCTATCACTGAGATAATGAAGTCACCAAGTAAAGTGGTACTGCTGAGGGTAAATATCATCTTTGGATAAGTTATTGTTTTCGTAGTTTTCATCTTAACTGCATTGTTGGCATAGCATTGCATGGCATTTTTTCTCATGATGCAATATCTGATCAGTACATTTTACTTTATGCTTACTATGTATGGTACTGAATAATTCCATCAGATGGCTATTCATTAAGCCAGGTCAGAGCTCTTTTTTGTACAGAAGCTTGAAAATGCATTAACAGCAAGTTAACCATTTACTTGCCTCCACCAATCTGCACGCGGCCTTCATGGTGGAGTAAATGGCTCCCTTCCTTTTATTCTTATTCGTGAGAGGTCTGTGCCCTGAGGAGTCGTATACAGGGTGTAAACTTAAATGCGTTACATACTTAAAGGGGTGCTTAAGACCATCAAAGTGAACGACTTTGACTATGAGCCAACTTTGAAATCAGCTGTTCCTTAGAAAATGTGATGAAACAGAAATTTTTTTTTTCTACATTGGTCCCATAGTAAAAGTTATTCAGCTTATCTGAATCATCCCTTCAAGTATGTAACGCATTTACAATTACACCCTGCATAGGCTGATGATGATGATATTGCTTATAAGCATAAGCTGTCTGGTGTAAAGTATTGAATACATTTTTTTTATTCTATGTAATGTTTGGTTCCAGAACATGGTTGGGCCAGGTGATGTAGATGAAGAACTAGAACCAGAAGTAAAAGATGAATGTAACACTAAGTATGGAGATGTAATAAAAGTTATAATCTTCGAGATCCCCAATGTTTCAGCTGATGAGGCTGTCAGAATATTTGTAGAGTTCAAACGCATCGAGAGCGCCATCAAAGCTGTTGTTGATCTAAATGGACGGTTCTTTGGTGGTCGACAAGTCAAAGCAGGATTCTATGATGTAGAAAAATTTTATTTGTTACAATTAAATGAATAATTTAGCTTAGAATTAATAAACAGGTACCTAAATTAGGTACTTTGAACATTTTTGTTGTTGTTTTGTGTTTGATAGGATACCTCATAATCCATAATTATTATAATATTAGTCTTAAAATGTTTGTAACAGTCTACATTCATGACCCACTCCTATTTGAGATCTTCACTCAGTGCCCTCGATGATCTTCATGCCGTCTGCATATTAAGTTGGATCCTGTGTATGTGGTCTGGGCACTGCTGTAAAGTCTGCAAGAAGTGGGTATGTCAGGGGGATCATCACATGAATGCGAGAAACAAAATTTTGGTTGTAAACTCATTGACATGTCTGCTCCTATTTCCACCCTTTTGGAAAGTTTGCTTATTATCATAATCTCAATAGTTTTAACAATATCTTAATTTCTCATTAACACTTGTTACCGCCTCTTATTTGAGATTTTCCATATTAATAATGGATGCCCATTTATACACAGTTCCTTTTCCATCAAAGCTGTGCAAGGAATCGTAGCAAAACTGTGCAACTGAATCTTTCCATTAAAGCTGTGCGAGGATGTGTATATAATTTCTTAGCTTTAAAAAGATTTGACATTTAATAAGTGGGCTCAGGTTCCTATATTTAATATATTATTTTTACTTCGGCATTTCGGCATATATGTATAACTCACACGCATCCATCACTCTAATCCGGAGCACACATCCCTAGCTCGCATTGTATGTATAAAACATTGCTAAGCCCTTTTCCACCAAAGCTGTGCTGTGCGATGCTAGGAAAATAAGGCAATTCTATTAGTAAATTTGTCTTCGATCACTACTTAGTTTCTTCGCACAGCTTTGGTAGAGAAAAACACCCATACAGTTCACAAAACACACATGCATCAGACGGCACGAATGTGTTGAAGGTTTGGCCAAATAAATGTCATAAATTTAGTTCATTGCCACAAATTACAATACAGAAATTTTCTATTCAATCATCCTCCGTAAGCTCTGATGTAGAGACCAACATGTCAGGGTGTAACGAAGGGATCACAACTTGCGCATGTTTGTTTAAATTGTTAAACTGTGCCTCAAAAATCACATCATTGATAAGCTTTTCGGCTATAATTGACTGATCTTTTCGTAACTGTCTTAGTTTTAGTGCTATGTTCTTGCCAACAATGTCAAAGTTATCTTCGTAATGGACTATGTCATTAGCTTGAGCCACAAATATTGGTTCTTGGTTTGCTGGAGATGGAGGTGATAGTGTTCTTTTCCGTTTAGTTGAAAAAGAACATGGTGTGTTAATAAATGATTCTTCTGCTAAGTCCGTTTCACTATTCTGAAATAATAAATGTAGTGTTGAAGATAAGGAAAGTAAAATCTATGAATAAACTGCACTTAACTACCTACTAGAACCAAGTTATAAGTGAGAAAAGAACTTCATCATATCAGCTGATAGACATCCACAGCTGGACGTAGGCAACCCCCAAGGATCACCACTATGACCGGTCCTGCGCTGCCCTCCAACTTCCCTCATTACAATATGCCACTCATGAAATCTTCGGCTCTATCAGCCATCGGTTCTGCGAGCAATGTGCCCCAGCCATTGCTACTTTAGTTTAGCAATTCTTTGGGCTATGTCAGTTACTTTGGTTCTTCTGCAGATCTTTTCATTTCTGATTCGATCTCGCATGGAAACTCCATGCATAGCCCTTTCCTTTGGGTGACTTTTAGCCTTTTTATGAGGCCTTGAGTGAGCGACCTCATCTGTGTTCCATACACTGGTCATATCTATCACATGGTAAATCCCAACTATCCACGTCCATATACCTGGTCCTTTTTTAGTGCATCAGCGTTTTAAGGTTGGGACATTACCCGACGGCGACCGACGGCCGGCCCATACTAAATGTCAATTTTATTTGGTCACCGTTGGGTAATGTGTCTCAACTCTTAGGCTGTATTGTCTATCAGTCAGTCAGTTGGTCATGGTACTGTTTAATAGATTTTGTTAACTATTATGTTAGGCGCTGACTTTGCATCTACTTACTTCGGGTTCCGTATCGCATTCTGATTGTTCTTCCTCTTTTTCTTCATCTTTTAAAAATAGCAGTTGATCATAGTACCATAGTTTGGGTACGTAAAGCTCATTTTCGACTGTACCGTATACACCTGCTATAGAAGCCGATACTTTTTTATATTCCTTTCGAAAGCTACTTCGAAAATTGTTGATTTTCTTCTTCACATCGTCTTCAGTGAAAGTGGGATCGACGGTTCTTCCTTTCGCTAATAACTGGGCATAGCCGTCTTTCTTTTTTGCCTTATTGTAATAATCTTTGGATTTAACTTTCCATAAGCACTCATTTTTGCGATATATTTCAAGAAACTCCAAAAAAAAATTTTTGCTCCACATATTTACGTATTTCGATGACATGATTAATGACATTTGTCTGACAGTGAAGTGACAGTTCAGTTTGACAGGGGCGCGTTCAGAGCCTACGCCCAGAGTGCACTCTGGGTGCAACTTTTCGCACTAACGCCGTTCAGAGCCTCGGTGAAAAAACGCCCTTTGCAACTCGGTTGTCACAACTCAACCGTTCCGTACCTCTGACGGGTTGCAACTTTTAACCATCAAATTAGATGGTTAAAAAACACTCTGACGTTTTGATTATCTGTGGTTACTTGACTTTTTGCTAATTTTGAATAAAAGTTTGTTTTGTTCAAATTATTTTTACGCACTTTTTGATTCTCTAGCATGGAAGATGAGTTTTTATTGTATTTGGAAATGATGGAAGCCCTGGAAGATCTGGAAGCCCATATTAACTGTCAATGTCAAAATTTTAGGTTATAAAACAATCATCGTGTTCGGGATCGTTCCGTACCTTTTGGCGAGTTAAAAAACAACTGTTCGTTCCGCACCTTAGATTGAAAAACAACCAAACAACCGCACCCAAAGGCTCTGAACGCAGCCCTGTGTGACATATCAGCAAAGAGTAGTATTTATGTACCCAAAGGAAAAGAGAACCTACTATCATCTATCCTTATTACAAAATACCCCTTCAGTTGATTGGTTGGTAGTTAACCAATGTACGGTTGACTGATTACTATATATATATACCGCTGCGTCCCGATTTACGCCGACAGCGCTGTGAGCGCGATAAATGTCGTTCCGATTTGACGTGAGCGCGTCCACAATCGAAAACGTGACGTCATTCATGACGTCACTACCGACGCCATCTTGCAATAACAGTGCTCACGGTTCGTGGCGTTAGCACTGTGAGCGAGTTGTCAAAAGTGACGTTTGATAGTTTTGTTCTAGTAATTTTTTGAGCGAATTTTCAAAAGTGACGCTTGACAGTTTTGCTGTCCTATATTTTTGGTTTGTTTAGGTCTCGATTTAGGTTTCTTTAGTAGTACTGGGTTTGATTATGTTCTAAAAAAGACGAATAAAAGTTTAATAACGATTAGTGATGAAGAAAATAATGTGAATATTTGAATGTTGTTGTGTGAACGGTGTGAGCGCGATATCTAGCGTTCCGAATTGGTAGAACGCTATCAGCGCTGTCGGCGCGCTAACGCAAATGAAACGGGTTTTAGCGCTGTAATCGATCACAGCACTGTTTTTATGAATCGGAACACACCGTACGTAGGTATAGGTAGGTATATTTGCCTGATATTACTTTATTTCAATGGATATACTGCCTCGGTTTTGAAATGTCTCTTTAAAGTACAATAGGTATCCTTTAAAGTCACATTTCTAATCGAGAAGCAGAAACAGAACTCATTCTTCGAAAAATCACAAATAACTTAATACAATCATTCCACACGCAACACGCAGCTCCGCCATCTTGATTCTATTCTAGGACCAAATTTACTATACTGTTGTATAAATTACCCTTAGATGCTTTTTAAAAAATATTTAATAGTACTTTTATTTAATAAAAAGTTCATTTGTGCTGAAAATTTTGTTGTGTAATTTCATAAACATAGCGTTTAAGGGACGATCCTTTTAATTTAAAATCATTTGTGTTTTTTTTATTTTAATGTTAATCTTTCTACTCATGTTTATTACTATCACAACTGATTAATATACAATAAATAACAGCATATTAAACTTCTAGGGGAATTTTACCCCAAAAAAGCCGAATATCCATACTTGCACTTTAACGACATCTACTGTGTTGAAGAAGAACCTGGTTGTCAGTTTTAAGTCCGGAAAATTCCATAGATGGCGTCGTTTTCTACGTAACTTTGTTATCACTGTCCCGCCACTGCATATCAGTAATCTGTGATCTGTGAAAATGTCTACGTCAAGAAAATGAAATACATTTGGCTTTGCGAAAAATAATTAAAAATACATAACACTGAATCAAAATCAAACAAAGTAATTTTTAAAATGAAAAGTGAAAATAGCTTCGCAACATCGGAAGAAATCGAAAAGGAATAATTTGTGAATGAATCAGAAAGTTATTGATTGTGCTGATTTGTGCTATTAAACTAAGGTTTATTAACTAAAAATGCCTTTTTACTCCTGTAATCGTTACAGATTAGTAGTTTTATTCTTATTGATTTTGATTATGTGGCAAGTTTTCCGCCTTTTACCTGAAAAACCAGCAACAAAGTTATTTTCAGTAAGTACTATTCCTTTATCTTTTTAGTGCCAATCAATCATTTTATCAGTGAATAGATTAAAACAAATTTATTTTGTCAACAGTCTAAGTAAAGTGAGTTCCGGTAGTAGCTTTTGCTAGACCAGCCATTACCTAATATAGATTTGTCGAATTTCAAAAAATTATGTCTCTAAAACTATAAATTTCCGCAACTTTAAATTTCGTATTTAGCTTTAACAATTTTGGAACCTTTTTGGAAAAAAATATGAACCCTGAACTCACCGGTACCACAGAATAGGTAATAGTATATAGTTCTACATACAGAACACTCCCCGCCCCCCCTCTGACTTGAGATCCCTCACCTCACCTGACACTTTCGGGAGAACTTGACCCTTTCAGAGTAAACTATGTCATTTTAGTAGGTATTTGACTGGCTTGTTCTTCATGTAGGACAGACGACAGACAAATGGATGGATGGCTTAGTAATAGGGTTTGGTTTTCACCCTTTGGGTACGGAACCCTAAAAAGATGAAAATGAACCAGGCTACTAAGATCACTGATGTTTGTAACAAGGATTCTGATTACCCCAAAGAGGAGCATGGTCGTCCCTGTCTTTGGCCCAAAAAATGCCCTAAGTTGGCAACAATGTCTGCAGCTGTGGTCTGCTGCTGCTATATGCGGTCGGCTAACAATTTGCACCTTAAAGCCTTAAGAAATGTCTCCTTGCAGAAATCAATAGTTATGATTTTTTTTTTTAAATCAATCAAATCTCATAGTAATTTAGAGTAAGAGGAGAAGAAGATGATTTCCGCAAGTTGAAATTTAGTATTCTGGGTTTACTACATACAACTGTAATCTAACCAACTTTTTTTTGTATTTGCAGCCTGATATAGCTGTACTAGAAGTATTGGAAGACGATACATACAATAAGCATAAACAAGACAAAGTAAAAGTAAGAGTGTATTATGAAGCACTGTGCCCAGATTCCAAGCATTTCTTCATTAGACATTTAGGTCCTGTGACTGAGAAGCTATCAGAGTTCCTAGATGTTACTTTAGTGCCTTACGGCAAAGCAACTGTGAGTATGCTGGATTTCAACCATAGTAATAGTCAAGTCAAGTCAATATAATTTACTATAGTTATATAATAACCAATGGGGAACTTGCACAGTATTCTATTTTTAGTTTAATTCAATTCAATTCAATTTTTGTTTAGTGGCATCCGATGTGTTATCGCAATTCAGCCAATGTCTCGTTATGTGGAGAGTATATGAAGGAAAATGATCAGTAGTATTAATTAAGTCTAGCGTGGCAGTTTTGCCAATGTAAGTAGATTATAATCTCAAGTGATTGTTTTAAGGTTAAAACACAAAAGAGTTCACAAAATGGTGGAGCCACGTGCAAGCCCAACGCGCCGATACGCACGCGTCCGTACTCCGCCAGACTTGCAGCGCGACTCCTATTTTTAGTTTATCATAAAGATTTAAGGATTGCATAAAAATACCAAAAACAATAATGGTAAAATATGCACAAATCATTTATTTATTTGCAATAAATAATTTTTTCATGGACTCTAGGTTCGTTTTGCAAATCAAAAATTCCGCGGCAAAACGCTCACTGCCATGACGTGACGTCAATCCTTTTCATGACGTGTGAAGCTCTTCACAAATCATCCCCTATAATATGTTGCCGTACTCGTCTAACGCACGAAGATTGCAAATCTCTTCGTCTTTTTACGCTGATTGGGATTTGAAATTAAGTTCCGATCTATGTAACTTATAATTGAAATATTTCGTAAAAAATATTAACTTTTGAATAAATCTTTTAAAGCTTTCAGTAATGTTCTATTCACAGCTATTATTATTGAATTATTAAGATATTTTCTCATTATAATTTTGGTGCAAGTTCCCCATTAAGTGGTGAGGATTCTCACCTTCCATGTAGGATTCATAATTTGTAATTCAAAATTACATGTATAACATTATTTAATTAAGTACAATTGTATCCAGACTTTGTGCAAATGCCTGGAAAGGTAGGCTTCAGTGAAACTAAATCAATGCCAAAATATCTGTGCAAGTTTGTACCTTCACCATACACAATAAAGTTAATTTATCATAAGCCACATGCGATGCGATACAGATGTGTAGGTAAAATAAAAATGAATGAAAAACGCTCACAGGCACAAACATTGTAAGGATGCCAGATGTACGCTTTTTATTAAGGAAACCATACAACAACAACACAACATAATAACACCCATGATCAAACAGGAATTCGAACCTCATACCTGTGGTTTGGCAGACTGGCGCGGTAAGCATTGAATAAACCCTGTCATCATCAATCAATATGGGTTGTCAATGATTATCATATGTTATTACCGATTAAAACAAAAAGTGCATGATCTTCACAACTGCCCGCGAAGTCGCAAACCTGTGATTCTGGTATATTGAAAGTTAATATTTCATTTTATCTTTTCAGACCAAAGAAGTGAATGGGAAGTATTATTTTAAGTGTCAGCATGGTGAGGAAGAGTGTTATGCAAACAAAATTCATTCTTGCGCTATAGACATTCTTGGAAACATGACAACATCTGTCATGTTCACAACGTGTATGATCTCTGATAACATGAATCCTGATGGAGCTCTCACAAGGGTATATATTTTGTTTATCGATAAACTTACGCCTTTAATACCTTTTCGGATGATCTAAACCTTGCCACAGTTATCAACTGCCTTTAAGGGACTTGATATCCATGGAATCGGGATTGTTCTGAAGCCAGAACAGCCCTTGGTAAATGTTGGAAACTATCAAACTGAACAACTTTTACTAACTTTGAAATCGCGAAAAAAATCGGCTGTTTCATAAATTTTTGTCGAGAAGCTAGTTAACATTTTCTATGCAAATGCTGTTTCTTTTTCTCGATTTCCATATTGACTCCATAGTGAAAGTTGTTCAGTTTGATGGTCGGACTGAAGCAACTTTTGGCTTCATAACAATCTCGATTCCAGCGTGTAGAGAGCAGAAAGGGTACATTGCTTGAATTTACCTACATCAAATTACATCAAGCCCTCCATCTGTCTGACAATTTTGTATAGCGGCATATCAGGTGAACGCCCTGTCCGCTTTCTATAGGGTTCTTCTTAATAAGCTGACACTTATATAAGAGAATGATCAGACCGTCAAACTGAACAACTTTCTCTATGGCATCAACATCGAAATCGCGAAATAAAAATCAGCTGTTCCATACAAAACTGCAAACCTACTCGAGCCAGATGTATGGAACACATGATATTTTTTTCACGATTTCGATGTTGGTACTATAGAGAAAGTTGTTCAGTTTAACGGTCTGATCATCCCGTTAAAAAAGTGTCAGCATATTAAGAAGGACCTTGTATATCAAGTCGCTAGCGGTGTGATCACAGCAAGAATGTATGCTATGACTACTCAGTTAATATGAAGCAGATTCTTTGTTTCTTTTGTTACAAGTTGCCTCAAAAAGAACATAATAATGTTGATAAATCTTTTGTTTCATTGCTTTGTATGACATCACAAAGATGAACAATGAAAGTAAATCTATGACTGCATTGGCAATGCAAATATAATTGCAGGAAATAACAAGTTAATTGTGACTGGATTGTTGTTGTTATGAATCATATAATTCTGGATTTCGTGTAAAAGCGGCATTTAGCTGTTTTACAATCCTTGCTTACTTTTCTCTTTCAGCAGTAAAATAGATACATCACCGAACTCATTCTGTGTCTGAGCCACAGAACTAAATACTAGTCCATGGCGTACAGTTCTAGTGCTTCGAATTTCACTGTTTTTTGCGCGCACTATAACTCGGCTGCGAAATGTCTTTCATCTGCGCAGGTCCTAACATCAAAATGATAATTCGTCATGTTTTGTTTCAGTGCGCAAAACAAATGAAGGTGGATCCTGACCCCATAAGCAACTGTGCTACACATGACCTTGGATCAGATTTATTGAAAAAACACGGAGACGACACACACAACCTAGATCCTTCATTTATTCCTACAATAACTCTAAACGGTTCTAAGAACAATCAAGCAGCTATTTTGAAAAACTTTTTATTAGAAGTCTGCAAACTGATTGATATGCCATTGCCACCACCATGTTTGTGACAAAGTAAAATTGATACAGCAAATATGCATCATATTCTGCAAATTAATTCCTAATTCAAAAGTATTAAAAACATTATTTTCCAAAAACTAACCAAGTGAGGCTCAAAAATTAAGTATTGCTCAGTTTACATCCAAATGACAATTATTAATCAAATTGTGTTTGTAAACAAGATTTTGTCCACTTTTTGTACTTAGACAATCTAATTATGTATAGAAATGAATAAGGTAAAGTATATCAGTAATCACAGTGGTCACAAGCCATTAATATTGCACAAAGTTTAGAACATTTGGATCTCAATTAATAACTAATAATTTTGTAAGGGTTGCTGCTAATTCTAGAATGCTATGATAATCTGTGACATTCTCATGGCAAACGGACCTTGTTGTCGGTATGGCATTACTAATGGATCCAAAATGTACATATATTTCTCTATTTCTTTTATTATTGATAAAAAGTATGTATGGATCCTGCCAGGTGAGGTTCAACCCTAAAACCGACAACAAGGTCCCTTTTCCTAAAGACAGTCAGATATGATGTTTATGACAACTATACTTCATTCCATATAAAGACTGAAAGATGTTCCGATTCCTATTTAGCTTTCTGGCCACTTATAATTAGCAAATATTAATTTATTTATCAGAAAGATATACTATCCGACATAATTATATTGGACGTTACTAGAATAACTGGGAGTAAAGGTTTCAAATCTGTTTCTGTAATTCAAAAAATAGCCTTTAATTTTCGTTGGTATTTGGAATGGAGTATAGTATTATGAATTAACCATAAATTTAATATTACTTTCAAATGACTAAGTTTGTGATCAAACGTTTGTGCATATGTTGAATCCTATTTAGTTGTAGAAAAGTCGTGGAAGATAAATCTATAGGTATTCAAAGTTATATTCGCGATAACGCAGCTTTATTATAAGAAATATAAGTAAGTGAACTTACGTATTTTTGGTTGTGTCTTGGGATTCAGTAGCGGGTTGTGCCGTATTGTTGTATATTTAGTTCTTACAGTATGTGATACAAATGTAAAGTGGGGCAAGTTAACGTTCTATAAAGCGAAAGGCTTCCCATTTCAAATCAAAACATGGCATGCAGAACCGGATCTATGATTTTTCCGAGCCGGGGCAAAAACTTGACTTTGGCGCCCCTCCTCTTCAAGGGAGTAGCAATAATTTTTTTCCCAGGGAGGCCAGGTTCACGTTAGGTCGTTGCAATATTAATCTAAAATTCGGAGGAAACGAAGCGAGCTCGAGATTTTACTGAAATATGATTAGCTCGTCGCAATTATTATAATCCAAATCTGGATCGAATTCTGCAATAGATTTGACTAGTATGGGTAGTTTGATTACAATAAAAAATCAGGAGCGAGTTCTCTCGCTTAAAAATTTCGAGCTCGCTTCTGCTCGTTTTTTTTGTCAAATTGTCAAGTCGTTGCAATGTATTATTTGTCAAAGCCTTGATTTTGGCGCCCCTTATCTTGCCGCCCGGGTCGTGGGCCCCGGTTTAACCCTCTAGATCCGGGGCTGATGGCATGAACTGGGAACTGATGACAAAAAGACGTAACTGTGCTAATTACGGAACTCTTGTAAAGTAAAGAAGTAAGATAAGTGTTACTGTGTTACTAAGTAGTTGACCTGAAAATGTTGAATGACTGATTCGTGAAGTACAAAGAATGGTTTTATTTTTGTATTGGTTGGTCTTAGCTTGTTATAATTTCCAATTTTCCAGAGTTAGAAAATATAAGTATTTATAGGCATAATGGGAACAAAGTACCTATTTAATTGCTTGTCAATTTATAAAGATATAAATTATGGCTATGGGCGTGGGTCTGACGATATATATCTACAGTCTAGACCAAAAAATTTAAAAAAACATGCATGTCACTGAGTCTGTGGCGTTTGTTGACGAAGCCAATTTTTAGGGTTCCGTACCCAAAGGGTTAAAACGGGACCCTATTACTAAGCCTACGTTGTCCGTTTGTCCGTCCGTCCTACCTGTTTAGGGCTGTCACTTTTGAACCGTTATAGCTAGACAGTTGAACAGTTGAAAATTGTTCAGTTTTCTCATACTAGAAACTATTTTTATCAAGGTTTATTCTTCTCGCTCTATCGTAAAAACGGTAACACATACAAGAGTCAAACAAGTGTGATTATAGATCAAGCTCTGCAATATAACAACAAATAATTTAAACCCGCCAAGTGTGAGTCGGTCTCGCGCTAAAGGACCCGGAGAAAACAAAACTTTTTTCTAAATTAATATGTTGTGTAGTACGGAACTTTCGATGCGCGAATAGCCCGACTCGCACTTGACCGGTTTTTATTTCTTTTTGATTGGCATTTAGTAAATCCTCCATTTTTATAACCGGCAAACAACTTGGCAAATACCTTGACTGCACAGAACAAAGTTTTTAGGCGAAAGCGCTACAGTCTTTAAACACCCCGTAATCGTATTTTTTAAATTTTAAACAATTATACAACATTTCCTGAAAAACTATAATTTTATATTGTAGTCATTGTTGGTTTTCAATTTATCGGAACATTACTTAAATGGGTATTCTGAGCCATGAACAATATTAACAACAACCAATCCATAAATTTTTTATTCGACTAGTTGAAATGTCACGACCCGATTTGAGTGTTGAATTTAGATAAGATTGAAACATGATTTATTGTACCGACTGACTTATCCACTTTTATGAAGTACATTTAAATAATAATGAAATACATAAATATTGAAAGTTTCACTATTTTTAGTGAATATTTTTTGATATTCTAGTTCTACGGCATTTGCACTTTTTTGATGATTTACACAATTGTATCTAATGGTTACCCACTTACTTTATTATTTCTTAACTACCTAATAGACTTTATACAGGGTCCTACTTAATATGCTGACACTTTTTTAAGGGGATGAACAACTTTCTCTATGGCACCAACATCGAAACCGCGAAAAAAAAATCACTTCCTCCATAAAAAACTGCAAACCTACTTGAGACAAATGTATGGGACAGCTGATTTTTTTTTGCGATTTCGATGTTGGTCCCATAGAGAAAGTTGTTCAATTTGACGGTCTGATCATCCCCTTAAAAAAGTGTCAGCATATTAAGTTGGACCCTATATACGTAAGGGCAAAATATTAAAATACTAAGGTATTAATTTATTAATGTATTTCTTGCCAATGTAACTATAAGTATTCCTTTTATGTTTTACTAGAATTATGTTCATTACCATGTGTTTCCATTATAATTAAGAAACATTACGCAACTGTATATACACTATGCGTCAGCGCGTATGTTATTAAGGATAGTAGTACATAATTTTATGTACAGTCGCCAACAGATATATCATAGCAAACAAGATGCTCAAATATTTCTAAGCAGTTCAAATTTTCAATAATGTCTTTACACATAAATTAGTGTAGCGACACACCTTCGGAACGAACGGCGCCGAACGTTCGCGTTTGAATAAGCTCGCAGTGTTTTTCCCTATACCAGCGACACACCAGTACGCGCCATTACGCGCCATTTTTCCCAGTAGACGCGTATTCAAACGATAGTTCGGCGCCGTACGTTCCGCCGGTGTGTCGCTAAACTAATCAAAAATATCTGAACGCTTAGAACATCCAATATAATTTCTACGCAGTCAGGTTGATCTTAAACATCTGAGCAGTTTAGGAAAAAAGACCTTAATTCGTTGTAATACATTTCAATTTTAAATAACACTATGTAGAAATTATTGAAAATTAGCTGTTCAGATATTTATGACCAAATACATGTTTAGATATAATTGGTGACATATATTTTATTGAAAATTAGCTCTGCTCAGAAATATTTGAAGACCTTGTATGCTACGATATATCTGATGGCGACTGTACCTACTAGGTATCCTTATTTTGATGTTATACACATTGATCATGAAATGTAAAAGCCCACTTAATTTCTGTCTAATCTAAAGCAGACTTATGTAAAAAGCCTTTTTATTTACCTTCTTAATATAATAATGTACCTATAGGTAGCTGTGTAATATATAAATAAAAATTTAAGCACATAACTGAATCTGTTTGTATCTCATCCAATCTACGATTATCTCGACGAGTCAAAAAGATTTTGTTACACACAAACTTTTGTTCAAGATAAATCTTTTTGAAATACCCTAAGTCAATGGACATACCTCAGTAATGAACAAGTTCTAGCCACCTTAGCCCAGTAAAAATACGGATAGAAAGGAAATAATTTATAAAAATCTTTTTTTTTTTGCTAGATTTTTGTTTAACATTATGATATTAAGTAATTATAGTACTCATTAACGAATCGAACAAAATTTCGTATTTTTAGTTTTTAGTACTAAAATGTATATTTTTAATTTATAGTGTCAGATTTTTATTGTTTGTTTTAGTTTATGTTATGAGTTTACATACACTGTGTTAAATTTGTACTAAAATTGAGTATTTCTGAAAATAGTTCGTAATTTCTATTTAGTTAAAAACAAAGGTCCCGTGGTGATTTTTCTTTAGATTTACATCTAATATAAAATAATAGACACTCACACTGGACAGAGTTTCGGTACTACTAGTGAAACGTGGATGTTCTGAGGTTTCAGAATATCTCTGACTACCCCCTCGGGGAATATAGTCGTGAGCTTATGCTTATGCTAAAATAATAGAAATGTATTTAACAAATGCATGAACAATGACATAAAATTGTTTAAACTTATTTCTTTTTTAGAATTTTACATGCATTTTTACTTTCGCCATACAAGCGCACCGTAACTTTTCTGGGCCAACCTGACGTAATTTGAACCCTCGAAGTCCTGCATCTTTTTTCGTGTCGAAAGATGTGTCTCCAGCGCTTGTTTTTTTGGGGAAAGATAATTTTTTTTGGACCTCCCATAGAAAATCGATCAGTTAATCCGCAGTTTTGTATGGAATATCCAATATTTTTCTCGTATTTCGACCCATGTTCCTTAGGGAAAGTTTTTAGTTTCATCGTATGATACACCCTTAAAGTTTGGTTAAAATTAAAAACTAGTGGTGTATACTTAATTAGTGTAGACGAAGTCGCGGGTAAACTCTAGTAAGATATAAAGGACGGCCTGATATTAAGATAAGTGTTTTTGACTACATTTTCGAAAGCTAATACCCGTAAATAAATATAGATAAAAGTCTTATAACGCAACGATATATAATTTTTTTTCTGGAGTGCGATTTTTGAAACTCATTCGTCGAACTCTGCAGTTGAAAATGTCAAAATTACCAAGGAGATATGCATATTTCTACTGCTTATTTGACTTTCAAAAATCGCACTTCTGAGGTATGATTTATGAAAGTCAAATCAGCAGTAGAAAAATGCATATCTCCATAGTAATATTGACATTTTCAACTGCTGAGTTCAACGTATGAGTTTCAAAAATCTCACTCCTGTAGAGTAACATTAAACATTTTAAAAACCCCCAACGCCAAAAACAAACATTTAAAAGTAAAAATGAATTCGGTCACCTATTATTTTTAATGTAAGCTAAAAATGTATGTTTTACTTCTTAGGTCAATTAATGCGTAGGGGACCGCTATGAAATGACCATTGATTTTTTTACAATCACTTGCGGTCCCCGTATCTTAAAGAGAGCTAAGAAGTAAAACATACATTTGTTTACATCAGAAATAATAGGTGACCGAATTATTTTTTACTTTTAAATGTTTGTTTTTGGCGTTGGGGGTTTTTAAATTTTTAATTTAATGTTATTTCATAATTTTTAAAGCTACATGAAAACTACTCTACCGATTTTCGTGAAACAAAGGTAAGAACACTCGCAAAAATGAGCTTTCTATTAAAAAAAAAACCGCATCGAAATCGGTGCACCCGTTTGGGAGCTACGATGCCACAGACAGACAGACCGACAGACAAACAGGCAGACCAACAAACATAGGCGTCAAACTTATAACACCCCTCTTTTTGCGTCGGGGGTTAAAAATACCAAAAGATAGGTAGTTAATAATATGCATCGAGAATCCTAAAATAATTGATCGTTGTAATCGAATACTTTCTAAATCGCACATGAGCCACGTGACAATTATTAGACTACGTATTGGCCTTGTATTAAACTAATCTGAAGACAATTGATGGATGATGATAGCCGTTGGTAATAGCGCCTTGATACGTGATACGTAATACATTAGCTGAACTATGCACCGATGCCGCTCAGCCCATGAGGTATCTACCCATGCCTCGGTCATTAATCATTGCAACTATCTTTCTCTTTTTCACATCAGCGTAACATAACCAATACAGGGTGTAAGGCCGAGATTCAGAGACGATTTTTTTGGTCTTAGCTCGAGCTAAGCGTGGCGAAAATGTATGGATTTTGACATACGGGAGTCCGAACTATGACTTACAAATCGTCTCTGAATCTCGGCCTGAGTAACAGCCAAGCAAATACTGAAACGGTGAACTCAGACCATCAAACTGAATAACTTTGACTATGGAGCCTATGTTAGGAAACGCGAAAAAAATCAGATATCCTCTACAAAACTGCCATAACTACCCGACTCAAATGTATGGGACAGCTGATTTTTTTTCGGGTTTTGTGAGATAGGCTCCATAGTGAAAGTTGTTCACTTTGATGGTCTGAGTTCACCGTTTCAATATTTGCTAGGTTGTCACTTACGCCGAGGCTGAGATTCAGAGACGATTTTTTTAGTCTTAGCTCGAGCTAAGCAGGGCAAAAATGTGTGGATTTTGACATACGGGAGTTCGAACTATGACTTAAAAATCGTCTCTGAATCTCAGCCTTACACCCTGTATATTAGCCGCTACCTGCTGTGAGTCACTTTCAAAACAAACAAGCGATTCTAGTCAATTCAATTTAAGTCGTCTGACAACTCCAATTTGCTCGCGTCTAAATGGCTACCTTTGCTCCGAATACCATTTCAAACACAACAATAAATCTTCTCTGAAATCACGGTCTAATTTCGTAAAAGCCCCGTCTCGCTTTGCTAATTAATATGAATGGCATTTGCATCCGGCTTTTTCTCGCGTAGACCATTTCCAACTATTGTTTTGCAAAGATCCTCACAATTTATTTCCATTTTTATCCGAATGCACCTCGCGAAGGAGAGTTGGTTGTATTGAGAACAACAAAACATCTGTTTTATGGCTCTTCTGGAATGAAAGAGAATTTTTTGTGGTTTTTCTTTTAAATTAATTGAAGCTATTTGTCCAGTAAGGTCATCTGTTAACCAGCTTGTAATTTAAGTGGATAGGTATATATCTAGATGGGCCGAGGGAACCAGAATTAAAGATTATTGTTTGTTTGTGGAAATAAGAAATTAGACAGTTGAAAAATAATGTAATTAAATTTGAAACGTACAGAGGTCTAGATCAGCAATATTACCAATTACTCAAGATGACAACCAAGACTATAGATATTGTGTGTACGCTAAACGCAGATGCACTCTGTTAGTTCATATACACGTTTTTTAGGGTTCCGTAGTCAACAAGGAACCCTTATAGTTTCGCCATATCCGTCCGTCTGTCCGTCTGTTCGTCTGTCCGCGGCTTAGCTCAGAGACGCTGAGTACTAGAAAGTTGTAATTTGACATGGGAATACATATTTATCACGCCGACAAAGTGGTAGAATAAAATCTTGAAACATATTTTTTTTACCTTCCCCTACACGAAAAGTGGGGATGATTTTTTTTTTCTCGTCTATTTCATGGTGTGGGGCATCGTTGGATAGGTCTTTTAAAAATATTGTGGGTGTGAGAAAACCATTTTTCGCTTTAAGGATCCGTTTGCGAAATAATAAACTTTAAACTGAAATTTTTTATATCAAAATTTTTTTTTTTTCAATCTAATTGTTTTGTTATAAATCAGTTGGGGAGTATGAGGTTTTGCGCTTATTCATTAACACGTTGTACAATAAAATTGCAATTGCTTTGCAGATATTTTCAAAAAAAATAATTTGGTACGTTCAGGATAAGCAATAGAATATTATTGTCTGTTTGTTTGTGCACGCATCATATAAATCTACTGAACCGATTTGGGTGGAGTTTTCACAAAATCTTAGGGCTTAGTTTGGATTAACCTTTAGGCTTTATTTCATCGCAATCGGTTCGAAATGTAAAAGTGGCCGTGTTTCTTCTTTCTAATTTGTATATTTAAACCTAAGATAAAAAATATTGTACAAAATTAGCTTTAAGGATTTTGTAGTTTATTATAATAAAATATAAGTGCTAGGTACACTTTTTAATATAGGATTTCTTTATTGCGTGATGAGGGCGCCACTAAACAGTTAAAATTCTGCAGGAATCGTGTACATTCGCCATCAGAATCAGATATATGTATTAATTTTCAATAAGTTCTTTACATTCAAAATTATTATTAATATCTGAACTTCTCTTTCAATTCTTCTTGTTCGTTAACTTTTAACGTATCGAGGGTTCCAGGATGGAATTCGGTATACCTAATAGACATACTTGCCATTCGTCTGCAAAATCACTGCAATTCAGGGTGTAAGGAAAAGTATCATTAACCTTTAAACCACAAATTATACCCATCAAACTGAATAACTTTTACTATGGGAGCAAAATCTGTGAGGACAAAAAAAATACCAGTTTAAAACTAAATAAAATAATTACAAAAAAAAATAAGATAAGATAAATATTCTTTATTTGCACACCAAGAATAGAAGAATACAATTTAAAACAATAATGAGAAGGGTACAAAGGGCGGTCTTATCACTAAAAGCGATTTCTTCCAGACAACCATTGGATGGATGGAAATATGTTTGAATCGAGTAGGTATTGCAGTTTAGCATGGGATAGCTGTTTTTTTTTTATCTGACCGGTTTGCTCCCATAGTAAAAGTTGTTTAGTTTGATGGGTAAAGTATGTGATTTAAAGGTTAATGATACTTTTCCATAGACCCTGTATAAATCCTTAGTCGCCTCGTACGACACTCATAGAAATGGGATGGTTGAAACTATCAACCATTGTATCTATTTGCGTTAGCATAATCATCTCAGTAGATGGACGTCCACTGCTGGACATAAGCCACCGCCAAGGATCGCCACAACGACCGGTCCTGCGCTACCCTCATCCAACGGGTTCCCGCCGCCTTCACCAGGCCGTCGGTCCACCTTGTGGGCCTACCCACGCTGCGCTTTCCGGTACGCGGTCGCCACTCGAGATCTTTGCACTATACAGGCTGTAAAAAACACCCTAGGAATACTTAAGGGGGTGGTTAAGACCATCAAACTGAACAACTTTCACTAAGGAGCCAACATCGAGAAAGCTGTCCCATACAAAACTGCAGTACCGACTCGACTAAAATGTATGGGACCCGTAGATTTTTTTTATTTTTTCTCGAATTTGGCTCCATAGTAAAAGTTGTTCAGTTTGATGGTCTAAACCACCCCCTTAAGTATTACTAGGGTGTTTTTTTACACCCTGTACACCTTATCAAATTGAGAGCGATCGATAGGGAATTACAAGCCGTGTGTTTAAAACCGATAGAGGGGATAATAGAATAGTCACGGGAATCGGCTGTTGATGCTGATAGAAAAGCAATAAAGCCGCTTACGCACGGTCAACTGACGCGCCTCACGTACCGCCGCCGCCTCCCGCCCGCGCCCCCGCCCTACGCTCGACGCTCGTTTGCCAACGCCAGCCAGTGCACAAATCTAATGGATTTTTTATGTTTTCCGAAAAAGCACCGATATGAATAAAATGGAAAATGCATCCTTGCCAAAAGGATTTTACTCTTCCGTTATAAATCAGATTTATTTTTTACCAATCCAATTTATTATTCAGAGTGCGTAGAGATTATGGAAGAGATTATTTATCCTCATCCGCTTTATTTGATGTTTGTAGTGGTTTAACTATAATAACTTGATGGGTTTAACCATATATTAAATATAAAATTTAATAAATGACTGCGGAAAATATTCCTAAACGATAAAAAGACACACTCTTTTCATTAGGTAAGTCGCTACACAAAAACTGAAGTTTACAAATACCTACTTCCTTCATGGAAATTCGTCTAAAAGTGCGTGTGTATAGGGAAGGGAGCTAGGTGGCTATATCTGTTCGCAGAGCGGCGGTGTACTCCGTGTACTCTCATTAAAACTTTCCTCGGGCTGGGTTTGCACGTGTTTTTAATTTTTATCGAGAGCACTCGTCGTTAGCCGGCAGACGGGGTGCGCTGCGGCTTTGGGCGCTTTGATTGCGGTAATGACGTCTCTCGCTCCCTCTCCACTCTCCTCACTATGTCGCCACTCCACTCATCTTTTTGTACTATCTTCAAATAATTACTCCTTCGAATGCTCCATCTTTTAATTACGTAACTTCGGGTCATCATTAATGATGATGATGTCGCCGTAAGACGTTTAGAATCATAAATATAAACATGGAATATTTTATCATAATTAAGCGTAGATTCAAAGGAGACTCAAAGGTCGAGACGTTTTTCGACGTCTTAGTTGGAAAACCCGTATCGACTCCCCAATATTTATACATTTTCGACACAACTTAGTAAAGTTCACACTCAAAAGTCTTCTCTGAATCTCGCCCTGAAAGTGTCAATTTTACAATAATACCGGTCAAGTGCGAGTTGAGCTACTCGCGCACCGAGGGTTCCATACCATACCAAGTTTGACACTTGTATATATGACCGTTGTTACGATAGAGCGAGAAGAAAAACGATAATAAAATCTAGTTGCTTGTATGAGGACCTCCCTTAATGTTTAATTTTTTTATATCTTTATTTTTTGTTAGCAAATGCGCCATAATAACACATATTCGGTGTAAATTTACGACGCATGGACGAACGGACAACGTAGGCTTAGTATTATGGTCCCGTTTTCACCCTTTTTTACAGAACCCTAATAATAGGGTCCTGTTTTCACCCTTTGGGTACGGAACCCAAAAATTTTGAGTTTGGTGTATACATACCTACATGTATGTACACTCAGGTTAGTTCCAAAAGATTACCAGAATTCATATGTAAACTGCTGTCTCAAACTTTGGACTCGTAGTCGGCGCATGTTGGTGTGTTTGTTGATGCGCGTGCAATGCGCCGGGATGCTCGATGCACGATGCACCGAGGGATGGTACAAATCCGCTTAGCCACGGTCACTGGCGCTGCATACACGTGCGCCAGCCTCCATGCAAACAACTAATGGATTTTTCATGTCGATTAAACACGCCATAAGTATCCGTACAAGAATATTTCGATCATGCTGCATGACTATGCGGAAAGCGGATCTTAAGTTTTCAAAACGATTTTTTTTAGGTTTTACATTTGGGAAGGAAGGTGCAGTAAGGGATGAATGTAGACTTTTAAAATCTATAAGTTTCAATAATAAAATAGTAAACTTGGAGTCGATGTACATTGAAGATATTTCAAACATATTCGTTGGGGGCATTTAGGATACCTTACGTAATGGATTGCATTGAGACCATTTTATTAGTATTTTTATCTGTTTGTTCACGCATCACTTAAAAACTACTGAACCGATTTGGATAAGATTTCCACAAAACATAGCGCTTAGTTTGGATTAACATTTAGGCTTTATTTTACCAAAATCGGTTTGATACAATCAACAATTATGAGTATTTTAAAGTCAGTGGTATGCGCGTACGACGTCGCGGGTGTTGGGCCGCTGTGTATAATAATTTCATGATCGTCAAAGTTGTATAATGCTCTGAATGTTTAATTAGTGTACTTACGTAATTCAACACTAGGCATTCCAATATGAGCCTCTATATAACTTTTAAATGCGGAAAAAACTTTGAATTGCTCCCCTTGTAGCAGCTTGTTCAATGTAAGCCCAGCGTGATTTTACAGTTACAAGCTGTCTTCGAGCCATTAATAATCATTAGGACTGATATCGCGAAGGCATGTAACGGCTTCCCCGCGGGCGAACGCCGAAAATTATGACATTAATTATATAATTATTATTGTGTAGGGCACAAAAGAGGCGGCCTCACAAAAACACGTAAGCTCCCTTTCATTGTTCACTGTGAAAACAATGAATGATTGTGCGAAACTGGTTGGAAAATGACTCAAGGAAAAACTGTCACACCCTACTCTTTGACTATAAGTGTCGCACCCCACTTTCTGATACATAGCCTATAATACAAGTTATAGAATTTTGAATCAGTGTTGCCAGAAGGTTACTTTTGTAACCTTTTAGTATCAGGTGATTTTTAGCTCTGTCAGGTTACTTTTAGGTTACATGATTCAAAAGGTTACTTTTAGGTGATTTTTCGGAATATGTATAATAAATTTTTACAATTCTTGTTTTTCCTTGAAACGGAATGCTTTTGCATATTTTTTGCATTGTTTTAAAACGCAAAACGTGCGTTACGTAGTGAGTGCAACTCCTAAAAACTATAAATCTGAGACCAAATAACAAATGACTAAAAATAAGGACTAAAGCGTCTCACTTACTCGCTCGATCAATCAATCGGATGAAAATGCAACTTAAAATAAAACGCTACTGGATATATTGTTTATATTTCTGTAAGTTAATACCGCCCACATCTGTCTGTCAACATTGAATACCCTATTACTGGAAAAAATATGAAAGTTTACTTTTCACACCAAAAAGTTACTTTTTTACCTATTTCCGGTTACTTTTGATAAGATCCAGCTGGCACTGATTTTGATCCACTTTTATACATGGTAGGACCTACCACATCATTACCAATTAACGCATTCTGTCGCATGCTCCAGTAATAAAGTACCGAGTATTTAATCATCGATTAACTAGTTATCCACGTAATTAGTATTGTTTCACCTCACTCAAGCGACCTTACAAAATAGCTCTTAACTAGCACTTGAAGAGCAGACTGCTACCCGCTTATTCATTCATGCACCGAAAAGTTTCCGCCTCGTGATTACAGCTTGTGTTGCAACAAGACCTCGCACCTCTAATGCGCTAATTGCTAGCTTTAGATAACTACCGCTTCACACTATATCATTCCGAAGTTGCCTCCAATAATATAAGGCTGGCAGTAGGTAATAACGCTCACTGGCGGAGAGGCAGCGTAACGCCATGTCCACGGTGACGGTGCCGCTGCTTTTTGTTTTGATAACATCTTGTTATGGTGGGAAAGAAAAACCCGTGAGTTACTAAATCATTTTACTTACTTACCCAGTTTCAAAGATGATTTTTGTTAGGGTTGTCTATTTTTATATAGGGTTCTTCTTAATATGCTGACACTTTTTAAGGGGATGATCGGGCCATCAAACTGAACAACTTTCTCTATGGGACCAATGTCACAATCGCGAAAAAAAATCTGTTGTCCCACAGAATTGGGTCGAGTAAGATTTCAGTTTAGTACAGAACAGCTTGTTTTTTTTTCGCGCTTTCGACATTGGTCCCATAGAGGAAGTTGTTAAGTTTGATGGTCTGATCATCCTCTTAAAAAACTGTAAGCATATTAAGTTGGACCCTGTATAATACCTATTTCTTTGGGAGAAACGAGGAAATATACAATACTTACATTGCATGAAAACACAGTAGGTATTTTCAACGAAAACATAAATGTGAAAATAATTATTAGGTTTTGTTATGTTCTTCACAATCTTAGATTTTTGGTCATGTTTAGGGATTTAAGCATTGTTAGATTGAGACCGCTGTCATAGATACCCATGTCCATTGTGAAATAGTTATGAAACGCCTTCTTCCAACTATCTTACGGTAAATACCTATATCACTGAGGTCATAATTATCACGGCTTTAACGTTCTTACTGCGACATGCATAAACTCTTTCCTACAACTACTATCTTTGAAGCATGCTGTTGTAGAAATGCCGTAATGCTCACTTTAACATATTTTTTCGTATCATCTATTTTTGTAGTAAATATGTAGTATGTCAGATCAAAAAACGATAAGTATAATACTAATTAAGTAGGTACGGTTAGAAATTCTATCTTTTGTGTACCTATATCGCTATACTACAAAATTGCGTGGCTAAGGTTGAGCTTGTAGTATTCCGGAAACGTTTAAAAATATATTTATGTCAGAAAGTTGCGTCAATTTTTCACCGGATAGTTTATGAAATGTTTTAGTGGGTGTGTGTGAAGTGGGTAATGGATGAGTAGCGGTGCAGGAGTAGGTACGGTATGGGGGACACAAGGGGACACAATTGCTCAACGTCTCGCGTCTGCGAATACGTAATGTAGGGTGCAGGCACAGAGGATCTACTTCTACGATCTGACTCCAATGACACACGTTGTTTCAAGATTTTCGTCCAAATCGTTGTTGATTCGTACAATATTGTCGATTCCATGGCCAATCATTGAGCTTGACTTGCTATCGTGGTGAACAAAATGCATTCGTACGCTGTTAGGTACGCATGTTTAACTATCTAAACTATAGGTATTATAAAACTGTAACAGAAGTGTGCCTGTACATTGAAGAAAAAAAGACAAGAAAAACAAGAAAATGACTACGACATGGTCTTTAGGTGTCCCTGAATACAAATACAATTTTTTTTAGATCCGAGTTCGAGCATCACACAAAAACTACTGAACCGATTTTGATAAAACTTTTTTTTTTATAGCTTATGATTTGACTTAAAATCTGGTACATAATTTGTGCGGACAAAGTCGCGGGAAAACTCTAGTATCTATATTTGTTTCCACCAATTGCATTGGCTCTTCCAATTAAGATGTGAAGGTACACACGGCGACACATCAAGCTATAGAAAACCAACATAAGCTGGCCGCGCGTAGGTCTAGTAATGCATAACGTCGTGCGGCCTGCTTATTGTGGTTTTGTATAGCTTGATGTGTCGCCGTGTGTACTATGAGGTATCGGTTTCACTTGTATCGTCCCTATAAGCTCCTGCGACTTCGTTCGCGTGGATTACCCCTTTAGGAGTAGATTTTCGTAAAATCCTTTCTTAGTGCACTCCTACGACCTCTGTAGAATTTCATTTTCAAAAATTCGCAAAATTCCAAGTGCGTTGTCTGTCAGTCACTCATTCAGCCAGTCAGAGTCTCTAGTCTATAACAATTTAAGTTTTTAAAATAATTTCTACGCCAATACATTCTTGTGAAAGATCAAATACAATTATTGTGAAACACAAATGTGAAAAAACATATGTTTAGATTTCAGTAAAACTATACAAGATTTGTACCCCACCTGAGTGTCTTGAGTAAATTTTTCCTAGAGTGAATCCTTGAGGAGCTAGAGCTAGGTGCAGTGGAGACGCGACGTGCTCACACAACTTATATTAATATTTAACGTTATGATACAAGTTGATGCGCATTGGGTCGCTCCCCGCGGAATCACGACTTAATAATTTTCTTTGAGAATGTTATCTCATTTTTAATATTAAAACGACTTATTTCCCCCACGGTGTTCACAAAGGTAAAGTATGTTGTGCAGGAGTACCCAGTGACTGAATAAATACATATACTTACGTCACAGATTATGCGATTGCGTGATTTTTCGCAAAGGAACCGACAGTGTAGTGGACGTGACAAGATCGTATGGTATTAGACATTAATTACAGCGGACTGCGTGAAACGTGTCATTACTAAACAGTTTATGATTTCCGTTGGTTGCTGCTTAGAATAGACCATCCCATTTTTTACTTTGGCCGTGGGTGTTGCACGAGGCAACTATTTTTGTGAACGAAAGGCTAGCGCCCGCTTGACTAGCTTCTATATGCTAAGGGCATGCTTTGCTGCAACTATGTACGCTTGAAGGGATATTTGGTAGTTTTAGCGGAGTTTCTGAACTTCCTAAGAGGGATTGTGGTCGTGAGTTCATGCATGTAGGTATACTATCTTGTCTACTCTATAAGTACATCAAGAAAAAAATCCACTGTATGTGTCAGTTTATAATTTAATTGTAACTCCGATAGTTATTCAAGTTATAATACGGTATTCACTCTAACTGCGGCGTTATTTTCAAGAAAGATTTCTGCAATTCAGAGTTGCAATATGATGAAATTAGACGTGGGACATTATTTTGTAAAGTCACTCATCCATCCTAATTGGTTTACCAATAATGCATTTTCATAGAGTTTGGCTTTACTTTTGTGTATGAATTAGGATAAACTTTCAAAAATGCGCTCCTGAGCAGCAAGTGGAGCAGTTGAACGGTGTGTGCTATTCATACAATACGATATTACAATCCTACGGAAATATAAATATTGTTATTTGGTAAAAATTTTTTTTACGTATAGAATTAAAAATTATAAAGAGACTAATTCATTATATTATATCATTTTATACCTCATGTTTGTGCAAAAAATGATAAAATAAATACAAATCTTAGCGATATAGATAAAGACTGTTTTAAAGTTAATTGTAATTAAGTTTTTACAGCTAATGTTCATATATTAAAAATAATAAAATTTATTCCAGGAATTCAGTGAAGAAATAAAGGAAATAATAGACCATGTGCACAACGAGTGCGTTGGTAAGACCGGGGTGGCCGAGGGTAAGTCGCAAAAGAAAATTTTATTTCCGCTTCCCTTTGTTCCGTACTCGCATGCGAATGACGTGAAACACTCCGCTAAACCTCACACCATAGCTCTGTGATTCACATAGAAATGTCGTCAGTCAAAAGTCAAACATGATAATCAGAACAACTAAAATTTAATTCATCGTCATTTACATTTAATTAAATCTGAAAAATTCGGAACTCAAGTTACTTTACCGGGTGTAACAAAACACCCAGTAATGTTCAAAGGGTAGGTTTCTAAACTTTAGACCATCAAATATATAAAAGTTCTATTGTCCCATACATTTGAGTCTAGTAGGTATATTTTACTGCAGTTTTGTATAAATAACAGATTCTTTTTGTTTTTTTTTTGCAGTGTTGGCTTCGTAGTGAAACTTGTTCAGTTTGATGGTCTAAATCACCCCATTAAAAACATATTACTTGTATTTAAGTATGATCACTATTTTAAATATAGTTGACTTTGATATCGCCTCTGCACTCTTCCACTAGCATTGTTTATAAGAAACGTCTCATGTTTGCGTACATTAAAGAGTCTTTATTCTTACTTGCCCCCAGAGGATATACAGAATTGCGAAAACGGCATATTTAAGGAGGACACAAAATTGAAGTGCTATATGTTTTGCCTTCTAGAGGAGGCGAGCCTCGTGAGTTATTTGTCTTTTGTTTATTTCTCTCCTCACCCTTGCCGACTCAACACCGTTTAATTTATTTTTAATTCTATTTGCTTATTTTGCATTTGCAAAGCTAACTAAGTAAATAGCTTTGGTAACGTTTATGAAACTTTTAGTTTGCTTTATAGCTTGCTTTATTAGTCAGACTCTTTGAACAAGTTGTTACACTATGTAATTTAATATTGGATTTATGTAATTGTACTTTATATATTTTGTTTTGTTTAAAAGAAGTGTGTTGTAGAGTTTCTGGCCGCATCTTCTCTACAACGGAACACCTTCCGACGCGGTGGTAAATTCAAAAACATGACGTCAAAAACTTATCTATGTGATATTATTTTGAATAAACAATTTTGACTTTTAGACTTGACAAGATATTAGGTTTGTAATATTTGATTGTATTTGTGCAGGCGGATGAGGATGGCGTGGTGGACTACGAAATGATGGTCAGCTTGATACCTGATAAGTACTACGAAAGAGTCAGCAAAATGATCTTCGCTTGTAAACATTTAGGTACATCCGCCTTCATATGACTTCCCAATGTAAATTTTTGAAATTATATTAGTTCTAAAACGGTTTTTTCACTTAGTAATGTAAAAAGTATCAAATGTGACGAAAACTATAGATTTCTGTAAGGTTTTAGTGGGGTAAAATGTTTTAAATTATTGTATGGAGATCGTTTTTTGACAATCCTGTTTTAAAAATCATAATTTAAACTGAGTTTGAATAATGACATCGATACTCAAAATTTTACTGTAGGTTAGAAGTCAAAAGATTATTATAATTTTTGTTGTTGTTATAATTTCACTAATCGGGTAGGTATTTACTAATTCTAACACATTCCTATTGCTGATCAATAAATATTATTTCAGATACCCCTGACAAAGATAAATGTCAGAGATCATTTGAGGTCCACAAATGTTCATACGAAAAGGATCCAGATGTAAGTTTTACAAAATTTCCATATTTTTATTTAAGTTCAGTGGTGCGCTCATCACAAAATTTTAGACTTCTCAATAAAGAAAACATAAAATGAAAAATTTATTTTTCAATTTATTACAAAAGCCTAAAAACTATGTTTTATACAAAACTTTTATAAGTACATTCCACTTTTCTCGAAAATCGAAATAAACAGTAATTTCATATTTTCTTATAAATGGTATTCAAACAATCAATCTATTAATATAAAGCACTGTATGAAAACACTTTTACGCTTTTGTACTAAATTAGGAACGTTTTTCATTTTAGGTTTTCTTAATTGGGAAATGCGACGGGCTCACCCCCCGTCACACTCAGAGTTTCGGTACTATTGGTGTAACGTGGATGTTCTGAGGTTTCAGAATATCTCTGACTACCCCCTCGGGGAATATAGTCGTGAGCATATGCTAATTGAGAATCGTAAATTTTGTGATGAGGGCGGCACTGAGCGGTGAAAGGCCTCTTAACGTTCAAACTTCGTATTCGAGGTGCATTGTGTCCACCGTCTACGAAACGTTGTGGGCTCACTACCTGTCTCACAGGACAGAGTTTGGGCACTCCTAGTGAAACGTGGATATTCTAAACCTTAGCTTAGTAACCTCCTTCGAGATCCACTGGAAGAAATGGGTTCGTCTATTTGAAGCACGAACCACACGGCAATGTCATGGTCATCATCAGCAGCCTATACAGGGTCCTTCTTAATATGCTGACACTTTTTTAAGAGGATGATCAGACCGTCAAACGGAACAACTTTCTCTATTGGACCAACATCGAAATCGCGATAAATTTTACAGTCCATGCGGATTCGATCCCGGTCCTTCACCTAACCCTCCGGTTAAAAATATACAAACACACGGCAATGTGTCCTCAATATGGTATATTATTTGTTATGTATGTTCAGGCATTATTAATGTGACAATAATTGTTTTTTTTCTTTTCAGCTTTATTTCTTATTTTAAGGCTGCACGTGTAAACTGACGAGAGTGAGAGAGAAGTTCTTATTTTATACATTAAATATATTTAAGGGCAAAACAAACATGCGGTTTTATTCTTTACAGAAACCACTAAATAAATAGTTTGTATTGCTACGGCGCGTGTGCTACGACCGCTACGGCGTAGAGGTTTTACTATTCGTAGTCAAATATCGTTGTAGTCATCCTAGTTTTTTCCCGAAGGTTGATGATATCTTTGTATAATGTTCTTGATACAAATAAGCCCTCAAGTATAATAAGGACTTTGTCAAAAATAATGGATTTACAATATATTGGTTATTAATTATTATAAAAGGATCATTAAAAAAATCTTCGCTTAAATCAATCAAAAGTATAAATATAAAGTATATAATTTTCGTATTTTTAAGTAAAAATTATGTGTGATCTGAAATAAGATGTAGTCCTTTTGCATCGAGTACCTTACGAAGGGCACCACGTGGTCCCAGTGCGGATTGGTGAAAGTTATATAATATTTGCAGACAAATAAAAAAGATTACCAATAAACAATACGAAATAAGTACTTAAATATTTAAATATCGTTTTATAATAAAAATGCTCCTATTCACGAGAAATCTGCGAAAGTAAACATAATCACCAATTCACCAGTTACCTATTTCATTCCAAATCTCCAGTGGGATGAAAATACTTACTCGCTCTTACTTGTAAATAACGACGTAATTTGGCGTTAGCCGCGGGCCTTAGCTCGTCTATTTTTTATGAAATCTCGCTCAAGTTTATTCAGATTTGAAAGAAGTAATAATACCAAGAAATTAATTTCCTTCACGAGAAATAATTTGTTCGAGGAGAAATAAATGAGTTTGAATCTTATAAAACGTGTAATTGTGATCTTTAGTAAGATTAAATTCAAAGGAACTCTCCCCTTTTTAGAAGAAATAAAAATTTCGTTGTTTGAAGAATCACTCTGCGCGAAAGCTTTTCCTTTTGATTTTGAAATGTCAAAGAATTTTAACACGCATATCTTTAGCAAATATAGTAATTACTCTGTTATGCCTATTTACTCACTGGGAGTACGAGTTGAGAACCAGTAGAGTCAGTCAGAAGAAGGAGTAAACTACACACTTAAGTAACAAATTACAAATCCGTATGTTTTTTCTTTCTGTTTGTTGCGTCTTCACTTCGAAAGCTATCAAATAGAAAAAAATAAAAAAATAAAAAATGGCTGCCCTTGCTAAGTGAGAAAAGACATACCTAGGTAGTCTACGTTTATTTCAAAAAATGTTAAAAATTATCAGTGAGCAAAACCTCGGGCTATACAGGATGTAATTGTTTAGTTACGCCCTGTACAACCCGACGTTTTCTTTTACAGACTTTCACTATAGAGAAAAATTTAAATAAATTGCTGATTCACACAAAACTGCAGTACTTACCTACTCGACTCAAATACACATTTAGGACAGCAAATTTTTTGCGACATAATCACCATAGTGAAATAGCTGTTCAGTTTGATGGTCTAACCCACCCTTTTTTAAAATTACTAGGGTGTTTTGTTACACCTTGTATAAAGGAAGCATTATATCAACGATGCCATTATAATTTCAGTAGCATGAGGTGTGAAATAGTTAAGCGCTATATTTTATTTGTCAGAGGATATTAAAGATACACGCTTGACCTTCCTATTAGTGTTGCTCACAAATAAACCTAAACCAAGTGCTTAGACGACTTCGATAACAGCTACTAATGCGAAAAGTGAACTTTAAAACCCCAATTACAATAAAAGAGCACGTTATTTAACAGCAAAACGACATTCAAAAGACGGAAAAACCGGAGGGTCGGGCCATCTGCACATAAAGAGGCAATTTGGAGATTGCCGGGGGCGCAACCGCCGCGGAGAGATGTACTCAAATGTATTCAAAATTAAAAAAAAACGAAGAAAATATTGCAAAGAAATTCATTGCGGTAAAATAAACAGGAGTGGCTTGTTACTGTGGAGTTGTGGACAGAAGCGAGTAGCGAGCACGGTACGGCGCGGCGCGATGCGGGCCCGTGGTGTGCCCTATGGCAAATCAATTATATTTGAACTAAATAAAAAGGTGGGTAATAGCGACGTTTATAGTGGACGGGTAAATTTGTAAGTATCAATCAGTACTAATTTAAATCAATTACGTAAAAGTCCTGGTTTATGAAAGAGTTTTTAATCCATTTTTAGGGTTCCGTAGTCAACAAAGAACCCTTACAGTTTCGCCATGTCCGTCTGTCTGTCCACGGCTTAGCTCAGAGACGCTCAGTACTAGAAAGCTGTAATTTGACATGGGTATACATATTTATCACGCCGACAAAGTGGTAGAATAAAATCTTGAAATTTTTTTTTATTGTACCTTCCCTACACGAAAAGTGGGATGCAATTTTTTTTTCTCGTCTATCCTATAGTGTAGGGTATCGTTAGATAGGTCTTTTAAAAATATTGTGGGTGTGGCAAAACCATCTTTCGATATAAGAATCCGTTTGCGAAATATTAAGCTTTAAAGTGAAAATTTGTGATTGAGTCAAGTGCCCCCCCTCCGCCCCCCTTCTGCCAGGAATGATTCAGCTAAACGGTTGTTTCCAGATCCGTGAAAAAATTCACAGCAGTAGGATATATGCGTGCGCATTACTTAGATACTACTAAACTGATTAGTATGAAACACAATAGAAAATAGCATATAGCTTAGTTTGGATTAACTTTCACTTTTTAATACATCGCAATCGATTCACTCAATCAAAAGTTGTAGTTTTTTTGAGTGGTCTGCATCTAGTCTAACAATAAAAAGTTTATTTTCTCCTAGCCTATACAGGGTCCTTCTTAATATGCTGACACTTTTTAAGAGGATAATCAGACCGTCGAACTGAACAACTTTCTCTATGGGACCAACATCGAAAAAAAAATCAGCTGTCCCACGCATTTGGCTCGAGTAGGTTTGCAGTTTTGTATGAAACAGCGTATTTTTTTTCTCGATTTCGATGTTGGTACCATAGAGAAAGTTATTCAGTAAGATGGTCTGATCATCCTCTTAAAAAAGTGTCAGCATATTAAGAAGGACCCTATTTAGGCTATCTACTTGCTGGGATCATCCCTAGCTTGGGCCAGATCCGGCTACTTGCCATCGAAAGTCGTCAGGTCATCAGGTCAACTACATTGTTAACAGATAACAATAATGATTGTGATTGCAAAATTGGCTACATTGAGTACCTGGCATCGTGGAAGGCCAGCTAGTCTGCTGTAGCCTTCGGTTGCCGGATATCGCAATTTGGCGCCGGGCCTTCGTAATGACGCTCTGGCTTGGCCAATGTGGCCGCGGGACGTGCGCTGGCATAGCTAACGATAACCCTTCGTTTCATTCAATTTGAAGCTTTGTATTATAATAATAAATTAGTTAATGGCTAGTTATAATATAACATAATATGTACTTTTATAGTAGTGTAACAGAATTTTACAAATATACAATGTAAAGTTGGTAAGTAAGGTAATTGTATCAAAGTTTGTGTCTACCATAGAAAGAAAAGTAAAAAGAAAGAAAAACAGTCATGAGTTCATGCCTAAAAGACCGTCATCATCATCGCAGCTGGACGTCCACTGCTTCGCGACTTCGTACGAGCAGACATAATTATTTGAAAACTTTAAATATACACAATACTTTTAATTCTAGAAAACCGATTGCGACGAAATAAACAGTTAAGTAGCGTTAATACGAACTAAGCCCGAAAATAATTCAAGTGAATACCCGATCCTGATAGGATTAATAGTTTAACAGTGATGCGTGCAACAAACAAACAGACAAAATTAGAAAAAATATCCTTATTAATTTTTCCGCAAATATTTGCAAACCTACATGTAGATACCTACCCAAAGTTTACAATTTATTACTTGTAGGGCATGTAGATAGATATAGTATAGAATGCATTTCAAGAATACTAATGTTGTAAAACTAAGTGCTACGGCGTAGCGCTACGGAAAGTGGGTAAATTATCATATATCTACCTAACTATGAAAATATCGATATCAGGACGAGGTAGCACGGCGAGTGGACCTTCCCCCAAATTATTCGCTATTCTGGGTCGCTAATTCAGAATATTAATAGCTTCGGCTTGGTCTGCATAGCATAGTGATTTGATAGTCAAAACAGGAGCCGTAACAACATTTATATTATTTGTGCGCATTTAAAATTGGATCAAGTGTTTTATTGAGAGTATTATTTTAGTCTACAAGATACAAAGTACTTAAGTAGTAAGTTAGATTCCTACCTCGTACCATATTGTGTTTTTCTAGTACTCATTATGAAATTAGCGGTGAAGAAAAGCATGATAAATGAGATTTCGTATCTCCAGAGTTTAGGTGTTGCTATTGAACATAGGATATTCTGAATATGAATATATCTGTGTGGTTCCGGCTTAGAATGGATCACCACATTTTTTCTCGTGGGTGACGTACGAGGCGACTAAGAAATTAGATTTTCTTATGCAATGTGTTTGTGGGTGAAAGGCTAGCCATCTGTCAACATTTTACAGGTCATTTTATCTTGAAACCGTCAGCTTTATCGTACAACTGGTAGGTACCTGGTTGTCGATGTATTTGACCATACGGAAGGAATTATGGTCGTGAGTTGATGTATGTATGTATGAAATGAATATGAAACAAGTATTAAGAATATATCTGTCTGCTACCACAGAATAAATATTAGTATGTACGTATTTACTACTGTTACAACGAATAAAGTAGGTATTATTGTTTTGGTCTCTACAAAATTCTGCGTGATTGAGACGTCAAAGCCGAATAGTATCAGTAGTGACATAGCACAGGGCACATTAGTGGAACAAGGCAATTATCCAGATAAATTGAGTTAGTCGGGGGCCCCACAGGCGTCCCTCGTCATAGTTCCCTTCAAAGGAAGCGCGTTATGCTTCTACGGAAAGGTGTTTGTTTCGGCGGCGGGCTGCAAAATGAATATTGATGACTTCATGGGGGCCGGAGATGATTTGCTGAAAAATTAGCTTCTTTTCATCGTTTTATGGCGCCGCATCGTTCAGGAAGCGGTGATGAAGACTAATACAAACGTTAATTTTGCTTAGTAACCATAAACAGATTTATTACGTGTGTTGAATTTGAACGAGCAATGGTTGTTAATTTAGATTTATTGCTTTGTAATTCCCACAAAAAATTTAAGTGGTGTTTCTTCGCGCAACATGTGAATCATGGATATTTATAGGGTTCCGTACCCAAAGTGTGAAACCGGGACTCTATTACTAAGGCTACAATCTCCGTCCGTCCGTTTGTCTGTCTGTCCTACCTATTTAGGGCTGTAACTTTTGAACCGTAATACAATACAAACAGTTGAAATTTTCACAGAATAAGCGTCAATACGGCGGATTTGTTAACAAATAATAAAAATGGCAAAAAGTTAAAAATTAAGGGAGGTCCTCATACAAGAAACATGTTTTTAATCAACGTTTTTCCTTCTCGTTCTTTCGTAAAAACGGTTATACATACAAGTTTATTATAGAGCAAACTCTACAGAATAACAACAAATAATAAAAACCGGCCAAGTGTGAGTCGGTCTCGCGTTAAAGGTCCCGGAGAAAACAACACTTTTTAAGTTAATTTATATTGTGTGGTGGTGTGGTACGGAACCCTCGGTGCGCGAGTAGCCCGACTCACACTTGACCGGTTTTTACTTTATTCGACATGGGCTTGCGCTTGGCTTCAGCAATGAAGCCGAAGATGTAACGCACTCACCCAGAAAAAAACCAATTAACTTTTCTCATAAAATGTAGAAGATGTCTGCTTACTTGATCCTAAACAGTACTATGATTTAAGAGGAGTTCAATTCACAAACATCTAATAATACTTTCAAAGCTGTTTACTTATTATTAGGTTATTTGGTTATGAAAGTAAACCAAAGCCAGCATATTTATGCAGCGTTGCTTTCGGCGGGCGCATCACGGACCCGTGGCGTGTCATCTTGGTAGTCGTGGCCGTCTGACCGGAAGGTACAATCTATATGCAAATTTACACAAGATACAAGCTAGTGGTTTTGCCTCTGTGCCTCTCTGGGTGCTCGAGACACACCCCACATGTATTAACACTTGTGAAATTACTTTAGCTAAGCCAGCTGAATATTGTGATGCGTTTAAATTAGCGTAGTATTGGATAGGATTAGTCGAGTTATAAATGAATTTCGTAAGGCGTTGCGTGGGTTGTTGTGAAATTGAGTTTTGATTTGAGGTACAAATATAAACAACTAGTTTACAAAAATATTGCTGTGTGTGTATTAGATGTGGCTGAATACATAATTATAATCTTGGACATTATGACCTACATTTTTCAGTTTTAAATCGATTTTATAGAATCGACAAGTTGAAATTCGTATACTTAAGCGATAAAATATAAACCCCAGTTATTTATAAAACTTGCGGTCCTATTCATAACATTCTTTTCTCTCTCTTTTCTTCGGACATTGTTTTATATTTCGTTTTTCCTGCTAATTGAATGTAAAAACGGGAAGGAACTGATTCCGGACACTCAATCTGGGCTATACCGAACTGTTATTAATATTTTAGTAACTCTACATAAAATTAAATTAAATTTGCTTTATTAAATCTCAATTAGAACTAATTGAAAATCCTAGCTCCTAATCTAGATGTCTGAACCCTAGGAGGTAAATATACATATTACTCTTATATTACTCACAAACGATTTTTTTTACTCATGTACAAAAAAAATACTCTAATAAACAATTGTTTTCTATTAGGGTTCCGTACCCAAAAAGTGAAAACGGGACCCTATTACTAAGCCTACGTTGTCCGTCCGTCCGTCGTCTGTCTGTCCTAACTATTAAGGGCTGTAACTTTTGAACCGTAATAGCGAGACAGATAAAATTTTCACAGAATGTGCGTTATTGTGGCGCATTTTCTAACAAATAATAAAAATGTCAAGCGTTAAAAATTAAAGGGGCATGCAAGAAACTAGTTTTGTAAGAGTCAAGTGTGTCCCCCCCCCCCCTCCCCCAGCTAAACGGTTGTTTCTGGATACGTGAAAAAATTCATAGCCGTAGTGTAGATAACGAATTTAAAAGGAAAACTATCACCGCTAAGTAGGCTTTACAAGTTAACGAGTAATAGTCGACCTTGTAAAATGTACTTTTTAGACTTTATTAGCCGTTAAACCGTAGTATAAAAACAAAAAGCCGGGCAACGACGGAACCCTACCCTGCGCGTGGCCCGTCTCGCACTTGGCCGGTTTTTATTTTAAAAGACATACCTAATGCAATTTTACTCATCATCAAATCAAACAAAATGTAAGCTTCTGGATTTGTAGTTAGTGATCTAATATTTCCAATTAGTAGTGTTTGTTCTATCAGTTCTTTATGTAAGACAAGGTCAACAGATAGTTTCACAAGTCATGCGCCTTGTTACAGTGATTGCATCTTCATTCAGGAGTCACTTCGCCCAAATGGTGCTTACATTGAAATATAATATATTTATATATTTTATTTGGATGCGGCATTTATTGTGATTTGGTTTCTGTGAAGATTTATTTTAATAATACTACACATAAAATTACCGATAACGTAGTACTTAAGATTTATTTTGTTTAAAAGGTTTATATTCCTATTTTACCACTTAATTTTAGAGGGTAATAGTATAATAATTTTAGTTGGTTAATAGTTGCAGATCGAATGTGAATTGCAGTAATTTTTTTTTACAGTTTTTATCATCATATTAGGTACTTTATTTATGTCCAGTAACCCCTTACTGGGGTAAGTTTTTTAAATTGATCGATCTAATATAGCAATGTCGATTGGGAATATACTGGTACATAATCTATGTGCCAATGTCCAAATATTTATTATTCCGATCAAATGAATAATAATTAATGTGGCGGGAAAAGTCGAGAGAGAGCGAGCAGAACTTACCATGTACAAATAAGTGGTCTTCTCTGAAAAGGACAATTGCGTAGCACTCTCAACCGACAGAAGTGCATGAAGAGATGTATGAAAGTGCATGAGGTGAAAGGAGTATGACAGAAACGTAAGGAAAATTATTTAAAGCCAAAAAGTACCTATAAGAAGCATCCCTCGTTATTTATAGAACGTTTTATTACTTTTTAAACTATTTAAAACCGGAAAATTATTTATTTTTTCAGAAAGAAAGAAGAAATCAATAGATAAGTACTTACCTATTAAACCTCTATACCACGTGTTAATGAATTAACGCAAAACTAGAAAGTAGTTTGTTTAAAATAGTTTGTTTGAGCAGAATCGAATTATCATGGTTTCAACATACAATTTTTTTTCAAAATATTAAGTAATTTGTTTGTAAAATTAAAAATTTACTGAACTTGATCTCAACCCTCCGCTCGGGCACTCTCACCCTACTTACTACCAATACAAGATTCTTAAAATGTATCCATGAGCACGTTAGTGCTTTCATTCGTTGCTGATATGATAACAAATCAGTTTTGCATCAAAACTTAAAATGCGTTTAACTTTAAATTTTAACTATTAAAATAATGTAATTATTGTTTCAATCCAGTTATTTTGTTATAAATCAATTGGGGTGTATGAAGTTTTGCGCTTATTCATTAACACGTTGTATAAGTATTATAATTTTTTTAGTACCTGGATTTTTATTTGTGTTTTTGTAGATCAAGTTGAGGATGAGTCTGTAGTGTGTGTCTAGCCCCCCAAACACATACGCTTATACGAGTATTAATAGTAAACGAAATCAACAGCAAAATAACGTATCAAAATATCAGTGTGCTCACATTTGTATGTTCGTGGTGTAGCGGCAGCGGCGACCGCTGGCTAAGCCAATTAGTGTCCACTTGGGTAAACACCGGCTCGTTAGCGGACTTGTGTGTTCAATTCAATTCAATTTGCCTCCTCCGCCGCATTATTGATACGACAGTTTTCTTATTCTTTTAATTTGCCGCGGTTTGAGAATCACAACATTAAATGCTTCCTGAATAATAATTGAGCAAGGTATGGTTTTTTTATTAGTTGAACATAATAAAAGTTGAAAGTAGTTATTTGAAGGGGATACAATCGTTAGCATGTTCATACAAACGTTTAATTATACAGGGTCCAACTTAATATGCTGACACTTTTTTAAGGGGATGATCAGACCATCCAACTGAACCACTTTCTCTATGACACCAACATCGATCGCAAAAAAAGAAATCTGCCGCTCCGTACAAAACTGCAAACCTACTCGAGCAAAATGTATGGGACAGCTGTTTTTTTTTTTCGTGATTTCGATGTTGGTCCCATAGAGAAAGTTGTTCAATTTGATGGTCTGATCATCCCTTTAAAAAGTGTCAGCATATTAAGAAGGACCCTGTATTTTGGATATTAACTAATTAAAGTCAATGTATTATTTTTTACATAAGACCTAGAAACTAATCTCTTTGCCTGCCATTTATCAGATTTTCGTTCAAATGTTATCGTTTCAAAGTTACAATGGCTCAAAGATTTCCATACAAATCTTAAATTAATCCTGATAATTCACAGGTACAGAGATAATATCTAGAACGTGTTTTAAAAATGTCATATAGTTTATAAAGGTTGAAATTGATATCAATAGCATCCTTTTAATCTAAGAGTCATCAGACCCATCAAACTGAACAACTTTCTCTATGGGAGCAAACAGATCGGAACAACAACAAAAAATCTGCTGTCCCATACTTTGCATACATTTGTGTCGAATAGGCATTGCAGTTAAGTATGGTTTAGCAGATTTTTTTTTGTTTTGATCGGTTTGCTCCCATAATAAAAACTCTTAGTTTAAAAGGATGCTAATGCTATCAATTTCACATATAGGCATCGCCCTCGGGTGCTCTGCAAGGATTATCCTTTTAATTTGTTTAAATATTTTGTTTAAATGCTAAATAATGTTGACCATTGAATTATACCTACCTAATACTTGCTACATTTCAAACCATTACTATTTAATGATTACGAGAACTGTATTGAAATTGTTAAAAAGTTTAGCGTCAGCGGCGGCGGGCGGCTTCAATTATCGAGGGTGCTTACTGCTTACGGCTGTTTGGGCGTCGGAGGTAATTTTGGCGAGCCGCAAGGAACGCTGCGGTCAGGGTTCCGTACCGTTAACCTAACGTTGAATGGCTCCCAGATTTCACCGCTCAAAGGTTAATGCGAGTCATTCAAAGTGATGTTAATTGTGATTAAGTGATGTTTCGTTCTTTTGTATTAAAGGTATTTTATTTTAAAGGCTTTAAAGAACCTAGAGTTAGGTTTCTTCGTTTCGAACAAGGGTTAGATTCGTCTTTAAGAGAAATTTATTCCGAATGCGTAAATGCGCGCTGCATACAAACGAAGTCTGGTGATATTTTCAATACTAACCGATTAAAGTCAATGAAATTTTGCCGCAATAATCTAGAAACAAATCTCTATGCTTGTATCTTGTCAGATTTTCGTTAAAATATACAGTTTCAATGCTAGATTTAATTTAAGATTTGTATGGAAATCTTTGAGGCACTGTAACTTTAAAACTATACATTTTAACGAATATCTGACAAGATACAAGCATAGAGATTACTTTATAAATGGTTTCTGAAAAATCTCACTGACTTAAATTGGTTAGTATTGAAAATATAACCAGATTTCGTTTGTATGGAGCGCACCAACAGTAATATACCCTTAAGTAAGTAAATTATTACATACATCATACATAAACTTACAACCATAATCCCTTTCGGGTGGTCAGAAACATTGGTGCAACTACCAACTTTCTGTTTAAGAATGTAGTTGTAGCAATGCTCACAATTTAGCATTTTGAAGTTTCACGATTGAATGAGGTGCCTAGTGGTAAGAGGTGGCTAGCTTTTCGCCAACATAAACACCGCATAAGAAACCTTGAATCTTTTAGTCGCCTCGTACGACGCCCACGGGAAGATTTGGGGTGGTCCATTTTAAGACGTAACCACATGGCTTAGAAATTTAGAATTAGTAAGGCTTTAACATACATTGAGTTAGCTTTCTCCGTTTCGAGTAAACCGAGTTAACGTGTGAAATGACATTTTTCGTGTTTCTTCGTAAATTATAATGCAATTTTACCATTTTCTGAACTCTTTAGTGAGCGTAAAAGTTAATTGACGTGCAGTTTTGTAATCAAACTTAAGAAGCAAGTAAAACTAAATCGTAGGTTGTATTATTATTTATTATACACCACTAATTTTTAATTATTAACAACATTTAAGGGTATTCAGACAATAAAACTAAATAAATTTTTCTATAGAACATTGATCGAAAAAGGAGAAAATTTTTTGGACCAAAATCAGCTGATCGATTTTCTACGGGAGGTCCAACAATTCTGTTCGACCCATGTTTCTTAGGGCAAGTTGTTTAGTTTCATTGTCTGAATACACCCTTCCACAATAAATTTTGTTAGTAATCAAAAACAAATACATAGGCTATCAATATTATCATCACGGCATTACAGTAAGATAACTAATCACGTCTGTGCGTTCGACCGATCGGCGGCGCTCGCCTCGCACCGAAAGGATGTCGCGATGTCCCGCGGTAATCTAGTCCGTGACTTGCAAGTGGAATGCGTGGTTTTATTACGGGCCCTGGTGTGGGGCCACCCCCTACCGGCGGCGACCCCGAGTCGTTAGGTGTACGGCGCACCGCATTGTGACGGTTATTGCCGATGTCGTCGCACCGACTGAACGCCAACCGTTCGAACGTTCGAACCGACCGACGACATATTGGGTGAGGCGAGAATACACATATACAACGATGTAAACTAGCTTTTGTCTAGTGTGGTATGGTAAATTGGCTTGAAAGTTATAGAGCAAAAACAACGCAATATACCTACCTACCTAGTAGTACTGTAGTCCCGGGACTTTTTAATTACCAACAAGATTACCGATTGCCGTATAGATATTGTTGTAAGGTACGAAATTACGGTAAACTCGAAATTTAAAAATTTCAGACAAATTTTTTTATTTTTTTTCTTACGGCGTTTTGTGATCTGTAAGACTTAGGTTTTTATATTAGTAATTTCGTACCTTACAACAATATCTAAACGGCAATCGGTAATATTTTTGGTAATTAAAAAGTCCCGGGGCTATAGTGCTATAGGTATTAATATCACATAGTACTTGGAGTAGGTATTTTATCAAATAAAAACAGAAAGTAATGTTTGTCTTGTTTCGTTCCTATTATAATTAGCTTTCTGTTTTTTTTTGTATTTTCGTATCAAGAGTTTGCACCATGAAGCTGACGTCCATTGAGCGGGAAATTATATGCAGTATCACGAAGGAAGCCACGGACTGACGCAAAGGTCGAGAAAGGAATAATTAATATATTGAAGCTTTCATAACTTTCCTTTTTTCATAATAACAAAGCATTATTTCTTGTAAAAGTAGGTTATCTCAATTTTATGCAGCAACATTGTAGTAGGGGATTAATTTGGCTCAGGAATATGCGCTATCCAAAGCCGTTTTAAAAACATGGCGCGTCCATAATGATTGCTTGATGAGTACCGTCAGTTTGCTGTACTCCCTACCCAGTGCCCACCCCCTTTAGATCCTATAGGGTACGCTAAATGAATTTTCCAAAACAAAGAAAACATTTTTGCAATATTTATAGTGAGAATTTAAAAAAATTTCACTTCGTATACTGGGCTCAATCGTAGCATATCCTAAACCTATCCTCTCTATTATGTGCGCATGTTGACAACACGTTGACAACAGTCCTCGAGCGCCTGTATGAAGATTTGAAATACAATATAATTAAGAGCTTTCAGACAGTTAGTAGAAACTCTACACAAAGTTTTAAAGCTAGTTTTTAGTTAGATGTTAGCTTGTTTGTAAGTGAAATTGGAGTAAACTACGAGACTTAGACAATATAGCTATGGACGAGTTACGCGTGTAATTCTATGAACGTACTTTTCTGCCACTTTTTGCGGGGGACGAGGTAGCATGAAATCCGCAACTTTAGATTATATTCCATTTCTTTAGATTTGAATTTTTGATTGTATAAAATAGTCTCGTGTAAACCCCAAACGCGACTAGTTTGAAGTTATTGTTCCGCAATTATAGGCTGTCTCGTTTAAGTGATATGGTACACAATTGCATTTAAACACACAGAATTAAATTGATCTTGTAACGTGACAGAGGGGAAATGCTAACGCGAGGCTGGTCCCTAGTTATATGGTCTAAGCTACGAGTAGACTTATAGGCCGAGAGCCGGAGTCGAGGTCGGGTGTCGTCTGTGCGAGTTGGAATGTCCTAACAAGTAAACTGTCCCGCACTCGACGGAATAACAATGTATGAACGCAACATCTACCCTCTCCCCCGACCGCGTCCACCCCCCGCCTTCTGACCGTAACGACATTCTAAACTTCTGCCAATATCTTTGAGTAAACACGTTTTGTTGAAAAATTTATTTTTAAGGCTCCAAGAAAAACAATAATCATATTTAAAAACAAGAATTTTTTGTCATGGCCATATGTGTACATATAGAAACGAGTAAGCTTTGGAAACAATTATTAGAAAGCCTTTCGGAATAACGCAGGTTTCATGTGAATTAAAATATTAAATACTGTTATAGTTGTAGTCAAATCAGACTCAATACTGAATTGACACGTTATTTCAAAATTAAGAGGATGTGATTCGGAGCGCGCTCCATACAAACGAAGTCTGGTTATATTTACAATAATAATTTATCAAACTTGAAGAAAATTTTCAAAAATAATCTAGAAAATAATCTCTATGCTTGTATGTTGTCAGATTTTCGTTAAAATTACAGTGCCTTAAAACTAAATTAACCCATTTTAGCATTGATACTGTTTATTTTAACAAAAATCTGACAACATACAGGCATAGAGATTTGTTTCTAGATTATTTTTGAAATATTTCACTGACTTTAATAGTTTAGTATTGAAAATATAACCAGACTTCGTTTGTATGGAGCGCGCTCCGAATTAATCCTCGATGCTATTAATTGATACAACATGGACGCTTAGATTGGTTTCTGGCTATCTTGAGAAGAATGTACAATAAAATCACGATTTTATGTAGGTATGTATGTATTGTAAAGACCGAAATTATACTACGCCTACCTATTAAGTTATAGGTACCTTCTATCCTACCTACCACTTTTATTGATTTAATCATAAAAAGGTTACACTATGCTACGACTTCATCGAAGCGCTACGAACGATTATAAACACAATACGTCCCAGAAAGGGTCCGTTTATACCTACAAAACATATTTATTTACAGTTTTCTTAGCAAATTTTATACACACACAGCACAAGTTGAACGGAAGTTTTCCGAAACTTTTCTTCTTTACTTATTTGAGGACGGTCGAACTCGCTAACTCGTGTTATTGAATTTAATGTACCTACTCGTATCTACCTCGTCCTACCTAGTTACTTACAATGTCGATACACTTCACTTGTTACTCTGTTGCTCTCTGCAAACAACAGCTTTATTTTCTTCTCTTCAATATACTTACATTAGCAAACTACGAAATGGACTTTTGATTTACCTTTTGAATATTAATATTTTTTTCCTTTAAGCTTCTTGTGACTTATTTACGAGTATATTTTGGCAAACGTAAAGCCGAACCTGTTTATTTATTTCGCTAAATCCCGTTTGATGTTGTGGGTGGCATACCGTTTAGAAATCACATTAAATGACACACAAACGGGAGTTACCGTGTAAATTTTTCTTTGGGTTACCGCAAAAGGTTTCCTTGGGCCAACATTTACATTTGGCGTCGGCGTCGTCTTCTTTGGAGCGACTGTTTGCCAGGAACGCACTTTAATCACGGAGAACAGGTGGCGTGGGAGGAACCGCCGACCTATTTTCTTATTGAATTTTTTATCAAATCACGCTTTTGAAAAAACTAAATAGCGCGGAAATGTTTATTTGATTTAAGTTAGATGCTTATATACTGTATTAAAGATTAAGAAATAAATCGTTAATAACGCCTTCTTTAATCAGAACGATTTTACTTATTTATACATCGATACAGTAAGCAAAATGAAAGATATCCCACCAAAAACATTTTCATAGAAAATGTTGTCAAGACGAGACCGCACGCACTGGCTATGGCTCGCACTGTCAAAAAGTTATTAAATCTCATGTAGAACCAAGCTTCTAACCCTACACGCCCTAACTCTACAATCTCTACCTTCACAAACTCTACTCCTTAGTCAAAATATGTGGCTTGGCCATTTCGCTATATTCACATGGACGTAAGGTGAAAATTTATTAAAGTTAATAGTTATTGTAGCGAAACGGGCAAGCCACATATTTTGACTAAGGTGTAGAGTTTGTGAAGTTAGGGATTGTAGAGTTAGGGCGAGTTGAGTTAGAAGCTTGGCTCTTTATGAGAGCTCTTTTTGACAGTGCGAGTCATATGGTCTCGCCTTGGCAATGTTTTACATGAACATATTTTTGGTGGGATTTAACTTCTTTTTGTAAGTTGCTTATTAAAAATTTTTTTTTAAAGTTTATAATTTCGTTGTTGGTGTACTACCGGCTTACATACCAAATTTCAGCTCTCTAGCACTTCAGGAAGTACTCTAGACTTCAGTGAGCTCACTCACTGATGATCATCAAAATTGACAAAATCGAGGTTTTTTAGATATCAATAAAATCTAAAGTATAAGAGCTATGCAATTGAAACTTTATATGTTGAATAAGTACACTATTGCATTAATTACATCATATTCCGAGAATTTGGTTTATCTGGTCCAATCCATCCAAATCTATGAGGGATAAAAAAAACGACGAAGCGCTTCGAAATAGGTATGTAGTGCTCTGGCCCTTCGCTTGGCTCGTCTTGGCGGGAGCACTACCTAGCCCGCAGTTAAATGATTATGATACAGAGTTTTGTATTTTATGTTTCACTTTTTAAGAAGTACATTTCTATTCACATTGTAAAATTGTATATTTAATATTAACTTATCGAACTTAAGGATACTCAAATTATAGTAAGGGCCTGTTTCACCACTTTTGGATAAGTTCTTGTTAGCTTATCCGACAGCTCATTTGACATATTCTTCATACAAAATATGTCAAATTTGCTGTCGGATATGCTAACAAGAACTTATTTGGAAGTGGTGAAACAGGCCCTTAAACTATTATACCTACTTTAACTATTTAATTTAATATTGTAAGAGACGGCTTATTAATAAATCTGCCAGCAGGTTGACTACTAACCGGGCCAGAATGTTGGTATATGGTCCATTTCCTTACCCCCTTTGATGAAAGAAGGCCTTTGCCCTACAGGCTTACTTTTAAAAAATTGTTAGAAGATATAAATTAAAACTAAACAAAATTAAGATTGAATCATTTTACGCTGACCGAATAAGAAAAGGAAAATTTTGCGTGTGATTTTTTACGGAAATTTAGCTTTAGGTATCTACGATAATCCTTCACGTCACATATTTTTCATGACAAAAATGTAATAAAATCATTAAAAAGCTAACGCGTTTGTTTCGTATCAATATCCGGATTAGGTCGAATCAAATTTGGTTTGTAGGATCAGGATTTATGCAGCGTTCTCAATTTCCTGCGACGACAACGGAACATCCGGCGTGCAGTGCCCCCTTCTGGGGTAGGGACCTGAGGCCCCGCTTCAGGGTCCCCCGCGGGGGCCCTACACTACCGCAGCCACCGTCGTTGGCCCGAGCGGAAAATGGAGCGCGGACATTTGCATAGCGACACGCGAACCGAGCGGACCGGCAAATTGTTGTCGCATCGATGACTCGATCAATACGCCATATCTATCTTCGACTATTCCCTGTTTTGTCTAGTACTGTCCAACCTACAGGGACTAGATATTACGCTCCGCCTGTTAATTATCTTTGCATGCGAATGTACGAAATGGTGAAATTCAACAATGATTAAAAACTGCGTGTTTTATTTTACGATTAATTAAGTTTTACATTTAAATATTTCATTGGGGTAAAGATGGCGTGTTCCAAACATGTCCTGTCATCAGACAGAAGATATCTTTTCAAAAGAACTGTGACTAATCTTATTCTTTTCGTCCATTTTTAGAGCTTTGTACTTACTGTTGTTTTTCAAACACCATATTTAGTAATCTGCAAAAGTTTTAAGAAATCTCAGATTCTTGGTTCGTTACAGCGCAGTAGACTAGACACAAATATCTACAAGTTGAATATGCTCCGTTCGAGGCACGAGGTCGATTTCGGTTCGTTTAAGTTTGACATCCATAATGCGAATGTTTGTGTAGCCAGCCCCTCTCTGCTTGTACCCACTATGTGACAGAATTTGCAATGAAAATTTACTGTGTCAACGTACATTGCATTTGTGAACCTGACATCTGGTAAAAGCAAAGCAACCGAATGATAATAAAAGCATCGTTCGGGTTACCCCTAAATTGATGAATATTTAAAATTAGAAGGCAATTTTATAGAATCACAACATACGAGTCCGGGAGGCGCACTTCAATTTATAACAGGAGTTTGATTTGTGAAAAAATTTACTCTTCAATTTTAGTACAAAACCAGATTCAGTTTATCCAGTCTTGCATCAGTACAGCCAGTTCTATACATTAGAGACCCAACTTATTTCAATATTTCTTTTTAAGGTGTCCCTGTTGGTATCAACACAAGGTCATTTCAAGTATACAGGGTCTAACTTAATATGACAGACAATCAAACAATCAGACTCACTGCCAGTTGCAAGTACGTTCATTAAAGTTAATCCTCCATTAAATCTCTTGCTGTCACTTTTTGTTTTGTTGACGTAGTAAAAGCTCGCAAGAGATTAAATTGAGGATTAACATGAATAAACGTACGTGCAACTGGCAATTAGACAATCAAACTAAACCACTCTCTCTATGGAGATAGAGAAAGTTGTTCAGTTTGATGGTCTGATCAACCCCTTAAAAACCATCAGCATTTTAAGAAAGACCATATGTACACTAGCTTCCTACTTGCCTTGTGTTGCCATAAAGCCAAACTTGAAAATTTGCAGGAGTGTGTTTAGTCCCTTATGTCCACTTCCAGATCATAAAAAGGAGATTGTTTGTCGTCGTAAACGAAGGAAGGTACCTAAATATTTTAAACCGTAAAATCCGTTATTCCTGGCGGAGTAACGGCGTGTTTGAGCTGAGGTCCTAAACAAATAGCGGCATTTAATGAGGCCAAGCCAGACCGCTGTTATCGAGCCTGCAATGTGGCGACAGGGTAAAACTTAAGTACACTGCAACGATCAGCTATTACAGCCATTTGTTTAGTAATAACATTTAAAAGATAAAAGATACTATGGGATAGAGTTTTGCCGTGTAGTTCACGGCTAAGCGTTGAATCGGTACACCTATTCTTAGCATGGGTGGGTGTCCAGTGTGCCCCGATGATTTCCCGTCGACTTTTGAGGAGTTCTATTGTATAGCTCCAAAAGTGTCATCACATCTTCACAACATTAAAATGGGACCACCTCGGGAGTGTGCCCTTTCAAACAAAAACACATTTGTTAAACCACTATTGACGAAAATTACGATGAATATATACGTGTTAATGAATTAACGCAAAACTAGAAAGTAGTTTGTTTAGAATCGAGAACAGAATCGAATTTATATGAATTTTTTTCATAATAATATATTTATTATGAAAATACGTAATTTTTTTCAATATTATTAATTAATTTCTTTGTAAAATTTTAAATTGTCTGAACTCGATCTCAACCCACCGCACAGGCACACTCACCCTACTTACTACCAAAACAGACTAGCGCTTTCATTCATTGCTGAAATGATAACAAATCATTTTTGACTGAAAACTTAAAATGAGAATAACTTTAAATTTTAATTATCAAAATATTGTAAATATTGTTTCAATCTAATTATTTTGTTATAAATCAGTTGGGGTGTATGTAAAGGTTTTGCGCTTATTCATTAGCACGTATGAAAAAAATCATACAGCCGAACATAGAACCTCCTCCTTTTTTGAAGTCTGTTATAAAGAAAGATTAAAAAATTTTTAAACATTTAGTTATATGGAGGAGAGCGTAGTGGTAGCTAAAGAGGTACTTCTTTGGCTAACACTGGGGGAAGATAGGTAGGTACTTAAAGAAGCAGCTGTTGTAAAAGCAACTCCGCAATGTCTGCGGGTGCCGAGTACTTGCATAGAGCACGTAGATACACTAGATGGATTAGTAGTACGTTTACGTTACATCTAATCTTAACTATTGTAAAACTGTAACAGAAATGTTTCTGTACATTGAAAATATTTACAAGAAAAAGCATATGCATAAGCATATGCTCACGACTATATTCCCCGAGGGGGTAGTCAGAGATATTCTGAAACCTCAGAACATCCACGTCCACGATAATTATGGTTTTTACGTGTCCCTGACGCTAAATCAACCTTTTTAGAATTTTTGTCTGTTTGTTTGTTCGACCATCACGCAAAATCTAATTAACCGATTTTGATGAAATTTTTTTGTTTGATAGCTTATGATTTGACTTAAAATCAAAAGCCGTAGCATGTTACACGTGATACGGCTGTATCACGCCTTTTATCTCGTTCGTTCGCGTGAAAATAGAAAGAGAGCTAAGACGTGATAGCGCTATATCACGCTGCCATGCTACCCATGCTGGTATATAATTTGTGCGGACGAAGTCGCGGGTAAACTCTAGTAGTATATATTTTTAGTGATCCGTACCAAAATTGGCAAAATGGAACCACCTCGGTGTCGGTTCGTCCGTCCGTCTGTCACAGGCATTTTCCTCAGAGATCGTAAGACACAGGAAGCTGAAACTTAGTCCATTTATAGTAATTAATGGTCCAATGACATAAATGAAGTCAAAAAAGCTAAAAGTTAATATTGAGGGCAGTTTTGAGAGACAGAAAGAGATTAAAAAAATTTTTTTACGAAATCTTGTGGGGTATCAAATGAAAGCTTATGAATATTTTTTATATTTTCCAATTAGTAGTTCGATATTGACAGAACTAATTAATATCTAACTACTTATACAGGGTGTAAGGAAAAGTATCATTAACCCTTAAAACCACACACTCTACCCATCAAACTGAACAACTTTTAGTATAGGAACAATCCTGTCAGAACAAAAAAATATCTGCTGTCTCATACATTTGAGTCGTGTAGGTTAGGTATTGCAGTTTGGTTTTGCTCTGACATGATTGCTCCCATAGTCAAAGTTGTTCAGTTTGATGGGTAGAGTATGCAGTTTAAAGTTTAATGATACTTTTCCTTACACCTGTATACAGGGTCCTTTTAATATGTTGTTGATGTTGTTGATTGAAATACTTTTTTTTGAATAAGGACGTCTATCATAATGATTAATGGAGTAATGACTCGTTACTCTTTCTAAAATATTTCCAATAAATTATTCTTGGCCTGTTGCAATTACTCCTTGAAGATCCGAAAGACGTTTTCATTAAAATCTTTCGTTTCCGCGTTATATGAACGAAGACTCTGAATACAAATGCACGTGGATTGCACAACTTTATATTAATTTACTTGAGGAGTTTGCGATCGCCCTTTCTGATTTATTAGTATTCATTACAGCCGTATCGACTTTCATTTGAAACAGAGATAGGAAAGTATTTTGCAGTACCTACCTATTATAATTAATTATAAGTTTAACTTTTTAGAAAAAGTAACGCCTAGTGAAAGACGTTTTCTTTTTAGGCTTTTAGAAAAAACATGTTTTTAGAAATGAAAAGTATGAAAACGTTTGTGTTAATATTTTTATCGAGTACTAACTACTTTGTTGACACGGTACAAAGATAATATTATTGTGACTGCAGTATAAAAATCGTGTCTTAGAATAAGAATTATTTATTGTCCAAACGTCGTACAAACTGTGTATATCGGGTGTAAGTGAATAGCCTAGTAAATACTGAAACGGTGAATTCAGACCATCAAACTGGACAACTTTCGCTATGGAGCTTACCTCAGGAAACGCGAACAAAATCTGATCTCCCATTCATTTGAGTCGGGTAGGTACAGCAGTTTTGTATGGAACAGCTGATTTTTATTCGCGTTTCCTGAGGTAGGCTCCATATTGAAAGTTGTTCAGTGAAAATAGAAAGAGAGCTAAGACGTGATAGCGCTATATCACGCTGCCATGCTACCCATGCTGGTATATAATTTGTGCGGACGAAGTCGCGGGTAAACTCTAGTAGTATATATTTTTAGTGATCCGTACCAAAATTGGCAAAATGGAACCACCTCGGTGTCGGTTCGTCCGTCCGTCTGTCACAGGCATTTTCCTCAGAGATCGTAAGACACGGGAAGCTGAAACTTAGTCCATTTATAGTAATTAATGGTCCAATGACATAAATGAAGTCAAAAAAGCTAAAAGTTAATATTGAGGGCAGTTTTGAGAGACAGAAAGAGATTAAAAAAATTTTTTTACGAAATCTTGTGGGGTATCAAATGAAAGCTTATGAATATTTTTTATATTTTCCAATTAGTAGTTCGATATTGACAGAACTAATTAATATCTAACTACTTATACAGGGTGTAAGGAAAAGTATCATTAACCCTTAAAACCACACACTCTACCCATCAAACTGAACAACTTTTAGTATAGGAACAATCCTGTCAGAACAAAAAAATATCTGCTGTCTCATACATTTGAGTCGTGTAGGTTAGGTATTGCAGTTTGGTTTTGCTCTGACATGATTGCTCCCATAGTCAAAGTTGTTCAGTTTGATGGGTAGAGTATGCAGTTTAAAGTTTAATGATACTTTTCCTTACACCTGTATACAGGGTCCTTTTAATATGTTGTTGATGTTGTTGATTGAAATACTTTTTTTTGAATAAGGACGTCTATCATAATGATTAATGGAGTAATGACTCGTTACTCTTTCTAAAATATTTCCAATAAATTATTCTTGGCCTGTTGCAATTACTCCTTGAAGATCCGAAAGACGTTTTCATTAAAATCTTTCGTTTCCGCGTTATATGAACGAAGACTCTGAATACAAATGCACGTGGATTGCACAACTTTATATTAATTTACTTGAGGAGTTTGCGATCGCCCTTTCTGATTTATTAGTATTCATTACAGCCGTATCGACTTTCATTTGAAACAGAGATAGGAAAGTATTTTGCAGTACCTACCTATTATAATTAATTATAAGTTTAACTTTTTAGAAAAAGTAACGCCTAGTGAAAGACGTTTTCTTTTTAGGCTTTTAGAAAAAACATGTTTTTAGAAATGAAAAGTATGAAAACGTTTGTGTTAATATTTTTATCGAGTACTAACTACTTTGTTGACACGGTACAAAGATAATATTATTGTGACTGCAGTATAAAAATCGTGTCTTAGAATAAGAATTATTTATTGTCCAAACGTCGTACAAACTGTGTATATCGGGTGTAAGTGAATAGCCTAGTAAATACTGAAACGGTGAATTCAGACCATCAAACTGGACAACTTTCGCTATGGAGCTTACCTCAGGAAACGCGAACAAAATCTGATCTCCCATTCATTTGAGTCGGGTAGGTACAGCAGTTTTGTATGGAACAGCTGATTTTTATTCGCGTTTCCTGAGGTAGGCTCCATATTGAAAGTTGTTCAGTTTGATTGTCTGAGTTCATCGTTTCAGTATTTGCTAGGCTGTCACTTACACCCTATATAGCAAAGGTACCATAAACTTAATATAACTAGTATCATAAACTTAATATTAATATTAAGTAGGATAGGTGCATCTACTGTTACAATAATTATAATCGAATCAACAGTTTATAATTACATTTAATTCGGTATGTACGTTTTTTTTGGTCTAAATTTTATATTTTTTACGGATAGAAGACATAATTTTAAGAAAACTATTTCATTTTTATGAGATTCGTCGAGTTTAACAAAATAAATTTAATTTTTAAACAATTTTGATCTGTAATCTCTAAATGCAAAAATGGTGGAGAGAAAATAATTCGAACTCCATGTAGAAAAACTTCTGCTTTACGAAAAAAATAAAAATCAGTTGCCTCCTCTTTCTAACTCTTTGCTGGAAACAGAAACGGCAACATCAAATGTCAAATTCTGACAGTTTGAATGTTTTTTTTTTCTAGTTATTTTATTAAGTTTACCAAGGAGTTCACAGGTTTTCCAGTGACGTCACTGGACGGATCGAAAAACAACGTTATTTTATTAAAAATATTACAGATATTACGGAACCCTACAAATTAACCCAAAACTTAAAATTTCTCAAACAAATCTTTAAAACTGATTATTAAAATTTTCTGATTGAGATTATTGGAATAGTAGAAACAGTAATACAAACAACCTAATAATTATGAATATATAAATAAGTCTAAATTTATGGATTTACAATTTAATGTATTTATCGCGAATTCGTAGAACAATACCTAGAAAGTTAGTGATTAAAATTAGTAACAAAATTTTGCGAAAACTTTGAAATAATCCAGGTTGGATGAGGTTAGAGGACAAACGTGAGAAGCGGTGCGGATCCAATTAAAAGCAGGCGACTCTACACGCATTGAAAGGTAGTTGCCGTGCCACGTAACGTTCGTGGAGCATTCTGTCGGCTCTACCAGCAAGGGTTGACGCGAATTAACCTAATCGATAAATTAAAGAACGATAGAACGAAAACGATCAAGGCACCCACAACCTCAGTCTACTAATACTGCACGCTTTGACGATTAGATCGAAGTTTGAAGTTAAATAAAAATTGAGCGGACTTTTCATAGCCGGTCTCCCCATGTAATGTTACACAGCAGTTTTTCATTTTGAGCATCTGCGTTTAGTAAAACCCGGTCCCGGATAGTGCCGATACGTCGAAGTGCCATAAAATAAACTGACTGTCGGCAGACCCATCTTTCCTCCACCAACCCGCATTGGGTAGATATGGCCCATTCTCTCAAATTTCAAATATAATTTCCTAATTCATCAATTACAGCTAGCAATCGTAAAAAGCAGTTTACATTTAAATTACTTGTTTAAAAGTTCAATAATAATAATAACCAACGGTGACTTAACAGATAAGTATTTAAATGTAGATTAAATTTACTTTTTATGAAGATCTAATCTTAAATCGCAACATAAATTCACATTTATGTCCGAATATAGCCATAAAAGTATCCTGGCTTGGCATACACTAAACGAACATCAAAGATAGTGAACTGATATCTCTGAAATTAATGTTAAGTTTTATTTCGCCATGGTGACAAAGCTACATGTTTTACAACCCTAGTCTCGTTTGCCGCACATTGCATTCATTTTTAATTCGATACAGTCAAAGTTTGGCGGTTTTGGTGTTCCGTGCGGGGGAATAAGGGCGTTCGTTCATTATATTCGAACACATTTTTTCTCTGTCTTTTGAAAACTATGTTTATATTTTTTGCCTATGTGACGAACTATCGTTGCGTCGCAAAATAATGTTTTAAACGTAGGACGTTTAGTCATGTTTCGAATTTTATATGCAAACATCTATTGCAGAGGATATGGTGGGATGACACAATTGGTATTATCCTGAGCGGTTGGCCAAAGGCCGATGAGCCGATGATAGTCAACCAACAAAAAATGTTAATCGTTTTATAAAATTTATCCCTTCACAAAAAATCTTTTATTCTACAAAGTCAAAGCTTAACTGAAAACATTTCCTCACCAACTGTAAAACAAAATTAAAATTATTAACAAGCCTATCCTCAAAAGATCAGACCCCGTCAACCAACCTCTAGAGATTAATAAATTCCTCTTTTTCTTCATAATGTCTTGAAGCCATCGAAAAATGCACGTAAATTTTCTTCGGTAGTATTTCCCCGGAGTGCAGGTTTCCAATCGGCACTGGCGGGTCAGTCGGGAGTCAATGAAAAGCGGTAAAGTGGTGCCGGCGCTGATTAAAGCCTGGAGCAATCGCCCAGGAAAGTATTTATAGGTACACCTGTTCGTTAGCGGCGCGAGTCCCGGCCAACTCCTTGATTAGGCGCCGACGGGCTACGCTTCTCGACTACAACAAATAAAAGAATTTCCACCTTACGACCGACTAAATTGTGAACTGAGAAGAAAGTATACATCGTGTTTATCGGATTACCTTAGGTATACCTATAGGATGGCGAATAATAATCAAATATTATTTTGTGTGTTGAAATTATTTCTATTATTTAAGTACCTCATTTGAATCGTTGGAAAATTGGTTAGAAAGAAAGAAAATTATACTTGTTTTATGAAAGTCCAGTAAGTAATCTCAAAAGTGTGACTGGAATGTTTATGAATTCTCACTGGAAACTGGGACTCCATTCAAAGAAAAATAGCAGGCTTAGTTATCCAGCAATCTAAATCGATTCCAGCGTTCATTATTCAAGTCCGAAAGAAATCCAGTCGTCAGGCCAGAATGGAACGAATCTACTGATTTATCGAGTATGTTATTCTCGGATTGTCGCGTAGAGTTTGGTAAGCATTTGGTTTTGCATGTGAATGGGTTGGTATTCGATGCACGCATGGTGCGTGCGCGCCGCCCGAGCCTCCCCGCGCGCGTTGATCGCGACTCCGGTCACGGAACCCCTTAATAACATCACGTTTGATGCGCCTCTATTATTATATTTTCATCTTCATCCGGTCCCAGGGCTGGGAGTTGCGGCGCGTGGATAGGCAATATGCGTAGTTAGGTCGATGTTTGAATTTGTTGCTACTAGATTTGTGGTGGAATATTGAAAAAGCCACAAGCCAGATGAAAATATTAATGATTAGCATTAACATCATCATAGAAGGTAATTCTATGATACTATCGACTATATTCCCGAGATAACAATTCTGAAATTCAGAAAATCCACGTTTCATTAGTAGTAATTAACGAAACTCTGTCCAGTGTGACGGGGAGTGAGGCCATCGACATCGTCGCCACTATAATGGACAGTGGGTACAATACCAAAATTGAAGCATGCAGGACTGCAGGTTTCCTCCCGATATTTTTTTCACCGAAAAGCCAGTGGTGGTACATATATGCTCACGACTATATTTCCCGAGAGGGTAGTCAGAGATATTCTGAAACCTCAGAACATCCACATTTCACCAGTAGTACCGAAACTCTGTCCAGTGTGACGGGGGGTGAGCCCGTCGCCACATAATGGACAGTGGGTACAATACATGCCTCGAAATCGAAGCATGCAGGTTTCCTCACGATGTTTTCCTTCACCGAAAAGCCTGTGGTGTTACAAATCGTACATTAATTCCGAAAAAACTCATACCAGTACCAGTGGTGGTACAATAGTCGAAAAACTCATGTTCATACATAGGTTTTATTGTACCTTAGGTACTAGAGAGTTATGTAGAGCTAGATTTAGTTCAATTTCAATAATGTCAACAAGTATTCATGCGGGATCCACTGGGTTTCTTAAACAAATAGTATAGGTTATGTTTAGTTTAGATAGCTAGACATAGCTGCGTGCACAGACTTGCGAGTGTGAGTGCTAGGCGGGGTGCATACTGTAGGCAGATCACGTCCACAAAAGAAGACGCTTACCTGAAACTTTCTTACCCTTAGCACATTAACCAACCAGCGCCGACTTTAACCGACCTCGTGGAACTCCCGCCTAATATTAAGTCAACGTTACTTTTATTTGATCATATCGTTAATAGAATACGAAATCTATGTGTAGATAAACAATCTTGTCTCGATGTTTTGTTTGTTGAAAGTAATTCATGGATCGATCTATTTAAATAAAGAAACAAACAGTTTGATTAGGTACGCAGTTTCTATGAGTATCGCGTGCTTCATTTTATTTCCAGCGATAAATTGTGTAGTTACTTTCTATATAGGGTCCTTCTTTTTATGCTGACACTTTTTAAGTCTTTGACTGCCAAATGACCGACAAACAATGGAAGATCTATCTATTGTTATTGTGACCCGACGGCGTTCAACGTGATGATCGGGATGATTAGACCGTCAAACTGAACAACTTTCTCTATGGCACCAACATCGAAATCGCGAAATGAAAATCAGCTGCTCCATACGAAACTGCAAACCTACTCGAGCCTAATGTTTTTTTTCGCGATTTCGATGTTGGTCCCATAGAGAAAGATGTTCAGTTTGACGGTCTGATCATCCCATTAAAAAAGTGTCAGAATTAAGAAGGACCCTGTATCTTACTTACCTGTCCTTATCTTTACTTACATAGTCTTTAGTTATTAACTTCGTGGCACAGCCTACAAGCAAATCTATTTTCAGTTTTGTCATTCAATAATTCCATAAACGTTATTTTACTTGAAGTTGAGACTTCCTAATTCGCCTTACATTAACATTCAACTAAATGGTAATGTAGTCGCACAAAAGTCTACTAGACAAGTAACTTATATCAACATTTTCCAGTCGCAGAGCTTAACGTTATGTCTATTGTGTTCTAGTAGAGGAATCTCGTATTTGCATCCGAGCGTACGCAACGAAAGGGATACCGGGTAACATACCCACGATGATACGGAAAAGTAATTTTTCATAAGCATCGAGGTAGATTTTCAATAACACGCCAACTGAGTGCCAACACAGGCAGGGTTCTGCAGGCTGGAGAGAATATTAATGGGTTGGTTAGCTTGCGAGATATTCTGTTTTACTAGCTAGGTAGTACGTTTATTTGGTGGAAACTTATACATTATTCTGTAACCATGTGGGATTTTGAAGTTTTATTTATTTTTGGCTATCGTAGTGCTTACAGCCAAACGGTAAAATTTTCTTACCACGAATTGCTCATACTATAAACGTCCAAATTGTCCTGGTACAAATTAGTACAAATGGTACAAATTAGTGTAAGGGGTAAGAGGGAATTAGCTATACTTGACTAGCTGTGAACGAAAGTTAGTTCAATCTACAATACAGGTATGATTATTTTTAGCTTTTTAGGGTTCCGTACCCAAAGGGTGAAATCGGTACCCTATTTTAAGCCTACGTTGACCGTCCGTCCGTCCGTCCGTCCTACATATTTAGGGCTGCAAGTTTTGAATTGTAATAGTTAGACAGTTGAAATTTTCAAAGAATATGCGTTATTATCGCGGATTTGTTAAAAAATAAAAAAAAATAAAAAAGGTAAAAATTAAGGGGGGTCCTCATACAAGAAACTAGTTATTTCAACATTTTTTCTTCTCGCTCAATCGGTAAAACGATATTACATACAAGCATCAAACTTGGTGTGATTATAGAGCAAACTCTACAGTATAACAAAAAATAATCAAAACCGGCCAAGTGTGGGACGATCTCGCGCTAATGGTTCCGGAGAAAACAAAACTATTTATAAGTTAATATGTTGTGTGGTGGTGTGGTCCGGAACCCTCGGTGCGCGAAGTTTAACCAGTATACAAAAAAGTGGCAAGAAGCTATACTTTATGTGAACAATACTAGCAACTAGCAACGCAATTTGAGTTCAATTATACTTTCAGCTTTTAAACACTAAACGTTTTATTAAAATCGGTCCAATAGTTTTTGCTTGATGCTCGAGGAAACAAAAAGAAAACAAAATATCCAAAAATATATGATTTGGAGTCAGGCACACCTAAACACTAATTATACATAGTAACTTTTTTTGTAAATCTCTTCCATGGCCATGTACAGATACACTTCTGTTACAGTTTAATAATAGTGGAGATAAACTAACTAACCCAAAAACTTTTCATTAAAAAAATATTATAAATGGAACTCTCTAGCAAATTTATTTATATAATAAAAATTCCATCCACTATTAGGGGTGGCAGTCGAAGATACTCGGGGTGCTCGGAGTGCGGCCCTCGGCCTCGTGCAGACGGAGGCTCGTTACGTCCGCGCCGGTGGTTCCCCGAGTGACACCCTAGACTCTTCACCGACCAAATATCACCAGCAAAAAATAAAAACACCTTTTTCAACTTTCTCAACGAGCTTAAGAGGACATGAAATCGGGTTCGCTCTAGTTTACACCTTGTTTTGTAGTTCAGTACCTACCTACAATTATGCTACCTATACAACGTGTTAATGAATAAGCGGAAAACCTCATACACTCCAACTGATTTATAACAAAATAATTACATTGAGACAATAATTTCATTATTTTGATAATTTAAAGTTATTTCCATTTTAAGTTTTGAAGCAAAAATGATTTGTTATCATTTCAGCAATGAATGAAAGCGTCAACGTGCTCATGGATAGGTACATTTTAAGAATCTTGTTTTGGTAGTAAGGTGAGAGTGCCCGAGAGGTGGGTTGAGATCGAGTTCAGTAAATTTTAAATTTTACAAACAAATTATTTAATATTTTGAAATAAATTCCCTATGTTGAAACCATGATAATTTGATTCTGCTCTCGATTCTTAACAAACTACTTTCTAGTTTTGGGTTAATTCATTAACATGTTGTATAACTTATTTGCAAATTGTATTCGACGCGTTGAATCTTTATTCATGTGTCAGTGTTTTTATGTATTTGATCATTTTTAATTTAATTATATAATTTTTTCATTCAATGCATCAACATTAATAAAACGGAATGTCTTTGAACAGACATTAAATGTAAAAAACTTGAAGTTAAATTGAAAAACGTTAATATTAACGATGAACAAAACTTTAATTGTAACACGCTATAAATGAATGTAACGTTAATTTGGTGTTATAAAAGTAAATGGCAGCACTTGAAAAAGATTAAAGTTAAATTCCGAAGTCATTTAGGCACTTTCTGAAAAATTTACAATTGCCATCAAATCAAAAAGAAGAAAACCTGTTTTCGCGTGTAGTAAAAACTTTTTGGTTCTTGAAAACATTGTACCACAGAGTACTATTGTACCTAGACCTCAGAGGAAGGATCTCCATAGAGTACGCATAAATTTACGATTGTAGTTAGTCTCTTTTGTCTTATGACGTACCTTTAATAGTAGAAGGAGAGGGAACTATAGATATTTGTTTATGCGGCTGTCCTCTTTTTTTGAGCTAGTGTGTGTGAAAAGTGACCGTAAACATAAGGTCACTTGGTGCCTTTTGTCCATACTACTTGACACCACACACTCAAACCGAAACGTCAAAAAAAGTGGACACTTTACAATTGGTATGGCTCACTCTATTAGGTAAAATTTCTTTGACCTAGACTGAATCCTCTATATAAGTACCTAGATTTTGGTAACTATCTATTAATATCTCTTTACATTAAAAACTCTTTGGTGACTATTTTTATTATACAACTTGCAACTGGCAGCGTGGTGTAAAAAAATTTGCAATTGCCATAAATACAGAAAGAAGAAACATTTTTTTCTTTTTAATTGTAAATTTTTTTCTGGAATAGTCGCCAATTTTAAACTATCTGCGTGTAGTAAAATCTTTTTTGATTATCGAAAACATTTTTAGTACCGTAGATTATAATTTACCTTCATGGTTTTTTACTACTGAAAAAATTATTCATAGTTAGGGAGGCGAATAGGGGAATTTTCGGTAATACTCGAGCGTGGCAGTTTAAGATATGAGAGATACCTTAGACCTAATAGAACAACCTTGTAAAGTATTTAGCTCTATATGTAGTGACGCGCGCCTAGGATAGACGATCAGATTAGTAAAAAAAATCGATAGTCTGAAATACTCGAGCGCGTCAGATTAAGATATTGGGGGTTGATTTTAGTGTTTTAAGACTAAATTTAACTAATCTGACGATAAGTCCTAGACGCCGCCGAGTTATAGGGTCGCGGACTTGTAAAAAAAAAACTTTAATCCGGCATTCTCAAGCGAGATTTTTTTATTTTTTATTTTGAAGAATATAATCTAAAACTTACTAAAAATACAAAATCTGCCGGTTTCCGCATGACCGGAAGTGTGGAGGAGCCATTTCGTCTTCCGAAAAACGCGTTGCGGCATATAAGTCGCGAACGATACATTTTACAAAAAAAAAGTTTAAATAAACAAAAAAGGTAATTTTATTTTACACAAAAAAGGTCTCTTTACATTTTTGTCCAAAGTTAAAACTTTTTGACTTGAAGCATCATAAAAACTCAAACTCCCGGTTTTTTGAGTATATCTCGAAAACTGAGGGTGTTAAAAAACATTCATATGAAATAACGATGCGGCGCGGAAATATGCCGTCCTACCAGTATTTTTCCTTTATTTCGTAACATTGATGGTGGGGAAAGAAGCGGTAGAAGGGAATTTTCGGTACACCCTAATATATATATATGTTTATATGTTTATGGTCCACTGCCGTAGACCTATTTTGGTCAGATTAAGAGAACCCACCAACATTTTTGTCAGATTAAGAAAATATGCTTTCAGGATACCGAGATAAACCTCCCCTATGAAAATCTGACGCGCTCGAGTATTTCAAAAAAATTTTTTTTTTTGCATTTTCAAAAATTCATCGTAACTTATCGTCACGCCGAAATCGTCAGTTTTTTTAAAGGGAGCTTCCTTGGGGCCTACTTAACACCCCTTCCGAAAATCTGACGCGCTCGAGTAAATTTTATTTTTTTGCATTTTTGACTTCTTTATATGCCTACCCCCACCACGCAAACCGGCAGATTAGTATACCGTTGTTATCAGAGGCACTAGGGGCATATGTAGTATGAATATCTGACGCGCTCGAGAATGCCCAAGTAACTGTTTTTTTTAACATTTTTGAAAAACCGTACACGCCAAACCCACCGCTAAAATGGTTTTTACCATACGAGCTTTTCTTTTCGAAATTATTTTATCTTTCGATTTTGATAGGTCTCGACGGCGCCGTTGAATTACGCCATTTAGCTACCTCGCCTCCCTAACTATCAGGTTCGCGTAACAAGTTTTAGGGGGTGACGTAGGTTGGTGCGGTGGATGATAGAAAAGATTTCTTGATTTACAACAAGAACAAATTTACAAAGTAGTACCACATCTACACGTTCGGCGATATATGGCGATTTTCCCTATAAGAAAAAAATTACAAAATCTCGAAAACTATCAAACTTCGCATTTTTATTGTATTTTTGTTTGAACCGTTATAAACTTGCCTATTTTCTGTTTTGGGCTTGACGTTGAGTTTTGGGACACCCTGTTCTAGTTACATAATTTTATACCATTGACTTGTAGTTGGTAAGTCAATGTTTTAAACCCTATAAATTAGTAAGGTAGAAGTCAGTATGTATCGGGACTCAGACCGGCCTTATCTAATAACCTGTCGACTCCCGGCGAGGCCGGGGGCGGCGGAGCGTCGTCCTCGTTGTCGGCCGACGATACGATCGACATTGATATTTAGCCTTCCGTCACGTCACGTCAGCTAATTCTCATTTCCAACAAAAACGCCCGGAAATTGGATATAAGGATCTGCGCGCTCGGATCCGACTACGTGACGTTTGTCGAACACGTCACTACACTATGTGGTAATTTCCGCTCAGTGCTCGCGGAAAATTACTTTAGCCGCATGAAATTTCCGATGCCGTAGAAATAACTGATAAAAGTAAGACAGTTTGATATTTTTTCGGGGTAGGCTTGCTTGTGGAATATTTTTGCATGTACGGGATCGGAAATTATAGCATCGACGTAAATTAATTTTAAAGTACCTATTAAAATTAAACATAATAAAACATGAAAAAATATGAACGACTTATCAGACAAAAATTAAATTATAACTTTTAGTTGTTTTTAGGATCCCGTAGTCAAACAAGAACCTCTTATACGTTCGTCCATTATGTTTGTCTGTCTGTCTGTGTGTCGCCTCAATCACTCGCTCATCTTTGCACCTGTTAAATCGAAGTTTGACATGAAGACAGATAACAGTAACACAAAAACAGAAATGACATTTTTTTCCGACCTATTCCCATACAACAAAAAGGGGATTGAAAAAAAAAATTTTCTACTCAATCGAGTGAAGTGTTGTTGGATATTCATATTTTGCCGTGTGTGACTGATGAAATGAGAACCAAAGTTTCTATCTTATTTCCAATACGCAATAATTCGTGTTGTAATATGTCGTGTCAGTGGTGTCAGCCGTCATGACGAGACGCGTCGCCAGACATACGACACACACGGTGCGCCACGCCACGCCACGACACGACACGACACGCGCACATGTCGATGAACATGTCACATGTAACGTGACATGAGGAAATAGTATTGCTTTATTTAATTCTGACGTGTGTTGCTCTACTTTCCGAGGATTGGTTCCACAAAATTGTAATTCTACTAGGTTGAAAGTGGGTTGAAACGAAATTAATATGAACTAGCCAAGGCTTAATATGCAGGGTGTAAACTTAAATATGTTACATACTTTATGGGGTGCGTCAGACCGTCAAAATGACCAACTTTTGCAATGGGACCAACATTGAAAGCGCTACAAAAAAATCTACTGTTTCAAACATTGCGGTCGAGAAGCTAAGCTATTGACAAAACATTCTATGAAATCGCTGATTTTTTTCACGATTACTATGTTGGCTCCACGGTGAAAGTGGTTCAGTCTGATGGTCTGAAGCACCCTGTTCAATATGTAACGAATTAAATTTTACACCCTATATTTTTTTATGACAGATTTCTCTCGACTATTTCTTTTTGATATTAAAATGAACAACATTATGGACAATATTTGACATGCATTTAAACTCCGGATCTATTTCAATATTTTCATTAATTACACAAGAAATACAGAGTGTTAATCATTAAATGATGCAAACTTTTGTGTTTAACTTATAACATAAATAATTTTTACGTGTCAAATTTTAATCGACAATATAAATTCGACGTGATTTGGCCTACAAAGCGCAATCCTATCGGGCGAGGAATCCCGAATGAGCAAAGCAATACGACGACGAACCGACACGACACCGATGTTTGCGTATTAATATTACTGAAACAGAACAGGTTTCCCAGATTACCATAATTTGCTTCGATGCATTTGAATAATGAGAACGTGTTTCCCTCCGTTTCTCTCGGCCTTTGGATGCCCACGAAAGTTACTGAGTCGTGAAACGTACTATCGCCTGAAACATTATTATTTGATGAAGGGATTAATCGTATAAATGTTTGTATTAAATATAAAGGTGTACGCTGTTTCAGTCTCTCTCGTGATTATCTTTAGTTAATTTCACTTATCATTATAAGTCACCTTCTCTACGTACAGTGTAGGGTGTTTTAAATACGTTTCGTACAGTAGCCCTGAAAAAAAAGAGACCAACTTTGAAAAAGCGAAAAAAGATAAATTTTCTATCCCATCCCATATTAAATTTGAGTAATAATAAATAATAAATCGCCATTTGAGGCGATGGTCATTGACGCTTTTAATGGAACAACAATTTCTTTTTTCGATTTCAATTTTGGGTCAATATGAAAGTTGTTCAGTTTGATAATCTGAAGCATCCCTTAAGCACAGTATAAGAAAGAGTATCTAGCATCTAGTATCTAGTTATCCTTAAGTATGTAACGTATTTGAGTCTGGGTGTAAAATTAAATGCGTTACCTCTTCAGACCATCAAACTGAACAACTTTTACTATGAGACCAACATTTAAAAGAAAATCTGTTGTTCCATACCTACATTCGGATCGAGTAACATAAATCTATTCTTTTTTGCATTTTCTATGTTGGCTCCATAGTGAACATTGTTAAGTTGGAACAAAACATGGTCTGAAACACCTCCTGAAATATGTTAAATTTTACACCCATTGCGTAGTTAATACAAGTCCGGGCTAGATTCTGGTACTTCCAATAGGACTAAATAATCTGAGTGACAATATCCAAGATAATAATATTGTGTAGTGTATAATATGGAGTAGGGATGACACTGCCATGGGAAGAGGTTATTGTGATATCGTGGCTTCTCATATTGCGGGCGAGATTTATGTGCGGACAGTGCGCGGCGAGCGGTCGGTGGTCGCCGGTTAGGTGTCCGACGACACCAGCTCGCTGTTCCACGATGTTCGTGTCATCCTCACACATTTTTATATTTTCTAACCTGATAAATGACATTTAATTTATACGTCGTTTCCGTTATTAAAAATATAAAGTGGTGAGTTTTAAGGAATGTAAGGAAAGGGAGGCTCTTCGTTTAGGTATCCGTGTTAGGTCATGATTTACACTCGGTTGCCGAAACGCTCATTAAAGTTAATCCTCCATTAAATCTCTTGCTGTCACTTTTTGTCTTGATGACATAGTAAATGCTAGCAAGAGATTTAATGGAGAATTAACTTTAATGAGCGTGTCTGCAACTGAGTGTTAGGTAGCTAAACTAATGCGGACAAATTATTATTAGGTAGTAGCATAATGCTCATTAAATATTTTATGGGAAGACCTTGAGTGTGATTTTTTAAAGTCACATGTTAAAATCAGCAGTAGAAAATTTGAAAATGACTATGTGGATTTGATTTATTTTCCATCACGATTCATAAATAGCACTTCCAATCTCTTTTTCTACGTTGTTCACTGTTCAATATTATTTATTCAACACTGCGGTCATCCGTGACGATCTGAAAAAGTTTATCAAAAACTTTATCATGTAGTAAGACTATATCTCGAAGTACAACATTGTATCTGTGTAGTTTTGGCATCGCATACGACTGTATAATTCAAACTAAAAACGCGATTTGAATTATATGTAAATAAGCTTGTGGTTTCGTTTCAGATATTCTCATAGAATAGCAATAAGCAAACTTTATCCTATAAAATCAGAATTAACAAGCCATTTTTATGTAAAGACTAGCAAACTTTTTGTTAGTCTGGGGATTTGTTCAAATTCAGATAAAAAGCAAGAATTTGTTTTGAACGCTTCTGTAGGTACCTAATTTTAAAAGTTGTCGAAGATGAATTGTTATCGATTGCAATTGATTGCTTCGAAGCGCCCCTTCTAAATTAAATTATGAATTGTATAATTTTATGTACAAGTAGAGTTTACCAGCGAATTCGTCCGCACGGGTCCCGTTATCGTAGCGAGATAAATGATATACCAGATTTTAAGTCTAATCATAAGCTTTCAATCACAAACAGTGCTATCAAAATCGGTCCAGTAGATCTCACGTGATGCGCGAACAAACAAAAAAACAAACAGACATACAAAAAATCCCAAAATTTGTGATTTGCAATCAGGGATACCTAAAAACGAATCTTTTAATTTTAAGAAATAAATGAATAATGAATATTAATAATGATCATACTCTATTCAGCGTGACATATCTTCCTGAGGCCTCCAAATCTTCTTCGTCGATGGCATGAAATTCTAAATATTTGTCGCCCAGTATTTCGTCATATTGACCACACTACCTTGACACTACCGGCAGCGTCCACAAGCTCCGTTCGCGTGCAGGTGTCCGGTCCGGAGAGGAAGGGCAGGATTCAAGATGAGCCGCCTCGAAAATGAAATATATAATTATGTTTTTTTGTGATGTTTTCCAATACGTTCACAGCCGTTTTTTTCTCCTTCAAAAATAGCTCTTTTGCTGACATACTGCATAGTTTAACACCTCGCTTTAATTTGATGACCTATTATGATCGTGCTAACATTGATTATCGAAACGGACAACATAATTTTCCTAAATAATAAGGGTCCTTCTTAATATGCTGACACTTTTTTATGGGGATGATCAGACCAACGAACTGAACATCTATCTCTATGGCACCAACATCGAAATTGTGAAAAAATAATCTACTGTTTCGTACAAAACTGCAAACCAAACTGCAAATGGATTATGTGTAGGATGATTTGTGTAAGAAAGGAGAAGCTAAGAAAGATGAATAGAGGAGGATGACATATTGCGCTGACCGTAAATAATAGGAAATGGGCATGATGATGATTATATAATTTTGTTCAGTTTTACTTTTATACCCTGCTTTTACTTTTCTACCAAACTTGGGAGACAAGTTTGTTTTTCGTCTTAAAAGAACTTCACTAAACTTGTACTTACGATAACCAAAATAGAGCCAGAGAGAGCGAAGCAATATCGATCTTCCAAATAAAAGTTTAATTGCCAAAGTTGTTTGCAGTGCGCAGACGACGAGACGGGGGCAGTAAGCTGGTCCCAAGAAGTCCTAACTCTGAATTGATAGACCGCTGATAACATACGAGCTGACTCAATATTATTAAGAGAAGTAACCTTGTGTGTAGAATTCTGAGTTACAAAGCTAAGTTATTGTTAACTTCTTAGTTAAATTTAATTATTTAATACAAATATATCAACTCATTAATAAAACACACGTTGAAATCTTCTGCTTAAATCTGGGCTTTGTAATTAAAAAAATTATGAGAAACTTGCAAATTAGGTCGTTCTTTTTATTTATCATTTCCTAGGTACTATTATGAAATCAGTTTTACTGTAAGAACAGTATTGTTATAACAGCACAACATTGTGTTGGGAAGGAACTGGCTCCAGACCCATAGCCTAAACACTTGTTCAGAAATCAGGGCCGCATAAACGTTAGTTGGTAAGTATTTATTGCTGATTTCTAATAGGTATGTCGAGATTATGTCATTATTTTTCACTCAGGTTTACCTCTTGAGTTTTGCACACAGATTTTAACCGTAGGCAGCCCGTTTGGACCCAACGTGCGCTCGAAGAAGTCTACAATAAAAAGAGTGAGCTCACTCTTCTACAGTGAAGTTCGCATGCTATATAATTTCATTTGGCTACGACTTTAGCTACATCCATTGTATCCACGTATATGATCCATGTAACTTAACTTATTATTCTTAGATATAATACATAGATATAGATACAAGATGTAAAAACCCCCTAGTAGTACTTAAGCGCCGTACTGCAGTTTTGTATTGGACAGCAGATTTTTTTTTCTTTCTCTGTGTTGGCTCCATAGTGAAAGTTGTTCAGTTTGGTGGTCTATGCTACAATATTACTAGGGTGTTTTGTTACACCTTGTATTTGTGGTGATGCGTAGGGCATATAATAAAAAATTTTACATCCATCCATCCATCACAGCCTTTGATCAGTTCGCCTTCGGAAAGAGGAATCTTCCACATTCCTCCTTGACGTTCTGTCCTTCGCCCTCTGCAACCAGTTGAGAGCCGCGTGTCGCCTAATACCATTAAACCTTTTTTCAATTTAACAAATTGAAATTGAAAGACTCCGTGTGTACAAGGTGTAAAAAACGCCCTAGTAATATTTAAAGGGGTGGTTTAGACCATAAAACTAAACAACTTTCTGTACGGAAACAACATCAAAAAAGAGTATTTAAAAATCAGCTGTCTCATAAGTTTAAGTAGTGCAGTTTTGTATGAAACAGCAGATTTTTAATATTTTTATTTCTATGTTGGCTCCAGAGTGAAAGTTGTTCTGTTTTATGGTCTTAAACCTTTAAAACCTTTTATATATTTCTAGGGTGTTTTGTTACACCCTGTAACCTGTATTCGATTGACGTTTATAATCCAATCAGACTATTGATCTCAGCATGTTTTATACAAACAAAGTTCAAAAGTAAATCAAAATTAGAATCCTTCGTTAATGTAATAGGTTAACTATAACAATCAAGTAATTAGTAAGATTGTAACAGCTTCGGAGCGGCCTGAAATAGCTTTGAGCTAACTACTTCGTTCTACTTTCTTGTTCCATCTGAAGTTATAACTATTGACTCAATCCTATTCCCGTCGAGGATGATAGTAAATGAATGTAAATCCTAAAAGCTGTTTAGTATCTAATCAGTAAATAATTATCTACATGAATTTAAATTTTGACAAAAATCTCGTGACGAAATAATTTTCATATAAAAAATTAAAATACTGTTGCAATCTTTTTTAACGGAATTACTTTAAAACATAAAATAAATCTAAAATGTATATATGTGACTGTATTTTTGCCAATGTTAAATACACATTTTTTATTATTAGTTATGAACTCTTGCTTGTTATAGCACTGCATTTTCGCCAGTGTCAAGTAGGTCGTGGGAGTGTGTACCCCGATCTCAAGGATTGTTTTTTGAGCATGAAACTGTTGAGAAGAGATAGTGGAGCCTCGTGGCTAGCTCAAGCTAACACTAAATATCGCGCGAACCTAACTTCAAAATTTTTTTTTCTTGTTTCATTGTGTTATCAACTGCCCAAAACGACTACGAAATATACCAGTATATTTCGTAGTCGTTCTTCCATAAAGAGCACTAAAAATAATACTTACACCGGTAAGCCCACTAAAGATTACCAGCTAGAACGTGGATCGAAAAGGGTGGCCAATGAAATCTGTACAATTTATGTGCTTTATTCGACGCTGTTGTATGGTGTATTCGAGTTCAAATAGAGCATACATACATACATAAACTCACGATCGACCCCTTTCAGGGTGGTCAGAAATATTACAAAATACATCAAAAATAACGATCATCGTTTCAGATAGAGGTAAAAGCTTTTTCTACTCTATTTCGTTTCGTCTGACTACGGCAGAGAGTGATTAAAAGTGATAATTATGTATCTCTTTTAGTGTGTACAAACTATAAACAAAATAGATAGGTAAGCGGTAAACATTTATTTTAAAGTATGTACTTGCTACCTGCACCCTCCAGTTTAGTTCAATCATCATTTTTCACTTTGTGTTATACCTACTTGTGGTTAAAGCAGCCTCGATGGGTGAAGTTTATCAATCTTCGTAGATTCTAAGCTAGCTTTCGCTAGATAACCAGTTAGTCATAAGCTAAAAAATCATCATATGCTGGTGATAGGATGATTTTTTAGCTTATGACTTTGATTAAGTTAAAATAGGAAGATAGGTGATGTTCTTGCATTACATACTCGAAAAATGGCCCTTCTTTTCATGTATCTTACGAGTGAAAAGAAATGCTGTGTGATTTGTTTTTTTCTTTTTGAATGTTTTGTACAACGAGTGAAAGCACACGATGATATTGTGGTACCTTTATTCCACATAAAATAAAAAAAAGAAATTTATCACGCAATGCCACTCGTATTGCAACTAAGGAAATTAGGCGACGGGGGCTAAATTTATGCGGTCCATACGCTGTAGGCCAGTCACCTATCTTTCTGTTTTAATTTAATCAAAGGCTTATGATCATTCAGAAAGTTTGTTGAATTAAAGTGTTTTTTTACTACAACTTTGTAATTATAGTTAGATTCCCTAACCCTGCTTAACCATTGTAAAAATTATTCAAAATTTACGAGGTAATGATTACGTACCTTATTACATGTGCCTATTATTTTAGTCTACTTACCTACACCATGTCTAGACTAAAAGAATACATAGCTCAGGGTTAATTTTTGTGGAGGTAAAGATACCCTCCGTATACGTGCCCGTGGCTGTCCTGGCTTTATCTTGTTTACGGGTTACGGCGGCTACATGTCTACAGCGTTGCAATAAGACGCCTTACATGGAGAAATTGCCGCATTTAACTCATGAGGTAAATTAAGAGAACACAAAGAACGGAGACATAAAGTTTTTGTCGTATTTCTTTCATCATTAGCAATAAGTAAAGTAGTAGAGCTACTTTTTCCCATAAAAGCTTTTGTCTAGACTGTTGATCAATATAACAAGAACTAGCTCAGTAGAACAGTCTTAATATAATCAATCACTATCTAACGTTTCTAAAACATAATAAAATATTAACAATAAATAAGTTTATTCTGTGAAATAACACATTTGGGATAATTTTTCATTAGCTCTATTTGCGAGTTTGTCGAATTGTAATCATATTTGCTAGATATACAGGGTGTGAAATTAAATGCGTTACAAATTACTGTAGTAATAATTTATAATAAATAACGCTAACCAGCACATATTAAATTGTTATAGGCTGATCTACGCGTACCTGGTGGACCTGGTATCCGAGGTCAATCTGCCGCCAAGCGAGCCGCAGGCCGAGCGCGTGCTTGTTATATGCTTTTTATTATGGAAACCATTCACAGCACATACAGAACCGGGATTCGAACCCAAGACTCTGTTTTTCCCAGGACGGCGTTAATTTTTTAAATTTAACCATTACCCATTACACCAAAGCTGAGCCGTGGTGGTCCAGTGGCGAGTAACCTTGCCTGCCGTGCAGGAGGCGATGGTTCGATTCCCGTCCAAGCCGACTCGTACCAATGAGTTTTTCGGAATGTATGTACGATTTGTAACACCACTGGCTTTTCGGTGAAGGAAAACATCGTGAGGAAACCTGCATGCTTCAATTTCGAGGCATGTATTGTACCCACTGTCCATTATAAGTGGCGACGGGCTCACCCCCCGTCACACTGGACAGAATTTCGGTAGTACTGGTGAAACGTGGATATTCTGTGGTTTCAGAATATCTCTGACTACCCCCTTGGGAATATAGTCGTGAGCATATGCTATGCTATGCTATGCCATTACACCAAACGGGTCGTCAATCTATTCTAATCTAAGACTACATAAAATCTTTAGCTATAGCAAAGTTTTTGTCGGGAAAAGGATTACCTGTCTACGATTGTAAGTTTGTGTAGGTAAGTGCGTTCTTCAGACTTCGAGAGGAATATTTACCCAAATTTTTTGGTAAAAGTCGAGGAGCTCAATAAACGGCAACATCGGCTCAGAAAACTTTAGCACTCGTGATAAGGGTCGCCTGCGACACCATCACGATGGATTCGCGCCGTTCAACCTACGACTTATCTCCCATATAAAAATACTAGCTTTTACCCACGGCTTTTCACGCGCGGATATATAAAAATTAGCCTTTGTTTTTCTCCGTTCTTTCAATTATCTCCGTTCAAAAATCACGTCGTCGTTTCGTTGTTCCGAAACGTGAAGAAATGACACAACACAAACACACTTTTGCATTTACAATATTAATAGGATTTAAATATTTTGTAATTACAAATTTAGTTTGGTTTCAGTTTAATAATTTAGTAGTTATCGAGTGGCGTGGCTAGTAGATTCACGGACGGACGTGATTAGGTATTCGTGCGCGCTTTGTCATGTGTTTTTCTTCATAAAACAATCTTTGAGATTACAATACTCCCACAAACTACATGCTCTGTTCAGAATTGCTGATCGGTCATTAATAAGGGGGAAAAATTGCACCAAGCAATTAAACTAATCAAACTGTTTGTATCAACATTCGAGTATCCCGCAAACGTTGCAAAATCATTTTAACCTGTACGGTCCTTGTTTGGCCATTAATGCGTTAGCGGTCACATTACGCTAATGTTTATTTCCAACATGAAGCTTATCTAGGCTTCTCAAACGGCACTAAAATTGTTGGTTGCAAGGTAGTTAACCCTTGCGGAGGGTGAGTGGCTGCCAGCGGGGTGCGGGTCGCGGCAGTGATGCCAGCTTAGCAACTATAAAGCTAGATCTAGCAAATTTTCCATGCCAAACGAAAACCCGTATCGATGTCGATTACAAAAGAAATAGCGCCTTATTTTTCGACGTTGTTTTAGCGCGGCCATCAACCAATCTTCAATGTTTTAGTTCACAATAAAGTAAAAAACAAAACTTGTTTACTTATATCCCTAAACTCAGTCTGAACGGAGATATAAATGCTTGTAGTTGAAAATACATTCATTACGTTTACTTCAAGCCTTTATATCTCCGTTCGGACTGAGTTTAGAGATATCATAAAGATTTGTTTGTAGTTTTATTCTGAACTATAATATTCAAGTTTGATTGACGGCCGCGCTAAAAAAAGAGGCAAACAGAAAAAAGGCTCCAATTTTTAAGTCATTGGCTTTTGTAAAACTTCTAGCTAAGTAAACTTTTTGGAAAATTTTTCTCGCAACTATCGGGATTGAGACTTTATGAAGCCGGAGGCGTAAAAATAAACTACAATTGTCCCATTAAAGCCAACAAACTGTACGAATAGCCTCCATAGACCTTGGTCTGTCACTGTCTTTCCTGTATTGTTCTGATGAAATAAATCAGTTATCTTATCTTATCTAATAATTTTATATTCGATTTTGTTTTCCTTTCAAAGTGGAATATTTCACTCCCATTCTTACTTATAGCGGCGTTTTGTTTGATCGTTTGTTCGTTATGGTAATTATGATGTTTATTTTAGGAAGTTTAAGATCCCATTAAAGATTTAATTTGTTTCGAAATAGAAAACATGGCTATAATAATTTTATTAACCAATAATATTCGAAGAAATTAAAAATATTGTGGTGGTTTAATCTTTTTCGTCGAAAAAACGATCGAACGTGTTGTTTAGTTAATTCTAGCAACGTTTAGGTGATTGAAAATGTTGTCAATCTGGCAACTTTTCATAGAATACTTAGCTACAGAGCTATGGGATCAGTTTGCAACACTGGGTCGCGGTCGCCTAAGCCCCGCAATAGATAAAACAGTGATAGAACATGCACCGCGCCACCGCTATGAATAATTCATTAGTTTCAGTTGCCACTTTTGTTGGTATCGGTAGATTTTCAGCGCTTCGCACCGTCAAAAATGTGCGTTGAGGGGCTGGTTATTGTTAGCCTTTTCTCTTCACAACCTCATTCATTTTAAATGTGTCGTCGAGTGATATTTATGGACTATTTACGGAATATTAAATGAAATGTTTTGTAATGTCTGCTCTAATACCCTCTTTGATGGTGTTTGGTGAATCTCTCTAAAATTATAGTTAAGTTTGAATCTATCTTTTAAACTGAAGAGGATAGACTAGTACCGTTTTGTCCATTCCACTTCAAACGTATTCCCCTGTTTCCTCCCTGGATAATGACACTAGAGCAAACATTAGTTTTATCCCTATGTTTAGCTTTTTTACAAATTAATTACTGGAAGAACTAGGGACCTTCTAATGCCCAATTTTATCGCCCGTTTTCAGACATCTTATTCTTATACATATTACCATTATTATTTTTGAAAGAATTTTAAAATCAGCCGTAGTGGTTATATGCCGTGGTGGTCCAGTATGCCGTGGTGGCCCAGTGGCGAGTATCCTTGCCTGCCGTGCAGGAGGCGATGGTTCGATCCCCGTCCAGGACGACTCGTACCAATGAGTTTTTCGGAATTTATGTACGATTTGTAACACCACTGGCTTTTCGGTGAAGGAAAACATCGTGAGGAAACCTGCGTGCTTCAATTTCGAGGCATGTATTGTACCCACTGTCCATTATAAGTGGCGACGGGCTTACCCCCCGTCACACTGGACAGAGTTTCGGTAATACTGGTGAAACGTGGATGCTCTGAGGTTTCAGAATATCTTTGACTCGGGGAATATAGTCGTGAGCATATACATACATACATTTTAAAATCAGTTTAGTTTTGGAAGAGGAAACAGGGGAATACGAAACGCAGATTTCGTCCATTTATGTAGATAAAATCAGTTTAAGCGGCAGTTGTCTCTTTCGCACTCTAGTCGGCGGGGTGTGTGAGAGGGGCGGATCGGACAAATACGTAAAAAATCGAAAAACTAACCTATTCTCCAAATTTCTTCGAGAGCCCGCTTATACTCTTAAACCAACATTGGAAATATAAACCGAAAGCTTTAGATATACAAGCCGTTAACATGACGTCATAGTAAGCGAATGCCTCTAGAGGACGTTTCCAGCCACCCCTGCCGATCCCTTTATAATTTACGATCATCCCGAAAAAATCCCTGGATTATTTTTATTTGATAACAATAAAGGTGCCGTAGGGGGCTACCTTTATTATCACTCAGAACAGGACGACTCTTTTATAACTTTACACATGTTTTGTGTGTTCACCAAAATTGTCATTTGCTATTCTAAGAGCATTGTAAATTTACAGGGTGTTAGGGCACAGATTAATGTTACTAAGTTAGGGTAGACAGTTGCATTACTTTAATGGGTGATTGTACTCATGATACTGAACAACTTTTCCTAAGAAACCTTTAGGGGATTCGCAAAAAAATCATCCCTTAAAGAAATGTTTACACTGATATTATGCACAAAGCAAGGACTAAAACTGTTTATTTGGTTTAGTGCTCTATGTGGGATATTATTTATTCGCTATCTTTGAAATGGTATCAAACATTATTTTCAATAAAGACCTCGTTTTTAAGGGTATATTACTGTTGGCGCGCTCCATACAAACGAAGTCTGGTGATATTTTCAATACTAACAAATTAAACTCAATGAAATTTTGCAGGATCAATCTAGAAACAAATCTCTATGCTTGTATCGTGCTAGATTTTTCTTAAAATGTACTGTTTTAAAGTTACAGTGCCTAAAAGATTTCCATACAAATCTTAAATTAATCCTAGCATTGAAACTGTATATTTTAACGAAAATCTGGCACGATAAAAGCATAGAGATTTGTTCCTAGATTGTTTCTGCAAAATTTCATTGAGTTTAAATGGTTAGTATTGAAAATATCACCAGACTTCGTTTGTATGCAGCGCGCATTTACGCTTTCGGAATAAACTTCTCTTAAGCTTTCAGTTACCTCTACAGGGTGTTATGGTAAACAGTTTCATTACTATAAGGGATAATTGTGCCCATGATACTGAAAAACTTTCAATGCGAAATTAGCAAAAAAAAATTGGACTTTCCCTACCTAATAAATGCAATCAGCTGATCGAACGTTTGTATAAAAATTTGAAATTTTGTTTTTGCTAATTTCCCCTTCTTCCTTTGGGAAAGTTGTTCAGTAGCATAAGTACAATCACACATTAAAATAATGCAACTGTCTACTTTAACACCCTGTACAAAACTACATTTAGAACTACCTACCTATATGTTACCTACTTGAAATGGCACTGTTAGGGCTTCCTCGTTTATTACAATAACATTAATGAATTATTCCTGTGATTTACTCAAAGCACGTCCAGGTTGATCGAGGCGGTCGCCGCGTCCACCGGCCTGTAGGTTGCGGGTGAGACGCGGTCGAAAGTGATCCGTTATAATTTGGGGGGTGGACACCGGACAGTGACGGCTGGTACGCACAGATTAGCCCCTTCGATAAACAATAGCATTAGTATGCTAGGCTGCGCTGACCGCCGCCGATCAGCCCGCTCGAGCTCGGATTAATTTGCCTCTTGGAAATTATGATGAGGTTCAACCGGCGAAACGGTCCCAGCGTTTTACCTAGTCGTAGTGATAGTGTTTTGTTTCTATTACTTGCCGATTTAAACAAAGACTTCATCTGTGTCCTAATAATAGGAAGCAAAGGTTCTATCTCAACAGGGTTTATGAAAAAGTATCATATTAACCTTTAAACCACATACTCTACCATCATCAAACTGTTTTTTTTTTGCGCTCACAGGGTTGCCTCCCATAATAAAAGTTGTTCAGTTTGATGGGTATATAGAGTCTGTGCTTTAAAGGTTAATGATACTTTTTTTACACCCTGTATACGTTTCTTTATCTGTAATACCAGTAGCTTTTCTTTTTTAGTATCGTAAAGAAACCTACTTACGGTACTTACTTCGATTTTGATTCATTGGCATATGAATATAAATGGTAATAGTTGATACACTGGATAAAGTTAAGCATTAAGTAGGAACTTACCTACTGGTAATCTAACCTACTTATAAAACAGTTCCATTAGTGACTGACAGACAACGCACAGCCTAGACCGTTGAAGATAGAAACATGAGGAATATAGATTCTACGGAGGATGTCGGGGTGCACTAAAAGAGATTTTTCGATATTCTAATATCACGCGGACGAAGTTGCGGGTGACACCTAGCACCTAATATGTGGCAAAATCAATAAATATCAATATGGTAAATCATCATCATCAGCCTATACAGGGTGTAACAATACACCCACTACAGGGAACCACATTCACTACAGGGCAAATGCTACCCTCAGGGAGGGTGTATGGGCGTTAGTCCACCGCGCGTGCCCAATGCAGATTGATAGACTTCACAATCAGAATTTCTTCTTCAGTATGCAGGTTTCCTCACCATGTTTTCGTTCACAAAAAAAAAAAAAAACTTAACTTAGAAACACTCATTGGTACATGTCGTCCGTGCGGATTCGAATCCGTATCCTCATGATTGAGTGTCCATACCTCTCCTCAACGCGCTTCTGACACGCTCCTATGGTAACTATTTAGTATTTACCCGACTGCGCCAGAAGGAGGGTTATTTTAGAATACCTATTCCTGACTGCCCCCCGGAGTAAATTAGTATTTGGCATAATGCTTAATGCTTATGAAAGTAATCGATAAATATAATTTAAATGAGAAATTATGTCAGTTATTTCTATTTACCTTGGTTAAATGTTGTTTCATTGGATGGGTGAGGTAAATATTTAATCTGATATTAATGAATCTGGTTATTAATAATTAACTTGTACTGGTATTCAAATATAAACTAACGATTTTAATTTGCAGCATATTAATGTTGAATATCGACGGTTAAGAATCAAAACGATCTAAATCGAAAAATTTATTTTTACAGGAGGCGAAAAAAACGTTTTACAAAAAAAATATAATAATAATAATGATTTAGACCGAATTTCTTATTGCAGCTAGACTTAGACTGTTTTCACAGGATTTGCAAAATTAGATTTTAAAACCTTCTGCATAAAAAAGTTGGTTTACCCAAAAAATTAATTAGACCGAATTGGTTCTTAACCGTCGATATGCGAAATATTTTTAATTAAGGCAGAAGATTAGAAATATTTATCATAATCACGGTTATCAAAGTTTGTGATAAAATTGTCCTATATTTAAGGTTCTCTTCAACTCAAAGCATAAAGCGTAGTAAGTATACACAATGATAATATTATATGGGTAGGTATGTATCACCTAAAATTTGTTAGCTCCAATTCAATTAATTTCCCTTAATTGTCATCCAGCCACCAATCATGACGAGGGTTTCGTACAAAATGTACGCGTTTTGTCACGATACAGGCTGGGAATCCAAACAAGAAATTGATGATGTTGTGACGTTTTCACATTGAAAAATAACACATGAAATCACGACCGAATTGCCTATCGGGCGATCAGAAACTTTGCTACAACTACCAATTATACCATATGTTTATAATTGATTGACCACAAAGGTTCAAATTTTCGTGTAGGTAAACTCGTTTTCTCCAAGTTTCCGGATTCCGAACCAGAATTGGAAATGCACTTTGCATGAACAGAATCACCTCGTTGTCTATCCGTCAGTCTGTCACACGTATATTTCTCAGAGATATAATATAAGAATATGCCAAGTTTCAGCTTCCTTGTGTATATCCTACACAAGGAATTTGAAACTTGGGATGGTTGTAGCAATTAATGGCCCAATAACATAAAAGAATTAGTCAAATAAGCCTAATTTCAATTTCAATTTTGTAATGGATAACATACACATACATACATGGACAGAATAGCACCATCCCGTTTCATCATCATTATCATCATCAGCATCCTCCGAGTGCACACATTCAATCCAACTGCGATCGCCACAACGCCTGCGAAGCGTTTCGATTATGGCAAATCCCGGGGGGGGGGGGGGGGGGGCTATGTCCAGCAGTGGACGTCTATCGGCTGATATGATGAATGGACAACATTGTAAACAATACTTCAGGAAAATAAACTATCCTAATTTGGAACATTACACATCCTTTTTTGTAGATATCAATAGGCATTAATTTTATTAGTGTGGCCGCTATATCCGTTATCCCGGAAGTGCACGCCTACACCGCTAAGTAATGAAGCTACTGTTACAAACACCACTTATGATAAAAGGCAATAAATTTCGTCTTACTCTGCAATTTGTTTCAAACTTTAAATCAAGGGGAACAAAGTTGTATTTACGAGATCTAAAACTTGTTTAATTCTATATAAATATGGAAAGAATTTAAAATTTGGAAAAGCATTGGGGGTCAGCGAGACCTTATACGTACTAATGTGCAGTTGAAGCTCTCTAGATGGTGAACTGAAACTGAAAACGAATAAAAATTTTGACTAAGATGTAAACAAATTAGAATTTTTAAGAGAAGATCGAATGATTATTCATATACTTACATCAAGGAATCGGGGTCGTTTTGAAGCCGTAACAGGGTGCTTTAGAACATGAAACTGAACAACTTTTACTATGGGACCAACTTTGAAATCGCGAAAAAAAACATCAACTGTTTATAAATTTTTGTCGAGAAGCTATTGATATTATCTATGGAACAGCAGATTTTTATTGCGATTTTAATAGTGGTTCCATAGTGAACGTTGTTAAGTGTGAGGGTGTTCCGGCTTCAAAACGACTCGGATTCCACGGTGTATACGAACGTATATTAATATTTATTTGTATCAAAGCATAAGCATAAGCACATGCTCACGACTATAGTCCCCGAGGTGGTAGTCAGAGATATTCTGGCACCTCAGTACATCCAGGTGTTTAGTATCAAATAGTCTTTGTCAAAGATCCCAATGACCACCTCATATAAGTAGGTACAAGAGTCACCGAAGTTCCGCCTTAGATTTGCATTAAGTTTAAGTCGTTTAAGCATAACAATGAAACTGAAAGCCTTATAAATCAAAAGCTAATTTAGTATAAGATTTGGAAGTCCGTAGCGTTGCGTACCGTAATGTGTTCTTTACATCAAAAACACATTTAAAAGAAGTTAGATTGGCTTACCGGAGTTGGCGTGCGGCCATACATAGTTGGAGCCTTTTCGGCGCCCCCAAAGCCACTCCTAATCTTCAAAGATTCGCCGCAGATTGTTTGCGAGCATTCCGGACGATCAAAATATGATGGATACAAACTTTCTCCACATAAATTACTTCGACAAGTTAGACAACCGAAAAATCCGAGGGTGAATTTTGATCTCTGCAAAGTTTTTGTTATATTAGCGAGGACCGTTGTCTTTAGATATTTTTAAAGGAGATGGGACACTGAAAGAAAGAAATTCAAAACAAGCTTTATTTAATTTAAAACCTACTCGTTCTGTGTTATTACGTGAATTTACGCAAGTAGGTGTTTTACAATCGTTTGCTTCTCGTATAATGTATGCACAACAATCAATACACTCTGTAATAAAAAGTCACTCCATTGCTTTAGCTTACAGGATATATTTACAACATGTCTATCTATGTGGCATTTACCTTATATTTAGCAATTTGGCAACATGTTTAACGGTAACATTTACATACAATACTATGTATAAACTTTTAATTGACAGAAGAAATTTGGATTTAGTGTTAACTATATTGTGTAAATTATGTAAAAGTAAAATACCTTCTTGGTGACGTTTTATTTACGCCATCAGATAGAAGCTATATAAGTGATTTCGGAAAGCCTTTAATTCTGTACTTGACTGTTTTTTCAAAATATTGAAATGTGTTCACGTAATGACTTATCACAGCAAACATGAGGTTTACACAAGCACATAAAATCATTTCCAAATATCATTTTCTAAAGATTACTTTTTATTTTTCATTCAGTCTTATTCTATATTTAAAACAATAAGTATGATAATAGTGCACATTATATTATGTTAATACGTGTGCAGTGATTTGCTATTAAATTCATAGTATGGTAGATTTTGCCGTAACATAAGCATGTCTGTTTATTAATTTGAATACATTAATAACAAGGTACGGCAATAATCTGCCACGCCGTGATTTTTATATACTTACGCCAAGGAACTGTTGTACATCATAATAATACTTAATTATTTTATATAATATAAATAACAACAACATTTAAACATATAAAATATTGTTTGGTTTATGAAACAATAAGATCTATTAATCTAGAGTTTCATTAACAAAATGTGTTTAGAAGTTTACTTCTCCCTAAGCTGTTTTATTTTATCTACATTGCTGAAGGTATCAAAAAACACATTTCATTAAAAACACCCCCATTGTATAATAATATGACAGTACAATGTCTACTATTAATATATTTTAATCTAATTTACCTGTTTTCGAGGACAATCATAATTTTTGTCTTATATATTTTACATTAAGTGTACAGATTAGTATTAGACTAAGCGAAACAGAGACAAACGAACAGTGCTATAATTTAGGTATATGCCGTTTTAAAAACACATAAGCTCTTCTAAAAAATGAAATGAAAAAGACACCTTTTTAACATTATCATGTAACATAATTGGGGCTCGAGCTAGGTCAGCTATAATTTAAGTTATACAAGTAAGTGTAATTATAAAATGGACAGTGCATTTGGATGAATTACTTTTTTAGGTATCTTAAACATAAAATGGCAAAAATAACAAAATTAAAACCCATAAATTGCTTCTCCTCCAATCTGCATCGTCTGCAAACAAAGGTAAGGTAAGGTTAAGGTATCAGTAATAATATTTGTGTGTGTTTTGTTCACGTGATGATCAGGTTGTTTCCAAATGATTCGAAATAATTTGTTATAATCTAGCTCTAAAACTCATCTAGACATGGTTATCTTTCGCTCGGCAGCAAGATTTATCCACTTCCTCAAATACTCGTATCATTAGAGCTACACTACACATTTTTGCGTTGTTGAAATATGAGTGACTGTTGGATCTGTAGGTACTATAAGTTCGTGATTTAATTAACACTTAATTAGAACTTTACTTGAACTTTATGGGTTCTAATTAATATGTTAAAGTTAACATTGATAAAAAGTTAGTTTATGGAGGAAAGTATGCGTCTGTATGATGATAAGCTATGATTTAATTTTAAATTAACTACTTTTACCTTTAACCTGTGCGACCCAGTTAAGATGCGACTTCCCACCTCCCTCGTCAGTCTTCTGCTTTCCTTTGTCGATCTCGTTCAAGTTGGATTGGTATTTCGTCCCTGATTGATAAAATCAAATGAATAAGTCACTCCATAAATTGTAAGAAAAATAAATGAAGAGGGAAACGAGAAAATAAAGATTCATAGCAGACATAATGGGACTCATTGGGCAAAGGATTCAATATGGCAAGGGACGGTCCGGGGGTGGCGGCCGACGGCCGGCGGCCGGCGCGGCGGCGAGCGGTTATTGAAAAGTTGCGCAATATTGTCGAGTGGCTGGTCCAGCCGTAAATTCGTAATGGGCGCAAAAAATAAAACAGCGGCGACGGCTGATGTCGACTCTACGCCACCGCCCGCAAAAACAACCCATCTGCGAAAGTTACATCCGCGTCGCCATAACTAAATGGATTTTTCAAGTTTATGAGACCATGTTCAAATTAAATGCTCTAGAATCTGCCAGGAAAACTAATATCAGTAGGCTGTATAGTGCAGTCATTTCGGCCAAGTGTTTTTGTAACATCAATTGAAGCTCAGCTCTTGTTACCTACATAATAAAAGTTGTAGCTCACGTAACCAAACGCACATTTTATCAAAAGAAAATATAAATATGAAATTAACTAAACATAATGGAGAAAATGGGGCGAAGTGCACACTTGGCTCTAATAGGTTGTCTTGCAAGATGTTGTCGTGTCCAGCGGCTCGGCGGCGCGGGGCGCGGCGGCCGGCAACATGTCCGGGAAATGCCCAACTTGCCAATATTGCGGAGTAATGACGCGCACCAAACAACTTATGTGTTCCCTTCATTGCTAATAATTGCTACGAGTACTACTTGTATTATTTTGTTGTTGGAAAAACCTAGATTAAGATCTCATCGTTAACTCTGTAATAAATCTATTTTAAATCAAGGTAAACAAACAATATTAATAAACATAATGTTTATTTCTGTTGGGTATCTGAATCTAACTATAATAGTTTTATTGCCTTATAATGACTTTGAATGCAACACATTTAAGTCCACTTCATAACGTAAACGTTTGTTTATAAACGATTTGTTTATGTTTTACGACAGCCATAACATTCGAAGCCAGTTAACAAACTACTGACTGGCGACAAGCAGAGCCTCGTAACGTTTACGATCTATAAACAAATATAACGACCACTAATAATAACTGAAACAGCAACAAACAATGAAAACAAGCTGAACGATCTCGTGGGTATACAACCCATAAAGGTAACATTATCTCTTAATAAACGAAATCGTCGACGTAAAAACGGTTGTTTCAATGCATTTTATAGGCATCGATGCCGAGCATTAATGAACCCACTCGACCAAGCGATTTGTTTTATTTTATTGAATCACTTGGTTCGGAATGTGTGTGCACAATCGATCACGCCCTGCTCTACACTCTTTTGTACGTACAATTGATAGCTTTACTGTATTGACATAAGGTGTATGCATGCGAGCGAGTGCATTGCCGACCACACGAACGGTATTCTACATACAGAATCACGGAGAGGTTTGGCACTCGATAACTATTGATAGAAGGTTATGGCATTTATTGATCTCCAAAATCATAGGTATTCCAAATTAACATTTTGAGGGAAAGTCTAAATAGTTTGGGTTACAACAAATGGCTAAGGGGTAACATAATAAGTATATAATTTTTCCTTGGATTCCTTCTAACTTCTTTTCCTGTAGACTAGGTCAATATAAGTACGTAACATTGGACGACTGGAGAGAACGGTTACATCGGGCACAGAACAGGCTAACATAGAAAATATATATATATGTACTTTGTTTTGTCGGGTATATTAACGTACCTTTGTCTGTGACAGGAGTGTCACGACGAGGAGGTCGTGACGGTGGTGGGACGGTCATCGCGTAAGGATCGGGGGTTGTAGTCGGTGGAGACGACGCTGTGAATAAACACTACTATTTATACCCGCCTTTTTGAACAACTAACTTTAAAAAACCGGTCAAGTGCGAGTCGGGCTACTCGCGCACTGCGAGGGTTCCGTACCACACACGAAAAAGTGTTGTTTTCTCCGGGACCTGCGAGAGAACGACTCACACTTGGCTGGTTTTTATTATTTGTTGATATACTGTTGTTGTTTTCTCTATAATCACACCAAGTTTGACGCTTGTATGATATCCGTTTTTACGATAGAGAGAGAAGAAAAAACGTTGATAAAAACTTATGAGAAATAAGTTTTTATCAACGTTTTTTATGTATGAAATTAATTTTTAACTTTTTGACATTTTATTACTTGTTACGGTTCTAAATAGGTAGGACGGACGGACGGATAGACGGATGGACAACGTAGGCTTAGTAATAGGGTCCCGATTTCACCCTTTGGGTATGGAACCCTAAAAACAAAAATATACTCACTATACAAACGTATCGTGCCATCCGACTCTCCCCTCGGGTTTTTCGCCACGCACTTATAAGTGCCATAATCTTCAGAAACAATTCTTCTAATCAGCAATCGCATGTGTGTCTTGTACGCTGGTACTCCCACTGTGTTCTCCATGTGGTACTTGGGGCTCTCGTGGATCATGTGACCGTCGTCTCTAGTCCAATAGTTCAGGGACGTCGGATGTGCTTCAGTAAAACACTCTAATGTTACGTTGTAGTAAAGCGGAGCGCCGACCAGTTGGTGAGGAATCCAAAGCATTGGAGGGACTGTAGAAGAAAATAAATATTAGCTCACGCAAGATCAATAATCGATTAAAGTTTAGAGGTTTCGATGACTTACAATCGACGCTAACTTTAACGCGTTTCGAAACCGTCGGTGGTACACCATTACTCGCTATGCATAAATATGCACCCATATCGAGTCGGGAAATGCGTGCCATATCCAATACTTCGCCTTCCCATTCGGGCACTGAAAAAAAAAGAAATCTGTGAAATAGGGTGCGCGAAAGTAATTATTTTTTCTGATTGCAAAATTGGAAATCTTACCGACGTGTCCTTTGGTAATGGAGATTTTTGAGTTGTCGTCCCTCTTCCACTTGATAGTGGGCTTAGGGGAACCATTAGCCCGGCACGTCAGGGTGACGTTGGCGCCCTCCCGCACGATAACGTCACTCGAGCTGAGCGAGTCGTCGATCGTCGGCGGCACTTTAAACAAACGACACTTCACTTAATTACGTAATTAATTGTTATATAAACTAATTAGCTAGGTACTTTAGTACATAGAAACATGAAGTTTTAATTAGCAGTAAGTAGTTCGAAGTTTTGATATCTTTAGATGTTGAAAAGCAAAAGAAGCGTGTTACAAGAAGATGTCGCATCATTGAATGTTTCTGTTGAAATATATTTTTAGTCTGTCTATTTTTTAAGAGTTAATAAACGAGGTAGCTTGGCAATGTTGTGAGTACTCCTGTCAGAGTCGGTTCAAAACAGGATTCGAGAATAGTAAATCAATGAAAAAATTTATTAACCGCTCCAAAAAGGACAAATGCGTTTTACATACAACTGCATGACATAAAAGAAGCGTATCAGAATCGTAGCGCGTGACGGGCTGAATCCTTTGCCAAAAAAAATTAAACTCAACCGCAAACAGACACATTAAATTATTCTCATGCGTCATCTTTATCTAACAGGCTTGTTTTGCTTTACATAGGTAGAACATCTAAAGAACAAATCGGTGTTACTACTACTGGTCACTACCATCGGGTACTACATCCAAAGAATAATAATTATCTACCACCGTGTAGCCCAGTAAAAATACGGGTCAAAAGGAAATAATTTATAATAAGCAATTTTTTATTAACCAATCCAACTATATTTCGTATTTTTAGTTTTTAGTACTAAAATGTAAATTTTTATATCTTTTCATATTTTTATTGTTTGTTTTAGGTTATGAGTTTACATGCACTGTGTAAAGTTTGTACTAAAATTGAAAATTTCGTAATTTACACTTATTTAAAAAACACTGGTGATTTTTCTTTGGATTTAATTCTAATATAGAAGAATAGAAATCTATTTAACCAATGCCAATTTTACATGCTGCTTTCACCATCAATGACTACCTCCCACCACACGCTACGATTCTGACAAACATCTTTCGCATCATCCACATTCTTCTTCTTATCGTGTGGGCAGCAAGCCCTGGATCCATATTTATTAAGATATTTATTTAAATTCTCACCGACAACATGTAGATAGCCGAACTGTGTCTTAGCAGTGACGGTGTTGATCTGGCACATGTATCTGCCGCGGTCCTCTTCCCTCACGTCGGATATGTGCAGGAACCAGGTGCGGTGCTTGTCGTGCGTTACACTCACGCGCGGGTTGCGCGTGATCACGTGGTTGTGAACCGTCAAGATGGCCGACTGCTCGAAGTGCATCCATGCTACCTGCACAAAGGATGATTGTGAGATTTAAGGGTTTATTTAATTAGTATTTCGTTTGTATTATTTTTGTGTAGAGCGTCGGTGGATCGTTTTGGAGAGCTATGGAAACTCAATCTTTGGGTCCAGGTTCGAATCCGCACGGATGATATGCCATGTACAAATGAGTTTTTTCCAACTTACGTTCATAATAACGATTGCTCTCAAACGATGAAGCAAAACCTGCATACACTGAAGAAGAAATTCCGATGCGTATGTGAAGTCTACCAATCCGCATTGCACCGGTGTGGTGGACTAACGCCCAATACACCCTTCCTGAGGGCAGGCCTGCAGTGGAACGTAGGTATATAGGCAGTGACGATGATGATGATTTTTGTGGCAAAACACATAGATTTCCTTCACCGTTTGAGAGCAGTCGGTATTACGTAGATAAGTTAGAAAAATAACCTGTATCATGGCATGTTATGTGTGCGGAATTGAACCCGGATCCCTTGTGATTAAGTGTCCATACTTTTTCGCAATGCGCCACCGAGTCGCTCTCATTATTTCTCAGAAACATGTACCTATTGAATTAGTTTGAAAAATATGTAGAGGTAGGTAGAAAGAAACGTCGTCGCCAAAATAATTCCCAATCGCTCTTCCGATTTGACGAGTGACGTAACGGAAATTAAAGAAAATGGCGTCACTCCCGAATACCGTAGCGTATTACTTTTTGTATAAAAAATCTATCAAAGTATACATTATACCGTATCTAAATCATTAGTAAAATTTATTGGTTCGTGACGGTATTGTAAAGTACAAAACACTTATCAAACAATAGCTTCAATACAGCTACTCTGAACGCTGTCAGGCTTAAATACCTGGCTACTTTAATATAGGAACATGTAGAACAAATTCTTCTAGGATAATCTTTTAGAAAGTCTTAAGATAATAGACATACACAGCGCCTTCAAGAAACCTAACAAACAGGTAAAACACCACAAATAGCTGAATTTGTACGTAACGACAATGTTAGTGTGTACTGTGAGGTCTGCGAGGGGGTCTCGTACAACATCTGTGTAATTGCACGGAGCCCCCCACCCCGGCGCGGCCCCGGCTCCGCTTCACACCAATTTCCACGGCATTAACCGCTTAAAATGCATTTCCCTGGGATTGTTCCACTCTCAGCAATACCGCCACTTTTAATCTCAGCACAATGTTTAATCTCCTTAAAATAGTAATTTAAGATAAGAAACGGATATCAGGGAGCATTAAAATTTATTTAAAAACTATTTATATTTTACATACATACATAAACTCACGACTGTATTCCCTTTGGGACGGTCAGAAGCATTGCTCCAACGACCAACTTTCTTCTTAAGAATGTAGTTGTAGCAATGCTCGTTAAGTGGTGAGAGGTGACTAGCCTTTGCCGCGTACACTGCATAAGAAATCTTTAATCCCTTAGTCGCCTCGGACGATACACACGGGAAGAATTGGGGTGGTCCTTTAAAGCCGGAACCACATGGCAAAAAAAAAATTAAAATGTTAAATTGGACGTACTTATTCTTTATCATAAAAGTTTAAAAGACCTTACGACGAGCAAAAATTGGACAACTTCACAGCTATTATACTATAAAGTAATAAAGGACGTTAAGTCAACCTGTCTTTCATTCTTGAGGTAAAATTTGGTTCATTAATTAACTTTTTACATCAAAAATGTTCGTGGAGTTAGAGAGGGTCTAGACTTCAAAGTTCGACGTGCATACTTTACTTCTTAATCCGGCTTTAAGTTTGAATCATGGGTAGTTCTTTTTATCAAGATTGCGGAGGCAATATAGAGGGAAGTTTGGAAGCTAAAACTCGTGCCGGGTCACATCTTACCTATCTTAAGTGATGCGGCTCTCAGCCGCTGTCTAATTTATAATGGACTTGAGGAAACTTCGCCCATTTTATTATGCAATGGGACGGTAACCCCTCTAATGACGGCGACCTGACTTGTCGGCGTTGCTCCAGGCTTCAGGGATATTAAACAAGGCTTAATATTTCAAGTGATTTACGTGCGAATGATGTTGTTTCGAAGTGTAGGTAAGTTGTAGTGCCCGAGCTGTTATTGTGGTTGATTTGAATGCAATTTTGCTTAAAAATCGGCAAGAGGACTTATTAAAGAAAAATAATTATAAAGAAGGAAAAAATTTTGTAATGTATTTACGTTTGCGAAAAACATTGTTTGAAGAAGGAAATAAAAAAGTTGGATAAAAAAGTTGCAAATAGTAAGGCCCGAACTAAGTTTGTTACTCTTCACGCTTTAAGGAGCGCTCAAACCTGAGCTACCAAAGCGACTGCGAGGCGTCTACCGCGCGGCAGACGCTGCCCATATTATCTTAAGCCTCTGCCTCGAATTTTGCGGGCAGCGGGGCGGCGGCGGCGGGGGCGGGATCTTATGCGTAAAATTAAATGGACCGGTTCTCGAAAACAGCGGCGTGGCAGGCGTATTTTACAGCAGCGTCAGCGGAGCGGGACGCGCGCGTCTATTGTTCAGACGTGTATAATGTTACGAGAGTATACAAAAAAAAAAAAAATTTATTTCAATCATTTTGATTCATGTTGGTAGTTTTTGGTTCTTTTTGATAGTTTTGGGTCGTTTTTGGTCGTTTTTCCTAGATTTTGGTTGTTTTCAGTTCTTTTTAGTAGATTTTGGAAATTGTTGGTTCTTTTGATAGTTTTTGGTTATTTCTGGTAGATTTTGGTAGCAAAAACAACAAAAACTCAAAAACTAACAATTACAATAGAACTAGGTAGGTTCTAGAAACAACCAAAAAGTAATAAAAACTACCAAAGAGTACCAAAGTACTCCAGATGTTCAATTTAGTTAGACTCCGATGTTAAAACGAAAATGAAATAACCACAACAATAGTTAATAAAGTGTTGCTTCAATGACTATTCATCAACAAATGAAGTTCACGACCCGCGTCGCAGTCGCGCAGGCTTGGAGGCCGAGTCTCGCGTCGTAGACGCTCCCGCTTCGCGTCCTGCGTTCCCATTCGCCCAGGTTTGAGCGCTTCTTTACACCACTCAGAAGGGGTTAGTAAACCAGGCCCCTGGCGTCCCTAGGACCCGAAAATCAAACCGGTGATGACACATGGTCTGGACACTTGTGTTGATGTTAAATGTTTCGCGCGTAGCATAATTTTCGAAGAAGCTTCAGATAAAATTTCTAGAAAGCGTAGTTGCCCCATTTTAAAAATTATTGTAAAAAGAAAAGTAGTTTTTTCTGTTGATTTTTACTTAAGGCGCACTGAATTAGAACTTGGACAAAGCATAGGGTTTTTTTGTTACGTTTTAGTAATATTAAGTGATTTTCGCATTCCTTAGTATAATAAAGCCCAATGAACCCTTGGGGAAAATTATATTTAATTGGTTTTCTGGATAAACCAACAAGCTTTTTATTTTTTGATATTGTCGATCTTATTAAAGGGTTTTGCCTCCAATTAATATAATGTGGCCGAAAAAGGAAATGTTTAAAGAAACATTTAAAGGAGGAATGTATAATTATTTATATAATTTATTTACGTTATTAGAAAAAACCTAAGTACACAAGAATTCTTACAAAGTATATTTACAATTTTACGAGTTATAATTAGGGGTGCTTTATGTCAATGATTTGTATCAGTTATCATACCCCATTACGCTACGTAAGTACGTAACGTAGCTCGTAGCGGCATCGCCAATACTGAACCACCGGCTCAAGTTATTTGAGGGAGGTAGCGACTAGAGATGGCTGTGCGGCGCGGCGCGGGCGGCAGAGGGCGGCGGATGTAAATCTGATCTGCGTAATTGTGGCCGGCGTCTAATCTAATCACGCCGGTGTGTCCGTCTGCACCGCACTGATTGAATTACGAGCCTCGGCCCGCCAAGTCGTCGCCTGCCGCCGCACCGCACCGCCACGCCACGCCACCTGACGGCCGACCTTTCTCGTCATCCCCTTCATAAATATTACGAAAATTCTCTAGATACCCTCCCGACAATGATGAAGGGGTTATCTATGAAAGCGTTACATAAAAGGATATTTCTCAAACTTCGCTTTTACTGTTCGAACAATTAAGATAAAATTAAAGACGAATCAAAATTTTATTAGCGGTTAAGAGATAAGCGTAGAGTGTTGAACTTTTCAAAGTTTGCATGACAACTTCGAGTGGGTCGGTCGGGACCAAATATTTTATAACATTCCAAGTTTTATAGAATCTTAATTTGCAAATTGATGACGGAAATCTTGAAACATTCGAATATATCAAGTAGTTTTATATCTTTTACAACTTAATAATTATAAAGAAAAAGAGTAAATATTTTCTGAAGTTATTACCTAATGGGTAAATGAAGCTGGAAGATGCAAAATGATATTCGAAATAGCTGCAGCGACTAACTAATTTCATTCGTCTGCGGATCCTAAACGAGTTAGAGGACTACGGCACTTTGCGAGTCGGTCTTCCTGTGTAATATGCAATATTAGCCGCAGAGTAACTTTAGACGTTCGTGTAATAATAATTTCTGATATTAAATTGAGTACCCTCGCTAAGCGCTAAAATCACGCGTTCCAACATTTCAGTGGTAAAGTTAAAGGGGCCTATTAACTCGTTATCTTTTAACCACCTTTAATTTAGGCCCTTCTTTCTTTTTATCTTAATTGTTGAGGCATTAAGGAGGCGAAGTTCAAGTTTGGAGGCTCGACGGGAGACGTTCGTCCCTCAGGACATGCCTCGGAGGCGTCGTTTGATTTATAATGGACTCGTTGCAAACTTTAGCCATTCTGCCGCTCACCCGCGCACCGCGCCGTACCGAACCTCTTTAACGACGGACCCCATCGCCGTAGGAGATGATTCGTAGACGTGTTTAATAATATTACGACAGATTTAATTACGGAACGTTTAAGGAGCTTCATCTTACGCTATTATCTTTACTTGTTTGCGTTCTGTTCCGCAGTTTTATTTCAATCTTTGTCACTTTCTTTTTTTTTAAACACAAAACTTCTATACTAAATTTAAACAGTACAAATATGACCGCTAGACAGATCCAAGCAAAGCCACAGTAGTGGGAGACAATATAACATATTCTTGCTTTGTTCCGACTGTCCGTGAGCGGTGATTTATTCACTAACGTGTTGTAAACAAAATGAGAACATGAGAGAGAATAAAGGAATTGTGTAAACAGATAAGGTTCTTGTTATAGAGCAGAGAATCTTTTCATGATGGACTTTATATGTCATAGAGACATTGACAATTCCAGCGAAACAAATAATGTGAGTATCTATCTTAGCCTGAAAGATCACTCTGCATGCCCAGGAAGGTGGCATAGGTATGGTAATCTGCATGTCTGATGGTTTCTTTCATGATTAAGGTGAGACACTAATGTTGCTCTAATGAAAATATTATTAGAAAGGTTCTAAACATAGCATAGCATAGCATATGCTCACGACTATATTCCCCGAGGGGGTAGTCAGAGATATTCTGAAACCACTGAACATCCACGTTTCACTAGTACCGAAACTCTGTGTGAAGGGGAGTGAGCCCATCGCCACTTGTAATGGACTGTGGGTACAATACATGCCTAGAAATTGAAGCCGTGGTGGTCCAGTGGCGAGTAACCTTGCTTGCCGTGCAGAAGGCGATGGTTTGATCCCCGTCCAGGCCGACTCGTACCAATGAGTTTTTTTGGTAATAATTTTTCTTTTCGTTGAAGGAAAACATCGTGAGGAAACCTGCACGCTTCAATTTCGAGGTTCTAAACAATGTTCTAAATGAAAATTTACTCAAGGAGGAAAATTTTCTAATACGTTATCTATTGGTAAATAATAGTAAGGTCTTATTACAGGTCATCCGACCGAGACCAACTACTTATTGTTCTTTCCGAAAACTAATATCAATCCAAAAACGCAACCCGCTCGATATTGCTTCACTTTAACGATAATTACAATAACCGCACCATGGCCAAATGTTAACTTTACTTTATGTTTTTTTAGATGTTTTGTTTGAGTACGATGTCCTTGTTAAAAACGACGAACGAAAGGATATGCCCTCTAGCGCGTTCCATACCAACGAAGTTAGATTTTTGGATATCAATCAATGGAATTTATTAAAATCAAATCAAATCAAATCAAATTTATTTTGCATAATAAGAGAACATAAAAAAAAAAAAAGATATAGAAAATTATCTGTACCTGTGGTTTGTCAGACTTTCGTAAAACAATATAGATATTTTAATAGTAGTAGCCATAGGGCTACTTGGCTCTAATATGTGGAATAACATATTTTTTACGCGATTTCAATGTTGGTTCCATAATAGGTAAAAATTGTTCAGTTTTATGACATAAAGTCTTAGATTAAAAGGACTTTAATTTCACGGCACAACACTTAGGTATCTTATAGTTGTCTTATTTTTAGTGTTATGGTAGACTAGCTTCTGCCCTCTGTTTAGTGGTCGATTTTTGATAAATCCTGTCTTAGTGCACCCCTACATCCTCTAATAGAATAGAATATTCCAAGTTTCATGTTTCTTTCTTCAGTGGTTCAGGCTGTGCGTTGTTTTTCAGTCAGACAGTCACGGAACTGTTATATGGTAGATAATACTTAAATAAACAGTTGACTATCTAAAAGCAAGCCCCAAGAATTGGATCGTAAATTGTGTTTCCATTCTATATAAAAGCACGCTAGAAACCCTTTATTCTAAATGGAACGTGAAGCAAACATCGATAGTTGTGTCTCTAGCAGTAACAAGGGTGACGCACTAATGCGACGCCGCAGACAGAAATGAGCGAGCGCGCCGTGCCGTGCGCGAGACGGCTTAGCTTACTTCTACTAAAAGCCCACTTAGATATCTCTTCGACTACGGATTTGTGAGGGCTCTTCAAAGTTCGCAGAATCTTTGCCCAATAAGTTACTTTACGGTTTATGTATGTTATATGTAAGTAAAGTACCTTATGTAAACCGTGTTTTACTTTGAATCGATTATATTTCCAATTTTGTGACTTTATTGGCACATTTTGAAAGCTTAACTTCGGGAACGTCTGTTTTAGACAACTTATACAAATTCCCCATATTGAAAAATCGAGTAGGAAAATATTCAAGAAAAAGCCGATTCAACCAAACCCTTCAATTAAAATTCGAAAGTGTTTCCCTAACTTGGGTTCAGTTCGCTTCGTCGCTCGCCAGTACAACGTTACGAGAAATATGCCAGAATTTGAACAGCCGCTCGCATGCGGCGCGAGTGTAACATTGCTGCGACTCGTTGTGGCATGTTATTGCAAACCCACATACAAGTACGTGCTGCTAGTGCCGCCGACTATCTGACATTTCATGCCGATGAATCGCCTACATGTGCATACTTCGTACGATTCCACTACGTTACGAGAGATACCGAATTGTAATCCTAACTAGAATGTCCCTAAGTGCGCTTCAATTAATCGAATATCTCAAATATGAAAGCATCTAAACGAACAAGATGTTGATATTATTGAGTTGAATTGATTCCATATGAAAAACAAGCAAATAAAATAAGCGTAATCAAAACGTAGGTAAAATATTTGGATAGCTAGGATGAGTGTTTTGTCGACGCAAGCAATATTTTGCGAGACTCAATAATTCTGAAAAAAGACGGACGAAAAGGCAAATCTTTTTAACCGGTGCGGGAAACTAATGGCACAGGCGAGGCTTTCGGGAAAATCCGCTTCTTGTTGTCAATACAGGGCAACCGTGATGGCACCCTCCACTAAGCCTTTATTTCTGAAGTAAGAGAACACTATCTTGGCTTTTATTGCGCCCACGACGCAGACAGCTTCAGACGTAAGTAAATGCAATAAAATCAAAAGAAAAACTCGGTCAGATGGAAACCCAGTAAATTGTATGGATGCTAGTGATTTTACGTTTATTTGTGGTATGTTTGATTCAAAGTGTAGTAGGTATCGTCTATTTTACTAATGACTGTTTTAATTAAATTGACGTTAGAACGAGATGGTTCATATTAGGTTTGTTTGATAAGCTGAATTAATCTAGCTCGTAGTGTAGAGTGGGTGTTTCGCTGGGCAGCAAATGGGCCAGGAGCCGGGAACCGGGAGTCCGGGGGGCTGCGGTGCCGGCAGTTAGCCGGCGGCACGTCACCTTGCGGCTTATCGGCCGTCCGGCCATGCCGGCTGACGCCGCTCCAAGCTCGTCGCCAGTCGGTTGGCTACAACTTTCCGAATTGACTGCATTACCCTTTCTAAATTACATGCCCATGTTAATACATTAGAATATTAACGATCGTTCTCTCTATATAATTCTCAGTTGCCTAGATTTGCAAAATGGAAATAACCAACTTAGTTAGTTTACTAACTATTTATAGTTTCAATTTTAAGATGATTAAATAAAATTGTGTTCTATTTTGATTAACTTCATATTACATTTTTTGATTGAATCAAAAATCTGTGTTTACTCCGAGGAAGCGAATAATATTATGGAACCAGCACGAAGAAAAAAAGAATCTGTGAAATTGAGTTAGGGATGGTTTTTCAGTGTCCAATATTATTTTAGTTTTTAAACCATCTAAGCTACGAGAGAGGTGCAAACTTGGCGTAGGGGTTGTAAATCATATCTTCCTCCATTTATATGGACACTTTATTACGACGCCGCGTTCTAAATCAAATGATAAAATGCTTCTTATTTTATGTTTCCTCTCGCCGTTCCACGCATATTGTCGTCTTCCCTACTACAGTAGGTGTCTGCTATGTAAGTGGTGTGCCTTCGGAGACGTGATTTCCTCATTCTTATTGTAGATAAATGCAAAGATTTCTTGCATGAAAGATAGTTGATGTATTATTTACTCATATTAAGTAAGTATAGTATATCTGCGTCTTTGTACGGTATAAGGTGGTTGGTTTATAGCAAGTAGGATTATGTTCGTGGAATTTATATACAATGACTCTACTGAGTGATTTATTTCAAAGAATATGTAAATGATTAATAGAATAAGGGTTAAAGGTTTATCATTATTCGCGTCACCAGATGAAAATATTATTATTTATTATACAATATGTTCATGAATAAGCGCAAAACCTCATACACCCCAACTGATTAATAACAAAATAATTATATTGAAACAATAATTTCGTTATTTTGATCGTTAACATTTAAAGTTATTCACATTTTAAGTTTTGAGACAAAAATGATTTGTTTTCATTTCAGCAATGAATGAAAGCGCTAACGTGCTCATGGATACATTTTAAGAATCTTGTATTGGTAGTAATTAGGGTGAGAGTGCGCGAGCGGTGGGTTGAGATCGTGTTCAGTAAACTTTTAATTTTACATACAAATTATTTAATATTTTGATTAAAGTTACCTATGTTGAAACCATGATAATTCGATTCTGCTCTCGATTCTAAACAAACTACTTTCTAGTTTTGCGTTAATTCATTAACACATTGTATATGATAGAGTTTATGCTCCAACACAAATATTGGATACTAGAGTCAACTCGCGACTTTGTCCGCACAAATTATATACCAGATTTTAAGTCAGTTCATAAGCTATCAAACAAAAAAAGTTGTATCAAAATCGGTTCAGTAGTTTTTGCGTGATGATCACACATACAAACAGACAGACAAAAATTATAAAAAAGGTTGATATGGAGTCAGGGACATCTAAAACCATATCGTAATCTTTTTTTTATAATATCTTCAATATACGGACACACTTCTGTTACAGTTTTATAATAGTTAAGATAAAACGATCAAATTCATAATTGCCGAATTTAATAAAAAGAAATATGTGTCAAAGTGTTGCATACGAGTACCTTATAAGAGCCGAGGTTCTTGACGGAACACGCCAGGCGAACACTTCGGCCGGCCGGAACTGTCACGTTCTGAATAACATCCGTGAACTCTGGCTCCTCCACCACTGCAACAAACAAAATATATACGTATTCAATCACATTCTCCACGTTGGTCTAAATATAGCTAAGTATTGATAGCACGTAGGTATCTATTAAGTCAGACCCTTGCGTTATTACTCCGTCGTGGCGGGGTATACCAAGATATAAATTTAGATAAATTGGAACGATCTCTCTCCTTAGCCTTATCAAGAAGCTGGCAAGACTTTGCAATTATGAGAACATTTTTGTGTCACAGAATACGATTTGTAATTCTCAAATTATCAAAGCAGAACGCTTTTAAACAAATTGAGTGGGCGATAAGGAATAATGTCGTCGTTTATCAAGCTCCAAGATAGATGGCTCCTGCTCTGCTCTGCCCATTTTAAATGCGTTTGTCTTCGACTTGCCAAATTGGCGCTCTTTGTTTTCTTCTTGGCTTCTTAGTTTTATGTGAAGGCAATGAACGGGAAATGGGTATCAGATGGTGCTACAAATTGTGTAATAGCGTCAGTAGGGGAGTACAAAAAGATGCATAAAGGAAGAGTTGTCCCTGGTTAGAGTGAGTAAACATTTATCGAGGAGGGGTGTGCTCCTAGGGAGTCGACTGCGGCAGTGAGTTGGTGGCGAGGCGAGAGACGACGCGGCGAGCGTACGCCGACGCTATTTGGAGAATAAACTTGCTCAGTGGCGATAGTTTGCCGGCTCCGGGTTGTTTACGTATCACAGTTTCGCTCAAACTGACATCTATGGATTTACTTGCTTCTGCTTAAATTCGTTCTCTTTTTGGTACTTACAAAAACTTTATAACCCTCTCAACACTACTAAAGCCTACCAAATTCTTATCTAATTATGATTAATTGAAAATGGAACAAAACAACAATAAGACAAACCCAACAGGTCACACGTTAAGGGGCTATGTGAAAAAAATAGGATTCTTCAAAGCATCATATCTCATGAAGTACTAACAGTAGGAGTATAATTTGCGGATATGTGTAAATTGAACATATAATTGATGTTTTGATTAGAGCCAAAACACGATTAAGAGACATTTTCTCGATAGAAAAACAAGCCAAAGTAGCCTCCGTCTTTATCGATAAACGCTTGTGAAAAAAATAGGATTCTTCAAAGCATCATATCTCATGAAGTACTAACAGTAGGAGTATGATTTGCGGATATGTGTAAATTGAACATATAATTGATGTTTTGATTAGAGCCAAAACACGATTAAGAGACATTTTCTCGATAGAAAAACAAGCCAAAGTAGCCTCCGTCTTTATCGATAAACGCTTGGAAGTGCTAAACGGTGAACATTAGAAACAAGGGGCTTGATTTAAAAAAAAGAGATTGATTTTTATAAATTTTGATTAGAGCAGAATTGAACTTACATAAATAGTACAATTACAATTAAATAAAGTTTGTTTTATGCTTGCGTCGTTTCAGGCGCGCGCGCCGCCCTGTCTCTTTCTCTCGCATCAGGCAGTAATATAAGCTATCACACGCCCATTTCGCTTCAATTATTTTTCAACATAGGCCCTTAAATGTTTAAACTAGATAGGATTAGGATGTTGTTTTTGTTGGGCTAGCCACCTTTCACTATCTGGCATGTAATTCTATCCTGTAACCCTTAATATGCGAATGTTCTGCTGTAACTGTGAGCTGAAATAAAAGTTGATAGTTGTATTGGCCAAAAACCACCACCAACTGGTCCCCAACGAAACAAAATTGGCCGAAGCGCAGAACAAAGACTCTTGTAGAGAACGGTCGGAGGCCTTTGTCCAACAGTGGGTCATCAATGGCTGATAATAATAATAATAAAAAGTTGGATTGTCGGTTTTGACCACCTGTAACCCGAAAGAGTAAAGATAGGTTATATTTAAAACATACAGGGCAGTATTGCGATCTTACATAGCATTTAAATGGAAGAATTTTAAAATTGGAAGCTCAATGATGATGTGATGTATTCAGTTTTTAACTGTGCGCTGACCAAAACAATCAATGCATAGTTTAAATTTTATTGCGGTCAACCGAATTGTATTCTTGTGGGTTGACAAATGTTTATTATTCCATTCATTTGGTTAGCTTTTATTTTCAATCATATCATTTACAAGATTATTAAGAAAAATTACATAGGGTGAAATTGACATCAATAGCATCCTTTTAAACTAAAAGTGTACCTATCAAACTGAACAGCTGTTGCATACATTTTAGTCGTTGCAGTTTAGTATGAAACAGCTGATTTTTTTGTTGCTCCGATTGGTTTGCTCCCTTAGTAAAAGTTGTTCAGTTTGATGGGTAGACTCTTAGTTTAAAAATATGATGCTAATGATATCAATTTAACCGTGTATAAGTAGGTCCTCCTTAATATGCTGTTTTTTTTAAAAGGATGATCAAACCATCAAATTGAACAAATTTCTCTATGGGACCAACATCGAGATCACAAAAAAAGAAATCTGCTGTTTCATATAAAACTGCGATCCTACTCTACCAAAATCTATGGCAGCGTTTTTAAGCTTTCGACCACGTAGATAAAATTGTTCAGTTAAAAAACGTATATGTTATGAAAAACGAGATGAAAATAGACATGGCCTATCCTCAATTCCAGGTGCAGGCGCGTCTTATGCAATATAATATCAGATTAAGACACAATGTGCGTAATAAATGTAAATTAACGTGTAAGAGTCGACACATGGATGCTCCTGTGGAGATGAAAGGTTTGTTTGCTCGTGATCGTATTAGCTGTAAACACGACGCTCTTCTGCCCCGCTGCCCGTGTTCCTCACTCTTCTGATGTAAATCGTACGTTACCTACGCACCCCATGCGTAGACACAAGTCTACGTGTTTCTATGCTATAGCAGTATAGCACAGAATAAATACTAGTACCTACCGATACAGAAGGATCACCGCGAATAACCTACCAACCGTCACAACGGCGCGCATGCAAACAAAAATGAACCGAGTCATTAGATATGAAAGCTTCCTTTTGATAGTCTCCCTCTTTCATTCTTTCACATGCTGGTATCATGACATCGCTAGGGTTTTCAAGTCTCGCATTGACTACTCACAAAATGGCGGCAATTCTAATGAGATTTTACACCAAGAAGTTTACACGGAATACCTAACCTATTGCCATTCACCGCTTGGTGGGGATCGCCGTCAAGCGTACCTGAGCTGTGGAGTGAGACAGTCCTCTATAGTATAGGATATGTTGGAACAAGTAGGTACACACGGCTATACATCAAGTTACGCAAAACCAAAATAAGCTGACCGCGCGTAGGTAGAGTAATGTAACGTTGTGCAGATAGCTTATGTTTGTTTTGCGTAGCTTGATGTGTCACCGTGTATACACGGAGAAAAATATGAAAAAAAGGGTGTTACAAAGCACCCTAGTAGTATTTAAATGGAGCCAACGTCGAAGAAAAATTAAAAAATCTGTAGTTTCATATAAGACTGTAGTACCTACCTACCCGACCCAAATGTATAGGACAACACAAAAATCGACATATACATACATACATACATACATAAGCTCACGCCATTGTCCCATGGGGGTAGGCAGAGACCACGGACCGCCACGCGCTACGACTCTGGCACACCTCTTATCCATCTTATCTTTCATTCCTCCCTGAACATTCAGCGTAGCAATGCGACACTCCGCAACCCGCTTTTCGCCCCGTGGTACACCTTGGCGTGATGAGTGGCGAGCTGCACCGCCGCCGCCGAGTTCTATTAAATTATTTGGCCTCATTTTGTTCCCACGATCAGCAAGGGAAATATACTGTCCGCTTCCACAGAGCCCCGCATGCGGAAGTAAGGCTACTTAGTGTTCGGGGTCACCAAGTCCCGAACATCAGACTCGCTTATGACTAGGCTCGCCCCTAGCCATGCATCCCTCGGCACGGCTACCTTGGATTGGCGGAAAGGAATAGGATTTGGAGAAAGACGGGGATTGTTATGAAAGGAAGGAGAAAAGGGGATTAAGGATATCATTACTGTGGCAAGGAATAGGAAATCAGTAATGATAGCTCGAGGAGGCCGGGAGCGCGTACCCGTGTCTTCTGTATAGCAGTGGATAAACTACTATCAGATAGACCCTCTGACTAAAGATGTAGAGTTGTAGAGAAGTTGTAGAGAAGATGCTGCCAGAAACTCTGCAACACATCTAGATGTCACACATTATACTACTAAATATTTTTCTCTGTGTACTTTAATATAGTTTTAAATATGTTTAGAACCAGCCCGCAACTTCGTTTGGGTGTAATTTGTATGCCTGTCTTTCACCAGGGTTCAAGGTTATATGAATTTATTTAAATCGGTTCAGCGGTGTACAACAGACACTTTCACATTTATAATATTAGTATGGATATCTCTGAGAAGGTAGATACCGTGGAACGTCTTCGTAGACATATTAATTAATTTTCAGTTTTAAATAAAATCATGTTCTGTTAATATCTCATGTGCCACTGTCCTTAGAAAATCACGTTAAGTAGCTGATCCAGGAATTCTGGATTTCTATATACTAATTATGATGACGTATGTTATGTAAAGTTTCAATAAAATCACACATTGCGAATAATGATTTATTGGTCGCTAAAAAATTCACCAAACAATGTTGCGTTCAACAATAAAAAAAAATCATTCCAAAATCAAATTTACTTATTTATATTTAGGCTTGAAACCGAAGTTATGATTATTGACAAAATAAAATTACTGACGAAACATGTATGTACATGTAATCCAAATAATTACACCCAAACACGAGCATCCGTGTGTTTAACGATGAGCTCGGCGAGACGGGGCGTTCTATTTGTTTCAATAATACCATGTACATTAAAATTAACAAGGGTAGCGCAGGCAATAATCTTACACGCCACCATACTGTACGGCTTGCTCTTGTATTTAGGGGTTAATTAAGAAACCGCAGACGGAGGCGCGTGGGGACGCTTAATCCCTTTGTCACCGATGGCAAGACGTTGGTTGCCTCTACACGTGTGTTGTTATGAAGTCTATCTAGCTGGTCTATATCCTGGGTCGTTCATCTATCTATACAGTGTGTAAGGGACAGCCGGGCAAATACTGAAACGGTGAAAACCATCAAACTGAACAACTTTCACTATGGAGCCCAAATTCGGGATCGCGAGAAAAACATGCCTTTCCATACAAAAGTGCAGTAGGTAGGTATACTAGCGGAAACGATTATTAGCTTCTTCTTTCTTCGTGTCATTATGAGCCAAATCGTATAAAAATTTACTCATGGAAAGATTTAGCCAGCCAGATTTAGTAATGGTCGTATCGAGGCTGACTGCCCAGGGTACCTACGCCAGAAGACTTCGGGTTTCGTCACTCGGGGAGGCTCTTTTCTTGCACCCCGCTATTGATAGCTAAGGAAATGTTAATAATTATTGTCCCTATTTATAGTTTATGTGAAATTATGGTTTTTTCAACAACAACAAAATTGCTACCTACCCGACTCAAACATAGAGGGTGTTAGGGTAAACAGTTGCATTACTTTAAGAGGTGATTATACTCATGATACGGAACAACTTTCTCCAAGAAACCTATATTGACAATTAGCAAACAACATTTTTGACTTTCCATAGGTACTTAATGCACTCGAACGTTAGTATGAAAAGTTGAAATTATTTTTTGCGAATTTCTTTTTAGTTTTTACTAATATCATTGTAATTTATTTTCCTTTGGGCAAGTTGTTCAGTATCATGAGTACAATCACCCATTAAAGTAATGCAACTCTGTCTACCCTATCACCCGTATAAATCAGTTGATTTTTATCGCTTTGCCTGTCTCTTACACCCTGTATTTATAGCTGTAGCGAATTGATTCAATACATCGCTACGAGTAGTGCTACGGCGTAGCGACCACTAATACGTAGCCATTAGGTTGCTCAGTGTTGTTTGTAATTGATTGAAAGTACCGTTCACAGCTAAGTTTCTTGTTATTAGTGTACGGTTAATTTAATTAAAGCAACAGGATTTGAGGGCAATCAGTCAGCAATCATGTCGAATACGAGTGGCAATTCTAATAATTACGTCGAGGGATTGGGTCAACTAAATATTCCAAAACTAATAATGAATGGGACCGTTTCGGACGTTCCTAACTCGAGAATAATCTCATATTAAAGCTGGTTTGGCCCTTATGCAAATCAGAAGCGGTCACTCGGAAGTCATCAGACGGGCGGAGGCGGCGGCGGCGCGGGCGCTCGTCCCGGGTCCGCCGCAAATTGACAGCCTCCCACACCACAGCCTAATTGATTATGGCTGCACGAACTCCTCGTTATAATGCCGTGACAAGCCGCTGACAAATAATGTATCGCTCTTATACAATCAAAATTCATACGCTTCTCAAGTTGGTGTCCGTAATATTTATAATAATCTTTAATTCTTATACCTGTACTGTTTAGTGGTTTTTTATTTTTTATTTTATGTATGGCATTTTATTAATAATGTAACTATTTAGTTTCGTTAAATTGTGTTTATAAACACAAAAAATAAATAAAGGTAGGTGAAGGTATATTAAAAGTAGGTAGGTAGGTAGTTATACGTCTTCCTCATTACGTTTTCTCTACTAGGTACTTACTAAAATGCATCCCCATAAAAGCCTTAAATAAAAAGATTTAATTATAGTTACTATACTTCATTTCAAATAAGGACGAAGTTCAGATTCCTATTTAGCTTTCTGAGCAATTCTGATTAGCCAATATACTTCATTTATCTGAAAGATACATATACTATCCGACATTTATCTAGGACGGTACTAAAGCTGTTCTAAGAATAAGTGAGAGTAAGGGCCTGTTTCATCACTTCTGGATAAAGTCATTGTTAGCTTATTTGACAGATCGTTTGACATATTTCGTATGACAGATATGTCAATTTATCTGTCATATAAGCTAACAAGTACTTATCCAAAAGTGGTGAAAAGGCCCTAAATGTTTCAAATTCAAATGTTTCTGTAATAAAAAAAGCCTAAAAGTTTCGTTGCTATTTGGAATGGAGTATAGGTTCGTTATTGTTATTTGTCTGGGATTACATCGATTTTTTTCTTTCCTAGCATTGGAATTTAAGCTTCTTTATCGTTATAAATGTAGCATAAAAGATAATATTGACACAGATTTGGCTCAAGGGGTTTTTGAAATAATAAAATTTTATACATACATACTTTGTGAATATGTTTTTGTTTTTCAAATTGGCGATGTTCCGGAAAAGGCTTAGGATAGGTTTATTATTCAAAGCCTAGCTGATAAATGGGGATAAGATAAAAAAATGTGTCAAGATCAGGATCACAGCAGATGGCGATCAGTTGTCTCAACCTACCTAAAGGGAACATGTCTTTAAAATGTATAAATAAAACCCAATATGGTATTTGAGAGGTTTTCAAAAACTGTTCTACGTTAATCACTTATGTCTTAGGACTCTATAGAAAATGTATATTTTACGTTCCATTACATATAGTACATGAAAAAAGGAAAACAAAAAATTTCATTTAAATATCCCCCGAAAACGCTTTTCCTGACAATATACGTGGCAACAAGCAGGTGACGTCATGATGACGTAAACTTTGTACGAAACTCACACTCTACACGCAACTGTTAACAAGCAGTTGACGTCATCAACCATTCGGCCAATCACTGTCGTTTATGATCACGTGACTAAAGTAGACAACAAAAAACTTTTTTTTTGCGATTTTCTATTAAAATATCCAGTATTTTTTCTTAAATGACGTCATAGTTGGTTTCCAAAATTCAATTCAATACGGATGCCATCAATAGACCCTATATTTTACATGCTGTCAAATACCCTATTACAATTATTTTGACAGAAATACTATACACGTATAAATTGCCATGCTCAAATAGCTCGAAACAGTTTTCAGAAAAGGCAGTATCTCGTTAGTCGATGGAACCAATCAATTAACGTATTGCAGAAAACTATTTTTCTCGATGCAGCTCCTGCATCCATAGCTGAGTTATTTGTTTTTTTAGCTTCGATGAAAAAGGCCTCTGGAAACGGTCCAACTGCAAACGTAAAAGTTATAAGTTGATTGTAAAATTACAATATTTCTATAGCACTTGTTTTGGTCGTAAAAGAAACTGGTGAAACGTGGATGTTCTGAGGTTTCAGAATATCTCTGACTACCCCTTCGGGGCATATAGTCGTGAGCATATGCTAAGAAATAGAATAAAAAAAGTAGAATAGACACAATCTCTTTGTTCTTAGGCCGAATTCGACTAAACTTTGATTTATCCAAGAGTTATATAAGGAACTAGCAGCCCGTCCCGGCTTCGCACGGGGTAGACAAATAAATTTTAAGACTCATTTTTCTACACCTTCGGTTACATTGTTCAAATTTTACCAAGGATCCCTAATTTTTTTCAAAATGAAATGTAGCCTATGTCAAATTGGAAGAATGTAGCATTCTATTGGTGAAAGAATTTTTTAAATCGGCCCAGTACTTTTTGAGCCTATTCATTACAAACATACAAACATACAAAAATAGGTACAAATCTTTCCTCTTTATAATATTAGTATAGATATAGATATAGATATAGATAATACCTAAAGAAAGAGGTAGAGGTCGTTGTGTCGTACTTATTGGAATGTGAGGTTTTACATTTTTTGATTTGTTAGTTTATGTTTTATACGTCTCTTGTGGTAAATCTAAACATCTTTCTCAATGGGACCAACATCGAAATAGTAAAAAAAAACAGCTGTCCCATAGATTTTGGCTCTTTTTCGCGATTTCGATCTTTTTCCCATAGAGAAAGTGATTCAGTTGGATCGTCTGATCATCCTCTTAAAAAGCCGTCAGTATATTAAGAAGGGCCCTGTATGAACCAAACTTAGCCCTTTTTCAAAACATCACCAAATTCTGATACGTTTAGAATTAGGACTAAAGGTTCGATGTGAGCACCGTTTCAGCACGTGTGTAATATTATTACAAACTCTAAAGCTTCGATTAATGTGGATACGAAAGCATAACACGTATCAGAAATGTAAACAAAGGAAACGGAACGCGGACCCTTGTGACATACCAGATTTTCCTCGTGGCCAGTTCGGTTGCAGCCAAATATTTAAGTTTATACATCCCTTGTCACAGATGTTGCTCGTAATATTCTCGTACACGATCAAATTCTTTTAAGAGATCCGCAGATAAAGAACATGGCGGCGGGTGTTTGGGCGGTTTCGGACTTTCACTTATTTGTATGCCTTACCCTTCGTCGGCCCCCGACGTGACTATTCGAGATACATAAACCCTGAGTGAATACAGAAAATAGAAATAAAGTAACATATTATCTTTTAGTGGACGGATTGTGGAAAAACTACTACATATTTGTTTTATTGCCATCCACGTCACGCTTCCCTTTCAATGATTGATATTCTTTTTGTGTATTCCAATGAATAGAAGGGTTCCATATTTTGAGGGAGGCTTTTTTATTATGCTAGCAAAAATAATATGTTGCCAATATGCAAGGACCTCGCCTATATATTTGTTGTTACAAAGTTTTATAGAAATTGATTTTTATGTTGTTTCAAAATGTTATCCAATATTTTTCATTGTTTTGTGGATCTACAGAGATCTACAGTAGATCTACATTGAAAAGAGTCAAAAAAATGGGTGATACAGACCATCAAACTGAACAACTATTACGATTACCAAATTTCAGCTATTCGTATATTTGAGTCGAGTAGGCAGTTTAGTGTAGAACAGCAGATTTTATTTAAATTTCATTTTTGCTCCCATAATAAAAGTTGTTCAGTTTGATGGTCTGAACCACCTCTAAAGCCGCGATCAAGCCGTTAAATTGCGAACGCGAATGAGTCTCCAGTCTTAGGCCGCGTTCAGACGACCCGCACCCGCCCCGCATCCGCGCACGCCTTAGCACCCGCGTCTTACCCGCATAAAAATACATTGCTCATGATTTTGAGTCTTATGACTATGACACATTATGGCGGGCGTGGAGCGGGTGCGGGTCGTCTAAACGCGGCCATAGCGTCCGCGCCCCCCCGTCGCGGCTTCGCAGTTCCACGGATCCGCGGACTAAGTTTAGGGGGCGCTTAAGAATGTGTCGACTCATTTCAATGTCACCCTGTATTTAACAATATAAGAGGTCAGTGTAAATATTCTGGTCGGCTCCGGAAGCGACGAAAACTAGTACGAGTAACCACACGGGCCAATATTCCGGCTGTCTTATCGGCAGCCCGGTGCCGCTCCGCCCGCGCCTGTCACCGCTCGCCAGAAACGTCCGGAACTCCCCTTCAATCTCAAACTGCCCGATACGACCGGCTTTGTTGATTTGATATGTTATAAAAACCGATGCCCCAGCACGTGGACTTTACAAGTTTCTAAGACATAAATTATTATACTTTTCCATTTTATAATTTTTAAACTTTTTCGTTAGGAGGGGGTTTCGTTAGGTGGGTTTTGATTAGGACAAGACAGTGTATTGACACGGGCTCGTCAACGCCTAAACCACAACATAATTCGGTATGTTATGTTTTTTTTGGGTTTTATTTATACATATTTTTAACAGATAGCAGACATAATTTTAAGAAACTAATTTCAATCTCTTACGATCCATCGATTTTATCAATATTTTTAAATTATTTTGATTAGTATTCACTACATGCAAAAATGGTCGCGAGAAAATTATTCGAACTCCATGAAGACATTTACTTAATTTAAAAAAAAATCGTCGTCCTTCTTGTTCTAACTCTATGCTGGAAACAGAAACGGCAACATTAAATGTCAAATTCTGAAATTGTGAATATATATTTTTTTCTTAATGGCCTAGAATGGCATTGTAATGGCCAGATATTTTAAGTTCATACATCGTCGAGTGAAGACAAAAGGACATTATTTTATGAAAAATATCAGTAATCCTTTCATTTTAAAATGTCTAAGATATAAAATATTGTTATTGAGACAATTATCTCGAAATGGCTTTCGATTCAGACCTCCAGCTTGACTTACCGAATTGCTACAAATCTGAAATTATTATTGGAGTACTGGGACTTAATTATCAAATAGTACTTTAAGCTTTATTAAATTCTTTTAAAACATTGCGCAGATACATCTTACATTTTTATCCTAAAGTGAGTTGAAACATAATACTTAATTCAAATAAACCTTAATAAAGACAGCTAAAAGTCAAGCGATCTGAAGCGATTAAACGTTTGCATAATAAAGTATCGTTGGTCTGATCACTAATTGAACAAGTGTTTTGAGACTGCGGGCGCGTAAGTCGAGAGATCTAATTAAGGCACCTACCGCGGTGCGGCAGCGCTCTGATGCCAGCGAGCGGCATCTAGCTAACCCACCGAACCCCAGTCGGTGCCTATTATCACGCCTCCACCTCCTATTAGCATTGTCTCCTTGAGGGCGATACTTATCTTTATTTAAATTCACTTCTTGGTAATTGGGTTGACGAGTCGACAACGTGATTTGCATTGATGAAAATTGGCCGGTATATCCGGCTTTGTTACTTTACTTGACGCGTAATTTGTTTTTATTGCGTTTGTTGGATTGGATTCACGCTTGACGATGACTTACTTAAACAGCTAAAGCCCTGTGTTATACTTGGAAAGTAATACTTGATAATTTACCTAAAAAACAATTGTGACATTGTACATATTTAATTATTAGTGCACAAATGTGTCATCTTTATTGCCATTCTGGTCATTACAGACGATTAACGTTGCGAGACGAGTTTTTTGTAAATTAAATATAATCATATTAATTTCATTTTAACACTTTATGTACACACGAAAATACAGATGAATACAGCATAATAGGCAAGTATAAAGAGCGAGCTTAACTCTGAAGAGATCTCTTCCAGCAAACCATACCAATAATACAGAGAAAGTTTACAAAGTGAGGCAGGCTAGGTGTACACATTTCAATGAAATTAAAAAACTAAAACATAATTTGAACATTAACTTAATTGATAATATACCTTATTTTTAAATACAACAGCACGAATTCGGAAATAGTAGGTATGATTTTACAGTTTCATCAATAGCTACTATCTACAAGGTTGACGATTGAATGAAAATTATCCTTTGATATGTATTCTTACATCGAAAAGCTTTGTTTCACGGTTGGATAAGGTATACTAATTATGCAAGTTCATCTTGCACTTCACCGATTTTGATACATCTCTATGCAAGTGCAGTCAAAGAGGATGCGCTTGGTTATTTCTCATTACAGCACACGCGATAAAATCACACAGAGTCGTTGCCTCATTAAAATCTTCTGGTGCGCGCATCTGTAAGCCTTTTGTGAAGCCAGGAACGCGCCTCTCTCGACGCCTTTCACGTGTCATTTGGGGCACAATGCCGAGCTGCGAGGGGCTCCACGCCTGGCAATTTTTGCTCTGACATGCCACCGTGCGCTTTTATCAGTTTATCGAAGAATATTTTATGCGCATATACTTTATTTCATTACCTGCCACGCGAACCCGTCGGTTTGATTAAAAAAGCTCCGTGGTATTACCATGAAAGGTTTCAAAGTTTCATTTCAAAGAAATGTTTTTTTAAATTATCGTGAAGAAACTATAATTAACTATTCCTGTACAGCGCCGAGCTACTTTAATAAGGCTGCCTTTTAACCAGTTTGTCGCAAAATGCAATATCGACTAAGCAGAGTAGTTAATTAGAGACATGGGTTTCCAACATTAATCAGCTGTCAAACATTAAAATATTAGTATTTCTTCGTACGATAATTGACAATGAACAACTAAATAAAGGACAGTTATCTATTTAAATGGTTTGCTCAAAGTAAATGAGCGAGAATCCGGAAAGGAAGCGCACATTTAGGCACAATACGGTGGTTCAATATTTAACGTGGCTCACTTTGCATATTCACAAGGCGGTCGGGCGCGGCGGGTTACCGCTCGGCTCCCGCTCGCTCACCTACCGACTTGGAATGGTAATGCCGCCCATTAGGCGGGCTGTGCGTTCATTGCGTCCGCGTCCACTATCGAAGCTTTGCTCTTTTGACAGCGTCCGTTATTTACCTTGAACCTAATTTGTAATTGTAAACTTAAATTAATACGTGTTTAATTAGATTTGAACGAAGTCAAAACATTAAAACGGGCCATCTTTAACTTTGTTAAGGGGGTACCGATACTGAGACTCTAATTCGGGCAGCGATCGTATTTTTAATTTCTTCAACAATTATACGACATTTCAGAAAACCGGTATTCCACATGTGTATCGGAAAATTACGAATTTGTTTTTTTAATGTTTGTAGTTACTATCTCTAAAACCGCCGAAAATGACTGAGCTGCGACGCGACGGGGAGAAGTCCCATAAATTTGAACCACTTCTATCCGGTCTACGCGCCGCAGGATTAAAACAGTCCAATTATAATCTACACTTACTAGTCTGCTGATCCTACCAGTGTAAAAATTACCAATAGATGCGGTATATCGACTCGGGCGGTGCAACGCATGCAGGTCACGAGCTCACGCCATTCGCCAGCCCCACATATCTATGTATAGCTTATATTTACCCTCGTCCATATTTTTTATTATTATTTGTTCATATGAAAGTCATGTGACACTGTGTTTACATGGCTTCCGAATTGTAAATATAGCGGATGCTGATAAAGTAAATAACTGTTCGTCGAACTTTTCATTATTAGTTGTAACAATTTTTGTGCAGTTGTCAGAAGTTCCACCCCCATATTTTATTTTTCTCACATTTATAGTGAAAAGAGCAGGAATCTGCCCTGAAGTGGGATCTCGACATGCTCAAACGTACTGCGACTTGAAAGAAACAAAATTTCTTAAAGAAAAATAATATGGTGAATATACATACAAACTATGTAAATAAATCTAGTATCCTTCTTCGTTTCTACACTGCTAAGGATCGTGCCCATTTATGTAATTGATTTGTATTGAACCTGTTATATGCAGTTAAGACGTATCCCCCACTGAACGACCTTGACCCTTTCAGAACCACCTCAGATCTACTCAACTACTTCATTTTAGTCGGTATACCTATTTTTCACTGGCTTGTCCCTCATTTTGTCACTGTGGTGCCTTCTAATCCACGAAAACCAAATTCGAAAATCATAAGAATTCGCACCAAATTAAAAGATTATCTAATTAACTCATTAAATATTTGTCTTAAAAAAAATCTAATAACAATTTTAGATTATAATAATACAGTCTACACAATGGTGTGTGTCGCAAAAAAAACTGACGTCAACTTATAAAGTAGATGCACGTAATACAGACTTTTTTCAAATATTTAGGCATCCCTTTGAACACAGGTTTCATAAATATGTATTTATAGAATAATAAGAAATTTGATCAATAGCAAATAAAGCCGAGATGTTGAAGATCATTGCAATTTTCTCGTTAATTTGTAGGTTTTTCAAATAACTAGGAGATAGCTTCTAAAAACCAGCAAAATATGGCCTGGCACAGCGTTTAACCTAGTGGGAGCGTTTTAAGTTTACTCCCCATTGCATCTTTTATTAGAGTGCAGCCGAGACCGCGCTTCAAACCTATAGAATAAACCTATTAGAAAAGTGGTAAGTTGCTTAAAAATTGCGAGTATTGAAAACCTATTAAGCTCCACTTTGTGAGCTGTTCAATGTCCGAGAACTTTTCATAAAATGTTTGCGGTTTTCACGAATATAATTTTTAATTTTAATAAAAACAATTGAAGTCGAATGAAAACATTCCTCACGAATTTATTGCAAAGAAGACTGGGGCGTAGAGTTAATTGAAATGTCTTTTCTATTTTGTGTTTTTAATTAATTGCACCGCCTCAAAGGAATTAAAATGCACACAACTATTATCAGGATCGTGGCACGTGGAGGCGTAGAGGCGAGCCGTGCATTGGGATGCCGAGCACGAATGCATGACGCGGCATCTCCGAGGAATCAATGTTCCTTCGCCTTCCCTACGTTAGTAACCTTGTGTACATTCTTGATTCAACACCGTCAGGGAATCTTAAGAGTGTTATCATAACTAATGAGTAGCTTATCTAGGATAAAATCTGCCTGTTAAAATTAACTGGCTTTTGTACGTGGTTTTGCCTGCGTCAAATTTTTTCGGGATAATAAGACCCGGTATCCAGTCAAAGCGGAGCAGAGCGGAGCTGTGTAAAATCCATATCATATCAATCAAACTGCTAAATATTCCTCGCTTGTCAGTGTAAAGCTGTTTTATATTGGTTGATTTTACACATCTCCGCTTCGCTCTGCTTTGGTGGAATCCGGGCCCGAGTAATTTTCTAGTTGAACGGTTGAGGTGTGAAAACAGTACTAACAAACTCACATTATAGAAGTAGCCAGGATTGAAACATAGACCATCTTTATTACTTTCTAGCAGCAATAAACGAGAACCACCGATAAATGTATGGAGACACTTATTGAAAAGAAAATAGCGATTCATCCAGTTTCACGACAAAATGAATGAAGCGTAATATCATCCAGCTACGACAACACTGACTGAGCATTTTCTTCGTGCTCAATAAAGGAAATCAGTTGTGTTAGATACCTTTGATAGCCGAACGAACGTTAGTATGTAGATCTATGCTTAGTGAGTGCAGTTACGTATTCTGTCGTCGGCAGTGGATCGTTATCTGTTTCCACTAAAGGAAACTGGCTTTTCTACGAAAGAACCACCCGACGGTATTCTCCCCCCGCCCCTCCGTAACCCCCGACTTCTCCTTTTTGCGTTATTTCATTTTTCTTTGGTATCGTGCACCTGCTAGTTAGCTGCCGCGGGCTCTCATTGCCCGGATCGATTAACTGGACGTTTCCTTGCATCATAGCTGTTGCAACTAGTCTCGTATTGCTCACTTTTTGCCTAAATTATTATGATCGTTATTGGATAACACATTTTGCAATACCTCTTCTTTATAAAAGATCAGCGATGGTCGCAGTGGCACAGGCGCAAGTCTGTCAAGGCCCCGTATTCACGCAATAATTATTCATAGTTTTATATAGGTAAACAGGATGTGATTTAAGTGTAAGTCATCATTAAAAATAAAAATTTAATAGTTTCATGATTCAAAACATTTGTTACAAATATAGTTTTTTTTAAATCGAGATAACACCAATTTTCATTTATAATACTTAATTTTCACCAATCATGCGTATTAAGTTCAAATGACAACTATTAGGTCGCAATGCCTAACCTAAACAGAGTGTTATGGAACGGCAATACGAAGCCGCAACGAAGCTCAGAGCTATGAAGTTTAATGTTAGACGTCAGTACAAAGGATGGTGCTAGAGCTAGAGCCCAGCGCTCCAGAACACAGTTTCCTGATACATTTGTATTCCTTACAGACAAGTAATCAATATCCGTTCGAACACCGAGCGGCGACAGGGGTGTCTCCTACACGGAGCTATTTTTATTGCAGTCTACGTGTCTGCGCGGACGCAAGACACGACCCATTTGTTATGATTTATGAATTGGTTATTTGAAATTAGTGAAGAACTTATCGTAGAAAATATTCATACTCTAAATATAGGACGTAAACTAAACAACTACTTTATGGGTGACTCTTAAAATCTGCTGTTTCATATAAAACTGCAATCCTACTCGAACCAAATGCATGGGACAGCTAATTGTCTTTCTACGGTTTAGATCTTAGTGCCATAGAAAAAGTGGTTCAGTCTGATGGTCTGATCATCGTCTTCGAGTAGCTATTGATATTTTCAATGAATTAGCTGATGTTTTATTCGCTATTTGGTTTTTGCTCCATAGTGAAAGTTTTGCTGGTAGGTATATGGTCGGAAGCATCGTGTTCGATATGCCTAACGCATTTAATTATGTACCCTGTATATAGGGTCCTTCTTAATATTATGCTGATACTTTTTTAAGGGGATGATCAGACCGTCAAACTGAACCACTTTCTTAATGGCATCAACATCGAAATCGCAAAAAAAAAAACTGCTCTTCCATACAAAACTGCAAACCTACTCGAGGCAAATGTATGGGACAGCTGATTTTTTTTTCACTTTTTCGATTATGGTCCCATAGAGAAAGTTGTTCAGTTTAACGGTCTGATCATCCTTAAAAAAGTGTCAGCATATAAAGAAGAATACGGGGTGTATTGTAACGTTCAAAATCTTCTCCTAAATAACAATACAATAGTCTGTACAGTTAACAGGAACAATATGTGATATTCGTATATCGCGAAAAAATAAAGCTGGTTCGGCGCTGCGCGGGGCGTCACGCGTATGAAATAAAATAACAGCGACAACATGGTGCGGATGGGGCTTGATACATATTTGAATACATTACCGAACACGCAGATAATGCCAGGAACATGCCATAGGTATTCATAACGGCTACACAAGCCGGCTTTGAATACTGATACGTACAAGTAACTAGTTGTATTACATGTGTACCTTGCCATTACACGCCTGGATGAACTGTTCTTGGATCCGAGTATAGAGTCAAGGTATCTTATTCGTACTTAAGGGGATATAATTCGGAGCGCGCTCCATACAAACGTACTATGGTGATATTTTCAATACTAACCAATTAAACTCAATGAAATATTGCTGAAACAATCTTGACAGAAATATCTATGCTTGTATGGAGTCAGATTTTCGTTAAAATATACAGTTTCAATGCTAGCATTAATTTAAGTTTTATATGGAAATCTTTGAGGCACTGTAACTTTAAAACTATACATTTTAACGAAAATCTGACTCTATACAAGCATAGAAATTTGTTTTTAAATTGATTCTGAACAATTTCATAGATTTTAATTGGTTAGTATTGAAAATATCACCATAGCACGTTTGTATGGAGCGCGCTCCGAATTATATCCTCTAAACTCTAAAGAATGTCTAGAGTGTCATTCGTTTCATAGAGTCACATAAATGTGACTAGATAATTTGTGTGACAAATGTCCCAGATAATTATTAATTTATATAGGTATATTTTATAAAGTCTAGACATTATTTAGTTAAGTACGAATAAGATACCTTGACTCTGTACTCGGATAAAAATTATCGGATTTAAAAGTACCAAAATCAAGCCTATTAACATCGGACGTTAGACTTTCATTTATCAGATTCTATTATACTCGTTTTATTAGTAACTAACGCCTGAAACATCTATTGAATAGGAATGTAAACCAATTAATTAAAATAACCCAATAAAGTGCCACTGTTGCATGTTTGCCATCTTTCATCCTTAATCGGACGGGATCTAAATTATTGAATAAATAGCGAAGACGACCTTAATTTTGAGTTGAAAATTTTTCTTTCGTGGAAAATTTGCCAATTACACATAATGGACAACATTTTTGGAAAGGTACATTCCGAAAAGCGTTTGGGAATCATGAGATTCCTTTATATTTCTTTGAAATTTTCTAAATCATCTTTCGGGTCAAAGTAACAATGGCCATAATGCCGGAACCTTCTGAAAAAAAATTATTCATTAATTAGTAATAATTAATAAAAATGCAATAAAAAAATCGGTTTACTTTTAATTTATTCAAAGAAGGTGATTAAAAAAATGAAATTGCTATTATTGCTATTTGAAGAATCTACTTCACATGAATAGGTAGCTGTCTATTTTCATTTAAAGTTGTACGTACTGGTTTTGCTTAAAAGATATTTACCTACTCGTATAAGAGTGATTGATCTGTGTATTCTAAGATTTGATTCTAAGATAACCACTTTGAGTTGGCAATCATTTTACGTTCTTAAAGCATCCTACGAAGAATCTGAAGTAGTGAACGCTTTCAATTAGATCTCGGTGAATGAATACTCGATATTCACGATAATTATAATAAAAATAAGCCAATAATAATTTAATATTCATAGACTAGCAAGATCTGTTTGTGAAAAAATGTGTTGGAAAGTATTCAGGGATCGTATGTAATGCAGATTGGTAGGGTTCACAGTACGCATCAGAATTTCGTCTTCTGCGTGTGCAGGTTTCCTCACGATGTTCTGTGGGTATTACGATAAATTGGAAAAACTCATGGGCATGTCGTCCGTCCGGATTCGAACCCACAACCTCATGATTGAGTGTCCATACCCTCTGCAATGCGCCACCAACGCTCGACAATCCTACAATATGTAAAAAGATTGATTTAAAATATCTCCCTGACCTAGTGGTAGAGGCAAATATTATTCAATACTTACTACTGTAACTGATACCGCACTCTCCAGATTTCAAGCGCTAATTCGTATTCTGAACTTTGCGCTTCAGGAACGACGAACTAAAATGCGCCTTATGTCAATGCGCATCAACCAGTGTCTCATGAGATACACGGCGCCGCCGCCGTAGGTCAGAGCACTGGTATGGCATCTTGACATAGCGCTATGTTTCTATTTACGCGCGAACGATCGAGATAAAAGTCGTATGATGCGCTACATGCTACGGCTTCTGCCGCCATAGTATGGCAGCGAGATATAACGCTATCACGCCTTAGATCTCTTTATTTGCGCGCGAACGAACGAGATAAAAGGCGTGATATAGCCGTCTCACGCGCAAAACGCTACAGTCTGTATCTCATGTCATGACTTACGCAGCGCCGTAGGTACAGTCAGCCTCAAAAAGATGTATACGTGGACAAAAGATCATTACAACGTAAACAGCTTTTGTTCCAAAACATTGTACACACTTACAGTTACATAACTTAATATACATTATGTTGCACCGAAACGAAATATACATCTTTTTGAGGTTGACTGTACGTATCGAAGCTGTAAAACACGAGTGAGTAGAGTAGAGTTATGTTTACGTGAGCTGACACTACAACTGTAACAAAATCTTCAGTAAACTTGGCCGTGAAGTTGTGTAATGGTAAATTTATCGTGCATGAAGTCGGTGTGTTTGCTTGTTTGCGTATGTGGCTGCGGCTGCGGCGACCCGAGGCGTTCGACCTGACTTCCTGTAAACACGTCCATTGCGACCCAGACGTGTTGGCAACCTCACGCCTTCTGACACCTAAATGTTACATTTGTTTGTTACTTTGTTACGCGTCTGTGATTATGTTTAATTAAATAAATGGAAATGGTCATAGCTTTTAACGCAGTGTTTTAAGTTTTTAAATTAGGCTCTGCAGTTAAGATATTGAATATTTCACGAAATGGCTATGTGACGAACTTTAAAATGAACAGGAACTTTTTTATAAACTTAACCACTATAAATTAAAATTGGTACCTGTTTTTGTAACAAGAATTTAATTTCAGGTATATCATTTACAGGTTGCAACAAAATCATCGTCATCATCATGGGCCTTATTTCATCTAAGTAGATGTTTCAAACAGCGTCTGTTTGGTTAAGACACCACAGATAATAATTAAAGGAGTGGTTAAGACCACCAAACTGAACGACATTCACTATGGAGACAATGTGGAAAAAATATTTAAAAATATATATCAGCTCCCGTACATTCTAGTCGAGTAGGTACTGCAGTTTTGTATGAAAAAGCAGATTTATTTTCCTGATTTCGAAGTTTGCTCAGTTATTTATTTATTATCTTAACAAAAGTATTATAATTTAAACTTATTAGAATCATAGTAAAGTAAGTAGTTGTTCAGTTTGATAGTCTAAACCCCTACTCTAAACCACCCCTTTAAATATTACTTGGGTGGTTTGTTATACCCTGTATAACTAATTAATTCATTATCAACGTATAAAAATGTCGTTCATAGTATTATCATTATTAATCGACTGTCGGAATGAGTTTGATGAATTGCAAATTTCTGGTTACAAGCAATTAATTAGTGCGTTATTATGTTAATAACAATTATGGTTATAGTTACGTGCCAACGAGGTAATGTTGCTACGCCGTAGCGGACTGCTACGCTCGTAGTCTTTGTTAGCTCATAGCATAACTACACGTAGGCAGGCATGTCTTCCAAAAAATGTGTATGTTATGTTTGATGATATTTTGTAAGTAAATAAGCATTAAGAAATGAAATATCTTTCCTATATGTAGACCCGTAGCGTTTCTATCCGTTAAAACCCTTTAGGAGTTGCATTTTAATTAGTTTTGGTTCAAAATGGTAGCATAAAAGTGTTATTTATTTCGTATCGGCTATTTCATAATCTCAGCTGATGGACTTCCACCGCTGGACATAGACCTCCCCCAAAAATCGCCACAGTGACCGGTCCTGCGCTGCCCTCATCCAACGGGTTCCCGCTGCCATCACCAGGTTGTCGGTCCACCTTGTGGTCCACCCACACTGCGCTTTCCGATATCGGCCATCCGTTCTGCGAGCAATATGCCCCGCCCATTGCCACTTTAGTTGATCAATTCTTTGGGCTTTGTCAGCTACTCCGGTTCTTCTACGGATTCCTTAATTTCTGATTCGATCTCGTAGGGAAACTCTGAGCAAAGCCCTCTCCATTGCCCTTTGGGTGACTTTCAGCCTTTTTATGAAGCTGGCTATTTACTAGCTTTTATTTTATAATCATAATTTTATTTCAAATATCCCCCCTCTTTTTTGATTCGCAGATGCCAATTATGTCATTATCACCGCAGTGCCTTTCATTGCAATTCCTGTTTATGCGTGATTGAGTGACAAACATCCAAACAAAGAGTACTGTATCATCCAAACTTTGACATTTAAAATATAAGTGAGACTAAAAAACTCAATTGAAACGTATTTCTAGGTTCTTTAGCAAAAAGTGCGCCTTATAAGGTCTACCGATTAAAATCGACTGAAAGAAATAATCCAGTAAAAATTCCACAGTAAAAGTAATTTAGTCTTAATGAAAACCCATAGATTACTATCCCCAAGTGATCGACAAACTGGAAATGCCTTAAGAGGATCGGTGAGAAGGCGCTAAGTTGTCGAGATTAGACGTAGCCCGTCACCTTCCGAGGACCCTCGGCAGTGGAGGGCCTCTCGAGACGGGCCCCCTCGCCGTTGCGTAGCGACATCTGTGTGTAAACACAACCGAAACTAAACGCCTTTTCATTAGAGCTATGTGATTCATTAGAGTTATGACTAATGTTCTAGAGATTATAAAATTATCCTGCATATTTAATGTTTAAACCAACCGATCTTCCAATGTTCCGTACCCAAAGGGTGAAATAGGGACCCAGCTATTACTAAACCTACGTTGTCCGTCCGTCCGTCCGTCCGTCCTACCTACTTAGGGCTGTAACTTTTGAACTCTAATACTCGTAGCTAAACAGTTGAAATTTTCACAGAATATTCGTTATTGCAGCGGATTTGATAACAAATAATAAAAAATACAAAAAGTTAGTGTGATTATAGAGCAAACTCTACAGTATAACGACAAATAATAAAAACTGGCCAAATTTCTGAGTTATGCCAACCACTTTAGTTCTTTGACGTATTACCTCATTACTGATGTGATGTCTTAGAGAAACACAGAGCATAGCTCTCTCCATAATTCGCTGTAGTGTTGCATAGAAATGGTGATACTGAATTCATAAAATGTGTCCAAAAAAACCGACGCTAAAATCGAAAATCGATGAATAAATAATCATACTAAAACAATTCCCTGTTGTTAGGCAAATAGAGCCAGCAAAACCATTTTAGATAATAAATCAGATGAGTACTAAAACACGCATGAACGCGTAAAGTGATGGAACTCGCACCTCGAGCGGCGCGGACGTGTTCATTGCTTTCAGTGGTTCAAAGCAGGGCGAATAATTAGAAATGTTCGGGCGCAGCGTCCACGAGTGATTGATGTAGTGGAAGCCTTGCTCCTGCGCCCGACCTGCCCCCCCCCCCCACTCGTTCCCCTCACCGTCGACAACTTGGAGACATTAAGAATATTTAAATTGTAAATTGCTCCCCTGTACTGAATACCTATTTGCCAAAAGTTTGCCCTTTTCGACAATCGCCGTGTAGCACTCGAAACTTTTGGACATCCTGAGCTAACGCTATTGTTATTGTTCAATATTTTGCGCAGCTTTTGTTTCAAATTCTTCCTTGTTTCAGAAATGCTAAAGCCTTTGTTGTAGAACTATGAGTAGAACATAATGTACCTACCCGTACGTAAGGCACAAATTGAATTCAAGCAACGTTACCTAGCGCGCACTGTCGGATATATCACGAATTGTTTGAGACAAAAATGAATTCATAGAGCAAAAAGACTACACGCAGATAACAATAAAGACTCGCAGATGGGCGACTGTAACATGAATATAACAAACTAAAGAACCGGCTGATTGAATCATCCGACTGTTCTTTGTCATAAATCCGACAACGGCCGGCCGGCCAACAATACGTCCTGAAATCGTTCCATTTCTCATTTTGTTACTCTCCCCTTTAATCTCGCATCCGTAGAAATGTGGATCAGCTTTGCAAAAAGGCATTGCATAGCAGACGCTCGCTGATTAATGTATTGTGATCCAGCCGGTGTGCCACACATTAATATGTCTCAATGTTCAAAATCAATCCTGATTAATGTAGAAACTTGTTACACAAATGTTCATCCTGTGAATCGGGAAGGAACAGGACATGACAAAAAAGGTGATGCTAAAATTCTAAAATTATTGACACCACAAATATTTCTAATAAAAAACAAAAAAGAGAGTTTGAACAAGTTTCTCTTCCCGCATACTAAACAAGCGAGGGGTAGGTATGTCACGCGCCGGACGCGTCTCGATACATACGTGATCGAGTTCTGCTACTAGTAACTTTTTTCCTTTGATATAGATTATGAAAATAATAGTTCATTTTTGAATAATTTAATCTTTTGTTCGAGATGTCAAATTTTGATACATTTTAACCGACTTCAAATAAAGGTTAGCCCTAAGGAGTGTTGCACCTGCGCTTAAACCTTTCATGTAGGTAATTATCGTACACACTGCAATAATCTGAGTGCCTGCAGTATGCACATGGATGTATATAACCGACGTGTTATAATGAGACACGTAGACAGACTATAATCAAAGGCAATGCTAATCGCATCTATTGCCATTTTCGACAAAAAAATTATTCATAAATGTATAATTTATTGTACTAAATTCCAACAAACACATTGTTTTCCCGACCGTTTCGACCTTTCCTCTGGCCACTCGACTCTCACCCCTGACAGCCTCCCGGAGAAAAACAGGGCGTTTTATGTTCTCGGGCTAATTTGAGGTTATTTGAGTGACGTTTACCGATTCCGGGATCGATGTGTCTTTTGCTCAATGGCCTTTACAAACTGGTGGGTAGGTACTAGTATTTATTCTGTGCTAGTGGTCGGTGAATTTGTTAAAAACAATTGACGAATACCTCTATTAGCTTAAAATGTTGTTTTTAATAATTCTTTTGAACGTTTATTTGTATTTGTAGGTACATATCAAAGATTTCGGATGGTCTAATTGATAACCGGTAAAACCCCAAAATTTATATTACTTATATTTTTCTTTAGATTTAAAAATCTGTATTATAATATTCATGTTTCACAATATTCACATAACAGAAACATAGACACGAAAAAAACGTCAAGAATTCTAATAAATAAAGCTGAACGGAAGAAACACGCAAAAGCCACATAATTGTATAATTCCTGCTACCAGAGAGCGGAAAATCCGAGTCAGCCGAGATTACAACCGTTAACCAACTGATCCCGGAACGGAAGAAAACAGAATGTCTCGCGAGTTGGATAATGTTAAATTTATTGCAGTGCTAAAATGTTTACGGATATCGCGCGGGAGCGGAACGCCCTGAGGACGGCAAGCACAGCTCACCCTTGTAAACACGTTTTATTGGCTTTATAATATGTTTTACGCGTGACGTTTTACAAACGATCCCAGAGGAGCGTCGAATTATTTTTACGGCACGTACTCGCACGCAGCGCGAAAACATTGGAAAATTCTCTGCTAGAACGATTTTGTAATTACGTATATCTTCTACAAACAACTCTTCGTTCCTTCGTGTACAATTTAAAAACGAACTGATTTAATTTTTATGGAAAGATATAATATTTTGTTTTATTATTGTTACAAGATATATAATTATAAGATCATGTAATGAGGAAGATGTAATTATATTTACAACGTGTTAATGAATTGACGCAAAACTAGAAATTAGTTTGTTTGGAATCAAGAGCAGATTCAAATTATCATGTTTTTAACATAGGTATTTTTTTTCATAATATTAAATAATTTGTATGAAAATTTAAAATTTACTGAACTCGATCTCAACCGTGCGGTGGCGCACGGGTACACTACTTACTACCAAACCAAAATTTCTAAAAATGCATCTACGACCACTTGCGCTTATTCATTAACACGTTGTGTAATGTGGGACGTGTATTTTATCAAAATCTTTCAAAAGGCGTTACGTAACGATATTTTCATACGCTGAGATCAATCTCAAACCTCTTCTTACCCTTCCCAGACATGGGTGCTAATTTGTAAAATCACAGCTCGTAATATGTGTTATACAACAGAGCATGGAATGCGCCGAGGAACAATTGCAGGCCCTAATAGCAGTCAACCGCTTGATGAAGGTTTGGGTCCCGTACCCGCACCCGCCTCGCCTCGCACCATTCACCACATCAACACACACTGATATAAATACACACTACAAAGCCTACGTTTGTTTTAGTTTTTAAAAGTGTATAGTTTGCCTAGTTATCAACATAGATTCATAGGTTACGTACGGTTTAACGAAAAGGTAATCGTATCTGGGATGGAATCCATATGATATACGCAGATTATTTACGTAACTTTGCAAATTGTGTCAAAAATGAGTTCATTATAGCTTAAATAAAAATAAAAAATTGTATTTCGAACACAACGAACAGTAGACAGCAAAAAGAAAAATGTGGAAACATATTTGTTTGGTTTTATTTAATTAGATAAAACGTAAAAACTTTTGTAAGATGTTCCGCTCAGGGTTATGTTTTTTTTTCCTCTAAATATTATAATGTTATGCCTGTCAAACACTAAAGCCTCCGCCAGAAAATCTTCACTTTCCACGCACATGTTAAAGGTAAGAGCTGTTTATATAAATGCAAAACAGATCGGAGGCTTGTCAGTTCGGCTCAGTACAGATCCTACTGATAGAATATGGATTTTCCCCATTCCGTCCGCCGTGACTTGATGTACCCTCTTGCCCTGTAGACGAGATCGGACAGCCGAAAAATAATCCCTTGTATATGGAATATTAAACCTGACTGGAGGAGGTACATAAAGAAACAACATTATTTTGCTGTTTTTCCTATTTAGTCACGTGAGAATTTTTAATAATTTGTTTCTAATTTTGTGAATATAATATTCTGTGGAAAAGTGAATTAGAAAAATCGAAAACGATTTCATAAAAACTGTATGAATCGATGAAAGTAAAAACAAAACTGGAAAATCTGATAAGTTATCCACGAAATCCCCTAAAACTAACCGCAATTTTATGGGACTCGAGTTACAACTTGGAGTTTGAGCGGGGCGATGAATGAGATAAGCGACGGGAAGCATCGGTAGATCCACTGCGTCTTACAGATTTCCTTATCTTCCGATATCCTCATTCGTGTTCAATGGTGAAACATTTTCCTTCAATCCTCCAGTCGGAGGTACGTACCTTCGTCCTTCGCGGCTGAATCCAATCGCAAGGATATTAAAAACTTTCCCTCCGCAGTACTCCGGCCCTTTGTGCTACTCGAGCGCCCCCACAGCTGATCTGCCAACGTCTTTTAAAATTTACCGAACTAATTTGACTTTACAAATGGAAAAAAAATGAGATTCTGAAAGAACTCGGATTTATCGATAGCAAATTGTTTGCGTATCGATTCGAGTTTGCCTATTGGTTCAAATATTGTAGTCTAAGAGTTTTGGTTCGTGATACTTTTAATTTTAATCAAAAGTTCTGAGAAATTATACCGCAGGAATCTTTCTCGTATTTCTTTTTATTTTGGCGCAGTGAGGGAAGCAGCAGGAGTGTGTTCCTTATTCAGCCTGCAGCGCATAAATAATTAAGAAGGCGTTCGAAGCAGCCCGCCTCGACTCGAGGCCGAAGTGAGTCTAATTAGAACTACAACATTTCTTTCTTCGATTTAAATTCAAAGTAGATAAGCATTGCTTTATTACTTAACTAGGTATTGCACACGGCTTTGTCTACTAAGGATTAATTTAGTTTTCGGGATTCAAAGAAATCTCTACGCATTACTTTTTTTTTCTGAAAATCGTCACGTGTTGATGCAAAAATTCCTGTATGCGTGAAAAAGAAATGATATTAAATATAGTCCGATTACGAGTATATGACAAGTAAATGGAAAAACATGAATGAAAACTGGATTTTTACCTCATTGACTTCTAAACTCACAGAGTGCCCGAACTTTTTGAAAGTTATTTGCAATGCTTTTAGAACTATCTCAAATCCAGACGTTTGCACACATTAACTAGTTCCCCGAGAACGGAGTCTGTTAATTTGTATTCGACCCTCGGCCCGCCATGCGCCAGAGGCGCGGCGTGTGCTTCTTTTGTACCTTCGGGAACCAATTTGTATACCAGTTAAGAAAATTAAAAACTTCCACTAGTTTTTCTATTCAGTTGAAGTAATAACGTTTTTTGTTTTCTTTTACATTAGACAATGGTAGACGTTTTGTTATGAAATAATACTCTTAAATACAAAAAACAACACCGACCGCCAATTGTTACCCTTAAGTTCATATTATTCTGTTTTTTTTATGATTATGTTTTTGGCGTGCAAATATAGAGTATTTATGTTGTGTTATGTTATGATTTTACTTCTGAATCACAATTAGTAACCTGTTTAAACTTCACTGCAATCAGCTTGAATTTTCCTTATAAGGCAAATATTATTAAAAATTACTCCTCAGGTACGTAGGTACCTATCACAAGATAAAATACCGCTAGTATTATAATTAAGTTATACCGCAGTTATTAGCAATGAATTCAAATGTAAAAGCTGAAGAATTTCAATATTAAACAGAAAGTGACATTAAGACAGATGTTAAGAGCCGGAGCAATAATTAAGAGGCTGTCGGTTTGAAACCGCGTCGTCGTCGGGATTTAATTAGTGAGAGAACAATCCGCCGGTTGCCGGCTGCCGGCTGCCGTGCCCGGTGACCGGCGCTGGCCGTCCCCGTGGCCCGTGTGCATTTTATACACGGAGAAAGGTATGACACTGAATAATAGTTTGCTCTTTTTTTCATTTTATATGTTAACTATGTGATAATACTAATAATTCAATGTAAAAAGTGTGTTTTAAGAATAAATAAACCAAAATGATTTGTTTATTATGTATTTTCATTTTCAATCTATATTATAAGTCTGCCTCTGCTATTGATATTATAAGTCTTCTAAGATGCCTTCTCAGTTTATGGTAGGTACGTACAGTAAAATTTTCCCAACGTACCTACCTAGCTGAATGCACATCCGACGATTAGAGTAGAGTATACAACAAAATAAATATTAAGATGATGTAAGTTTAATGGGCTTGCAAAGAAATGTTAATGTGAGTACTCTAATGGCAAACCGCATTATCAAACCTTTGCCAACAATTATATAGGATTGATAAATGTCCCGATCTAATACTGAATTATAAGATTAGAGACACTATTGAATAGACTTATGTTACAAATACAGTCTACAGTATATTATTGGCTGACTTATTAAAATGTGGTATGTTACACAAAAAGAGTCCGATAATACGACACGTCTGGGACTACCGGCAAATCCGATTTCCCTATCTCCCCATATTTGTATTCGAAACCCGATCCGTCTAATATTTCCTTCCAACTCCGCCGACGCTATCTGCGTTCCTTCCTGACACTGAATCTAATCGGAATAGATATTAAAACTTCTTACAACCGACTCCTTCCTTCTTTCGTATTATCCGAATTATAATAAAGAGTCCCTACATATCATACCTACATGTTTATACACGCACAAAGCAATGGCGTGTTTACCTATAAGAAATTTTATAGTGTGAGTTATCTATAAGAATGCTGCATGAGATGAAAGCTGCCGTGAATACGTTTCAAAACAAAGGCTTGTGTCGTATGATACTGTTTGGTTAGGCACGTATTAATAAACCATATTCGAGTGTTTACTACCCATGAGCTTACTCTGATGTACAGGTTCAGAACCCGAGGTATTTTAGAATTTTCAGGCGTTTGATTTGCTTCTTACTCGTATATTAAAAGAAAACGTCCTTTTCCTTTTCCTTTTCCACATCGAAAACATACAAAAACCACAATATAAAATTGGCCAAGAGCGTGTCGGACCCGCCCATGATAGATAAGCCATTGCAAAAGTAAAATAAAAAAGACTAGTAATGTCGATTCTCATACCTAAAAGAAAATTTGGAACCTAACGATAGCGCGATGTATTTTCGAGCAATGCCATACTAGTTTGACATCAGAGAACACTGAAAGTTACCTTAAGCTGTATTTTGTAACATTTTCAGATTTTTCACTCCTGTATTTTAGAAGTTAGGGGGGGGGGAAGGTTACCTATACATGGTATAAGTGCCAGCCCTCCGCAAACTTAAACGGGGCACTCAGAACATCAAACTGAACCACTTTCTCTATGAAGCCTAACTCAGAAAACGCGAAAAATAATTTGCTGTTTCAGACAAAACTGCTGTACCCACCCGACTCAAATGTATGGGCGTCTGCGCAGGTATAGATAGACTAAGCACGTAAAATAAAAAAATAATAACTTATTTTGTACTGTATGCTTGAGTGTGATAAATAGAAATAAAAAACACCTAGCCTATTCAACTAATTAAATCTTAAATGAACCAAGACAAATTACAGACGGAAAAAATTGATCGCAAAATTTGTGAAGATGTAGCATCCGCAAAATTGAAAGAGTGTACGAATACCTCAGTCAAATAAACACTGAAAGAACGAGGTCCTGATTAAATGAAGCGTCCAAGTTTAAAACCCGAGGCAAGCAGACAATATTGTGCCCGCTCCACCTCCACCCTGCGCTGCGGTAGCTTTGTGAGACTTGCCGAGAGGAAGTGATAAAAAGAAAAATTGCTCTTTGATTTCCTGATTTATGTTAAATAAATGTAAAGGAGTATCCGTATGTACCTACTTGCTGAGTTAACTTACATAATGTGGGTATTAACTAGGATTGAAGCGCTGTCAGCTTCTCTCATTTTGTTTCTTGTTCGTTATTGTTCTAAGCTCACCTAAGTTGTTGTAATTCAAACAAAGATGAATAAACAAAGACAAACTCATCAAATATATATTCAATTAATTAATCTGATATGTTATCTATACTTATAATAAAATCGTAAACGCAATTCTGTTTGAACGCACATCAGGCAAAACCACGTAACGGATTTGGATAAAATTTGGCACACAGATAGAATATGATCTGGATTAACACTTAAGATACTTTTTAAGGTCGATTCATTTATGGGACAACTATGTTTTATATCTTTCCTCGACTTTGGCACCTTAGTGATAGTTGTTCAGTTGGATATTCTAAACCACCGCAATAACTATTACTAGGATCTTTTGTTACACCGTTAGAATGACATGCCATTGATACTCCATAAGAAGACTAAGGTATAATAACAAATTAAGCAAAAGGTAGATAGTTACGCACAAATATCGTGTAAGTACGATATCAGATGGAATCAGCGTAATGGGTCAGCTCAATACACACATAAAAGTGTTGACGCGACAGAAAGTTGCTAAAAGCCCCCGTCAGCGCGTATCCCGTCTTATCTAATTTATTTAACTGTTAGCGCGGCAGCATCGAAAACAAGCTCTCGCCCTGCCCTGCTCGCCTTGTGATAACATGTGTACTACCTCGTTATTTGATATTGTTACTGATATTTTGTTGGATCCACTTTGCTTAGAGGAAAATATTGTTTTCGACGTCGGACTGTAAACATGTTAACAATAATTATTATTGTGTTATCCAATAAGTTTCTATTGTTTCTATTGTAACTTTCAAAATTTTCTGGGGTGGTTCAGACCATCAAACTGAACAACTTAAGGGAGCAAACATGAAATCGCCACAAGAAATCAGCTGTTCCGTACTAAACTGCAATGCTAACTCGACTGAAAATATACATATTTGAAAAACATCGGATTTTTCTTTTGCGATTTTAGGTTTGTTCCCATAGTAAAAGTTGATCAATTTGATGGTCTGAACCACGCCTAATTTGGAAATTGATTAAAAATCGCTCTGTTTATGAGATTAAGGGTCTGGTTCACCATTTTTGGATAAGTTCTTGTTAGCTTATCCGACAGCTCATTTGACAAATTTTGTATTAACAATATGTCAAATGAGCTGTTGGATGTTGGATAAGCTAATAAGAACTTATTCGAAAGTGGTGAAACAGGCCCTTAGTAACCTGTAATTTGTCAATGTTAACAAATACTACAACGTAGGCAGTACTACGCACTAGGAGTGCTATACGCGTAGCCCTTTGTTTGTAGTCAAATTCTGCAAAATCGCATTCGTTTTATTTGTTTATTATTTTGGACGAATCCATTTATTTTTCGCAATAACGTCTAGTTGTTAGCTTTACAGGCAATATTGTCTACGGATATATTCATTGGAACTTTTTGAATTGCTTTCAATCCTGACCCTCCCTTTTTCGTAATCCCCCTTTACCTTTTCAGAACAAGTCGACAAAATGTATATTTTTTAAACCGGATTATTACGACTTGAGTTAGATAGGTATGTACTTGAATAACAAGATGGTTTTTATAATAACACAACGGATTATACTTTATAGTTAGGTACCAAACGATAGATTTGAACTTCGAAACATGAAATAATAATTGGAATAGTTTTTACAATTGCGAGACCCAAAACTTGAGACAGATTCCAAACCAAAATATAAACAATATAGGTGTATATAGATCAAAATTGTATAACTGCTAGTTCAAAGTAACAAGACAGTATTCGATTGTTGTCGTTAAACTAATTAAAAAGTTGAGAGTTGATCGTTGGTGACGGAGCACCGCGGCCAGCCCGCCCGCGCCCTCTCGCCCTCTCTCCACAAACTGATACATTGAGGTATAAATACACTTGCACTTTATTTATGCTTTCATACAATATTAAGTAGCTATGAATACCTATATGTTTTATGAACCTATCAGTTTAATGGTCTGATCATCTCCTTTAAAAACCGTCAGCATATTAAAAAGGACCCTGTATACACCCCTATTTCTAAATTACCAAAAAAATTTACAGATAATGAAACTAAACAACTTTCCCTATGGAACATGGGTCGTCATCTTGGTTCCCAATCGTAATGGTGTAGGCCTCCTTCAGTCTATGACATCCCTCTCTATCTTGTGATTTCTCCATCCAATTCACCTTTTGATATCTTCATACCAACGCATTTGCGGTCTTGTGGACGGTTTTCTCACCACGGTCTCTACTCCAAAAATGTTTAATGCCACGGCTACTAAACAGCCCAACCAAACAACCTAAATTTATTAACATGTTTCATTGGAAGGCGGATGAGTACTGAACATTAAAGCATTCAGCGAGCACTCGACGACGAACTAGGAACGTTGAAACATCGCACAATAACTTCCCCTTCCAATACCAGACACTCCTCGAAACTGTTCACTAACGAAAATTTACTCTTCAATCGTAAACTTTTCAATAAATACTTGGGAAGAAATAAAGAATTTGTGGCGTAAATCGTTTATTTTGAGTGCTTATACAATATTTGATACAACTGTAATACACATGTAGGTACCTGTTTGTACCAACAGGTAGGTACCAAACTGAAACGATGTTATTACTTATTAGTAGAACTGGACATCAACTGCATTTATATCGAAGTTGCAAACAATTGCAGTTCTCCATAAAAAATGATTATGATCGGAGTGGTATACTCGTAATATGATGAACTAAATTGTTTTTGGCGGTTTCTCAATTCAGAGTCCCACAACTGAAATGTTGGCACTGCAATTTACAGGTGGTAGTTGTAGTGTGATTATTTTAATGAACTTATACTGCCACAAAAATGACATATAATTTATGCTACCTACGACATTCCGTATAGCTCGAACAGTAACTTACTGTATTAATAGTCATTACCTATTATAAACAAACTTAACGTTTTCCTTTTTTCATTCAGTTGTAGTTTTGTTAATTCTTTTTTAAAGATCTGCCTTCAAACTTCAGTAAAACGTGAACGATCCACTCAGGCAAACAGGAGTACAAAGCAAAAGCAAAGGCTATCCACTCGGTCCGATGCACCGCGTTTTCACCTGCCAACCTTTAAAATTGAAACGAAATCACACAGCCTCCTGGAAATGTGCTGGCTCACGTAATTTGAAATAATTGTTTGTATCATATTGATGAATTCAATAATGTTATCGCCGTCAGGCATATGGAAATGCAGACTCGACCCTATCAATTAACTAATTAAGCTCCAAAAAGTGAAAATCGAAAATTTTAAAATGTTGTATTCGATAACCGTGTATGTTATGTACAAGGGAGCATGTAATTTCTTTGTGGTAACTTATTACCATCGGATCGACACATAAAGCGTTCATCGTAACTAGTAAATGGGCGTAGACCTAAGTGAGACGATGTTACGATGAGCTTTATCACATGTGATGTTCAAGTATTCAGAGGTGCTAAGCAGTGGGGAGTGAAGTGTAGTCGGCGCGGCGACGCGGGCTCCCGCGGGACCGGCGTGCAGTCGGGACTCTTTTGATAAATATTTTATGCTCCTCGCAACTCCACGACACTGTCAGATATTTCTTCTAGTTTAGATTAAAATAGTTTCATCTACTTGGTTGTATTTTGTACATTGATATTCATGCTGGTTTCTTTTAGACTGTTTTATTATAAACGAAACATTGTATTCAATTTGGATTCAGTACTATTTTTATGCAAATACTTCTATACACTGGGTAGGACACTGTGCTGCTTTTTCGAGATATTAAAACAGCCCACTGACAAAAGCCCATTTAAACTATTTAAATATTTTGATCCGTATTCAAGAGAAAGCTCGTCAAAGGTTAACGCATTAAATTCTGAATTTCAATTGATCTCATCGTGTCATTGAGACAATTACATCAGTCAAGTCAATTACAAAATACAGCACAGTGTGCGGTGATTTTCTGTCCTTGCGATGTGGGTTGACAAATGTTCTATTTCTACAATAAAATATTTACTACCATCATACAACGCTTATTTATATCATACATTTTCAGGAAAGTACTTTCATCATGTTCCACCTATATGAAGCTTTTCTAGCATTAGCAGAGCTTTGTGGTTAATTGTTTTACAGATGAGTACACAAAAGCTATTCTGTGAATTTATGTGTGGTGTTAAGAGCGGTACGGTGGCTGGTGGCCTGTGTCCGCGAATGAATGTCCATCGGAAAGTCATCAGTTATGTAGGGCGTATCGTCGCGCACCATATGTCCGGCGCGGCCGTTTCTGTGCGTAATTTTTCCGCGGGCAATTTTCCCCAATTTCCGAAACAACCGCTATGCCCTTATGCCCTCTGCCCTTTATTTAAAAAAGGAATACAAAATGCAAACGCTTGGAAGGGAACACGTTATTGTGAAAACATGCGTGTTGATTATTTGACTCAATTAAGAATCTACATGGGATAGACATATGACATTTGAGTTTACACATTTTAAAACAAATAAGCAGCTTAAATATGTAGTTTTATACTGTATATCAGATAAGTACATGGCTATTCGAGACTTCTTCATGAGGCGATGATTCGACCCTGTCATAACACCACTGGCTTTTCGGTGAAGGAGAACATTGTGGGGAAACCTGCATGCTTCAATTTCGATGCATGTATTGTACCCTCTATACATTATAAGTGGCGACCAACCCCGTCACACTGGACACAGTTTCAGTACTACTAGTGAAACATGGATGTTCTCAGTTTTTAAAATATCTCTGACTACCCCTTCGGGGAATATATTCGTAAGCATATGCATCCGTATGCATCTGAGACTAAAATTATTATCCAGAAAATAAACACAAAATTGGCAGTAACACCGGTATTTTTACTATCTTTGTTCCCGAGTTCCAATATGTATGTTATTTAAAGATGTCGATATTCATAAAAGTGAACGAAACTTAACCGCAGGAACTCTAATAGCAATAAAAAATTCAAAAGCGGCAGCTTTGTATTCGACTAAAATGCATGCAAATTGAATGAAATATAATTGATAGAGCACTTTGAAATATTTTTCGTTGCAAAACGAAATGCTTTTCATATATTGTTTATATGATAGGTACATAAAGTGCATATTTATGGGACGAGTGAATTTCATGTCAGCGTACCTATATTTATTTGATTTCCATATTTTACGTTTTCAACTATAAATGTATATCCTTCATTATAGCGTACATAGTTTATGAATAACTTTTAAAGGAGCAGAAAAAATAGATTTCTAAACAACAAGATAAGCAACAATCAGATTCGCGTAATTTAACTTATGATTAAATCTGTAGTCACGTTCATTATGAATTAAAACCTAACACCCCGTATTATTCTTAGAATAAACAGGGCACATTAGGAATTCTTACAAAAAGTTTTTCTATCAAGATCACAATAAAACATTACTCTCATTACGTTTGCATACTAAAGTAGCAGACTCGTATGCTCTGCATTTTTGATGAGCTTACCGACCACCGCACCCGAACAGGTAAACTTATATTAGAAACATTCGAAACAAAAATCCCCATAAAAAGTTATGCCCCATTCAGTTTCATCTAAAGCAGCCATAAGTTTAGAGACCGGTGCAACATATTGCCCAACAAAATTAATATAACCGCAAAATGAAGCCTTGTGGGCTCTAATGAAATATTCTTAGAGTGGATGCAGAAAACTCCGATATAAGTCGGTTCATATTTTTTTGAAGATCAATATTGCTTTGCTGAGAACTGTTAATTAAGTTCGTTTATCAAAGACTTTTTCATAAATTATAAAGCATGTTTTACATGATTATCTTTTCTGCTCCTAAAATCAGAGTTTTTATTGAGTACCTTTCTACAAAAACTTATTAAACAGTTCCGTGACTGACTGATAAACAAAGCACAGCCAACACCACTGAACATATAAACATGAAACTTGGAATATAATTATATATAGGGGTTCATTGAGAAAGGATTTTTCGAAAACCATTTCCAAACTCCACGCAAAAGAAAGTCGCAAGCAAAATCTAGTACCTATTATAATACAGTTCTAGTTTAAATAATTGGTACGTCTTATAATTGTACATGATATGGGAGTATTAGAACCATGAGCATCACAAACTTAGAGATAACAGCTATTGTCATGTAATTAATGTTAATAAATTAATCTCCAGTTACAGGAGACAAATTAGACGCAGGCTGCTCGACTAACGACAGACTATTTGGATTAAATGGAGGGTTGATGTTTATGATTTACGGAGGCTTGTGTAATTGTGGCGCCTGCCAGCCGAGGCCCGCGCCAACACTGACACCGCACCTATCCACCGCCGCGCGCCGCGCCGCTCTCTGCACTCCGACACTCTTGCAAATTAACACTACAACGCTCCCGACAATTAATTTTCGCTTAGCGCTTCATTATACCACAAAAACACCTCGATACTCTCTCTCCTGCTTTTAATTATTTTTTGGTTCTTTGTTAAACTCGAGCAGAACACACTACAGGGCTAATAAAACAACGATGATCAAGTTCATGAGGAAACAATGCGTCGTCGCCGGTGTGTTGACTATTCATTATAGCATCTCGCCGTAAGACAAACAATCCTCTGTTATGTTATTAGATTTCCTGCATAGTCGGAGCTATTCAGGAACACGTATGCGGTTAATTCACTCGCTATTCCATTGTAAATATACCTTAACTTTATTAATTAGCAAAATAAATTATTTGTTGTCGTTGTTCAATAAATCTTCCAGAATAAGACAGAGCAAGTTATTCTATTTGGAGGGCGATAAGTACCAACATATGTATCGGGCGAACTAAGAAGAGACAGCTTGTTTGTCCTCGCAGACTAATTAAAAAGTTTGTTCCCGGAACTTTGGTGCAGAAGTGCTGTCGAAGTGTAGACGCCACCTATGTGTATTTTGATAGAGGAATAAATTTAGATAGCGATTTGTGGCAATATAACGGACTTTATACAAGCTTCGTTCTAATTATCATATCTTTAGATCGTTTCATGTAATTGACCTCATTTTCATAGTTTGGCGATAATACCGTCTAGATATTTTAAAGAAAAAAATGGAGAGCATACAGAATGGCATTGATTTAATCATGCAAGCGCGAGTGTCGACAGCTCAGCGTATGAATATGTATGGGCGGGTGGACACGATCCTACAGATAATGGAATCTGCACACGGAAGCGGATCCGATTAGTCCCTGCCACAATTAGCGGCCGGACTACAAAAAGATTTAAAAGATGACGAGCGCATGCAGAGTAGAAAGACACTGGAAGAGATTTTTTAATTAGTCTTATACGTACGATGTGAAGAATTCATGAATATTAAACCTAGTAAATAGTAGACAATATTTTTCTCGCATTTTAAGCGAAAGAAGTCTTGTGTAAGTAAAGGGTGTAAAGGACAGCCATCTGAACTCAGACCATCAAACTGAACAACTTTTACTATGGAGCTACCTCAGGAAACGCGAACAAAAATCAGCTGTCCCATAGGTACATTTTAGTCGGGTAGGTTCAGCAAAACAGCTGCAGCAGTTTTGCTGCGCTGTTTTGCTTTCGCGCTTCCTTAGATAGGCTCCATAGTGAAAGCTGTTCAGTTTAATTTTCGGAGTGTCGTTTCAGTTTGCGAAGGGTTGTCCTTACACCCCGTATAATAAATTTTGCTATTTAATGTAAATAGAACAAGCAGAACTAAGATACGTTTTGAGTTTGCGAAAACAAAAATGTTGACTCCGATTTTTTCCCCCGAATTTACATCCAAATTGTTTATTTAACTTAAAGAGGGATCAAGTTATTTTTAATTAAAGAAAAGTTAATAGGTGGATAACTAGACCTCCGCTTCTAAGTACCTCGTAGACAAAGTTGTATAGCATAATGTAATACAAGTTTGTGTACAATCTGTTTGTAATAACTAATGAAAAAAAATCCGCAAAGTAACGCCTCATTTATTTTGTTATTTTCAGATTTTGAATTGTGTACACCTTGCCTGCCTCACTTTGTAAACTTTCTCTACATCATGGGTCTGCTGGAAGAAATCTCGTCAGAGATAAGCTCACCCTTTTTACACACACACGGAAATACAGATTAATACAGCATAATAGACAAGTACAAAAGGGCGAGCTTATCTCTGAAGAGATTTCTTCCAGCAGACCCATGATTTAGAGAAAGTTTACAAAGTGAGGCTGGCAAGGTGTACACAATTCAAAGAAATTTACAAACTGAACACCAATTTCAACAAAATAAGTTTTTGTTCAAATTGTGTGTTTCAGTCTGTTTCAGTTTGTTAATTTCTGATAATTTAAACCTTATTTTAAAATACTTAAGAAAATAAACGAATTAACATATTACAAACTTACTGATATATATATAGATTAATGGTATACCCTGTATGTAACAGGGTGAAATTGCATCCTTTTAAACTTAGAGTCTACCCATCAAATTGAACAACTTTTACTATGGGACCAAACCGATCGGAGCAAAAATAAAAAGCTGTTCCATACTAAACTGCAATGCTTACTCGACACAAATGTATGCAACAGCAGATTTTTGTTGTTGATCCGATCAGTTTGCTCCCATAGTAAGAGTTGTTCAGTTTGATGGGTAGACTCTTAGTTTAAAAGGTTGCTAATGATATCAATTTCACCCTGTATACAAAGTTCAATTTCTTTCATAATCCTCATTCAATTAATAAATAGAAAAGTTTCAAAAAGCTAACGAAATAGGTTATCCAAAGCAATGTACGGCAAGAGTATGAGCCGGGGTCCCCAGTCAGCGGGAAGTAAACATGAGGCAGGGGCATACCCACGCAAAGATTTGTTTGTCGGGCTGTAGATGCGCGATAGAATAAACCAGCCATAAGCACGTGCCGGTGTTTACAGGTGCAAGTGCATAGTTGGTTGCTCATTCCAGTCAGAGTGATGTCACATGAATAGCGAAGTTTAGTGAAATTGTGAAAACAGATGAAGCAAATCTTAATACATACTTTGTATGCAACGTTTGCATTCAAGACACACGACTCTTTGTTTTAGATTTAACTAGCGAACCGCCCCGGCTTTGCATGGGTGCAATGCTGATACTAAATATATATGTATACATATACACCTTCCTCTTGAATCACTCTCTATCTATTTAAAAAAAAACGCATCAAAATCCGTTGCGTAGTTTTTAATATCTAAGCATACAAAGGGACAGACAGACAGCGGGAAGTGACTTTGTTTTGTACTATGTACCTATACTTCATTTCAAATAAGGACGAATAGATTTTACGATTCTTATGTAGGTTTCTGGCTAATTCTGATTAGCAAATATACCTATAATTTATTTATCAGAAAGAGATACTATATCCGAAATGTCTTGGACGTTACTAAAGCTGTTTAAGAATCACTTATTCTTAGAAGTGTTTCAAATCGCTGTTTCTATATTCAAAATAGCCTTAAAATTACATTGCTATTTGAAATGGAGTATACTTAAGTACAAATAATTTGAGATAACACATGTCACAACTTATGTATAGAAAACTCAACTACAATCTAGAATGTTTTTCAAGTATAACTGGAAACTGCTATCCCTCGATGCTATTGAATGCTATTAAATATAAAATGCCCGACAGATTGTGATTCGGATTAAATTGCATCTGCTGAGTATTATATATTGTGCGTCTGGATCAGATTATCCTTACAACATTTGAATAAGTATTTTACCAAAAAATTTTTGCATTCAGAAGTTTTCTTTTATTTTCTTCACATAATAGAATGCAATGATTCCATAACGACATGGAAAATTAAATGACTAGTCATAAATATCTATAATTATATCTTATAGCAATCGATTATCGGAAACTTACACAATACCCTACTAAAAGGGGAATTTGAACGTCCATACTCGTTAATACTACGTTCTGTTTATCCACAGATACTATATTTATATAATACTAGAGTTTACCCGCGAGTTCGTCTGCACGGGTTCCCGGCATCGTAGCGAGATAAATGATTCAGCTTTCAAACACAAAAAGTTATCAAAATTAGTCCAGCAGTTTTCGCGTGCGACGTAAATAAACAAACCGATGGACAACAAATCCAAAAGTTAGTGTCAGGGACACCTGAAAACTAAACTTTTTTTTTTTAATATTCTCAATGTACAGACTTACTTCTGTCACAGTTTTATAATAGTAGAGATTGTGCGTATGCTAGTTCCAAGAGGCAAACAATTTATAGAATACATGGCATGATAGTGTGAGTCTAGTACCTGACCGGTACCGTTACCGGTACCGGCGCGGGCGCGTGCGTCCACGACGTTACGCGCCGGCGCTAAGCCCGCAGCATCCCCTAATAAATTGCGATTTAACTTGTCTCCCGGATAACGCCAACTTTTCCGCGTTTGTTCCGAGCCCGACACTTTTTTCCGCCTCTTCATTTCCTATCTCTTACTTTTGTATTTTCCGTTCTTTCCTCGCCGAGATAAACAGGCGAGAAACGCTGAAAGGGGCTTTACAAATTCAAATTGAACTTATCACACAACTTTTTACATTTGTTTCTGGTCTCGAGTTCGAGGGAAAAGAGCGAAGAGGCATTTAATAGTACAATCTCGGGAAAGATTGATGATTTTGTATCACACCTCGCTTCGGGCGGCTCGTAACGAGTCGGATGGCTCTCGACGTGGGTCGTGCTGCGCCTTATCTGGAATGGGATGCCGCTTTATCTCAAATTACATATTTTACTTGAGACGTTTCAAGAATCGCACTTTTTTCGCCGTATTAGTAGAGGAATTTAAAAGGTTTTTACCTGGATCCCTTTGTAAGTACTTCTTACTTCGATCAGATATTTAACGCCGCAGGCACAGTATAAGAATCTAGTACTACATACCGCAAGCTTTTATTTCTATGAATCATATTGAGTAGGTATGTAAAGTAGAACTATTATTATTCCTGCTACTACTACCTAACATAATAACGTTAACATTTTAAACGTTTCATTGTAGCTCAGGTAAATTTAGCCGACTAGACTTCTTACAAAGCTTTGCATGTCTTCATCTTATAATGAGACTTTAAATCGGCGCTCATAAAACGTGTCCTCTCATTGTTGTTAATTTTATATGCAGACGACGACGTCGTGCCATGCTGAGCACAGGTTCGCGTCGAGCAAACAACTTGCAATGTGTAGCGTACATACACAAGTAAACACAATCTAGTTAATCAAGCGGGTAAGGAAGTTTCACCGCGTGCAGTAAATAGCGCTCACTTAATTTGAGGGCCATGTGTGGGCACATAACCGCAGCATATTTATCCCATTATGCACGGCACGGCGGGCAGCCGCGGTGATGCGAGTCACGTCGCCTGAAACGAATCGCATGTGACATTATTTGTGAAGATCGTGCTCTATCTTCGTCGGCGACATCGTCGGGACGTGGAGGGATTACTCACAAAGAAGTACGATTTCAACGATACGATAAAGAAGCGAGAAAGTTACACACTGCGTATTCTCGTTGGGATTAACGTTGTTACGATCGTTTACGTATTGATTATAGGATATGTTTTCCGGTTTGTAATGTGAACTTAAATGTCAAAACTAGGTAACATATGACGCGAGACTGGTGCTATCTGCGTTTATGAATGTATGTACAAATTTATAAAATAGCAAAGCTAATTAAATATTAATTGTAACTGTATTTTGTGACATCTGTAAAAATGTGAAAGCAATAAATGATTGTGATTCTAACTATAGAATAATATACACCCTTTTTACCAATATTTAAAGGGTGTATTCAGATAGTTAAACTAAACAACTTTCCCTAAGGAACATAAGTCAAAAAAAAGGAAGTTTTTTGGACCTCCCATAGAAAAGCAATCGGCCGATCCCCACTTTCGTATGAAAGGTCCTATTCTTAGATATTCCTAAGGGAAAGTTGTTTAGTTTCATTTTCTAAATACATCCTTCAATTTCATATACCTGGTAATTAAAAAAAATATTGGTGTGTAGGTACTAAACTTCTTACCAGAAAACTGCTGTAACGGTAAAACTTTACTAGACTACGTTTTCAGGAAAATACGTAGCAACTTTTATTTATTTAAGCTATCCCCACTTAAAACTATCGGCGTTCTCGTCCACGTTCAAACAATGAAGAGATTTTTTAACTTCGATCACAAATAGAGAAGTGGTTGAAGATTCTTACCAACAAAATTCTTACAAAATCCCATACAATAAGGATTCACCGAGGTAGGAATATTTGTTGAACATTACACCATTGCATATTAATAAAGCATGTTCAACTATCTAATCAAAATTTAATAATAACATAATTCAGAAACAACATAATTATCCAGCGGCCAATGCATTAGAATAGAATCACATAATTTGAATATTCAAACACGGTATACATTTCATCAACAAGTCACACTATCTGAATGCAATTCTAATGTTAATAAATAAACATGCGAACGTACGTACCTACCTAGTGCTGACGATAACATTGAGAAGTGATAGATGTATGTATGTATGTATATGCTCACGACTATATTCCCCGAGGGGGTAGTCAGAGATGTTCTGAAACCTCAGAGCATCCACGTGAAGGAAAAACATCGTGAGGAAACCAGCATGCTTCAATTTCGAGGCATGTAATGTCCCACTGTCCATTATAAGTTCCGACGGGCTCACCCCCGTCACACGGGAGAGAGTTTCGGTAGTACTACTGGTGAAAAGATAGATTTTTATTTTTTTATTTAATATAATAGAATAGGTTACGTTATTAATGAAATCATTAGCTTATAACAAGAATAAACAACAAAGTAGATACAGTATAAGCATACCTACAAACTTAAAGTCAATTAGAGACATGCTATTATTAGACTCATACGCAACACTAGAATACTCAATGTGACCATGAAATTTTTCGGCTAGATTTAATGGCACTTTAGGAAAATATAAGCATCATCATGAAATAAAACCGGCCAAGTGCGAGCCGGGCTACTCACGCACCGAGGGTTCCGTACCACACCACCACACAACATAATAACTACAAAAATGTTTTTTTTTGTCCTGGATTTAACACGAGCCGATTCACACTTGGCCGATTCTTATTATTTGTTGTTTTACTGTAGAGTTTACTCTATAATCACACAAAGATCATCGCTTGCATACCGTTTTAACGATAGCGCGAGACGAAAAATTTTTGATAAAAACTAGTTTCTTGTATGAGGAACCTTAAATTGTTTATTATTTGTCAACAAATAACGCATATTCTGTGAAAATTTCAACTGTCTAGCTATTACGGTTCAAAAGCCACAACCCTAAATAGGTAGGACGGACGGACGGACAACGTAGGCTTAGCAATAGAGTCCTGTTTTCACCCTTTGGGTACGGAACCCTAAAAATGTTTGATAGAGCCTAGAGCGAGCGAATAGACTACAAGGTACGTAGACAATATAACTTGGGTATTGATTGAGACAGGCTGTAATAACACGGGTTATTGCATCGTGCCGGTGATTCAGTGCGCTCATCTTAGAATAGATGTGGTTGGGACACTGCCACTGCATTCCATTCATACACGTGATTATACGTACGTACATAGTTACTGTTATCATAGTTTTATCGTTGTGGATATAATAATATACATTGCGGATTGCGTTATTGTTAATGGATTAATACAATTATTTTACATATGACTAGGTATTTTTTGGTTTGAAATGCGCAGGGAGGGTTCCGTAGTTGCTCGTCACAATATACGGACTTAGAAGCTTTTTGTTTTATTCTACGGTTTACCGGCTTAGCTGGCAGAGGGCAGAGGGGGGGGGGGGGCACTTGACTCTAACAAACACTTTCACTTTAAAGCTTAATATTTCGGATCCCTAAATCGAAAATGGTTTTCCCACACCCACAACATTTTTACAACGATACTCCAAACGATGGGAGAGACGAGAAAAAAATTGCTTCCCCTCTTTTCGTGTGGAAAGGTAAACACGAAAAAAAAACAAGATTTTATTTTATTACTTTGTCGGCGTGATAAATATGTATACCCATGTCAAATTACAGCTTTTTAGTATTAAGCGTCTCTGAGCTAAGCCGCGGACAGACGGACTGACGGTCAGACAGACGAACATGGCGAAACTATAAGGGTTCCTTGTGACTACGGAACCCTAAAAACTGTAAAGTATTAGAAACTAATCTTAAGAAGACACTCCAACATTTAAGTAATGATCTAAAGTGTGTTAATGGATTAACGCATAACTAGAAAGTAGTTTGTTTAGAATCGAGAGCAGAATCGAAATCAAAATATTAAATAATTTGTTTGTAAAATTTAAAATTTACTGAACTCGATCTCAACCCACCGCACAGGCGCACTTACCTTACTTACTACCAAAACAAGATTCTTAAAATGTATCCATGAGCACGTTAGCACATTCATTGCTGAAATGATAACAAATCATTTTTGCCTCAAAACTTAAACTGCGAATAACTTTAAATTGTAACTATCAAAATAATGAAATTATTGTTTAAATCTAATTATTTTGTTGTAAATCAGTTGTAGTGTATGAGGTTTTGCGCTCATTCATTAACAGTTTTTATAAATTACATATTGATTATCTATAACTTTGACCGAACCCTACTATGCAGGTATTTAAATATCATCATCATCATCATATCAGCCGATAGACGTCCACTGCTGGACATAGAACACACAACGACCGATCCTGCGCTGCCCTTATCCAACGGGTAAGATTAAATAATAAGAGATAATGAGTCATATGAGTGTAAGTCACGTTTAATAACTAAACTAATAACGAAGATAATGAGAAGAAAGTTTGTGCCGTGACGTAAAAAGGAAGTAAAGGAGCACTTTAGTAGGATGCGAGTCAGCGCAATATTAGCAAAGGCCTGGCGAGGTTGGTACTCCGGGGTATGTGCGTTACACACGTAGCGCCACCAAAGATTAAGTTTAGGGTTGAGACACATTTACCGACGGCGACCGACGGCCGGCCCATACAAAAAATTAATTTATGCATAGTCGATGGCAGACAGCTTCGCATACTAAATGTCATTTTTGTACGGGCCCGCCGTCAGCCGCCGTTGGTAAATGTGTCTCAACTCTTATGAACATTGTGATTGTCTAAGTTTAACAAATAAACGCAAAATCTGGAAATCTGTACGGAATCAGTAACTGAATATAATTTTTATATTAGATCTTGAAAATAGATGGTTTTGAAATTTTAAATTGATTATTAGCCGTTTGTCTGTATGTTCATTTTAAAATAACACGAAAACCACTGAATTGATTTTACCAATGCGCACTGAGCCCGCGTGATGGAATATATGGTCCATTCCCTCTCACCCTTATTCGAAAAAAAGAGAAGGCATATGCCCTGCAGTGGGATCCTACAAGCTGTAACTTACCTACTTACTTTTTATTTACCGACTATAAGCTCTTTAAAGTAAAAAAAACCTATTAATCTGTTTGAACACTTGTAATCACGAAATTTTCAGTTTTGGACAGGATGGGATCTACCGATATCCGAGATCAAAATCGGCCATAAATCCAGACATGGAAATATAGCCGTTTTTGATCTCAAACGTCGTCACATATTTATTGGCAAATCAAACGGCGCTGCGGTCTCGCGTGGGTATCGCGCACCTCCGAACTCGCTTGGTATTCGACCAGCGGCCGTGCTGTCCGACCGGAGCGGCCTCCTCGACTAACACTGCCCTCTATTCACGTAACGTGACTAGAGGTCACACTAGCTAATACTCTATGAACTCTTTTTTGCCTTTGAGATTGAATTTAGGGAAATTCCATTTTAATATATCTCACTGATCTAAACGAAAGACATAAATTCCATATTTCAACTACCAAAGGCCGAAACTGAAGGTAAACGAAAAAATAAGTCAGACAGGCAGTGAAAGATTCTTCTCATGATTACAAAATGACTAGCCGTATAGTCTCTGTCTGCCATGAGATGAAGGCTTGAACAAATACATAGAGTTTGCAAGCTTTTGTTGGAACTCTAGTTCGCTTGGCCCTTCAGTTTGCAACATATATCCAATATCTAGGTCATCAACTTTAATCAAATAATGTTTTCAAACTTAACGATTCCATATTTATTTGATAAAAAGTATTATAGCATAGCTATTGAGCAACAATATCTTTTTATTTCCAGCACTATTGAAATATTATATATCATGAATACGGCGATACTTTATAGCATACGTATATTACTCGTTATTTGAGATTTATGAAACAATTTTTAGGAAGTATACTGCAACGTCTGTACCATCGTGATTCGCATGATAGATACCTCGAAATAATTATTTCTCTTCAAAATAGTGGTGAATATCAATAAAGGATGTAGGTATTGTTTGTCTGGGGTCGCAATTATTGCAAAATATCCATTCATTTTTCGACGGCTCGCAAAGCACTCAACCGTGCGTGGTTTCTCTTTTGTACGTTTGTTCATAGTCTGTGCGCTTTGCTGTGGCTATTTGAATATTTCAAAAAGTATCTGTATCGTCATAAAATGGTAATTAAAAGCTGTTTTGTTTGAATGCAATTTTGAATGTTTGGTTAGTATCGTTTGTTTCTTCAATCAATGTGATGACTCGACACAAATAAGACGGTTAATGTGTTTGTGTGTACGTGAAATGAATGCTGGAGAGTAAGCGATGAAAAGATTGCACGTTTCAATAGATTCAATAGAGCAGATCCCTAAGTCCCAAATTAAATCATGGAACATCTCTGCACCTGCCTGCGAGACCTGTGAGCGCGATTTCCTCGCACTCTCAAGCTGGCTTACTATTATTTTCCCTCTGATTTTTGCCAGACGTTGCTCTTTAGCAGAAACGTTTCTTGTAAACAGACTAATGCACTAAACTGCGGTCGTACGTTCAAAATTTGCCGTTGTGCCGTAGTTTTGTGTTCGTTCATATTTACACTTCAGATAGTTTTCTAGAGATAATTGCATTTTGCATTTGCATCTTTATTTCCAATTATCTCCATAACGTGACACTTTAAGACATTTGTTATAAGAAATTTTTTGTTCCTTAATCCAAAAATACAAATTTCGTTGTGCGACGCGACTTTCAAAAATAGTCAATCGGGATTATGTTAGAAGTTTACAATCCCTTTATATCACCTACACAATTCAGCCAGATTGCAATCTTCCCAACTGGACTTAAACCGAAGAAAAATACAAGGGAAAGCCGCAAGTCAGTTTTGTAGGAGTGTTAAGGATTTAGTTGAGCCATCCGATTGAAGGGACCGCTATCTCTATCTGGTCCATCGAATGTGAGAAAATACGCGGCTTTAGTGGACAAATTCCTTTCGATTCAGTCACGTACCGGCGAGATGGGCCTCTTAGCTGATTTGGTGAGCGTATGTTTAGATTTTGGCAAGCTGTTTATTGAAAGGGATTGAAAGCTGTAACGGGTTTGCTTAGGATTTTCGTAGTCGTTGTAGAAAATCTGTGTACACCTACGAATAAATATATTATTTATACGTAGGTGAGGTTTTCAAATCTCGGATGCAAAAAACTGTATCCAAGAAGTGTCTTGGACTACTTAAGCAGTGACTCAGTCGTCTTGAACACACATAGGTGCCTATAAAAGATACTAGGAATATATTGCACCAATGTGTCTGGCTTTAGAGTCTAAACCAACCCTTTAAATATTACAAGGATGTTTTGTGGACTAAACTTTAGACCGCCAAACTGAACAACTTTCAATATAGAGCGATAATCAAGAAAAACTAAAACAAAACCAGCAAACTGCAGTGTATGCCTACTCGACTCAAATGTGGAAAAGTTTTTTTTTCGTCCTTTCCTGTGTACAGAAAATTTATAAGTTGATGGTGTAAAGTTCTAAACCATCCCTTTAAATATTACTAGTCTATTCTGTTACACCTTATAGAAGGTAATTCTCTAATAATCTTGTCTAATAATGATAATTTCATATAATTATTAACAGTTATTACACAATATTACCCAAGTAAAATGTTCAATACTGTTGTGTCAACCAATGTAGTTGTGTAACAAGCATCGCACGCCAAAATGTGCAGGCAAACAAGATTGCAAGTTGTATGTCATTTGGCGTGTAATTGCGACGCACAGCTGACGCGCCGGCGCCGGCACGTGCTACGTGGCTACGAGCGGCTACGTACTGTTGATACTATCGTAGCAAAAGCACGTAGGCTAACCATGCCCGTAGCCCATGGCTATTCGATATTGCGAAATTGAAGGAAAACAAATTGGGCCTACCTTTTAAATGTGTCCAGTGGCTCTTTATATTAATTAAAGCAGTCATTTCTGGCTGTTTTTTAATTACCTGAAAAAGATAATGAAAACATTAATTGATGGCTCGGTAACTGTAAACCTGCCTAGTGTGCTAAAGGTCGCGGATTCGAATCCCGTAATGTTCAGTTCGATGGTCTGAAGCACCCTGTTCAATTAGTAACGCTTGTTGTCTAGTCATCATAATACACGTCCAGGCTAGATTCTGGTTGTTTAAATGGGACTAGATAATTGGCTGTGACAATGTCTAAAATATGTTTTTTATTGTTACTAACAGAGGTTAGGATTCGATGAAGTGTGCAACAAAAAGCCGTTTGTATCGTATCCCAAGGAACAATATAAATGTGTTGTTTGTAAAAGTAAAACGGCACACTGTACATTGCATTACCGCTGAAAGTTTCACAGACATTCGTTATGGACGTAGCGCTCGCGATAACTATACAAAAACTTTGTGTCGGTTTGTAGACTCGCAGGAACAAAGTTTACGTAGTTCACTTAACGTTAACGTTACATGTTAGTGCGGATGAAGTAAATCAAAGATAATGGCTTTAAATTTTTTTTTTTAATGTATAAAGTGCAAATTCAGTCTATCCGTTTATTTTTATTTCTGTGCTTTTTGACTTGAAATGTTATGTTGAAATACGACAACACTAAACAAATTTTGAATTGGAGCAATAAAACTGAAGAAGCACTAAACAAAAATTATTTTTGAAAATGTTTATAAATTTTATTCATTTCCATGAATAAAACAAAAATTGTTTTTTCATGCATTGATTGAGTGGTTAGATAGAAATCATAAAACAAGAAAGCACTATTTTATACAGGGTGTAACAAAACACCTTCATAATATTTAAAGGAGTGGCTTAGGGTATCAAACTGAACAAATTTCACTATGGAGCTAACATCGAGAAAAAAAGCAGCTGTTTCATACAAAAATGCAGTACGTAGGTACTAGACTCAAATTTATAGTACAGTTATTTTTTTTTTTCTTAGTCTCTAAACTGAAAGTTATTCAGTGTGATGGTCTAAACTACCCCTTTAAATAAGTACTAATAGGATTTCTAATTCAAACGACGTTGAATCAAAGTAATAAATTTCACGAAACATGTGTAACTTTCTGTCGTCGTACAAACACAGATAATTAAGAAGCATGAAACCATTTTGAATATTTTATGAATGTGTATTTCATATGTATGAGGACATGGCTACTAGACGGAAATTTATAAATTTGCATTCTTAATGAATACATTATATGATGGGATGATTATGAAAGGTGTAAGGATAGTAGGAGAATTTTACTAACTTTTTACTTCGTTTAGTCAACATTTATCTTACCTAAATGGGATATTAAAACCCAATGGTTTTAATTCATGGTAATATACATGATTCTATCACTTACTCAGATAAGGCATATGTACTTAAGCCAATCCGATGTCCAAAAGGACAAACCACAAAAAAATTTAGAATATTCATGAATTAAAGTTTAGAATGTTTCTTGGGTAGATAAATAAAGGACTCAAAATACAGTTAATATTTACATGTTTTGTATTTTCTATAACACTTTAAAATAAAGACCGCAAAGTATACATTTTGTGTTTTTAATAATACACTTTTATATTCCTGGGAAGGATTAACAATGTATTGTGATGAATACAGAAGTTTTTCTGTTTGTTTTTACGTAAGTAAATCATACTTTGTCTTTATTGAATTTGAAAGTTGAGAGCTTTGATTGATTTCCGAATTCTTATGCTACATTCACATTTTTCTCTCAGCATCGAAAACGTATTTCACAAAATGAAGACTCACAGTTGTGTAGATATAATATAAAGACAAGGAGACGTTCACGTCGCTGCTAGTTAGCAGCGCAAACTGGTCCGTCGCTGGCGTTCGCGCAAATTGAATTTGTCTCGAACGCTCGGAGGCAAGCGCTATGCCGGCCGTGCCACCGTGCCATCGTGCCACCGTACCGCCGTGCCACCGTGCCATCGTGCCATCGTGCCCCCGTGCCCGCCGTGCCGCAGGCTGGACGCTGTCCGCTCTCATGCACACTCCCTTCGCCACCTGTCACGTGTGCTTACGGCGAGGAACGTTACCGGTGTCACCTCTTACTAATTGGTAACCGAAAATTACGTTGATTCTACAAGTAAGACAAACTGAATTGCCCGTCGTGGTAGCCGGGATTTTTGCCACAACCGCCAACTATTATTTAAGCGTAAAGTGGTTGAGTTTCAGGCTGGAATGGCTAATCATATTTTAGGCCCGCCACATCATGCGGAATTGTGATTTTGTATGGGTTTGATGATTGATGTCTCCGTAATTCCGGACGGAACACTGGAGGGGCAAACCCATACGAAATCCTAATTCCGTAACGGAATTCCGGATGTATAATGACGTGCTTTATTCAAAAACTTTCACTATCTATGGGAGTAACAAAGAAAATGCGAAAATAAAAATCTGGTGTTCCATACATTAGGGGTCTCTTCAAAAACAGATCGCCTTTCCAATATTAGTCCCATAGTGAAAGTAATGTTCCGTTTGATAATCTGAAGCACCCGATTGCATATAGCATGCATTTCTGGCCGCATCTTCTCTACAGCGGAGCACCTTCCGACGTGGTGGTAGAGTCAAAAATGGCGTCAGAAAGTCACGTCATCCACGTGATATTATTTTGAATAAAATATTTTGAGGTTGATTTGATTAAATTTTACATCCTGTCCTGTATAGCACTTGATGAACTTTATAGACTTGTGACTTTGTCCGCTACTTACTCCTCTTTATGTCATATCTTCGGTGCCCAAAAATGTATTTAATACTTACCTGAGACAACTAGATCAAAATCCATTCAGTATTTCTCAAGTCATAAGCATAATAGACAGGCATAGTTTCTATTGTAAGTACGTAGATATAGTGTAACTATTTGACATTGCTATATTGGCTTACCAGAGTAGATTTTCCATTTAGGCTCGGTACTAGCAAGTGCTAGTATTATTCAGTAGCGTGACTTGCATTTCATCGAGTGTTGGCGAGATTAATGGCGGTTCGTCGCGCTCCGGCCGCGGCAATTACACGCGCAATGTGCCAGCGGTGCGGTCTTGTCATGGTTTTGTTATTCACCGCTCACCGACGAACGTGAGCGAACGTGAAATGACGCACGCGTTATATACATATGGGATTTTGATTATACAATACTCAAATACCTATGTATTTTTGTTGTATACAACATTTATGGAAGCCGATATCGGCAAATATTTTGTTAATAAATTCTATATTATTATTAAACTGTTCACAATAACGTACGGCGCCGAAACATGCACAAAATAAGAGTAGCTCAGCGAGTCATGGAGCGGGCCATCTAGGCATAACACTTCTAGACCATGTCACAAACGTCGAGATCCGACGTCGAACTAAAAGTTCAGGACGTCGGAGATAGAATTGCTGGATTGATGTGGCTAGAAGAACAGATGGCAGATGGAACAAAGCCTTGACCGAGTAGTGACCGAGATCGGGCAGGATAGGAGTACGTCGTTCAGCCGCTACATGAGCTGATGAGCTGCAAAATAAAAAATCTCCTGTCCCATTCATTTCAGTCGAGTAGGACTGCAGTTTTTATGAAACAGCAGATTTTTTTTTCTCCTCCTTCTCATCCTTTTTAGTGAAAATTATTCAGTTTGATGGTCTAAACCCCATACAAACTATAAATATTACTAGGGTGTTTTTTTACATCCTATATATCTCTTCCCTATCTAAACAGAGCCCATGACTAGAGAGACCATTTAACGTTTAATTTTCCTTTGAAGACTAGAAGACAAAATAAAATGCATTAAAGCATTCAGTTCATTACATACTTTGTTTTCACTTGAAGTTACATTAAACTATTCGATATCATAAAAATGTGAGGTGCTAATTAGATAAAGACCATCTGTTAAAAAATGCATAGCATCGTGAGATCTGTATAGTACACGCCAATAACTAAAATCTGTAAATAACGAATAACGTAGACTGAAGGAAGTAAAGAAGCAGCGGGCGATGTCTCGCTCCGTAATATACGCTAACGGGCCGGGACAAGACAAATGTGTTTTCTCTCGCTCGCTATTAGACGCCGTGCTCCCATGCTCTCCTGGTACCCCCCGCGATCTTGATTGAAAACAATAGCTTATTATTTGATTTTGAGGCAAATTTGCTAAAAAATGCGATGAAAGCTTATTTTAGTTAAATGGGGATGACAACATTGATCTCTTATATGGTCAATTACCTTGTTTTGTTATTATAGAAAGTCTTTGACTAATTATTATAAGGACTAGCCTTGCGGTAGCATTTCCCCTCTGCCACGGTATAAGCACAATTGATCTTGTGCATTTACATTCAATTTTACACCTTCTCACTAAATGAGACAGCCTATAATTGCGAAATAATAACTTCAAACTTAGAACGTTTGGGGTTCACACGAGACTACTTTTCATGATTTTTAACATTCAAAATTAGAATCTAAAGTTATGGGGAATAAAATCCAAAGTTGCGGATTTCATGTTACCTCGCCCCCCGCAATGAGTGGCAGAAATGTTTGTTAGTAGAATTACACGCGTAACCAGTCCACATATAAATAGTCAAAGCAGAAAGTGCTCTAAAAAACTAAAAAAATTATTGTATTGTTTGTTGTTTGTTTATTAATTTTATTTATTAATAAAAGTAATTTATAATTAATACAACATCATTAGTTGGTTTATGTTTGACTAGCTTTTTCCTGTCGTCTGTACAGCGCCTGCAACTGCAAAAAAGATGATGAACATTTATCAGCTTTATGTCTATGACAATAAGATTCATAAGTGTTCATCAAATTTAGTTGCCAACAACGATATATAAGGCAAAGTCTACTCTAGGAGCAGCTTCCCCATAAGTAATAAGTAAGTTGAAACATGAACAAATTTTACTAGCAAGCCTTGGCGGCAGCGGGTCGGCAGCATGTAGCAAGGCTTATTAAAAGTTTATTTTTCAAATAAAGAAGACACTTACAACAAGTTAACTTTATGACAACAAACAACGCTCCGTGAGGTCTCGTGCTCTATTATAATGAGTAGGGAATTGCATGAAAATGTCTGAAGTTTCCCTGAATCGCGTTTTAATTTTGATATGTTGTAAGATGGGCCCGCGTGGTGGAATCCGACCCACTTCCTTACACCATTATTCGTGAAAGGAACCCTGCAGTGGAATCATACAGACTATAACCACATAGATTACTAGTTACTATGTAACAGATACATCACTTCCTTATAAAAAAATCAAAATGTCGTTGATTTTTCTTGAGTTGTAAGCTATAAGATATTTTTGGAAACGTAATACAAATTGTATGTGCACGCATGCCCAATACATATGCTCACGTCATAGTCCCGGAGAGGTAGACAGAGACTACGACCCAATTCTGACAAACTTCTCTCAGCCACAACCGTCTTACCCACATTTAAATCAGCACAAAATATAGAAATTCAGGAGCAGCGTAAACAGAAAACGATGTCATTGAAATTTAGACCTTATCAACAGTCAAACACCATACATATTCGACTAATGATTTCCCAGTCGAAATGACCACGATAAGTAATTAAAAGTCAGAAGTACTCCACATCCCGTGCCTCCTATTTATCGTGTCGTAGCTGCTACGAGCTACGTCGTAGCGTCTACGGCGCGGCGTCGACCGCTACGCCACAAACGCTCTTCAAAGTTTCTCCCTACTCGCGTCCCTACGTCTATACTTGAGTGAAACAACTTCATTCACTCGTAATTACAACTTAATATTACCATAATTAATAAGCTTATATAGTAGTAGTATATAATAATATTGTCCAGTGTTAGTAGTTTTCCGTAGTTTTAAAACAGGAACTCTAAATAAGCATAACTTGTTAGACACTGAGTTTTTTCATGTTAAAACAAAAAATTGTCACCAAGTAGCCACAACGTACCACTATTGAATGGCTGGAAGTAATCTCTGCATAAACAGGGTCCTTCTTAATAAGCTGACTTATCAAACTGAATAATTTTCTCTATAGGACCAACAAAAAATCACGAAATTAAACAGCTTTCCCATACATTTGGTTCGAGTAGGTACAGAAGCAGCAGATATTTTAGTTTCTTCGCGATTTCGATTTTTGTCCCATACAGAAAGTTGTTCAGTTTGATGGTCTGAGCATCGACCTAACGTATGAAATAGCAGACCAACTGGTTCCATATTGAAAGTAATCCAATTTTATGGACTGAAATACCCCTTTAATATTTAATGCATATTCTACTCTCTTTTGTCTTTGTGTATAATGATGATTATTAGAGTTCCCCTTAGTTGTGGCAACGTGCTTTAGAACGAACAATCAAACCTACTGAATTTACCCAGGTTCTTTCGCCAACGTAACCCTAACAACACGAAAGATAAATAGAATTGACATGAGCATTTGACACGATAAAAGGTAACACTCCTGCTCGTACAATGTAAGTAGTTATGACATAGTAGGCGGCGACTGGCGCCGCGGCGTCTCCTCACTTCTGCCCCCTCTAAATCTTATAGCAACACGGCGTCATAATGCACGCAAGACACAAACATGTCTACGTGCGCCAAGCTTGTTAAGTGGTTTGGAAGAAAAACATCACAAAAACTTTTTTATTGCCGTATGCCATTTAAGCCATGTCCCTTTGTAGGTATTTTTCTGGTAAACGGTTCACTAGGCTGATGTTGTAAATTACTGGTTCTTTGTTCTGGAAACACATGTAGTAAGAGATCATTGCCATCTAATTGAGGTCATACATTTTTTGTTTGACAACTAGTTATGCTATGCGTTGCAATGCGGTTTCATGTTTTTTTTTGTCAGAAACCTTCGCAGGCACGTGTTCTACCAAAGTTTCATCGCAATCGGACGAAAGGTTTAGAAACACATAAGGGACAAACAAACAAATAGATAAACATAGATTTTATTATCCAGGATATAAAATTAAATGCGTTATAAATTGAACAGGGTACTTCAGAACATCAAACTGGACAACATTCACTATGGAGCCTACAACGATCATGAAAAAAAAATCTGCTGTTCCATAGAAAATTGGCCCAAGTGTATCGAACGCATACGCATTTAATTTTACACCCTACATGTTTTTTACCCTTTTCGCAGTGGGGCTTAATTAGGATTGTACCTTATTATTCACATCAAGATTAAATATATCTTTGTCTAAAGTTATCGAAACGATAGTAATTAACAAAGTAAAATGATGCGACTGCCAATGTCCAGTCAACCAATTTAAAATATAGACCATTTGTCACAGCAAATTATTTGCAGTTATGTTTCACTACAGTAGTGTAGGTAGTAAGTACTAGTTACTCTTTCTTATTCTGTGAATAAAGGTTAATGACGAATACAGGTGATAGTGAAAAAGTTTTAAATTGTCCTACATTTTAAATTGGTTAACTGTATCTGAATGTAAGACGTAAGTACGTGCACTAGGTCACATTGGATCCTGTTAAGAGAGTCCGGTATCACCCCTCACAAAGTTAGCGAAACAACCCTCGTCTCACAGTTTTTTTGCGGCAGACTTCGTAATAATAACCTTTGTAATTCTTCAAGTGAAACTTCAGCAACTTTATAAGAGTACCTCAGAGTGAGCTCTCCGCGCTCTTCATACAATATGAAACGATCTGTCTCCCCTCCCACTTTCTTGTTACAATAATCGTAGAGCTTAATTCCTAAGAAAATAAGAGCATTATCGTAATAGGGATCGTGTTTTATGAGATTGAGATTATAATAACATCGTTCGAATAAGTTCAGCTTACCTCTGCTCCTCGTAACAAAAAATCAAATCAACTCTTTCAAACACAAGTAAACTTGACTTTATGTGTGACAACGATGCAACCGCGTTTTGCTGTATAAAAGCGATATAAAATTTTATGGTTGTCAAATAGTCGTAAAAAGATCGACGGATAATAAAGACCGAATTTCAAAATCACGTAATATGTGCGTATACATTTACATATAGACTTAATCGAAAATAGTAAAGAAAATGTGGGGCTTTTATCTTTTTACCAGATTTATGTAACAAGATGTCGCAGAAGTTAGCAAGAAAGCATATGCTTCTACAAATAAAAGCGGCATAAATTGGCAAAGTACTTCGCGTAGCATCTAAAAGTTGTAACATTTGGTTGGGAAGTTGCCGGCAGGCAAACTGTCCTGGCGGACGCGATTCAGAAAACATTTTAGGGTAACGTCGACGTGGACACAAAGCCTGCCGGAGACGTCTGTCCCTCGTGAACTCCGCTGCCTGACTATATTTACCCGACCGACTCACGATACCCCCGCCCTATGACCGACCCCGGCCCCGCGTCGCTACACTGCGAATATTTTTTGTGGGGACATCATAATAATAGCTCTGTATTACTTCAGGAGAAATTCCAAGAAGTTTATAACTCGAGATGAGTTTCGTGTTCCTTGTCATAAATAATAAAGCGGTCGTCGACTACCACGTTGTGCAGATTTTAAGTGGAGTGAAAATTCAGAAAATAATTTTTCATTATCGGTTCACAAGGAAATAGACATTTCTACAGTAAATGAAGTTTGTACGAAGGCTACAACATATCGAAAGTGGACTACGTAATTTGTCACTGTCTTATTAAACAATGTACGCTTAATACGCAGTGTGTCACAGACTCGTGTAACAAAAGAAAGTGTGAGCAGTTGGAAACATGTTCTGCGTGATCGAGTCTTTCGTCATAGTCGCATAATGTAGAAGGGTGACTCGTCGGTATTCTCCGCTACGCTTTCGTGAAACTGCATTCTTTTCATACCGACAGTATGACAAATTGCGAAGAGCTATGTCAAGAATCAAGAAAACGAAATTCACGTTGTTTTTCAAACTCCATGTCTTATCCGAAAACAACGCGAACTACAATCAATCTAATATCATAAATTTCGTTTAACGTTCAAACTACCGACACGGGCGGAGGCACTGCTCTGTTCTCCTCGTGCTATCTACAGATTCTACTTAAGTTAATGGATAAGTTGCAAAGGCACGGAGTTTACTTTGTGTTGTCAGGTAGAGGTAGACAGACTTGATCGAAAAGTTTTCTTCGTTAATTTGAACAAGTCAGTAGCTTCACAACACTGACTGTCAGGATAGTTTAGAGAACAACGTTCTTGGATTGTCGAGTTTATAATTACCACGTTCTATTTTATTAGCAAGTAACTGTTTGTTTTGTAACAAGAAAGGGTTACTTCTTCTGTTTTTGAAGGAACTATAAATATTTCAAAACAAGATAAAAATTTCTTTAGGGTAAAGTGATTTTTGCATATCAGTGTGTAATTCTGTAACATTTGCATTTTAGGAAATAATAAATTTCGACAAAATTACAACTTATATCCAAAAAAGCAACTTGTCCCAACTTCCCCCGCCTAAAGAATTATGAAGATTAGCATAACAAAGTAACCTGAAACTGTGTTCACGGAATGCGTCGCCTTCACAAGTTAGGAATCTTGTACCCTCTTCATATTTACGTATTTTTAATGTAACATAGCTCTTAATAAGAGGTACGATTTATTTTCATCTTTCTAGAAAAGTTATTGCACGCAGTATGTGTTGTATGATACACGAGTAGAATTGAGTATTTGCTTACTGCCGGCCGCCAACAAGTGTGGGCACTCGTCGAGTATGCGACTCGCTCGGTCACTCGCTCTATCAATTACGCTAATGGAATTTATTTCATTTCAAACCTATGCTTCTCCGACTAGAGCACCACGCTGCGCACTCTGAGTGCACTTATTTCGCCAAGATGGGACACTACCTATATATTTTCTCATCGTTCTCAATTTGTTTAGATTTCACTTTATAGTTTCTGTTGCGTCTTAAAAATAGTATATTTAATATTATATAATATCCTTATGTTTTAATAGTACAGAAACGTTTCGAAAGCTTAAGAAAAATTTAACGTTGAAATTTAAAACTTTCTCAATTAACGGTATCGGCGGAGGTAAAGGCAGATTGACCAAAGTTCTCGTATTAAAAGTTAAAAAATAGCCCTTATAAGACTCGTACGTGTTCTTTGTCTCAAGTTTGCTCACCTCTAAGAAAGTTCCCCCTCGCAGCAACTAATATTAGTCAATTAAGTATTCAGGCCGCGTGCCTGGCGCTGCGCAGCCCGCTCGCGCTCGCCGCTGCTCACTGCGACTACCGACTCGACTCTGCGCTGCGGCCCTCGCGCCTCGTGCTTCGCTCGCTCCCCCTAACCAAACTCTAGATGCTGCAATACCATTTTTGAGACTGTTTGACTGAACTTATAAATACGTTTTTGTAAATTTATGAGTTGAAGATGACCACAGTTCCTTTTATTGTCATGACAAAATCACACCGAAACATTAAATAGTTTTAATGTAAAAAAGTATCAAAACTAAAATCAGAAATCCGGGTAAGTGTTACTTAAACACACTACCTATATAATTCCAAAAAAATTGTAGGAACCTATCTTGTCTTATCAAATCGTAACACTTTTTAGAATACTCTTGGGCGGTACGACTTTTATCGCAGGAAATCTCTCTCCTTTCTGCATAATTCATCGCTATGAAGTTGAAACCGAAGTCGTAAAAGAAATCGCTCTATGATTTCATGTCTTTGGCGGGAAACTTTCTACTTGTCTTTCTTTTGAATCGATGGTCGCCGCGGGGCGTGTTATATTATCCAGGATTGCACTCTCGCAACCGATCTTGAGTAGTCTTTGAGAGTGGTTCCTTTTAATTTAGAAAAGAGAAGTGAGACGATTTCGTTTCCTCGATAGCTATTCGATACTGATTTATTATCTACTTAGAACATTAAATACTTATAACTAGGCACTCACTTTTCATCTTTTACAATTCAAGTTAATAATGTCAGTGATCAAAATCATACAAACTACGATTATCATAATGTATGATATTATAGGTATATGTAGCAAAATGCAGAGAAATGGTATTGGCTGTAACCATGAATGAAATCTATATAGATATATACGAATAATTCAATTTGTGTATCCAAGGAGCACAGTCACGGCAATTCGATGGCGTCTTGAGACCGTGGTAACTTGTAGACTTATTTTTACTTTTTGCGTTTTGTGGCTCGTCTAAACTCCGGGGCAACGTCGGAAGCTTCTTTCCAAGAAATGCTTTAAAGTAAATTCCAAAAATTTCCCCTTAACATTGCGATTCACAGAAACAAACTTATATTAAAGTAATTTAAATGGCGTCTTTGTTATTCTTGAGGCGGAGATACAAGTTATAACATTTCATAAATGTTAATGTGAAATGAATAAGGTAAACCTCTACATAGTTCTGCGTTTGTTTTTATGTAAAAACAAAATATATAGATAGAATATCTAGGATCATCAGTTAGTTTGTCATGGCCTGTGTCTGTCACTAAGTCATAAATTGGGGTATCATATCACTTTGTCGGCTGATTCATGTGTCTAGCTAACCCGCAGACAGCTACATAAAAATTGGGCAAAAGGGGTAAGTCGAATGATAAACATAACAATAGGATGCTAAAATACTTACAAATTAAATCACCATACCTATTTTACCTAGTAAAACCTTACCCCTTTTGCTCAATTTTTCATCTTAGATCAAGGACTAATTCCTCTTAGACCTGTACTTCATTCCAAATAAGGACGACGAAATTTTCCGATTACTATTTAGCTTTCTGGCCAATTCTGATAAGCAAATATAATTAATTTATCAGAAAGATGTACTATCTGACATATCTTGGATGTTACTAAAGCTGTTCTAAGAATAAGTGAGAGTATGTGTTTCAAATCTCTGTTTCTGTAATTACAAATATACTTAAATTTTCGATCCTATTTTGAATGGAGTATAGATCAATAGATTGTTATTTTCTGGAGTATAATGTTCAACCTAAAATAAGTATGATTATCAACTTAATTTAAATGCATTATTAAATACTTTAACTAAGTAGCGAAGTATTTACAAACATGCAGAAAACTTGAGAAAATCCTCGTCTTTAAAGGTAGCAGTGAACAAATTAAAAGTCGTGTCCTAAATTACATTGTTGTGCCATAAAGTCGGCTGCAGACAAGGTAAATTTGAAATTATAATTTGATTAGCTTTGTCTTCTGTATACCCCGAGGATGGTCTTTGCAATAATTATTATTTACTACAGTCTCAGACAAGAAAGAGAGCGTTCTATTGCTTTATCTTAGACCGTATTTTTGACAAATTATAATTTGATTACCTCAGCCTTAAATTATGTTAACGAAAAAAGCAGCCGTCCATTGAAACAAGCTGCTGCCAATATTAAATTCTTAAGTCTTGGAACGAAGATATATTAAATTACTTATTTCTCTTTAGAGGAAGCCCGTAACCCGGACTGGGCACGACTACACAACTTTTGGTATAACGGTGAAGATTAATTTTAGAACTTAGAACTACCTACTTTAGGTTCAATAATTAATAATAACGTGTTAAAAACTAAAAGAACGCAAAGCCTTGAAACCGTTTGTAAGTTTTTAACAGAAAGATAACAGACTAACGTGTGACAATAGCACATTATATGATACAAGTGAGCAAAGTTGGTCATTACAGACGAGGCGCAGACGAGTGCTGCAATATAAGAGCCGAGTCTGTAATGACCAATGCTCACGCGTTTCATACGACGTTTTTCAACATACTTGCGAGGAAAAAGTAAAAAAAATCGTAGAACACGATTATTTTAAACAAATATTTATGGAAAATCGCGCTGGGCTTCTTTTTTTACGGTTCGTCCCTTTGGTTGAGATAGCTATGCGCGCGCAGATCGACGAAGAGACAATGACTTAGCTGACATTTAACCAACGACATCTTGTTAGAACAACGTAATATTTAAAAACGTTATAAACTTAATATTTAGGTATTTATAATACAAATTAATGTTAATTTGTGAACTATAATAAATTGTTTGATGAAATGAAATGTTTAATTATCATATTTTAACTAACATAGATTAATTTATTCAGAAAAAAGTTGTTGTTTAGAAATTTTATTTTTCAACATACTTGCTCGTAAAGTGGCTCTTATTGCACCCCTTTTGCGAACACGCGTGTGATAATGATTATAATAATAAGTTGTTTGCAACAAGATGTCGTTTGTTGAATGTCAGCTAAGTCAATGCCTCTTCGTCGACCTGCGTACGCATAGCTATCTCAACCTAAGGATCGAGCGTTAAAAAAAAACCCAGCGCCATTTTGCCACAAATATTTGTCTAAAATAGTAGTGTTTTACGATTTTTTCACTTTTTCCTCGCAAGTATGTTGAAAAACATCGTATGAAACGCATGAGCATTGGTCATTACAGACTCGACTGTTATATTGCAGCACTCGTCTGCTACTCGTGCTACGATCCCGCCTCGTCTGTAATGACCAACTTTGCTCACTTGTATCATAATGTACTATTATCATCATCATTCTCTTGCCCATTTCCCATTATTTGGGGTCGGCGCAATATGTCGTCCTCTTCCACGAAAATTTATTTGATATTTATTTTAAAATGGGTATTTACCTATTATGTTCCAAATTATCACCCAAAGTGTAATTAATGCAATCTACTCCATACAGATTTATTTTTACTGGGCTTTAAATACTGTATGGCTGACTGACAGTCTGATAAATAAAACATTTTACACTCCAATAAATTATAGTCACAGCTGTAACAATAAAGCAGTCATCAACTCGATGAACCCTACAAATTAATGTATTTTTATTAAATAGCCTGGGACATTCACAAATATTTTACAAATAACGGCCATTTATATTCAGCAAAGCCGATTTCTTGCTGATTTAATGTGAGGATGGCATTATAATATAAATAAAGCCAATCTCCCCACAAAATGGACCGTGTGCCTGCCTAATCCTGTAATAAATCATCATTTAGAGCGAATAATCATCATAAACCTTACGTACGTCGACGGGCGGCCCCGGCCGGCGCTCGCCTCGCCGGTCGCCGGTCGCCGGTCGCCGGTCGCCGGTCGCCGGGCGACGATCGGCGATCGTTCTCATACATCATGTTGCGATTACATGTATCAAATAAACATTACGCCGGACTCGCCTTCTCATATTATACGAGGGCGCGTGCGGTTTTACCAATAACGATACTGACGTTTTTTCGGCCACAAAATTGATTTATTTACGAATAGACGCGTCCTACGCCCCATTACATTCTAGTTACGGAACCGTAGCATATCTAGCGAAGGGACCAACCGACACCTGATCTCTGATTGTGTTATAATGGAAAGAGAATACGTTATTCGCTGATGATTTATCTACAAAACAATTGTTAACAAGAATGTTATTTAACATTGTTATTTAATTTCATTTTATTCACAAGAACAACATTCTTAATTACATAATATTACTATATTTACTTTTTTAAGGATATATATATCACAAATTATCAAAACGACTGCCAGGCAGACAAAAAAGAAAAAAAATCGAAAACTATCCGATTTTTGTAGCATATATAATATTATGTATGTATGTGATGTAGTCTATATGTGATAACAACTATTAATTTGGAAAACCTTCCAAAAAATTCGTTGTTAAAACTCATTATTTCATGTTAAATAATTATACAACGTGTTAATGAATAAGCACAAAACCTCATACACCCCAACTGATTTATGACAAAATAATTCGATTGAAACAATAATTTCATTATTTTGATTGTTAAAATATCAAGTTATTCGCATTTTAAGTTTTGAGGCAAAAACGATTTGTTATCATTTCAGCAATGAATGAAAGCGCTAACGTGCTCATGTGTACATTTTAAGAATCTTGTTTTGGTGGTAACTAGGGTGAGAGTGCCCAAGCGGTGGATTGAGATCGAGTTCAATAAATTTTAAATTTTTCAAACAAAATATTTATTTTTTTTTAAATAATTACCTATGTTGAAACCATGATAATTCGATTCTGCTCTCGATTCCAAACAAACTACTTTCTAGTTTTGCGTTAATTCATTAACACGTTGTAGTAGATGCGACCAAAATCTGTTTTCTCATTAGGTAAGCAACTTTGGAGTACCTACCTACCTACCTAAAGGTAACATATAAATCTATAAACTGTATAATCAGTTAAAAAATATCACACGAAAAATCATATCTAAATATAATACTACTGCATCTTATAACCATTACTATATTTAGAAGAATAAAAACATTTTTAAGATTTGATTCCGATACCGCATAGAGAAAAGTAATTTACAGAGCTAGTATGATATGAATTTTAAATTCACGTGGGGGCGCCGAGTCCGCCGGGAGCGGGGGTGCCCCAGGCTGCCAGTGGCACGGCGCGGCGGCAGCGCGAGCGTGCTGCACAAACGACATCAACGCTAGTGATTAAGAATGCGACAAGAGAACAGAGGGGTCCCCTCTACACTACCTACCAAAACTATACCCACCCGTGACTAGCTTATTCCACTAAGAACCTTTCAAACACACTCGCCATCGTCAAATGTGGCGGTACGGGAATACTACATCAAAGTTAAACTAGGTAGAGTCGAAGCAACTTTTACCTTATGCAAAAATATCTCCAGTTTAAATCGACTACATCGAATAACATTGCTTTGCGTCTAACTAAAGTTTGTTTTGTTAAGTTTTTCAATTTTTAAATTTGAAACAAGATTGTTTTACGTGACTTGTTACTCTTTGAAGCTCCTCAGATATTTGTTTTAAATTTTTGCATACATAACTTAATTACTTATGTTACATAACTTAAAAATGCTATTTGTCTGATGAAATACATAATGACATTGAAAGTTACGGTACTATAGTTTTATGAAAGGACATCATTAATACTTATTAATTTCATGGTATGATAAAGATTCCTAGCAATATTTAAAGAGGTGGTTTAGATTCGAGCATAAAACTGAACGACTCACTATCGAGACAAAGTCGAAAAAATTCTGCTCTCACATTTGAGTCGAGAAGGTACTGCAGTTTTGTATGAAAAGGCTGATTTATTTTTTCTCGATATTGGCTCCATATTGCAAGTGGTTCAGTTTGATTGGCTAAATCATCCCTTTTAATATTACTAGGGTGTTTTGTTACACCCTGTATACTCACGACCGGCGGAGAGAGCATACATGGACAAGTTTATTTGGTTCTTTAAAATACGTGCATATTTTATTGATCTTAAATTTATAAACACAACATTAAAAATTTAGTTTTATAAAAGACGGCAGCAACATGGGGCGCGTGGATCACCCCTAATGTTCGCAAATTAAAAGATACGGTGGTCCCCAGGGCCATCTATTTGGAGTTGGTAAAGATTTGGCGGAGGGTTGTTCGCCATGGTCGTCGGGTCTAACAACAATCGATCATTAATTACGTTTAGTCACATTTACACGCCACATGTTACATTGTGCATGTTGTATGACTAATCCTACAGATTTGTGTTACTAAACATCTTGCTTTGTAGCATTCTCTGAATTTAACTATTTTAAATTGTTGTTTACATTCTATTATACTGTACTCCGTGATTATATTTATAACGTGGCAGGACAATTTGTTGTTGTGATTGGAAACTTTAGATTTTTAATGGGATTGCCAAACACTTCTATAATTAAATGAAAATAAAACTAAATACAGTACAATTCCAGTTGTTCGTTCTGTGATTTAATTCATCAATTCAATCTAAAGTTTCCAAAATTTAACATTTTAATTATTTTGAATTAAGAATTTTTTTTAATTTTTGTTAGTGAAAATTATTACGTTTAACAAAATGTTAACAAATAAACACAAAACATAAAAAACCGGCCAAGTGCGTGTCGGGCCACGCGCCGTTCATTCCGTAGTTGCCCGTGACAATATACGGTCTTAGAAGGGGGGCTTTTTGTTTTATACTACGGGTTAACGGCTAATAAACTCTAAACAATACATTTTATAAGTTGGTCGACTATTAACTTGTAAAGCCTACTTAGCGGTGATAGTTTTCCTTTCAAATTCCTTATTTATACACTACTGCCGTGAATTTTTTCACGTATCCAAAAACAACCGTTTAGCTGGTGGGGGGACACTTGACTCTAACAAAAAAGTTCATTTTAAAGCTTAATATTTCGCTAAAGGATCCCTAAATCGAAAAATGTTTTCCCACACCCACAATATTTTTAAAACCTATCCAACAATACCCCACACCATGGGATAGACGAGAAAAAAAAATTGCATTGCAAAATATTTGTCAAGATTTTATTTTACCACTTTGTCGCCGTAATAAATATGTAGACCCATGTCAAATTACAGCTTTCTAGTACTAAGCGTCTCTGAGCTAAGCCGCGGACAGATGGACGGACAAGGCGAAACTATAAGGGTTCCTGGTTGACTATGGAACCCTAAAAAGGGATTGTCGAAGATCGATAGCTTAACAACGTTATTTGAATTTTGCAAACTCCAACGCAGGCGTTAATTTCTATAATTTGAATAGTCGAAGATTGTCGAAGACACGATTTTTCTAATTTGCTTCAGTCATCAATTCTGTACAAAACGGCATTCTCCGGTTTTGCATTCATCTGTTTACACATTTTAAAGATACATATAACAAGTGTGTTCATATAGACAAATAAATATTCGCATTTATTTGGATTCGAAGACATAAACAGAAACGTTGATAAAGGCATTGAGCGCGTGTGCAGATAAGCATCTGCTGAGTTGAGTGGCCCCCCTCCTGCCTGCCCCGATAGGCTCGCGCTCTCCTATTAATTTCTGAACCCCGTCACAAAGCCAACAGTGCTTGGACATAATGTGATTATACATTTGCAAGTATAATTGCAATACTGTAATTACACACAGGCATTGATTCTCGGAGTGGAATCTTTGTGTGTTGGATGAGTTTGAGCAGAAATAGCGTTAGCTATTTGTGACAAAGAGAGATAATATGCAAGGACTTGATATAGGTAGATACTAGGTTTTGCTAAATAAGGAAATTATATGTATTACAATTACAGCATACCATGGTATATGTACTCATACATATACCATGTAACTTCAAACAGCCTTAATTTTATATTCTTTACAGTGGCGTAGTGGGTAGGCGTGGTGGGTTTCTGTCGCCCGGGGCAAAGACCGATTTTGCCGCCGTTGATCTTTTTGTTTACCCAAGCAATAATAGAATCTTAGAGCGAGCGAAGCGAGCTTGACTTTTCTCCTCAGTACGAATCGGTTGGAGCCACAGCTTTTACTTACAAAACATGTGCAAACTAATCTAAGTAAAAGCTATGGATCGAGTGAAGTTAGCACCGCGTTAGCTGTGGTCTGAACTCTTTAGGATTATGTTATTTAATTATTATTTAATTAAAACAGAAACTTTGAGCGAAGCGAGTTAGATTTTTTTCTGCTCTAAGAATTGGTTATAGACAGAGCTCAATCAATCAATTTTTTCCCGAACTTACCGCCCCTAGTAAAGTGCCACCAAGGTCACTTGCCCCCCCCCCCCCCCCCCCCTCTCTCCATATACTCTCCATGTTGTAAACGAAACAGGATTCGTAATTATTATGCCTATCGTAAAACGCACGTCCATCTACTCAATCATCCCGTTAATTTTAGTAAATTCGGACACACATAATTGCCGATAATATTACCTACTTATATTATTCCCAATTTGTAAATATACGATAATTTTGCTTACTGAATAATTAGTTAATTACTGACAACTGTGTTATTGATACGTACGCAGGTAATAAATTTGAACATCAGTGATACGAATAATTTATCAATAAATAAATAAGATTTCTTTTTTCCATGTGGCGAATACACCTCAACTGATTTATGACAAAATAATAGCAATGAAACAATTAGTTTAATTATTTTATGCACAAATAATCTTGTTTTGGTAGTAGGTAAGTAGGGTGAGTATACTCGTGCGGTGGGTTGACTTCAAGTTCAGTAAAGTTTAAATTATGCAAACAAATAACATGATATGTTGAAAAAAATAAACCTACGTTGAAACCTTGATAATTAGATTCTGCTCTCGATTCTAAACAAAAATTTGTTTCCTGTTTTCTTTTTTTTCATTAACACGGTGTATAAAAATATAAAAATTTTAACTGAAAAGAGAAAAACAAGCTCTTTTAATAAAACAGAAGTTCTGTATGAAACAGCGTTTCCAGGGATACGATTTTTGAAACTCATTCGTTGAACTCAACAGTTGAAAATGACAAAATTACTAAGGACATATGCATCTTTCTACTGCTGATTTGACTTTCAAAAATACTTACTTCAGGAGTGCGATTTTTGAAAGACATTTTCAACTTCTGAGTTCAACGAATGAGTTTCAAAAATCGCACTCCTGAGATAGGCTCCATAATGAAAGTTGTTCACTTTGTTGGTCGGAGTTCTCCGTTTCAATATTCGGAGAGCTGCCCCTTACACCTTGTATAAGCTAATCAAAGTTAAATTTTCTTGTCTCAGTGAGATTTTATCAGAATGCTATTTCAGAGCGCCATGTTTTTACACGGAATTTCACCCAACCTTACAATTTTATTTATTCTCCGTAGATTAAATGTCAATAAAATGCATCCTAAGCTAGTTTGTTTGTATGTCCATAGGCATAAATCTATAATCGGTTGGTCGCAGTTCTACAATATGAAATGTATTCCAGGATAGTGAAATTTTGCAAACAGTCTTGATAATGTCAGTTCGTTAAATTCGTAGACATTTAAAGTGTACGAACATTTAAGAAAAGTCAATAACTGTGCCAAAATAATACTTCAGCATCACCTTGACTTGCCAATAACGGTTCCTCGTCCCTTAAAATGTAAAGAGGGGAGACGTTAATAAAAATTCCACGCTGAAACAACAAATTAAACGAAGCCGAGCCACTCGAAAAGCCATAAGTACTCATCTCAATTGCCGCCGATAAGAAATCCAAGCCTCTGCAATGTATTCCTGGCACGTTTCGGCTCACGGTTTTTTCTCGCTATGCTACTGTGGCGTTTAAAACGAATTGACTCTTAAATTCTTCAGAATGAAATGTTGTCGGAGTTTTATTAAATCGAGTGTAACCATTCCTGACATTACGCAAATGGCAGGGCCTCCCCTACATCTGTCGCGGGGATGCACCCCCTTAATAAGTGTTAACGCTCGCCGGCTGCGATGAACACTGCTAGCTTCGTCCCGACTCCGGCTAAATCTCTACAAATTCTTGATACAAATTAATGCTGTTGGAGGACTCCGCGAATGTCTCTTGTAATTTCATTTTGTAATACCATCGCGCCCCTACGGCTGCGAGTTGAGGCGACTAGAGGAGAACATTACAATATGTGAAGAGTAGGTACTCCACGTTCCTTCTTAATATTATTTTTAAGGGAAACAACTATTTAATACACAATTAAAAACGTTACCAGAGTTTACTTAATCAATTAAAGGTATATTTTATACAACAGAACATGTAAAATGCTTGTGCTATTTCAATCCTACATAGTATAGGTATATAGTTAATGATAATCTATATTGACGCACTAATCAAATTAAATAAAAATCCGTCCACCGAAACATGCAAACAATACATTACTATGATACCATTACACTTGATTGACCTTGTGATTTATCGTCTACATTACCAATGAGGGTACATTACCACAATTTGCTTACACAGGATCATAGCAATAGCATACATACAAAATGCAATTCATTTCTATTTTTCAGACCATTAACCCTGGACAATAACATGGCAACGGAACGAGCGAGAGTAAAATAAACGCCGGACGAAATAGTTCGGAACTGGTATCATCGTTGCAAATGTAAATGAACAATTAAAGCGCTCGCCGTGGCCAGGGACAATGATGATAATTATTTTAGTTTGCTGTCGGCGCGGTTGTCAGTCGCTCCGCGCCGGCCGGATCCGGCCGCCCGGCACCCGCTGGAATGCTCCTCGGACCCCTATTTTCGCCATTAAACAGCGACACTTCTGCTGTTCGTAAATTATTATCAGCGAGCGCTTTCATTACTCGGTTCTATAACAAAGGAACTCTCCAAATGTACGAACTGATTCAACTTCAGGAACTTCGATTCTAGTGCCCCTTCCTCCGCCCATTGTTCGAGCCAGAAATCATGACTCTTATTAGGCCCGAGGTGAAATTTTGATTAATTCGTTACACTGTTCCCAGTTATCGGCAGTCGTTTAGTTCCGACCGAGGAACTTAGTTGAAAGGACAGTCGTTAACAGTGCTGTAATAATAAATGCATTGCCGTTGTTCCTACTGCGCCAGGCTGCATTGTACACCTCCCTAACACACCGGAGTAAGTTGTCGGCAAAATCTTTAATAATTTACATAAGAAGTTACCTAACTACTTACATTTAAAAATTACACATGCGGTCATACGAGATACTGCCAGCAAAATGTTCATGAGATATTCATAATACTTTTAGAAAGTTGATTAATACTTCTGAACCTTATTTTTGTAAAAATAAATGTTAAACCACTTTCGTTGCCCACTGTACATTGTAAATTTCATATAAAACAATGGTATTTGATGCAGTGCAAGGATTCTGAAAATCTATTAATTGTTAAAAATGAATTTATTTTTGTTTGTTTGTCATTTTCCAATTCCTAGCATTACCTAATCTTTCCTAGCCATGGAGTTAAAATTTTAAGCTTCTTCATTGATTGTCTTCTCATACACCCTATATAAGAACCAAGACAATAGGTGCCTTTGACCATAGTATACAACGTATTAATGAATTAACGCAAAACTAGAAAGTAGTTAGAAAGTAGTTTGTTTAGAATCGAGAGCAGAATTGAATTATCATGGTTTCAACATTGGAAAAAATAAATAATTTTGTTTTAAATTAAAAATTTACTGAACTCGCTCTCAACTGACCGCACGGACACACTCCCACCTACTTACTACCAAAACAGGTTTCTTAAAATGTATCCGCATGAGAACGTTAGAGCTTTTATTCATTGCTGAAATGATAACTAATCATTTTTGCCTCAAAACTTAATGCGAACTTTATGCGAATAGCTTTAAATATGTATACTATATGTGCGAATAACTTAAAATTTTAGCTATCAAAATAATGAAATTATTGTTGCAATCTAATTATTTTGTCATGAATCAGTTTTTTTATTCGCGCTAAGGATTCCGTAGAAAATAATTTTTCTTTGATAGCACGTAACCCTCCGCGCGTGAGACCGACTCGCACGTGGCCGGTTTTTTTTCATTCCAACTAATATTATACAAAGTTGTGATTAGCGCTACCTAGAGCTACTGTGCTGCTACCTCATAAGGTTACTTTATTCTCTTTGTTCCTTACAGGAGTAGAGGAACTGACATGAGTTCTATTGTCAAATGAAACCGTTTTTGACAAGCTTATCTGTGTATAAGTAATTCGGTATGTCAAGTTTTTTTTGGTCGCCATTTTATATTTTTTACGGATAGAAGACATAATTTTAAGAAACCAATTTAATTTTTATTCTGATTCATCGAGTTTATCAATATAAATTAAATTTTTTAATTACTTTGATCTGTAATCTCTAAATGCAAAAATGGTGGAGAGAAAATAATTCGAACTCCATGGAGAAAAACTAATGCTTTATTAAAAAAATAAAATCTTTCCTGTCTTCTCTTTCTGACTCTATGCTGGAAACAGAAACGGCAACATAAAATGTCATATTCTGGCATTGTGAATGTATTTTTTTTCTTAATGGCTCGTTATTTTAAGTTTACCAAGGAGCTCCCAGGTTTTTCAGTGACGTCACTGGATGTGCCGAAAAAGGACGTTATTTTATTTAAAATATCTGTAATCCTTTCATTTTAAAATCTGACTTAGAAAATATTATTTTTGAGACAATTATCTCGAAATGGCTTTCGATTCAACCCTTTAAAAAAAACTTCACATACCGAATTGGGAATCTGTCGTGAAATAATGAAAAAGTGTTAGTATATTTCACAAAATTTTCTACGATTTCACTTTAGATTCGAAATTATTCACAGAACTCGAAATTTTACAGTGCCGATAAGTTCCCAAAAACCAATGACATTCTATAAACAAGGACTTCGCATTAGTGCGCTATTAACGGGACCGCTAAAATTTGTTAAATTGTTTTACATTACTACTTTGTGACAAAGGATAATATTTGAAAGGACTGGAATGTCAACGGCAATGTATGACAGCCGAGCATAATCGAGGCATATTAAGGTGACATTAGAGACACGTGCCATTTTTTTGTTTTGTTATTGTATGAGGTGGTGAGTCCGTGTGTATAGAATGTCATTGCCAAAAACGGTTTTATTGCCTCGCGCAAGGAATATACTACTCTCTACCGAGAGGCATCGCGTCACGTATCTCTTTCCATTATAATGTGGTGCCGCTAGGTACATCTCGCTAGCTCAGCTGTCAGTTTCTCTACTCCTGCGCCCACGGCATGGTAACTCGATAAACGTTTTATCGCGCCTGCTAACTCGTTCGTTCGCGTGCAAAAAGAAAGGGAGCTAGGGCGCGATAGAGCTTTATCGCGCCATCATGCCGCGTGCGCTGGTATAGTAACTTTATGTGCTACCTACATATATCTCTTTCAATGGGTTTATTAGATATTAATAATATTTAGAAGCGAACCCGGTTCCGCTCGGGTAAAACTTGCAGTTAATGGCTTGTTTAAAATAAAAAATAAAATATATATCAATTTAGTATTTTATTTCTTTATAAAAAATTGACACACTTTTTAACATAAATTCATAAATAGTTACCTACTTAATTTCAAGATACGTATAGACACTTTTTAAGGCGTATCCCCCACTGAACGACCTTGACCCAGAACAGCCTCACCTCTACTAAACTATGTAATTTTCGTAGGTACCTATACCTATTTTGACTAGCTTGTACTTCATTAAATCACTGTGCTGCCATCTAGCTGCTAACAGAGTAAGGAAACCAAATACGAAAACCACGAAAATTAGTACAAAATTTTAATAAAAACTCATAAAAATAATTGTCATTTTGACCATAATATTGTCTACACAATAGTGTGCGTCGCAAGTAAAAGTGACTTCAACTTATATAATAATATAGTACTAAGTCAAATATTTAAACTTTCGTTTGAACACAGGTTTCATATGAATTTTAAAGAAAAATAAGAAATATTAATGAACAATGATAAATAAAGCCGAGATGTTGAAGATCATTTCTATATTTTTCATCAATGTCTTTCAAATAACGAGAAAATATCTTCTAAAAACCAGCAAAATATGGCCAAAGCCCAGCGTTTACCTAATAGTTAGAAAATGTAACTATGTTTAAATTATGGTTCACTAATGTTTGTCCAAAAACTTTTTGGCAAATTATTACTTAACAAGCAACGTTTCATGTAATATTCATTTTACAAACACCTTGTTCCGCAAATTGATCATTTTACAAATAATCGCTTAACAACAATATTTTTTGCAAAAGCTTGTCTTTACAAATGTACCTAATGTATTTTTTTCTTTTATGTATTTTTCATGTAATATTGTTACTATTTTACAAAATCACGTATTAACAAAATAGATAGCTTATAGAATATGGAACAGAAAATAACATTGATTTCAAACCAAAAGTCTGCATATTAGACTTTGAAAAAGCAGCTCTCTTAAGCTTGCGATCAAATTTTGAAAACACAGTCCTGCACGGTTGCAATTTCGATTTGGGCCAAATAATTTACAGGTAAGTAAGTACTAATGTTTTTTTTTTTTTCTGAAAACAAAAATGGTTTCTGGCATCATTGTTGTCGCAAGTCAAACCTAACCTAACCGACTCATTTTACTTTGGATAGCCTAGTGGAGTCGGCTAAACTAGTTTAACACGAGCGATTCGGTTCTGGCACTCGCCGGCCGCTGCCGCGGCACGCTCGCTCCGCTCGCTCGGCTCGTGCGGCGTGGTCGCAAGTCAAACCTAACCTAACCGACTTAATATATTTTACTTTGGATTGGAAAACTATTAAGATCGTTAGCAATCCATTTGAAATTAAAATAGGCTGTTGTTAATTTTTACTTTTGTTGATTTATTAAAATTACGAATGATAATGATGTTTTTTTTAATTAATTATTTTGGTTGACATTAGTAAAATGTGTGCCTAATAATAATGCAACATGTCAAATAATGCAATACACCAAGTGTTGTTTGTTTAAATAACATGAATGATAAATGAATCGTTTGTCAAATGATATGTCGCAAAATGAAAATAAGTCATGTGATTAGTTTAATACTTGAATAATTTGTAAAATCAGTAATTGTGTAAAGATGAAATAACGATTCATTTTTTTGCCATTAGTTGGTTGTCAAGTAAAAATTTGCAAATTGACTGTCGGTGAAATGACAGGACACCTTAAATTATACTACTTACAACCCAGTAAAATCCTTTTGCTGCAATTTATAACATTCCAGTAGATGTACTACTGAAATACATCTATGATTATTTATCATGATTAGTGTTCAAATAGTTTCATTAGGTACATTAGAAACTCTTTGGTTTCTTTTTTTTTTCACTATTTGAGACAGGCAGCGTGGTGTTAAAAAAATTATAATTTCCATAAAATCTGAAAGAAGAAAACTTGTTTTCCTTTTAATTGAAGAAAATGGCGACAATGCAATTTTATTTATATTTTTTTACTGCAAAAGTCGCCAGCGTTGAACTACTCGTATCTGCGTGTAGTAAAAACTTTTTTCATTATCTATTCTAACTAAATTATTTAGGTATATAGATTGCGGCTACTTTTTTCAATAGTTTTAGGGGAGGAGGCAAAGAGAATGGAATCACTACGTTTGGAGGAGGCTTGCCGCCATTAATCTGTTCGGTCGGTGTTGTATTTGATATTCGTGAAAAATTGGTTTTAGTGGTTTTTGTGACATAATTTCGTGCGGATTGTGAACCAAAAAGTTGCGTAAATCGACCAACATAACAGGAATCTCAAATATATACGAAGAAAGAACAAAAGTTTTGGTGCAAGTTTACTCGTTCATGGTGATTTTGGCGGCAACGCGCGAGCTTACAAAATCGACCACAATTTCATCGTCATCTTTCATCTATCATCCCATCATCATCAGGTGAGTTTTGCACGGGAATCGTGAAGAAAAGGACGGGCTTTGTTTCTTAATTTTCTAAATTAGTTTTTCGGTGCAATTATTTTGTTTATGTGGTGGATTAGTTTAATAATGTGCCATTAATGAAGAACAATATAGTAAAAGTGAGAAATAAAGAAGGCGCTCCCGTTTGATTCGGATTGATCCTTGCGTAAAACTCCCCTCAACATTGGAATGTGTGTACCTCTCCCGCATTTCAAGAGTTAGGTATTAAGTACAAAGAAAAATATCACTAAAGACCAGGCTGTAAGGGCTAGTTCCCATTGCCTTTCCAAAAGGATAAACTATTTAAAAAAAAAAATAGTTTTCGGTAGATATATAACCGATTTTTGAAACTTATGTTGTTTATACTTCGTGTCAAAATTTAATACCAAATGCGTGCACCACCAACATATTAAGGCTTTGACTATTTATATGTGGACTGGTTACGAGTGTAATTCTACTAACAAACATTTCTGCCACTTTTTGCGGGGGGCGAGGTAATATGAAATCCGCAACTTTGGATTTTATTCCCCATAACTTTAGATTCTAACTTTGAATGTTAAAAATCATGAAAAGTAGTCTCGTGTGAACCCCAAACGTTCTAAGTTCGAAGTTATTATTTTGCAATTATAGGATGTCTCGTTTAGTGATAAGGTGTAAAATTGAATGTAAATGCACAAGATCAATTGTGCTTATACCGTGGCAGAGGGGAAATGCTACCGCAAGGCTAGTCCTTATAATAATTAGTCAAAGTATTAAGGGTATATTTTCTAAAAGCCCAACTTTCAGGTACATTGTTTTCAGTGATATGCTATTGTATATCCAGTGTATTATACTTATTATAAGAGACCTGCCTTTACTTAAAAATGTAATGAATAGTCTTTTTGTATGTTTCATATAATTTATTTTAGTAATCGCGTAAAATCCGGACACTATTTGTCGAAATATTGCTAAAAATGGGGTTCCTTTAGGAACATTTTTAGAAGGGTTACGTAACAAGGTTGAAAATACAGCTTACGTAGAAATATAGATTATATAAATGTTAAAAAACAATCAATCGACTTTATGAAATATTAGTCGGAAACGCACAATATTCTTGAAAACATTTTAGTAAAAATTCTGATTACCATACTAAATATAGCGAACAAATTCAATCTCTTGACATCCTGCGACAACTGCAAAACTCTACCTACTTGTTTCCGATTTTTTCCATAGTACGTAAAGTGATGACGACGTCACGAACGAAAATATACCCAAGCTATCATCCTTTTATACAGCGTGAAATTTATGTCATTAGCATCCTTTTGAACTAAGAGTCTACCTATCAAACTGAACAACTTTTACTATGGGAGCAAACCGATTGAAGCAACAATAAAATCAGCTATTGCATATGTATGAAATCGAATGTGAGTCGAGTAGGCATTGCAGTTTAGTACGGAAAAGCTATTGTTTTTTTTTTTTGCTGCAATCTGTTTGCTCCCATAGTAAAATTTGTTCAGTTTGTAGACTAGGGTAGACTCTTAGTTTAGAAGGATGCTAATGATATCAATTTCACCCTGTATAAGTACGTAACATGCATAAAATGAATTTAGACTTGAGCAAAAAACTGGATTTTCTTAGGCTTATTATGATCAAAAACAGAGTACTAAGTAATCCTTTTTGTCATAATGCCGGCTTTTGATTATACGCCTAGGTTATTCGTCTAAAGCCTGATTTCATAAAAGTATACAGTGTAAGTATGTGGCATCATTGACAAATAATTTAAAAATAAAATACTAGCTACCCGCGACTTCGTCCGCACAAATTAAATACCAGATTTTAAGTCATATCAAACCAAAAAAGTGTTATCAAAGTCGGTTCAGTAGTTTTTGCGTGATGCTGTTACAAGCAAACAAACAGACAAAAATTCTAAAAAAGGTTAATTTGGAGACTTAAAAACCTGTCATAATCTTTTTCTTGCTAATATCTTCAATTTACCGAAACACTTCTGTTACCGTTTTATAATAGTTTAGATGAAAAATCAATATGATTTAAACTCTAATCTAAACTAAACCACTACCTTTGAATCTAAACTATTATAAACACATACATACATTATAAAATTATAATAAAAATATCAACGTTTATTTTTCTCCACACAGTTTTCAATAACAAAATGGTCTTAAAATTATAGGTAGGTTATTTATGTTGAGACTGGTGTTAGTGCTAAGACCTAGAAACTAGGATTTGTGCTAGATATAGCCACCAGGCCTCCATCCAGACGTAATTGAAACTCAGAAGGAGATTTAAACAATATTTGAACAATATAGAGAAACAAAATAAAAAAGTGTGTGTATGTGTGTGATTGATTACACATCGAATAATTTTTGTTGATAATAATAATAATTAAAGACGTTTCTAGATTTTTATTTAAGTTCCTACGTATTAAATTTTTAGTCATGCTGTGTAGGTACGGTACGCTTCTTTTCATAGAAGACTCTGAATAGAAAATATCTCCCAATTTATGGAACACAAAATAAATATTCTCACATCTCCAAATATTTCATTTTTTGAAGCAAAACAAAACCATAGTCATCTATTTTCTTGTCTAGTATCAATTTCAATACGTATGGCTTCATTCAATACGTTTTACTTATAACAATAATAATCCCCGGATAATATCGTAAATTTGAGTAGACATTAAATATTTTGTAAGTCTTCAAAAATTATAACTTCAAAACTAAATTATTTACTGTTTGTTTGTACACATTAAATTTGTCTTGTGATATTTAACTGTCTCTTTTGCTAGTATGCTGGAAGAAATATCTATCGAAATAAGCTTGCCCTTTGTACATTTATATAGATTTTAAGGTATTTCTCAGGTTCCTGAGCCCAATATAACCACTAAATCTCGACAAAATGTTATAAACTAACAGTAATTTTATGTCAAACACAATTTACTAAAGTGTCTTTAATGCAATCTCAAACCTTATTTTTCCTAGACTAACAGCGTAGTAGGGTAAACAGTTGCATTACTTTAAGGGGTGATTGTACTCTTGATACTAAAAAACTTTCTCTAAGAAACCTATATTAATACTATACAACGTGTTTAGTCAACCAACTGATTTACAACAAAATAATTAGATTGTAACAATGATTTAATTATTTTGATACTTAAAATTTAAAGTTATTCGCATTTTAAGCTTTGAGGCAAAAATGATTTGTTATCATTTCAGCAATGAATGAAAGCGTTAACGTGCTCATGTATACATTTTAAGAATTTGGTAGTAAGTAGGGTGAGAGTGCCCGAGCGGTGGGTTGAGATCAAGTTAAGTTGAGATTAAGTAAATTTAAAATGTTACAAACAGTTTATTTAATATTTTGAAAAAAATTACCTATGTTGAAACCATGATAATTCAATTCTGCTCTCGATTCCATAGCATACCATAGCATAGTATAAGCATATGCTCACGACTATATTCCCCGAGGGGGTAGTCAGAGATATTCTGAAACGTTTCACCAGTAGTACCGAAACTATGTCCAGTGTGATGGGGGGTGAGCCCGTCGCCACGACTGGGGGTGGACTTTCCATACCACATGCAATCAGCCGAACGAACGTTTGTATGAAGAATTTAAAAAAAAACCGTGTTTCTCTTAGCTCCTTTGGGAAAATTGTTCAGTATCATGAGCAATCACCCTAACAACCTGTAATAGTAGAGATGATCAGTATGATATGAACCTGATACAATATTTTAAAAGCCACCGTCACATTTTACTTGAAGTATTCATAGCAAATGAGTCGTTAATTAAATTTCATTGATACAAAGCTCATTTGTGAAGTGCGTCGGATGCCTACATATCAGTGGCCGCGCGAGAGTTGCACGGGAATGGAAATGGTTCGCATTCGAGTGTGGAATGCATTCAGCTCGGATAATTCAGTTAAACGTGTAATTTATGACTGGCCAAATTACTAGCATCACTACGTCTGGCTATCTGATAGCCTTAGCAACAATGCATGTCTGCATAATTGTTTCATGCGAGCGCGCCACTGTTTAATGCTTTTGTGGAGACTCGTAAAGCTGCGATTGACTGAATTGAGCTCTTTTTTCATAAGCGAAAGATTCAGATTACCTATTGATATTAATCAAAATGTAATTTTTAACAGATTCACACTCAGTTGCAAAAACGCTCATCAAAGTTAATTCTCCATTAAATCTCTTGCTAGCTTTTACTATGTCATCAAGAAGTGACAGCAAGAGATTTAATGGAGGATTAACATTAATGACCGTTTCTGCTACTGAGTGTAAGCTAAATACTAGTAAGTTTAAAATCTTGTAAGATAAACATCTTATTTTACTTATTACTAATTTTTACCCGCGACTTTGTTCACGCTTCAAAATAAAATATAACCTATGTTACTCAGGAATAGTGTTACCTCCTGTACAGGGTCCTTCTTAATATGCTCACACTTTTTAAGGGGATGATCAGACCGTCAAACTGAACAACTTTATCTATTGCACCAACATCGAAATCGAGAAAAAGAAATCAGCTGTCCCATACAAAACTGCAAACCTACTAGAGCCAAATGTATGGCAGTAGATTTTTTTTTCGCGATTTCGATGTTAGTGCCATAGAGAAAGTTGTTCAGTTTGACGGTCTAATCATCCCCTTAAAAAGTGTCAGCATATTAAGAAGGGCCCTGTATACAAACAAACAAACAATCTTACCTCTTTATAATATTAGCATACAGAGTCCTTCTTAACATACTGATAGTTTTTAAGGGGATGACCAGGCCATCAAACTGAACAACTTTCTCTATGGGACCAACATCGAAATTGCGAAAACAGCTATTCCCCATACATAATACTATAGAACATAAAGATAAAATGTAAGTATAAAAACGCTAAATGTTATCTTGACTACATTCTATTCGATTATTTTAGCTAAGATTCTGACCAGCCCGAAAGGCATTACGGTCGTGAGTTTATTGTACTTATGAAATGTACTAACACGTTTAAAAATCTATAGACATTGCCAGCCTTGTATTAAAAAATGAATGTAACACCTCTTATAAATTCTGTATCATACATAAATTAAGAAGCTAACGGTCAGTTGCACGTACGTTCATTAAAGTTAATCATACATTAAATTTCTTGCTAGCTTTTACTACGTCAACAAGACAAAAAGTGACAGCAAGAGATTTAATGGAAGATTAACTTTAACGTACGTCCGACTGACAGTGAGATGCACAGTAGTGTCATAAAAATAGCAAAATATTTTTTAAATTGTCGTCCAAAATATATTTTTAAAATTGTCGTCTATAATTCTATTTTTTTTCGTCAATACAAGTTTCTTTGAATTGATTACGCACATAAGTAGGTAGGTGTTGTTCTGTTTCGTCACCGCCCACCAGTACCAGAGACTCTTATAAAATAACGGAATGATTCGGGACCGACGCGACGCCATGTGGAATGTTTTAATTAAAATCTGCTTCTCCTTTAATTACTTTCCGCACTTTGGTAAATTATACTAAATCTAGAGCATTGTATCTATCCTAGCTTAAAACTTTTTATTTTTATTCGAATGGTAAGACATAAAACCGAAAATGTCTATGTTCCATATGAAAATTAAATTTAAATAGAAATTAAACTGTCGATATCTTTTTCTGTGTTATTAATATTAGGCGCATAATTTTAATGCTACGTCTATCAAATTACTGAATCTTATCTTATAATATCTTAACTATTATAAAACTGTAACAGAAGTATGTCTGTTCATCGAAGATATTTACACAAAAAAATACAATATGCCCCGACTCCAAATCAACCTTTTTTAGAATTTTTGTCTGTCTGTTTGTTTGTGCTTACATCACGCGAAAACTACTGAACCGATTTGGGTGATATTTTGTTTTGTTTGATAGCTTATGATCTGATTTAAAATCTGGTATATAATTTGTGCGGACGAAGTCGCGGGTTAAGTGTTATAATATTTCCACAAATTTTGTCATCAAAATACTTACAAAAACTTTTTATTCGTGTATGTGAGTGACCTACTCTGCATTGTGTCCATATTCTTTTAATGAAATACCTAGCTACTACAAAATATTATAATACTTAATAATTAACATAAATGTGTATCGATTAGGTTCATAGGTAGCATAAAATCTTAGAAACTTTCGACAAAAGAACCAAATATGTATATTATTATTTAAAACATACTATAAAGTCACTAAAATACAGATTGAGTACCTATAATTCCGTAAGTTTTTTCAGAGCTCTTTAAAAAAATCCTAATTCGAAAATATGAAACTGGTCGTAAGATTAATTTTGTGTGTGCCTGATTGATAACAACAACACTTGATTATCAGTAAAGAATAGGCAAGTAATCTGAACTCTCAAGGTTGCATTTTGTCACACTGACTCTACCAGAGAGCTCTACGTAGCTAAAAACATAACTAGCACTAAAAAATATAACTGTGACCTAATAATAATGAATTGTTCGATACATACCTGAATTAGTAAGTGTATTATCACCAAGTCCAGTAGAAGTGTCAACATCTGGATGTGCGTCGACAGCGACGGCGCGGGCGGCGAGCAGCGCGCATGCCCACGCGCAGCCTGCCATCACGAGCCTCCAAGGCCCGAAGCCCTTCAGCTCTCGACGCTTTGCCATCTCACATCACCAACTTTTCTGTCTTTATTAAATCTATCTACCTATATATGACTTTTATGAAACACTGAACTAAAAGAATCGAAAAATTCGTCAATGTTAACTATTAAATAAAGATCTAATTAACTAAGTTTTGCCTTTCGCTATTTTTAATTTTTAAAAGTTTTATAATTAAATATTTTGTGCGAGTATAGTTTATAAGTCGCGCGATCGCGTCGTGCGATGCGGAGTGTGTGGTGTGACGGCGGGATAGCGGCGCGGTCGCGACAGCACTGTCGCGGGTCCACATCGCTGCCGCGACCGGCTCCTTCGGAGTCGCAGCATCTCACACCAGGCCGCGAGGAGGGCCGCTGCGCGCGCAACCCACCGACCAACCAATCGCACCTCGGGGGAGGGACCGCGTGTAAGACGCACGGAAGTATATGCGAAGGCCTATGTACAGATGGTAGCGGACAGGTGGTTTCGCGGCCGTAATTAGGCTTCTGATAACTTATTGCTACGTAAATATACTAAAAAGCTAAAAGTTAAAAATACCGCTCTTGTTAATTCACCTTTAAATGAATACGTTTCTTAAATATTTTCTACCAATAAAATGTTGAATATAAGTGTAAGGGCCTGTTTCATAACTTTTTGATAAGTTCTTGTTAGCTTATTCGACAGCTCATTTGACATAATTTTGTATGAACTAGGTTAAGAGGTTTCCTTGACCGAACGACCTTGACCGTTTCAGAGCCGCCTCACCTCTACTAAACTGCGTCATTTTAGAAGATATACCTATTTTTGACTGGCTTGTACTTCATTATGTCACTATGGTGCCTTCTAATCCAAGGAAATCAAATTCGAAAATCATAAGAATTCGCACCAAATTGTATAATTATCTAAATATTGTATAATTATATAAAAAAATGTACTTCGTAACCTTTTTAGATCTTAATAATGTCTACACTATGGTATGTGAAGTAAAAGTGACTTCAACTTATAAAGTAGATGGACATAATACAGATTTTTTCCAATATTTAGGCTTTCCTTTGAACTTGTTTCATATACAACGTGTTAATGAATAAGCGCAAAACCTTATACACCCCAACTGATTGATAACAAAATAATTAGATTGAAACAATAATTTCATTATTTTGATAGTTCTAATTTAAAGTTCTCTATAAATTTAATTTTTAATTTACCTACCCTACAATTTATTTGTTTTATGTTAATAAATTCATAAATTATTTAAAGTTATTCGCATTTTAAGTTTTGAGGCAAAAATGATTTGTTATCATTTCAGCAATGAATGAAAGCGCTAACGTGCTCATGGATACATTTTAAGAATCTTGTTTTGGTAGTAAGTAGGGTGAGAGTACCCGAGCTCTGGTTTGAGATCGAGTTCAGTAAATTTTAAATTTGACAAACAAATTATTTAATATTTTGAAAAAAAATTACCTATGTTGAAAACATGATAATTCGATTCTGCTATCGATTCTAAACAAACTACTTTCTAGTTTTGCGTTAATTCATTAACACGTTGCGTATACATATATTATAGAAAAATAAGAAATACACTTCATAGCAAATAAAGCCGAAACGTTGAAGATCGTTGCTCTATTTTTCATTAATTTGTATGAATTTCAAATAACGAGAAGATAAGCTTCTAAAAACCAGGAAAATATGGCCCGGCCCTGTCTTAACCCGTGACTGAATCCGCACAAATTATATACAGATTTTAAGTCAGATCATAAACTATCAAACAAAAAAAGTTTCATCAAAAACGGTTCACTAGTTTTCGCGTGATGCTCGTACAAACAAACACACAAACAAACAGACGGACAAAGTTTCTAAAAAAGGTTGATTTGGAGTCAGGGACATCTAATAACCATATCGTAATCTGTTTTTGTAAATATCTTAAATGTCTACACACTTCTGTTACAGTTTTATTAAAAAATTAAATTAATTTTTTAAAATTAAATGTAAGACTTTGTTGGTAACATAAACGCACAATGTCATTTATTAACTCAATTTGTACTGGCAGCCAATGACATTAACTAGTACTCTGTGACATTAGTAAACAGTAGCTAGCGGCATTAATTAAATAACAAACAGATTCTTACGGGTTTGTGACGTAGATAAAATTGTGTGAATCGTCTAGAATTAAAGTAATTGCTTAGGTATGTTATCAAGCACTCCGGTCTGGGGCAGATAAAGAGAGAAATAATTATTATACAAAGAAGGTACAAAGCTAGCAAAATGAGTATTGTGTTAAAATATATTTAGCTTGTTTTAAGCGCCAAATGTATTTAATTTAATAACTCGTATTGAAACATTTTCTAAAAACCGACCAAGTACGAGACGGACTTGCGGATCGAGAGTTATGTTATATGTACCACAAAAACAAAAATAAAAATTCGTGGCTCCATAGCGCGAGCTCAGCTACACTTGGTCAATTTTAATTTTTTGTTAACAAAGTAGAGCATACTCTATAATCACACTAAGTTTGACGCTTGTATACAAGGTGTAACAAAAGACCCTATAATTATTTAAAGGCGTGGTTGAGACCACCAAACTGAATATGAAACAGTCAACTTTTTATATTTTTCCTCGATGTTGGCTCCATAGTGCAAGGTGTTCAGTTTGATGGTCTGATCATCGTCGTCTTAAAAAACCGTCAACATTAAGTTGCATTATTAAGTTAGACCCTGTAAGTAGGATAATAACTAGATATTACAATAAATATGATATCAAGATAAATTAAATTTATTATTCGTATTATATCGTCGACTTGTTGTTGACCTAATTATAAGGATGTTATCGACGAAGGTTATCAGTTGAATAGCTGGAGACCAATTGCGCTAATTTAAAACATCGAAGTTCTATTCTTATCCAATTTTAGTTCTAATGACTCTGCATCGCGCTTAACTATGTAACTATGTAAATGACAGCCTTTAACGTCTGCGCGATCTGTCAAAACGGCTCTAACGGCTGTCATAAGCTGTACCGCGATTAGCGCAATACCAAATGTGTCAAAAATTATGGTTCGTACATAGGTCCAGTCACGGTTCAATCACCGAATATTTACCGCGATTGCAGCCCTGCCCCCCTAGACAAAGTGATATTCTATTGACGTCGACGCTATAGTCGGGGAAATCTACGGATTTTTGTATGGAGTAGGTTGCATTAATTGCACTTTTGGTGAAAATTTGGAATATAGTAGATACATACCTGAAAAACATAAATTCTCAATAATCCTCGATTTTTTATGTTGTATTATTGAATAATTAAGACAGTTACAAAACATTAAATTTAGGTATGAACAAAAAATGGAAAACTGGTGATTTTGTACAGGATGGCTTCATTCAATACGTTTTACTTATAACAATAATAATCCCCGGTTAATATCGTAAATTTGAGTAGATATGTATTTAATATTTTGTATGTCTTCAAAAATTATAACCTCAAAACTAAATTATTTACTGTTTGTTTGTACACATTAAATTTGCCTTGTGATAATTAACTGTCTTTTTTGCTAGTATGCTCGAAAAAATATCTTTCGAAATAAACTTGCCCTTTGTATATTTATATCGATTTTAAGGTATTTCTCAGGTTCCTGAGACAATATAACAACGAAATCTCGACAAAAATTGTATAAACTAACATTAATATTATTTCAAACACAATTTACTAAAGTGTCTTTAATACAATCTCAAACCTTATTTTTCCTAGACTACTAGTAGAAACGGACAAAATGTATGGATTTGACATTGGCGATCGAAAAATTTTGACGTTTGTTTTTGTCACCATACGTCAAGTCCATACATTTTTTATGCTTTCTACTGTCGTTAACGCTAATCGAAAGTACATTGTCTCGGGGCCTTGTACAGACTATACGCTAGTATATTAATTTATGTGTGATCTAATTTGAAATGTACCAACCAAGCGTAGATTCACGTAAAAAACCTAGGTGTGGTAGTTACCTACTACATGCAGTAGTACACTCCCTGCCCCCCACCAATTTTTACCTCACCCTCTCTTGGAAGACGACAGTGTGCACTGATGTAGTCCTCTCTCACTCACACTCACTCAGTATCGCACGTTAGCTCTTCTTGTCAGTACGAGCTCATTTGTATGAAGTGATAAAATCTTGACACAGCAAACTATTTTCAATTAAGATTGTTAGAAAGTTACTGCGTTACCTAATACTACATAGGTAGCATGCCACAGTGATAAAGCGCTATCACACACTTCGATGTTGGTCCCATGCCATAGTAAAAGTTGATCAGTTTTATGGTCTTTCTACACCCCTACAGTTACCTAGTAACAATGACGATGCTTATAAATCAGCCAAGTGTATGTATAGAGTATACAAGTAATCAAGATGAGCAAATAAATAAACGTACTATACCTTTTTGAGTGCCTTCAAGAAAGCCCGATACAGGGTGTAAGTAAAAGTATCATTAACCTACCAATCAAACTTAACAACTTTTACTATCAGGCAAACCGATCAGGAGCCCGATTGCGCTAAGTTAAAACATCGAAGTTCTATTCTTATCCAATTTCAGTTCTAATCACATTACAATCCAATACTACTACTAATACTATTCAACTGTGTTGAATTTCGCATCGCGCTAATCTATCTAACTAACTCTATGTAACTAACTGACAGCCCTTAACGTCTGACTGAGCGATCTGTCAAAACGCCTCTAACGGCTGTCAAGAGCAGTACCGCGAATAGCGCAATACCAAATGTGTCAAAAGTTACGGTTCGTACGAAGTCCAATCACGGTTCAATCACCTAATATTTACCGCGATTGCAGCCCTGAACAAAAACAACTGTTCCATAAAACTGCAGCGCCTACACGACTCAAATGTGTACAGCAGTTTTTTCAGGATCAGGATTCGCAAGATTTGTACTAAACATACTGATCTCGGATGTCCTTCAGAGCGAGCAGTCAACTGCACAGGAAATTTACTACGAACGTTAAAAATAGCTTGTAAAAAAAACATAAAATTTTTTTTTTTTTTTGTTTGTGGCAGGCTGTTTTTTGCACCCAAGCGATTAATATGGTTAAAGGGATGTTACCGTTGGCGCGCTCTAATACAAATGAAGTCTGGTTATAATATTTTGAATACTAACCAATTAAAGTCAATGAATTTTTTTAGACCTGATCTAGAAACCAATATCTGTGCTTTACATCTGTCAGATATCCGTTAAAATATATAGGTAGTTTCAAAGTTGTCGTGGCTCAATGTTTTTCATACTTCATTACTATTAATCCTAGCATTAGCAATCCATTTTATAACGGAAATCTGACAAATGTAAGTTTCTAGATCGTGTCTAAAAAATTTCATCGACTTTAATTGGTTAAGATAAAAAATATTATTTTATTTTATTTTATTTTCTTTGGAAGACCAACAGCTGTTAACACGATACAAATATGGATGGCTAATAGAAAGCCAATTATAGGTCTCCGCTGATAGATTATAACCAGACTTCGTTTGTATGGAGTGCGCCAACGGTAATATACGCAAGCATACTCCACCACGCGGGTTCAGCGCGGATTAGAGGAGACAAGTTAGTGCTCAACTTACTGCCAGAGTATTTTCAAGTCGCCTCAACCTCAATACGCCTCTGTCCTGGCGGGCGTCACGAGACGACTTTGCGTGAAGTTTCAGATGATTTTAGGTACCACTAAAACGGTCATCCATCTAATGACTGATACCGAATGTGCTTTAACTTCGGTATTGTTTCAAATACCAAAGCCCCAATACGCTGTTTTTCGTCGTCCAGTTGGACGATAGTTGGCGATTCAAGTATCGTGCAGAGGGCTGGAGCAGGCTGGCCAGAGGGGTGAGCCCACAGACTTATTATTGTGATACCTAAGCGTTGTTTTACACGTGCCAAAACCACACCACAACCACAACACGTGGGCGGGCGCATATTTTGTATTGTATTGAAAATGAATATTCGAATTCACAAGTACCACATTTTGCAGTCATTACCGACCGCGTGGGAGATACGGACCACATCGCAACCACCAGCCACACCGCGAACTAGCGGCCGACCACATCGCAGACACAACATTGCGTCGACGCAAAGACAGTGCGCGCCGCAAAAGCGCGTGCAAAGAAAATATAATCACTACGTTTTAACGACAGAATCACATGGCAACTACTAGCGACAACGCAACCAGATCGACATGTTGTCCTTACCACAACGCAACTGCAATAAGCTGCAGCGACACTATTCACATGTAACCACTGCTTGACCACCTTGTGTCGCTGCGATCTGGTGTGGTTGTGGTACGTACGTGTGAGCGATACTTAAACAGTCCTTTCTACTTATTACCTTCCACTTTTTTAGTTTTTTTTTTTATAAATGTTGTATACAGCGTTGCTCAGGGAGCATTTACTGCTTTTTACTGCGGACTATTGGAGGGACCATAAGGGTCACCGAGCCAATTGAATGAACTTAAGCAACCGACCTAGGGGCACCCCAGGGGGATACGGACCTCGGCATAGGCGACGTTGCTGTGAATTTCTACTTGACCAAAATGTTACCCGGGCGAAGACATGGCATTATGGTCTTAAAATAAAATCTTTGGACCAGCACGTCTAGTATGATTCTCTACACGCGAGCGACGCGCCTTCGCTGCATAGAAAATAACCTGTTCCCGCGCTTTTCGGAGAGCGAAAGACGCGCTTGCCGCGACTTGTAGTACGGGAAAAGTTCAAGTCGCGCGCAAGTAGAGAAATCATGCTAGAGGGTCAGGAAGCGGAATAGGTATTCTTTGGACGAATCATTAGCAACCAACCAAGCATTATAGCTGTATTCTCTAAGGCCGAGATTTAGAGACGCGTTTTAGGTCAGAGTTCGAACTCCCGTATGTCAAAATCCATACATTTTCGCCTTACTTAGCTCGAGCAAGACCAAAAAAATCGTCTCTGAATCTCGGCCTAAGATTAAAAAAAAATCGTGTCTAAATCTCGGCCTAAGATTATAGACGAAAACGACGAAAACCGAGCAAAAAATTTAAAATATCTGTTTTTTTTATATATATTTATCTTTTCGGAAAGGCTATGGGAACTAGCCTTTACAGCCGAAGTCTATAGTTATATTTTTCTTTGAACCTAATAACCTAATCTGTACCTAACTCTTGAAATGCGAGAGTGGTTCCCACATTCTAATGTTCAAGGGAGTTTTACGTGAGAATCTATCCGAATCAAACGAGAGCGCTTTTCTTTATTTCTCACTATTTTATATTTCTATTGTTCTCCGTTAATGACACATTATTAGAATAATTCCACCACATTATCACAACAATAGCTGCGAAAAAAGAATGTAGAAAATTAAGAAACAAAGCCCGTACATTTCTTCTCAATTCACGCGCAAATATTCAATTCAATTCAATTTTTGTTTAGTGGCATCCGATGTGTTATCACAATTCAGCAAAGGAAAATGATCAGTGGTATTTATTAAGTCTAGAGTGGCAGTTTTGCCAATGTAAGTAGGTTATAATCTCAAGTGATTGTTTTAAGGTTAAAACACAAAAGAGTTCACAAAATGGTGGAGCCACGTGCAATCCCAACGCGCCGATACGCACGCGTCCGTACTCCGCCAGAATTGCAGCGCGACTCCACGCGCAAATATTTAAAATTTCTGAACTAAATCTGTAAATGTCAATGTCATTTTGACTTTTCGGCCAACTTTTTAAACCAGTGCTTTTTTAGTCGTCGTCATTAGAATTATAGCTACACCAACGCTTACTCATAAACAGCCATCCTCATGACTTTCCTAACAATTTCATTCAAATGTGGTAGTGTAGTGCAAGCTCTGTAAAAGTTGGTTTATGCCAAAGGAACACCTTCTGACGTTTGCTTACGGATCTTTCGATGTTTTTTGTGATTTTGTAAACAATTTCTTAATATTATAATGTCCGTTTAGTTTTAATCATCAATAATAATGATGGAACATAGAAGAAATGATTTAGATATAGATAGTTTTCGTAGTGACGAACCAGGATTTGATAGAGCTCGAATGCGAAGACAGTCAGGTGGCTTCGTGGACTTGGGAAATGAATCACAATATGGTACAGGAGGGCACCAGGCCTCCGGAGCAAATGAAATATTTGCCGATATACAGGTACAAATGTTTTATGATTGAAAAATAATCTTTCATGGCTTTGTAACACAGACGCTTGGTTTGAGTGCAGCTATAAATATTACTAACTACTGATAGTAAATTAGCTGCTCCAGACTATAATAATAGCAAAAGAAGCATCGGTAGGCCACAAATGTCGTGGATAGCGAACTTGAAGGAGTATACAGTCATCACCATTGTTGAAAAGCTGTTTCATTTGGCGAGAGACAGGCAGAGATATGCCGAGCAGACTGCCACCCTCCAGTAATGGAGAGGAACCCTGTAATTCAATATGTCCAGCAGAGTTTAGGATTAGCCTTTCGAAAAGTCTAATTATACATGTTAAATATATAAGTAAAATGTTAAATGGGTATTTGATAAGATTAGAAATGACATCATGAAATTTTTAAGAGTTCTTTATTAGACGGTATTAAAGATAAGACCATCATATATTATATTGATATAAATGTGAATTCAACAGGTCTCTTTTTTCCCCAAATATAATAGGCACCATCGAATAATTTGTTTTCTGGAATAATAATAGTATTTTTGTTTGATTAGGGACTTTTTAATGCAAAAACTGTATAAAATCAATTTACATGTCCTGAGCATGCATGCATGCATATGCTCATGACTATATTCCCCGAGGGGGTAGTCAGAGATATTCTGAAACCTCAGAACATCCACGTTTCACTAGTAGTACCGAAACTGTCTAATGTGACTGGGAGTGAGCCCGTCGCCACTTATAATGGACAGTAGGTACAATACATGCCTCGAAATTGAAACATGCAGGGCTATGTCCTGAGACCTTCATTAAATTTATTTATAATTAGTAAACTACGTACAGTAGGCCTAGCATGCCACCTCCGAGAAAACAAGAAAGATAGAGATTATTATTATTATTATTTATGATACACTGCAGCTTAGAGCTGATGCGTATATATCACTGCACTTGTTTAGTTTCTTAAATATTGGTCAAGTCTATTTTTAATAAGTTCACTGAAGGCGCACTTATTACAGTGTTAGGCAATTTGTTCCACTCGCGAACTATACAATTGGGCAAAAAATGTTTCCGTGGGTTGCTTGTACACAGCAAGCCATCAATTTTAAGGGAGTGACCTCTGAGATTGTGGTTCTGGTTCATCCTGTATAGATGTTCAATTCCTTGGACATCATAACATCCATTAAGTATCTTGTAGGTGTCTATGAGGTCACCACGTTGTCGCCGTTGTTCAAGTGTCGTTAACCCAATGTGCCGCTGTCTTTGTTACTGAATGCATGCTGAAAGTATTGCACACCACGGCACAGTGTACACATACAGTATGGGCACTCCCTACCTCCCACTAACTTTTTACCTCACCCTCTCTATTACCCTCTGGTTACCTCAGCGGTTCTTCTGGTTACCTGTAACCTAGACTGACACCACAAATGTTTTGAAAACAAAGAGAATATAATATCAGGATAAAGGATAAAAACTATTTTTGAATAGACAGGTGTCAATGTGTTTTATTTACGAAAAAGTCATGTACCGCACGCAGCTAAAGTTGTTGTAACCCTCTAGGGTTCGCATGTGCTGACGTCATCTTGTCAATCTCTGTTTTTTGTAGACAGTTATGGATTCCAGAGCTAACCGTGCAGTACATGGGGACACGGCTACATATACGCCGTGCGACATCATACATTATTTACCCTATGCGGGCAGCTTATATGTTGGTCTCGTATAGCTTGATGTGTAGTGTGTAACTACATAGGTTCTTTTTATATCTTTACTAAACAGCTTGGCCTGTGACCATGTAACTCTGTAAGGTGTCGCTCTCAGATTCATATAAACATTGTTCACAGACTTCTATACTCCATTCAAAGTAGCAACGAAATTTTAAGGCGAAACAGAGATTTGAAACACTTCCTCTCACTTATTCTTAGAACAGCTTTATGTCAGATTGTTTATGTATCCAATAAATTAATTACATTTGGTAATCAGAATTAGCTAGAAAGCTAAATAGGAATCGGAAAATCTCGTCGTCCTTATTTATAATGAAGTAAATTCTAGTACCAGTACAAAATATATATAAAATTTAAAACTGAAATAAGATAATACTTTTTGTTTAATTTCACTTTTGTATTTTATTTCCAGGGTGACGTCCCGTGGTGGAAATCAAATTTCTTCATATCACAACCTGTCCTGTTTGGAACATGGGACGGAGTCTTTACATCATGCCTTATCAATATTTTTGGAGTAATTGTATTTTTACGATCTGGCTGGCTAGTGGGACAGGCTGGCTTAGTTAATGCTGTATTTATAGTCATTTTTACAGGTAATTGTTATAAAAATTTTAATATAAAGTTGAAAATATCTCATGAAAAGAAACCATCTGGGTCACCCTACCTTTTTGGGCTGTTCTTTAAGAAATTATCATAATGGCACAGAATAGATAATAGTTACTACATACAGAATGGCCACTCCCTAACTCTCAGTAACTTCACTACCGCACCACACCCCACACTTTGAGGGTGTCTTTGAGGATTGCGTGGGGTTTTCAATGAATGTTGTCATCTCCCTAATCATGAATGTCTTCATTGTCCGCACCCAAACCAAAACTCTGGGTATGTGTTTGGTTGTTAATATGTAGCCCCATGAAGCATTCATAAAGACAACTCTAAAAATTGTATTAATGTCATAAGAACCAAACAAAATGATTTTAAAACTCACACATAATTTCAATGACCCAAAAAAATAACACCTGTGCACATATTTCTACTTACAATTATTTAATTCATGAACTAAATTATTTTTATTTCAGTTTTTGTAGCATTGATCTCAGTACTGTCAGCTGTAGGTATATGTGAAAGATGCAGGATAGAGAGCGGAGGTGTCTACTTCTTGCTCGCTCATACACTGGGCTCCAGGATGGGTGGAGCACTTGGCATGATTTACTGTTTTGGCCAGGTACTTTAACATTTTTGTACATAACTAATGTTATTTTAATGTAGAGTGTGTTTGTTCCACTATCACACCTCTACATAGATAAACCTAAACTGTTTTTATTGCACTATCTTGTCGGTTTATTGTAACGTTTCTTTCATTAATAAATATAATACAAAATACAATATAAGAAAGAGTATGGTAACTCTACCATTAAACATATTACCATGTCTATTTTCATTTTAAAACTATTTTTATTAGTACCATAAAAGGCATTGAATGCTTATTTTGCAATTTTAACAATTGAGTGTTGTAGAGTTTTATAATCATGGTACGAATACCGATGATAGAGAGCCTCATGGCTATCAGAAGGACATTAGCGTCATATTTAATTTTCTCTTAGGCCTGGTGGCTGTACCTAGCGCAATTCCTAGTTTCTATATCTTAGCACTAACACCAGTCTCCAATAAATAACTACCTATAATTTTAAGACCATTATGTTATTAAAAACCGTGTGGAGAAGAATAAACATTTATATTATTAATATGTTACTTCCACGCAAAATAGTTCCTTGGCACTCATAAATTTCCACTACATTCTGATGCATATCTATGAAGTCTACCAATCCGCATTGGGTACGCGTGGTGGACTAATGCCCATACACCCTCCTTGATGGTAGGCCTGTGCCCTGCAGTGGGACGTATATAGGCTTATGATGACGATGATTGTATAGAAATTTTAAATACACTTGTGAAATCTTGTTTTTTGACAGGCTGTAGGATGTGCCCTGAATGTATATGGTTTCGGAGAGTCCATGGCGAGCTTAGTCGGGGCCACAGCGGAAAATCAGTGGCCGGCACGTGGCTTCGCTATTGCGGCATTGATCTTGCTGGGTACCATTAACGTAGCTGGTGTCAAATGGGTTGTGAAATTGCAGTTTGTGTTGCTTTTGATCATATTACTGGCTGCACTTGACTTTTTTGTTGGCTCATTCACTACTATGCCAGGTAAGAATGAAAATATAACTTTTTAATAAACATTTGTATTTGCCACGTTAAAAAACTTCTTGAAGAAATTAAACTAAATTGTGAATCTATCACAAAATGTTATGAAAGTATGACTCAGACTATACTTACACAAAAAGGAAAATCACATGCTCACCCATTTTTTTCAACCTAGTTTAGAACTATAAGGCATGATAGTATAAATAGAATGACAGGGGCATCCTTCTTAAGATGGTCACGGTTTTTTAAGGGGATGAGCAGACCATCAAATTAAACAACTTTCTCTATAGGACCAAAGTAAGTCGCCAAAAATAAATCTGCTGTGCCAAATGTGGGTCGAGCCGAGTAGGATTGCAGTTTTGTATGGAACCGCAGATATTTTTTTGTTCGAGATTTCGACGTTGTGTTGGTCTCTTCAATTAAGTTTATTAGTTTGATGGTCAGCATATTAAAAAAGACCCTGTTTAAAAGGCAGATTGAATGCTACCTCTACCTTCTTAATCTTTATTTTCAGGTGATGAATTCAAAGGCTGGTTCGGTGGTACCATGGCCAACAATACTGGGCCACAATATACAGATAACTACTCGTGGTTCAAATGTTTCGGTGTTTTCTTCCCAACAATCACTGGTATACTAGCTGGTATCAACATGAGTGGAGACCTGAAGAACCCTTCTATTAACATACCTAATGGTTCTCTCGCTGCTATTAGCACTGGGTGAGTACAAGTCTTGCAACTTAGTCTGCTTTGGTACACATTGAATCAGACATTTCAAAGGGGTATAATAATTACTTACTATAAAATCCAGTATCCTAGTATCTGCCTACACTACTGGGAAAGGCCACTATGCTTGACATTATAGATAAGTAGTAGATTATATAAAATCTATGCCGGTACCTCATAATAACTGTTTAATAAAATGTTACACATCTTGAATATTCACGACTTTTGCACTTTGAAGGTGTATTGCCTCAGATTTAGTCATGCACCTCTGTTTTATCTCAATTTCTTAAGCTAACAATTGATTTAATTTAGTACTAGTAATGTTTTTAAATCCTGATCAAACACAGACACATAAAAATCAGCTTTGATGGCGCTACAACCGGCATAGACTTTAATGTTGCAAGTTAACGAAATTAGTTCCGATAACTTTCCGCAACGTGAACGACGATGGCGACGTGTTTTATTTATTTAGACAGAGTTGTTCATTTGAATTTAACATAAAAATTTCTTACAGAACTTTCCTATACCTAATGTTCATCATAACATTAGCAGCGACAGTAACCCGGAACGCTCTGCTCGAGAACCTATCTATAACAGCCACCATATCTGCTGCAAAGGTTCTTCTGCTCGCTGGCTTATACGTCAGCTCCATGAGCTCATGCCTCGGGGCCATGTATGGCACGCCCAGGGTACTGCAGAGTATCGCCATTGAGAGAGTCATACCGGGACTAGACGCCCTGGGTCACGGGGTAATTATTGACTGCATGGTTTTTTGAAGCTTTTGATTAATGAGGTGTTTTCATAAAAAAATAGTTCAATGACACTTACCAGATGGTGTTACTATCTCAAAAATTTTGGTGTCAAATCTGTGTGTGTTCAAGTTTTTCCATTTCCTAGTATTAGGGAGTTTGTTAATTCATTAATAAGAATTTTATAGTTACAATGTGAAAGACATTGATACTTTGAATTGATCTACTTTTTATCACTTGATGTTCGTTCGACAGGCTGACATTGTTCGATGCTATTACGTATTTATTGGTAACTAGCAGCCCGTCCCGGCTTCGCACGGGGTAGACAAATAAATTTTAAGACTCATTTTTCTACACCTTCGGTTACATTGTTCAAATTTTACCAAGGATCCCTAATTTTTTTCAAAATGAAATGTAGCCTATGTCAAATTGGAAGAATGTAGCATTCTATTGGTGAAAGAATTTTTTAAATCGGCCCAGTACTTTTTGAGCCTATTCATTACAAACATACAAACATACAAAAATAGGTACAAATCTTTCCTCTTTATAATATTAGTGTAGATGGATAGAATAGAATATAATTTTTTAATGAGCAGTTTGTCTACACACCAGAAAATGACAATGTCATTCAATATCCAAACCATAGACAACCAACCTTTAAATTGACAGGTTTTTTGTCAAATTTACTAACGCCATCTGCTGTTTTTACGTCCTTTAGAAAACCCCCTTATTACTAGAACAATCATTATTATTTTAATCAAGCACACATTTTTTAAAACTAGCTGCTTTGAGCTAAGCGTATGTTAGGACGGGCCGCATTGGGGCGGAGCGGGCTGCATCCCAGCGGAAAATTTGTGCTTCGCATACTAGAGCAGGCTGGGTCGCAATTCTCAACTCATTGACGGATTTTTACTGGCAGACGTAAAAAGTTCCACTTCGGTGTAAGCACACTACTGAAATCGCCGAGCAAAAATGCGACTCTGTCCACCCCGATAAGGCCCGTCCTAATATACGCTTAGCATTAAATTACATCTTAATGTAGGTTTTGTTCTAAATGAGTGTTGTTGTTTGTTATTCCACAGAGAGGCCCGAACAAGGTGCCGGTTTACTCAATGGTCGTAGTTGCTATAGTGACCATCACATTCATTATCATCGGCGACATAAACAAGCTTGCACCCATCGTCACCATGCCGTTCCTTATCACTTACGCTAGCATCGATTATTCTTACTTTGCTCTCGCCCAAACGTTTGATTTGCAGCATAGACGTGAAATGAGGTATGGATTCTGTTTTTTTTTTACATTCATGTAGTTTTTATTCTCTTATTTTACCATTCCATCCTGAAACTTAAATGTCTAAATGTGAGCATTGCTACAACTACATTCTTAAACAGAAAGTTGGTAGTTGCAGCAATGTTTCTGACTACCCCGAAAGAGATTACGGTCGTGAGTTTATGTATGTATGTAATTTTAATCAACATTTTCTAGCAATTTTTATCAAAAGGTGGAATAAACGGGGTCCATTAATCTTTGAACTGCCTGATTGATTTTCTATTGTCTCTAGAATTGCGGTAGTCATTTGCATAAGTATGTAAACAATAAAAAGTCCTCAAAGTATCTAGAAAGCGCAGTGTGCGTAGGCCCCCTAGCAAGCTGAGCCGACGACCTGGTGAAGGCAGAAGAACCCGTTGGATATAGGCAGTGTAGGACCGGTCGTTGTGGCGAACCGTAGGAGGCCTACGTCTAGCAGTGAACATCCATCGACTGAGATTATGATGATAATCCTGTAGGTATAATACTACTATTATAGCTGTGACAATTCGCTTTCAGATTCCTGGGCCCTTCACAGCGAGACACTCAAGTTTACGGCGCTACGGGGAGTGACCTCGATTTATTGTTCCCCGAAAGGATTAGACATAAAACAGTTGGAGTAAGTATAAGACGCTTCTATACTAACTGCTGCACTGCTGCTAGGCTGTGCTTTGGCTGTCAGTCAGTCACTCACACTCGGAACTATTTTATATGTATAGATTTCGTACGACGACCAAAACTCAAAACTTTTATTCTAACTAATATCACATAAATATATTTCTGACCATTCCATAAAGTGTGAAGACTTCGGATGTATCTTTTGAGTTATGCTTTATTTGCTCCACTTGTGTCAGCAGTAAAGTTTTAAAACATCCTTTAAAGGAAATAAAGCCATTTCAACGCTAAACTTGTAAAGTACTGTTTTATTATAAAGACATTATTTCAGTCCTAAAACCCAGGAGATTATGGAAAGACATTTATTTTTGTAGGACTTCACACCTTCACCAACGGATCCGGCAATCATGAACGGACGAGGTTCTAACGGCGACGTGCGGCGTCCCAGCGTCAGTGTACACTCTAAGAACAAAAATTGGTATTCGCATCTCTGCAATAGATGGCTATCTCTGTTCGGGGTAAGTTTGGGTCATATAACACAAGCTATTTTTGAGCGTACGCGTTGGCGGAACATTATCGTTGCGATATCGGGATTTTTCTGAGATCAATCAGTGTCGTGACGGAATGGCGGCGATAACACTCACCCGCCTGTGTTTAAATGTTTTCGTCGTCGCTTGTGTGATTGATAGGTGTTTTTGCTGTGACAAGGTTCGCCGGTTCTAGGATGGTCTAAATTTTACGAAAATTGTTTGACCTTCTACCGTTACAGTTGTTGCGTTCATTTACTACTTTAATATTTTTATTATTAGATTTTTCCTACTTTGCAAATTCATAAAATGTCATAGATTAATGTAACTTAAGTCACAATAGGTTATTAAACCATTTTTGAAAACTGTTTTAAATTAATCTTGAGATCGTAATGAGTCAGTACAATTTTAATTTTAATTTTACAAAGCCATGATGTCCCGCTCGTGACGTCACTCCGTCAGTAAACAATACGACTGCGAAAGGCCAAAGTAACAAGATTTGTGGTGTGTCACTATCGGAGTGACGTCACGTCGAAATCCAACATGGCGAATGGCGTTTCAGACATTTGAAAAACAAATTAAAAAAGACGGTTCTGAAAATTGAATTATAAAATGTACACTGCATTTTTATGAATAAATATCGACGTTTATCGTTTACTTTTTTCGAAATCTATCATAAACATGCATTTTATATTTTTTCTTACATAGTGTAAAATACCCTATTTGTCCGCATCAAGATGTCGCTAATTGCCCAACTATGTAATTTTACGTCTGAGACTATAACTATAATTTGAAATTATTTTATTTTATTTTATGTCATATCCTACAATTACCCATCATATTTTTCCAGGTGGCTATAAAAATCTTGCTGATGTTCCTGGTAGACTGGGTATACGCCCTAGGCTGTCTGTCCATACTGTGGTTCCTATGGCTCTACATCGGGGCAGCCAACCCCGCCGTCAAGCCTGGTCGCGCCTCTGACTTCCGCTTCTTCTATTGGCTGAAGATCTCCTTCCTTCAGGCTATTGGGTAAGAGTACTACGTAGTTTATTTATTTCCATTGATTAAAAAGATCTAACTATGACTATAGTTGCTAAATAGTTATTGTTACACTTATAAAAAAGGCAAAATTTTATTAGAGCATTTGATCGAAGAAATGAAGTGCTTGAAGTGCTTATTCTAAATATACCAGATTATCCACATTTTCACCATGAGTGACCAAACATAGTTAAGAGTGACATGATTATGAGACTCACCAATGCGGTATGTCAAGTTTTTTTGGAGGGCTGAATCAAAAACCATTTCGAGATACATAATTGTCTCAATAACAATATTTTAAGATGAAAGGATTATAGATATTAAAAAAAAAGGAAGTTTAAACCTCTAACTCCGTGGTAAACTTAAAACAACTGGCAATTAAAAAATATATATATATATTCACAATGTCAGACGTTGGATTTAACGTTCGATGTGGCCGTTTCTGTTCCCAGCAAAGAGTTAGAAAGAGAAGGCAGGTGATTATTAATTTTGGAGTTCGAATTATTTTCTCGCGACCATTTTCGCATTTAGATATACAGATCAAAATCAATTAAAAATTCATTGAGCGCGCGGCTCGCAAGCGGTTCAAGAGCCGCGCGCTCGTAGCGCGAACGCTGCTCCTACTTCCCCAACCCCAAAAACTAAGGCTCACAGTATGAAAGCAAACGGAACTGTAAGCGCGCGAACTGCACGCGCGCTCACTATACAAGCTTTTCATGAGTTGCGCTAAAGAGGCGCACCAAACAATTGCAGTAACGGCTCGCGTGTAGCGCGTGCATAGCTCGCGAGCTGTGCATTCGCCAGATGTGGACACATCCTTAAGTGTAAAATCCGTAAAAAATATAAAATTAATTCCAAAAAAACTTTATTTTCCGAATTCATGCCTCGAAATTGAAGTTGGTTTCCTCACAATGTTTGCCTTCACCAAAAATTACAACTTTTAAATACGTTACTCGATCGGACAATTTTGATATTAATACAAAGTTTTGTTTTTGTAGGAAACGGCCTCTAGAATACGAGCAGCTGGTAGTGACGCCGGTCCACGCGGACATAACCGTGGAACAAGAGAGACTGAACGACGACAACGAAGACTTCGCCTCACGCCGACGCTACCACCAGTCCACCGCACTCCAGAGCCACCTTGTTAATGTCGATAGTTAGATTGTACTCGTAGCAGCAGAACACAATACAACGCTATGACCAACGATCAAAAATAGCTTACACCATTTAACTATAGGAGTGCGATTTTTTAAAGTCACTCTATAGCGTAATTGTAATAGGTTGCCTTTGATTCTTGGACAATATAACTATGGACGACTTACGTGTGTAATTCTACTGCCTGACCAGGAAAATAAAAAACCTCGCCATGTTGATGAAGTGTCATTAAAGGTTATAGTTGATTATAGCGCCCCCAAAAGCAGGTTTTATATTTTTCTGGTCAGGGTTTAGTAGAATTACACGCGTAACTCGTCTATACTTAAATGGTCTATAATTAACCCGTGGTTGTATTCTGTTAATAGTAATTCATTTTATTTATATTCAATTAATTCTTAATTGTACAGCAAAAACTTAAGAGATTTATCATTCGCTTATACAGGGTGTAAAATTTAACGCATTACATGTTGAACATGGTGGTTTTGACCATCAAACTGAACAACTTTCACTCGCACGCGCACAAAGTCTATGTTGATAAAATAGACAACTTTGGAGTTTCACTTTGACCTTTTTTTGTATGTCGTTGTCTTTCTGTGTTCTGAAGCACCCCTAAATTATGTACCGCAAAAGTTCACACCCTGTATATTTTTCGAACTGAGTGCTTAGTTTTGACTGTCGTTATTCAGATACATGTATCATGCATTGAGCACCATAACTGCTTGGCTTAGCCGCTTTACTATATTCCAAATTGATATATTTACTTACTAGTTTTATTTTTTAATTTAACTAATCGAGTTATTAATGTTAGTGAAATTAAGCACATCAATATCTAATTTATTTTTTTATTAAGTGATAAATTAGTACAGCTTCGACTGACTATAACTCTTAAGTTGGTATAATATAAAACCTTTGTATATAACTTCTGTTATTTAACTATTATTTGTTAGAAACAGCTACTCATAATACTTAAGTAATACCAAATGTCATTGATAAAGATATACTTATGTATGTGGACCATATCAGTAATTTAGACTTTAAGGGTAAACCTGCGAGCTATTAATATCCGAGATAAAATCATATCTGATTTGTAGCAATGCCTAACCAGAAAAAGAAAACACCTCGTCATGTTGCGGAAAATCATTTGAACAAATTTTTGGAATTGAAACATTTGTCATTAATAGTTATTTGTTATACAAGAGTGCAAAGTTGCTTTTTAACCGCGTGATTAATTTTGATGACCGAGCAAGCGAAGGATTCTATTATTATTCAAAAATTAGAATCCTGAGCGTTAGCGAGGGAATCAAAAGAGCATGAGGTGAAAAATCTTTGCACTCGAGTGCAACACGTAACTTTTCATCCCACCTCAGCGAGGAAATGACTCAAGGCAAAAAAAAATGGTTGTTTGATAAATTCAGCACCATGGAGGGAGAAGTAAATAGGTTTAATGATGTTCTAAATTCAATTTACTTTATCCTCTAGTGGATAAAAACGGCTTTTGCACTCAGATATCGAAGAGCAAAAATACTCTTTCCGAGATGGGGGATGAAAAGGTATATTACTGTTAGCTCGCTCAATACAAACGAAGTCTGGTAATATTTTTAATACTAACCAATTAAACTCAATGAAAATTTGCAGAAACAATCTAGAAACAAATCTCTATGCTTGTATCTTGTCCGATTTTCCTTAGTATGTATAGTTTTAAAGTTACAGTGCCTCAAAGATTTCCATACAAATCTTAAGTTAATCCTAGCATTTAAACTGTATATTTTAACTAAAATCGGACACGATACAAGCATAGAGATTTGTTTCTAGATTGTTTCTGCAAAATTTCATAGATTTTAATTGATTAGTATTGAAAATATCACCAGACTTCGTTTGTATGCAGCGCGCATTTACGCATTCGGAATAAACTTCTCTTAAAGGTTATAATCGATCGTGGCGCCTATAAAGCAGGTTTTTTATTGTTCTGGCCAGACTTTAAATACAGTCTTGTCTACCCCACTGGGAAACAGGTTGCGTGAAGTTATAGATAGATAATATGCTAATTATTATTTATATTTGTTAATTAATAAGCGCAAAACCTCAGACACCCCAACTTATTTATAACAAAATAATTATATTGAAACAATAATTTCATTATTTTGATTGTTGGAATTTAACATACATACACATACATACATAAACTCACGCCTTTTTCCCAGAGGGGTAGAAAAAGGCGTTGGAATTTAAAGATAAGATAATATAAATATTCTTTATTTGCACACCAAGAATACATAAATACAAAGTAAACATGTATAGTATACATATGTAAAGCTATTCGCATAAAGTTCGCATTAAGTTTTGAGGCAAAAATTATTTGTTATCATTTCAGCAATGAATGAAAGCGCTATCGTGCTCATGGATACATTTTAAGAATTTTGTTTTGGTAGTAAGTAGGGTGAGTATCTGTGCGGTGGGTTAAGATCGAGATCAGTTAATATTAAATTTTACAAACAAATTATTTAATATTTTGAAGAAAAAAAATCCTATGTTGAAACCATGATAATTCGATTCTGCTCTCGATTCTAAACAAACTACTGTCTGGTTTTGCGTTAATTCATTAACACGTTGTCTATGTATCTTATTACGATTTTTATTATGGCTGTAATAAAATGTAACTAAATTTGAGAAATTAGGAAATTTTATTTAACCCAACGTAGCTAGTAAGGTACCCTACTTATTTTTATACATCATGTAATAAAAAAATAATTAAACAAATCGTTTGTTTTATTAAGAAGGTCCAACAAATATTTATTATTTTATTTTGGGTAAGTGTGAATGAAAATTATATAGACCTTAGGGCCGGCGCAAACCTGGCGAAGCGCAGCGCAAAGCATTTTTCACTGCCAAAACTTTATCGACTTCGTTTGTGTGTTGAAATAACTTTCGCCATCGCCAAGTACATAATTATCTTATATGTACTTTGACAGAGCATTTTTCACTGCCAAACCGTTATCGACTTTGCTTACTTTGAAATAATATCGAAAATCAATTGAGCTACTACTAGACTCCGAGAGCATCGAAGCTACTTGAGGCGAAAGTTATTAGTTACAATTAAGCAACTACTTCATTCTATATTCACTTTGGTTTCGTTGTATTTGAAATTCGGAAAAAAATTGTTTTAGTGATATTTGTGACATAATTTCGCAAAAAGAATATAATTTCGTGCTGATTGTCAAAGAGCGGATTGTGTACCAAACAGTTGCGTACAGCGACCAACGTAACAGGAATCTGAAATAAATACGATAACAGAACATAAGTTTTGGTTCAAGTTAACTCGTACATGGTCATTTTGGCGGCAACGCGCGAGCTTACGAAATCGACCACAGATTCATCGTCATCTATCATCCCATCATCGAAATAAAGAATATAAAGAAAAAAAAATGACGAATGGCTCAAAAGGACTAGTATCCAGAGCCGTTAAAGACATTAAAAGAAAAATTCACGGTTGGATGGTGTGGAAAAAATTGTATGTCAAATCAAAGAAAGAAACGATATTATTTCATAAAAGAAAACAATTATCCTGAATAGGAAATAATTATTATGGCTGAAGATTTAAGAAACTACACCTTACAATTGCAGCAGGTAAATTACCCTTCACCATCGTTATATACCACGAAATAATATTTCGTTATAAAATAATGTATCGAAAGCAATGCTTTGATTTGCTCTATTTATGATCTTTATGCTCTATTTTACATGGTGTTTTCTTACCAACATTTCTACTTCATGGTTATATCCAACTCCGCGTAGATTTCGATAAACATAACATCCCGTTGCACCCCTTTAGGGGTTGATTTTCGAAAAATCATTTCTTAGTACTCCCCTTCGTGCTCTGTAGAATATGTATTCCGAATTTCATCTTTCTATCTTCAGTGGTTTAGGCTTTGCGTTGTTAGTCAAACAGCTAGAAAGTCAGTCACGAAACTGTTTGATATGATGTATAGAATACAGGAAGCTGGAAATAGGTATTCTCTATACCTTGGAGTATAGACTGCCTAACAAGCGGTGAAACATGAAAATACTCCTTAGCCGTCGGTAATGTTCAACCTTTGTTTATTCGTCATCGTTGGTTTGTCCCTTTCTAATCCATCGATGAAAATTAAAAAAAAGAGTTGTTTTCTTTTTGTTCTGATAGAAAGGGACAAACCTAAAGTTTGAAACATCGATGTGTGAAGAAGGTTGAACATTACCAACCGCCATGGCCAATTTTCGTGTTTCCGTGCTTGTAAGGAGGATTGGTATCCTTTATCATTCTAAGTTCATGACAGAATAGATACCGTGATTATTTAGTACTAGCTGTTGCCCGCGACTCCGTCTGCGTAGACCTTTAAAAAGTATCCTATCCTTAATCCAGATTATATTCTATCTGTGTGCCAAATTTCATTAAAATCCATTCAGAAGTTTTTACGTGAAAGAGTAACATCCATCCATACTTACAAACTTTTGCGTTTATAATATTAGTAGGATAAGATACTCTTTCTTATACTGTGCTTAGATAAAGGATGTTTTTAGGGTTCCATACCCAAAGGGTGAAAATGGGACCCTATTACTAAGCCTTCGCTGTCCGTCCGTCTCTCCTACCTATTTAGGGCTGTAACTTTTGAATCGTAATAGCTAGGCTCTAGCTCTATGGGCTAGCAAGGAGAACGGCCGTGGTCTGATAGTTGTAAGTTCTAATTTAGGGTTCTGTACCATATTCATAAGCCAGGAGAAAACAAAACATTTTTGTACATTAAAATGTTGTGTGTGGGTGTGGTATGATACCCTCAGTGTGTGAGTAACCCGACTCACACTTGACGGGTTTAAGTTTAAAATTTTTTTATTATTACAGCCTTTATTGTTACAGCGTTTAAATATAATTATTTGTTATTTCGTAGGTGGAAGCAGCGTTGCTCACAGACCCTCAAAATGAAGAGCTTCTCAAGTTGAAGACGGACCTGGAAGAAGTAATTGAATTGACACAAGATCTTATAAAAACTCAGGAAGGTGACTCGAAAGTGTCTAATATTCATGGTTCTAGTAATGATGATGATGTTACAGCCCTGCTGGAGGCGGAGGAAGGCGATGATTTTGGAGAGCCCGCCCCCAAGTGGAGAATTGGCGAGAAGTGCCTTGCCAAATGGAAAGCTGATGGCATGTAAGTTCACACTGAAATATAAAAATATTGTCTTTTAACGGAGTCGCGCTGCATGTCTGACGGAGGACAGTCGCATGCGTATTGGCACATTAGGGTTGAACCTCACCTGCCAGCACCGAATTTAATTTTTCTGTCGCTCCATCCTTTTCTGTCGCTCAGGAACGTCATTTGCTAGGGCGAGAAAGACAGCGAGAATGCAGTCGCACATGGCAGCAACTGCAGTCCTACGACCTTTCTTGCTCTAGCCAATGATGTTCATGAGCAACAGAAAAGGATAAAACGCCAAAAAATTTGATTCTGTGCTGCCAGATGAGGCTTGCACGTAGCTCCGCCATTTTTTTAAGCTCTTTTGTGTTTTAACTATAAAACAATAACTTGAGATTATAAACTACTTGACATTGGCCGAATTGACACTAGCAACCAACCATTAATTAAGAAGAATAGAATTGTCTTTTAATTCTACTAATCAGTTTAGAATTAGTAGAATCAGTTTAGATGTAACCTACAAACTTTTCATAAAGTTTTAGCTAGCCCTAGCTCAAATGAAGCTAAAAAGTTGTTTAACTTTGTGACTTCATCAGTGGATCAATGATGAGGTTATCTTCTCATTGGTTTATGTAATACAGTTTAGGGTACAATGTCACCTGATATGTACATGTGTATAAAACAAACAATAAATAAAAAAACTCTTTCATACAAATAAATGATCAGGTTCTGAATTATAAGGCTACCGTGGCTTGAATTATAGCTATGCCATAGTGTAATTAAAGTAGTGGTTGCGCTCGGTGGTCGCGACAGGTCGCACGATGTTGGTCAGTTTGATAGTTAGTTAGTATTTATGTTTAGTTTTTAAAACATGTAACATCCATGACTGAACCGGGATTTAAGCCTGAAACCTGTGGTTTGCCAGTCCGGTGTGGTAACCATTACACCAACTTGGTTGTAAAGTAACAAATATGTCACTGAACTCCAGTGTAGTCTGTGCCTACCTTACTGTCACGGAGGTGAGAGCAATTCTCCAGCCACAATGAACAATTCTTCAGAAGTATATCCCATTGACTCTAAATGATTTTTTAACTACTCAACTTACAGGTTCTACGAAGGCATTATCGAGGAGATCTCTGATGATCATTTAAAAATAAAGTTTGACGGCTATACAACATTCGAGTCAGTGTCTATTAATGATGTCAAGACATTAGGTGCAGGAGTGAAACGACCCCTAGAGAGTGATGACAGCAAGTAAGTTTTATAGTTTTCATGTTATTTAAAGGAGACATGTTTTTTAAAGCCCGATTTACAGTTGCACAAGTACAGTGGCGAGTAGTAGAAACCATAAATTTGATGTCAATCTACTTAACTCACCATGCATGCAAGTAAATTTGCTACCAACTGTACTTCTGGAAGTGTAAATCGAACTTTGTACATTTGTCATCCCCTCTTATTTGAGATTTTCACTCAGTGTCCGCTTTGCTTAGTCTGTTCCCGTATATGAATGAACCATTATTAAGTTTGCAATATGTCAATATGCATCAGGGGCTAAGAAAGTGACAGTTCATTGTGATATTGTTAAATTCTTATGTTGTTAACTTTATTTGGTCTGCTAGCTGCTAGTACCAGGCAATAATACAATACAATACTCTTTAATTGCACACTGAAAAAATGACAATTGAATATTAAAAGTAAACAAAAAGGGCAGGCATAATGTTGACACATAAGAAAATTACTGTTTAGGCCCTAAGCAGACGAGGGATAATTTGTCCGCGGGCACTCGCCTTCACGCCACCTCTGTACGATTTTCTACAGCGTGTTGCGGTCAAAAATGTCCCTCGTCTTTGCAGCCCCTTGGATATCTTAAATTTTGACCATTCAAATATGGAATCGAGGATTAACATTATATGCAAGTATGTTTTGGTTCTTTTTTTTTTGTAAATATGTTATCCATTTTATATTGCTTGGACATGTGCCAGATCGGGAATGAAATAAGACAGCGAGTACAAATTGAGTAATATTTACCAAAACCAATATTAGAAATTTTCTAACTAATTTCCTGTTCAAAAGTAAAATTATAATGCTTTGTTTCAGGCATGGTGGAAAAGGTTACAACAGAGAATATCTTAAAAAGAAGAAACAGAAAAAACAACAGAGATTCAAACAAATAGAAGAAGAAAGAGAGAGTGAGAAGAATAAGTGGCTCTCGTTCCATACCAAAGCAACTAAAAAAGCAGGAGTGAAAGGAAAAAGTATCTTTGCCTCACCTGATAATTTATCTGGCAGGGTGGGGATTGGGACTTGTGGCATCTCAGGAAGACCCATGACAGAATATACTCCCGGAGAAAAATGGAAGAAGGGAGGATAATACTGTTGTTCATATTATATCTTAGGGTTAATTAGTTTAATGTAAATTTAGTTTAATTTTATAATTACATGATACTCTTGTTATCTAGAAACAATAGTTCTTGTTTTTATTTGAACCAACAGTTAATATAAAGGTGTCCATTTTTTTTATGGGATAGTATGTGCATTCTTGTTGCATGTTTTTGAATGAAGTTATTGAATGTTTGTTCTCATGGTTTATTCTTATAATCTAACGGTACAGTTGAAAAACGATAATTTTAACTGGACTGCTGACTGGGCAATAGAATAAAATCACATAAAATATTTATTTCAATGGCAAACTATCATGAAGTAGGTAAAGCTTTGACTAACTTACTGTAAAGTCGTTAGTGCGATAGATCAATACCTCAAGACAAAAAATATTTTACAAGCCTCTTGAAACTATTACAGATTACGTAATGAACTCATGACTTTTAATTTTAATGCCGACTCTGAACTAAAAACATTGGTGTAAAGCCAATAATTGTTATAACATCATTTAAGTGCTTTATTTCACAATTTTATTTAATAAACTGTACTGTAGGTACATACAAACTATTTAACGTGTTTTACTTTAATGGAATAGGAAAAACAACAAAAAATACATGTTTCATACATAACATAAGATGTACATAAAAAAGGTGCTCAGATCTGCAGCTCCTCACATCAGTTGCATCTGATTATCTGGGCCCAGCCACCTTTTTTTTTTCATGTAACTTCTCTATACTTTTGCTACAAATTCCAGAATTGGGTCTACAAAATCTACTAATTTCCTACAAATGGGCATAGAATCCTGTTTTCAATAGCAAATGTGGCTCCTCAATCCATACGCACAAGTATTCTGGTTAAAATTCAGAGCGGACTACCACCGTGGTTCACTAGGAGGCAACACTAACATGCGAGCAGCACGGAAAGCTAGAGGCGAGAAAGGTTGTAGTTGTGGTATGTTTCGCAAAACTAGCGCAAAACAATAGCATGCTATGTTATCTTAGTACAAAATAAGCGGATCGTGGTGAAACGCTAATTTTCCATAGACAGCTTCCGACACCTATCGGTGACGTATCGAAGCACTGTGTTCAATTTGGGTTCGTATCTAAATACGTGCGATAGCGCGCTACTCCTCAACGCTGTAGTAGTGAAAGATTTCGCTCATATCAATCACTGTCTTGTTGGTCTAGACTAGACAACCGGATCACGATTCGGGTTGTGGTCGATCCTCGTGTCGGCCGGACCGTCTTTTTCAATCTATTGCACAATGTTGGCTTCTCCTGGTGCTAATAAGCGGTAAAGCTAATAATTAGACGTCCTAAAATCCCAGGCAATTTACCTATCTATAACCAATATACATCATCGATGTAAATGTCCATGCAAAAATGGTCCAGTTGTCGGTATTTTAACCCAGCTTTTTTATTATTCCATGTGATCATGTGACTGAACTAGATGCCGAATCTAACCTTAACTCAAAACCCGACCCTTTTTGCGTGGAGACCGACATATTAATCTATGAACAGTAGATCGTGTTCGCTCCATTACATCCACGTCGTCGTAGCGTGCCTAGTGAAAATTATATTATCTACGGATACCGCTAGGTGGTGATAGTCGCGTCTTAAGCGTCGATTCAATTCCAAGCGGTCGGGGAAGGTCAAACGGCAATCATTTTGCGGATTAAAATCTTATCAAATTAACATTTGATTAGGTAGGTTACGGCTAGGCGTGACCTAGAACTAGGTACATACATACCTACCCTATCTAATAGAGAGTAAAATAGAGATGTATACCAACTATGCACTATAATCGCTTAACTTATACAGGGTGTAAGGAAAAGTATCATTAACCTTTAAACCACATACTCTACCCATCAAACTGAACAACTTTTATTATGGGACCTGTTAGAACAAAAAAAATATCAACTGTCCCATACTAAACTGCAATACCTACTCGATTCAAACGTTTGGGACAGCTGATATTTATTTGTTCTGACATGTTTGCTCCCATAGTAAAAGTGGTTCAGTTTGATGGGTAGAGTATGTGGTTTAAAGATTAATTAATGATACTTTTCCTTGCACCATGTATAGCTTAACTTCCCCTAATAAAGTAGGTAAACAACGGTGTTGATTACCAGTGAGGCCTAACCTAGCCTGGGGCACATTCTATGCTGTGCCTGCGGTGCTTTATTGGATTTCACATGTTCTATATTCATTCGTATATTATGCTTAATGCATAAAGAATAAAAATTCCGAAAACGAAAGAGTTATTTTGAAACTAGTTCCTGTAGGTACCTGATAGTACTTTCTTATTAGTTAGACTAATAATGTCACAAAATAAACAGTATACACTATACCTATAATAGTAGCTTCCTACATACAGAATATCCACTCACCCTTCCCTAACTTCAGATAACGCGCATGTCCCCGCACCAAAAAACCGGAAACCCCGCACTTCAGGGGTGATTTTAGAGAGGAGCCGAACAAGAAGCACACGTATAAAGCAGGCGCGAGCATGCTAGCGGGACGGGGCGCGTGTGTCTGTTTTCATCTTGTTTCTGTAGCAGTACTATTCACCATCACTCATGTTTCACTTATGTTTCAAAAATCTCTTTTCATGACGAATGGTGAATGTGAGGAAAAAGCTAAAGCCTGCAGTCTAGCAACACAATTTTTAGTAGGTTATTTTCTAAATCGATACAAATTACAATGCGTATCTAAGTACGTAGAGTAGGTACTGATACCTAAAATAATAACTAAATCGAACCGTGTGTAGGTGGCGATGGCGTGGCGGAGTGTAAACAAACAAATCAGTCATGTTCGCTTCAGATTGTTTACAAATACTCAACTCAAATTAGTGCCACTTTTATTTAACGCATTGACTGCTAGACACAATTCGGGATTACTTTTAGAAACGTTTAGTAAACGTTTACCCAACTATTTGATGACTAGTGTCGATAGATACCTACAGACAGACAGTCTGACGATACATTAGACACATTAACATTCGATTTTGTTGTAAGGACGTAGTTGTAATCTTTTTTAAAATACTACAAGTATTTTCCGTGCCGTGGTGGTCCAGTGGCGAGTAACCTTGCCTGCCGTGCAGGAGGCGATGGTTCGAAACCCGTCCAGACCGACTCGTAGTAATGAGTTTTTCGGAATTTATGTACAATTTGTAACACCACTGGCTTTTCGGTGAAGGAAAACATCGTGAGGAAACCTGCATGCTTCAATTTCGAGGCATGTATTGTACCCACTGTCCATTATAAGTGGCGACGGGCTCACCCCCCGTCACACTGGACAGAGTTTCGGTACTACTGGTGAAACGTGGATGTTCTGAGGTTTCAGAATATCTCTGACTACCCCCTCGGGGAATATAGTCGTGAGCATATGCATGCATGCATGCACAAGTATTTTCATAAAAATCATAGTAGGTACAACAGGTAAGGTCTACCTACCTAACTCGTATGTAACATGTTAAATTGTGCTACCAAGTACCTATATACTCAATTTCAAATAGCAACGCAATTTTAAGGCTATTTTGAGTTACAGAAACAGAAACTTGAAACACTTCTTCTCACTTATTCTTAGAACAGCTTTTGGAACGTCCAAGATATGTCGGATAGTATATCTTTCTGATAAATAATTATATTTGCAAATTAGAATTGGCCAGAAACCTATATAGGAATCGGAAAATATTTTTGTCCTTATTTGAAATGAAGTATAGGTACCAGTAACATCTACCTAATCTTGGTACTGTAAAAGTATTATCAAAAGAAATTCGAAATTGAATAAACATTATAGCAGCTACGTAAACTCACCACCATAATCCCTTTCGGGGTGATCAGGAACTTTGCAGCACAAATTTTTTAAGCAACTTATAATTGTAGAAAGGCTCACTTTTAATTAATTGTGTTTCAGTGTGGAATGATGTTACAATAATACATTATGATACAAGTGAGACAAAGTTGGTCACTACAGCCGAGGCGGGATTGCAGCACGAGCCGCCAGGCGACTGCTGCATACTAGTCAAGGTTGTAATGACCAATGCTCACGCGTTTCATACGACGTTGTTCAACCTACTTACGAGGAAAAAGTAATAAAATTTCGTAAAATACTACAATTTTAGACAGATATTTGTGGAAAATGACGCAGGGTTTTTTTGTCTATTGGGGCTTTGGTTGAGATAGCTATGCGCGCGCAGGTCGACGAAGAGGCAATGACTTTAGCCGAAATTCAACCAACGACATTTTGTTGCAAACAACCTTATGTTAAAAACGTTATAAACTTAATATTTTTGTTGGTAATTATAACACAAATTAATGTTAATTTGTTAACTAAAATAAATTGTTTGATGAAATGAAGCGTTCATTTATCATATTTTAACTAAAACAGATTAATTTATTCAGAAAAAAGTTTGTTTTTTTTACATAAAAACTCGTATCTAAGATTTAAAAATATACTATAGAAAAAAAAAAGTTACGTTACCGCAGCACTAGTGCGACAATATATAATTATTTTCGCACGAGTGTTCTATAGGCTGCATTATGTACCTAAAAGCGGTGCAATAAGTGCCACTTTACGAGCAAGTGGTGATAGATGGCCTTTTGCGCACAAAAAGATGCCTTAGAATGTAATCTAGGAATAAATCTAAGCTTAGAATAGAAAAGAAATAGTATATATGTATCACCTCGTTCGAAACCCACGCGAAGAAAATATTGTATAAAAATTACAAGACGAAAGGTGGATTATTTTTCGAAATCTGAAATTAGGAAATTTGCAAAAAAATTACAACTTTTATTCAAACTTTCGATCAGCTGGTTGCAAGTCCAAATTATTTTTGCTAATTTCTTTGGGGAAAGTTTTTCAGTAGTTATGAGTGCTAGGAATGGTCTATACTTGACCGTGAAAACCGTGGTGATCCAGTGGCGAGTAACCTTGCCTGCCATGCAGGACGCGATGGTTCGATCCTCGTCCAGGCCGACTCGTACCAATGAGTTTTTCGGAATTTATGTACGATTTGTAACACCACTGGTTTTTCGGTGAAGGAAAACATCGTGAGGAAAGCTGCGTGCTTCAATTTCGAGGCATATATTGTACCTACTGTCCATTATAAGTGGCGACGGGGTCACTCCCCGTCACATTGTACAGTTTCGGTACTACTATTGAAACGTGGATGTTCTGAGGTTTCAGAATATCTCTGACTACCCCCTCGGAGAATATAGTCGTGAGTATTTATGCATATTCATTCCGTCTACCTACACTTACACCCTGTATATAGATATGATGTCATGTGACGACTGTGATGAGAAGATGCAAAACTGTTGCTACGTCGGAAGACCCAAGAGAAGATGGAGCGACGATTTGCATACCTTCCTGAACGGTTGCGATTTTGCGTTGCACGAGGATTGAAGGAAAAGAAGGGAGGCCTTTGCCCAGCAGTGGGACAGAAAACAGGCTTAATGAAAAAAAATGAATAATGTGGACTACGAATTCTTAAGCAATGTACCTCATGTGTAAGTGATTTTTTTAAAGATTTTCTTTCACTTTCACGTCTCAACCGTCATCACATTACACCGAAATTTTGAAGATGGGTAGCTAGATGGTGTGGAAACAGACTCACTTTTTAGTCCGAAAACAAAATGAATCCCAGCCAGGCGGAGCAGCGAACATACCTACGTACCGACATTTATCTACCTACCTATGTTCACGCTTCGATATCCCACGGGAGTAGGTACGCTACGGCAAAGTTTACTCAGCCGCGGGCTTATACATACAAGGTGTTACAAAATGTACGTAAAACCTGAACCGTTTCTCCAGGATAAAAAGATCAAAATCGGATGTGTCACATTAAAATATTAACAATAGATAAATTGGCCGGGTCGTTTGTCAAACTGGTAAAAAAGTTTTAAAAATTACTGAATATACAGGGTGTTAGGGTAAACAGTTGCATTACTTTAAGGGGTGATTGTACCATGATACTGAAAAACCTTCCCAAAGAAACCTATAACAATAAGCAAAAAAAAGTTTGGACTTTTCATACTAAATGCAATCAGTTGATCGAACGTTTGTATGAAAAGCTGAATTTTTTTAAGTGCGTATTTCCCTTATTTTCCTTAGTGAAAGTTGTTTAGTATCGTTTACAATCATCCCTTAAAGTAATGCAGCTTTTTACTCTAGCTCCCTATATTAATAAAGTTAAATCTCTAGTGGTGATCTTGATCTGTTACCGATTCTGTTTAGACAATGATATTAGAAGTTGATTATTTTTTTGTGTTTACAGGATTCATTTTACAGGATTTGTTGACACCTTGTATTAGTAGGTAAATAGGTACCTACTTACCTATGAAGTTTTCGCCGAGTGATAGATTGAGGTATAGCGTGCTAAGATAGCTCTCTGAAAAGAAATGTTTCTGCACTTCGAATCCCACGAATTGAACGAAAAATGGAAGATCATTTCCAAGAGAACTGAATCTAGGTTTCCACTCAGCCTTATTTATTTGTACCTACCAATATCTGATAAGTAGGTATGCTTTTCTCGTGCAGTACCTACAGTAGATGTGTGTAGTAGTAGTTTTTGTGTGTGGTGTAAAAATAAAGTAATATATAGGGGCCATCTTAATATGCTGACACTTTTTTAAGGGGATGATCAGACCTTCAAACTGAACAACTTTCTCTATGGCACCAACATCGAAATCGCGAGTAAAAAATCAGCTGTTCTATACAAAACTGCAAACCTAGTCGAGCCAAATGTATGGGACAACATATAGAAAGTTGTTCAGTATGATGGTCCGGTCATCCCCTTAAAAAAGTGTCAGTATATTAAGAAGGACCCATTCGAAACAGAAAATGATATACCGTAAAACCATACAACTATAGTCCTAGGATGCAAGTATATGGTCCAAGTTACAGCCCCGAATAGGTAGGACGGACGGACAGCGTAGGCTTATGGATAGGGTCCCGTTTTCACCCTTTGGGTACGGAACCGTAAATTAGAACTTACAACTGTCGGACCACGGCCGTTCTCCTAGCATAGAGCTAGAGCCCTCGAAATAATCTGTGCCTAGACTAAAGAAATATATTAGCTTTTTAATAAAAATTCACATCTCATTTCTCCATAGAATGGTCTCGACTTTACATTGGTCACCCTCGACGAGGGACTACAAAAAAACACATATAATACACAAGATATCAAAACTCAGTTGTAGGTCCTGAACTGCCTCGTGATTTTGATGTTGGCTCCATTGTGAAAGTGATATTGGTCTGAATCCTTTTACCTAATAATTATGACCACAGCTCTATGTTACACTCTGACGGCACCCAAAATAAAAAATAAACTTTACTTCATTCTAAATAAGGACAACGAGATTTTCCGATTCCTATTTCGCTTTCTGGCCAATTCTGATTACCAAATGTAATTAATTTATTGGATACATATACTATCCGACACATCTTGGACGTTACTACATAAGTGTGAGGAAGTGTTTCAAATCTGTTTCTGTAAGGCAATTAAAGGGCGATGTATCTCGTTGATGTCTTTTGTATGAAATCACATCCAATGCTGATGTTTATTTTTTTAACCGAGTTCAAAAATAGTTGGATCACCGGACCTCACATCGTTTTTGGATACTCATTATGTCGTTTTATTACAATAAATAAGTAACTAAAAAAATCATGTAACTAAGTAGGTACACCTATACAGGGTACTACTAATACTGAAACTGTGAACTCAGACCATCAAACTGAACAACTTTCACTATGGAGCCTACCTCAGGAAACGTCAAAAAAATCAGCTGTCCCATACAAAACTGTGGCACCTACCCGACTCAAATGTATGTGTCACACCCTGTATAGGGTCCTTCTTAATATGCTGACACTTTTTTAAGGGGATGATCAGACCATAAAACTGATCAACTTTCTCTATGGGACCAATGTCTAAATCGCAAAAAAAAATTAGCTGTTCTATACTAAACTGCAATCTTACTCGACCCAATTGTATGGGAAAGCTGTTTTTTTCGCGATTGGTCCCATAAAGAAAGTTGTACAGTTTGATGGTCTGATCATCCTCTTAAAAACTGTCAGCATATTAATTTGGGCCCTGTATAATATTAGGTCTTTCATTACCTAGTTATAGGCAATTGCCGTTTTGTGTAAATTTTGGTTTCTTTTCTACTCGAGATTTCTCTAAGCGTGAATTCTTGAGAAAACTGACGAGAAAATTCTCTACAACTCGAGAAATCAATTCAAAGAACACCGATTTTTCAATTATCAGATAATTCCTACGATTATGAATAAATTAAATTACATTTTGTTGACTTAGTTGTTAAAAATATATTTTACCACATTCATCAGCAATCCAGAATAATTGCTGGATAAACTCTTTTAAATATTTTAATGATTTTTAATTCAGTTTGTAAAATAGGCACCAAAGAGGCATTATTGTGATTTAGGAATAAAAACTTTTCTCTATCTTTTTTTGGTGTGAACTGGCAAGATGTCTTGGAAACAAAATATCAAAAGCCATAAAAACTAAAAAGGAAAAAAACTTTTTTTCTTTTAATTCAAGTAGTTGGCTTAACGTCATTTTTTCTGACCGATGGCAGCCAGTTCTGTATTTCTTAGATGTAATGAAAACTCTTTGGTGGTTTGAAAAATATGTAGACGAGAAAATTATTTTTAACTTCGTTTCTTATGTGGAGCGTGTAATTTATCTATAATCCAATCGTACTATTCGTAACATAAATAGGTTTCATCCCTGTGAAAATCAGTTTTCACACAAACAAACAATATTTTCTTCTATTTTTTCGTCTCGAGTCTCTAGAAATAAAAACAGGTCGAGAAATCCGAAGGCCTAGTGGGGATCCAACTTTTTTATTAAAAATTAATTGACTTTCTAGCACTGCATTTCTGCCAATTTCAAGTAGTTTGTGGGGGGAAGAATGAGACAACCTCTCGCGGAAAAGCTACGTTGTAAGTTAAGGACTCTAGATAAAACTTAGTAATAACTGCAAACTTCAAATTTTTTCATTTAACCGCGAGCTTGATCCGTATGTTATTATTTAAAGATTGTTACAGTATTATGTAGAGGTAATGATCATTCATCATCAGTAGATTCTTCCTACCAATTACCTTCTGAAATAGAACTGGCTGATGCATTGCATACGCTTGAGAAGGAAGAGTGTTTCTCTTAGCCGTTCCGCCCATCCTTTTATTCATATCATCTAGTCAAAATGTCCTGCATGCTCCAACCGTCACATTATTTCCGTACCTATATTTGAATTCTGTTAGATCATTGCTTTAAAAAAAAGTAAGTATTTTCGGTTTGTTATAATTATTTTTTTGATACCAAAACAAAATAAACTCGTAAAAATAATAGTTATTCGTGCCCCGACACACGCACCACCGCGCTCACCTTCGTGTACGGGTGGACTACGTGTAAAAGCTTCAACTAATGACGGTTCGCCAAGGCCATAGGTTTACGTTCGATTTGACTTTCAATGACATGGACAAAACAATACAGTTAGCACCAATGTTTTCGTTTTTTTGTTAGTTATTTTCGTACACTTGTTTCCTTTTCTTTTCAAACTGGTTAAGTATAAGGTGGAATCAAAGAACCGAAAGAGAAGAGCGATTTGTAAGAGTTTACCTACTGATTTTACATTTCAAAAGAAGCGGAAGAAAGGAACAGTAATTCATGCAAACAGCGGATAACCCCGCGATTGTTTATAACGTCTACACAGGTACATTTTGTAGGTATCTGACTCTCGTTGATTTGAACAGCATTACAATACTTGGTTCATTTATTTCATCTGTATAAAACGTATCTCGCATGAGTTACCCCTATTTTAATCAGGTTACAAAATTGTATTGCGCCGGCGGCATGTAATTTTCAGAGCTTTTACTTTCCCCTTTTATTTGATCCAGGCAAACACCTCGCACAGAAACAGTAAATTAATTTTTTTCGTCCTTGTCTCATAAATTTGAGGTACTTACTCTTGACTTAAACAGACGATACAAACGTGAAGTACGTTAGTACGCAAGTGGTTATTGCTAATTAATGCATGCAGAGTAGAGTAGGTAGGTACGTACCTACACAGACCCTCGGCAGTGCAACAACAAAACGGCTCACATTGCTAGGCTCTCCCTAGAGAATCGCCTTCCGAATTATCACATTTTCTGTTAGATATCTATCCATAGGAGGCTATATGTATGCACTATATATAAGTAGATTTGTATAAACGCAATGGATATCTCTATGTAAATAGATTCAGGATTGCTTCCTTTTTGCTCCAGGATTTTGTATTAGGCTGGTATGGTATCCTTTTAATAAATTATCTGCTATTCGCAATAGTAACTTTTTATGAAACTGTATTGCCTTTTTGGAAGTCTGCAATTAAGTGAATCACGAAAAAGCTTCTTAAATATGCAAATGATAACTGGGCTTTTTTTCGTTTAGAATAGAATTCGAATGCAGGTACGATGACCTGAATAGTCGGAGGTGGCTAACAATTATAATAAGGCTGCGTCGGAGGTGGTGAAGGCGAGCGGGAGCACCGGAGTGCCACCATGCAAGTGAATAACATACCAGCAGGTGAGTTTACAAACCTTTTATACTTGAATTTTTTCAATTCCGAGCATTAGCGCAACGAAATAAACCAATGTATTGTTAAAGATCTCCGCGTAATCATTACATCTCACTCAGCCAACTTAAGTCACTCCATACGGTCTGCATTAAACTTTCTACTTGAAGTTAGCGTGAAGCAGGATATGAATTCAGTCAAGTGATAAGAAATCCGCCCGCTAGTGAGTCGTACGCTACGGTAGTACCCTTATAGCGGGAGGGCGGGCGGCGCGGCGGGCGGATTGGTCGCTGAGCGGTCGGCGTCAGTCGGCGCTGGTCCCGCGCCCGCACGCCGCGCGCCACCCATGAGCGGCGGAGAGTATGCCGGCGCGCCGCGGCCGCTCCGCACGTGCCGCGCCGCCGCCGCCGCCGCCGCGAGCCAAGCCCCGACGACGCCGCCGACTCGCGCGCCCCGTGCCCCATAACGCACGCGATCTCACGTCTCACGTCTACCGGAATGTAAATATTTATGGATGTCAGTTTTCAGTTGTTTAGATTGGCTGTGAATTTTAAGGTACGTAAGTAATATCTTGTGTTTCGATATTTGCACGACAATGTTTTTAGACAGTATATTCTATGTTGACTTCGATGAACGTATTTAAAAGACCATGGACTATGAAATTATAGCATGCCTTATCGCATTGTGCTTTGTGCCTTTGTACATAATTGCTAACGATGACTTCAGTTAATGGCGTACGAAGTTTGTACCCTACTACTATATTTGGATCGATAGTTTACCATTAAACGCAGGTAGTGTTGGGTCGAACAGATTTTTCGCATTACATTACGTGATTAAATAAAATATGACAGCGGCGGCGGCAAGCGCAAGTGCGCCGCCGCGGACATGCTGAATTCACATTTTAAAATTGGTTAATCACCAAGTAATTACTTCAACTAAAGTAACACTAATGACAAGCTCATTTCTGCCAAATAGTACTTACTTCCCCAACTTCCAAACTAAATTGAAGTACCTATATGTTTTTCTTTCATCACGTTTCGTTATTAATCTTGGTTGTAGTAAGTTTTATTTTTTCAAATAAAACTACAACCAATTCAAAAAGATCATTAGTAGACACCTAATTGCCGTTAACAACTACAATGCTCTCAATACCTATAGGTAATTAGGTACATGAACCTCGTTCACTACATGCCCACCAAAAACATAACAATACTTACATTTAATGCCCATTATTATCGAGTTGTGTGTTTTTGCTCCTGACCCCATTTTTACATTAACAAGAATTGATTAGGTATTTGAATTAACATTGCTCTATTTTTTGGTTTGTCTCTACTAAAAATTATATTTATTAGTGAAATTAAAAATATCATAACATTCATTGGCATAAAATGTTTAGGTGAAAATGAAATCAACAAGGCGTGTTCGGGTACATGAAGATGCAATACGACATAGGTAATATATTATTATACTTTGTTTACCTATATTCGTAGAAATTGCCTAGAATTTTTTTTTATGTTGTCCTTTCTCGACGAAATTATTAATTAAATTGGACTCTTAAACTAATCAATTAAATTTTATTTGCTATCTGTAGCTAGATGGTAAAAATAACAGCTAAAACTTCTTTGTATAATAGCTAATTTAACCTAAGTTATTACAACTTTAGATTAAAATAAACGATAAAATCAATTGATTGAGTCATGAATGTCGATGATCGTAGGTACCTACTGAATGTAATATTATGATAGGTGATGTGATGATAAATTCAGGTGAAAGTCTTTGTGCACATGGTCTAATATCTACAGACTTTGTTTACCAGAGATGATAAGTGCGAGGCTGATGTAGAAAGAAGAGTGAAAGCGGGTACTTTGGAAAAAGGGGTTCTGCATTCACGAAAAGAATTGGTTGGCAGTTAATAATGGAGTGCTGGTTCTGACGTTTATGTTAGAAAACCGTCTATGGATATGGCGGAGAGAAACAAGAGAAGTAAAACCAACGCAGTGAAAATACGTTCACTGGGAAGTACATATGGTGTGATTGTGTGACCGATAAGTACATTAAGAATTGCTATAAGCAGGTTATCTTGTAGTTTGAAAGAGGATGTAATTGACAATCATAGAAAAAGATGAAGGTTTTGATCATGTGAAAAGAATGAATGAGAACAAATTGAAGTGTGATTTTTAAGGCAAGCGTAAGTGAGAATGTCGTAAAAGGGACAGCCTAGGCGTACGTACGTCGACCAAATTGGTATGTACTTATAAAGGGATAGGTTAGATGTAGTACCCGAAACCGACAAGCATGCATAAAGCTTCTAACCAATGTCGAAGAGGGAAAAGAGAATCTCTTTTCGTAGCAGGTGGCGATTTGCTGTCTCTGCCTACCTTAATGAGAGAGAGACGTGAGTAAATGTATGTGTGTATCGATTAATTGGCTGCAAGGTTATAATATTATTTTATTTACTATGAATAACAAATTTCTATTATTTTCGAATCAGCCAGTAAATAATTACCATTTTACAGAGAGGCGAAATAAATATAAAAACAAATTCACATTTAAAATGCGATATTGCTTAATTACTGTCAATCATTACCTAATTAAAGTTTTTATATAACCTTAATAATTACGAGAAAATTCGTAACAAAAGAACTTTAAATAATGTCTGTATTATATTTCATATGTTAGTCCTTCATTAATGTCACATCTCCTAAAACACTATCTTAAAATGGTACTAATAAAACAACATTACAGCACTGCTCACTATACCTACCACTACTGAATAATAATTCCAAATGATACCAATAATTTATGATATTCTCTTCAATTTGATGCGAACCAATCTACCTAATAGTTTATCTGTGTAAACTATTCTATTCAATCCATCATTATCTATAAGTCATTTTATCAAAGCGCTGCTGAAGTCAGAACATACAAATTTATTCCAAGCCCATGCTTAAGATGAAAGACTTACTGCATTGAAAGACATGTTGCCTTCTGTCTACTTCACTTAATATACATTTATGTAATTAGAGCTTTTGAAACTGAAGGCGTAAGCGACTGGACGAATGTTCTCTCAAATCAACGATTCTACAGCTTCTTTTATAATAGATAGAATTTCAAGATTAAATTACGTTTACGGCTCGCCGTAAAGAAACCGTTTGCTATAAGTGTTTTTTTTATAGCTGAATCGTTGAGTTCACGAGAATTTGTAGCTGCGCAATCATTTAAAAGAACTGTCATTGATTTGAATTAATCTTTTATTGAATCCCTTTATTCTGAAGAGTGAAACAGTGGTTGTCAAAACCGTGGTCAATGACAAACTAATAAAATTCGGCCATTGTATCAAGTCTCATTCAGAATAGTCTAAGCGTCCAAGGACAGCTAAAGTCGTTTGTAGAACGAGTGTCTTTCAGTACGACGAGACACTCATTCTACACGTTTCATTAGTTAACTCCCTTGTTAAGCAAAATGTAAAGTACATAAAATGTACCTACAATAATATAGATTTAGTTTCCATGGCTGCTTCTGTATCGACGACGTGTGACTAAAGGTAAGCCCGTTTTCCTATTTTTATATTATCGCTTTTAAAATTATTGTTCAGTGTTGTAATTGAGAAAAAAAAATCTTATTTTTAAGCTGTTTAATTATTTTTCGTGTTTGCCGATGCAGTCAACATCAAAAGTAGCAGAAAAGAAAAAACAACAAAACTACACCTAATTTTCCAGAGCAAAAAGCACACAGAGATTTGTCAGTCTCTCAAATTCTTTATTTGGTTTGTTTGCTCTACTTTTGATGGCGCCTGTAAAGTAAATTAGGTTGTTTAAATAGATATTGTTATAAGTACTCGTGTATTGATGTATAAGTTTTATTAATAAGGATGTTGTATCTACTAATTGAGTTCGGGTTAGTTTGCTAAATATTCATACATTTTCAACAAAAGTTCACTTGAAAAGCGTGTTACGTAATCTTTCTGTTTGTGTTATGTTATGATTATGAGTCACATTATACACACGTCATATCACTGAATCTCATTTTCCGAGGCTAATATTCGAACCGAAGAAAATTAACGTACGTATGTAGAGCTATAGAATATGAGAGTATGTATGGTACATTCATACGAGCGAGAATAATTTAGAGGGGAAACTTTGATGTCGGTTCAACACCTTAATTTACGATTTTCGTGGATTTATATCGTAATACCATTGACTCCACCCCTTTGAGAGCCATTCGGTATGTCAAGTGTTTTTTTGGTAATTATTTTAAATTCTTTAAGGATAGTAGACATTACTTTTTATTGCGATTCATCTAGTTTATCAATATTAAGTTAAATTTTAAATAATTTCGATCTCTACATTTTTCTCTAAATTAAAAAATGGTGGCGAAATCGAACTCCGTGGAGAAAACCACTGCTTCATTAAAAAAATACAAAATCACCTGCCTTTTCTTTCTAACTCTATGCTGGAATCAGAAACAGCAACATCAAGTGTCAAATACTGACATTATAATTTTTTTTTCTTAATGACCAGTAATTTTAAGTTTACCAAGCAGTTCTGCGAGTGACGTCACTCGTCGCCGTCGGACCCAAAAAACTTAATTTTATAAAAAATATCTGTAATCCTTTCATTTTAAAATCTCTGATATAGAAAATATTGTTATTGAAACAATTATCTCGAAATGGATTTCTCGTCAAAGTTAACTTTACCACCTCGATAAAACATCAAAATATCATTCAGAAAAATATAGAAGATTTGGTATTACTTGTTAAAATTCAAAATACACTTTAAAAAGTTTACGACATTTGAACTTAAATTTAATAAAATTTAATCTGATGAAAATCGTCAAGCTGTATTTTATATAACACCGGAAAGGGTAACTGATTCAAATAGCCCAACTTTTTAATTTATAGCAGCTTATGACGGCTTTACTCGCAAGTTACTCGCCATCCTTTATATATTATGGCGGGTATTATCTTTATATACTTTTTAAGTTTGCAATTCGTTTCTCCAAGTTTTTAAACTTTTTATGACCTATACTTAGGTAAGTCACGTCTACGAACAAAAGACATCAACGACTTCGAATTGTTGTTTTTTAAAATACTTAAATGGTAAATACAGGTATTTACTTACCTATTTATTTGATACTAAGGGCCTGTTTCACCACTTTTGGATAAATAATTCCTTGTTCGCTTATCCGACAGCTCATTTGACATAGTTTGTATGAAAAATATGTCAAATGAGCTGTCGGATAAGCTAACAAGAACTTATTCGGAAGTGGTGAAACAGGCCCTAAATTAGCACTAACGAGCATGTATGCTCACGACTGTATTCCCCGAGGGGTTAGTCTGAGATTTTCTGGAAACTCAGAACATATACGTTTCACTAGTATTACTGAAACTCTGTCCAGTGTGACGGGTAGTGAGCCCTTCGCCATTTATAATGGGTAAAATACATGTATCGAAATTGAAGCATGAAGGTTTCCTCACGATGTTTTTCTTCACTGAAAAGCCAGTGGTTGTTATAAAGCGACTAATTATTATAAACATCACAATTATAAAGCTAAGTAAGCTTAGCACTGCAGGTTATAGGAATCCTCTCATGTGTAATGAGGACGTGATACAAATTAAAAATCATTTAGTTATGACACACACGTATAAATAAACAGATGGTACATGCATTGCTTAGATTCTCTGTGATCTGCCATTGGACTTACAAAATTCTAAATTGTGCAAGTAGAAGCAACATAAATGTACTAGCTTTTACCAGCGACTTCGTCTGCGTTAAAATGCGTAATGTGTTAGTCAGTCACGGAACTGTTTTACATGTATAGATTGATTGAAATAAACAAAACACAAACAGAATTAATTTGCGATTAATTGTGCGCAAACAAAATTTTCAAATTACACGGTTCACTAACGCATTGAACCAACTGACATTTGATGATTTTGTGAAACGGTCTTTGAGGGCTTTATAAAGCAATATGTTTGAATGTAATTATCAATGTCAATAAAATGGAGCATGTCAGGAAATAATAAATGTCACGAAAGTGGATCATACTCACCCAACCACCACCCATTCGGGACCAGTGCGGATTGGGAAAGGCAAGATAGTGGTCAACTTGCTGTCAGATAATTTACTAGCCGCCTAACCTGGCTTGAAGAATAGTACGCTATCTGTCGGAACTATCCGGTATCGACTGCATAACGCGCCTTCCGAGGTAAGGAGACCAAACACCAGTCAGACCAGACCCGACGTTTCTTAACTTCGGTGATCTTTTCCAATCTGTGTTAAAAACAAACTAGGTACCTGAAAAAAATTACAAGAATGTTCTCAGAAACAAACGGTAAATACCGACAAGTAAAAGTTTCATTTGCGAATCACGAAATTTGAAATCATAATCGGTTTCTTAATTCATAAAAATTTTAATAATAGATCAGTCCAGGAGTGTGATTTTGGAAAGTAATTCCTTGAACTCAGCAGTTGAAAATGACAAAATTACTATGGAGATATGCATCTTTCTACTGCTGATTTGACTTTCAAAAATCACAACCCAGGAGTGCGATTTTTAAAGTAATTTTGACATTTCCTACTGCTGATTTGAACGTGTGAGTTTCAAAAATCACACTCCTGTACCAAATGAATCTTTTGTTTGAAAATTATTTGAAGACGATTATAGTTATACTTTCGTTTTAAGAAAATATTGTTTAAAGTTATGATTGTGTAATGTGAATCATACGTGATCATACACTCAGGGGAAAATCAGTTGTTATAAATACGTCAGTTAAATCTAATCATCTGCTCAAGGTATAATAGTATTTCCTAGCCAATAGATCCGCGTGTACGTAATAATTTTAGAACTATGATTCGACGCAAGTGTTCCGTATCTTTAACACTACGTTAGGTTAGGTACTCTTCGTTGCGAACTAAATTTCAGATTTCGTTTACTTTAAGCGGATACGTAGTGTACTATTTAATTGTATGCGCTCACAATTTAGCTTATTGCATTCATAGAGGTATTTACTAGAAATTCTATTGATGCCACACTCTGTATACTACGCTACGACATCACAACTGTAAGCCTAATGTCCTAACCTTGTACTTTTAATTATTATTTTGTGTTAAGTAGTTAAGTTATATTTAATTTTAATTGTAACTATTACCAATTCATTATTCCATGTATTGTAGTATTGGTACAAAAAAAACGCACCGATCGATGGTACGATAAAAGCGCACCGTACTAAAAAAAAGGTTGTAAAAAAATAAGCGCGGAATGATTCGAATTCTAACAGGCAGACTGTATATTCATTTTAAAATAAAATTAAAATATTTAGTTAATTGAGTTTTAATTGCCAAATAGTAGGTTTACTTTTCATCTCAGAAGTGGGATGAACTAAGTCCACTGTTCATTGAAAGCTTCAAGCCAATATCCGACATTTTTTTTCCGGACGAGAATTTTTTTTTTTTTGTGACGAAAAATTTTGTTAACGATAATGAATACCGACAGTTCGGGCTCGGACGACCAAAAAGAAGTGCGAATAAGTGAGTACAACTCTAACTTGCGACGCCACCATGAATCTCGTCGAAGTATTCGCACACGTAGACCTGCCGTTTCGAATAGATGTACAGGAGAAGAACGAGAGAATACAACTCGCACACTTCATCACCGCCGTTCCCGTCGAACGCAGAGCCGAAGCAAAAGTCAACGTCGTGAAAGGAAACAGCTCCGTGCAATCCGAACGGATTCCCATAATCGCGGGGAATTAAGAAGTAGATCTCATGAACGCCGCTTACATCATTCTCGGCAACGACGTACTCGTAGTCGTAGTTCGCATTGTAGACGTCATGCAGCTTCAAGTGATAGTGATCGCAGAGGCCGGTCTTACGAACGTCGAGAGCACCGTTCCCGTAGGAGCGGTAGAGGCGGTCCTAGTCGCAGTCGCAGTGATATAAGAAAATTGAGACGCCAAGATAATGTGAGTCCTTCAAATGATGGTTCTAATAATACACTGCAGATTCTATCTGATCTAGTTAAAAATTTAATTAGCAGTCTTCCAGAGGGCAATAAATTTCCCATGTTAGGAAATGTTATACCAGAATTCGATCCAATGATAAAAGGGCAAACGATTAATATTTGGTTAAGTAAAGTTGATGAATGCGCGAAACTGTACAAATGGGGTGACGATCAAATTATCCATTATGCGCTGCCAAAATTATCGGGTGTCTCTCGAACGTGGTACCAGGCATTGCCGACTATGTCGTTTACATGGCCTGAATGGAAACAAAAACTTGTAGAATCCTTCCCTAGCAGTGACGATTACGCAGAATTGTTGACAGAAATGTTATCCAAAAGAGTTAAATTTAACGAATCACTAGAACTTTATTTCTATGAAAAACTTAACCTATTAAATAGGTGTGAGATAAAAGGAAAGCGTGCCGTTGATTGCTTGCTATACGGGATAGACGACCGGTCACTGAGATTAGGGGCAAAGGCCGCGAAGTGCCAGGAACCGGAGCAGGTATTAGAGTACTTTCAGTCGACTAAGCAGCAGTCACGGGATGATAGGTTTGAACATAGCCAAGATAGAAAACCGCCCTCCTCGAACAATAATACTAACGACCAGATACACTTAAAGCCTCCTGTTACTTTTACCAAACATTGTTTTAATTGCAATGAGCCCGGGCATTATAGTTTTAGGTGCCCTAAGAAAATTATAAAGTGCACAAACTGTAATTTATTGGGGCACTTAGCAACGAGTTGTCCACGATTATCAAATAATCCTATGGATAAAAATGATAATGTTAATGAGAAAAACTAAATTATGAATCTAAATTCTAGCCATAGCAATGATGATAAATGAAATAACTGACTATATTACGGATGATGATTTAGATAGAGTAAGATCTGAAGGTAGCGACTGATATATTATATTATGTGACCATGGTAAGTGATATTGCACAGACAGCCGCAGATCATGACAGACTGTGTTCGACTATTGGCTAGATTGTGATTAAAGCCAATCGCCGCGCATGGGTCGTGAGCGACTAATATATATTATATTATGTGACCATGCTAAGTGATATTGCACCGATAGCCGCAGATCATGACAGACTGTGTTCGACTATTGGCTAGATTGTGATTAAAGCCAATCGCCGCGCATGGGTCGTGAGCGACTAATATATATTATATTATGTGACCATGTTAAGTGATATTGCACCGATAGCCGCAGATCATGACAGACTGTGTTCGACTATTGGCTAGATTGTGAATAAAGCCAATCGCCGCGCATGGGTCGTGAGCGACTAATATATATTATATTATGTGACCATGTTAAGTGATATTGCACCGATAGCCGCAGATCATGACAGACTGTGTTCGACTATTGGCTAGATTGTGATTAAAGCCAATCGCCGCGCATGGGTCGTGAGCGACTAATATATATTATATTATGTGACCATGCTAAGTGATATTGCACCGATAGCCGCAGATCATGACAGACTGTGTTCGACTATTGGCTAGATTGTGATTAAAGCCAATCGCCGCGCATGGGTCGTGAGCGACTAATATATATTATATTATGTGACCATGTTAAGTGATATTGCACCGATAGCCGCAGATCATGACAGACTGTGTTCGACTATTGGCTAGATTGTGAATAAAGCCAATCGCCGCGCATGGGTCGTGAGCGACTAATATATATTATATTATGTGACCATGTTAAGTGATATTGCACCGATAGCCGCAGATCATGACAGACTGTGTTCGACTATTGGCTAGATTGTGAATAAAGCCAATCGCCGCGCATGGGTCGTGAGCGACTAATATATATTATATTATGTGACCATGTTAAGTGATATTGCACCGATAGCCGCAGATCATGACAGACTGTGTTCGACTATTGGCTAGATTGTGATTAAAGCCAATCGCCGCGCATGGGTCGTGAGCGACTAATATATATTATATTATGTGACCATGTTAAGTGATATTGCACAGATTGCCGCAGATCATGACAGACTATGTTCGACTATTGGCTAGATTGTGATTAGAGCCAATCGCCGCGCATGGGTCGTGAGCGAATAATATATATTATATTATGTGACCATGTTAAGTGATATTGCACCGATTGCCGCAGATCATGACAGACTGTGTTCGACTATTGGCTAGATTGTGATTAAAGCCAATCGCCGCGCATGGGTCGTGAACGACTAATATATATTATTTTATGTGACCATGTTAAGTGATATTGCACAGATTGCCGCAGATCATGACAGACTGTGTTCGACTATTGGCTAGATTGTGATTAAAGCCAATCGCCACGCATGGGTTTAAAGCGTCTAGTGCGTATTAATTGACTTTGAGAACCTAAATTCGCACAGATAACCACATATAGTGACAGACTGTCGCGACTATTCTCTAGATATCATACTGTTTTCGTCATATAGTCCATAGCCGCGCATGGGTTACGAATGACTAGTGCAAATAAAGAAAAATCTTATGAATTACTATTGATTTCAGATTTAATTCCAATTTGTTAATTTTGTATAATTCAAAATGACACGTTATCTATTGTTTTGTTTTATAGTATCATTGTCGCAATTAAGTAATTTACCAGCATTGTATGATTGATACTGACTTTTGTAACTAAACATTTCACACATTTGATTAGATAATTCAAATGAGAGGACTCATTATTTTGTTATAGGATGGCCGAGTTGTAAGCCTAATGTCCTAACCTTGTACTTTTAATTATTATTTTGTGTTAAGTAGTTAAGTTATATTTAATTTTAATTGTAACTATTACCAATTCATTATTCCATGTATTGTAGTATTGGTACAAAAAAAACGCACCGATCGATGGTACGATAAAAGCGCACCGTACTAAAAAAAAGGTTGTAAAAAAATAAGCGCGGAATGATTCGAATTCTAACAGGCAGACTGTATATTCATTTTAAAATAAAAATGAAAATATTTAGTTATGTGAGTTTTAATTGCCAAATAGTAGGTTTACTTTTCACAACGCAATAATTTCTTCGCGTTTTGTCATGTGCCCCAAAGCGACGCCGCCTGTGTTGTATTTAGGGTTTCTGCTCGATATTTCTCGAAGCGAGAACTCTCGAGAAATCTGGCCTTAGTCGAAAAGAGAAAAAAATTCTCAACAACTCATAGGTAGCATGCCACTGTGATACAGCGCTATCACACCTTCGCTCTGTTTCTATTTGCGGGCGAACGAACGAGATAAAAGACATGATACAGCCATATCACGTGTAGCATGCTACGCATGCAGAAATCAATTAAAAAAATACTGTTTTGACTTCGGTACCACAAAAAAAAATTTTAAAATGTAATAATAATATACAACTAACTAAAATAATACTAGATTAATAAGATATAGATCCAATAAATAAATATCTTTTTTATCTTTTTTTTTATTATAATCTAATTTACTCCATTATTCGCGAGAGGAGGCCTTTGCCATGTAGGCAACAGGCTATAACTTTTTTACTAAATAAATAAAACTAGTCAAACCGCCCTTCTTCATGTCCCGCCCAAAGGTGTCCATTATGCTGGCTGCGTTTTGCCTCGCAGGATGGCCGGTGACATCCTTTAGATGAGATATGACCCAGAACGGCGGTCGAGACCTTTTTGACGTAGCCATCGGCCAATCTCAAAAATCCCAAAGATCACCGATTTTTCAATTGTCAGATAATTCCTATGAATAAATATTATGTAATTATGTATTTTATTAAATATAATTTATTATGTTTGTTGAAACAAAAATGTAATTTACCACACACATACACACATAGTTTTTCCAGCTGTTGCAGTTTTTTAGCTGGAAAAACTCTCGTTGTTGGAATATTTTATTTCTGTTTGGAAAATAGGCACCAAAGAGACATTATTGGGATTTCAGATTAAAAACTTTTCATTAATTCTATTTTTTTAAACTGGCAAGAAGTCAAAAGCCATCAAAACTAAAAAGGAAGAAAACTTTTTTCTTTTTATTGAAGTATTTGGCTTAACGTCATTTTTTTCTGACACTTAGCTGCACAGTTCTGTATTTTTTAGATGTAATGAAAAATATGTTGACGAGAAATAAAACTTTTTGGATTCCCATAATGTTTTTTAACTCCTTTTGATATAGATTTCAATGTATTCATAACATAAAAGTTAGTATCTTTGCTCGTATTTATGACGTTTTCGTATGAGGTCGGTGATTTTAGATAAACACCGAAATAAATTTCATCTGGCGATTGAAAAATCGGCCCTCAAAGACTGTTCTGTTACTTTAAATATAGTTAATAAATAGTACCTGGGCAATCGAACTTTGATCAGCGTCTCTAAGTTAATCTGTAATAAATAGGTTTAATCCCTGAGAAAATCAGTTATCTCTGGCTAATAATCTTGTTTTTTTTCCTCTGTATTTTACTGTTTGTTTTGGTATAAAATAAAGTATAATTGATTTGATTTTGAATACGTACCTAATACTTACGTCACCTCGTAAAAAAGGGTTAAAAAAGAGTTTTAACCATACGTTAATTACATTTTCTCTGAGAATTTTCGTGTCTCGAGAAATAAAAAGGATCGAAAAATCAGAAACCCTTTGTTGCATTGCGTGGTGCGTGTAAGCAACGCAGCGCAGCGCAGCGTGATGCGACGACGACGCAACGTAGCGCACCGGCGTGCATGACCATTAGGGCATATAGCGCATAGCGTTGCGTTGTTTTTTATCGTATGAACATGTTATGAACTCGTACGATACAACCCACACGGGGCAAGGTAGCGAAGAGGCCGGCACCGTAGCCGCACGCTACCCACCACTGTTTGGATCCTATATTTCAAAATTAACCTCATGCTGTTTTCGTAGATTATGCTTAAGTACTCCCACTTATTGTTGACGACAACGCCATTTGAATGTAGTGGAAGGAATGGCGGACGTGGTCAGTAGAGAAGCGGCTACGTCTTCTGATGAGCGCGCTTGGTGTCGTTGGTTACAGTGAGTGTAAGCGTGGTGGCGCGGGCGACCGGCTGGCGACGCCGCGGATGTCGCTGCTTGGCAAGCCGCTCAGCTACCGCGCCACGCGACGCGACGCGCGATACCGCCGCCTTCAATCCAAGTTCTACAATTTCCTTGAACGGCCGAGGGGAGTTAAAGCCGTCCTCTATCATATGATTGTGTAAGTTTACCCTCGGAAACATTAACCCACTTTTGTATTTGTAAACAAGTCCATCCATAATTTTTTGTCTAGTTGTTATGCGCCAGTCACTATAATAGCTAAATTTTTTATTTATCATAACGAGAAAACTTACAAGCTAAAGCTCTATAAATTAATGGTACCTATTTATGTGTCATTAATTTGACTATAGGGTAAACAGTTGCATTACTTTAGGGGTCTGTCTGCCTCCGTGGTCTAATGGTTAAGAGCATTGGGCTCTTGACACGGATGTCGTGGGTTCGATTCTCACGGGTGACACCTAGTGATATGTCACTTTGTGCGTTTTTCCCCAGTTGGTTAGGACATTGCAGACCGAATCACCTGATTGTCTGAAAAGAAAGATGATTCCGTGCACGTTAAGCCGTTGGTCCCGGCTACTATATCTGATGATAGTAGTCGTTACATAAAAACCACGTCAGAGGCTGTGAGGCGGTCTGCAAAAACTCTGACACCAGGGCTTGCTGCCCACACGATAAGAAGGGGTGATTCTACTGACTCATGATAGTGAACAACTTTTCCAAAGGAACAAAGGGAATGTAGCAAAAAAATTATGAACGTTTGATACAAACGTTCGATTGTATTTAGTATGGAAAATTCCACTGCTAATTTCTTATAGGTGTCTAAGGGAAAGTTGTTCAGTATCATCGGTACAGTAACTCCTTAAAGTAATGCAACTGTTTACCCTAACACCCTGTTTAACATTGATTGCCTACAAATAGTGTCAATGATTTTTATCTATAAGCAACATGATACTATGATAGTAAGTAATATGAAAAAATAAGTAACATTTGATGATATGCATACGGCTAGATAATAATTTATTAGGGAAACCGGCGGGGAAACAAAATTTGGCAAGAGCTACGCCGCAGATTTACCCTATTGACATAATGTCGTAAACATGCGAGATGTGTTGATTACTCTCATATAGACTTTGATGAGATTTGAAACGTTGATTATTACGATATTTCCATAAGACTTATTTTACTCTATTGATAGCAGTAATGAAACTGATAAATGATTCGTGTTTGTCACTTGTTATTCGCACAATAGCCGTGGCTTACGTCTTGTGTCGTATTTAATTATCTTAGAGTAGAGACCAAACGCGCCTAATTTGTTAAATTATGAACAGATTAAATCATGAAATTACAATCTTCCATATCTTGTAGACATCTGTCTTACAGTGGAAGTTTTGGTGTTATTAAACTACTTATTAAAACTTTATTATGATATCCTAATTTTGTTTTTCAGTTTTCCCATACGCAAAGATATAATATAGGTATATATCAATGTTTAATAACGAAATTTACAGACAGATGTAATAATATTTTGTTGACTGACGCACACGACGCTTGTTTCCTGTTTTATGTAGATATTATTATCCGAAAATAACGTTTGTTGTTACTGTATTCCTTTTCGCTATTGTCTTCCTTTGTACCTAGTCCTTCAAGTCAGGTCAAAAGATGAAACATCTTGTTAAAAAATATCCACCTTAATTTGAAAAAAAACAGAGGAATTCAGTCAGCGAATTCGTATCAGAATTCATAGAATAGATGGGTAGGACCTGAGTACTTATAAGGTGCTAATGAACTCAAAACCTGGAGTGCGATTTTTGAAACTCATTCGCTCAATTCAGCAGTTGTACATGTCAATATTACTATAGAGATATGCATCTTTCTACCGTTGATTTGACTTTCAAAAATCGCACTCCTTATGCCACCGTGATACAGCGCTATCACACCTTCGCTCTCTTTGTATTAGCGCGAACGAACGAGATAAAAGACGTGACACAGCCGTATCACGTGTAGCATGCTACGCAGGCAGGTCGAAAATAGTGTATAAAACGTCGAATATTTTGTTTTATTTCAGAAAGTAACGTGTCATATCCAATCAGTAATAGACTCTGTAAATTTAGTTGTCCAGTTTTGAGTTCATTTGTTAACACGTGGTAGTACCTATGTACCTATTACCTATCAAAAATTGTTTCCATTTTCACTTGTTCACCTCGTTGAAATCCGGGTGTGATGTCACATTTCAAAAACTAGAATATTCCGATGTTTTATAAATAATCGGAAGTCGCGTAATTATTTGAAAGCTTTTCTGCTTGAATTACTTTCAAACGGTGCATTTTGACTGGGTTTTTTAAATTTCAACGGGGAATATGTGCGAGTGAAAAGGGAAACGATTTTATATCCTGGAACTGGTATAAAATTACTTTTTGTAGAAAAACGATCGCTGTCAAAGGTTAATATAATATGTTTTTCACGGCAGATTCTTGATGGTGTTCATGTGCTTATCCCTGTCGGTGTTCTCCACAATCGAAGAGTACGAGGCGAAAGCCGGCATAGTGCTCTTCTACATGGAGACTGTAGTAGTCATCTGGTTCGCAATTGAGTTCTTTCTAAGGTGAGCACTCAGCACTTATAAAAATAGATGTAATGAACGCAGCTGAACTAAACGCGCGCGATCTGATTGATCGATTTGCTCACCGTCGATCAGGAAAATGCAAAGAGTAGTTTGCATGCAAACGAAAGCTAAACGTTTTACAGTTCTCAATAAAATTGTTTCTCCGAAATGTTATACAGGGTCCTTCTTAATATGCTGACACTTTTAAGGGTATGATCAGACCATCAAACTAAACAACTTTCTCTATGGGACCAATATTGAAATCGCGAAAAATAATCTGATGTCCCATACATTTGGCTCTAGTAAGTTTGCAGTTTTGTATATAACATCTGTTTTTTTTTCGCGATTTCGATGTTGCTGCCATAGACAAAGTTGTTCAGTTTGATGGTCTGAGCATCCCCTTAAAAAATTGTCAGCATATTACGAAGGACCCTATATACCTACTAGTTAAGTGTATTAATTATCTTACCATTTTTTAATCCTGGTACCATGTTCCTATCTGAGGATTTAAACCCCTATTTACAAGTCGATCCCGTACATAATGTAGTAGATCTCTAACAAATTCAAATAGCTAAACGGACTAGAGAAAACACTCAAACAGGGTCAGTCCTGTTTCCTAAAAACGCTCTATTCCACTACTGTTGTGTAATGTTTACTCGAACGACGTACTCCTGGATAAGCTCTCGGAGCTTTTGGCGCGTTGAGTAATTCGTCACTCAATGTAGACGAATTGCTCGCCTTCGCCGGATTTATATAGGCCGTACTTTCTTTTCTTTTATCTGTCCTATAGCTTTCTTATTTATACAGGATGTTAGGGTAGACGTAGAGGCATTACTTTAATGGGTGATTTTACTCATGATACTGAACAACTTTCCCAAAGGAACATAAGGGAAATTAGCATAAAATTATTTCGATTTCTCATAAAAACGTTCGATCAGCTGATTGCATTTAGAATACAAAGTACATCATTATTTTTTTTGCGATTTTCTTTCAGGTTTCTTACAGTACCTAAGTTGTTCACTGTTCAGTATCATGGGTACAATCACCCCTTAAAGTAATGCAACTGTTTACCCTTAGGGTGTTAGCACCCAGTTCATAACTTGGAGACCATTGAATTTATTTTATTATGCTATCTTGGGAAATTAGACTAATTTTATACACGGAACCTTTACCAATTCAAAGAGCGGCAATTATTACGATTCGTAAATGGTTTTCGCTAAAAGTTACCCAAAAAAAGCATTAACGTACATTGCTACTACCTATGGTTATTATTATTATCAAATCTGATTTAGTCTCAAATTATAAAGTGTTTTGTTTCTCTTCAACAAGGTTGTGGTCATCAGGATGCAGGTCACGATATCAAGGCTCGATGGGTCGCCTCAAGTTCTTGAGGCGGCCTTTCTGTATAATAGGTAAGTGATATTTAAGTAGGTAGGCACTACCTACTTATAAGAAGTGTTTTATATTGTTACGAGGCATTAGTAAGCTAACCTATCGAGTTGTAAGCAAAAATGTTCCTAATAACAGCAATTAAAAAGGAATTACAGCACTTTACAATGCTTTTAATAGCTTTGTAAAGTTTTACATTTCTTTTTGCTTTCCTGCTTAAAATGTTGGTAATTAGGCATACATTATTGACGTTCTTACACACAACACTTTTGTTAAATGTTGCTTATTGCCTAAAATAGGTAATTTTCATGAATAATCAGTAGGGCTATTGTGTAAGTTTCCGATTATATCATTTACAAATTTGGTAACGTATTATGAATATAATAGGAAAATTTTAAGAAATATTTTTTTTCTGTGGTCAACAAATCCATTGTCTAAAATTAACACTAAGAACTGTCAAAAAACACCATGTCGACACAATAGGACCCCTGATCATTTTCTTAGTAACTCACAACGCAACGTCAAGATCTACTCAAACACGATGATTTGCCATAAACTTTGGATAATACACCCCCTGTCAAATGCGTAATGCAAAGGCAACAAAACGTTAAACAACCCTACATAGCTATTAGGTATGTACAACAAACATAGTAAGGAACAAATAAAAAATATCGTGTCCTGTACCCACACGATACACCAATTTTTTCGTTATTGTTTTGTGTAGGTCAACACGCCAACACACGCCGAAGCGGAAGCGTATCAAAATGTTTTTTCGCAGAAAGTTTTAAAACAACTCTCTGGCCCCGAGACCGTGTCGTCATAATCACAACCCACGTGCTGTAAAATGTAGACTACGTCGAAAGTTGATTTGTTGGCTTTTCATAAAAACAAACTGTAAATAAATGAACAGTTCTTTTTTCAATAGGCAACACGACACACAACGTATTTTGTATCCTAACGAAAGGATAATTAGAATGAGTGTCAGAAAGTTTATTCAATTACAATTTTCGCCTGTTAATTAAATTGTAATCAATGTTTCGAGCATTCGGCATAAATTCGCAGACTGGACAGCCGAACCGTATCGTACACGGGAGCTAAAGCGTATAAATTATCCTAAATTCTAATTTGTATTGTAGGGATATACAACGCAAAACTAGAAAACAGTTTGTTTAGAATCGAGAGCAGAATCGAATTATCAAGGTTTCAACATACGTATTTTTTTCAAATCAGTTTATAATTTGTTTGAATTCGATGTCAGCTCACCGCACGGGCACACTCACCCTACTAACTACCAAAACAAGATTCTTAAAATGTATCCACGAGCACGCTAGCGCTTTCATTCATTCCTGAAATAATAATAAATAATGTTTGCTTGAAAACTTAAAATACGAAAAACTTTAAATTTTAACTACTCGTAATAAAATAATGAATTTATTGTTTCAATACAATCATTTCGTTCTAAATCAGTTGGGGTGTATGAGATTTCTAATTGACTAATTGACTATTTATTTAAAAATGCCTCAATCATTTCTACTACGGTGACTTTACTACTAACCGCGTTAAATAAACCTCAGACGGTTTTTGGAAGTTCTTTTTCTTACAATAAAAAAGTTAAGTCTTAGTACTTTTTAAATAAATATAAAAACAAAAACTAGAAAGAAAACAGAAAATGGTATGTGGCGATATTTGCTTACAACTCGATTGGTTGCGACATTATAATTGCCTATTAGGTACCTAGGTGTCAAGAAATCCGCAGGTGTTGTTCCCGATTTCTTGACATTTGATCAAAGGTAAGTAATGAATTCAAGTGTCCCATTATTGTTAGTTTCATAAGTTGTACTAAATTATGGGCGTTGAAAAAGAATCGCTGCATTGCAAAATTAATGTGTGCACTCCCCGAAATCTCTATGATTAAAATCTTGCGAAAACCCTTGGCCTCTGGATAATACAGAGCAAGTTATTGACGAGAATTTCTGTGCTAAACTCCATATTAATCTTATCTCTCTCAAGTCCTGTATATAGTCAAGACAGTGGCTCAATTAGACATGATGCTAATGCGTGCGTGTCGTCTGAAGACCCTGTGTTAATGCCGGGGGCGGTTATTTCTAATAATATTGATAAAAGTGAATCCTTTCTGTCTATGCTTTTATTCTCTATTGTTTAATTAGCAAAGTTATTTAAAATTATTTGAGTTTTTCGTTGTAACAGAACTTACTTACCTACTTAGGTAGAGCATAGCTACGTTTTAAGAATCATTTTAGCATTTTGCAGTAAAGAGAGCAAAACGCAAGTAAACTTGGTATGTGGAACAGATTTTGTTTTGTGGCACTCGTACGAAAGAAGTTTCGCTACATAGCTACATGATAAACATTTTGACACCCGAAATAAAATTGCGAAACAATGCCAATACTATGATCCATTCACTAACTTGTATATTCTAAATAAAAACCGAGCATGCTAAATAAACTTTCAAGGCGAAATACTGGAGAATACTAAATAAAATATCATAAAGCAATGTGTATCTCAAAACATCGTTTGTACGTAGCTACGCGTAAGACATTTCATCCTCAACATTTCCAAGTAAAAGTCACGTTCCGTCAATAAACCGTGGCGAAGTGACCCTATTTCAGGTGCGACCAATCTGCTGTGACCTTCGCATTTTAGCCCTCCTTCCCCAGGCACTAGTTTCGTGCGACCGCTATTCCACTCTCGGGGGACCCGGCCCGCCCGAGACCGTACTAACCGGCAAACATACCCGCACGCCACTCCGGCCGGCGACAATAAAATAGACCCACTGAAATAGACCTAACGAAATTATTCAACAGATGTTCAGATATTTATGTCTCAATTCTTTCTATTTATGACCGATGCTTGACTTTCATTTCAGCCATGAAATATGAAACCACGTTAGTGATGCTCAACCAATTAGATATTGCGGAGGCCGGTGTGATTGATTGAAAAACTTTACGAAACCGTTTCACTTTTCTGATACAGTACTAATTAATTTGCTAATACCAATACCAATTAGTATTGCAATTACAGAGTCGACTGGAGGATATACACCGCGGAATCCGGGTCGTTTTGGAGTCAGAGCAGAGTGCTTCAGACCATCAAACTGTACAACTTTTACTACGGTGCCAACGTAGAAATCGCGAAAAAAATCTGCTGTTTCTTATATTTTAGCCGAGAAGCTATACAGGGTGTATGGAAAACTATTATTTAGCTTCAAACCACATACTCTAACCATCAAACTGAACAACTTTTACTATGGGAGCAAACCTATCAGAACAAAAAAATATCAGCTGTCCCATAAGTTTGAATCGAGTAGGTATTGCAGTTTAGTATGGTACAGCAGATTTTTTTGTTTTGACAGGTTTGCTCCAATAGAAAAAGTTGTTCAGTTTGATGGGTAGAGTATGTGGTTTAAAGGTTAATTATACTTTTCCTTACAACCTGTATTAACATTTTCTATGGAACTGCTGGTTTCTTTTTTCGCGATTTCGATATTGGCTCCGTAGTGAAAGTTATTAAGTTTGATGGTCTGAAGCACCTTGTTTCGGCTTCAAGACGACCCCGAATCCAACATGTACAAAACGTTTCACGACATAATATCATTTGTAACAGAAAAGAGAGAGAGAGAGTTTTTTTGCTTGTTACCAAATCAGAAGTAAAAGAGGAGAGTTTTAAATTAAATGTGGTTTGTTTAATTCTGTGATAGATGTAACAACAATATTGGCCTCGTTGGTGGTGCTGGGCATGGGCTCGTCGGGCCAGGTGTTCGCGGCGTCAGCGCTGCGCGGGCTGCGGTTCTTCCAGATCTTACGTATGGTGCGCATGGACCGCCGCGGTGGTACATGGAAACTACTCGGCTCCGTTGTATATGCACATAGACAGGTGACCTTATTACTGCAGAGTGCAACTAATAGTCTAAACAAATTAGAGGATGATCAGACCATCAAACTGAACAACTTTCTATATGGTACCAACAATGAAATCGCAAAAAAATCAGCCGTAATTTGGATCGAGTAAGATTGTAGTTTTGTATGAAACAGAATTTTTTTTCGCGATTTTGCTGTTTGTCCCATAGAGAAAGTTGTTCGGTTTGATGGTCTGATAATCCCCTTAAAAACTATCAGCATGTTAAGAAGGACCCTATATTGGTTGTACCAAAACACCTATTAATAGTAAAGGGGGTGGTTTAGACCATCAAACTGAACAACTTTTACAATGGAGCCAACATCGGGAAAAAATAAAAAATATCAGCTCTCATAAAAAACTGCAGTACAACTCGACTAAAATGTATGGTACAGCTGATTTTTTTATTTTGTCTCGATGTTGGCTCCATAGGGAAAGTTGCTCAGTTTGATGGTCTGAAGCACCCCTTAAGTATTACTAGGGTGTTTTGTTACACCCTGTATGTTTTATAAGCATTTAACTATACGTAAAAGTGCCTAAAGTACTACGTGATACGTTTACTTATTGTTGGTTACTCTGCAATGTTATGAAATATTTAGTGCTTAAGAGCACTGATGCGGTTGCAGCCGTGCCGAGCCCACCACACGCCGGTTGACCGCAATCGCATCAGTAAACGTTTGCTACCAGAGGTATATTGAGTATGTATTTATTAGGGTGTGCTGAAATTTAAATCTGAAAAGTACCTTTTACGGCACACTTGTTAGTTAATTACACAACTAAAAACAATCAGTTGAATGGTTAACAAGTAATGTTCAAACAAAAGTTAAGTGTTCTAAAATTCATCACATTGTTCTTAAAACCAATTTACACTTCAGAATTTCATTACTAGTTCTGGCTTAATAGTACCTTAAAGGTTATAACCTGTCTGTATTGTGACTCTCGTCTAGAAAACAAATTTTCTAAAGGTAATTGAAAACATTTATGCGCTGACAAGCTGTCGGTACCTTGTAACACGTTATTCAAGACAAATAATATGTAAATGTTGGTATTTATGATAATTTACCTCAGACATTCACGTGACGAGAAAACTTGGCGAACTCGGCTCGTCCGTAGAGACGGTCCCTTCATTACTCAATCTCTACATAATTATGTTATAGCGTAGAGATTATGTTTGCAGTTGTAGAGAGTTATATTATACGGATAGACGGGCAAATAGATAGACCACACTTTGATTGAACGCCTTAATCTCGTTTGCTGAACTCTGGTATCGACAACTATTGGGATATATAATACCGTATCTGATATTTACTATCTCAGTTATATAGTGGATAGCGTTCGTCAACAATGAGAGGCCGGCTATGGGGGAAGACTGCTTGATAAATGTGGAAGGAAGTAGGACGTTTTTCAAGAAATTTGCATATCTAGGCCACGACTGAGGAAAACCGAACGGAACTGTAGCCGTTTTACACGTACTATACGACTCCAACTGTACAATAATCGTACTATCGCAGAGGAACTTGAAACTAGTAAAATATTTAAATCGTTCTATTAAACTTTAGTGCGGGAGCGAATTTACGTAAATATTTACTTTATACTAGCTAAATTGTTGTGTTATATCCAATAACTTTTGAGTATGAGCACTTACAGGATGATTTAATGTACGCTGTTTACTAAAATCATAGAGTACTATAATTACTATCATTTTATTACAGAGCAACTCGTAGTAAGCATAAATAAAAAGATTCTGAATCGATTAATGTCGTAGGTACATTATCATTAGGGCTTGACCTTCTTTGCCGCACATTACCCTCACAGTAAAGTCGGTAGCGCTGTGGCGCACGCACTACGCCCCCTCATTTTCTACTCTATAATAACAATTATTAATACAGTCTTTGAGAGTTGCGCGGTTATATTATCTATTTAAGAGGATAGTACCTACTTGCAGCGCGCTCCATACAAACGAACACAAGTTAGTCCGCGTGGAATACCCCTGTAGGGGACGAATTTCGAAAAATCCTTTCTTAGTGCACCCCTACATCCTCTGTAGAATATATATTCAACATTTCATGTATTTATCTTCAGCGGTTTAGGCTGTGCTTTGTCTTTCAATCAGTCACGGAACTCGTTTATAAGTATAGAAGATCTATCAATTAAACTCAAAGATTTTTTTCGATCTAAAAATCTAATCTCTGTGCCTGTTGTGGTTTGGCAGATTTCGATTAAAATTTACAGTTTGAATTAATTTAACATTTGTAAGGAAATCTTTGATTCACTGTATCTTTAAAACATTAACATTACATTTTAAAGAAATTCTGACAAGCCACAAGCACAGAGAGTGTTTAAGAAAATTCAATAACTTGGGTTAATACTTATTAAAAATATAATCAAATTGCTTTCGTATGGAGTGCGCTGCTAGGACTATCCTCTTAAAGCGAAGTGAAATAAAACATTTACGGGTTCGGAAATTATCTGTTTTCCAGATATTTCAGCAGTTTTATATACAACTGCCAAAAAATTATTATTACTTTGTTAATGACTTTGTTTGGTTTACATAATTACTAACTAAGGATGAAATCTGTATTGATATGTGATTTTCGTTTCATATTATCTTATTTATTTAATTTATTTATTTGACACTTTATTGTACACATAACATTACAGAAAAAACAATTAAAGTAGGGATGTACAAAGGGCGATTTATTGATTTCTCAAAATGTTTTCATTATTACGAGCTAACTAAATTCCAATGTTGTACCCTACCTACGTTTTACTCTTTTTCCTCTACGAGTAAACGCCCTGTATAAACAATTATGCTATCCACTTATAAAGTTGGGCAGGTTATTTAAAACAGATGCGTGATGACGACTGAATAACTACGTTCAACACAAACAAATAACTGCGTTAGTAGTTCGTTCATTCCCTTTTGAACCTTTATTATTATGACCTACTGTTATTTTATTTGCGCAGACTGCATTATTAGCATTATGTATATCTTACTTTATCTGTAAAGTACCTAATAATTAAAGATTTTTATGAGAAATGATTACCTTAAAAAAATGTTGTATCATAATGTTGTCGGGGTAGGTATGAAACGTTTCGTGTAAAAAATAAGACTTGATTGTAATTCCGTAAACAAAGACCAAAAAAAGGACCCTATCGAATCTAAAAATATACTATATGTGTACTTTGTCAAGACACAAAACTGAACTGATAACGGTGTAACTGTTACTCATTAAATTGAACACTTGAAAAAAAAAATACCAAAAATATCCGCAATATAATTCCCCACCCTGTCTTGTGGGGTACAATTTTACATCTGTAAAACAAGCAAGGTAGCTGTTTTATATTAGACCTTCTGTCTTATGTTTCCCCCTTTATTGAGAAAAAAATGAAACACATACTTTGCATCCAAAAATTAACAACTGAATGAATGACTATTAATGAATAATATAATAATAATATCTGTTCTGAGACGCTTTAACTAATTTTTAACAGCGTCAGAAATGAAAAGATTTGTTTTTATCTCATATTTACCTCCATTCGCCCTAACTTATTAATTTTTTGTGGATCTATGAACAATGTCTTGCATCACCCGCACGAATAATTATAAGTACATAATTCGTTAGGGAAGAGGGAGGGGGCAACGCGATGGCCCGGGCGGCCGTTAGCGTCAAGCTTGGCTCGTTTCTTGCACAGCCATGCTGAGTAAGCACACCCTGGCCGGCCGCAATTTCCTCTACTAGCGAAGTAGGAAGTTAGGCACAAACACTACACAATGTTCCCGCAATAGCAGTATCTACTCACAATCGGTTCGGTTAAAGTTGCATGATCACAATGCAGGGTAAATAAAGCCAGCTTCGAAGCCGCAGTCCGCGCTCCTTCTGCAATATTGACTAAGCAAATAGTTCGATCTGAAACGATACCATTCACAGGCAGTGTGCAGATGAACTACCCGGAAACTAGGACTTGTTTCTGATGTCTCTACAATTGCCAAGTGATCATTAGCTTACTGAAACTTTTGCCTTTGACGTTATTAAAGTCAATTGCATATTTGTTGCCGTTAATTTGGTGTTTGCCTATTAGTATAAGCTAGAAGTACGGTTATGACAGCAGTTTATGTTATTACAGCCCTGACTAGAGATTGTATAGAGATAGACAAGTCTTATGCCAAAGACTATCGTGGATAAAACATAAATATTAGCGAGTACATTAAAGCATCATCAAAATATTATCCTTTAGAATTAAAATTGTTGAAAGGGTATTTGGCATCTCGTGCCTCTATGCCCAGGATTTTCTAACGGTATCCCTACGTAAAAGAAGCATTATATCAAATCAGAACGCCCATTGTTTGCTTTTCTCGGTCTTCAGTGCCGACATAGCAAACGTCTCAATTTTGTGAATCACAGCTTTTATTACATTCAACTTGTCTAATGTAGCAGAAAAATCCCTTGCTAAGAACTTATCGTATATCCCGCTGATAAGCGGACATTCGTCTTACTTCCTTCCACGAGTATTTTGGTATAAAGTGAAATAAAACAATAGCTCGTAAACTCATTTGACTGAGAAGTAAAATGCGGCTTGGATAAATGTCAGCCCTCAGTTATGTTTTGTTTTATTTTGTGCGCTCTAGCATTTTGAGTGACGCAAGCCGCATTTTGCTTCATTTATTATAATGTCACGAACATTGACTTCGTGCATGTATGCATGAATTTCGAATTATTTGATATTTTAACAATGTATTTTAACCACTAACTTTCTTTTACGACTGCTCGCTGCAGTACTGCAATACCATTTTTGAATTTTTTCAGGAATTAATAACAACATTATATATAGGATTCCTCGGGCTGATATTCGCATCGTTTTTGGTTTATTTAGCGGAAAAAGATGTCACAGATACGAAGTTCAAAAATTTTGCAGAAGCTTTGTGGTGGGGAGTGGTGAGTGTTATCAAATTAATTTTTATTAGTAGCTATTTTATATCCGGATTTAATTCAAAACAATAGATAGGTACCAATTTCTGATCGACATACCTTTAGACATTAGGTAGGTATATTAAAAGACCCAACCTGATTTAGCGCGATAGCAAACCAATTTATAATTATAATGTTCTACAAAGCAAAATGTTCAAAGCTTATGATTACCTATACAAATTTTCATATGTGTACTGAATCTCTTTCCAATAGGATCAGTGCATAATGTGATTGAAGTACAGTCAGCCCCAAAAATGATCAAACAATTATCTACACCTAGTCCATTGCAATGGGCACATTGCCAAAAGTTCTGCTACTTTTGTTACTGGCTGTACTTTCGCTTGTGATTCCGGGATTTTCGACTAATACACAATTTCAATTTAGATTATTCAGAATGGATTTATGTTTGAAATGGTTTGTTATTTATACTTGTGGTACAATATAAGCGTGGCTTGTCGCAGATCACGCTGTGCACGGTGGGGTACGGCGACATGGTGCCTCAGACCTGGCAGGGCAAGTTCATAGCCTCCTTCTGCGCGCTGCTCGGGATATCGTTCTTCGCGCTACCCGCGGTGAGATACACTTTACGCACATCAATCTTTCTGATACCTAATTGGTTAATGTGTGGCCGTCTGTAATACTTATCTAATTAACGTAACATAATTATTCTATCTTTGCACACCAAAAAGAGACAAATACAACCATTATTGCAAAAACTCTGTTGTTGAAACCACAAACACTAAAAAACCAAGAAACTAAATTATACTTAAACGAAAGAATTGTACTGAACGATAAATTATTAGCTTAGCTAACTGCTCATCATCATCAGCCTATACAGGGTGTAAAATTAAATGCGTTACATATTAAATCAAACTGAACAACTATGGGATCAACATCGAAATCGGGAAAAAAACCGCTGGTCCATACATTTGGAAATAGTAGCCGTTGATGTTTTCTATGGAACAGCTGTTTTATTTTTCGCTATTTCAATATTCGTTCCATAGTGAAAGTAGGTAGTCCAATTTGATGGTCTGAAGTACCCCCTAAGATATGCAACGTCATTAATTTTACACCCTGTATACATCCCACTGCAAGACACAGCCCTTCCCTCAAGGAGGGTGTATGGACCTTTTAATCCACGACGCGTGCCCAATGCGTATTGGTAGAGTTCAGATAACTGCTCGATTAAACTTATTAATTATTCCTGTAGGGCATTCTGGGATCAGGATTTGCCCTGAAAGTGCAGCAGCAACAGCGGCAGAAGCACATGATAAGGAGGCGGCAGCCTGCGGCGACGCTGATCCAGGCCCTGTGGCGCTGCTACGCGGCGGACGAGCACTCCATGAGCGTGGCCACCTGGAAGATACACCAGGTTCCTTTACCGAGCCCCCAGACTAGGTACATGCTATAGAACTCCTTCCTCCGTTCTATTTCGAGGAACTTTCTCTTCCATCATATGGGAGTAAACTTAATGCATTACATACTAAACAGGCACATCACACCATCAAACTAAACAACTTTCACTATGGAGCCAACATCGAAATCGCGAAAAAAAATCTGCTATCCCATACATTTGGTTCGAGTAGCCATTGACGTTTTCTATGAAACAACAGATTTTCTTTCACGCTTTCGATGTTGGCCCTATAGTGAAAGTTGTTCAATTTGATGGTTTGAGGGGTGCCCCCTTTGATAATGTAACGCAATTAATTTTACACCTTGTATAGGTACAATTCTTTATCTTCCTTTAGTATCTACGTCTAATATTGGGAAATTCTTCTTGATAGAAAATTGGGGCGACAAACGTCAGTTTCACTATTCTTCTTGCCTCGCCTTGCTCAATTCATATAAAATAATCAATATAATAATAATATGCTCTAATATTTAGTTTAACCTAAACTATTAAAAGCTGCAGAGCTAACTGTAGAAACTGACAAATAATTGAGGTAGTACTTAGTAAAGTGACTGTGGCATGGCGTGTATGTTTGACAGTCGGGTGATGAGTGCGTCGTTCAAGAACAATGCGTCCTTTGTATCACGGCTGCCGACGATCCGCCGGCACAAGAGCACCTCCCTGCACTCGCCAGCGCCGCACTCCAAGCCGGCGCACCATCGCTACGATGTCAACGCTAGTGCTGAAAACCTTGGTAAGCTTTCCATTCAGTCACTATCACATACTTACATCTATAACCTGACATAACTACAGAGACTAACATTTTGAAGCTGGAGTAGCTGACAGGTATACACTCATATTTATGACAAAATTCGTTTTGTTTATCTACCTAGTTTATTAGGAACTGTTTTTTATTGTTCGACTGACATTATTGACATCAAGATTACCTTGGTAATTCATCATGAATTATTATTATCATTAGGTAAATTTTACTGTGGTTATGATTCTAGACTATTTCACCGTAACAATTAGAACTAAATATTTTCGAATATTTGTACAAAATGTCTGTAAACCGGGTCAAATTTTTACGTATTTTACTAGTTAACTACTTATTTATGTATATCCTATTTACTAAGACGTTCCTAAATTCAAAATTATTTTATAAATGTATTCCTTTTAATCCTCCATATTACACTTAAAAATTTATTCTTTCCATTATCTCAATCGAAATTATAAATGACTAGGTAGTTACGGAAAAATTGGCTAACTTAAATACAAAAAAAAAACTAAATTGAATAACATATAGGTATATTATTAATATAGGAATGAAGAAACACAGACAATGGCAATATAGAAGCCGTAGGTAATGATTAGTTGGAGGCAAAATGAGCAGCCGTAGCCGCCGCGAGAAAAACAAACTACAAAGCATGTTCATTAAATATCCGCAAACACAAATTTTACAAAACATAATAGTAAGCTACATCTCTATATGATTGCAACACTCAGATAATTTAAATGATATGCAGTGTTTGTGCAACGGAGTGTGACATGAATATTGCCCTGTTTCGTAGATAATCGTACATCGGGAGGGGACCGTGCGTGTTGTCTACTCCATTGTTGGAAAAGCTGCTTTAAAGGTTCTATTCTTCATCTTTTAGACGGCACTATGGCATGAAAGTTACAATCGATAAACTTCTGCTGCGTTTCTTATCAATTCTTATTAGTAAAAACTTTCCAGAAATTGTGAATACACGAAAGCGAGTATGTTGACGGCGTACCATTGAGACCGGACAGAGTCCCGCTTCCGGCCATAATGGCTACGTCTTTTAGCTCCAGACACGATTGCTGACATCCTACCTTCTACTTCTTTCTATTTTTTTCACTTTTTGAAGTAAAAATGCACCCGCGTAGATAAAATATCGCTTCGAAGTAATAACTGCAATCAGAAGCTTAACATACTTACATTGAGTGACGAAGTGGCTTCTAAAGTTATGATCGCTTCTGCGTACTATAATGCTAAGGTAGAGAGGTGAATAAATGAATATTGATTTACAAATTGTGCAAAGGTTGCGTAGCGCGGTTCACACAGTGGATTTCCAGACCTTCGGGCCGACTTGGCGTAGGTACCTCATGTTACTGGAATGGCTTCGTTCAAAGCTTATATTTTGAGTTCGGTTATACCTGAATACTGTTATATGATAACTAATTTTACACTGCTTTGCATTATTTTATTATGCATGCCAGATAGTTAATAGGAAGACTGTAAAATATGAATTTACTTTTCCTTAGGTATGTTCCCAGTCTCAATAAGATAATTACCTTAAATTATTCAATAGTTGCATACTTGTAAATTAAACATCTATCTGACGTCGGTGTCCGCCTGTCTTCGCTTTGTCGTTCCCTATGTATTAATGGTAGTAGTCTATTGGACACAAAGGTACCTACATTATAAAGTACCAAAGTATAATTAAATATCTGTAAAATTACTTCTTCAAATGTGGCGAACTGACAAACGATAGTTCGGCACCAGTCACCAGACATACAGAAACACAACAAAGCCTCGAAACAAACAAAACATCTTTAAATAATCCCTAATGAAAACCTTAATTGGTGTTTCTTTGAGGATATCTCAAAAGATGTCCATCTAACGTCAGCTGGCGCTACAAAAGAGTCGAATCCTTTTCTCATCACGATTCACGTCAAAGTTGTATCGAGAAATGAAGATTAACTTTACTTTCGTAATATTAAAGAAGTTTCACTTCAAGAGGTCGTAGTTCGTGTCATTTAGACGATTGGATTTTAAAAGTACCTATAAAAGAGTAGTTTAGAGGAAAGTGGAAATCAAATGTTCGTAAAATGTAGGTAGGTACTTAGATCACTCCAAGAAATTGTACACTTGGTTCAGTCTAGACATAACTAGTCTCATCTTTTAAAATACATTGTTACTGGCATCTTTCTAAACTTGTGGAGTCTGGGACACGAGCAACTAACTTAGAGAATTCGACTTAGATCTGTTCAGTGTTAGTTAGGTGAACACAACGATTATGAGAATAGCGTCTAATGGTAATCGTAAAAGTTAGATAGCATCAATTGCTCTTTGGTGAGAAACTAAAACAAGAACTGTCATGATACGTATCTAAGTAAACAACTTCCGCTGCCATAAACAAAGCCATTTTCTTACGACTCCATTCCTTCGCAGTTCCGATTCTTTCAGTTATAATATTTATAAAGATATTCGCCTCATTACTTGTATACTTTTATCAATAAATTAAAAAGAGACGTTTTAATCAATATTGTAAATTGACGCAGCTTTATCTATAAGTGATAAATCACCCAACATCCCCACTAACCCTCTGCTAATAAATATATCTTATCGCTATGCAAATGTTTTATCTAACGGCGTCGCCACTTGACATTTTTACATTCAAAACGTCAAATTCTATTATTGTGTCTGCGTCCACAAAATATTTACGAGTTTATTAAATTGTACCGGACGGATCGTGAAAGCAACGTTCTTCAAGAGTGTTTGCACCTAAGCAAGAAAGAGATAACAAACCGATCGATAGTTTGCTCAGACATTAAATGGCAACTGCTGCATTGACCTCATTATTTAGGTGTTTCAATGCAGTTCAAAATGAAATATATTATTTGTGTATTATAAAGGACCTTTCATATTGGCAAAGTACTACACTGACAGGGTTTTGACAAATGAACGTAGAACCTGAAAGCCAATCGAATAGACAATCGAAAATTGTATCCCTCCTATCAATATCATCATCAGCATTAATAGCCTCTATACGTCCCCATTACCGGGGCTCAGACCTACTCTTGTATGCGCGTTAATCCACCACGCGCTTGTCCAAAGCCTACCTATAATTGGTGGACTTCACATTAGCATCTGAATTGCTTCTTAAGCGAATGCAGTATTGGGTTCCTTACGTTTTTCATTGAATATTAACATTTTTTAAAACACTATACGTATAGGTACTATAGTTTACCAGCAACTTCGTCTGCATAAATTATAATGCCAGATTTTAAGTCAAATCGTAGGCTATCAAACAAAAAGTTTCATCAAAATCAGTTCAGTAATTTTTGCGTGATACCGTTACAAACAAACCAAACAAACATTTACAGTTCTATAATAGTATAGAAGCAGCTCTCCAAAAATAATAATAAATAAACCTAAGCCCTTAGTCGCCTCAAACAAGACCCACAAAACAACATTTACGAGGACAATTAGTATGAGGAGCTTAATAGACTAACTTATTAATTTTAAGTCGTTAAATTATTACTTCGCTTATTTTATGTAACCGACAGTGATGGTATACAAATATAATATACTTGTATCAGAAAAATGTATATATACTTAGTTACGTTTTTGTTAGAGTTCTCTTATCATTATATTTTTCCATACTATAATATATGTATATCTTATAGCTTATCGCAGACGTAAAAGTTTTCTGAAATATCAGATAAAGAAATAAAAAGAAGAATTCAATGGACTAACAGGAGAACTCAAGTACTCGTATAAGTTTAAAAATAAATGTCTCTATTAACGTTACGATGTGCTATAATTAATTAAGATAACATAATTATATGGCAACAAAATTAACAATTCAGTAATGGCTCACTTGAATTATGCAATAATATTAATTGAAGCTAACATAAAATTATGTTCTTGTTTTGAATGTTCTACTTCTTAAGTAAACGTTTTCGCATCAGTCAGAAAATCGAACTTTCTGACAAATTTTCTTTTGAGACAAATAAAAGTACGGTACAAATAAAATTATTAAATAATGAATGAATTAAGTGCAAGTAAAATAACGAGAAGGGCTGCTATATGATATAGGCTATATAATGAATGAAAGACATTCTACGGAAAAAATGTACTTATTTGCATTAATTTCAACAATTGTTTTCTAATGTAGTATCGTTGTGGGTGAAATCCTCGTAAAATAAAAGTAAATAGATCTTCGCTGTCGGTAATTTTGTAGAGCCCTGTGATCTAAAACAAGATGAAAGCAAAATCCTACTTAGCATAAGCTATGAGGCACGCTGCACGCGGCTCGGGGCTGATTTCATTTAGACGACTCACCAATTTTTTTTATGCCATTTTAGACGAAACGACATTTTAAAGAGTTAATCGTGTTACACGCCACTGTATTCCAGATAATACCTACGATAAAGTTTTTTCTTTCCTTTGACAACATAGTAAACCAATTTGAGCTGCAATATAGATCATTCGAAACGACGGAATTCAACAATTTGTAACAATATCTAATTTACATCACAAAACAATCAAGTGGACTGACAGGCAGACAGGCGGATTCATGTTTATGATGTGGGGTGAAGCCTGAAACTTTTTGTTTTCAGTTTTCTATTCATTAATGGTACATACTGTATATCGGCTGACGTCAGTTAAAGCGGTTCGTTTTGTACATGCAGCATAGCATATTATATTGGGTTTAAAATTAAATGTGTTACATATTAAAGGTGTTGCTTCAGACCATCAAACTGAACAAGTTTCACTACTACTACTAGAGCGTACCTACATAAATGTCACAAAAAAAAATATGTTTCATAGAAACAGTCAATGGCTAAATCCAAATGTATATAATAGCTGAGAATATTTTCGCGATTTCAGTGTCGATCCCATAGTGAAAGTTGTCTGATAGCCTGAAGCACCCACTAAACAATGTAACGCATTTAAGTTTATATCCTGTATAAGAGACTCGTAACTATAGAACATAGTTTGGGAGGGGCTAGGAGTCAACTTGGGATAGGAAACAGAGAGTGTGCCAAGTGTTGAAGTGAGCGTGTGTGTGGATTGGCAGGCGCGACCAACGGGCGCACAAGCACGCGCCCGCGCACGCGGCACGTCAACCCTTCCCTCAGCGAGGACTCTGTGGCCGAGACGGCGCTCTCCAAGAAAAACTCCGACGGTAAGAGGCCCAGGCCTGTGTCGCAACAACTTCTAGTTCTGTAGCCCTAGGTCTTTTTAATTACCGTAAAGGTTACCGATTGCCGTTTTGAAATTGTTGTAAGGTACGATATATTACTAATTTAAAAACCCAAGTCTTAAATATCACAGCCCACCGTAACTAAAATAATTTAAAAAGGCTTATATATTTTAATTTCGGAGCTACCATTTTTTTTCTTTTCTGTCATGTTCTACTCCTTGGTTCAATGCCCATACGTGATAGTTGGAACCGTAAAAAGTTTTAAGGTGTTGTTCGATCAAAATGGTGTTTTTCTTACTTTTTCATTTGGTCTTACAACTTTGTACGGCAACTTTAGATAGTGTTACTATTACATATGGGTATAGAACAAAGGTGCATAAAATGACAGTATAGAAAAAAAACGGTAACAATGACATTTAAAAATGTTTAACCTTTTTTTTTTGGTTACGTCGAGCTGTGATCTTTAAGACTTGGGTTTTTATTAGTAAATCGTACCTTACCACAATTTCAAAACGGCAATCGGTAACCTTTTTGGTTATTAAAAAATCCCGGAGGTACAGTACTATTCTGCAAGTAAATGTTTCCGTTCTAGACAGACCTGTTCGTATGTTAACTTGCTCTTACTGTCGCTTCTGCGTAGCTGATTCTTTTTAACATTCGGTTTCTAGGTGTACCTGTGTGTGTCATAAGTGTTATGTTCAACTAGTAATCATTTCTGATGTAGGCACTTTCACTTAACTAAAGTACTTCAAATTGACCTAATACTGTCACTTCTTTTATGAATACGGCAAAGAGCTTTAAAAGCTCGGCTCCGAATCGTTGCAAAATAGATATTTATTAAATTATTTTACTGTCTCCATGCTAGTTTAAACACGTGCTTTTTTAGATCACATGACAATAATCAGTAATTAAGTGCACCATATTGGTTTGGTAGGTATGATTGTAAAAAAAATGTAAATAAAGGTATTATGTTATATAGATGTATAGAAGCATTAGTATGTAGTTGTATTGTTGAACGTTGATGTGGTTAATTGGATAACACGCGTCAAGTCGACGGCATAATTAAGAGGCAGACGTTCATCTGTCATGCTAACTGGCATATGCCGCATAATCTTTGTGCGACCGTAGCGTAGTATGAGGTCATCTGTATGCTACGAAAAAATGACTACGAAGGTGCTACGATTGCTACGAACTGGCTACGAACTTTCCTAAAACAAAGTGTCTATGGAAATGCAATGTGTGGACAGCGAAGTATATAATTAACCTTCTCATCGAAGACATTTTTCTCGGATAGCAATTCAATAATAACAGTACCTGGGCGATCGAGCTTCGCTCGGCGTCTTTTTTGATTACAAGAAAACGGATTTTCTCAGGGATGACACTTTTGTCTAGATATACTTAGCAAGTAAAATATAATCCATATGTATCCAAAATTTCATCCAAATCGTTGGAGCAGTTAATTTTATTTATTTTGTCCCATAAAGAATGTTTTTAATTTGATGGTCTGGTAGTCCTCTTAAAAACCGTCGGCATTTTAAGACAGACCCTATATGACACATTTTTCTAGATAAACTTCGCAAAAACATTATCTATATGTATACAAATTTTCATCCAAATCATACGAGCATTTAATGATGGTCCGATAATCCTCTTAAATGCAATAATATATGCAAGAATTACTCACTTAAAGTATTAGAATTATTAAATTTGGTAAATATTTAACACGATCTCAATGAAAATATCAAGGTCATCTATTAACTAGTTGCTATCCTATATCAATAGCTATGCATATAAAGTACAAAGTATAAGTTTTATGGCTACAGTAGTGTTCCTAGTGCAGCAGCTAACGAAACAGAAATCATCGCATTAACTGAGATTCCAATTAGGTGTGGAACTATAGCGCGCTTTCGAGCAGTTTCAAGACACAAGTACCACTCCGGAGGCTCGACCCTCGAGGAAAATAATGCCAGCTATACATTATAGTGATATTTATGCTACTTAAGATGATATAATCGATAGCGTGCTCCGTACAAACAACGTTTTATTATATTTTGGCAGTGTCATTATTTAAACACGATCAGGAGTGTGATTTTTGAACATCACACGTTGAAATCATCAGTAGAAAACGTCAAAATTACTATGGAGATTATGCATCTTTCTACTGATGATTTAAACGTGTGATGTTCAAAAATCGCACTCGTATAATCCATTCAAAATAACAATGAAATTTTAAGGCTGTGTTGCATTACAGAAACAGAGATTTGAAACACTTACTCTCACTGATTCTTATAACAGATTTTGTACCGTCCAAGATATGTTAGATAGTATATGTATCTAATAAATTAATTACATTTGTTAATCAGAATTGGACACAAAACTAAATAGGAATCGGTAAATCTTGTCGGCCTTATTTGAAATGAAGTATAGACACTAATCTTTGTGCCTTTGGTTTGTTATACACACTGGCGTGCACTCCGAGTAGGCATAAAGACAGTGAACCTTAATAATTTCTAAACTAAATGCATTTTGTTTATTAAATGACTATGATTTGGTTACATACAGGCTAATTAAACAATTAAAAGTCATTTAGTAAACAAAATGCCTTTTGGACATTATTAGGGTTTAATTATATTTCTATCTGAGTGCACGCCACTGGTCATACATATATCAACTCACGACCGTAATCCCTTTCGGGGTGGTCAGAAACATTGCTACTACTAACAACTTTCTGTTCAAGAATGTAGTTGTAGCAATGCTCACATTTAGCAGTTTATGTTTCCGGATGAAATGACGTGTCAAGTGGTGAGAGGTGGCTAGCCTTTCGTCCACATAAACACTGCATAAGAAACCTTTAATCCCTTAGTCGCCTCGTGCGACACCCACGGAAAGAATTGGGGTCGGGTCTTCTAAGCCGGAACCACACGGTGGTTTGTAAAATTTTCGTTGAAATGTATAATTTCAAAGTTATAGTGGCTCAAAGATTTCCATACAAATTTTAAATTAATCCTATAACTTTAAAACTGTCCCACAACAAAAAAAGGCACACAGATTATTATCAAGATCGTACTTGAAAAATTGAATTTAATTGGATGGTATTGAAGATAGGATTTAACTTCGTTTGTAGGCAGCGCGTTCGGGCTCTCTGCAAGGGCTATTCTCTTAAGCTCGAAAACATTGTGACGAAACTAAAAAATGGCGTCGATCTCTAATTTTTCTCTAATCTAATTATTTATTAAACGTGCGAATTTCATTCCAAAACAGCAAATCAACTTCACCCTTTTAAATATTCCACGACCCACGTTTACCAAACACGTACGGTGTTCCTGTCTTCAGGTTACAGTAAACCCAACTCAGATAACATTTACTTCGTAATAGATTAAATATACAAGGTGTAACAAAACACCCTAGTAATATTTAAAAGGGTGTTGTCACTATGGTGACGAAAATTATTCAGTTTGATGATCTGAAGCACCCCCTGCTGTCTCAAACATTTTAGTCGAGTCGGTACTGCAGTTTTGTATGCGACATTTCTTTTTTTTCTCGAATTTGGCTCCTTAATTAAAGTTGTTCAGTTTGATGATCTACACCACCTTTAAAAATTACTAGGGTGTTTTGTTACACCCTGTATATCTTCGAATATGAATGTAATAGACGAGAGTGAATTAAGTTGTAAATGTAGTTGGCATTATAATCTAATAAATATTCGTATTATGTTGGCAGCGTGTAGCAAATGGGTACGGGAACGACGTCATATGTATGCTGAGCAGTCTTATTGACCCTTTCAAGCCACTCAGAAGCAGAGCTCGCTCCAATTTCTTAGCGCCAAGATATCCGCGTTTAACCATTACTGCCATTTTTATACTTTAACCACAGAGTACTATAATAGGGTATTTGACAGGTTTTTAAAAACTGTTCTACGCTAATCACTGATGTCTAAGGACACTATAGAAACTGTATATTTTGCGTTCCATTACATATAGTGCAAGAAAAAACGAAAACAAACATTAATATTTAAATATCCCGCGAAAACGATTTTCCTGACAATTTACGTGGCTACAAGCAGGTGACGTCACGACGATGTAAACTTTGTACAATACTCACACTCTACACGCAACTGTTTACATCATCAAACAATCGGCCAATCACATTCGTTTACGATCACGTGACTAAAGTAGATTAAAAAAAAATTGTTTTCGATTTTCTCTTAAAATATCCAGTATTTTTCGGATATATCACGGAATACGGATGCCATCAATAGATCCTTTATTTTACAAGCTGTCAAATACCGTATTTACTTAGCGCCAAGATATCCGCGTCTAACCGTTACTGCCATTTTTATACTTTAACCACAGCGTACCTACTATAAATTACCTTTAACTAATGAAAGAAGAGACGTTATCTTTATCAGGAATGAAGGAAGATAATATCAATCAGTTTTACGTGTTGTTCCTATTTTTGGCCGACTTAAGAAAGGTGGTTATAACTCACATGTATTACATAATACATTTTAGGGTTACATACCCATATGGTGCCAACAGGTCCCTACTAAGTCTAAACTACACTGTCCGTCCGTATTTGAAATTGTTAAGTAATGTCACCCTGTATAAATTAAAGCATTTCTTGATCGATTTACGTGATTCTTTTTTTTTCTAAAGGAGCGAAGTAACCGCCCACTACTAAAACAATTGAGAAATAAAACAAAAAATGTAAACAGAGTTTAAAACTAAAAATTTTATTTTTTATTTTTCGTGATAACAATGCGTCAACTTCAAAAAGGATCGAAATTTTTTTAATTTTTACTGAACTCTATTACTACCCCGATCTTACATTAAAAATCACATTAGGATCCTGATAAACTCTAGATTGGAGTACACTTCTCTTATCTATGAAACTCCTCGCCTCTACAGTTAAGAGTCCCGTACGTGATAACGCTGTTTACTTATTTGAAAGGTAGAACGGGGATGTTGGCTTTTATATACAATTGTGAAACATCAAAACTTTAATTACCGCACTTTACCTCACGGAGTATACTCTTACTTAACTTATATCTTTAAAAAACAAAAGAAACTGGCTTTGTTCTTATGAAGGCTAAAGTCGTAAAAAGTCGAAAAAATAAAGACCGAGAAACCCTAGAGAATCTAATAGAATCTCGGATGCTTGAAAAAGGGACAGGTTAAAGGTTCAAACCCTTAATCAATGGCGTAATCGAAAGGCGAGGATCCCTCGAGTATCTACTTCTCGAAACTGAAAGATGGCCCTCGTTTTTTTTTTTAAATATACAACGTGTTAATGAATAAGCGCAAAACCTCATACACCGCAACTGATTTATAACAAAATAATTAGATTGAAACAATAGTTAAAATTTAAAGTTTTTTAAGTTTTATGGCAAAAATGATTTGTTATCATTTCGGCAATGAATAAAGGCGCTAACGTGCTCATGGATACATTTTAAGAATCTTGTTTTGGTAGTAAGTAGGGTGAGAGTGGCCGAGCGGTGGGTTGAGATCGAGTACAGTAAATTTTATATTTTACAAACAAATTATTAAAATATTGTAAAAATAAAACTATTTTGAAACCATGATAATTCGATTATGCTCTCGTTTCTCAACAAACTACGTTCTAGTTTTGCGTTAATTCATTAACAATTATAATTGTATATACCCTTTACAGGTATTTTGTAGCATATCAATAAATTATTTTTAAATGAAATCACAACATGACTGTATCATACAAGGTGTAAACTTAGATGCGTTACTTTCAGACCATCAAACTGAACAACATACCATGGGACCTAAATCGAAATTACGAAATTAAATCTACTATTTCATAGAAAACTTCAATAGCTACTCTACCACAATGAAACAGCAGATTTTTTTTTTGGCTATTTCAATATTGGTCCCGTAGTAAAAGTTGTTCAGTTAGATTTAAGTTGTATTTAAGTTTACACCCTGTATAATATGGTTTGTTTTGGTGGTGCTTTGCCAAAGAAAGGGTTCTCTCAGAAGACAACATTTTCGAAAGCATTCAACAAGCCTTTGGATACTTATAAAAAAGGTAGACACATGAATTTCATAAAATAATCACGTTCTTCTCTTAACTTTTAGGCCTGTTGCATTCGCGTACCCTTTTTTCTATTTTATTTCTTGAAAACACTTACTTGGGTACCACTTTACTAAATTTGTTTGAACTTTTTTTGTTTGAATATAAATAACTAGAGTTAACCCGCGACTTCGTCCGCACAAATTATAGACCAGATTTTAATTTAAATCGTAATTTATCAAACAAAAAAAGTTTCATCAAAATCGGTTCAGTAATTTTCGAGTGATGCTCGCACAAACAAACACACAAACCCACAAAACAAACAGACCGACAAGAATTCTAAAAAAAGGTTGATTTGGAGTCAGGGACACCTAAAAACCATATCGTCATCTTTTTTTGTAAATGTCTTAAATGTACAGACACACTTCTGTTACAATTTTATAATAGTTAAGAGTTAAGATGGACCTCGTACTTATTGTTTCCTACACACAACATTACACGCTCTTTTGCTTAACAATGTTCCTCTTTTAAGAAGGTTAATTCTATAAAATATTTTTATTATTGGATAGAAATTAATATTTTAAAATTGGTACCTATGTTAGACATACAATAAAACTTCCGTTGAACCGGATCGTCATCAAAAATTGTATTTAGGTAACAGAAATTATATCATTGCAAAAATATCATGATATGTTTTCAATTAAACCAAAAACCTAAGCTAATATACCTACATAAACTGAATTTCATACATTCTTCGTCAAAAACGCAATGCCATATCACGTAAAATTCATGCTTGTATAGACGGGAGCGCATAATATATTATTAGTTGTTCATCTGTTATGTGAAATTTATACTATTCCCTTTTTTTTCACATTAACATATCCGCCAGATTCCGCCATAAAGCAGATAAACTTTTCCAAAAGTTTAAACTTTTATCACCACAAAATTGTTTCATGCTGGTACTCAATGAAATAGAGATTTATGTTTATATCGAATTTAAAAGTGATACTTTTCTCATGTTGTTTCACCTCACTAATGTAAAATTGTCATACCAAAATTGTAATTGACAATCCAAATCATAAAGGACCTCTAATCGAGCGTCCCTTACAGCGAGCATTAATTAATTTTACAATTTTATCTCATACACGGCGCTGAAAACGGTCTTAAGCCAGTCACGTAAAGATTTATTTTAATTTTAATTGACATTTAGGTGAAAAAAACATGACTTTTCATAACAAACTACCGACATATTACATATATATTAATAATCCAAGCGAAGATTTGGTTTGGTCATAAAGTCATAATACAATTGGAGCGACATTTTTTTTTTATGGAATGGGAACCTTATCAACTACAGTTATTAGGTAGATAATTATACAGTTTTATTTTGTTTTGTGCAGACGAGGATGAAGAACCGCGCTGTGTGACGCTTACTTCGAGACACAAAGCCGCTATTCGATTTATAAGAAAGGTACGTAACACAACGTTCATAATTTACATTCATAATTTTTTTCTCTATTTACTTACTTTTTACATGTAAGACGTTTAAAATACCAACATAATTAATAAACTTACACACATAAAACACTAAACATTTATGGTTAGTTATTCATAATTGTGGTACATAATTATCTAAATAATTGTATACTAAACACATCTCAGGATGGCACTAGTATGATACTTAATGGTTTAAAAACCAACGTGCATTTATTTGTCAGCTAAATTTACGCTACGCAGCACAAAAGCCGAGGATAGAGAAACTCAATTTACAACCGTGGGACTTCTTTTACAAAATTCATGCTGTTATTTGAGACAAAAGCCCTGCGGGCCAACGTCTCTTAACTTATAGAGGTGGATAACACAAAGAATAGGGCTTAGGCATACCTACAGATGTACACGACACAAATAACTTTCTGCTTTGAAAAATATTACACTCCACACTACTTTTACATTAAAATGTGAGTTATCAATTATTTTCTAAAAATACGAGTTTTTTGATAAAATATATTTGATATTTGGTCGTATCTTCGTAGGTTAGGTATATACCTACCTACACATTTTTAAGGGGATGATTAGATCGTCAAATTTTACAACTTATATCAACAACATCGAAACCGCGAAAAAACAGCTGGTCCATACAAAACGGCAAACCTTCTCGAGGCAAATGTATGGGACAGCTGTTTTTTTTTCGCGATTTCGATGTTGGTCCCATAGAGAAAGTGGTTCAGTTTGACGGTTTGATCATCCCCTTAAAAGTGTCAGCATATTTAAGAAGGAGCCTGAATATTCCATTATAAATGCGTTAATAGTGTTTTATAGATTTCAGAACATTATAATAATGCTAGATGACTAAGTGAAGATCACTGTCATTTGGATAGTTTTACTTACATCTCGTATACTAATTGTGTGATATACAATGCCAACTCAGAAACAAAAAAGTTAATAAAATCCGCCGCCCTTCTTTACATAATTGATCAGCCGGGGTAAAGAAGCAACTTAGTAATAGCAGGCCCCGTTGAATTATTGAAACAGTTTGCACTGCTCAAACTTAAATTCTTGTTTGTTTTTCTCCTAGACCTACTGTCGTATTTCCACGTGTCTTGTAATGTTTACATTAGCCAAGAGTTTCTTAAATGACTTTTGTTACTGCAACGTAAATACTTACATCATTTTGATTGGATTTAAAATAAAACTCGTATTTGCTTAGGTAACTTACAAAGTACACACCATATCTCACTTATACACATAATATCCAACAGCTAAAACAATGTTGATCATGTTAGGAGAAAAGTTATTAAATCTACTTGAATTACTCATTGCTTTAAGATCAGGTACTACAATGATTTGTTGTAAAATCCTAACAGATGAAATATTTTGTGGCCCGACGTAAATTTAAAGAAGCTCTAAAGCCATACGACGTAAAGGACGTTATCGAACAGTATTCAGCGGGCCACGTCGACCTTCTGGGGCGAGTGAAAAACGTCCAGACTAGGTACTTCAGCTAGCCAACGAACCTTTGCCCGCACTTACATTTACTTTCTGCGTTCTCTACAACCTTCCTCTCGTCTGGATTGTACCTATTGTCTTGTAATGTGACCTCTGTAGTCGATGCTGGCATCAATAATTTACCCTTTGTAGCTAGTGTGTGCAGTGCAACGCAATGCTATTCATAATTACTCAATCACATTATTACTTACAAAACTGAAAACTTCACTTGGGAAATTATACATTTATACCCATTGGTATTACAGGAATACAGGGTGGATGGAAAAGTATCATTAACCTTTAAACCACATACTCTACCCATCAAACTGAACAACTTTTACTATGGGAGCAAACCTGCCAGAACAAAACAAAAATCTGCTGTCTCATATATTTGAGTCGTTTACGCATTGTAGTTTAATATGGAACAGCCGATTTTTTTTTGCGCTGACATGTTTGCTCCCATAGTAAAAGTTGTTCAGTTATATGGGTAGAGTATGTGGTTTAAAGGTTAATGATACTTTTCCTTACACCCTGTATAATTTATTACAAGTGATTCTCAATTGAAATTTTCACTGCATTTATCTATAAATAAAATTAATACATAATTTCGGCAGGTTCACTTCACTTGTGGAAACTGTTGAAACGCAACACAGATTATAGTATAGGCATAAACAAGTAGGGATGCATGTGAGCCTTATAGGCGACAGTGGTCCTAATGCTAGGAGATGATGTAACCGTATTCTCGTACGACTTCATCATGTCAGCAGTTATAATGGCATGTGACTCTTTTACGAACTAAACATCCACAGTCTTAGCAACTTTAACTTAATTAGATATACTTATTTCTAAATAAGTACTATAATTTGAAATTGGAGATAAAACAGATTGCATATTGACATTTCCACAATATGTACATATACATACACTTCCGTTATGGTGATATATTATCAAATTTTAATACTAAATAATGTTCTTGCAACATTGGCGATCAGTATTTGTTTTATTTCCGTGTAGCTCAAGTATTTTGTCGCACGCAAGAGATTTAGAGAAGCGTTGAAACCTTACGACGTGAAAGACGTGATAGAGCAGTACTCCTCGGGGCATGCTGACCTGCTAAACCGAACCAAGAACCTGCAGTACAGGTGAGGTGAGAGGGGGAGGGCTGCCACGGCCCCTCGCTACCCTCACGACCCCGCTTCACTCACTGCTCATCATTAGCCCGCCTGCCTCCCTACAAAGCTATGGCGGCGTCCATTAATAACGTGAGGCATTTAGGGAGGGGAGGGTTTCGAGCCGAATCTCACCCAATCTCACTGAGGGGGGTCTCGGCAAATATCACGTAATTTTGTTTTCCCTAGAAATAGCGTAAAATTGGGAGGAAACTTGGTTAAATTAAGTAAGTAAAACATGTTCTTAGTGGTCTAAAATACTAGTTTTAAATAAAATAACTAGGCAAATTATGTTTTTTTAAATAAATCCAACGCAATCAAACACAGATTAAAGTATTGACATTAAAATACCCATTTTGAAAGATCTCACGTGAGATCAGGGGGGGAGGGAGTCGAGCCAAATCTCACGACATCTTACCATGGGGGGTCGATAATTGCCTCACGTAATTAATGGACGCCCCCTATCGTCGTATGAAATCAAACACCATAGCCGATACAATAAAGATAACAGTTCATTATTGCTAAATTATTGTAGCGTAGATTATGAGAAGTAGCTTTTACACCAACAGGTGGCAAGAAGCATGTAATAATGTAGGTAATTAATTATCACTTTCTGGTACAGTATTGTTTGGTGTAACGAAAACCATTTAGTTAGAAATATCTGTACCTTCATCTTAGGTATGAACCACCAGCGTCAATTTTATCAAATTGACCTAAAATTTGAAAACACCTAATATCTTAGGTATTTTTAATATGTTCAATTTGATTCCGGGTTTGAAATCGTAATTCAATTATAATCTAACAAAGCCCATGCCATTATTAAATTAAGTTTCAACATTCAATACCTTTGATAATAATTTCATCAAAAATTAATTAATATTTCAGCCCCATAGAATTAGAATCGATAATTTTTGCAGGTTTCCCTCTCAGTTCAATTAATAAAAGGTCAACAATATTTCCGAGCTTGCTATATAATAATGACAGTGTAACGTTTATAAGTAAATCCAATTAATATTGTACCTAGTAAGTATAGGTCGAACACTATCTAAAAACTAAACTATAATAATATCTGTGTTTTATGTCAGGATGATGGGAAAAGTGCCAAATTGGCTCTCTCAATAACAAGACTGATGTCCACACTACCGAAACAATTCTGAATAGAAGAAAAAGTGCTTTATTAATCATGTCGACGCTTTAGCAACGCACTTGTGTACGTTTACCTACTAATTTAGCACTTGGCCTCACTAACTTTCGGTACCTATATTTTACTCTGAGGTATTAGGTAGGCTTTCATGTCGTACCATTGCTTCCCCGCATTATAATCACCTCTTTAGATATATCACCTTTGCCTACCTATGTGTTAAATATTTCGCTGCACGGACACATGTTTTAGCCGTAAAATATAAGACTAGTAATAATAATTAGCGTCTTCCATTGTACTTACTTGTACAAATCTACATAGTATGCATGTTTTTGTAATGATATGGAAATAATACTATTGAAAATGGTAGCATTAGCATTTGTAGGTTTCTCTTTCAGAATACTAATATCGTCTTACATCATACTTCTGTAACATTATGACTCACGAACTGGGTTTTCACGTGGGCATGTAATAATTATGCAGCATACTCTCCGTTTTATCTATGCTCTGTTTCATATAGCAGCGAAATTTGAAGGCTATTTTGAATTACAGAAACAGATTTGAAACCCTTCCTCTCACTTATTCTTAGAACAGCTTTAGTAACAACGAGTTATGTCGGATAGTATATCTTTCTGATAAATACTTTATATTTGCAAATCAGAATTGCCCAGGATCGGAAATTCTGTTCGTCCTTATTTGAAATAAAGTATAAGTGATTCAAAAAAGAAATAGGTAATATATGTAAAATTTTACTATTGATATGAACATCAAAAAAGCCTTTTTTTAAAACTAACAAATAATACTAATAAATAAGCGTATCATTGCGTATTTATAGGAGCATATTTGGAGTAGCTGACTTAAAATGAACTTTGTGTTTGAGATACTTATAGAGTTGCAGGTTGTTTTACTTAATTATTTAGCGACCTACTGGTAGGTATATACTGTATAGGTATTTACTCTTTTTAGCTTTATCAAAAATGAACCATAAGGTAACATTTACTTTTTTAGTTTTCTTTCATCCAATACTTTCTTTACATTAGTTCCATCCTAAAACCAGAACTTAATAGTATGTGAGTCCCATAGTGAAAAATTCCAGACTTCGGGCATTTGTATAGGTACCTAATATCTACCTATTCCGTAGTATAAGGTACCTACTGTTTTTTTATAAATAACTGACAAAGGCATAATTATTGTTATCTCATATCAATGGTTTAAAATTATACACGTTTATCAGTACCGAAGCTATAAATATTTAACTAACTATGCAATTATAGGTTCCCATTCGTATCGTAGTCATTTGAAATCGATTCAGTACGGTAGAACTTTAAAGGCGTTTAAAAAAACATTTAATTTTCTATGTGCGTTTGTATCATTTACATTTATGAAACTAACAAGCATTAAAACATAAACAACAACATAAAAAGCAACCAAAAAAATCTTATAGAAGTAATGTAATATTTTGTTTACTTGAAATTTGTTAATGGTAAGTTAAATAAATGATGTACTTCTCTTATTTTAGATACGATAGTTCCGATCAGAAGCCGTAGCATATTGCGCCTTTTATTTCGTTCGCTCGCGCGCAAATAGAAAGAGCTATATCACGCTGCCATAATACGGCCGCTGGTGCTGGCTGGCGCGCATACCAATACTGCCGTGCTAAGCCAAAAGGGCCTATGTCCGAAAATGACCAAAATCTGTTCTTTTTAAGTTTGGATTCCTTATAGATCCCTGCTAACAAATATCTATACTCCATTCAAAATAGCAACGAAATTTTAAGGATATTTTGCATAACAGAAACAAAGATTTGAAACACTTCCTCTTACTTATTCTTAGAACAGCTTTAGTAACGTCCAAGATATGTCGGATAGTATATGTATCCAATAAATTAATTACATTTGGTAATCAGAATTGGCCAGAAAGCTAAATAGGAATCGCAAAATCTCGTCGTCCTTATTTGGAATGAAGTATACCCATTATTACCCATGTTCGACGTATTCTTGTATACTCACATTTATCCCCTACTAATTAATTAGAATATAAAAGCTCGCATCAGAAACCCTTTTCTTTATTATTATTATGTACGAGCTGGGGTTGAAACAATGGACAATAAATTACAGCTCAGAAACGACAACTAAGCAAATTACATTACGACTCAATCCCACAACATTTTGAGATGGATTTGTTAAGTCGAAGTACTTAATTAAATGAAACCGCTCGAGATGTACAAAGAGCTATTTCCACTCTCTCCATTGAATCTGTCAACTCTTCTATCAACAATGTAAATTAATGCCGACCTACTGCTTAACAAAGTGTGGCCACAATAATTATAAAGTACCTATTTACAGAATTCGGCATAAACAAAATGAATAGCTTATTCTCGCGAGCAATTACCGTCTATTTTAAATGCTAATGCTATTGTTTTTGTAGTCAACATTAATAGTTGTAATTTCTGTTCTTGTGTGTTTTAAGAATATAAACATGTTATGTTTTTAATATTTGAGTTTAACATGCAGTTAGCATTGAGTATTTGAGTTTTAGTAAATTGAAAACAGTAGCGATGTTTTGAGGGTCAAATGTTAAATATATCTAACCCAATTCTACCTGATGTGTACCTATTCCTCATTTTTCAACCTATAATATGTGACTTGTTAAATGTACCCGTTCGTTTTGAAACAGGTTAGACCAAATACTTGGTAAGCAAGGATCGAAAGCCAAAGACGTATATGCATCTAAAATCAGCCTCGCTTCCAGAGTAGTTAAAATTGAAAGACAAGTAAGTGAACAAATAGATTAATACAAGCTGTTGTTTTAGAGATTTTCGTTTTTAAGGAACAAATGGGTTCACTTTCACTTACTGAGTGAAAACGACCACCCCCGAGAAAACGACAAAATCGAGACCTGCCTGTCTTTGTTCCTGTGCGTATGAGAAAGCGAGCGCGCATGACGGTGTTTACATTTTATCACATTATCGTGCGTGGCATGCTAGTCCTACAGCAGGCCTCGCATGCCACCCCCGAGAAAACGGTAAAAATCTAGATGTGCCTCCATCTTTGTTATTTTACGTATGCCATAAAGAGCGCGCATGACGTCGTTTTGTAGCTTTGTCGTGGGTGGCATGCTAGTCGTCCAGCCAGTATTACTTATCTTCATGAATATGTAAAGTTAGCAAAGTTTTTGAGAGTTATGTGGTTATTATTTAATCTAGAATTAAACATTTTAACGGGTAGATCTAGATATGTAAAATTAGACGTGAAATCAGTTATTTACTTTCAGGTAGATGATATAGAAAGTAAGTTGGATCATTTGTTAGAGATGTATGAAGAGGATAGAAGAGCACAAAGAAGAATAGGTAATGGGTCCAATAGAGGAGGGGAGAGTGGTGCGCCCGGGGAGGGGGCGCTGATGGTCCGGAGCCGGGCCGCGTTGGCGGAGAAACAGTGTTCCGAGCCTAACTCGCCAGTCTCGCGGTCCTTCGACCAGCCCACGCCTTCCTCCGCGCCACCGATGCCATGTAAACGACCCATGAATCGGGGCTACTCCGACCTGGGTACTAGATTTATGCGCAAAAAAGTCATAGTCAAGTAAGTATATAGGGTTCAACTTAATATGCTGACGGTTTTTTAAGAGAATCATCAAACTGAACAACTTTCTAGGACCAACATAAAAAAAAATTCTGCTGTCTCATACAGTTTAGTTCGAGTAGTATTGAAGTTTTGTGTGAAACAGCTTTTTATATATTCGATATTTTCTTCGCGATTTCGACGTTTTGGTCCCAGAGAGAAAGTAGTTCATTTCGATGGATTGATCATCTTCTTAAAAATCCGTCAACAAAGTCAGTAAATTTAACATAACAATGGAACTTCACTAAAATGTCAAGTTAACTGAAGTTTTGAACTCTACATAACGTTGTAAATATTTTTAGAACATCATCAAGTCGGAATGGTGAATCACCCAGAGATGATGAAGTAGTGATAGTGGTACCAACGGAAAGGGAGGACACACCACCGCGTCTCGTCACTGACAGCTCAGGTCTGTATTTCTTATCAGTGCATCTCCTGCTTAACTTGACACTTGATGAAAAATTCAATCAGTGGAGACAATTACAACTATGGGCACCAGTGCTGAGCAAAATGTAATTAACTACTAGGTAATTACAATTTGTAATTGTTAACTGCAATTACTCAATAACTTTTTTAGTTATGATTATAAATGTGTTTTTCGAAAGTAAAGCCTGTATGTTAAGTGTATGTACGATTGCAGTATCCATATTTTATAATCTTATATAATTTAGCTAATGCAATCATTTATAATGGAAAAAAACATGCATTTATAATCGTAACCAAAAAGTTATTGAGTAATTGTAATCAACAATTACAAAATGTAATTAGTAGGTAGTTAATCACATTTTGCCCTACACTGATGGGCACCTTGATTTACATAGATAAACTAATGTAAAACATTCGTTGATAAACCAGAAATACATTAAACGATAGGTACATTTTATATTCTCATCAAAACTCACGAGACATAATTATTATGAAACGTCTCTACTAATTATTAACATTCACAGATCAGCAAATTTTACATAATGTTTGATACTAATTTGAACATGCTATTATACGAGCTACAGCCTACATCTCGTTAATGAATACTCAAGTAACATAATTATAATATCCTCTATAAGCAGTATTTTGAGTCGAATAGCAAAATTTAACCAATTAAACGTCGTTGCCATAGGTATAAATATGCGAATATTACAAAATTGCAGCATCTTATGAAGACTATTCGTCGTCGACCTCTCTCTGACCAGCATCATGGGAGAGCCCCATTCTATTCGGCCGGCATCGGCTGCGTGAGTCCGAACCCCTCCCCTTTCGATGTGTGGAATGTGTTTGATATGATAGTACCTCCTCGCGACCTCCGCCTACACTTCCTCCGTATTAAGTGTACCCTTCCCTTACCCAACGATGGTGTTGCATCTTGATCTACATTCTACATACCTCATTATTATACATTTTTATAAGTTTCAGTTATTATGTTATTTCCGTTTGTTGACTATTTAATCGATGTTTCTTTACCTACACTTACTTATCTTTTTTTTTTCTTTTTGTTCTGTCTAGAAGTCGTAGTTTAGAAATGAATGACCAAAACCGATAATGTTCGAAGTAAACACAGAAAGGTTTTACTATCAATGGAAAACTTTTTCAATTACAAGTTATCTATAGTCATACTCATAACTGAGTTTCAAAGAATATTAAAGTTTTACAATCAGTATCGGACCAAAGGGATCTCTCGTTACTTATTATGCAATGATTTTGTTTAACCCTTCTCTTTTACTTTCTTATAATATATTTCATTCAATTACAGCATGTTTGTAACGTAGCTTTATATATAATAGTAGGTAGATTAATTACAATTTCAATCAATTCAGTATAATTTTACCAAAACATATCATAAATTATGTAATACCTTTTAAAATATTTTGGTGTTTTATATACAAGTTTTGTTAACACAATGAAGGACACAATACCTGAAAAACTTTTATCACACAACTTTTTAAAATCAACTAACTTTTTACCTACTTTATTACTTACAAATCACCCATGTTTCGGTTTGTGATTGAAAATAAGAAATATTCTCGAATTACTGGATGTAACAAATTATCAGACATCAATTCTGTACAAAATAGTGGAGTTCATTTGTTGACACTTGTATTATGTCGCAGGGAAATACCGATGCCTACCGTACCGCCACCACATCACGGATGATATCGGCTCACCTTACTGAAAAAATCGAATTACCTTTATCATTTCACTTGACTGATTCTGGTAAGGAGTCAAAATAACAAAATAGGTACTTATATCTCTTTGCCGATGGAAGATGAGGTAACAATCAGTTGGAATATTCGAAATCATCCTTAATTTCGTGATATCACTATAGGAATTTCACGAACTCCCCTAAATTGTAATTTCCCTGCGACGTAACTATACATATAAGGCGATATATTCTTACTTAAACTACATAAGTATATAACTGCGTACTTATTTCTATACATTAATAAAAAAAAATTCCAGTATACACCTAAACACACGCCTACAACTAAATTAAAAACCAAATTCGTAGACGTAGATCCTATAAACAGGGTCCTTCTTAATATGCTGACACTTTTTAAGGGGATGATCAGACCATCAAACTGAACAACTTTCTCTATGGGACCAACATCTAAATCGCGAAAGAAAAATTAGCTGTCCCATACATTTGGATCAAGTAGGTTTGCAGTTTTGTATTTTTTTCGCAATTTCGATGTTGGTTTCATAGAGAAAGTTGTTCAGTTTGATGGTCTAATCATCCCCTTAAAAAAATGTCAGCAGATTAAGAAGACGTCAAATTCATTCGTTTGTTCTGTAGCAATTGTTTTTGTCAAATGTAATAAGAGTCATTATTATAATAAAATTATTTCATTGGTCTTTATAATTTTTTTCATGTTCAGGTATGCGAAGTGGAATAGGACTTTTAGGACTCCAAAAACATATAGGTAATGTTAGCAACTGTTACATTACAGAGGTATGTGCGAGCTGTTCCGTGGAGGTAGAGACGGAAGCGGAGGTGGGTGGCTCGCGGTCCGGTAGCTCGGGCTCAGCGTCGTGGTGCGAGGGCGAGGGCGGCGAGGAGCGCGGCTACGGGTCCGGGGATTCCCTGGCCGAGGACGCAGCGCTGCTGGGCGACGCGGCGCAGGCGCAGCCCCCGCCGCGCCTCGTGCGCACACAGCGCCGCGACGTCGCTGTCGACCTGCACCTCCTGCGCCCCGACGTCTGAACTATCACCCCCAATTCTGCTAAATGTTTAACTTCCATATCACACTTACATTAGCTGATTCATATGGCTTCGACGTCCATTATTTATGATTCAGAAGCTAGGTAGTTTGAATTTATTTTGTTAACACTTGTCATGCAATTGTTTGCTACGAAAACGAGGTGATGTGACATTTAGCAGAGTTGTAAACTCGCGCTACAGATGTGTTCGTTCGCCTTTGGCATTCTTCTCTCGAACAGTAAAGTGGAACCGAACGAGAGCGACTGGTACACCGCTGGACCCCGTCTTGATGAATGAACATTATGTCCATCTTACGAACGTCTTTCCCATTCGTCGCATTATTCGCACAACTTGATAGACTTAATAACAACACAAGAAGCGTTATCCACTCATTCACATTTCATTATAGATAGGTGTGCTTACTTTATAAAGTTCAATGATAGATACGACTAGTCTAGTACGATTGAATAGATAATGTTATTATCATGGCGTGTCTTGTGCAACTCCAATAAACTATTACAACGAGTAAATATTGTGGTTAAATAATAAGTGTCATTGATCATCGACTCCACTCGTTTTAATAAAGACCAAAGACTCGATGTAGACATGGTAATAGATACAAGAATAGTTATTACGCTTATAATATTGTTTATTTCTCATTGCTTTTAAATGAATTTAAGAATATTACGATACTTTTAGATAGAGGCTTCTAATTTATAAAATTATATTATATTTGTTAAGTTGTACATATTTTATTGTAAGACGAATTATGTAATTATAGGAAATATCCGCATCGACCTAACATAAAACCACATACATAAATGAAATCGGAAACATCTATGAAAAAAAAACTATACTGAATTCATTTTAAATACGGTGAGATAATTTATATTTCGGTGAGCAGAATGAGGCGTCGTTTAGAGACAATTTCAAATCTATGCTACTTATTTTCATTCACTAGGAAACTGAAGACAATCAAAACAAAGGAACTGTGATAGACTTTCCGTTATTTGCATTATTCGATACTAATGGAACCAAATCGTAACAATTTATAACAATCCTGTTTTTAGGAAAATCCTAATCTCGAACCAATTTTTAAAATACTTAGAAGCATTTCTAATGAAAGCAGGGTAACCGCATGCCTGACAATCAAAATAATACTTATATGTAAGATTTTAATATTCTAAACTTATCTTAAATAGATGATGATGATAATGATTATATGTAAGTGCTAAGTAAGATGGGGTGATTCAAAATTGATTTCCTGATAAAAATATTGTAAGTTTAAATTGATCTGTAACACCTCTTTCTATGCTATTTTATCACGCATAGTAGTAGTATAATTTAGGCAATTAATATGGAAGAATGGGTTCATTTCTGGTAAAAATAAAGCTAAGTAGATACCATCTCGGTACGACAATGCCCAATGTTTCATGTTAACATAAGATGTTAACATCGTATCAGTTAGTTACAAAGCCAAAACTTTTAGAAAAGTACTATCATTGAAAATCACCCCTAATTACTGTACGTACTTTATCGTTTTTAATAGTCATCACATTATTACCTACATCACCCCGCTATCATACAGAAAAGCAAAGTCAAACTAGGTAATCGTACCTATAAATAATTTGTAACAGTATAATTGATTTGTCATTAGATAAGTATTTTTAATTGCGGACCTAGCTGTACAGTCGATGGGACCTACTATTGCCTAATATAAATCTTTTTACCTACTCCTTACATGAATGTAATACGCTGTGTCAATTTTGTGTGCATGGGTGTGATTTTTATCCGGTACCGCGAGTCTGAATACGCATTTCCTATTAAATTGCTTTGATCTATCTAAATCAGAGCATTATTGAGTGCAAACGACGCAACGACTACAAATAAGACCTACGAGTGAAAAACCAGCCTAGCATGCTACACCCGATAAAACCAGACAATTCGAGATGAGCTGTCTTTGTTATCTCGTTTTGTTATTTTCGTGTGTGGCATGCTATTCATACTGGAATATACGGTTCCTGGAAGTGCCAATAAATTGCAGAGTCGTATGGCATGAAAAGTCGTAGCAAATCGAAGGAGATGAAATATTCTGCTTTAATATCGCAAGATAAAAGTAATTTGGTATGACGTTTCACGATAGTTTACAATATGGGAACTACTGCATGACGGACCACAGCACTTAAATTTGATAATTTGTTCTGCAGTTGGTATCTTCGTAGTATACGATACGTACGATATTTTAAAAATCACACCCAGTACTACCCACAAACACCTTTGAACTTCACAGAGGAAAAGTGTGAGATATAAATATTTTAGAAGTTAGAAAAAGTAAATGACAATGAAATCGCCTTTGATTTAATCCTTAAAAAGTATACTTACTTATACACTAAATTGATTAAATTGTTTCCACAAAGAACGTACCAATACTTACCTTTTATTTATACCTTGTACCTAGACTTAATAAGAGGCTCCCTATGTTACTTCGAATCTTAACAGCATACCTATATCACTGACCAAGAATTTTCGCCTTTTTGGTTTTATGTGGTTTTATTGTATTGTAGAAACTGCATAAAATATCTAAGTCATTGTACTTGAGTAACAAATTGGCAGCTAAAAATTGAGATTCTCCCATTTTTCGTCGGTTATATACCTATAAGTAAATGAGTCTTAATACAGATTAGATATAGACATTATGCAGAATACTTTATGTCTATGTTCGTTTTAAAATTGTAAAAGCATACTACAAGTAAAATGACTTATCTATTTAGACGCAACTACTTTATTCTCACTAAGTTGAAATGTACATCGAAATATGTGTAACAATACAAGATCGAACTAAAGGTTTCTATTAGTTTAATTATTAATGCAGCTAAGTATCTTGCATATCTACCTTACTACTTATAGGTATTGACGATAGGATTCATAATGGTGAACTTCTTCTAACTAGTCGTTTATATGAGCTTCGGCTATTTTGTTGGTCGAACGTGGAAAGTATTCAATCAGTATTAGTGTAGGTAGACTTAGTTTGTTCTAATATTATTAAGCTCAAAAACGAGATCGAAGAATTGTCGGTTGCATTGTATAATTAATGTCTGGGACAGACTAACGTTCAATTCGCGTTAGTTAATTTTTTTTTCCTTTATGTCAATTATCGTGATAATTCTTAGATAAAAATCGAGATGTGCATCCATCTTTATTATTTTACGTACGCCAAAAAGAGCGCGCATTTCTCGTTTAAACGCTTTGTCGTGGGTGGCATGCTAGCCGTGCAGGAAATTTTCATTTCATTGCTCTGAGCGATAATTATTGGCATTAGTCGTTAGTGTTGTCTAGCACTAATTGGACGATATCGTTACCTAGTTATCTATGTATGTACATGCCTAGTCATACATTTTGTAGAAAAAGAGTCACACACTCCTCGTTAGGCCGATACACCTTCAGTTTTTACCGTGTTGTGTAAGTAAACATAGGTACCTTAGCATATTATATACCTATAGCAATATACCAGTTTCCAACATGCAGCAAAGTCTAGGTAATTTAAACAAAAGGTCCGAAGCAACCGACGATTTTAACCGAACTTTATTCTGAGCATTAAACACGAATTCGTTAATTTTGAATTACTTAATTCCATAATAATTATATTATTACTCATATTTGGTATACCTAATATAAGATGCCTACCTAAATTTAAGTTCTTATTCTTAAAAACCTCGATTCAATAAATATAGCGACAGATTTAGCTTAGCCTAGCTTTTTTGTTAACTTAACGCGTGTTTATTATCTACCTAGGTACTTAGTGTTTGTACAAATGATTGTATTAGGATCAAAGTTATTATATTAAATATAGGTAGGTATGTTATAATCTTATTTTCTGTAAAATGCAATAAGGTCTATTTCATAATTTAGAAACATTTAGGTACTAATTATACTTGTACCGTTTATTTTTTTACTCTTAGATTTCGAATAAAATGTAGCGACGTTGTAAATTTATTTACTTAATTGTTATCTTATTTTTAGTCATTTTCTTATTTGTATCTTCTAAAATGTTACATTTTCGAGCTATTGAAATAAACTGATTGATAGTGAATCTTTTATTTTCTGAATTTGTACCTATAAAATCTTATAGGGCATTTTATAAAGTTAGTGGTACAAGGTATATAAGCCAGATGCACTTGCGCTGTTGAAAAGTAGTATACCAGTAAAGCGCTATTTTTAAAAGTCACACATCTTAAATTCGCGTACGAAAGAGATGCCAAACTCTATGGATTTTATGCATTATTCGTATACAAATAGAATGTGTCACTTTCAAAAATAGGTCTACGGCAGGAAGCTGGAAATAGGTATGTCTACGGCGTGATTCCGGCTAGATTTCTGTCAATTTGGTCCGCAAAGACGACATTATGCAATGTACACACGGCGACACATCAAGCTATACAAAACCAAAATAAGCTGGCCGCGCGTAGGTTGAGTTACGATAACGACGCGCGGCCAGCTTATGTTGGTTTTGTATAGCTTGATGTGTCGCCGTGTGTACCAATGAGTTTTTATAACTTATGTACCTACGTAATACCGACTGCTCTCAACTGGCTCTCAAACGGTGAGGGAAAACATCGTGAAGAAACATATTGCATACGCAGAAGAAGAAATTCTGATGCGCATGTGAAGTCTACCAATCCGCATTGAGCCTGCGTGGTGGACTAACACCCATACGCCTTCCTTGAGGGTAGGCCTGTGCCACAGAAAAACAATCATATGTGCCTGTACCCTGCAGTGGGACGTATAAGGCTGATGATGATGACGATATTATACATAGGCGGCAAACAAAACGAAACGGACGGACTTGGTTTTTTAATTTTCTAAATTAGTTTTTCGTGGCTACTATTTTGTGATAATATGGTGGAATTCGAATAATAATGTGCCTTTAGTGGAGAACAATATATTAAAAGTGAGAAATACAGTAAGGCGCGACCGTTTGATTCGGATTGATATCCCCGCGTAAAACTCCCTTGAACATTGAAATGTGTGAACCACCCTCGCATTTCAATGTGTTTGGTTTAAGGGTAAGTGGGTTTAAGTTACGATAAAACGAAAAACTACTGAAGACAAAACGGATTCCTGTCAATATGGAAAAAAATTATTGAACATCGGCAACTAGAAACACGATCTCAGATACTAATACTTAAATTAGAATAAATATAACACAGAACAGGCACATAGTGCCTTTTATAATAGATTAATAAGAAAAGACAAAAACAAACTTGGCTGCATGGGCTATGTACCCATTGCCTTTCCGTAAGGAAAAATTAAACAACAACAACAAGGGTTTTTGCGCGGGAAACATGATGAAAGGAAGGGACTTTGTTTCTTAAGGAGTTCGCTTGCCGCCATTATCGTGTTCAGTGTTGTTGTATTTGTTATTCGTGAAAAATTGGTTTTAGTGATATTTGTGACATAATTTCGTGCGGATTATGTGTCAAAAAGTTGCGTAAATCGACCAACATAACAGGAATCTCAAATACATACGAAGAAAGAACAAAAGTTTTGGTGCAAGTTTACTCGTACTGGTGATTTTGGCGGTAACGCGCGAGCTTACAAAATCGACCACAATTTCATCGTAATCTTTCATCTATCATCCCATCATCATCAGGAGAGTTTTGCACGGGAATCTTGAAGAAAAGGACGGGCTTTGTTTCTTAATTTTCTAAATTAGTTTTTCGTGGCTATTATTTTGTTAATGTGGTGGATTTGTTTAATAATGTGCCATTAATGGAGAACAATATAGTAAAAGTGAGAAATAAAGAAGGCGCTCCCGTTTGAGTCGGATTGATCCTTGCGTAAAACTCCCCTCAACATTGGAATGTGTGTACCACCGTCGCATTTCAAGAGTTAGGTATTAAGTACAAAGAAAAAATATCACTAAAGACCAGGCTGTAAGGGCTAGTTCCCATTGCCTTTCCGAAAGGATAAACTGTTTAAAAAAAAAAATGTTTCTTAATTTTCTAAATTAGTTTTTCGTGGCTATTATTATGATAATGTGGTGGAATTAGTATAATAATGTGCCTTTAATGGAGAACAATATTGTAAAAGTGAGAAATAAAGTAAGGCGCTACAGTTTGATTCGGATTGACATCCCCGTGTAAAACTCCCTTGTACATTGAAATGTGTGAACCATCCTCGCATTACAATGAATTAGGTTTAAGGGTTTAAGCTACGATAAACGAAAAACTGCTAAAGTCTACGGATTCCTGTCAAAATTGAAAACTTATTGAAGACGTCAGCAAATAGAAACTTGATCTCGGAAATGACAAATGGAAATGACAAAAACCACAGAAATGACATTATTACGGAAAAACAAAAATTTACTTGGAAACATTATAATTTGAACAAGATCAGGCACACAGTGCCTTTTATAATGAATTCATGAGAAAATGGACTAGGCTGCATGGGCTATGTTCCCTTTGCCTTTCCGCAAGGAAAAATGTGACAACATCAACAACAAAAATAAAAAACAAAATGTCAATGTCAAACAAAACTGGCGTCTGATTTTATTTTCCACTATTTCTACTTTAAATTATCTATTTATATCGTGAAAACTGCTTTTAAATAAGAAATAATTACATATAAGTACCATCATTCGCCACATTACCAAAGGGCGGACCATATCTGTACCTAATTTCGGTATCCGCATCAATATTGTGGTACTGGCGAGCACCAATTAGTACCAAACACTAAATTCAACAAATTTATTAAAAATGCCCAGTCAATATGAAGACGAACGCGTGTGGGAAGGATCCAATCACAACCAGTATGAAGTATGCATCTTTCTGATCCTATGCTTCAGTTTCAATGTGACTTTAAGAGGGCACTGAGCCTCCTATGCCGGCAGCACAATCGTATATTTTAATTTCTTAACAATTATGCTTACAACCATACCACCCTCCCTGAGGGTAGGCCTGTGCCCTGCAGTGGTACGTACATAGGCTGATGATGACGATGTACTTACAACATTTCCATTTCTTAAAACATAGTAGTCCATAATGTTCCCAATAAACCAATGACTAAAATATGAGATTCTTATTTCTGGAAATGTTCTTTATTGGTCCATACACTATTATAATAAGAGGATATATTCTAAACTTGCCAACAACAAGTTAAGCAAGTTCTCTGTAAAAAAAAGGTTACTATAAACTTGATGATTATATGAATGACCAAAATGTCTGATCTTGACAATGTTACACTATGTAATTAAATTTTGTATGTGTATATTTATGGGACTGATATCTACATATGTATAAATGTCCTTAAACAAACAAAACAAAAAAAGATATGTGTTGTAAAGTTTCTGGACGCATCTTTTCTACAATGGAACACCCTCCGACGTGATGATAGTCAAAAATGACAATGGAAACCTATCCATGTGATATTATTATGAATAAATCATTTTGATTGATTTGATATGGTCTAGAAATAAAAAAATATGATTGAGAGTAGCATTGGAATCTTGGTACCCTCTTAAGACAATATCTAATTCATAGCCTTTCTTGCATCTAGGACGAAGGAGGCGAGGATGTCATTGAGAATCCAGAAGAAGTATTGCAGGAGTGCCTGGAGAAGTTTAAAACTCCAGACTACATCATGGAGCCGGGCATATTTGGCCAACTCAAAAGATACTTCCAAGCTGGTGGCAATCCCGAACAAGTTATTGAACAGTTATCCATCAACTACAGCGCTGTGGCACAAATGGCCAATTTATTAGCAGAATGGCTGATACTTGCCGGTGAGCATCTTTATGCTCAGAGAGAGCCAGAGTTAGAGACTCTGAATATTCAAAGTATATCTCTGACTCAGATATATTCTAAAAATTATACTGTATTCAGAATAATCATTCTATTCTAATTTTAAAATAATGGCGTCCATCTTGGTTTTAGATGATTTGGTATGGTTATAAATGAATTTTAGTGACTTCAAAGGTGGTTTTTAAAAAGAACACTAACCTGAGCAACCACTGAAGTTTCGTAATAGGCTGGGGAGGGGGCAACCGACGACTGACACGTGACGTGACCACCCGATAGCAAACCTACAATGCAACCCCAGAATATTCATATTAGATAATCAAAATAATTTATTCAATATCTGAACTTGAACAGTGGATGAGACCAGCTTGGGACCGTTCTACTTGGTGTGGAAAAAAAGACGCTTATACCCAGCAGTGGAGTTAACCAGGCTAATGATGACGATAAGGAAGTTGAACCCCGTTTATTATATTTCAAATCTTGTTTTTAAGTCAACAAGTGTAACTTCACTAGCAGTGCCTAAGCTATGTCCAGTGTGACAGATATAGAGCCAGTCTCCACAAAAATCTACACAATATACACCTTTAAATTTAAACACATAAATTTCTGAAATGCATTGGAGGGAGGAGGAGGTGATAATACACAATGCAGCCCCCCAGTGCAGATTGGTGTCAGCTTGCTGTCAAGTAATGATGATTCCTCATTTCAGACATTTTTCTATTATGACGATTTTTTCTTTCAGTCGTTTTGCTTTTGTGTCTTTCACCCCACAAAGACATTTTACTAAACTGTCTTTCTGATACAGTCCCTTATTTTCAAGCCACCTCTTTAGACCTGTGCCTCTGACCGGCATGGCTAGCATGACACTTACGACAAAACGAGACAAACATCAAAATAACAAAGATGCAGGCCATCTCAATTTTTATTGTTTTCTAGGGGTGTTTATTGGCTTAACAAATAAGGTACAAACTACAGAATCAGCTAAAGGGCTTGTGAGATGTTGGAGGTGAAATAACTGTATATACCACATCTCTCTTCACTGACTATATTATAAAGGCTGTTATACAGCATACTTTGACAATTTATATGTGGACTGGTTACGCGTGTAATTCTACTAACAAACATTTCTGCCACTTTTTGCGGGGGGCGAGGTAACATGAAATCCACAACTTTGGATTTTATTCCCCATAACTTTAGATTCTAATTTTGAATGTCAAAAATCATGAAAAGTTGTCTTGTGTGAACCCCAAACGTTCTAAATTCGAAGTTATTATTTCGCAATTATAGGCTGTCTCGTTTAGTGATAAAGTGTAAAATTGAATGTAAATGCACAAGATCAATTGTGCTTATACCGTCGCAGAGGGGCAATGTTACCGCAAGGCTAGTCCTTATAATAATTAGTCAAAGACAGCACATGATGTACACACGGCGACACATCAAGCTATAGAAAACCAAAATGAGCTGGCCGCGTGACGTTATGCAGCCAGCTTATGTTGGTTTTGTATAGCTTGATGTGTCGCCGTGTCTACAATCACAAGTAACCATTAATACATTGTATATTGTACAGGAGTAAACGTGACTGAAGTCCAAGCAATGGTTGAAAACCATCTGAAAGACATGATCTTGAAAACATTTGACCCAAAAAAGGCAGACACAATTTTCACAGAGGAGGGTGAAGTGAGTAATAAATAATCACATTATTTAGTTTACCATGATCATGTGCTCACGACTATATTCCCCATGGTGGTGGATACAGATATTCTGAGAACTCAAAACATCCATGAATCTATACATATAATAAACTTGGCGTACATTAAAGATATTTGTACGGAGCCGCCGCTAGTTATTAATATTTACCTATAATTAATATTTATAAATGTGAAGGTTTGTAACTCAATCGAACATAAAAGATTTGGACGATATTTGCCACACAGGTAAATGGAATATGTGTTGCATTTTCACATAGGATACTTTTTAACAGTCGACACAAAGGAAGTTGTGGGACACAGCAAGTATATAAGACAAACATATCTTGTTTTCACAAATTATTGTAATATGGAATATGCAGTTTAAAGTTATTATGATATTTTGTATTAGTACAGAATTTGACTGAATTCAATTACTAATTTTTAATTTCAGACACCTGCATGGCTTACAGAAATGATTGAACATCACACCTGGAGATCATTAATTTATAGATTAGCTGAAGAATATCCTGACTGCCTTATGCTCAACTTTACTATAAAGGTAATCTATACATAATCTTAACTATTATAAAACTGTAACAGAAGTTTGTCTGTACTCAAGCTACTCAAAACCAACATAAGCTGGCCGCGCGACGTTATACATGACTCTACCTACGCGCGGCCTGATTATTTTGATTTTGCGTAGCTTGATGTGTCGCCGTGTGCCATTTGATGGTTTTGATATGGTTTTTAGGTGTCTCTGATTCAAAATCATAAATTTTTGGATTTTTTTGTCCGTCTGTTTGTTTGTTCGAGCATCACGCAAAAACTAATGAATCAATTTTGATGAAACTTTTGCAAATAACATAGTTTTTTTAAATTTGCTATTGAAACCTGGCTATGTTTCTATGTCTAATTAGCAAATTTTGTCTATCTGTCTGTTTAGCCTTGCATCATGCAAGCTAATGGATAGATTGTGAGGCGTTTAGGGGGGGAGGGTGGGGGGGGCGAGAAGGTCGAGCCGAATCTCGCCCAATCTCACTCGGGGGACGGGTTGAGTCCTTGCAAATATCACGTAATTTATTTTTCCCGCATGAAACAGTGTAACATTGTGAGAAAACTCGATTAAATTAAGTATAACATGTTCCTCCACTATAAATTTGGCATATTTTTTAAGTAAATTCAACACAATCAAGCATAGACTACCGTATTTACACTAAAAATACACATTTTGAAAAATCTCATGTGAGATTAAGGGATGGGGAGGGGGTCGAGCTAAATCTCACGACATCTCACCAAGGGGGGAGGGAGGGTAGAACACCTAGAATGCTATCACGGGACAGGGTTTAGCCAGGGGATAGTCTAATAAGTGTCTTGGGAATGGCTTAATTTATAAATTAAAAAATTCGTAGTGCTTTACTATAGTAATACACTAGCAGTAATTATATTGCACACTTGTAAACGATTAGGACAAAGAGTGGGACCTATTTTCATGTATTGAACTATCTGTCAAAATCCCGTATTCGGTTTTCAGTTGATATCTGATGCAGGATTTCAAGGAGAAATCACCAGCATATCCACAGCAGCTCAACAAATAGAAGTGTTTTCAAGAGTCCTCAAATCTGCTATCGTAGGATTTCTTCAGAGTTCTGATGATTGGCAGAACAGTGTAAATGAATGTGCTGTAAGTAAAACCGCTACTGTTGTAATAATTAAGCTGTATATTGATATACATAATGAAAATATAGCAAACTAAATAACTATGGTATAGGTGTACCAGAATCTAATGGCAAATAAGGAAATCAAATTTCAGAGTAAGCAACACTGGGGTAATAGGATTAGGGCCCTTTACCCGCTGTGACTCTTTTCAGCGCTTTTGCATCGATTCAGTCGCGATACAGCATCAATGCAAACGCGAAACAGCCACGATGCAAACAAAACGTTCTTTGAATATTCGTCGATGGCCTTTGTCGCAATGCGGCTGTCCACTTTTTTTGGAGCTAGTGTGTGTGAAAAGTGACCGTAAACATAAGGCCATATGTCACTTGGTGCCTTTTATCCATACTACTTGACACCACACACTCAAACCTAAACGTCACTAAAGTGGACACTTTACAATTGGTACGGCTCACTCTATTAGGTATAATCTCTTTGAATAAGACAAATTACAGTTTGACACTACCATGTGTAAATATCTCTGACTATGATTTTAGTTTCGCTTACGCTGGTAGGCAGAATGTCAGTGTAACCGCGTTTGAGATAGCGATAGTCATAAAATCCTATACAATTTATATGAAGTGACAGTGAGTCAGGCACAAAAAAGTTGATACGTCGATAAGGTAGCAAACTCCTTTTTAACTAGACCAAACTTGCTATGTGCACTTAGACGATTTATATACGGACCCGCCTCGCCTAAGCATTTCCCCTCTGCCAACTGTCTCTGCAAAAAAATCTTACGCATTTCCATACAATTTTATACTAAATGCGACAGCCTATAATTGCGGAACAATAATTTCGAACTTATCACGTTTGGGATTCACACGACACTGTTTTTCATCATTATTAACATTCAAAATTAGAATCTAAAAAATGGAATAAAATTCGAAGTTGCGTATCTTGTGCTACCTCGCCCCCCGCAAAAAGTGGCAGAAAAGTTTGTTAGTAGAATTACATGCGTAACTTGTCCTCATATAAATAGTCTTAGTATGTGCATCTCTTATTTAGGTTAATACTGGGTAAATATGACAAAACACGTTTCGACATCCTATTACTTCTCCCTCTACGCAAAAATCTCTATTTTTTTACTTTTTTTGTGCCATGATATTCTGGTATACCGAGGAAGCTGGAAAAGGTATAATTTATACATAATTTTTTTGCAGAAAATGGTTTGTCATGGTGCTCACACATATGTATACAGCCAAGTGATTGTGCATATACTCGCTCAAGAGCCAAGAGGTGGTGCAATTATGAAGAGACTCAGTCAAGAAATAACTCGATGTGCTCAACAAAGGTAAATATCCATATCCAACATTTTTCAACTTATTTTTGAATCAAATGAATAACTTGTGATCGTAATATCATCATCAGCCTTTATACTTACCGCGTGGTGGCGTTAGTCCACCACGCGTGCCCAATGCGGATTGGTAGACTTCACATACAGCGTATGCAGGTTTCCTTACCATGTTTTCCTTCACCTTTTTGAGAGCAGTCGTTATTACATGAGTTAGAAAAAGTCATTGGAACATAGCATGTCGTCCGTGCGGATTGGAACCCGAACCTCAAGATTGAGTTTCCATACCTCTTCGCAACGCGCCACCGACGCTCTCGTATAATTAATATGCTTACTAATATATTGGCGACGGATTATTCAACAATAAAGCCAAAAGTCTACTTGAAAAATAGCCTTTAACTAATTGATGTAAACATGCAGCGGGCACGACGTGACACCGATCACGTTGGCGCTGACGTCGGGCGAGTCGTGGCGCAACGCGCGCACCGCCCTCGCCGCCATGCTGTCGCGCGGCGCCCTCAACCCTGCCGACATCACCGTGCTTTTCCGCGCTTACACCCAGCCGGAGCCTCCACCAGTACATTTACTGAGGATACCACAATTTCTAGGTACTTTATTAAATTATAGTGATAACAAATCTAGAAACTAGCTTTTCCCGCGACTTTGTTAGCGCAGGAAGATTGAGTATTTTTTTAAAGTTTTAATTCACTTATCTCCTGAAATGCCAGCTCCAGACTCGCTCGTGGATCACGGTTTGAATTCACGTCGTGAATTTCCCGCGAAGTAAGCGTGAAATGATTTGAATGTTTTCATCCCGAACCCGTTTCATGGGATGCTAAACACAAAGACCATAGAAATAAAATGAAATACACGAGACATGGGTACGAATAAGCAAAATTACGAATATTCAAGAGAATGATTTTAAAAAAAAGATTGTCTAATGTCCAGTTATAGGAAAAAGGTAAAGGATTCTATAGAATCAGGAGCAATCTGTAGCATATCTAATAATTTCAGCGTCCATTCTGGTTGAGTACGCGTCAACGAACTGTGGAGGGACCTATATGGGGACATGTTTTTCACGCTGAAATTCACACCGCGATTCGCGCGCGAGTCTGGAGCCCGCATTAGAGTTAAAATGTAATGTTACTCCATGTTAGACCATATAATTTTCAAAACTACATCTGAATTGAGTCAGTAGTGTCATACATCCTGTAGGGCACATAACATCGTGTTTTCAAGCCGACTCAATACCCTCATGACCGGGCGCTGCTGAACTTTAGAGATTGTTTTCAATACCGAAATCTATCTATAACGTCACACCTCTTTCCCAGTAGGGTAGGCAGTTTCATTATACACTACCTGATATAGTTTATTGTTGTTGAACTCTAATATTTATTCAGTAACATGCTAATTTCGTGTTGTCTTTTCATTTTAGAGCTCCTGGTGGATGCACTGTTCAAATCAGGCAGCAAATTGAATCCGGAACACAAGTCGAAATATATGTATTTGCTAGCGTATTCTGCGAGTGTTTGCGAAGGTCTTACACCAGGCCGACCGGTTAAAGATGAACTGAAGGCGACAGTACATGCTATCGAAAAAGTTCACGCCGTTTGTTGCAGCTCCAGCAGTTCAAGCGAACTCATTGCTGAGTTGCCTACTTTATATCATTGTATAAGGTAAATTATAATTTAAGAGCCATGCCACACAAACTAATTTTAGGCGTAGGCGTTGACGGAACCATATTGCCGCGATATTTCTGAGATCAATCAGTATCGCGGCGATAATGTTCAGTAAAAATCGCTGCTGTTCAGTCGCGGCGCGGCGGTGAAAATGCGTGTCGTTGCGGTGCAGTTGGGAAATCCCCTACGCTCTCTAAAATCGCGTGTGATATATTTATTGTGTCTTAATTCTGTTTCCTTTTAACCCGACTGCGCGATGCAAATGAAGGGTAATGTGTTTATCAGCCAGCCTATGTATGTATGTAAGTTTGTTCCTTTGTGGCACACTAGAGACCACACGCGTGGGCCGATTTTGGTGATTCTTATTTTATTATTATGTGCTCTTATGTCAACCTAGCATTTAATAATTGTCACAGTTGCGGGCTGCTGGAAGAAATCTTTTCAGAGATAAGCTGGCCCTTTTTACATGTTTACTGTATTGTATGTATCAATGCATCTTTGTGTACTCGTACCTACAATAAAGTGTTTAAAAAAGTTAATTATCATTGAATAATAGTATAATGCATGCATACATATGCTCAAGGCTATATTCCCCGAGGGGATAGTCAGAAATAAAATAGTAAAAGGCAATAATTTGCATGTGCTTTATAATTATAACATTTCAAAATACATATTCCTCTTTTTGTTATTCCAGGTTCCCTGTTGTGGGAATGGGAGTCCTTGTATGGGTGGAATGTGTTGTGACGGAGCCGTCGTATTTCAAACTATGCACAGAGCACTGCCCCGTGCACCTGGCGTTGTTGGACGAGGTCGCCTCGTGCCATCAGCTGCTCCACCACAGACTGCTGAGGCTGCTCGTGCAGCTGTTTGAATCATCTCAGGATGAGCTGGAAATTTTGGTCCAGGTACACCACCTTCACTTTAACATGGCTAGAAAATTTTAAAAACCTGCTTTGGGGCACTGTAGTTATATGGCACGAAAATTGTTGCGAATTTTGGGCTATTATTATCTTCATTCCAAATTTTGTTTTCAATAGCAGAAAAAATTAGTGTAATTTATTGAGGCAAAGAATACAGACAGACAAAATTAACGAAACTATAGGAACCTTTGACTTTGTTATAGGAACCTAAATATAGAAGCTGTTGAATCTAAATAATAAGTTTCACTTTTATTTTCAGTTAGAATTAAGGAAGATGTTACTGGATCGCATGGTGAATCTGCTAAGCCGCGGCTGCGTGGTGCCTGTTCTTCGATACATCAAACAGTGTTGGCAGCGCGGCGATACTGATATTTCCCTAATCAGATACTTCATCACCGAGGTACATTACTGTGAATTTACAATAGAGATATACGAAGCCGTGGGTGGTGGTCCAGTGGAGAGTAACCATGCCTGCTGTGCAGGAGGCAATGGTTCGATCCTCGTCCAGACTTATTCGTACAAAAATTTTTGAGAGATACGCGGTTTTTAATTAAGCTAAAGTTAATAATTTTATCGGGTTCTTACCGCGTTTTTTATACCAACAAGTTTTTCAGAATTTATTTATGATTTGTGACGGAAACCAACGTGAGGAAATCTGCATGCTTCTTTTTCAAATATAAATTTTGGACGGTGGGTCATGTATTGTACCCACTGTCCATTATTATATAAGCGACGGGTTCACTACTCATCACACTGGACAAAGTTTCGATACTACTAGTAAAACGACTACCCCCTTGGGGAATATAGTCGTGAGCAATATGTGAGAATATATGATATGATATACATTCAATGGTTTATCAGTTCCATTAGTGTAAACATGTTCTGGTTGCAGGTACTAGATGCAATAGCCCCGCCATATACACCCGAGTTTGTACAACTAGTGTTACCAATGGTTGAAAACGAAGAAATAACTGGTACAATGAGGGCAGAAGGGGAAAATGATCCAGTTTCTGAATTTATAGGTATGCTTTATTACCTTTCTTTAATTATAACTTGTTATGCCCTTAAAACTTACTTGAAACTGACCACATTTTTGTTTTTATTTCAGTTCATTGCAAAGCACATTACGTCGTGGTTTGAATTAAGTTTAGTTTTAGAAATTAAAAAATATACATATTTTGACATAGGTATAATTATATTAAGCATTAAAATTATTAGAAAATACCGTGTATTATGATGTTTCATTAAATACCCCTAGCAGCTTTTCTCTCATAATATCTTTTCAAGGCTTGTGCAAAGACTTCACCGACAGTCCTCTTTTTCCAGATATCTATTTTAGGTTTTGGCTCAACTATTGCCTGTTTTTCTTCTTTTACTTTTTCGTCTTTTTCAGTATTACTCTTGACGTCAGGCTTTGCTGATTCTTTTGTATCGTCTGTTGTAGCTAATTTTGACTCTTCATCAGTTGATTGCTTAACATCAGCAGTCTTTTTCTTATCGGAATTCTCATCATCGCTTGACTCATCAATAGAAAAGTCTGAATCTGCATCTATGTTGACCTCACTCTGCTTGGACTTTTTAGCAAGACTGATATCTTTAAGATTAAGGTGTTTTATTTCTTCATCAGATTCATCTATCTCTCCTTCAGATAGTTGTCTCTTGATGTCTGATGATGTTTTCCTTTTCCTGTAATTTCTTTTCTTTGCTTCTAATTTATCTGTCTTATTATTTTCATCCTCTGTGTCTTTGGAAACTGGATTTTCTTTTATTTTTTCAATTTCTTCCTTATCATCAGATCCTAATTTTTGTTCATATAAATGACGATAAAATCCACCTGAAATCAAAAATTTGCTTATATAAAATTGTACCAGTTTAAGTGAATTTTTTCTCGTTCATATTCTCTAATAATAATAAGTATTTACAAACCTAAATCTCTCTGTTTGGTAACATCTCCTATGCTTTCCAAATATTCCTCACGTTTCTCCTTCTCTTCTTCTAAACTCATCTCTTCCAGTTTCTTTTTATAAGCAGAAGTAACAAACACTTCTTTGTCAGCAAATTCATCACCTTCTTTTTCTCTCTCTTTTTGTATCTGTAACATCAAAATTATCGTTAAAAACCAGTTTTTGTTGAAACTGTTAAATTTACCATATCTTTAAAACATAAGCATGATGGTTACCTGTCTCTCAATTCTACGTTCATTTTCAATTTTCCTTTTGTTGGCTGTTTTCAACAAGTTTTCAATGTAGCGAGGCTTTTTCTCTTCTTTAGTTTTAATTTTTTTCTCTTCCTTTTTACTAACCATTGAGTCATATATTTCATCATACTGATACACTGTTGGATCTTCAGATACAGCTTTCTCTTGAGTTACTCGAGCCTGTAGATGAAATAAAGTGCCTGACTGTCATAAGCTTTACACAAAAACACATATCTGGGACATCCTTTTTAAACTATTTTATTTAAATTTACAGGGTCTATTACATGCTGACGGTTTTAAGGGTCAGACCATCAAACTGAACCACTTTCTCTGTGGGACTAACATAAAATTCGTGATTTATTCTGTAATTCCAAAAAAGTACATTTCAAATGAGTTTTAGTTTTTTTTTAAATAGTTTATTTATTTTATGTTAGTATTGTTAGTTAGGTATTTATGTTTCTAATATTTCTATTACGGATCCCTTTCTTAGGGTAAAAGCCAAAAGTAGTAGGCTTTTACTACTGTAGTTACGTCGCCAATATCGTATGGCAGAAATTAGTTCACAACGTAACCACTAGGAGTGCTGTACGAAATTCAATACAAAATTGGTGACGAAACTACAGTAATAAAGTATGGCGAAAACTCATGGTAGGCCTACTGTATACATTACGGTACATATACTTTATCTAAGGATAAAACATACCAGTCTGTTTGTGTTTTGACTTGGTCTAAGAAGAACAGGTCCTTTATTTGTTTCACCTTCAGAATCCGAGTCATTTCCAAACACATTTCGAGAAGCCTGAAAAATTGGTTTCCTTGTTTTCCCTTTGTCTGCCAAAATAAGTCCATATCTGAAAGTTCAATGTACAATTTAAATTGATCAATCAAATAATGAAGTTCCAGAGTGACTAAATCTTAACTATTATAAAACTGTAACAGAATTGTGTCTACATTGAAGATATTTACATGAAAAAGATTACAATATGGTTTTAAGGTATCCTGGACTCCAACCTTTTTTAGAATTGTTGTCTGTCTGTTTGTTTGTATGTTTGTAACAGCATCACGCAAAAACTACTGAACCGATTTTGATGAAACTTCTTTTGTTTGATAACTTATGATCTTTCTTCAAATCTGGTATATTATTTGTGCAGATGAAGTCGCGGGTTAACTCTAGTACTTTAAAAAAAAAAGAGAAATTCATTCAGTAAAGTAATTTTATTTAAAAACTAAGCATTTGAAAAGTTTATTTGAGAACATAACACAGGTCTTATGCAAAGGCCCATTTAAGACATATTTTTCTAAATATGACGGGAGTACTATGTCGTAGGTCAGCAACAAATGGGTCGCAACGAGCAAGAACCCACATAGTGAGTCAATTCTATTGCCTTTTGCCTGTGATTATGACCTACCGCTTAAACCTTACTCCTGTGTGCGTGACACACGAGGTTGAGCATGTTCATCGTTTCAACATTAAGAATGTGCGCACAACCTACGAGGGGGGTCAGGTTCTATTGCATTCGGACTTCCCAGTACAATGGGCTCTTGCAAGTGAAAACACTAACCAAATATTTCAATTATTTGAAGTTTCATTTTTTCTTTTGAAGTCTTTACTTTGGAAGCAGTTATCTAAAGTTTACTAGATAAATAAGACATTACTAATTGTATCATAGGATGCAGAGTAAGGGTTGAGTTGAGAAACATTGACCGACCACCGACGGCGACAAAAAACCACGATTAGTATGGAAACGCGTTCGGCGCCGTTCGCCGCATCGACAGCGGTGGATTGGAACGGTGTTCCATACTGTATGCACCCGCCGTCGTTCGCCGTCGGTCAATGTGTCTAAACCCTAATAAATGTTCTGCTGCGGAGCGCAGCGAAGACCAATCATTCATCTAAGGGTGCGTCCACATCGCGAATGCGCAGATCGCGAGCCGCTTGTGATCTGCGCGGATGCATTTTATGCTGGTCAGCTGGTGCGATTCTACAGCCCAGCTCGCGAGCTGCGCATCCGCCAGATGTGGACGCAACCTTAGGTTCATTCTGTTTATCAATAAAAATACAGTCTTACTTTTTACTGTCCGACATATTCTTTCAATAGTTGTTAATAGTTTTTCATTCAACTGAGCGGGCAATATCCTTATATTACTCTTTGAGGCGGACTGTAGAGTAAATTAAATGCACAAACAGAAAATAACCTCCGCGCTGGCTATTTTCGAAAAAATAATGACATGGACATGACTGACAATGACAACTGACAGACAAACCATTTTTTTTTCAGTTGTTGTTGTTTCATGTTTCCTTACCGAAAGGCAAAGGGTACATAGCCCATGCAGCCAAGTCTGTTTTTGTCTTTTCTTATAAATCCATTATAAAAAGCACTATGTACCTATATCCGAGATCGTGTTTCTAGTAGCCGATGTTCTCAATGAGTTTTTTTCCATATCCCACCACAGGAATCCGTTTCGTCTTCAGTAGTTTTTCGTTTTATCGTAACTTAAACCCACTTATACCCTTAGGCCGAGATTCAAAGACGATTGTTTTGGTCTTAGCTCAAGCTAAGCGTGGCGAAAATGTATGGATTTTGACATACGGGAGTCCGAACTATGACTTACAAATCGTCTCTGAATCTCGGCCTTAAACCTAACCCATTGAAATGCGAGGGTAGTTCATACATTTCAACGTTCAAGGGATTTTTACGCGGGGATATCAATCCGAATTACGCTGCGTCCCGAATTACGCCGACAGCGCTGTGAGCGCGATAAATGTCGTTCCGATTTGACGTGAGCGCGTCCACAATCGAAAACGTGACGTCATTCATGACGTCACTACCGACGCCATCTTGCAATAACAGTGCTCACGGTTCGTGGCGTTAGCACTGTGAGCGAGTTGTCAAAAGTGACGTTTGATAGTTTTGTTCTAGTAAATTTTTGAGCGAATTTTCAAAAGTGACGCTTGACAGTTTTGCTGTCCTATATTTTTGGTTTGTTTAGGTCTCGATTTAGGTTTCTTTAGTAGTACTGGGTTTGATTATGTTCTAAAAAAGACGAATAAAAGTTTAATAACGATTAGTGATGAAGAAAATAATGTGAATATTTGAATGTTGTGGTGTGAACGGTGTGAGCGCGATATCTAGCGTTCCGAATAGCGCTGCGTCCCGAATTACGCCGACAGCGCTGTGAGCGCGATAAATGTCGTTCCGATTTGACGTGAGCGCGTCCACAATCAAAAACGTGACGTCATTCATGACGTCACTACCGACGCCATCTTGCAATAACAGTGCTCACGGTTCGTGGCGTTAGCACTGTGAGCGAGTTGTCAAAAGTGACGTTTGATAGTTTTGTTCTAGTAAATTTTTGAGCGAATTTTCAAAAGTGACGCTTGACAGTTTTGCTGTCCTATATTTTTGGTTTGTTTAGGTCTCGATTTAGGTTTCTTTAGTAGTACTGGGTTTGATTATGTTCTAAAAAAGACGAGTAAAAGTTTAACAACGATTAGTGATGAAGAAAATAATGTGAATATTTGAATGTTGTGGTGTGAACGTTGTGAGCGCGATATCTAGCGTTCCGAATTGGTAGAACGCTATCAGCGCTGTCGGCGCGCTAACGCAAATGAAACGGGTTTTAGCGATGTAATCGATCACAGCACTGTTTTTATGAATCGGAACACACCGTTAAACGGTCGCGCCTTACTTGATTTCTCACCTTTATTATATTGTTCCACAATGTCGTGTTTCCATGCTTATAAGGTTATGGACCTATTGGTTATAAATCCATGGTTGCCCGTCTAAAGGGTACTTAATAAAACAAAAATCTACTAAAGACAAGGCTGTAAGGTTCAGATCCCATTCCCTTTCCGAAAGAGCTAAACAACAACAACATCACTAGAAAGAAATTAAAAAAAACATTTGTCAATTGAGTTTGAGTCAATGCGATTGAAAAATACACCGAAATTACAAAACTACTTTTGTATAAGTATTCGTTTTGTAATTTTCTGTCTTATAAAAGAAATCAATTTAGTAATCGGGTGGGCGAGGTAAATATAACATAATGGTGCAGAAAGTAGAAAAGCTTCCAACGTCCGCCCTAGGATTGTATGTGAAACTCTACTGTAGAAGAAAAAATAAACGTGAAACAAAGGTTAAAACTTATACATTACATTATAGGAACTTATCTTTATCAAAACAATGAATTCAATGTCAATAGAAATAAAATTAAACAATGTGTTATGATTTGATACTGTGTTCATACAACAACATAAATAGGTATATCATTCTTTTGCTTTCAGTAGGTAGGTAGGTATATAATTTGAGGATATCCGGAATATTCAAAATATCACTGACTGCCCCCTTAGTGAATATAGTCGCGAACATATGGTATACATGCTATGAGATAATTTTGAATAAAGATAAATTTGGTATTTTTCAGTTATCATTTTTCAATCAATTAATTATATGTAGGTACATTACAGCCTCGCTAATCCGGACCTCTATCCTTCTACTACTCTCTCTCTCTCTCTATACTTATACTTCTACTAGAAATCGTCATTTATACAAAACTTTCCACTTCAAAAGTGTTGGGAGATTTGTGCTGAAGATAATAGATTTAAGGTGGACGCATATTTATCCGTGGCGAACGAGCCGAAGGAGGTGAAAAAATTTTAGAATACTTTGTGTGAAATTCTATGACACCTTGTCGTCACCATCGTCAGAAGAATTAAAAGAAAATTGTTTGTTCGCCTCCTTCGGCTCCTTCACCGCGGATAGATATGCGTCCACCCTTAACCATGATGTGCTGTTTCTACACAGACTTAGAAACCACACTTTGGACTTTCAAAATCAATAGTAGAAGATTATTAGTACAGACCTTTTTAATATGTCTTGTCAAATGTTCTCACTTTCATCTTTTATAATTAAAGAAACTAAGGTTTAACCCAAAAAAAGGGCAACCATTAAATTATTGCAGACCGCAATCCGTATCCGTAAATCCCTAATCCGCCAAGAGGTTGATTTTTGCCTGTCCGGAATAGCAAACACAAACAGACAGACGAAAATTCTAAAAAAGGTTGATTTGGAATCAGGGACATCTAAAAACAATATCATCGACTTTTTTTTTGTAAATATCTTCTTATAATAGTTAAGATTATTGAGAACCTAGTCGGCAGTCGGTAATAAATTTAAAAAAACAATCCTAACATTATCAGAGGTTTGTTAAAAAACCCTGTTGATTTGCCTGTTGATGCCCATGACATTGTCCGCGCGGCCATGTGATTGTGGCCGCTTGGCCTGTATTACTCTGGGATAGTGTAGCTTTCTATTCATAGTTTCCGAGATTAAACCCTACTACATACAAATAACAATACCTATACATATAAGGTACTTTTCCTCATCATTTCATCTTACCTAAAAACATGCTTGTTATCTAAGTTTTTTCCAACCTGTATAATGTATAATACTAGTTGGTACTAGGTAGCTATAGTATAGTACACAGTGCAGGAAGGCACCTAGTTCAATTAACCTTTTATGTATGTGCACAGAGATCGCTTCACGAACTCATAAATAAAATACTGAAGGTTTTAGTAGTAGTTGTAGAATTGCGTCCTGGATTTTTAAAGAGATAATTAAAAAGATACAGCCTATAATGTGTGATCTCTCAGTTTTCACAGAGGACCGCGAGGCGCCCCGGGTTCCCGGTCCGTGAAAAATGTTTGGTGGTTAAATACATAAACCTAGGGATACATTGCTGACTTTTATATTTTTCAGTACTCCAGCAACTTGGTAGAAGCAACAAGATCCTGGCTTGCATTAAATCAAAATGAGAAGGATATATTTTCAGAAAAATATGAACAGTACCGAAAGAAGTTTAAACAAAAGTTTGCCAATTATTTGAAAAATGCAGAACCTTATCTGAAGAAAAAAGAACTACCCGCAAGACCAAGGTATTTTAAATTCTATAAGTAGATGAGAAAAGGGCCTCTTTCCAGTCATGCGGGTTTTCAGCCGCATTCTTCGTCTTTTCATACTTGCCTACTGCCCGCCCGCCGCCGGCCAGCATGCGTAAAAAAAGTCCAGTATGCATGTGGCATACCCTATGTGACTGAAAAAGCAATTATGGAACAATAGAATGCGGGCGGCGCCCGAAAATCTGCGTGACTGGAAAAATGCCTTTAAACTAACATTCTGTATGAAAAAAACAAAAAACTATGTGTTCAGGTCACCAGACATCCAGCCCGATAGAGAATCTCAACAAGATGATATAGCAGAAAACATTACATTTGAGCGTATGCAATTGGAAACAGTAGATGATATTCCAGGAACTATCAACAGGGTGGATTTGGATGACAATGTTTCACAGTAAGTTGATACCTAACCATAACCTACAAACATTTTAAATAATTTTTCTCTGTTTTAGCATCTCGGGAAAATAACTGGACTAATTTTTACTGCTGTAGCTACTGCAATAGCTGATGAATAATCTTAAAAACTGATACTTTTTTTTATTTTCTTAGGCCGAGATTCAGAGACGATTTGTAAGTCATAGTTCGGACTCTTATGTCAAAATCCATACATTTTCGCCACGCTTAGCTCGGCTAAGACCAAAAAAATTGTCTCTGAATCTCGGCCTTAGAGTCAAAAACTAGATCATATTGTTTCACTAATTGTGAACATCTTTCTGATTCAGGCTTGAAATGCAACAAGAAGCAATCACAGTAGAGAATGAGCAGACTGAATCTAATTTACAAGAGAATATGGAACCAGTTGTAGTGCTGGTTGAGCCAACTCCACCAAGCATTAAGTGAGTGTTACCACAAAGAAAAATTCATTCACGCAGATTTTAAAAACGTGTGGCGTTGTACAGTCGTCATCAGATATATCAGAGCAAACCAAGTTGTCCAATATATCTAAGCAGTTCCAATTTTCAATAATTTCTGTACACACAACCAATCAAAAATATCTGAATGTGTGAAAACATCAAATGTATCACAGTCGATGTTCGTGTCGAAAATCTACACAGTCGGGTTATCATAAACATCTGAGCAGTTTAGAAAAAAAAAGACTACTCAAATTATTGAAAATTAGCTGTTCAGATATTTATGACAAAATACATGTGTAGATATAATTGGTAACATTAACTGTAAATAATTTATTGAAAATTAGCAGTGCTAATTAATATTTGAACACCTTGTACGCTATGAGATACTTATCTGATGGCGACTGTAGGTCTGCTATAGGCTGGTCACGTCGGTCGTCGGTTGCCTCCCCCCGGCCTGCAACGAAGTTCCAGTGGTGGCTAAGGATAGTGTTCTTTTCTAAAAGCATCCCTTGAAGTCACCAACATTCATTTAAAACCATACAACACGTCAAGTACTTTTGCATCATAAACTAGACATTGGCTAAATCATCTAAAACCAAGATGGATGCCATAATTTTATTAAATTAGAATAGAATAGAATAGAAAAAATTCTTACACTCATCTTGTATTCTTTACAGTAATGGTCAAGAACTATTTGAATTACTTAATAGGATGGAAGAAAATGATCTCACTTGGAGATCGCTGTCTCCAGCACAAAAGAGAAAATATCAGGCTGCCGTCCTTCTATTGAAGAAAGATTATATAAACAAATACAAAGTCTACCTGGAAAGCTTATCACCTAACAAACTATATGATCATTATAATATAAAATTATAATAATTCTCAAGCTTTTTATTTCAAGGGGGTATTGGAATGAATGTCAAAAATGTTCCGCCACATGCCCGTCCTCCTAGGGAGCCTCCAATTTTTTTATTATCATTCAAATCCAAAACAAATGTGTTCAGACTATGTACCGACACAGATTTTGGTTTCTATATCGTGTTTAAAAAATTTAATTGACGTTAATTGGTTAATACTAAAAATATGACGAAACTTCGTTTGTATGCCGCATTGAAAATAATAAGTATAATGATGCTAAAAACTGTCACTGGATCCTGTAAGATGAATTCACGGCACTATCTAGCAACTTGATAAGAAAAATATAACTGTTTTGCATTACAACAAAACAGATATTATGAGTGAGAGAATACATGCAGCATTGATTGAAGAAGCATCCATAGATTCCACCTTAAATTTAGCTAAATAAACGGACTTACCATCAATTCTCTATACTTTCCTCTATATCTGTCTCTTTCACTCTGCTAGATTGGCGCCTCGAATCTATTCGACAAGGCGCGCTCATTTGACGTTTACTTCATAGTCTTCATCAATCACCAGCAAGCACCTTGCTGCAATGCTGCATGTATTCTCTCACTCATAATATCTGTTTTGTTGTAATGCAAAACAGTTATATTATAAGTTATTCGAATACATGCAGCATTGATTGAAGACCTGTTTGCTATCTGCTGGTGAAAGAGTACAAACGCTATGTGAAAATAAATGAAAATGTGCATGTCATCATCATCAACAATGGGTACATTAACACATAAATCCTGTATAAAAGGGAAAAATACACCATATAATAACTTTCATAATAATAATAGAACATAATAGTCTTGATAATGACTAAATGTCATCTCACTAAATGTTCAATAACTAGGTATTTAAAATCAACAGATTGCTGTTGAAAGAGAAAAAACATTTAAGATTAAATTTCTACCCTATTGAGGCATAATCTTAACCATCATAGGGAAACGATCCTCAGAGATCATTATAATTAATTCAAACCACTGAACTTATTAGGTAGATGTATGCAAAATTATCTAATAGTAGGTCCTCATACTTAACAGTATTAGGTACTGTTTATTTGAGAACAATACAATTTCCGAAATAAAATTTTCCAGGAAGCTTTTTCTATGATTCTCTCCGTGTGCCGTTTTGAGTTCTGGTTGCTGGCCTAATAACATCCTTATTAGATAAGAAAAAGATTAATTACATCATTCTCAAAACAACTCTTCTCGTAGACCCAAGCTTCATTACATGTTGCACTGAGCATAAAAACTCCACAGTATGTTGTCACATTAGCTAGTCAGCTGGGTTGTTAACATTTTCTGTGTTGGAGCCGAGGTCTAGGTTATAATGTTTATTTATAATTATCAGGTTTATCTTACTACTCCTACTCCTACTCTATTTGGTACTCTCGGATCTATCAATCCAAGAGTCAGGTTCTAAAATCTATAACCATAATTTAAAAAAAAAAATTGTTTTTTTTTTTTTTTTTTTTTTGTTGAATAACTGCATTGGGTTAATTTTCTAGCCAATCATATACTAAACTAGTGACATATATTGGCATCCTTCTCTCCTGGTATTTAGTTAACAGGATAGTTTATATAATGGTCCAGCTGCACGGCAGGTGGAACCTACTGACCTATGTCAGAGTATTGTCTGAGATGTCCATAAAATCCTGCCCACATTATGTAATTCCCATATGGAGCTTTAGAATCTACACCAAACGAAGTTACTCAGACCCTATTTTATAATGTACAGTGTCTGGTAGATGTCTTATTGCAGGTTAAGACAGATTCTCTTTAGCAGGAGTTTCTTTCGTTTAATGACCAGTCAGTGCACTGCCTGATTAGTCTCCCCCCCCCCCCTTTTTAGGGCTAAGGGCTCTAGTTTCTCCACTCGTGGTAGGCTCCTGCTCAAGTTTTTACCCCAAGAACTGTCAGTTGGCAGCACTTGTGTGTCCAAGTTGTGGTACTATCAAAATGTATTATGCCACGTGAAGTGAAGGTGGTACAGTTATTGTGGATCTATATTGGGTGGTGGGAGCAAGCACCCATGCCAACCGGAAGAGCCAGTGTGAAATGAATGCCTTGCAACATTCGCAATAGATTGTTGGACCATCTCTGAAATACCAACCTACATCACTATGTATGATTGTCTTTTCCTAAGTGAACAAATCAACTAAATAAAAGCCAATGGTCTACGCGACCGGGGGGGTGATGAGTGCCAATCCAGCAATGGATTTTAGGTAATTGGTTGGTATTACTTTTGTATAATACTCAAGTACTATATAGGGCATCCGCGGCCCAAGGTGACGAGTGCCATTCCGGCACTGGTGTTTAGCTAAGCAGTCAGCAACTCTGTTATATATGCCCTTGATCTATGTTCGACCTCCGTGGCCAGGGGTGGCAACGATGCCGCCATTTTGGTACTGCGTCCTAGATACGAGGTCGGTAATGCCAACTGCGTGTGCCCGATGTTCTGAATGCGACCTCCGAGGCCGGGGGCCACGAGTGCCATTCCGGCACTGGGTTCTATATGTTTATCTTCTACTGTTTAGTTGGTAACGCTATTGTATATGGCCTATGATCTATATTCGACCTCCGCGGTCGTGGGCGGCGACGAGCGCCCTTCTGACACTGCGTCCTAGATAAGCGGTCGGTAATGCCACTGCACATGCCCCCATGTTCTGTACGACCTCTGCGGCCGGGGGCGACGAGTGCCATTCCGGCACTGGATTCTAGATAAACAGTCGGCAACGCTATTGTATATGCCCTATGATCTATTTACGACCTCCGCGGTCGTGGGCGTTGACGGGCGCCATTCCGCACTGCGTCCTCGAAAACCGGTCGCTAATGCTATTGTATAAGCCCCATGTTCTGTATACGACCTCCGAGGTCGGAGGCGGGGACGAGCGCCCTTCCAGCACTGCGTCCTAGATAACCGGTCGGTAATGCCATTGCATAAGCCCCTGTTCTGTATACGACCTCCGAGGTCGGGGGCGCGGACGAGCGCCCTTCCAGCACTGCGTCCTAGATAACCGGTCGGTAATTCCATTGCATAAGCCCCATGTTCTGTATACGACCTCCGAGGTCGGGGGCGGGTACGAGCGCCATTCCAGCACTGCGTCCTAGATAACAGGTCGGTAAAGCCATTGCATAAGCCCCATGTTCTGTATACGACCTCCGAGGTCGGGGGCGACAAGTGTCGTGTCATTCCGACACTAGAAACAAGATTTGATAGATATTTGTACCTGAAGTGAGCACCCCAGACCACATCCGCTGTGTCTGATTCAAATGTGCATCAACTTATGTGCAGAACCACCGAACTGTGGTATAATGGCCTTCCGCCATCAGTAAAATTCCTGCTGCACAGGGACAGAGAAAAAGTCCCTCGTGCCTTCTTGAAAGAGGCACCCTAGAGAACTGACACGGTCGATCTTGCAATAATCGCTATCTGGTTATATTGGCAAAGCCTAGGAGACCTAACTAGCACTAGGTTTTTTCATCCTGCCTATTATTCTTGTCACCTTCTCTGTAGATAACTAGTGCATGCTAATGTAGCTCATGGTATTGTTATACAATACAAAACAGTTCGAATACTACAGTTCCGGACAAAGGGCAAGCGCAGCCTACTGAGTATTGATATGCCAGTATTGTTAACTTAACTCAGTATGGTGGTGTGACCAGGAAGAAATTGTCTACATAAACCAAGACACCAATCTCTGTGGGTCAAAGGAACTCTTTGGGTCTAATATGATAAAGCTGTATAACAGTACAACAGTCCAGGAGGCCTAAAAGGAAGGCTGGGTGCAGTTTCCGATCATTATTATAAGACAGCAATTAAAAATGATTTTGTCCATCCTTATCAAGAACATCTTGAAAAAGAGAACCATATTCAATAGGCACATCTAGAGTTTCCTTCTCTAAGTTTTTAACCATCTTTGATACATAAAATTCTTGCAAAGGAAGGTTGCATAGATATGTGATCATAGTTATACCAATCATAGTTATAGTGATTTGTATAAAACTCCTTTAATCTTTAATATATCTTTATTGGTCATCAAACAGCAAATGACTGCTACTGCTGCTGCTGTTACCTACTGCTTATTATTAGCTTCAAATGTATATTATCTACAGTATGCCTAGTAAATAATAAGTTTCTAACTGAAAGTATGTAATAAGACTAATACGGTATAACGTACTAGAGACACTTAATGATTTAAAATGTACCAAGTAGAATGCCACTTGGCTGAATAAGCCGATTTCAATGCTCGGTGGGGTTGTATAAGGGTTGTTTAACACATACCGCAACCACATCACGTGAGCGGATGCATGCATTGTATTGAAAATGAATAGTAGAATTTAACAGGGTACCACATTCTGCTGTCATTATCGACCACATGGGTTATATCGACCACATCACAACCACCAGCGACACCACGAAAAAGTGGCCGGCCACCACACAATGACACAATGTTGCATCAACATAATGACAATGCGCGCACACCTGCGCCAGAGTCGATCTGTCTGTCTGCACACGATGTAACCACATCGCAACTACTAGTGACAACATAACCACATTCGCATAAAATCACTGCTTGACCGCTTTCTCTTCTTACTGGGGGTGGTTATAACGTTCTTTGGGCCAATATTAGAACGTAATTCACCTAGCTGAGCTTAAGATTCCCATTAACGTCACAGGGATTGACTAAATATTGGTTCAGACATCTAATCTGTTGTTAAAATTTCCTAGGAACAAGAGTATACATGTTTTGAGTGTTTTGTTTTGTCATAAATAGCCGAAATACAATAGGATCATACTAGATCCTGAAAAATTGGTAATCAATTGGCTTAGTTGTCAACAAAGTAATGTGTCACAAAATTGTAGAAAGCAATAAAAAGCCATCCTCCACTTGATTGAACTGAGATGGGGTAACTCACCCTTGTCCTGTAGGGCCAAAAGCGTCAAAAGACCCTTCGTAGAGGCCGCTCTTTACCCAAAACAGAGGCATTCGAGAGCGGACGTTCATTAGTGCTTCTACTAATAATCTGCAAGCCGTAAATGCACATCTTTGACAAAACACACACAGAAAACTCACAAAACAACCTTTCCGTGTAATTTACACGGCAAAAACATTACAATTTCACTGTTTTAAACAAAGTTTTAAGGTTAAGAAAAATTTTACAAGCATTCGCGGTAAAATCTATAAACGCTATGAAGTAAACGTCAAATGAGCGCGCCTTGTCGAATAGATTCGAGGCGCCAATCTAGCAGAGTGAAAGAGACAGATATAGAGGAAAGTATAGAGAATTGATGGTAAGTCCGTTTATTTAGCTAAATTTAAGGTGGAATCTATGGATGCTTCTTCAATCAATGCTGCATGTATTCGAATAACTTATAATAAAAATTTGTTGTCTTAAATGCAACATCCCTGCTTTGTTGTATGTAGTAAAAATTAAAAACAATTTTTTCGAGTTAGTGCTAAGTTTGAAGTGCTTGAAACATTAACTCAGTTCATAAAATAGGATAAAATATTATCATGGGAGTCACGTTGCAGGTTCTGACCCGAGCACTCGTCTCGCGTGTTGTTCGCGCGTCGCGTTTTTGCCTGCCACGAGGCTCCGCAATCCTTAATCTCTTCTTGTTCTTGATCAAAAACAATCCCTGAGATTGGGTTAGATACTCCCGCAAACTACTTGACATTGGCGGAAATGCGGTGCTAACGCACAAGCAAAAAGTCAATGAATTACAAATAATAATAAAATATTATCAGGACACCTCGACTTATTGTAAATCAATAAAAATATCGCTGTTTTAACGAGCTTTTTAAATTTGGCAATAAATGATCAACGAACCAAGGCCCCTATGTGCGACGGAGCCCATGGCGACAACTGGGAATACACATTAAAAATTGTTAAAAATAGTCTTGTGTGAACCCCAAACAAGACTAGTTTGAAGTTATTGTCTTGCAATTATAGGCTGTCTCGCTTAGTGACAAGGCATACAATTGTATGCAAATGCACATGGTCAATTGATAATGTAACTTGGCAGAGAGGAATGCTAACGCAAGGCTGGTCAATAAAACTCAACAATGTTTCGGATGTTAATATTGTTTATTTAATACTTAGGTGATTCTTTAATTTTATCGAGATTACATCCATAAACATTATGCCCACCGAGTTATTTGGTAAATTATTGCTAGTTAAGAAGTGAGAATGAACATACATAATTCCTACCCATAATTTATTCAACTTTTTCAAAGCTATTTTCAACCTACATGGATAACAATGATTAATACTAATTTTAATAAATACAATAAGTCGAAAGCAAAGAAGCTAAGCCAAATTATTCCTAAAACTATATAATTATAATACAAGTGAAATAGTAATTACGATTTTTGGAAAATTAAGTTTTTATTTACCACACAGTAATCCAACAGCCATACCAGCAAAAAATGATGCCAGAAAGACATGAGTTTCAGTAGCACGATAATTCTCATCCCCTGTCAAATTATGATACCAAGTCTTAGCTTTAACTTCTTTTTTCTTTATTAATGTTTCAGCTTTATCCAATTTCCGATCAACAAACCGTTCCACCTGTAACAAATAGAAAAATACCATTTAACATAATTTCTTATCTACTGAAGCAATCTATTCAATAAAATATATATAAAATTTTGTTTTTTACAAATGTATAAAAATAGTCATTTGTTCAATCTAACTAAACCATAACTAACATGGTAAGATGATGTAAACAGTTGTCTGATTCACCATTTTATCTTTACGTCTACAAGAAAAGTTAGATGCCATTCACTGTGAGGCCTTGAAAGGTGAATAATAATTTGAAGGAGGTATAATCATCATGTCGTCATATACATCATATTTATTTAGTTTTTTTTATAGTAGTTAGTATGGTTCATACATCCAATGGTTGTTACAAGTATCTAGTGATCTATACAACATTCATTTGATATTGAAAGTGAGACTTTCTAACTTGACTGGTTGATTATAAATAACTGTGATATCATCAGCACAAACTCACTCAAATAAGTAAAAATTTTGAAATTCATGAAGATGCAATGCCAAAAAAGAATCCTCCTGTGAATCCTGCTGAATAATAGGAATTATCTTTGACAAACAATAAGACCTGCAACAAAATAAATTAATGTTTTGAATGTCTATGAAATGTGCATATTTATCACCCATGTGAAATCTGAAATTAGCATTCTTCCCCAGTTTAAGGCTGATTTATCTTCTGTAAATAGGATTAAAATGTAACTAATAGCTGAGACCCATTTATATAAGCATAATGAAGGGAACAATACTATAATGTTCATTTTTGCATACAAAATGATCATGGTTCAGACCGGTCAAGTGAGAAAGCCCCAAAATAAAAACTTTTTTAAACATTCACAAGGTATTATACTCCATTTCAAATAGCAACGAAATTTTAAGGTTATTTTGAATTAAAAAAACAGATTTGAAACACTTCCTCTCACTTATTCTTAGAACAGCTTTAGTAACGTCCAAGATATGTTGATATGTTGTTTATCTTTCTGATAAATTATATCAGAATTGGCCAGAAAGCTGTGCAGGGTCCTTCTTAATATGCTGACACCTTCTAAGGGGTTGATCAGACTATGAAACTGAGTAACTTTCTCTATTGGACCAAAAAATGCTGCAGGAACAGCTGAATTCTATTTTCGAGATTTCGATGTTGGTCCTATAGATATATAGGAATCGGAAAATCTTTTCGTTTTTATTTGAAATGAAGTATAGTGATACAAAATAATAAACATATGTGTGTACATACTTTCTCAAACCAGTCTGCAGATTTTCCAGTTGTTTCCTTCTCAATTTTGTCACTGATTTTGTCAACTCTCTTGTTGATTTTCTCCCAGTTAATATCAATGTAACCCTTCTGACTTGCAATGTGCAGTAATATCACACTTCCACCGATGCCTACCGCAGCAACTTTTCCAAGTTTCATGGTAATAAAACCTGTGATCCTGAAATGTTCTTCTATGCTTTAGTCAAATAAATAACCCTCCTTCTGGCGCAGTCGGGTAAAAATCATAGCAGATGGTAAGATTAACATAGATAGGTAATAAATTGACTATAATGAACCTAATGCATATTTGTATTACATTTCTCAACCAGTGCTGCCACCTTAGCGCTTTTGGCGCTAGATCTAGCGCTTTTTTGGTATGTTTAGCGCCATATCTCAGAATTTCGCGCCTATCGGAGAATCTAGCGCTTTTTTAACATTTAATAAAGCAACATTATTTGTGTTGAAATATGCTATATTTTGTGTTTTTTATTGAAATATGGTAATTATTCATAGCACATTGTGGTCAAACATGTCCATAGAGTGTGCAGTGTTCGGGAGATTCAAATACGAATGCTTATCTGAATAAAGTGCTAGTAAGTAATATCATAAATTTTACAAGAGATCTTCGAAAGGAATGAAAGTGGAGTGAATGCAGTTGAAATGCGCTCCTTACGAAGTATGTGTGGTATTACTTTGGTTGATCGAATCAAGAACAGTGTGATAAGGGATTGGTGTAAGTTGAAGGATGATATAGTATCAGGAATTGAGAGGGGTATGCTTAGATAGTTGACACAATAGCTGTCACATAGAGAGAATGATTGAAAGAAGACTTACGAATGAAATATATCAAGCAAAGGTGAGCGGAAGTGTTGGGAGAGGCCGTCCGAGGAAAGCACACCATGATCAAATCAATGATCTTTTCCGCAAAGGACAAGTACGTAGCACCCTCAATCGACGGAAGTGCATGAAAAGATGTATGAATGTGAATGAGGCTAAAGAGGTGTGTCAGAGCCGTAGCGTGTGGCGGTCCGTGGTCTCTGCCTACCCCCATGGGACAATGGCGTGAGCTTATGTATGTATGTAGATCTACGAATTGACCCTCGAAAATTTTAGAATCTAGCGCTTTTTTCACAGATTAGGCGCCCAATTGGTTTTATGAGGTGGCAGCCCTGTTCTCAACAGGTAACAAAGACTCAGGATTGTATGATTCGATATATTTCTTTGTCATTTTATAATAATTATGTGGAAGGAGATAAGTTTATCTAAACACCTTGTTTAACCATTTTGTCCACTATAGCCAACAAGCTAAAATCGTATTTTGTCTCCAACTCCATGATCATAGCACGTGATGTAATGAAAACGAAGACAATGAAATGCAATTGTAAATAGAACATACCATCCTGACGCAGTTCCTAAAATAAGTTGTTTTGTTGCCGAAGTTTTTCCAATGTCCGCTATAGCTTTCTCAATAAAATTCTTTGCATCGTCTACGATTTTCTTTGCGTCTTCAGATACGTCTTCAGGTTTTGCCATTTTTCAGTCGTTCGTTTCGGTACAAATCGAATAATAAATAAAGAATAGATCAAAAGAGAAAAATGCGCCTAGAAATTTGCAAATTTGACAGACGAATGACTGTTTTTTTTTATAATGTCTTTAACGGCTCTAGATACTAGTCCTTTTGAGCCATTCGTTATTTTTTTCTGTAAATTCTTTATTTTGATGATGGGATGATAGATGACGATTAATCTGTGGTCGATTTCGTAAGCTTGCGCGATGCCGCCAAAATGACCATTTACGAGTTAAATTGAACCAAAACTTATGTTCTGTTATCGTATTTATTTGAGATTCCTGTTACGTCGGTCGCTTTATGCAACTGTTTGATACACAATCCGCACGAAATTATGTCACAAATATCACTAAAACCAACTTTTTACTAATTTCAAATACGACGAAACACAGCAAGAGCAATGGCATGCTATGCAAGTGCAGACGTGTTTGCTTATTAGCATGCTTCTTTTGAGCATGCTTCTGTCAGTTCAGTATCGATTTCACGCCATTTATTACTATTATGATTCGTTTTAAACTATTATTGTTTGAATAGTATATTGAATGAGTTGTGTTGTGAAAAATGGCACGTTAGGGAGACGAAAAGACAACAATTTTATTATGCACACAGAAACAGCTTACTACAATAGCAAGTGTACCGAGTTGTTTGCTTTAAGCGTGCTCATTCAGGAGCATGCTACAATCAAGCATGCTAATTGCTAGCAAATGTATACAGTTCATAGCATGCTCTTTTTTAGCATGCTCATTAGCATGCTTATTAGCATGCTATTATTGAGCATGTGTATCTGTACCTTAAACCATTAAAGCACTCTATAGACGGGCAACTGATCGCATGCTTTCTGCCAAGGCCGAATCGTGAAGGCCGATCGCACGATCGCAAATCCGGTCTCAGCTAATAAGGAACGCGTGCTCCTCCCCTCCACCCGCCTTTGCTATTTGGCCTTGGCAGGAAGCCTGCGATCAGTTGCCCTTAGCAGGAAGCCTGCGGTGCCCTTAAAACGAATCCCTTGATTGGTGTATATCATGGCCCATTTGCCGTCTGAGGCCTACTACGAGAATGGGCCGCTTAAGGTGTAAGCTCAAAAGCAGAACAGAAAACGATTGGTTCCCCCAAATAATAAGCCGGATAAAATAATAATGGCTGCATATACACCCTTCCTTTTCAACAGAAAGAATTGACAACATTACATTTTTTTAACCACCTGTTTTTAATAAAAAAATTATAAATAGGTTAAAAAATAAGAAAAACTCATTTTTCCGATTTTTTTTACCGATATTTCTATTTTTAATTTACTTTTGAATTTTCTGAAAAACGTAGGATTTATGGCTAAGATTCCTTGGCCGCGACATTAAAAATAAAAATTTTCAAATACAATAGAAAAGCCAAGCTGGCAAAGGAATAAAATCTCATTCAACCTCTATTATATTTTTCAGTATTTTTCAAATAACTCGAGAAATAATGGATAGAAAAGTCTGATAATTTTGATGTAAGCTTTGAATCACTTAATCTCTGAATGGTTTTCTTATTTAGGAACCTTTCTTAAAATGAAATGTTGTCGATTGAACAACAGCAACAGAAAAACAAATTACACTGACTGACCTTTTTATGACAGTGACAGAATCCGCTGAAAATAATGAGATTCTTTCTTCCCACGAGAATTATTTAAAATTAATTGAAAATTCATAAAAAATTTAATACCTATATTGAATTACGGAACCTGTACCGCCTATCCGCAAAAAAGTTCAAGAAAAGATATCTTTCCCCTTGTGAAATATTGATAAACATGGCAAATAAAATGAGTAAAACTTTGATTTCTTGATATCAGTAATATTGTTATTTTTACCTAAAACAAACGTGTTGTAGAATTAATGGAATACCATAATGAAGCTGACAATAATATCGCCTCACAAGAGGTTACTCTTCTCACGTTTGTTTTACAGAAACAAAAGTTCCTTAGGATTATGGGTGAGAATTTTGAATACACATTTTGCCTGCGACTTCTTCCGCACCGGCTCCCGTTATCACAGCGAGATAAAATATATAATTTTTAGGCTAATCATAAGCTATCTTCACAAAAAAGTTTCATCAACATTTTTTTATTATTGTCTAAGGGACAACCCCATTAAATTTTAATCCTGTTGATTATTTTTGAATTAGTTATGAATAAACGATGATAACATGACCCACACCTCCAAAGGGTTTTCAAGTGTCTAAAATACTCACAATGCATGCGTGTGTGCAGAGATGGAAAAAATAAATAATATACACAGGTTTGTCGGCTCATAATTTTATCCGTAAGACCACAGGCCCATTGATTATGTTTAGATTAGTTTGTCAAATCTGGACAGTTCATTAAAAAAATACAAAATGCCTAATTTTATCACACTGAATTGTTAAATGGATTTCAGCAAGAAGATATTAATACAAAAATTAAACTGGATATTGAGAAACAATGGTCGAATGAGGTCCTTTCAAGATCGACCGGTATCAACAACAAACCATATTATGTACTCCCGATGTTCCCGTACCCCTCGGGCAACCTCCACATGGGCCACGTACGAGTATATTCTATATCAGATGCTATAGCTAGATTCCAGAAACTTTGTGGAAATAATGTTACACATCCTATAGGATGGGATGCTTTTGGGCTGCCAGCTGAGAATGCTGCCATAGAAAGAAACATTCCACCTCATCACTGGACGGATACAAACATAAAGTCAATGAAAAAACAACTTTTGGAATTGGGATTTGATTTTGACTGGAGTAAAGAATTATCTACCTGTGATCCAACCTACTATAAGTGGACACAATTTATTTTCTTGAAGTTATTTGAAAACGGATTAGCATACCAAAGTAAAGTAAGTATGAATTAAATTGGAGGATTCTGCTGAATAAATTTAAAACGCAGTAGATTGCTTTTGTACTTTTGAGGAAAACATGCTTATTCAATACAGTTACTACTGAATTTTTTCTTGTCATATTTTTCACATACAGAACATCTGAGCATATGGGGATGTTGAATTCTCATAGATCTTATCACAGTAAGGCTCAGAATGTGATTATAATAATGAAGAAAAAACTGATATACTGTTTTAAATTTGTGCTTCAGTATTGATTTATCTTTAACAAATTTATTGTTGTTTTCAGGCCACTGTTAATTGGGACCCTGTTGATAAAACAGTCTTAGCTGATGAACAAGTTGATGATCTTGGCTGCTCCTGGAGATCCGGCGCTAAAGTAGAAAAAAAGAATCTCACGCAATGGTTCATTAAAACAACAAAGTTTGCTAAAAGACTCTATGATGGCCTTGACAGTAAAAATCTTGAGAACTGGAACGATATCATCAATTTACAAAAACATTGGATCGGTGAATGTAACGGAGCAGTCGTGACATTTAAAATGAAATTAGATGATAAAATTAGAACATTTGATGTCTGGACATCAGAACCTTACAGATTTATCTATGGACAATTTATAACAATGAGCAGTAGTAATGTTATCATACAAGATTTATCAGATAAAGATAGTGAAAATTTAAAAATAACAAATCCAATCACTGATGCTGAAATACCCATTTATATAACTGATGATGTTAATTATCAAGAGGGAAGAGATGTGTACATAGCATGTCCCATGTCAAATGAATATGATTTAGAATTGGCTAAATCCTTAAATGTTACCCCTATGAAGAAGAGCATCACTGATCTGGATAGTGAAAATCAAAAAGCTATTGACATTGCACTGAAGAAGAATGTAGGAGGATATTTTGTGAGTTCAAAACTAAAAGACTGGCTTATATCTAGGCAGAGATACTGGGGCACTCCTATACCAATAATTCATTGCAGCAACTGTGGCACGGTACCTGTGCCGTATGAGGATCTGCCAGTGAAGCTCCCAGAGAATGATTCTTCTAAATCAGGTGCAGAAACTCTAGAAAGGTTAAATGATTGGGTAAACTGTAAATGTCCTAAATGCCAATCCAGTGCTAAAAGAGAAACTGATACCATGGATACATTTGTTGATTCCTCATGGTATTTCTATCGTTTCTTGGATTCCCATAATGATAAATTGCCTTTTAGTAAAGATAAAATAGCTAATATTACACCAGTGAACATCTATATCGGGGGTAAGGAGCATGCTGTTCTGCATTTATATTATGCTCGGTTTATGAGTTACTTCCTTCACTCACTCGGGTGGACACCTACAGAGGAGCCATTTAAAAAGTTACTAGTGCAGGGAATGATAATGGGACAATCCTACAAGATAAAATCTTCTGGAAAATATATACCTCCAAGCAGTGTTGAAAAAGATGGAAAAATATATAAGGAGAAAGATACAGGTGAACTGGTGTCAGTGCAATGGGAGAAGATGAGCAAATCTAAACACAATGGTGAGAACCCGCAAAGGTTATTATCAACATATGGGTGTGACACCACAAGACTTCTAATACTGGCTGATGTCCCTCCAGCTACTAATAGGAATTGGTCTGATGCAAGTGAGTTGGCTATCTCTTCATCCTATCTCATTATTATTACATAAACTATCTTTATTATTTACGAAAATAAAATAAAACATACTGTTTGCATACATAAGTTAAGTAAAGTTAATAAAGTTAATACATAACATTACATACATTAATACAGTTTTAACAAACAGTAAACTAGATCAATACAAGTTTTAAATTTACAGCTTTACCAGGTGTTTTGAATTGGCAGCATCGTTTATGGATTACAATGAGAGATTTTCTAACACACCGAAAAGATGAAAGTCTCAAAAATTCAAGTAATCTAAGTAAAGAAGAGTTTGAGAAACATGAAGCGAAACTACGTGATTCAAGAAACTATTTCATAGCAACAACAACTTTCCATTTTAAACACTCACATAAGCTCAGTGTCGGAATATCGAGGCTCCAAGGCTTGACAAACACACTGCGGGTATGTATGTTTGGACGACTGAATTGTTTTTTACAAAAAAACTTGACCAGTTACTACAGATTATTCACTTTTTTCTGGAATATATTTTAAGCAAATAATTAAACTCTTTATTAAGATTTACCCACTTGAAACTGTTTGTTTGATTTTGAGATCGCAAGTTGTCCATAAATATTTAAAAAACATATGAAACTAAGTACTTTAGTCATTCATATGACCATTATGGTAAATAAAATAAAATATCTATATGCATTTTGAATGGTGCCTGTTTTAGTAGTTGTTTGTTTTCATTGGTTTGCTCAGATTTTAATAAGAATAAGAATCATTTATTTGTGAAACATGAGTATATATTACAGTAGATGTTAGGTTTTACAAAGTCCTTCATGTGAGTTTGTTGACGTCCATTGACCAACATAACATTGGATGTCATTAGGCGAACCCTATATGCCGCGTAAATATCGCGACCCAACGGATCACTGGATCATGATATTTTATTGAGTGTGGAGTAGTTCCTAGCATAGCATATGCTCACGACTATATTCCCCGACGGGGTAGTCAGAGATATTCTGAAACCTCAGAACATCATCGTTTCACCAATAGTACCGAAACTCTGTCCAGTGTGACGGGGGGTGAGCCCGTCGCCACTTGTAATGGACAGTAAGTACAATACATGCCTCGGAATCGAAAAGCCAGTAGTGTTACAAATCGTACATAAATTCCGAAAAACTCATTGGTACGAGTCGGTCTAGAAGGGCATCGAACCATCGCCTCCAGCACGGCAGGCAAGGTTACTCGCCACTGGACCACCACGGTAGTTATTGATCGTGATCATCGATGTCTAGTATTTAAGGTTTTTAAATGCGAATTTCTATGGTCTACTCTACTGTGATGATGACTGTGAATCATAATCCATTTAATAAAGATCGTTATATGGATCGCGAGACATTATAAACATATAGAATTCGCTTCAGATTTGATGTGTGAAAACCATGCTGTTAACTAATTTTACATTTATATTTGTTACAGAATAAAGTGCCACCGGAAGTAATGGCTAATAGCACAGAATTCGAACAAGCCTTAGCTTCGTTAATAATAATGCTGTCGCCTGTGACGCCACATTTTTGCTCAGAATTGTGGGCTGGGCTCCTCTCAGCTCCACATAGACTCTGCAATTCATCAAACTTAATTGATTGGGACAAAAAGGTTCTCGAACAACAATGGCCGAAAGTGGATGATGACTACAAGTTATCATTTCAATGCAAAGTATGTGTCTACATTTAATTTCATCATGTACTGGATATATGTGGGCGTCCACTTTGAGGTTGGCAAAAATGACCCATTTTGAGGTTGTCAGGTTAGATTATTATAGTTAAGGTTTGATTCAGCATCTAGATCAGTCACCAGATCATATGGAATAATAAAAAAGCCGAGTTAAAATGCCAACTGTTCCCTTTTTGCGTGGACGCCCACATATTGTTGAATTGTTATTTATAGACAGGGTTATGTAGAACTATACAGGGTCCTTCCTTATATACTGACACTTTTTTAAGAGGATGATCAGCACATTAAACTGAACAACTTTCTCTATGGGACCAACATCGAAATCGTAAAAATAAATCTGCTGTCCCATACATTTGGCTGGAGTAAATTTGCAGTTTTGTATGGAACAGCTGATTTTTTTTTCGCTTTTGTTCAGTTTGACGGTCTGATCATCCCCTTAAAAAAGTGTCAGCATATTAAGAAGGACCCTGTATACTATCACCTATTCTATGACAGGGTGTAAAATTAAGTATGTTACTTATCAAAGGAAGTGTTGCAGACCACCAAACTAAACAACTTTCACTATGGAGTGTTTAGTTTGATGGTCTGAAATGTAACAGCCCTTTCATATATAACATATTTAATTTTATACCCTGTATAAATTATTTTGGTAATTATTGTGGAAATTATTGGGGAACATGACATTTTAAAATAATAATTTCAGGTGGATGGAGCTGATAGATGTGACCTCAAAGTGAAATCTATTGACCTTGCTGATATGAGTGAAGATATGGCTTTGGAAATGATGGTTAAAGAAGACGCTGTCGCAAAAAGAATAAAAAGTGGCATATTGAGGACTAGATATGAGTTGTATCCAGGCTGTAGGGCGATTTTGCATATATTCACAAATAGGAATATTCAAAAACAGAAAGTAGCTGCAAATGTCTAAATAATGTTAACGAAGTTCTTCTAGTATAAGTGTATGGACACACCTACTGAACGTTCGGCGCCGAACGTTCGGTGTGCAATGCCGGCGACACACCAGTACGCGTCATTTTTCCTAGTAGACGCGTATCCAACCGAACGTTCGGCGCCGAACGTTTAGTAGGTGTGTCCCTACACTAAAAGTCGTTGAACACTTAATTTTATATACTTAATGACCTTAGGTAACTAGGGTAACTATGAGTATTGAGTATTTTGGCTTTAGATATAGTTTAGATAAAACTAAAAGTGTTCAACAAGTGTTGTTGACTACACCTACCATGTTGTGTGCAATAAAAAATGTTCTTACTTAAGAAGCTATCATTTCACTACAGACCTCCGACTCTCAACCATGGGCGTAGCAATGATTTTTTTCCCAGGGGGGGCCAGCCCAGGTTAGGCCGTTGCAACAAAACTAAAACTTGGAGCGAGCGAAGCGATCTCGAGTTTTTTACGACCTAAAATCTTGAACGAACAAAGCTAGCTCGAGATCTTACTTTACTATAAAAACGTAGGTTCCAAAACCTAGAGCGAGTGAAGCTAAGTGAGCTCGAGATTCATTCTGTCACCATCGAGCTCGAGTTTTCTACGGCCTAAAATCTGGAACAAACAAAGCACGCTCAAGATTTAACTATACTATGGAAAGATATACGACCCAAAACCGAAATTTCATCAAATTCTAGAGCAACAGCCCACATGAATTTGTGATCGGCTGTATGAACCCGATTCCTCTACCGTTCCAAAAGAAAGAATGGAATATTTATAAAAAGTAACGTCAAAACTCAAAACGTCATATTTTGCGAGTGGTATTTGTATTGTTAGAAATGTTTGTAATTTCCTTAGTTTCTAATTTAATTTATGTACCTAGTAAATAACAACAAATCCCCATTGGAAACCATTACGTGGAATTATTTTATTTAAGTCTTTTTGGGTGTGTGAAGTGTAAGTGCTAATAATTATTTCGGAACGAACTGATATACTTGAGGTTTTTTTCAAATACTATTTACAATACTATGTTTTCTTTCAGATTTCATTATATTTTGGTTAAAATTGATATGAAGCAGTAAACTATGTGGTGCACATAAGCTGAACCCTGTTAGACATTCCCAAGATTTAATTGACTTGAAAAAGGAGACATTCTAAGTTAACTATACTATTCTTAATCAAATTAATAGAAATGCAGGCAAAAAAGCGTTTTGTACTTCTCATTCTTTCTTGTGCCTTTTTGATATATTGTTATTTTGGTGGATATCATCTGAAATCTGATCTAGTACACAGAAGTCGCCGTGAGCAGCTGCCTTCCTTTGCGTCTCTTGAGGAATTATCAGAGGCGCCTTTGCCAGAACAGAGACAACCTCAACAAACTTCAAAACCATGTCGCATGGAAACATGCTTCGATTTCACGAAATGTGGCAGCGATCCTAAAATATATGTGTACCCTACTGATGGTCCGGTGAGTGCATCGTATAGGAAAGTTTTATCTGTGATAAGAGAATCACGTTATGCAACTAGAGACCCCAGTGAAGCTTGTCTATTCGTGCCTGCAGTGGATACTTTAGATGCAGATCCACTATCTCCGGAGCATGTCCCTGATGTTGCGTCTAGATTGTCTCGCTTGCCACATTGGAAGAATGGCAGAAATCACCTCATATTTAATTTATATGCTGGAACATGGCCTGACTATGCAGAAGGAGCTCTGGGTTTCGATCCTGGTGAGGCCATATTGGCACGAGCGAGTGCTTCTGAAACCATATTCCGTGATGGTTTTGATGTATCTCTGCCGCTGTTTCACAAAGAGCACCCGGAGCGTGGAGGAGTGCCTCCGGCTGCTACCGGTAATCCATTTCCTGCTCCTCGACGGCATTTATTGGCATTTAAAGGCAAGAGATATGTGCATGGAATAGGTAGTGAAACAAGAAATTCTTTATGGCATTTACATGATGGTAATAATCTCATTTTGGTAACCACTTGCCGACATGGCAAGTCCTGGAAGGATTTAAGAGATGAACGATGTGATGAAGATAACAGAGAATATGACAAGTGAGGCATTATTTCTTTCTAACATTCTCTTTGTATTTAGGGCAGCCATGTTGCTTTCTTTTTCATTAGTAGATTCACAACCATTTCCTTTTTTCCTTGATTTCACTATTTCTTTTTTCTGTTTGAATTATTAATACTGTAAACACTACTGTGAAATTTGCTGCTTTTATTGTAGTATTTTATTTTAATGCAGACAATGTTGATTTATTTTATGATTGAAAAATCTCAAACTTAACCCATCAGGCACTGGTGGAATGTGAGTGGCCCGAAAACAATTTTTTATATTGATTAATACGGATACAATGTTCTGTGTTTTAGATTTGACTATGAGCAATTGTTGGCGAACTCAACATTTTGCCTAGTGGCGCGAGGCCGGCGACTCGGTTCCTATCGATTTCTGGAAGCTCTTGCAGCAGGCTGCGTGCCGGTCTTGTTGAGCAATGGATGGAGACTGCCTTTCGATGAACGTATCGATTGGCGCCGCGCGGTTATTTGGGCCGATGAACGTCTATTATTGCAGGCAAGTTAAAATCATTTATTCAAAGTAATAATTAATGTTACATATTTACATTTTTTGTTAATCTATTAGTAAAAGTGTTATGGCCATAAAGAAGATGCAGCTAAAACAAGATATCTTTGAAATAATATAGGTTTACCTACACAATTTTGAATAAAGTCAGTACATAAATATGCAGCAGACTTGCTTAGCATGTGAATTAAAACTTTTTAGATGAGCCTAAAATTAAAATTAAATTAATTATGTGAACATTTCAACAAGAAAATTAAGTAATATAGTTTTATCACGCCTTTTATCTCGTTTGTTTGCACACAAATAGAAAGAGAGCGAAGGTGCTTTATCTTCTTATAATAAAAACTTTACTTTGTGTCTGATGAAAGATGTCAAGATGTCCAAAAAAATTTAGAAACAAAAAAAAATTTAGAAACACAAGCTTACATTAATTTCAATGATTGTTCATGATATTCTCATGTTTAAAGCCAATTTCTTTGTCATCATTTAAATCTAATTGTTTTATTCCAGGTACCGGAGCTAGTGCGCTCAGTGACTCCTGAGCGTATACTTGCTTTGAGGCAACAAACACAATTTTTGTGGGAACAGTACTTTTCATCAATAGAGAAAATAGTTTTTACCACAATCGAGGTTAGTTAGTTTATCTTGTCGTGTACTACAGGATGTCTCAAAAGAAATTTTATATTTAGTGGATCGATTAAAAAAAAAGTAAGCCGTATATAGAAAAAATGTTTATTAATTATTGAAATACACTTTTTGGGGATTTATTTCTGAAAAATGATATCGTCTAAATGTAGACCCTCGCGTTCTCGGCACTCATTTAATCGAACAGTAAAATTACTTATGACGGCTCGGCAGGTGGATTCAGGGATGGCTGCCATTTCGTAACGGATATTTTCTTTCAAATGGGCCAGTGAAGTCGGTTTATCGGGTTTCTGATGTTTGCGTTTTGGATTCGTTGCACTCCAGTAGCGACAGTTCTGCTTATTTACGTGGCCATTAAGATGAAAATGAGCTTCATCCGAAAACAAAATGTTGGTAAACGTTGAAAATCGCTCAATCACCTGATTTACGAAATGAAGCCTCTGACTGGCATCTTGGGGCTTTAATTCTTGCACCAATTGAATTTTGTAGGGGTGCAGCTTTAGGTCTTTGTGCATGATGCGATGTAATGATGATCTATGCACATTTAAAGCACTTGCGCGCTTCCGAATTGAAAGGTTCGGGTCGTCAGGAACAGACTGATTAACATTCTCCACGTTTTCTACCGTTCTTGATGACCTAGGTCGCCCGGATTTTGATTTATCTAGCGTTGTACCGGTCTCTTCAAACTTTTTAACCCAATGTCGAATGAGAGGAATGCTTGGCGCATCATTTAAGTGGAATTTTCTACGCGCTACAGTCGCCGAATCACCGTTTTTGTAAAACTCTCGCACGCACAACGCGCGGTCTGCTCCCGAGAAACGCTCCATAGCGACTGAATTCCCAAGAGCCAGGCTACCGATTGACATAACCCCCGCGCCCCTCGGATACGTTGCGCTCACGCAGTAAGCTAAATAAATATAAAATTTCTTTTGAGACACCCTGTACATAGATTTAGTCACAAAATAGATAATAGTATTTCTGGTCATTAATGATTAACGGTGTAGTATTTTGTATAGATTTTGCTGGAGAGGGTATTAGCTCACAGAACGTCGAGACAGCGTGAGGCGTTGATATGGAATGCGACGCCGGGAGCCCTGGGGACTCTAGCGACTTACGGGGACTCGCGGGCGCACCTGCCGGTGGCCGCACCGGCGCTGTACGCCCCGCCAGCGCCAGCGCCTCCCCCCGCGCCCCTGCCCGCACCCTCCCTGCCCCTAGACACTCCACCGCCTACACCCGGGAACACGTTCACGGCTCTGATGTACGTCCAGGCGACTTCGCCGGCGTTACACAAGCTTCTTGGTAATATAGCCAGCAGTGAATTTTGTGAAAAGGTAATTAATTTATAGGCACCTATTATTAAGTTATGTCCAAAACAGGGTTTGGAAATAAAAAGACGATTAAAGTGGCACTTTATGTGTCAATATTGTCCATAACATGCGATAAATAATGTTATTTAGAAAAAAAAGTGAATAGTTTTTTCCAAATATGGGAGATTTGTCAGCCAAGGATCAAAGACTCTGCTTTATTAATTAACTTTGTGCGCCTTATCCCTTTAAGTTGACACCAATGTGAATGAGCCTTATGCAGGTTTGGGGGATCCTGAGGAACTGATTAGGTTCACAGGGATCATGCTAGGGTATCCTTGTGGCTGAATTACTTAATTCAAATATATTAAAATTAGCAATTCTTTATAAACAGGTGGTGCTAGTTTGGGACAGTGAACGGGCCGCACCGTCTTTGAAATCTATCGCGCGATCAGCGGCCGACTCGCGCGATCCTCTTCCAGTGCTAGTCATAGATGCAACCACTCACTATCCCGGGTAAATACTACTTTAATATCTATCTACGTATAAACAGTTGTTTCGATGCTGCAAAGTTGGCAGTTGTGACAAACTTCTTTAAGTGAGATTGAAGCGACCAAGCTTCACTTTCCAAAAACAAAACACATGAACAAAATCGTTGGATCCGTTTTTACGAAACCAATTAAAAATATACACTTACAAAATATATGCTTCCATCACAAACATACAGGTGTGAACGATGTGTTACATATCTAAGGGGTAGTTTAGTTACACTATCTCCTACTTCCAAAATTAGACCAACATTGAAACTTAAAAAAAAAATGTTTACACCCTGTACATCGAATTATATCTATTCTATTAGATTATTCTATTGTTAAGCATGTGAACTGTATACAGGGAGGGAGTATCGGCGAGATGGCAACCTCTGTGGGCGGTGCCTACGGCCGCAGTATTCTCACTGGACGGCGACGCGCCTCTTCTCGCGGAAGAGCTGGACTTTGCCTTCCGCGTGTGGCAACAGTTCCCAGAACGTATTGTGGGATATCCCGCTCGTAGCCACTTCTGGGACGAGGCTAAAGTTCGTGTCGTTTCAGTGTTATTCCTTTTAATTGAACATCTGATGAAATATATCAAGCGCATGTAAAACGAAACGAAATGCGAGAATTTTCAAGAAAAAGAAAGCAGACAGTTTTATAGAAACTTGCCCGAAACTCGATGAAAACATCTCAACTAATTTACGCCTACTAAAATAATGAATAAAATAAAAAATATAAAAACATTTGCGAAAGGGACTTTTTGCTATCGGTGCGGTAGACACTTTGCGTATATGACGTTTTGCGCATAAGCCCATTTTACGTCGGCGTCGCTAAGATGCGTTAAAACAGAAAGCTACCACCAAGTTATAGAGAGCAGAGACGTAGTATCAGTTCAAAATAAGAATGTATATCACCTTGAAGGGTTGTTGGTTAACTTTAACTTCACTTCATTGACTAGTAGCTGTTGCCCGCGACTCCGTTTGTGTAGACCTTAAAAAAGTATCTAATGTGTTAATCCAGATCATATTCTATCTGTGTGCCAAATTTCATTAAAATCCATTCAGTAGTTTTTACGTGAAAGAGTAACAAACATCCATCCATACTTACAAACTTTCGCGTTTATAATATTAGTAGGATGATCTGCAAAACAATCATTTTGGATGTCGAATCTGTCGTAAAAAATGGTCAACAATAAATGTAACTTTGTATAGCTGTTAAGCGCTTAGTATGCCTTGTTTTGAATTGTTTTAATATTGAAAAGAAGAATTTACTTTTATTCAATCGTACCTACATACATTGAATTTTGTTTCTAAAATAAATAGCTTAAAATACTCAATCACTATACACCACCTGTAACTCACTTGTGAATTGCAATAAAGTTTTGAAGTTAAATTTTATTACGTACTTGTTTATACGTAATTTTAAATTAATTTGTAAACTTTTGTAAATCTTTTTTTGCACGCCATACTGAGAAAAGTTCCTTTGATTCAATTACGTAGCAAGGTCGTTCCCAGTATTATTATAAGAATAGATAGTAAGCGTTAACTGGGTGGCAGGGTGCGTGGGGCTACAGCAGCAAATGGGGCGGTTCGTACTCGATGGTGCTGCCCGGCGCGGCGCTGGTGCACCGCGGCACGCTGGCGCAGTACGGAGCGGCGGCGCCGGCGCTGCGGCAGGCGGTGCGACGCGCTCGCAACTGCGAGGACATCCTGCTCAACTGCCTCGTCGCGCACCTCACGCGCAGGCCGCCGCTCAAGCTCGCGCAGCGGAGGAGATATAAGGCGGCACATCATCGATACAGGTACAATGCTCTCTTATCTAATACCCTTCTAGCAATGTTGGACAAAATGTAATTACTAATAACAAATCGTATATTATAAAATATAATTATAAAAAATGACAAATGCAATCATTATTAATGATTAATATGCAGTTAACAATTACTATTTGCAATTAGTAAATAATTAAATTTTTCCCAACACTGCCTTGTTTCCATTGAGTTTGCGTCAATACCATATCCGATAATAATCGATGATAATTTTATTACAAGTATATTATTGCGTATGATAAAGCCGAAAAAAAACTGTCTAATGAAACTAATTGGTGGACTTCTTAAGATGAAAGATTATTTTAGACGTAAACAAAAACCTAAGTAAACATTTTATTTCTTAATAAATGATGATATTTTCTATGGAACAACCAACTTTTTTTACCGCGATTACTGATTCCATAGTAAAAGTTGTTCTGTTTAATGTTCAGAAGTTTAATGCCCTAAAGTATGTACCGCATTTAGTTAAGTTTACATCCTGTATATGTATGTATTATACAAGACGTAAGTTTTTACCAGCTCTCATCCTACAAGAATCTTCCTCCTTGGGTAGTCATTTCAAACTTCTAATAGAAACACTATAGAAATATTGATTATAATTAGCCATCCGAAATTTTGTTTTCAAACTTCCATAGGTCGTCATGGAGCGATCCTGAGCATTTTGTCCAGCGGCAGTCATGTCTGAACACTTTTGCGACGGCGTGGGGCTATATGCCCCTCATGCGGTCTGTGTTACGCCTGGACCCCATACTCTTCAAAGACCCCGTGTCTACGCTCAGGAAAAAATATAGAAAAATGGAACTTGTTACATCCTAATGATCGTCATAATAGCGTTTCAACATGAGCGTTTTTCTTTTCTTTTTAAATTTAGTTCCTTAAATCTCGACAGATGGCATGTTTATCGCTCCATAGCGAAACATTCTTGGTCAATGCTCCATAGAGACGTTCGTTCGAGAGATCCTGTCAAAATCATGTCAAGACTGTGTCTGGCCTTTTTAAAGGCCAAGGGATCGAACCCATAATAACCTTGTCAGACGTAACCAGTTTCCAATTTTCAATTAAAATGATTCCTAAATAATGAAATATTCCATCAAAAGATGCGTTGGCATCTTTTTATCATCTTTTCCCTCTGTATTATTTTAAAGAAACACTTTTTGTTAACCTTTATTCGCGCAGACCGTAGCGCCATTTATCGCTGCCCTAGAAAACGAAAAGAAAAACGTTCATTCGTAGCGTAAAGACAGTTTGCTTGTTTTGACTTTTAATAATAATGCTATTTATATAGAATTTTAATATGTATACATATTATTTATTCATAGCGCGGACATTTAAATACTAGCCTCGTAGTTTGCGTGGTTTCGACATATCGAATTTAAATTAACCAATAAATAGTGTTTAAAGTTTGCAAAGTAGTTAAAATTGTCTTTACGTATTAGCTACAGTACTGATAGATAATTTTTTTTAATACCAAAAATTAGTTTTAAGTTATACATAAGTACTTGTTATTTTAAATGATATTAAATCATCGATCAAACCACAGTTGTATTATATTTATTATCAGTATTGTAGCCCTACCGACCATTTTGTATTGGAGAGCGCCTATGTTGGCGCGTAGCGGAGAGAAATGGTACAAAAAAAATACTAGCATAATGGGCACCTTTGGGCGGGACATGATGCGGGGCGGTTTGTTTGACTAGTTTTATTTATTTAGTAAATTATATTATTACGTTCTGATGTTTCAGAATATCTCTGACTACCCCCTCGGGGAATATAGTCGTGAGCATGTGCATGCAAATTATATTATGATTTTTAATTGTATATTTTATTAAGCTGGCTGCGTTGCCTCGCTGGATGGCCAGCAACATCCTTTGGACGAGATATGACCCAGACCGGCGGTCAAGACTTTTTTGACGTATCTGTCGCCAATCTCAAAAATATTTTTTTAGCCTCTGTCCCCCACATGCCAGCCGTTTCCACTGCCACCGGAGCAAATTTATACGCGGACCTCAGGGCGGCATACCTTGTACGTTTCCCCCTGGCCGATGACTCGGCAGCAGATCCCGCAGCCGCACGCCGCATTGATCCAGAAAGATGCGAGGGTGCAAAAGTGCAGCCACACGTCGCTTCCCAATGTAAGCATCGGCCCTTCTCCCACGGAACTAATGTAAGCCCATCGGGGCGCGTGCCATCAGAGCGGCTTAGACCTGAGGGTTCTAAGACACACGGGATGCCTGCAGACACCAAAGCCTTGCGAATGACGTCGTTCAAGGTGGAGTGCCTTGGAAACCTACCAGCCGCTTTCAGACAGCTAAGCCCATGTACGTAATATCAACTTAACGCAAACGATGAAGGAAAACATCATGGGGAAACCTGCATAAAATATGCTGAATATGAAATATAGGCTGATAAATTATAGCCTGTACAGCTATTGAGTAAGTTTCCAATTATATCGATTACAAGATTGGTAACTTATTGTGACTGTACTAGGAAATTTTAAGTTGATATTTTGTTTCTGTGATCATCATATCCCTTGTCTGACATTAAATTAACTAAATATTAAGAAGCAGAATAGCTAATAACTTCAAAAAAACACCATGTCGTTTTAGTACCGATTGAATCAGGTAGTTACATAATCAGACCCCAGATCAATAAATGTTTACATGAAACAGTTTTAAATAATAATTTATCAATCAAATAGCCTTTGGTTAGCCCTCCTGATAAAATTATCCTTATATCTAGAAAGAACAAAAACATGGTCCCTGACATCTAAATTTTCTTAGATGATACTGACATTGACACAGTTCTAAGAAATATCATTTTGGAGACATGCTAAGACATACAGGATATTACTTAAAATCTGCCAACATTGCAAAGACGATACAAAACTTGTTCCGCCATTCAAAGCTAAAACGCAACATTGGCTTAGCCTTCTAATTAGATGGCAACGGATGCCATAAAATATGACTAATCGAATTAAGTAATGGGTCGAACGAAATTGCATTTTTAGAGTACGAGTCCGGCCATCGAACTGCATTGAATTTGTAAGCATTGCATAAGTAGAACACAGGCTGACATAACGACAGCTTCGCAACCAGCAGCGGCGGCCTTGGCCGCGATGCCGCGGGGCACGCTTGGCCACTGCCGCTCCCGTGTAAACACCGTGCTTCGCAGTGCGGACTTTATCTTTGCGCGCGCAACTGGTGCGCCTGCCAACTCCTACTAAGCCGCAAGTTGTGCAGCTTTAGGTAAACAAAACATTTATATTGAGTTAATTTTATAGAAGACAAAAATTCTCAGCATTGTTTTGTATCTTACTTAGATGTGATTTGTGAGTGAAGGTGAAATATTGGTGGTATTTATTATAAATGATACCTACTTGTGACTGGTGCTCGACGTTACTGAAGGCTTTTCCGGGATTTTAAAACAAATGGTGAAAGTTTTCCAATACATTATTGCACTTTATTGAGGTAGGTAGGAGTCGGTACATACATATAGGTAGGTATTACGAAACATGTAACACTAGAAAGGACTAGTCGCAGTCCATGTAGGTCTCTTGAAGTACGATTTCAAAATTAATGTGTTGTAACATTTATCGCAATGAAATATGCATGGAATTATAACATTATTGTACCTACTTAATTATTTCGAAAAACAAGAGTCTAAAGATACACCAGATCTTATTGCATTTTTATTGTAGTTAGGTACAATACATTACTGATGAGTTAATTAACTATGTAGTTTACTCTAATACTATCTCTGTATCGTTTTCGGACATATACCTATTTCGGATTTCTTCATGACAATGATTCACTTGAATGATTACGAATATCACGACGATACGAATTTCGTTACTAGGTACGAGTAACTCATCAGATCCGTTAGTTAATCGATTTGTATATTACACTTTCTCGCTAAACTACCTTACTCGCATTGCACAAGTAAGTACATGATCAAAGTACTTACTATACTTCTATTAACAATAATATTAACAAGTTATGTTGCAAAACCTTTGACTATTTATATGTGGACTGGTTACGCGTGTAATTCTACTAACAAACATATCTGCCACTTTTTGCGGGGGGCGAGGTAACATGAAATCTGCAACTTTGGATTTTATTCCCCATAACTTTAGATTCTAATTTTGAATGTTAAAAATCATGAAAAGTAGTCTCGTGTGAACCCCAAACGTTCTAAGTTCGAAGTTATTATTTCGCAATTATAGGCTGTCTCGTTTAGTGATAAGGTGTAAAATTGAATGTAAATGCACAAGATCAATTGTGCTTATTCCGTGGCAGAGGGGAAATGCTACCGCAAGGCAAGTCCTTATAATAATTAGTCAAAGTGCAAAACAAACTAATACATTTATTTCTTGACGACTCGATCGGTAGTGAACCTATCAACTGTGCGAAGGGTCGCGAGTTCGAATCACGTGAGGGCAAATATTTGCATGATGAATATGAATATTTGTTCACGAGTTACTATGAAGTTTGTATCTAATATGTTTTCCATATCATGTCTAGTCATCATTATACAAGTCCCAGCTAGATTCTGATACTTTAAATGGGACTAGGATAATCTGTCTGATAGTGTCCAATATAATATATATTTATATAATTATTTATTGTTAATTAATAATTCTAAAGTCTACAAAAACAAGCAGTTAGTACATGCTTCGTCAACTTACTAAAGTCAACCACATGTTCATCAATACATCACGCACCCGACACAAGACAATACAGAAAGACGAGATAATGTAAGGCAGATATTGTAAGACATAGGTAATTATTACCTGCACACACCTACACAATCTCTCGGTCGTTAACCATTTTTCATTGTGGCCGCATAGAATTAACAGAATGGTACCTCCAATCTAGGCGTGCAATCGTAGCTAGATTAACTTTAACCATATTTGAGGTTTTATGATGAATAGTCGTGAAAAATGGTAACGGGTGGCGAGCTTTTACCACAATTTTGCAGTGTCAGTAAACAAAGTAGAGACTGCTGACTGGTGACACAGGTGCCGTGGCAAGCTCTCAGATTTGGGTCGGCGGATGTAAGATAGGGTCTGCAACACTATCCTGCCTGCTTTGCACTGGGCAACGGCAATGCGGTGAGCGTAGTTCATTGGGCTATTATTTGACAGAATATTTCCGTACATTTTAATAAATGGCGTTAATAAAATAGTAAAAACAGTAATCTTTTAAAACATTAAGAGAAGTTTATTCCGAATCCGTAAATGCGCGCTGCATACAAACGAAGTCTGGTGATATTTTCAATACTAACCAATTAAACTCAATGAAATTTTGCAGAAACAATCTAGGAACAAATATCTATGCTTGTATCGTGTCCGATTTTCGTTAAAATATACAGTTTCAATGCTAGGGTTTATTTAAGATTTGTATGGAAAACTTTGAGTTACTGTAACATTAAAACTATACATTTTAAGGAAAATCTGACACGATACAAGCATAGAGATTTGTTTCTAGATTGTTTCTGCAAAATTTCATTGAGTATAATCGGTTAGTATTGAAAATATCACCAGACTTCGTTTGTATGGAGCGCGCCAACAGTAATACATAATATACCCTTAAAGGATACTTCGTCAATGGATGCTTTAGAGTCGTAAGACTACGTTTTTTTACTTTTTACAGTCACGCGAGGCATGCTTATTAATTTTATTTCTAATTTCGTAAACCTGAACAGCATACGAATACGAACATAACTATACAACAGTATAAGAGACAACAGAATTAATGAAGAATGGCCTGACTTATGGCCTTATTTTAAGACAATTACAGCATTGCTCAGGGAGCAAAGCAGTTACTGCTTATAACTGAGGACTATGGGGACTATTCCAGCCAAATGGCCCAACTCATGTATTTTCATTTATTCTGCTTGACCTTTGACCTAGCCTTTGGCACTCTCCTTAATTTGAGGTTGCAGCTTACGTTTTACTTGTTTCCTACGAAAAAAAACCTTCAAAAGAACACGGCGCGGACAAATGCTAATGAGTAAGGATTCCTGCTTTATTTCGGCCGTCAGTCCACACAGACCACTGCTAGACCTTGGCCTCTTCCATTTATGCATTCAGTCCGGTCACTACTCACTTCTTTTCGCAGATTTTCACTCGTATCTTGCCGGCGCATAGTATGATTTGTTATCCGAACGAACGGCCCAGTCTATACTGAACTCGTCCCAAACTCTCCAGCAGATGTCAAGCAACATTACCATATGTATAAACTCATAGGAGGTACTTATTAACTTACCAACTTTTTCGAATACACATCTATGTATTAAATACGGGTAATCTCTTATTATACAGGGTCAAATTTAATATGCTGGCAGTTTTTAAGAGGATGATCAGACCATCAAACTGAACAACTTTCTCTATGTCGTTCCCAACATAAAAAAATATGCTGTCCCATATTTATTTGGGTCGACTTGAGTAGGACAGAGTTGCAGTTTTGTACGAAACATCAGTTTTTTTTTTCGCGATTTCGACTTTACTCCCATAAAGTTGTTCCAGTGTGATGGTCTGATCATCCCCTTAAAAACTGTCAGCAGATAAAGGAGGACCGTATATACCAATGTACTCGTACATATACAAGATTTAACTAAGTAGTTAGGTATATGCGCGTCGCATATAAAATTCGTATCGTAAGTATGCTAAGGTAATAATAGAATGTTTCAAGCATAGTCAAGGTCTTACGATTAGGTCAAATCATACACACATTAACAATTCAGGCACAGTAGATACAGAGATCTTATAGTCGTAGAAGTAGGAAAACCACAGTCTTCACGGTTGTATAGTGTGGGACTTATTGTTATTCAATCGGGTTCTTCGGAGAGAAAAAAAATATTACAATTTTAGGTACTTACTACGTTTTTAAAAGAAGAAGTTCTAAGTGTGATACCATTTTGGAAAACTTTATTAAATGGACCAACTTTTGAAAAAAAAATTGCCAGTGTATCGCCATAAATTTTTATACAAGATGTAGTCTCAACACTTTACGACAGAAATCTTGACAGAAAAAAGTGTTTTCTTTAAAAAGTATGGCACTAATTCTTTAATTTTGTATTGGGACCACTGAAACTATTATTCATGATCAATGTAGCAATTATAATTTTAATTTAAAAAAATCACAAATTTGTAGTCACTAGATCTAAAAAATCAGCGCATAGTGGCGGTTTTCAAAATTAAAAAAAAAAGACTCGAAAGCTATCCAACTTTTATATTTTTTTATTATTCCCTAAACAGTTAAAAACTTGCTCATTTCCTGTTTTCGCCTTGACGTTGAGTTTTGGTACACCCTGTTTGACGACTAAATCTCCTTATATTGATATCATGGCTCCTTTTAATAATTTAAGCTTGGCTGCTACTCGAAGGTTTATTAGTGCAATAAATTCCATAAGTAACGATAAATGACAATAAAATAAAGCTTACTAAAATACAATAAAACCGGTCAAGTGCGAGTTGGGCTACTCGCGCACCGAGGGTTCCGTACCACATCTCCACACAACATAAAACTAAAAAAAATTTTTTTTGTTCTGGACCTTTAAAACGAGACCGACTCACACTTGGCCGGTTTTTATTATTTGTTGTTATACTGTAGAGTTTGCTGTATAATCACACCAAGTTTGACGCTTGTATGTATTCACGTTACTTTTGAAAAAACGTCGATAAAAACTAGTTTCTTGTATGAGGACCCCCTTAAATTTTAACTTTTTGACGTTTTTATTATTTGTTAGCCAATCCGCCATAGTAACACACATTCTGTGAAAATTGCAACCGTCTAGCTATTACGGTTCAAAAGTTCTAAATATGTAGGACGGACGGACGGACAACGTAGGCTTAGTAATAGGGTCCCGTTTTCACCATTTGGGTACGGAACCCTTAAAACTATCTCCATCTCAAGAAGCATCTTGAAAAACTGGCCTAACGAAGCGCAAAACCGGGACGCATGGAGAGAACGGAGGGATGACTTTGCCCAACAATGGGACAGTGACGACTGATATAATAATAATATCTCTATCTCGTATAACTAGGAGTAGAGTATCAGTTTTTGATACTCCTGTTGTCTCTTTCAGATTTATAGAAAAGCTGTTGCAAGGTATCTGCCTGCCATTAGACCGTTTCTAGTAGGTACATACGCATCTTTTTAGTCAACCAAATCTTTGGTAGGTAAGTACTTACCTATTGTCATAATCTCGCCTCATACGTGCCTCATACAATACATAAGGCTTCATTTGCAGAGTTTTGGAGGGCTACGCTAAAACAGTGATACTTGAAAGAATTAATGAAAAAATGAAACACTTAGGTACCCATACAGGGTCTTTCTTTTTAAAGGGGATGATCAGACCAACAAACTGAACAACTTTCTCTATAGCATCAACATCGAAATAGCGAAAAAAAAATCACCTCTTCCATACAAAACTGCAAATCTACTCGAGCTATACAGAGTCCTTCTTAATATGTTCAAACTATTTTAAGGGGATGATCAGACTATCAAACTGAACCACTTTCTCTATGGCACCAACTACGAAATCGCGAAAAAATAATCAGTTCTTCCATACAAAACTGCAAACCTACTCGAGCCAAATGCCCATACATAGCTGTTTTTTTTTTCGCGATTTCGATGTTGGTTCCATAGAGAAAGGTGTTCAATTTGATGGTCTGATCATCGCCTTAAAAAAGTGTCCCCCAACCCTCTTATCTACCCACAACCTCGCTTGGGTACTCTTCGCATCTTACTTTAGGTACCTACCTAGTTTTGTTCCAGTAAGGTTCCCAGTTGATAACTCGTTTAACTAACGAGGAAATCCGTAATGCGCAATCAAACACGTTTTAATGTTAATACTAACTTCCCATACTGACCAACTAATACTTGAGGTTACAGGTACCTACCGCTTTATAAGTGTTTTGCATAGAGCTATACTTCATTCCAAATAAGAACGACGAGATTTTCCGATTCCTATTTAGCTTTCTGGCTAATTCTGAATACCAAATGTAATTAATTTATTGGATACATATACTATCCGACATATCTTGGACGTTACTAAAGCTGTTCTAAGAATAAGTGAGAGGAAGTGTTTAAAAATCTCTGTTTCTGTAATTCAAAATAGCCTTAAAATTTCGTTGTTATTTTGAATGGAGTATAGAATATAATATACAGGGTCCAACTTATATGCTGGGAGTTTTTGTAGAGGATGATCAGACCATCAAACTGAACAACTTTCTCTATTGGACCAACATCGAAATCGCGAAAAAAAAAATCTGCTGTCATGTTTTGCAGTTTTGTATGGAACAGCAGACTTTTTTTCGCGATTTCGATGTTGGTGCCATGGAGAAAGTTGTTCAGTTTGATGGACTGATCATCCCCTTAAAAAAGTGTCAGCGTATTAAGAAGGACCCTTTATGTACCAACCAATAGGAACCATACTACCTATATACTTGCTTCATTAATTTGGCCAACACTTTGGCAATCTTTTTTTCAGGGTAACTTTTCTGATCAATGCTGATTACTTCATTGAGAGCGTCCGTGTGAAAAGGCACTAAGACTACTAATACGGTAGTACCTAGATAGGTAGGTACTAGAGGTAAGACTGTATTAATAGGTCGTATGTATTTACGTTAAGTAATAAGCTTTTCTTACGTAAGACTTTCTTGATTTTTGTTATGTATGAATGAACGTAACTTTATATTTCTGTAGATATGAAATAATTGCTTTACAAATTATAGTTATTGTCTTGCATAGCTTTTTGAATCTGTGTGGTATAGAGAGATGCATTGTTGAATAGTTCGTATTTTTTGAGCTGTTCAACATTTGTATTTTATTGTGGACTTTTCACTCGAAAGCATACCTACATAATTATGAGATCATAAAGTAGTGTGTCATAAATTCACGACCATAATCCCCTTCTGGCTGTTAAGAAAGACAACAATTCATGTTAGGAAAGGTCTACAAACTCGGTATCTAGTAAATACGTCTGTATTTACTGCAGGGTTTACCTTTAGCATAATTAAGGTGGATTGGATGACTGTCAAGTGGTGATAGGTGGCTAGCATGTGGCCTAGCTTATCGCCCAGAAATAAACTGTATAAGAACTGTCGGTGTGAGAGGACTAAGGGGTATAGTATCCCTTAGTCGCCTCGCACTGACGACCACAGCCAGGAATGAGGTACTTAGTCAATTCAGAGCCGCATTATCCCTACCACATGAATTAAAAACGTATGTACCACCAAGTAAAAGTTGATCCACGCATGACAAGCACGTATCCAGGAGGGATTGGTTAGATTGATTCCTATATTTATGATTTTTATACAGGGAAGTGAAGGGTCCCCCCGAACCAAACCTTAGATTGGGCATAATGTGACGACTAGTCCATTATGACATCCATTATGTATTTATTTTGCTAATTTTTGTTTTAAGCAAGAGGCCTAAGGTGTAAGGTGTAAGATGGTGCAATACACACGAGGCGCCCGCGCATTGCTGGCAGCAGTCGTGGTAGTCGCCGTCATCGCGCCGCAGTTCACGCATGCGCAACCTGTTAGTACATAACACCTGATCGACTGACAATTCTGGTTAATTTTATTGCATTTGGGTTAGTTAGAGTCAAACCGGGTGCGTATCGCTACGCAACAGTTTAATTACACGATTATACATTAAACTAGCTATACTAAACTAAAACCACTAGTAAGTTGGTAGGTACAGTCGCCATCAGATATATCATAGCAAACAATTAAGGTGGTCAAATATTTCTAAGCAGTTCTAATTTTCAGTAATTTCTTTACACAAAACCAATCATTAGGTAATATCTGAACGCCTAGAACATCAAATATATCTACGCAGTCAGGGTGATCATAAACATCTGAGCAGTTTAGGAAAAAATACCTTAATCCTTTGTTACATTTCAATTTCTAAATAACATTGTAAGGGAATTATTGAAAATTAGCGGTTCAGATATTTATGACAAAATACATGTGTATTTTGTCATAAATATCTGATATAATTGGTAAAATGTACTGAGCAGCACTGGCTATGCTCAGAAATATTTGAACACCTTGTATGCTACGATATATCTGATGGTGTACCTACCTACTTAGTTAACTAACTTGCAAAGGTTTAATAGTGCAATCGAAGAAAATAAAATCTGTAGGGGACTAATAAATAGGTCCATTACATTATACATTCCATATAGCAACGAAATTTTAGGGCTTTGAATTACAGAAACACAGATTTGAAACAATATTTACGCCTTTTATCTATCTATCTATCGCGCGCAAATAGAAAGAGATCGAAGGCGCGATAGCACAGTATCACGCTGCCATACTACGGCCGCAGGAGTAGATCTCATTTAGACCTAAGTAGGAATATTGAGATCTCTAATGTTTTGTTTGAGTTGTGATTGATAAATCTATGTATTTTCAGCCGACTGCGGAGCAGTCTATAGCAAAAGACCGAACATTTCGGCTATCAGCAGTTAAGTCGGGGAAAAAAGTTGCCACAGCACCAAAATTTGGATTTTTTGGTACTATATTCCATCTAATTTTAGAGGTACGATATGATTTTATGCTACAACTAGCTGGTACCCGCGACTCCGTCTGTGTGGACTTAAAAAAGTATCCTATGTGTTAATCCAGAACATATTCTATCTGTGAGTCAAATTTCATCCAAATCCGTGCAGCCTTTTATGTGCGATTGAGTGACAAGCATCTAAACATCCAATCTTTGACATTTAAAATATTAAGTAAGATATTAGTAACATACTTACATCCTACATACCATTCTTATAGGACAGTCTTAAAAATGTAAGCAATTACCAAACAAGTACTTAAGGGGCTATGAGTTCAGACGAATACGCTACCGTTCCGACACACTTCTTTCACCTCATTTCCATGAAATTTGGGTAACAAACAATAAATAATAAATTCTTTTACGTGCTCTAGCCTGCACAAATAGAATAGCCTACCGTGCACAGGGTGCCACAGAAAAGTGTGGTCATTTTTTTAGGGTCTCAAATATATGGAACAGCAAATTTTTTCCTCGCGATTTCGATGTTAGTCCCATAGAGGAAAGCTGTTCAGCTTGATGATTTGAACAAATCCTTTAAATTAAATGCTTAGTAAGGGCAGACTAAGGGCCTGTTTCACCACTTCCGAATACGTTCTTGTTAGCTTATCCGACAGCTCATTTGACATATTTTGTATGAAGAATATGTCAATGAATCTTTCTGTAACACCCTGTAGATCATTCCTGACAAAACTAATAGATTATTTGCGACATATCTTTTCTTCTTTCACTTTCATTTAAAACAAGCATACTAACTTCAACGGTTATAATGAGAGAGATACATTTTTGTAGGATACTTGTATATATTTTTTATCAATGAATATGTGCATTTAGGTTGTATACCTACCTACCTACACTTAGAGTTATCCCCCTAAACATTAAATGACTAAAACTATTTTTTTTTCAGCAAATCAACGATACAAAAAGTGCATACAACCAAATAAACGATTTAGTAACTAACCAATTTACTGATGACAATGTGAGTATCTACAACACTTTAAAATCTTGATAAAATCGCATATTTAGGTTGTGGAGACCTGAATTCTATATTTAAACACAGAAACTATCATATACTGGCTGGGATAGGCTGGTTTCGGGTTCGAGTCCGGCCTGCGTTTAAATCAAAGTAGGTACTCAAGCATTATAAAGCCTGACCAGAAAAATAAAACACTTCGCCATGTTGCGGATAATCATTGGAACTAATTTTTCTACTTGAAATATTGTCATTAAAGGTTATAATTGATCGCAGCGCCTCCAAAGCAGGTTTTTTATTTATGTTAGGCTTTACATAGTACGATTATTACCTTGTTATATTACATACGAACAATTTAATGAATTCCCAAGTTTCGGAACTACTCGGGTTGTTGTTGTTCGGTCTCGTGAAACACATAATTCACAGATGACATTTTAAAATCAACTACCTATACTTGTTACCTCCAACACGCTTGTGCGAACTTAGACGAGCCCACCTGTACATCGACTCGTATGTAAAGTGCTTAGATAAAGTATATGTCTAGATTGAACCTCACGCTTCTACCGTATAAAACAAGTGGCAAACTTTCTTTGTTTGGTGTGCGTGAAGCGTCATACAACTTGTCTCTTTGTGCGTGTATAGCGACACGGTTTATCACCGAGAGCTCGGTGATATTTTTTTCGACGCGTTCGTAGCTCCGACTATCTATCTAGACATATAACTTACCAAAGGTAGAGTGATTGTTATTTATTTACTTTATGGAAGCGTCAATGTATAGCGAACTCGCATTAGCTCGCGCAAAAACATATAGGAGTGTTCATTATTTAACTTTACTTCTTATTGAAATGGTTACTGTAGTACCAGCAGGCCTACCATGCATTTTTACTGTACTTTACTACTGTAGTAACGTCACCTAAGAGGAAGGATCTCTCTTTAAGACTAGAGTGAGCCATACCAATTGTAAAGTGTCCACTTTTTTTGACGTTTAGGTTTGAGTGTGTGGTGTCAAGTAGTATCGACAAAAGGCACCGAGTGACATAATGGCCTTATGTTTACGGTCACTTTTCAAACACACTAGCTCAAAAAAAAGTGGACAGCCGCATAAACAAATATCTATAGTTTCATCTCCTTCTACTATTAAAGGTATGTCATAAGACAAAAGAGACCAACTACAATCGTAAATGCGGACTCTATGGAGATCCTTCCTCTTACAACGTCACTTATTTTGTATTGAATTTCGTACAGCGCAACTAGTGATTACGTCGAGAACTAATTTCTGCCATACGAAATGGACGACGTAACTACAGTGGTAAAGTACTGTGAAAACTCATGGTAGGCCTACTGATTTATAAGTTCCCCCGATGTACCTGCGCAGTTGAAAAATTTTAGGATGTGCCTTCAATGCCTTGCCACGATTGGCTTATTGTTTTCGCGCCCTTTTCGCTCCTATCCGACTTTGCACCCTTTGATTACTAAACGAATTCGGGTTTTGCCGGGGACTCTGCGCAAACGAACATTGCCAAGGTTAATTATTTTCCTGGTCGTACTGTACTGTACCCTGTTCCTCAGCCCTCAGATGGCCTACTGCAGAATATGATACATAATACCAAAATTTTCACAGACTGTGACAGTGGAACCTGACCTTAATAACAATGGTACTACAGAGATGCCGAAAATTTCTAGACAAGAGTTCCTTAAGATTTTGGATCGTAATCTTAAGGGACTGGCTCGACTCCGTAACTTAGAATGGCGAGAAGCTCGAAAGGTAAATATTGACAGATAATAACATAATTCTTCTTTATTTTCACTCAAAGAATAGACAAATAGAAAAATAAATACCTATATCAGCTTCCTGCACGTCTAGTATGATTACACTACACGCGCGCGACGCTCTTTCGCTGTAAAGAAAATAACCTGTTCCCGCGCTTTTCGGAGAGCGAAAGCCGCGCTTGCCGCTAAAATGTAGTATGAAAAAAAGCAGAGTCGCGCGCGTATAGAGAAATCATGTTAGACGTGCTGGTTGCAAAAAACCAAAATTAATAAGTCTATTTTGGTCTCGCTGCTGCGCTGCTATAACATTTTTCTTTTGTCCTAGGATTCATGGGCCAATTTACAGGCGTATTATGAAGAAGTTGCAAAAGGAAAAAAAATACCAAGTGGAAGATAGCATTGTGAAGAATATTCCTTAGTTTTATATTCATAAGTATTTATAAGTAGGTGAATTCTGTAGCTACAATAAAATAAAATAAGTATAATTAAACACTTTTTGTTCTCTTATTCTCAGAAAGTAAGATATTGTTTATCAAGTGGGTGGAACGTGATGCATTTCCTCCCTAGGGCGGAAGAGAATCTAATTTAAAAAAAAATCTACTGAGCAAAGGCAGAAACCTATACAGCCACACTTCGATAAAATTACATTAATTCTTATTTTTTATCATTATTATGATCAATATATTTGAATTAGAATAGAAGCATTGATGTCATATTAAGAGGTCAATGAATAGAAGTTAATTTTAAATAACAATATTTTTGTCAATCGGAGACTTGTAAAAATTATAAGCAGACAGCCTTTGGCGCGTGATCTGTTTCCACCAGCAACGGATCGCGTGATCAGAGTGGACTACCCCATTTTCCCTAGTAGACGCGCATTCTGCAGGTGTGTCCCTACACTAAAGGAAAGAACCGTGTTAATAGAAACTCTTTAATCTAAGTAGGTTACAAGGTTTTCTTTATTTAAAGAAAAAATCATTAATTGTTATTGCTGACTACATTGTCATTTACAAGTCATTTACCTTACAATTTACAGAAAAATGCATTAAGCGGGAGTATTAACTTCCACAGTTGCTGGTTTTTCATTAGTAGTTTCTTCTACACTTGCATCAATTTCCTCGCCGTCGGCACTTTTCGATTTCTTGTCGCTCTTTCTGAACTTGTCATACCTGCAGACGAAATTATTATTATTAAAAATACACTTCTATTGTGATGTGATGACACACCTGCCGAATTTACGCAGCCGAAAATACGTGACATAATTTTCAGTACAAGTCCGCGTCCTATGACACACTATTTATGCATTTCACACCAATTTCTTAGTAGACGCGTAAATTACGTCGCGTAAATTCGGCAAATGTGTCAGGTCACCCCTCTTATGTACACATGGTGTAAAGCACCCTAGTAATTTCAAATATTATTGACTATAAACAATAGGGGTATATTTAATGGGGTGGTTTAGACCATCAAACTGAACAACTTTTACTATCTGATGGATACAACATTGAAAATAAAAATCTGCTGTCCTATACATTTGAGTTAAGAGTCAGTATGTTGCAGTTTTGTATGGAACAGCAGATTTTTATATTTTTTCTCGATGTTGGCACCGTAATGAAGGTTGTTCTATTTTTTACACCCTGTATATAACTCTGAAACTATTCATAGCACCACAAAGTTTCTTGCAGAATTTTTTTTTCTTTAAAGGTTTAGGTATAACAAGTAAAATGGATGGCTCGGCTCGTCTTGGCGGAGGCACTGACTTGCCCTAAGATCCGCAGTAGCGCTAGCATGCCAAAAAAAAACCTGTTCACCACAGAAAAATTTACAAAACGAGGAAACCGTAACGTAAAAGTAACAAAGACAACCGGCATGTCTCGATTTTTTATGTTTATTCAAAACAAAATTTGTTTTGTTTAAACGGTATCACACCTGTAATACCAAGCTTAGATAGGGTTGAGCCTCATCTGGCAGCACGGAATCTATTTTTTTCATGCTGTATCCTTTTTTGTCGCTCAGGAACATCATTTGCTAGAGCGAGAAATATCGCAGCTTTGCCGGTGCTGTCGCATTACTGCTATTTTTCTTGCTCTAGCAAACGACGTTCCTGAGCGAGAGAATAGGATAGAGCTTCAAAAAATTCGATTCCGTGCTACCAGATGAGGCTCAACCCTAAGGCTGCCTGTCCACTGAAGCGGAGTTAGGCTGCGGAGCGGAGAAACCAACAAATATTAACCAATATGATTGCATAAAATAAAATTGCAGAGATTTTATGATATCCCATTGGTTATTATTTCTCCGCTCCGCATCCTCGCTCCGCATTAGTGGACAGGCACCCTTAAGCGTCTTTTTTGTGTGAAAACGGATTTTCTCAGGGATTACACTAGTTATGTAGGGAGATGCTTGATTCATGGAATCAGTAAACATAATACACAAAACATTTACAGGGTAAAATGAATCACCTGTCTAGATCGTCGTCATCGTCGCTGGCCTCGTTGCCTTGAGGGTCCACTTCACGCAGCAACTCCCCTATATCTTTGTCAACGTCTGCCCACAACTTATCTTCACTCCCTGCAAATACATTTCAAAATAACACGAATTAATACATGTTCCTACTCAAATAGAATGGCATAGGGTTTGTTTGATCACTTTTGGATAAGTTCTTGTTAGTCTGACTGGACAGCTCCATTGACATATTTTGTATGAAAAATATTTCAAAAGATCTGTCTGATAAGCTATCAAGAACTTATTCAGAAGTGGTGAAACAAGCCCTTAGTCATATTTTAAGATGCAATGTAATATAAACTATGAGAAAATTATAACAAAAGTGTGTCTGTACTCTGTACATTGAAGATGTTTACAAGTAAAAGATTATGATATGGTTTTTAGGTGTCCTTGACTCCAAATCAACCATTTTTAGAATTTTCTGAAGTCTGCCTGTTTGTTTCTTCGAGCATCACGCCAAAACTACTGAACCAATTTTGATGAAACTTTTGTTTGAAAGCTCATGATTTGACTTATAATATGGTATATAATTTGTGCGAACGAAGTCGCAGATAAACTCTAGTTATAAATAAGAGACAAAACACACCAGAAACGTTTGCAGCATCTGTGCCATTTTCTAGCTTCTTCTTACTGGCTTCCTCAGTGGGTTCAGGTTTCTCTGTTTTTATTTTATCACCAGTTTCTTCAGTGGCCCCAGTATCTTTTTCATCTTCTGTAAATTAAAATTTTGTTTTTGATCTTTTGAGACAATCACCACTAAGACATATTCAGAACCTAGCAAGGCTTTTTTAGGGTTCAGCAAGGAACTCTTATAGTTTCGTCCACATCCGTCTGTCTGTCAATTAACCTCTCGTGACATGAAGACGTAATACATACATAAACTCGCTATAGTTGCAGCCCGCGTGCCACTAATATGGTCGGTAAACCAGTTTTTTCATACATTTCGTTCAGAAAAAGATCACTATTTCTATTTTTCTTAATTAATGGCCGGTTGCTTGCGTCTAGCGCGGCAATTCTGCCAATGTCAAGTAGTTTATAATCTCAAGTGATTGTTTTATGGTTAAAACACAAAAGAGTTTCACAAAATGGCGGAGCCACGTGCAAGCCTAAGAGAGGCCAACACGAATGCGTCTACCTTCCGCCAGACTTGCAGCGCGACTCCCAAAAAAAAAAAAAAAAAAAAAAAAAAAAAAAAAAAAAAAACTACAATCATAAGTCACTGTTGGGGTTGGGGTTTGACGGGTCTGCTCTGCGCAAACGAAGATTGATGAGCGGAATTATTGTCGTGGTCGTAGTGTACCTTTCTGCTGGTGCAGCTGTCGGTGTATGCGCTCGGCCTGCTTGCGCAGCGTGCGGGTGTCGCGGTGCTGCACGTAGCGGCTCAGGTGGATGCGCAGGCGGCAGTGCCGGCGCAGCGCCTCGCCCTCCTCCGCGCCGCCGGCCTCCGCGCGCGGCAGGTACACGCGGCACAGCTCGCACCACCACACCTGACCGTCACATACGATACATCAACATCGCTGATAGTCTATTGGCTATGTATTTCTCCATGGAGTTGGAATGATTTGCTCGCGATCACTTTTACTATTTAGAGATAACAGTAAAAATTTAATGTATATTGATAAACTCGATGAATCGCGAAAAAAACGGAATTAGTTTATACGTAAAAAATATAAAATAAAGACAAAAAAAACTTGACATGCCGATTTCTGCCAAACATCTCTGTCCTTCTTATTATGCTGACACTTTTTAAAGGATGATCGTACCATCAAACTGAACAACTTTCTCTATGGCACCAACATCGAAAAAAATACAAAACTGCAATCCTTCTCGAGCCAAATGTATGGGACAGCTGATTTTTTCTAGCGATTTCGACGTTGCTCCCATAGAGAAAGTTGTTCAGTATGATGGTCTGGTCATCCCCTTACAAAATTGTCAGCATATTAAGAAGGACCCTGTATATCCACATCTATTTATTCATAAAATATACTTCAATGATCTTACCTCCATCTTTTTAATATGTTCACTTCCTATGTTTATTTCCACCTTAGGCTTCTTGGTTGTCGGTTCATCTTTTTTCTCTCCTCCAGAATCATCATCTTCAACTTCTGTGATAATTAAATATTATATTAATAAGTAAACACATTATTAACATAATGAACTTCAGTAGATTAAATCATAGACTAACCATCAACATCACCCACTGAATCGAGAGTCATGAAATTGTCCAAGTCAACATCCATTCCCTCGTCTCCACTCGCCTCAGCTTTAGGACTCGCGCGTCGAGCGGACTGGTTAGCTTTGCGCTGTAAACATTTATAAAATCAGTACACGTACATAAACTCACGACCTTAATTCCATTCGGGGTGGTCAGGAACATTGCTACACCTAACTACTTTCTGTTTAAGAATGTAGTTGTAGCAATGCTTAAGCAACTTAAGTTTCAGGATGGAATGACGTGTCAAGTGGTGAGAGTCGGCTAGCCTTTTGGCCACATAAACACTGCATGAAACCTTTAATCCCTTAGTCGCCTTATAGGACACCCATGGGAAGAATTGGGGTGGTCCATTCAAAGCCGGAACTACACAGGGTGTAAAATGAAATGCATTACATAGTAAACGGGGAACTTCAGACCAACCTAAACAATGAAGCCAACTTGAAAAATGACAATTACAACTTGACTAAAATGTATATAACAGCTGTTTTGTTTTCGCGATTTTGATGTTGGTCCCATAGTAAGTTGTAAAAACCGTCAGCATATTAAGTAGAACCCTGTATAGTACTCTAAAGGCACGCATTCAATTACCTTGAGATGTTCCAAAGAGCAAATGTGATGCTCGTAAATCATGGGTGATCGGAAAGTGACGCGGCATATGCGGCAGAACGGCATAAGGAAGCGCTTCATGGCGCGGTGTGTGTCGGTGAGGTTGTGTGCGTGTCGCGTGGTGCGGTGGTTCAGGCGGCAGATGAGGCAGAAGGTGGTGCGCGTGGCCAGCTCCGCGCCGGCCCCGGCCTCGAGCTCCCGCTGGGCGCCGCGCTGAGCCACGCGCATGCGGAGCAGCTGCGCCTTGTGCCGCCGCGCCACCGCGCTCATAGCAGCACGGTGCTTGCTCGACATCAGGTGCTTGGCGTATCCCTACATTCAAACACATTATTAGACTAAACACTTAGTAGTGCAGTAAACAAGATTTTTACCCGTCGATGGATGTTTTTTTTTAACGCAGTTTTTATTTATGCCATAATGCTACAGATTTGGTTAAAGGCCTGTGTTTAAAAAGGCATTGGTAAGTAAGAAGTTTTAATCAACAAAATAATTACAAAAACAGCATCAATGTCTATACAGAGCAGTGTGTAAACTTAATGCGTTTCATATTTATTACTGGGGTGCTTTAGAGTCTAAGTTTAGACCATTTTACTTTTACCAAAGCTTCAGACCATAAAACCGAACAATTGAAATGCGAAGAAAAATTAATAATTATTAATAAGATGTTCAGTTTGATGGTCTGAGCACCCCCTAAAGGGGCTAAAGAATGTAACGCATTTAAGTTTACACCCCGTATAACTAAAATCTACATCATAAACTCACAGCGCCTTTTTCCCAGAAGGGTAAGCTGAGACTAGGGATCTCCACTTTGGGCGGTCCCGAAATACCTCTGTCCCTTCCTTTAGATCCATATAAGGCATAATCTATAAGAATGATATTAGTAAGATGAGCAGCATTATAACATGTTTAAAACGGGTGTTACATACGGCAAAAGTGGCACATTTCTCCTTGCAGTGAACACATGAGAGATGCACGTAGGGGCGCGGGCGCGGCGCCGGCGCGTCCGAGGCCGCGTCCGGCTCCTTGTCGGTGTCCTCCCCGCCCTCCCCCACTTCCGCATCAGATACCTCCGGCTCCGGCTACAAACAACAGTATATTTTACACTGTTTCATATGTCGTTTAAGACATTAATCACATGGCAATTAAGATTTATTTTACACTAACCTTCGGTGACTTGCTCTTTGTTTCCTTTATCTCTTCAGTAGGTTCTTCCTTTTCATCAGCATCCCAATCTTCTTCAGTTGATGAAGCCTCATCTTCTTTAGATTTGATAGAGCTGTTTCGAAAATGTTTTATTTAACAATTTTATATACAGGACAAAGTAAATCATTATTTGTTTACTATACATAAATAAATATAGAGAATATTTGATAGTCTTCATTTATTTTAATCATTTTCCACAGGTATAAGTTGTTTTAGTTTGTCCTTTACAAACAATTCTGGCAGGTCACACTAATCTGACTGTACTTGGTCATATGAGGATCTCTCTTAATTATTCTTGTGAATACCAATTGCATCCAAACTTACGACAATGCTGAGCTTCACATTCTTATTCAACATGTATATTCAGTCAAAGCTTTTCATTATTGTAATAGTAATCACAGACCAGTTTATTCAGTGCCTCATTCAGCAGATGTCTAAATTTTGGCTTCAACCTCTAAACAAGACAATAAAACATTCAATTTATTGAATTACCTTCGCCCCTTGATTGTTCTGAAACCGCGCGTGTAACCGAGCGATCTTTCACCGAATCGCCTTGATGAAAATGTACCACGCGAGCGCGGGGCTCCGCGGAATGAAGCGCGAGAGCGCATGGTGCGGCCGCGGAACGAGCGGCGCGGCGCGCGCGGCCGCACCGAGGCGCGCGGCGGCTCTCGCGGCGGGCCCATGCCGCTCGGTTTGCGGTAGCTTTCTCGGTTCGGGGACCGTCTTCGGTCCTCACCGCCGAACGATCTTCTCTCGCTGCCGTAACCGTCTTGTCTACCGCCATACGACCCGCCATAGTGCCCGCCGCCATCATGGCTACGTCTATCGCTCGAAGACCCCTGTACATAACTCTCTTTTGTTCTTCCATCATGCTTTACAAATCAAATTGCACAAAATGGTTAATATTAATACTATTACTAATTAATTGTTCTTTTTGGCCACAGCAAAGTCTGATTATATACCATGTTGAGCTGCCAGAAAATTCCTTTTTCGGGTAAATAATTCATAAAGACCACTGCATAACAGACAGTCAGTAATACATGTTTCCTTCAGACTGTTGTGCTCTCAGTTGGTTTTTATGGAATTTTTTGTGAGGTGTACATTTTCTTGTCAACGTTTGATTGCATTTAGACGAGCGGAGGTGATTTTGAAGAATTGACCACATTATGGTATAAATTCTTAAAGAAAATTGGTTCTTAGGCACTGAACAGAAGAAAAGCCTGTTTACACAAACTGAATGTTAATCTAAATACCCTTGAGTGCTGTGTGGTGAATAATTTACAATTTTCCTCATTTCCTTACTTGATCCTTTGTAAATATGGACCATCTTCAATGGACCATGTGGGGAATGTCGTACAGTTCATTATCTGGTATTATACTCCGTACCCTTGTCTTGTACATTTTATATTTCGCCTCATCATAAAATCAAGTCCAGAAAAATAATCATATTAGAAAAGGGTAAAGATACATTTCAACCATGTTACATATTTCAATGGTCTTAGATTCAACTTCTACACATGTTACAAGATTATGCTAGTCACATCTAAACATTTGTGTTTCATCTGTATTCATTGTATTCATTTTTGTAGAATCCTTCCTTCACTGATATTGTGCACATTTCTCCTAAACTTTAAGTCCATTAAATTTTATTTTTCCTTAAATTTTCTCCTGAATCGTGACTTTGTTCTCTGACAGGTAGTCTCCTCTGTTGTAGATGATTGTAAAATGACATTATATCACAGCTTGTACCTCATTCTATAAAATATAAACCAATTAGTAATACTGACCTCTATCCTCATTCTTTTACGATCTGGTGAGCCTGATCGTCCACCATAGTCTCTGGTTGAGTAACTTGCAGAACTTTCCTGATAACAAATAAATAAATGGTATATTTCATTGAACAACATCTTTGACTAGGTCATGGTTTGTAGACCAAATAGTGAACTGCCCACCAAAGTACAGTCTGCACAACAATCATTGGATATGATTAAACTGTATCGTAATTGGAAAACATTGTGAGGAAACCTGCATGCTTCAATTTTGAGGCATGTATTTTACCCACCGTTCATTATAAGTGGCGACGGGCTCACTCCCCGTCACACTGGACCGAGTTTTAGTACTACTAGTGAAACATGTCGTTGGCTAAAGTGTCAAACCTCGTATCTCCATTTTATTTTTCAAATTACATATTATACAATGTTATTACTAATTTCTGAATGCATCCATGGCACCACTCTTAAATCCTTTTAAATACCAATACAATTTAAAATGGTAAATAGAAAACCACATAACTCTGAGCTGCCATGTTTCGTGGTGACGTTTTTTGTGCTAGTTACGAGGTCTGACACTTTAGTCGACGATGTATATTCTGAGGTTTTGCAGAATATCTCTGACTACTACCCCCTCGGGGAATATAGTTGTGAGCATATGCATGTATTTCCCGGCATACCTCAGGTTAAACTGTATTTTAACCTCTCGTATGTGGCCATTCCAGACACAACAGTTTTAGTCTTTTGGACGGATCTGTCACATGATATTACTATACATTAATGTTTTAAATATTCATGCTATTACCTAATAGGTGGCCCACCGACTACTGACAATGAGTTTTCCATCTTTCAGAAAAATCTGTTTGACTTACATGATTTATGGTAACGACACATTGATTGATAGCGATCTATGGGATGTCCATACAAAAAGCACAATTGTAGTTGTAAGCAAAGTATGGGAAGCCGTTCACTACGTCGATGCAAAATGATGCATACGGCATCCCATTAATCATGCTTTTTGTATGGACAAACTGTTGATAGCCAACAATCTACATGTCGTACCCCATATACCCAACATACCGATCTATACGATTTTTTATAAGAGTCGTCCATCCTATCCCGAGAAGAAGAGTATCTGTTCCCACTGCTACTGTTGTAACGGGACTCGTAAGACGAATAGCCGCCGCCCCGGCCCCCGCGCCCCTCGTACGAACCACGGTTATTGCCGCGGTACGAGCCGCGGTAACCGCTCACGCGACCGCTGTAGCTACCTCCCCCTCGACCACCATATCCTCCGTATCCCCGACCACGGGATGACATCTGAAAAAAATTCATAGACCATTTAAAGATAAGCACATTCATTTTATTTTTATTTATCATTAATGGACTTTTTGCTTGTGCCTTAGCACTGCATTTCCTCCAGTGTAAAGTAGTTTGTGCCAATCTCAGGGATTGTTTTTGATCAAGAACAAGAAAAGATTGAGGATTGTAGAGCCTCATGGCAGGCAAAAACGCGACGCGCGAACACCACGCGAGACAAGTGCGTGTCAGAACCTGCTGCATGACTCTAGGTATGTTCATAGAAAAAACATGTCACACAAAACAACACAAAATGACACATCATGGTCTGTCATTTCCATTGATTTCTGGGTTGGGCTTGCACTCTCTGAAAAGTGCAGGAACAGGTTATTTTATATGTAGCGAAGGCGCGTCGCGCGCGTGTAGTGTAATCATACTAGACGTGCAGGTGTCTTTACGATGTTTTCCTTCACCGCCGTGCTAGAAAATGATAACAACCGTACATAAATTCCATAGAACTTAGTGGTACAGGCCAGGAATCGAACCGCTGCCTCATGATTGAGGTGCTAGTTCTCTTCCGTATGGACTATCATCGTTCTTATTATCATTGCCATACGAAGTGAACTTGGTAACATCAATGCGGTATGGGAGCTGTATTCCAGTGTAACATGCAGTTACAACTTTTTTTTTTTAAATCTCTTAATACATCGTAGCTCAGGGAGCAGTTACTGCTTTTTACTGCGGACTATTGAAAGAACCACGAAGGGTCTACCGAGCCAAATGAATGAACTTAACCAAGGTATGGACCTCGGCATAGGATGTTGCTGGGGCGGGCTGGTAGCGGGGATCGGTGAGGCAGTTCCTACTGATCGTCTTATCTAGTACTGGTACATTAATATCGTTGGCGTGGACAATTGGTTAGGTATTGATTTTAATGGGTCGTACTTTCAAAGTCTACATGAAACTGAAGAAATGACTGACCGGAATGTTACATAAATACGTCTGTAACAATATTATTTTTTCATTATATATACCTGGTCGCTTTTCTAACTGTTTTATTTTATATCTAAAAATGCTGTAGCCGGCGGTGGCATAGAAAAGATGGCGTCCGTGCGACATGGTGGCATTCGTTTGGCTTCTATACTACTTACAGGATACAAGTAAAACATTCAAAATAAAGTAAAAAGGGGTACTTACATTAGTCTATTATTTTCTGATTTGTAGTGCAATTCTCTAGTTAATTCCGATTTCAATAGCACCTAAAAACAAGTGACACCAAACCACGAACGATCGACCGAACCAATCAGTGTTGCAAAAGTTACTTTAAAAAATCGGTAAAATTCGTAACTAAAATGAAATGAAATATTTTTATTTGCCACAATACTTTGTTATCAAAAGGTGATGGTTAAAATCGGTAGATTGTCTAAAGTTCTATTCACTGTATTCACATTACAAGACGGACGGGTGCAGAGGGCCCAATGTAAAATAATACCTATTTCAATACCAATCAAGTTGACGGAGCACACGCAGCAGTACTGGTTTGTATGTATTTCTATGAAATACCGTACCGATAGTATCGGTATCGGTCCGATACGTATCGTCGAGCGACACGTCGTCAGCTGCTGCTGGGTTCGGTCGGCTACGAATTTGTACTACCTTTACCACCCTTTACACATAAGGGCGTGTCTCCTTCCCTGCTACAAATAAAACAAAACATAGCTTCACTTTTTGTTTGCCACCGTCTTGTTTTAAAACAAAATTTTGCCGCGACGCCATTTTGTTTCATGTTTTAGTGTAATGTTTACTAAAAACATGAGCAGGAGTCAAAAGCATGAACTCTATTCCATAACTTATTAAATCGAATTTTCAATTGCCTATTTCAGTTCAGACTTTCAAGTGAGAATCACAACTTTCTAAGAAGACCACAGAGTATCTAAGTAATAAGATTCATTACTAACCCAAATATTTCTAAGTATATTTGCCTCACAAGAAGGCTGAGAATACTGCAAGATTTAGTTATAATATCTGCTATGAAATAAATGGGTAAATCACAGCCTCAAATCTGTATTGCGGTAGACAGTACCTAAAATCGGTAGATCTACCGATAAATTGGTAGCTTTTGCAACACTAGAACAAACAATTTTTTTTTGTGTTTTGTTGTTTCATTTTTCCTTCCGGAAAGGCAAAGGGGACATAGCTCATGCAGCCAAGTCTGATGTTTTTTAAAATTAAATAATCTTTAACGGCTCTGGATACGGATCCTATTGAGCCATTCTTAAATTCTTTCTTTAAGTACCGTTTAGACGGGGAATCGATTGTATGCTTTGTATCAAGGCCGAATCGCACGTTAGACAAATTGCAGTGTCTAAAGGTCGATCGCAAACTTGGTCTCAGCCAATATTTGGCCTTGGCAGAACGAATGCGATCTTTTGCACGAAAATCGAAAGGGTACACACGGCGACAGATCAACCTACCCATAGTTGAACTCTATGTTCATGGACATAAGGTCCAACTATGGGTAGGTTGATCTGTCGCCGTGCGTACCTACTTTAGAATATACAGGGTCCTTCTTAATATGCTGACACTTTTTTAAGGGGGTGATCAGACCATCAAACTGAACAACTTTCTCTATGGGACCAACATCGAAATCGCGAAAACAAAATCTGCTGTCCCATATAAAACTGCGAACCTACTCGAGCCAAATATATGGGGGGACAGCGAGTAAGATTTCAGTATAGAATGGAACATATGATTTTTTTTTCGCAATTTTGTAATTGGTCCCATAGAGAAAGTTGTTCAGTTTGATGGTCTGATCATCTTAAAAAAGTGTCAGCATATTAAGGACCCTATATAGGGATTAAGGTCCAACTTAATATGCTGACACCTTTTTAAGGGATCCTGTATATGGGCCATCCCGTCTCGGCCGGCACAACGAAAGGCGCCGAATGCGCGGTTTTTTTTTTGTATAGTGTCCGCTGCCGTCTCAGTCAATGTGCCTCAAACCTAAATTAATTCCGTTTCATAACGTGTAAGGTCAGCTCACATCTAGCGGAGAACTGTTCGTGCATTTCCTAGTGCTCAATGAAATTTCGTCCTTATCTAATTCCCAGAGTTGTAAATAACGTGCGCCAGCAAGCAAACAGCGCAGCCGTCTGCCAGGTAAAATTATAACTTGACACTTATTTACAACTCTATTTAAATTGGATAAGGACGACATCTCATTTGGCACTGGAAAATGCTCGACCAGTTCTACGCCAGATATGCACTGACACTGACCCTCAAAGTGAACTCTATAGACTCCCTGGGTGATTTTTATCCATCATCCTGATCTACAGAGTTGGGATGTCAACATCAGATGTCGATGTATTTGGAATAATTAATAAAATAAAAATGTTATTTATAGATTTTTATTGTAAATTCACTTCTTAGCCTTAGGGTCTTTCACGGCTGTTGGTGCCTTAGTGACATCGTCAGGGTTTTCAGCAGCATCCTTAATTCGCTTGGCACGGATACCAACCAACTTAGCAATGGAACGAGCCTGAAAAAGAATTAAATTTATTACAAACAACCCTAACACTAGCATGGGACCATTCGTGGCCTGGACCTGGCCGTGGAAATGGCGAGGCCTATACCACAGATTGCTAGTAACTTTTACATCACTGTCTTACAAAACAATAAATTCTCATACATTAATTTACTGCCTGCTGTCGGTCGGTACATGCAAAAATGTACATAATGAAGCTTGCCACAGCGTTATTACTTCGTACAGAGCGCGACGTATGCGACGTTGCCATCTAGAGTGGCAGAAATCAAGCAAGTACATGGCTTACGATGCGCCCAAATTATAGGCAATTCTCAGTATTTACGGCCGAGTGATGGAGGCAGACAGTGGGGTTTATCTGGCATGATGATAAACAACCCATCATTGGCTTTTTCACAGCATGATAATTTTAATGAATAGGATATTTGTTTTATGTCCTGTTCACTACTGTATTTTGTGTTTGGTGTAAATAATAGTATATTTCACTCATTAATTCAAAGGACCATAGTATTCAAAATCTCTGATGAGTTTCAACAAACTTTTTCTTCGATGAGTTCCCGAAATTATACACCATCAGAAACAAACATATAAATTATCATCAACTTCTTAAAGCAAACATAATCATAAAATACGTACCCCTCGGAGGTATAGGTATGCCTTGAAGTTCTTTTCTTCTTCAGTGATGGCGCGAGCAATGGACTTGGGTGCTGGCTGTTGTACGGGCATCAGCGGGCCACGGAGCTGGGTAGCCAATTTGCGTTCCTCCTCGTTGGCTTCACCCTTCAGTACCTAGAAGGAAATAAAAGAGAATTTAAGTTTTCGTTAAAAAGTTGAATGACTTTACTTAGCTACTCAAAAACTGGCAATTATATGACATTGTTAGCATGATAGCCTAGAGTGAGATTTTTGAACATCACACATTCAAATCAGCAGCATGAGATGACGTAAAATCAACGATTTTGGTGAAAAAGCTCTGGTTTTAATTTTAACTGTTACTATGAAACCTTTCATTCATTCGTTCAATTGAAACATTTTCTGTGTGAAATGAAACAGTTTTTGCCACTTCAAGTGATCTCAAAAATACAGAAAAACATAACCACTTGATATGATAATCTCCTTCTCCATTTTCTATGAGATATGGCAAAATAAGGTCAAATTTTTAAAGGACATACCTTCTTGCCCTTAGGGAAGAGGATCAATCTCGCGCGGTATTCCTTCAGTCTCTGCACATTGATTTGTAGGGACTCCACAGATTTGTTTCGCCTGCGCGGGTCAACAGCAACACCGATGGTCCTGGCGAAAGCAGGGTTCAGACCAGCAGCCTGATGGAAGCATACACACAACTTTAATAGGTGACAAAAACATGAAAAACTTGGAGTTAAATTGATAGCTTGTAGGATCCCACTGCAGGGCAAGGACTCCTCTCTCAATTAACAGTGAGAGTGGGCCATACCCCATCACGTGGGCCCAGTGCGGTTTGGTGAGGCGAGTGGAGCTTATTAGGCCTGTAACCTTGCTGAACAAATAGTTAGTGATGGTACCATCCAGGACCTACTGCTTAAAATAGACGCTCAACATAAAAAACTTGCAGTGCAGATATAAATATGAATCTATGCTCAAATTATTGGAATCATGAACCCCAATATAAAATTAGAAATTTATTTAATTAGGACTTATCATTATTAAGACAAAACATCTTTATAAGGCCACACGTTATGAGAAATTGAATATGTGAATAATCATGCATCTCATTCAAGTAGTAAAATGATTGATTGACTGACTATGAATGACAACTAATGTTTTAATTTACAAGCAAAGAAAAGTTTGTACAGTTGTATTGTATGTACAATAATGTATTCTTTGACCCGGACCCAGTTGGTCCTGGGTTCAAATCCCGGTTTGGTCATGGATGTTACATGTTTGTGTCATTGTTTTATGGTTTCCATTATAAAAAGCCTAGTAGCTTTCTTGGCATGTATGTGCCAGTGATCTTTATTTATTATTCTTATATTGATGCCTCATTTTGTAACAAGAGGCTTAAGTGTAACGGTATCAGTTGAATATGCGTCTACTAGGAAAAATGGTGCGTACTGGTCTCGCCGGTATAGGGAAAAGCAGTGCTTATTCAACTGAATGTTCCGCACCGTACGTTTCGTAGATGTGTCACTACACTTACTCTGTACATTGTTTTTGGGGTAAAATATAATTGATTGATTAATTGAAATAAACTACTTTCACTTGAGAGGATAAACCAACAGAATAATTAATAGCAACACTTTTTGTAACGCCGACCCGTTCTTTGTTATATTTCCTCTACCCTAAGGTTGCCTGGAAGAAATCGCTTTTTAGAGATAAGACCACCTTATTTGTACCATAA